>OY734958.1:2904666-4357000 GCA_963457585.1 Spergularia bocconei
CATCTCGTTGGCATAAAGATTAAGCAAAATTTTCTTGCCTTTTCATCGAGCCTAACAAGTCTTAACGAGATCTTTTATGGGGTATACGTTTGCAACAATATATTTTGAACTATGTTTTTATATTAGGTAATTCACTCAAGCAGGACAGCCAAATTGAAAGGATCCTTTTGTTTTTTTCTTTATTGAGAGCATCGAAAGGGTCCTGTCATTTAATTTTGAATTTGGTTTCTTGGGTTGTAAATCATGAGCTTTGCTTAGTATAAGCCATAACAGTCCGCCTTCTGTTGAAAAAATAGGGGTTACGGAGAAAAAGGATGACCACAGCCTCGGCTGCTTGGGGAAAAAGGTCCTGATATATTAGAGACGTCCAATCAGCCGCATTGTAAATTGTAACTAGTCGTTTATGAGATTGCCTTCTGTTTTTCTCCTCCTCAAACTGCTACCCTTTGTTGCTCCTGAAGATTTGAACATGTAGCCATGCTAGCTTCTTATTTTGACAAGAAAATGGGGAGAATATCTTCACCAAATAATGCAGAGGTTGTCTGTCTCCCAAATGGTGGGGTTGGGTTACAAAGAGTAGTCAGTGCTGATAAATTTTCTGGTGGAGCCATTGCAGTTTAATTCCAGAAAGCAGCTACATTGTGATATTCACTTGTACAGTTTGGTATTATATGGTGAACCCCATCTCTTCATTTTGGTGGTCAGCATGTAATGGTTTTTGCGATCATGATTCATGAATGTAGCCTGCAGCTTACGCATCTGTTCAGTGTTAGACACATGCAATTAGCTTTCAATTCCCTGTCATTCCCTGTACTTGCATTCCAATTTTATGTGTACTATGCAGTTCGCGCTCTCTGCAATATCAGACCTGTCACCCCGTAGGCAGTAAGGCATTCCACCCAGTTTCCCACAGCCTACCACCCAGTTTTGCGCAGAAGGTCTAAGTTTATGTCCCGTCCGTCGCACAAGTACTGTGAGCTTTAACCACAACCTGAGCTCAAGCAGGACAGGTGCGCGACTATTCATGTGTGTACACTATATAGTGGCTCGCTTTCCTATTCGGTTATGCTAACCCCATCACTGTGCTGGGACACGGCATTGGAGAGGAAAGTTTGGGGAGTGATGTGCTGCTCATCCATTATACTTGGTGATTAAGGACACACACAAGAAAAGAAGGGTGTGTTGATAACCAATTAAGCACAACTCTAGAGTGTAGGGGAAAGAATACAAGTTGGATATATTTGGTTCAAGGCTATTTATCTCTTTTCTTCTAAATGGGAAGTAACAAGGATGGAGTTGGAAGACATAGGGTGGGTCCCATAATTCACATGTCACAAAATTGTAGTAGTACCAAGTGAACCCCCAAAATAATACCAAAAGAGTTGTGCGCACATGGTGACAAAGGCAACCCACTCTATTGCTTCTTGACTTGGCACTTGCTTGTCACAGATTACTTGCGACAAACTTTGTAAATTATTCCTTGGTACTCTTACTCCTTTCATTTTCTGATTATTAACTTCGCAAACAATTTGTCTTTTTTTGACAGATGATACATTGTCCTTCCTCTTGATTTTGTTTACTTGTTTAAACTTCTTGAAACAAATTTGGTTCACGTGGAAGATAAGCAAAGATTGTCAATCTTCTTCACTCTAATCTCAATTTTTAATCACATAGATAATTATGGGGTATAAGTTAATTGCCTAGCTTGGAAAGGCCTACTTTTAATGGTAATTACGTGTTCGGAATCGAAAAGGATTGATTACTATGGGCCAATTAGAAGGGGTAAGGCAGTGGTTATAAATTGACGCTCTGGATTAAATGCGTCACTCAATCATCATTATGGTTAATAAACCTAAATTCGATTTAACTAAATATTAGTACTATCCAAACATACATGACTCGGCAATAACTTCTTGAGAGAAAGTAGTCGTAGCTCCAAAGAACGTTTGTGAGGGGTGTTTGTAAGCGTGATTTTTACCGTGATATCGTCTTTTGACTATGGACATTCGTCGGGTTAAACGCAATGGGAATACTATAATGGTAGTATGGAGTAGTCTTGATTTTCATATTAAAACATCTATGTTGGGAGACTCATTTGAAATTCCTTTTGTGATTTCCGGCATTCCATTTGCTCATTGAAATTTAAGGATTTTTTTATTGAAAGAACTAAAAGAAAAATGGTGCAAAAAACATTCACATTTTGAAAGCCCTTAGTTGCAGCAAATAAGTAAATTTTAGAAATGGAATGATCACAACAACAAAGCAATGATGTCAATTCTCAACCTATTGCACAGTCCATATGTAGTCCAAGCTCTATCAAGATATGTGTCTAATCACCTACGAGATTAGCAAAAGAGAAGAAACAAAAGCCCCTAATCCATTTGATGTTTAATATAGAGGTACGAGCATAGAGCATACGGAGTATGTCGTTTAACCCGGTGAGCTATCATCTTTGGGTATATGACTCCATCTAATGAGTAAATCTCTTGTAACGTGGATGGGAGCAATTACGACTCGAACACCAACCCGTATTCCAACTCGTGGCTCATTATAGATATTTCATTCCATGCTAGTAAGCATACATATAGAGCTCTCCGTTTGACACAATGAGAGTAGCTGGACAGGAATATTTGCTGTTTATCTGCCAACACAAATACTATCCTATTAACCGAAACACTGTCTTCTTGTCCTTACATCAAACTCTGATTCTCATATAACACATCACAAACACTCACTCTCTCTCTCTCTCTTATCAATGAAAAGAACCAAGCCATGGCAGACCAATGTGATCTCCAAATCAATATTAATGGTCAACAAACATTCTTCCTGAATCAGGTAATATTAATACACATCCATACTTTATACCAGATACCATATTATTCACTCATTTGCAAAGCATATCAGTAAACTTTGTGCTCAAATTCCCTGCAGAAAATTGTGTCAGCTTTCTCAGGGAAGCTCAGGAAGATGATCAAGCAAGAAAAGAAGCTAACCCACATGAAAAATCTAGCCTTTGTCATGGAAGACTTCCCTGGAGGCTCAGACGGGTTCGAGCTCGTTTCGAGTTTTTGTTACAGCAATGGCACAGTAGTACCACCCATTACAGTTGAGAATGTTTCCAACCTGTACTGTGCTTCAGTTTATCTTGGCATGACTGAGAAAGTCTCAAATTGCAATCTTGTGCAGCAAGTTGAGACATTTCTTGAAGGCATGTTTTACTGGTCTTGGGATGATGTTCTTATCTGCTTAAGAAGTTGCGAGCCTTTCTTCTCTTTTGCTGATTCCTCAGGCCTCATTGACAAGCTCATCACCACTTTGTTGTCCAAAATTGCTCAGAACTCCGACATTTCTCTCATTTTGTCTTCGACTTCTTCTTCCTCATCTTCTCCTGAAAACGCTACGTCTCGTGTATTCGGCCGCCTGAATTCATCAGCCAAGACCACACCAGATAAGAGCAAACCACTGTCTTCTAGTAGCGGCAACAGTAGCGCTAACAAGGCATGGTGGTTTGATGATTTGGCTACACTTTCTCCATTGGTTATAGAGAGGGTTATAAGGAGTTTAGGTGCTTATGGAAGTGATAACAATAGCTTGTTGCTCACGAAATTCCTCCTCCATTACCTTAAAATCGCGCTCCAGAGCAAGAAAACCAGCTCCATCGCTTGCTCGAAATCTGATTACACTGGCCTTGTAGATACTGCAGTTTATGGGGTTGTCTTGATGGGTAAGACTGCATTTTCTTACAGAGCATTGTTCTGTGTACTGAGGCTTGTATGTGGTTTCGGCCTCAGCAAAGTGTGCAGAACTGGGTTGGAGAGGCTGATAGGAAGCATGCTCGATTCGGCGAAACTGGACGATTTGTTAGTGTCTGGTCAAGCTGATGCAACTGATCAGGGTGTATACGATGTTAATCTTGTTGTCAGATTAATCAGAGTGTTTGTACATTGTGAAGGAGTGTCAGTAGAAAGACTGAAGAAAGTTGGGGTTTTGGTGGATCAGTATTTGGCAGAAATTTCTCCTGATCAGAACCTTAAGATCTCAAAATTCATTGGTGTTGCACAAAGTTTGCCAGATTTAGCAAGAGATTGCTTTGATGGGGTCTACAGAGCCATTGACATCTACCTAGAGGTAAATCTTTTTACTTGCATATAGTAACATTCACATAATCGTTATTTTCATGTTTTAGATAAGACCGTTCTAACAGCTGGTGAAGTTTTACGTCTCAACTTTCAAATTTACAACCAACTCGAGAATCAAAATCTTGAAAACTTACCACGTCTTTACTACCACTTGCCTAAAACGGTCTAACACAAATGTTTGTCTATTGATGTTTGTTTGTTAGTACTAATTCTTATCTATTGATGAGTTGGGTTGATAGATGTTTCTTGGCCTAAAACTCGAAAGACTACAAAAAAACAAACATAATACAAAAGAGACAGGGTGAGAGATAAGACAAAGGATTCCCTAGCTATGAGCTACCCATAACCTTTTCCCCTTGGTTCAGAGAATTCCCCTCCCAACATTGTAAGACTTTCTTGGAGGTTAGTCTGCCCACAACTCTTTTTTTCAAGGTCAAACGGCGTTGCATTACTCAGTGGAAAGAGTGGACAACTTTTAGTATTATCTTAGATAAAAATTCTAAGTTTCGTAAAGACAAAATAAATAAATCGTGGAACGAATCCATTAACGTGAAGAGTCAAAAAGATATGAGTATTCGAACTTGTGCCTCTTGTCGAAATATACAGCTCCTTGAGAGATTCATTTTCAGACCTAAACACAACTGTTATAACAATAAGCCACTTAGGTGACCAATGAAGACATTACTTAAGCACATGAAAATGGACCTGTTAAAAATGACAACTCATTACAACCCTCCAAGTTTAAGGTCCTCGGTACACAGAGTTTCGGTCTCGAATTCGAACAGGGTGCTTAAATTTACTGTCCACAGCACAGAACTGTCCTACACCGATCCGAAATCCGACCTGAAGACCAACCTGTTAGATGAGCCTCCTTGAAGATTGGCATAACCAATCAATGAAACAGTATAAAAGTGGGCCTCTTTTGACTAAGATTGTAAGAGTAGCTAACTGGCAATCTCATCCGTGATTTGATTGTCATGAATTCCTTAAAGAATTTGTGGTGCCTGTGATGCGAAAGGAGAGTAGCTGATCAACTAAAAATAATATGGCTATATTATTGCAAAAATACAAAAAACCAGACAATGAATAATAATTTCCATCATTTTTTTGATTTGTTTGTTGGATCATTTTATTTATTGTTTGTTGCGTCATTTGATCGCTCAGAAAGTAGCCGAAACTATATCATAATTTGTAGGTTGTACGTAAACAGTATAGTATACATTACAATGTATTATTGCAAAACTACAATAACATTCCTTTCGAAAAAAAAAAAAAAACTACAATAACATTATAATCAGACTTGTGATGCGGCAATTGATAAAAATAAATGTGAAACAAATTATTACTCCTTTCATTTGGATGATTACCATTTGTCATTTGATTTGAATATGTCCACAATTTAACGGAGGCAGAAAGGATTACGTAACTTGGCTTCGTATTCAAAGCTAAGCTAATAGAACTATGTAGAATCATAATTTTGGTTAAAAACTTTGAATTTGCAGTCCCATTCAACCCTCTCATTTGAAGAACGATCAAGGTTATGCCGATGTCTAAACTACGAGAAACTATCTCTAGAAGCATGCAAAGACCTCGCCAAGAACCCGAGGATTCCTCCAAGGGTAGCGGTCCAGGCACTTGCCTCACAGAAACAGGTGAACTATGAGCCGCCAACAAAAGCAGATCAGTTGGACTATTACTACGAAAGTCCTACAAAATGTAGGAGCGACAAACAGATTGTTTTATACGACAAGGAAGAAAGGAATAAGGGTGACGAAGAGCAGGATGAAGACGACAATTACTCGCAAGGAAGCCAAGATGTAAAACTGAATATGCAGAGAATGCAAGGGAGGGTGATAGAGTTGGAGAAGCTTTGCAGGGAGATGAAGGGTCAAATGTCTAAATTGGTGAGGCATAATAGTAAGTCTATCAACTCTCCAACACGAAATCGAGCACCCAGACTCTGTTAATTCTCTGCTACCTCTTTCTTGAACTGTATAACATCATGTGTTTTTCTTCTACTTTCCCCCACCCACACATTTCATCTTCATCTTCTTCTTTTTTGATAATTAATATTGATATAAGGTTTGTATATTCGAGGGATTATTCTGTATCCGAAGAAATGTACACGAAAAAAATGGAATATGCTTGATGATTGGGTTCCTGAAAAGTTTCTACTTCAACTTTAGAAGAGCGATCACCTGCTCATAACTGACTCTAATACGGAGTATGAGCATGATCAGGGAGATAAGTACGCACTGTGGACATAAAAAATATGAACTTCTTATCTACTCCAAAGAAGGGGTGACTCTAAAGGACAAGAGTTGGCCCGAAAAAAAACGTTGCTCGTATCATTTACGTAAACAATCCATTGTATAATTTTTTCTCACGAAGAACATGAGTTATAAGACTGCTCTGACGCGGCACCAAGGAAACACATTCAGCTCTGGGCACCAAGGAAACACCTTCAGCTCTGGGCACCAAGGAAACAGTTTGGTTTGTTGGCCTCAGGTCTCATGACGAGATCAAATGTTAAGGTCAAGGTTTGCTTTGGTCTAAAATGAACACGACGATACATCTAATACTCCCAATTTATTCGAGTTGAACTAATCAGATGGTCCAGATCTGAAAACTTCCAATCGCCAAATAGCGTTCAGTTTACCTTCTGAAGTGACAAAATTGTATCGATCCAACAACCTTACAATCACATTCATAAGTAACATAAATTACACTCAACCTTACAGACAAAATTACTCAATCTAGCTAGCTTACCTATTTTACAAGATATGGAGCCAAGTCCAGTCATCTAATCAGTTGTTACATATGAATCGCAAGCTCCATGCCAATTTCTTCAGACTTGATGCCAGCTCAACCCAACCCATCATCATGTATTGCCTGATCTGATGAACAGCAAGGGTTAAACATAGCTAAAGAAGAATTAAGAGTCATAGTGGTCATAAAATTACCAGTATCAAAGTGCAACAGAGTTGTACCAAAACTCACAATCAAGGAGGTCACACAACACAAACTCAAAGATCACAACAACTAATCTGAGCCTTAGGGAGACACAAGAGGAAGTTGCCATATCCAGACTCCCCATAAAACTGCAGTCCTAGAATTCACTTAATTCTCTATTTCCAAAACAAGTTTAAGACAGCTAAAATACAGTAAATTGGGCATATCCAGAGGTTCTAATCTGACGAAAACATACAGTCAAGCGTAATAGCTCAACAGCAACCAGACTTTATTCTGTTCATGGGCTGGCTGAAATGAGATTACCACTGACAAGAGAGGGCTATACAACAGTGACACCAATTCCGAAGGGGTAAGGAGGAGCTTACCTACTCCCAATACAGGGAAAGGTAGCGTTTGATAAACAAGAATCAGGGTAAATGAGAATAGAGCCCATCATTTCACTACCTTCCCTTCTTCCAACTAATGTACTAAAACTTAAGCAGGCTTTGGGTTCTCCTTCCCCTTCTTCCTCTCCACATCTCCCTTGAAAACAATAACATTCAAAAGGAAAAAAGGAAATCATGCCCTTGGAGTTTCCATAGGTATCAAACACATCATGTACAATATTTCGAAGCAGGTTAGTGTAATAGAATAGCTCACCTAGGAAGGGGCAAATGAGTCATTATGTAGTTGCTTGGGGCTCACTCCAATACTAGTTATATATAGGGAGTCTTTAGGAGAATAGGGGTATCTAGATTATGATTGTATTGGTGTATTGTTAGTTTTATGGTTACTATGGCGTTTCCGCCACCTATCGATGTGAGTTCATCACAGTTAGATTTCGAAATATTACTTTAAGGAGCTTGGTTGGGGTATTAGGTATTTGAATAAAGTCTAGGTAGATTCGTATGAGAATACATAAGCAAACAGCCTATGTTTGAGACTCTGACCCTTGATCAGCTGTACAGAAAAGGTGGTGTTGTCATCTTTGACAGGAAACCGAACGTAAAGTTTAATAAAGCTTCCTCCCAACCCTCCCTTTCCAGTTTCCACCCTAGTCTCTTCATCATATTCCAATATTCCAATCAAATCTTGAACTACATTTTGTTAATGTAACCAAAAAAAATTCACTGTCAAAACAGGAAAGACATAATTGGAACAAAACGTGCGTGACAGTAATTTCTTGGCAATAAGAACAAATCATGCTAAAACCTAGTAAAAACGCCTTAGAAAGAGATCCAATATTAGACATTTTAGACAGAACAACAAGAATGCAAAAGCGAACATTTTGCATCGAAAGTAGAAGTTTAAAGATAATTCACGGCAACTATGGCAGAGGTACCTACAAACAATAGTGAACTGGCAAGAGGACATTTTCAACATAGAACATAGTAAGTAAACTCTACAGCACGCATTTGTTTACTCTCTTGATATTCTAAAATATTGCAGGAATAAATGAACCACGAAGATGAAGATCAGAACGCCTTCAAGTTACCTAACCCTAAGAAACTAAAGAAAGAGGTGTTGTAAATTACACATAAGGGCCAATCCACCTTTCATCTGATTTACCTCAGATTATCTTGTTTCGGATTTCTTCAAGCTTCCTTAGAATTTCGGCAGGTGTTCTATCTAATTCATCCGCAATTTTCCTTTGCAGATCAAGCGGGAGTGCAGGAAACTGCTCGCACAGATCGCCATCGACTACATCCTGCATAATAAGTTGAATGTCTTAGCACCTCTGAGCACTATCAATTATCTTAAACTATAACCAACCCCAGAGATTGACAAATGTAAGATTTTGACAAAAGAGACAAAATTCACTTGCAAAAACAAACTGACCTTAACAGGAAGGTACGCAGATCTATAGGCCATATGATCTCTGCCACACAAAGGTGGATGCTCCTGCCTCATATGCATTTCCAAGTGAGAGAAGAAGTCAACATCATCTCGAGAATTAAAAGGAAGAAACGCACCCAAGCTCCCCATCACTGTCCCATAAATAATACATTCTCCACCACCAGGTATGAGAGACGCTTTCTGCAAACTTGACACTACATCACCAACATGAAACTGGACAATTTCTTCCACCTTATTAGGAGCTCCATTTAGCTTACCCTGCCCCCATTTTATTTTTCCACCAGTAGGATCTTCTTCAATCTCATCAGAAACGTCGACAGGAAGCCGTGCAAAATATACATTGCCGAACTTGTCAGCACCTGCCATGGTATCAAAATCTATATGGTGCGATGCAGTAAGCCATCTAGGGTAAATGTCATCAGCAAATATGTACAGCTGGTTCTCATCCCGTCTATACTTGCAGTAATGGAATGACTGCACGAACACACAACAAAGTCAGAAAAAATGGAGCATAAAAGAATTATGCAACAACTGGATATAGGCAGAGTGTTCACTTCAGACGGAGGTAATATGCATCCTTCACTCTCTATAACGAAGCATGAAAATTAAAAAAAATCATAATTCAAGTTAACTAAGCTTTCTAGCAGAGCACATGGTTTCAAGAATTATATAACTGCAACCTCGACACAAGTGGGATTAAAGTGTTGACTTAGCAAAACATAAGATTAAATGACTATAGTGACTCTGAAGAGGTTGTTAGAGTTTTAAGTGAACTTTGCCCCTCCCATGCTCGAATAGATGGCATATATAGGGTACAATATAAGAGAGAGATCAGAAACAGCTTAAACGCTTCTTCACCATCATGATAAAATAAACCCTTCCCAACCTTCCTTCTGTCACTTTATTCATCCTCTTAAGCCTAAGCTCAACATAAGCCTAGTTCACATTTATCAAAATCATAACTTTACCTTGAACAATACATATGAACATATGGTTGTCATCCTCACACAGTCACACTCAAGAGGGTAGAGCTTATGTAAAAGATTCTTTTACAGTCAACTCACATGAGTCTGCAGTTCTGCCATCTAAAATCCATTTTTGGATATATTAAATTTCTAATCCAGGAATGCTTAGTAATTCCCAGTAGAGAATACGACACCCCCCCCCCCTCCCCTCCAAATAGACATATATGCATTGAAAATTTGCAACTTCACTTATTTAATAAAAAAAAAAAGGAACCTCACGGCAAAGTTACAGTGCTCTAAGCTATAGGCATTCCCAATTCCCCCTACTTTCTTCCTTCGGCAATTCTTTCACACTTTGAAAAGTGTGGCAACAAGACTTGAATTTTTACAATAGGACCCACCACATGCCACAGGAATTCAGGAAGTATAGGACTATAGGTAGCCGATTGAAGTGTCAATGTTATAGGGTACGTGAACTCAAGACCATGGAAGTGTAGGCCATTTCCAAGTACAAATCCAAAACAGTCACTAACTTGGTAAGAACTGGCAAAACTTCACACATTCTGATAGAAAAAGAATGGTGTTTACGGATGGCTTTTTTCTCTCAGAGAAAACAAAGTTAAGTAACTGCAGAGAATACCACCAATCCACCATAAGTCTTGTAGTGTTGTAATAAGGCAAAGAGAACATGAGAAATATTCATCCCTATGGTCTATAAAATGCATGCCAGCCAGTCTGTCATCCCCAAATATAAAGAAGTACTCCAAAATATTCAATATTTTAATCATTATCTCCTAAACACCAGCAACCATACATACTTTGCCTAGAGTCAATATCATCATGAATGAATTATGATTGAGCAAATAAAACAGAGTGCAGTAGTAGAAACAACAGATAAACACCAGCAGATAATATAAAAGAAAAAAAGCTCACCTCCTGGATGTCACCCACATAAACACGATCACGATAGGTGTGTATAGACATGATGGTACTAGGAAACAGCTTATTCTCGCATTTCCTGAGCAGTCTCTTCTTACCCAAGTCATACAGTCTAAGGACAGGCCCTATCCCTGCAAGTAATCTACCCTGGAACTGACTTAAAGCCAGCGGGACATTATCTACTTCAGTCTTGTGCAAAAGTTCAATTTTTCCACCTTCAATAAATCGATAAATGTGAATAAACGCTGCCTCAATTGACCGTTTGGGCGAAAATTGGAGTGACTTTGCTGTCCCAACAGCTAATAGAGATCCATGGTCCTTGTCATGAAAATTCACCATACATATGCTAAATGCAGCCTCATTATCCTGAAGCTCTAGACAGCACGTAGTTTCCTCTGTTCTTGGATCAAGAACTCTGATGCAAGAAACCCATTTCTGTTTCTCTGCTTTTGGATAACCATACTGTTCATCAGAGAGTATGCTGCTTCCCTCTTCCTCATCATTTTGCATCTCAATATCACCATTCTCGCCCGTTCCAAGCCTAAAGCATTCCAGGCGTGAAGCTTCACGTTCTTCAGCACTTAGTGCACGCTGATCACTCTCAACAATGACAAGAAGTTTTCGCTTGGGGTGAAGCACAAACTTCCTAGGAGTATACCTTAGAGGGATTACATTCTGATTGAACGTTTCACCTAGTCCCTCGATAGTAAATACCTTGAGTGCTTCTGCAGCAACAGCAACAACACCTTCTGAACATTGATCAGATGAAAAAGAGGCCACAAACTCAAGTGTGCCACTTGAAAGAGGAGTCAAGAGAAATTGTCCCTGATATATGTAACCAAGCCAAGGTCGACTAGACAAGCAAAGCATAGCACGCCTACCCCTAACCATAACTGAGAACAGTTTAGGGGCTCTAAGCCCCAAAAACCGGAAACGAGAATCAGAAATCTGCCCAGTAACCAGGTCCACAACTATCCTAAACAGAACACCATTTTGTAAACCAGCATTCAGGAAAAGACTAGCAGGACGATCAGCACCATGCTCTCCCCCAGTTGAAGCCTGCACCTCAAGAAACAGCAGTGATTCCGGAGGCGAGGAGACACTTTGCCGACTCAAAACCTGCATACAGTCATCTGGATCCAGGGAAAAGATGCGAATAACATTGTCATAAGACCCGACAGCAAGGAAGCGGGATCTTTGTCTCCCTTCTGGCACTGGTGCAATGTCCAGACATGCAACATCTCCTGGCATTTCGTGCTTATTCACTTCCATCAGCTGACCAGTCATATCCAATTCAAAGTAAATAAGCTCTCCCCCACTCAGCGCAATCACTACTTGAAGCCTGTTATAACCAACTTTAACTATAGTCTTCTTGCCAGGGGTTCTCCACTCATTTATGCGCCCGTCTTCCCTAATGTGCCTAATTCCTCCAGGATGAACTTGCATCAAAGAGTCATCACCAATCAATGATACAGCAAGAGAAGGTGCAGTATCCAGAAATCCACTATCACTAACTTCCTCAACCGTTTCACCAATTGAAAGCACGAGAGTACCACTAGCAAAAGAAACGACAATATAAGCATCAAACTCATCATTGATATTCTTCTTCACGGTCCAAACAGCAGTTGGCACGCCAGGAAGGGGAGAGGCTGCCATCTCTGTGATGCCCAAACCAGACCTCATAATCCTCAAGGATGAACGGGGACCTTGGCCACAAAGTGAAAATATCTGTGGAGTTTCCTCCTCAAAAAGATTAGCTACTTTCATGTCCATGATTGGCATCAAACTCTGGACTTGATCAACCTCAACAAGGTTCCTAAGCTTCCTAGGTCGGAAGAACACAGGTTGGAAACCATCCTCAGTCTCCAATTCCATCATCCTAGCAGAGGACGACTCAACATCAGGGTCGTCTCCTGTACCCGTAAGCTGATACAAAGCGTGATCACCAAACTCAGACGCAGCAAACAAGAAACGGGGCTTTACCAGGCACATGGAACAGGTTACAGGGAATGTGTCAAAATACTTAATCTTCAACTCTGTAACACCCTGACTCCCATACTCCAAGGTGAGCTTGAATACATCACCATACTCAGACTGTAACAGAAAGAACAAGGTTGATTTGGACTTGACAGTAGCAGCAGACACGATGAGAACCCCGCGCTCAGCAGGTAGATCGAGTCTCCTAGGAATCAAAACCCTAACATCCTGATGCTCTAAACTGCGATAAATCACGAAATTCTCCGCACATACTAGAACCCCACTAGGGCCATCCCCCCCACCAGGGACCGTAACAAGCAAATTAGCGCCATTGTGAATGGGTTCAGACGACTTCCTAGACACGTGATTAAGCCCTAAATCAAGCTCATAGTAGGTCAAGTGTTTCTGAGCCTCAGCAGCAGCCTGGCCAGTGGGATCCTGGTCACTGTCACCATAATCCATCTCAATCGCAGCGAAAACGGGATTATCAAACCCACAATCGACCCCGCAAACAGCGTAAGTGATGACATTAGACTTATGCGCCTCCAACGGAGACGAAATCGTAAGCCTAGCAGCACTATCCCTATTCAAGACATAAACAAGCTTCTGCTTCTCGCAAGCACCAACCATCAAAGCCCTACCCTTGGGGTCCACCGCCAAGAACTGACCCGGAACAAGGCGGCGACAACCCGACTTGCCGAAAGTCTCCTGGTGGATTTTATCAAACACATTCCTATCTTTATTGTACTCTAATATGACTATCCGACCCGAGTCGGATCCGACAGCAAGGTAGTCCTTTTTGGACCCGGTAAGCCTAAACTGAGCTAAAGAGCGAATAATTCCAAAGATTTCGACGGAAGTTAGGGTTTGGAGCTTACCGTTTTGGTCGGGTCGAAGAAGCTGGAGAACATGGCCACGTGCAACAGCGACTTCTTGCTTAGTGTCTTCGCCGGAAAAGTTGCCGTTGACGGCGCATACTATTCCGGTGGGTTTCTGGAGAGTTAGATTGTAGAGGTACATCGTTCTTTGTGATGTGGGAGATGAGAGTGAGACCAGAAATAAATGATAAACCCTAAATATAAGAGAGAAATAGGAGGGAGAGAGAGAGAGTGAGTGAGAGGGATCTTTCTTCTTTTCTTTTTTTCTTTTTTTTTTTTTTGGGTTTCGGAGTTGGGCCTAGTTTGTATCGCAGTGGACGACGATGGACCCAATTCTTTGCTCAGACACTGGCCTATATTATCTTTGGAACGTCCGAGATCATTACGAAAACAACTAAAAAAAGTACAAGAGAGACGATGAGCCTGTTTGGCCAAATTTTTCGAAATCTGTTTCTATTTGTCATAATAAGTTTATTTAAAAACTGTTTTTTGAAAAAATAATGAGTGTTTGGTTCAACATACTACAAAAACACTTCATTTAAAATATACTAGTTTACTGCCCGGGCTACGCCCGGAATATATTTTATCATTTTATTTCTTTGTGAACAAATAATTTTATCAATAAAATTTACCATTTATAGAACTTTCACTTTCAATATAGATGTGTGATTGACCCTCAAAAAATATAGATGTGTGATTCTTCAAATAAATAATAAGGAAGGTACAAAATAATAAGGTAAAGATGAAATCAATTAATAGTAAACATTGATTTTTTATAATAAAAAATAATGTGAACTTTTTTTATATGGAAAACGTCGCTATACTGTTTACCATAAAAGAAATTTAAAATGAATTTTTTAAAAGAAAATTGAAGAGACATGCCACGTGGCATTGCAAATGGCCTAACTGAAGCCGGTGAACGTGGTCGTTGCCTCTAACACAGCTTTTAATATATAGTATAGTATAAGATCTCACAAAATGAGTATTTTTCGAAATCTTTTTTTATATTTTTGTCAAATTTAAAAGAAATAGAAACGCCAATTTGGTGCTTCTACTTTTGAGCGTCAAAATTTAGTGAAGTGGTTTTATTAAATAGTTTACAACTTCTAAAAAACTATATGTTTGGCCAAGGTTATAGTTTTTGGGATAAAAAACACTTTGAAAAACAAGGCCAAACACATACGATATAAGGTTGTTAGTAAAGAGGAGGGACGGGAAATCGAATGCACCGTTCGATTGATTTGTCAAACGCAAGGACCTTTTTGCAATAAATAAGAACGCGACTTGCACGTGGCTGCAATTACCCGCGTTCAAGACTTGGTCTACGTACAAGGTAATTTGGTGGTGAAATACTTGGTACAATGTTATGCATTAAATGAATCGTATACTTATATCATTTAATTATTTGACTTCAATAGTATTAAGTAGTAGGGCATAAGTGATCTTCCTGACACCGGACTACATAGGTTCCAAAACACACACTACCCTATTACAATTCAGTCTCTTATCATGCAGGGTATTTAAAATCATCCCAAAATTACAAATGTTGCGTAGTAAGTCCCTTCAACTTGTATTTTAGGATGTCACTTTCAAAGTAGTAGGGTGTATGAGCCGCAATAAGTGCAACATGCCTGTAAATACAGAATATAATAAGGCTTTCCCTTGCATGCGTTGTAAAAAAAACCTGCCATTGTCACACCAGGATAATTCTATCAAATAATCTACTACGATTACAACTTTCACTTGCAAGTTCCGACAAACATGGTTAAAATTGCAAGCCGTGCTTCCAAATCAAACTTCATGATGTTTCCGGAACAACAACTGCAACCATATACGGAAAGTATGCTGAAAAAGTGTTCCCTTTTACAGCCATTATGCTGATGGAGAAAGAAATTGAGGTAAATAACCTCAATATATCTTGTATCTAGAGCTGGCAATCGGGCGGGTCGGGTCGGTTTCCGTTCGTCGAGGCGGGTCGGGTCATATCGGGTTCGGGTCTTGGCGGGTCGAGATGAACTTTCGGGTCGGATCGGTTTTGACTCGAGTCGCTTTCGGTTCGGGTCATGTCGGGTAAATTTTGTATCGGGTCGGGTCGGTTTTGGTCGGGTCATAATCGGGTTTGGTTACTGATGGTTATCAATCCGCGTCATTTCAAGTTTTGGTTAATATTTTTTGGTTTTTTGGCATAATTAGGGGACTGTATTTAGTTAGTAAGTTAAAACCATCAATATGTATACTAAATTGTTCTAATTTGGATCATTATTAAGCTTAATTATTATCGGGTCATTAAACGGGTCGGGTCATTGTCGGATAACGGGTCACTACGGGTCGGGTCGGGTCATTGTCGGGTTGGACATTATCGGGTTGTATCGGGTCATGGGTCGTGATCGGGTCGGGTCGAGTCGGGTTCGGGTGATCACAATTTCGGGTCCAATCGGGTCGGATTTTCGGGTGAGTCGGGTCGGGTCTCTCGGGTCGGGTCAAGGTTGCCATCTCTACTTGTATCTGGTGCTACACCTCTACTAATTGGACTTTTGTTCATATTAACCTTTTGGCTTAAAATCTCTTATCCCAATTAATCATTATACAGAATAACAAACATGATGTACCAGTATCCGAGGACAGCAATGATTTCATATATCTCTTAAAGCGTTATAAGCAACAAAATGCAGACTACAACGTTGTTGGGTTTTCTGTTCTCAAAGTCGAGGACTAGCTCCTGCAGTCCTACCCACCACTAATGGCCACATCATGAATTTTTATATTAGTCAGACTAATACATATGTAGGGCCAACATGAGACCATCACGTACATATAGACCTGTAAGTTTCTGACCCGACCTGAAAAACCGCCCGAGACCCGACCCGAAAATAACCAAAAAACCCGAACTTTTTCAACCCGAACCCGAAAAGCACCCAAAACCCGAAATGACCCAAAATGTCAGGGTCAAGACCCGACCCGAGTGGGTCAACCCGTTGGGTCAAACATATTTAGTAAAAAAATATTATAATAATAAAAATATATATAAAACAATTAATATTAATAAAATTTTAATTAACATTTCCTTTTAAGACATACTCCCTCCTACCCACTAAGATGTCCCCCTTCTCGTTTTCAGTTTTTGAGTAGGCATGTTCGGGGCTACTTCTATACCAAATGAATCGTTAACTTGATGTAAAAATTAGTTCTTATTCTATTTTGCATTGCATTCTACCAACACCACTTAAATTTAAGGTAAACGGGGCTTTCATTTGGTCTAGAAGTAGCCCCGAACATAGCTACTCAAAAACTGAAAATGAAAGGGGGACATCTTAGTGGGTAGGAGGGTGTATAAAGCATACATATAATGAAATCATTATTATTATATAATATTATATATAAAAAAATTGGAAAATAAGAATAAAATAATATTTTACCTGTTAAAATTTACCGATAAAAAAGGCGCGAATATGTATTTTCGACCCGCTGGTCAACCCGTAACCCGACCCGAACCCGTTTTGACCCGACCCGTTTTGACCCTAACCCGAAATACACCCGAACCCGAATCTACCCGAACCCGAGCCTACCCGAACCCGAAACCCGCCCGCCCGACCCGTTTTACAGGTCTACGTACATATTAGTCCCTCTAAACTAGAGCTGGCAATCGGGCGGGTCGGGTCGGTTTCGGGTCGGGTCGAGGCGGGTCGGGTCATATCGGGTTCGGGTCTTGGCGGGTCGATATGAACTTTCGGGTCGGGTCGGTTTTGACTCGGGTCGCTTTCGGTTCGGGTCCTGTCGGGTAAATATTGTGTCGGGTCGGGTCGGTTTTGGGTCGGGTCATAATCGAGTTTAGTTACTGATGGTTATTAATCCGCGTCATTTCAAGTTTTGGTTAATATTTTTTCGTTTTTTGGCATATTTAGGGGACTTTATTTAGTTAGTAAATTAAAACCATCAATATGCATACTAAATTGTTTTAATTTGGATCATTATTAAGCTTAATTATTATCGGGTCATCAAACGGGTCGGGTCATTGTCGGATAACGGGTCACTACGGGTCGGGTCGGGTCATTGTCGGGTTGGACATTATCGGGTTGTATCGGGTCATGGGTCGTTATCGGGTCGGGTCGAGTCGGGTTCGGGCGATCACAATTTGGGGTCCAATCGGGTCGGGTTTTCGGGTGAGTCGGATCGGGTCAAGGTTGCCAGCTTCACTCTAAACCAAGAGTACCAGCTCGTACATATATTTTGGACATGGGGTGTACGTCTTGCACATATCGGTGTTCATTAGCTTTCAGACATGTCACACAGCTTTAGACATGAGTAAACGTAAACTTTTAGACATGTGAGAAACATGTCTTGTATATAAGCTCGTAAACTTCCAAACACGAATGTTAGTAACAAGTTTCGTTTCGTTTAAGACAGTTCTTCTTAAGCTTGTTATAGGTTTGCTTTAAGGAATCAAGAGTGAAATTGGACTGCTATTTGAGGCTCATCTCTCCTATTTCTAGCACATTATGTTATTTTTTTTCACAGGCATTTGAAGTTTCTTGAGAAGATTTATGTGAATAAGAGATGTAGAAAGATTGAGGTAAGCAATCTTTCTACTCGAGTAGCAGCTTACGATGGAAACTTTTCATTGTGCTTTCATGTGTCACATGCATTAGTTAATAATTTTTTACGGATGTTATTCGCTAATTTACATGCTTTACCTTTTTTTAGATATACTGCTTAATAGTAGAGCAATGCTCAAACATGGATCCATAAGAGCATTTTTAGTGGCAAATTTCCCACCGGGTAAGAAGTAGGGGAAGGCATTTAAAATTGAAAAAGAAAGTAAAGGAGGAGAGAGAGGGGTTGTACCAGGTGGGAAGTAGTACCGGGTACCAATCTCTTCCACCTGGTCCCACCTTTTTTTCTTCATCCAATTTGTTAAGCAACAACCAACTACAGGCTGCCACGTGTAATAGGTGTGCTGGACAAAAATTTCATTACTCTTGCAACTTCGTTAAACGACTATATTTTTCAAACGACAAATCTAAAAAAAATAAAAATTATACCAACGTCTTTGTTTTTCTTTCCTCTATAAATAGATACCAATATTGGATATGTTACTTAGAAGAATAAAAAGTAAGCTAGGAGAGAGAAATTATGATAGAGTAAGTAAAAGTGGGGGAAAACTTGGTAGACTAATAAACTTGTGGAAATGAAGTAGGTGTAAAAAGTTGGTATTGGGTGAGTTGTATGAGAGAGAAAATAGGAGAGAGAGGGAACACCAGGTTAGAACCTGGTGACCACTAACAATGCTCTAACAGAGTTTAAAGAAGACAAACTTTAGAATGATACCTATCTAGTTTAGACTGTAGCGCACTCGTACGTCTCGATAAGAACGGATTCTCTATTCTAGGTACTAGAATAATAAATAACCTAGAATGATCATCCTTTAATCCTATGATTCCTATCATGAAAAGAATCTTACACTAGTAAGAGCATCAGTTACAATGAATGAAAATTTCATTCATTCATCTCTCTCTTACCACTTTCTCTCTCTTCCTCATGTTTTTTTATGAAATTTACATTCACCTCCTACTACCATGAATGAATTTTTTCATTCATCCAATACCCCACCACACTTTCTCTCTCCTACCAAACATTTAATTACTACATTTTATTTACAACTAGTGTTAATAAAAGTACTAACAACTACTAAATCACGTTTAACTATATTTAAACACGGTAATTAATTACAATATTAATAAATTAGTGAAATAGAGAGAATATAAAGAAATTAAGATTTTGTGCTAAACTATAACAAGATGAGTCTCTATGTATAGAGGATGAAAAAACTGAATTATTGATATTTTTTTTATAAAGTATTTTTAGAGATATGGGTGTTGCAAGATTCAAAACCGGGGAAATTTTTGATTGGTCCAGGGAGGATAAGGGCCACGTGACGCCTTCTCATTGGCTGAAACACGTGGCCCTTTATCCTATATTTTTTTTGCGTCAGTCTCTGCGAAACAACATCGTTTTGCCCGATAATTGGTCAAAACGACGCGTTTCATACTCTAAATGTGAAAAAAAAAAAATAGAAAAGCTGGATAGTTTGGGGGAAGTGGGCCCCAATACTTGCTCTTACACTCGCGTAGAAATCATTCATCCAGTGAATGAATTTCATTTCATTCATTCATCATGAATGAAATGATTCATGGCAACACCACCACCTTTTCATTCATTCATCAAATTTTTTTGATGAATGAGAATTTGCTACATGGTAACGGATGCTCTAAGTATTATATGTCCAACTTGAGCATTTGACCTATATAATACTTATTCCGATGGCTATTTAAGGTGACTAAGGAGGTGGACGGGCGAGGGAGATGTGTTAAGGGAGAGGAGAGAGAAATTTAATTTAGAAGGGTGAGGAGAGAGAAATCGCAGAAACCGATTGTGGGTGTTGGTGGGGTATATATATTAAAAAATGCAACATGGACGACCCAGATTCACCAAAACGGTGATCAGAATGAGGCCTTTAATCATCGTGATTGGTTTAGCCAACCTCCTCATCACAATATGAGACAACATAGGTATATGGATTTTAGTGACCACATCCAAATTGAAAGAACTAGACCGAGACAGGTCGAGTATAATAAGGTCATGTAAACGCCAAATTAATGGACTTCGAGTCCTTTCAAGCCCTAGCTAGGTTGAGCTTAATCCCAACTTATGTAAGCTTCCCGGATATAGTCATTGATCACATGAGACATTGAAAACAGTAGCTAAATGAGATCGAATAATGATGGCGAGGACAGCATATTGCATTCCAGAAAGTCATGTGCCTTCCTAGTTACTACAGCAATAACTATACAAGGCACTATAGACACTCAAGATTACAAGCCGGGCAATACCGGATGAAGTAAAATTGTGGAATCAGAAGAGAACAGTGAAAGAACCTCTCTATGCTCACTGTTGTTAGCTACTACTTTGAGTAGGCACAGATGCACATCTGTCCGCAGAATTCTGGGAAGCTTTCAGTTTCTGAAGAGACCGATATTGCAAGCGGACACTTTCTCCACTGCTGATGATTTTCAGTAAGTACCTGACCATATACAAAGACAAGGGGAATGAGATCATTCATATTGTTGGAAAATAAGTACCAAAGTCCTAAGCACATGAATTGGAGATCAGACAGGCTAATAGAAAATAGTTCACATGGAAGAACTTTCAAGATCACGACTCTGTAGCTAAACTGGTAAATAGCCAAGTATAAATGATTATCCCATAACTATTTACGCTACTTTTTTTGTTGGCTGGAAATTAGAGTACTTGCATTAATCAAAATGAAGATAGATACAAGGAGAAACCTACAAAAAGAGTTCAGACTTCAGACTGAACCCTTGAAAGAGAAACAAAACCCAGCCAAAACACCTAGTTAAGATAGTACATCAGTTAAACAAATGACAGGGAAGAGGTAAAAGATTCTACTCCGAGATTTCAAGACATTATATTGGATTTTCCAGACAATAACCTCAACACTTTGCTCCAGATCCTTGAAAATGCGACTGTTGCCCTCCTGCCAAATCATTTATATGAGCATATCAAAGCGCATCTTCTCAACTTCTCCCGCTTCTTCCTTTCACTGATTTCTTGAACCAGTACAAAGCTTAGTTTAAAGAGGAAGGACATTGTTAAATGCACAACCAGGTTTTAACCTGTTTCCAAACTTCTCTAGGTAACTGCATTTGAAGAATAGATGAGCTGCTGATTCATTGTCGTCTTTTCATAGGCTGCATCTGTTGACAGACAGGTCCCTCGCTTGCAAACATTATCAATAGTAGCAATGCTATTTTGAATCAGCAAGCCTGAAATTACAGAGTACTTTGGAAGATTAATACTATCCCAACAGATGGAATAGTAGTTTCTCCTGATTCCTGTGTTCCTAAACAAGTCGTAAAGCTTCGGAGAGCATAATCATATCATTATTCACACTCCTTTCCAAGAACATCCGAGCCTAAATCTCTGAACCGGGTGGCCTGTGCTAGCATGTCTCTAGTGCGAATTATGTTCTTGTCCAGGTCCAAGACCACTCAAATTTGAGGCTTATCAGCCAAGGATCCTCCCCTTTCAAGACGTGAGCATGAATCCACTTTCCCCATACACTAGTACCTGTATTCATTACTCTCCATAACCATTTGAGAATCAGACATTTGTTCCAACTCAAAATATCTTTAATGCCAAAGCCACCCTCTTTTCTCGGCATACAGCAAGAATTTTGCTTCTTGAAGACAATTTTCCTGTGAGACTTACCTATGTTCCATAAATAATCTTAAAAAAATAACTGATATATTCTTTTAACAACACCCTTAGGACACTAGCACCCCAAAAATTCTGAAGCCCTAACAGAGTTGACGAGCTCTGCTTTCCCTGCATAAGACAGAAACTGTGTTGTCCAATTTGATAAACTCTGCCTGATCTTAAGGATGAGAGGAGCAAAGTTGTCTAGGGTAAAGCCTCGATCAGTTGAGGGGGAGGCCTAAATATTTGAAGGGGAAACTTCCCTAGGAGAAACCAGTGCTCGACATGATAAGATTTTTACGTCAGCCCAAACACCTCCAAAGTAAGCATTAGTTTATAGAGGATTAGCCTTAAGGCCAGAATATGAAGCAAAGGAGTCCAAACAAGAAGCAACAGCAAGACTTGATAAGCCAGTCCCTTAACTTACAAGTAACTAAACTGTCTTAAATTTCCACCCAATTTTTCCGAAAACGGCCACACTTGGAGAAGCCATGCATAACCCTCATATGTGAATGTGTCATATCGAAAACGCAATATCATAAACCCTTCATTTAAATAATCGAACTAAAGCCACTAACACGTAAATTGTTATGATTGGATGAAAAGTTCTAGGAGTTTAAGCAACAAAGAGAGAAGCAATAATCTGGAAGTCAAAGGAATAGATTGCCATATCAAGCCAATTACAAAAACATTAGTAGCGCCAGAATAGCACAAGACATTCGCAAAATATGATCATACTTTAAATAATTACTAAAATCAGATCACTCTTTCGCACGTCACATACAGCTTACTTCAAATAATGTCCAGATTGATTGAGAAATGGGAACTCACCAGCCATTAAGGCATTGCGATGTAATAACAGCTTCTTTCCCAACAAATTTATCGGGCGTTCTCCGGTTACCCTGCACAACTTCCTAATGTTATCTGTATATATTATATATGACTAGAGATAATTTTTGGGTAGAAGGATGCATAAGGCTTACCTTAATCACAACTTTCTCATCGACTGAAAATGGATACTGAACTCCTCTGTGCAGACCATCCTCAGAAATGATATGTTCTATTTCCTGATAATTTGCAATGAGAATTAGGAAATAAGCATTTAAAATTTGGATAACATCAATTTTGACTCCGTTCTACTAATGAAGCATATAAGCACTAAGCTAACAAGAAACAGCACTAGTTAACTACTTAACTTCACCACGGCCATTCCCACACAACTGGCACATCAACCCAAAACTTGCCCGCAAATGTTAAGACTTGGGAGCATATCAGGGTGTTAGGCTACAATGTTCTTTGAGGTTTGTCAAGGTATGACTTTCAATGAAGTGATCACGTTCTATAGCGAGGTGTCCAAGTAGAAGAGAAGGATAAGAGTAAAAGCTAAGTTGAGGACGATAGCATCAAATAACCAAAGTTGACAAGCCAACTGAGAAAACAATAGTAGCTAGACTCAGAAACCATTGTAGCAAAAGGACTAAGCTAAAAGCTACAATGAAACTACAACGCCAACAATCACCATAAAGAGCTAAGGATAGTAAACTATAGACAGAAGACATACCTTCCAATACAATTTAATCATCGTCAGCAAAATTAATATCATCCAAAGACTGAAAATGTAATAAAAATAGAACTTTGCCACCATTAATAATTCGGGACGAGTATGTTCTCATATCTCTATGCACTCATTATAAAATAGAATTTAAGGGATTAAACCATCTTGGAAAGCAAGCCACACAGAAAACAGGCAAAATGAACCTACAACAGAGAATACCAGGACCACAAATTGTTCTATAAGAGAACTCCAGTACCCTGAACCGTACCAGTAAACCTCATCACATAACCTCTATGAGAAGTAGCATTTCCAACGTAGAGGAAATGGATATTGAGCAGTAGATAAATTCGCTTAAAAAGTGAAGATTGAACTTGCATCATTGTGTCTTGGGCGCAAAGATTGACTTATCAGGGACTTCCTCTAAGAATGGAGTGTCAGTTACCCTTATCTTTTCATAAGAAAAGCATCCAACTTTTTCCCTAAACATCGAGCTGTTATCCTTTATTGAAACTACTCCTACCCTCAAAACACACTTTCTTTTTATAAGAATTAAAGGCAAAGATCACCCAAAAAACCTCACAAGAGATAATTAAATCCTAGGAATTACTCAAGAAGCTACCCTAAACACTACGCTCCTCATGCTTCGGTGAACCCCAGTTTAAAAAGGTGTGAAGCACCCCGGGGCGATGAGGGCCCATGGCGACGAGCTGAGGTGTAAGACGAAGGCATGAACCTCTTGGAACCGCTTCACTACATACCTAAAAGACTTAGCACATAGCGAGTTTTTCTCACTTGCTATCATATTAAGAAACTAAGAATTCTAAACAGAGAAACTTTTACTATGGACAAACCCAATCAGAACACCCAAAAGAGCCCCATATGTATTATTAATACACCAAAAATGTCTTATGAATACTATGCTAATGCTGGCATTCAAATAACCAACTGGGACTAAAGGTTATAGGCAGGAGAAGAGATTTCTCTTGATGAAATGAAAAAGATAACCAATTAACACTAACACTTTCACATTTCGAGTTGCTGTAGACACCGAGATTTTATTATATTAGGTGTTTTAAATTAGGTAGGACATCTTTTGTATTTTCAGATGTGTACCCAAATGAGAATTTTTCATGGATCTAGGATATATTCTTATTTTACCCTCTAAGTTGGTGTACGACTATAATAAGACTCCTCCTAAGATTAAAAGGAGTCGAGATGAACTAAGCCACAAAGGTATCAAAAGCCCCACAAAATTAGGTCAGATGGATCAAGCTACAAACAGACGCCGTCATCTAACCAACACAAATCAGTTCGGGAATCCCTTGGAGAAGGAATCAAGAGAGTAAAGGAAGTTGAAACCGGCAATCTTTCAATTAATGTGTACTCCACATTATACTTTCGTTGAACTTTTATGGTTACTGCATTACTTTCCTATTTATTTGTGTCTGTTAGATTCATTGGTCTTTGGCTCATAGTTGTTACATTACAACTGTATCAGCTTAACTATTAGACCAGGTAGAACAAATAGTGTTTCAGTTGTTCAATAATTTTTTTTTTCAAATAAGTAAAAGAATTTAAATGATGAACGTCTAGTATACCTATGCAATTAACAGTAAGATCTTGGACATGAAAAGCAGCAGGCTACTGAATCATGATAGCAACATAAATACCTTATTTGTCCTATTTCCTGGATCAGCCTGATCACCATTTTCTCTCCGCTGTTTTCGTAGAGCTGCATTATGGAAAAGCTTTCGATCGTCCTCATATCTCACGGCCGCAGCAGCTGCCCTCAAAGCTGCATACAGAAAAACTTTATTTTTATCAAAAAAAGTGGAACCTTGACACTCAATTACCATAACTGGACAACAGAAAAAGGAACCCTTGACACTGCACATAAGAAAGTAGAAGCTTAAACAAAAGTCACTTATTTCTTCACCACTGTGCTATAGGAGGGATAAGAAAAACTGAAGAAAAGAGAAGCTGAAAATAAGGCCACAGAGAAGAACAAAGTCATAAGCATACCAAGATTAGGAATCATGGACCGGGTCTCAATTTCTGCGTGGCAGAGCGTGCACCTGGACTGCCAGACAAATAGCTGTCATGAAGTCATTGTACACGAGAATCACAGAAGCAAATACATAAGTTTAGCATCACACAAATTCTGGCTTAGATATGCAGATTCAACCTCATTGGCTATTCTCCTACAAGGCTACAATACAAGAAACAAAACTCACAACCCCCCACGGATGCCCATTAAGCAACTTTTAATTAGGGGAAGAAAAACTGGTTGGATGATAATCCTAGTACCTTACACAAACCTCATATTCCACTGATCACTTCAAAGTCATATTTATCAGCATTGTAGTTCTACTTGAGTGGAATTACTTTATTGGATGTTCCTTGACTTCGTAGAAATTTGACTGTACCATTCTTCCCTCTTTCCAAAACTCCACCATGAGTTAAAAAGAAAAGTACAAGTGGTTTGGGTGCAAAGAGTTGTTTTCATGTCAACCTACTTGTGATCAGCAGCAGCACTTTCTATTGGCTGGCTTCTTCATTTAAAACAGTTCACCCTTCCGTCATCACTCGGTTTTGTTTCACTTTATGTTGAGAAATAAGGTGAATTTCATGAATTATTAAATCTGAGCATTAATTGAAAAGCCGGCGTTCTATGTCATATCTTGCTATAAAAGCATCAACACAACTTATCAGACTAGTCAGGCAGCTCATCCACACCTACATGTAACTCTACTCTGGAACCCATGGAAAAAGATATAGGAGCAGAAAATTACACAAAAAGACATAGTGCGCATGCAGTAGCTGTAGGCAAGAAAAACAAGTAAACCAAATTGAAATATAGGTTCAGTTGGGTGAATACTTGTTGGCAGTGCATCTGGTGGTTTGAAAACCTACGGAGGATTCTATGAAGGTATAAAAAGCACAGATTTTAATTGGCAGTGATTAAGACCACATGAAATACAATGCCATTACAAGGGCGGGGACTTCACGTAAAAGTCTGATAATATCTGTATAAATCCTAACGATGTCTATGAAAAGCCATTCTGACACTATACAATCATCGAGTCAGTCATGTTACAGGATATTATTAGTCTCCTGTAAAGAATGCTTTTCCCTTCACATATGAATGTGATAACTCCAAACAGACATCTTTCGCATATTCCCACTTGCGACCAATTGATGACAATGGTCTGCAATTAGAGACGAAAAGTAGAAAATCATTGGCACTTAAAATACGCACTCTTGACCTAGGGTTTTGTTCAGCATCAAAATCCCCCTTGTGGCTCCCTTCACACCTAAACAAAACGAACAAAACAAACAAACAAACAAAACCCTTCACTGTAGATTACGTAACTGACCAACTTGATTCATTACCATCACTTTCTGGACGAGGATTTACACCAATAAGGCAATAATTACCTCCGACTTATAACTTTTGATACAATCCTACATACAGAAGAACCATATCCAGTTAGTTTTCATTTCCCCTTCAGTGCCCTACAGAGATTAATTGCCATAAGATCGTCTTAATCTTAAAAAAGTGACAAACATCTTCCAATACCTCAGTTTTTGTGTGAAGCCCCTAATTTAAATTTCTGAGATTAGAAGGTTGAACGTTTCTAGACCAATTTTACCCTCTTTTCCTTTTTAATAAAATTTAATATCCCGTGCATTTATCACCATTCCCTACCAAAACTAGCAAAAATATTTCTTCCTACAACAAAATGAATGGCCAACCTGAAGATGAAATCCAAAAAAACCTCTGACAGACTTTCTAATGATTACTCCACGACTTACACCTAATGAGTTAAGATAGAATTGCAAAGGAAATACTGTGTAACCAGGCTTGCATCGCAACTCCAGAAGTCACATCACTTTCATCTTGCATAATGAGGGATTGCAAGATGAGCCGTATAGGAGAGAAAAACCTAATTGAAGAGTAGAAAAGAGCTCTCAGTATCAAAAACTAGGTAGGGATATGTTTTGCGAACTTGTATAAATACAATATATTCATCCTTCAACAATCTCAAACAGTTTTGAGTATGCTCTTATGTTGTACAGCTGATTAACAGCCCCAACAAATGGAGAATCCCAAGACCTAAATCATCTACCGCAACATCACTTAACAGAAGGGTCACTTGTTGCATCTTCAAGGACAGCTTAGTTGGCAACTCAATTACATAAAATAGCTCAAAACCCATGGCAAATCATTGTAGCAAGTGACCACAACTGGATAATCAGGCAACGAGGAATAACCTTACGCCTTCGCAAAATCAAAGGACGAGAACTCCACCATTCCCACTGCCTTGGCCATTAATTGTTTCATTTTCAGACCTTCATTCCTTTTCTTTTATGGAAATTTCAACTCATTAGCCTAAAAAGAAAATGTATGCAGTTCCAGGAAAGAAACACTAAAATGTCATACCGTTTCCGCAACTTTCCTCAGCATGAGACCGCCAAATGAATGTCCACAAGAGACAGACATTGCATCTTCAAGAAACGTACCACTGTGCATCAAGAAAGGGGACCAGTCAGAAGAATAAATAACTCTGAACAAAGAAGTCAAGAATCAAACTACATGATTTTTTCCATAAGTATAAGCCTACTCCCTTGAAAAGAGAACGCAGTAAAATCACATACAACACACACAAGTGCGGGCACACAGAATCCATTACTACACATGGAACTAGATCAAGTTTATAATCGCGGCCATAACACTTATAATTTGCCAAGAAGATAAGTAAATGAGAAGACTAATAAATACGGGAATACTAAAAAGTAAGAACATAGAAAGTTCAGCATCTTCTACATAACTTTTTAACTTTCTTATAAATGTCTATTGCCAAGAATATTCACCAAATTTCGCAACGCGGATTGTCAAGCTTGTATATGTTATAAACGATTTACTAGAAACAGAAAGAAAGCACAATTTAGCTTACATACACTCCAATATTGCTTGCTCGTCTTTATAGGAAAGAGAAAAGTTGTAAAGAATAAGATACACTATAAGGGAGTGAAACCGTGACTCCATGAACCATAACACAAAATAATAGGAAACCTAAGGACCTAGAGCGCCATTTAGAAATTTTGTGTAAGCCTGCATAGATCACAAATCATTCCTACCTACAAATTGTCGAGTTCAAAATCGTAATACATCCAACATATAGAACTTTATGAGATATACGTCACTATTCTGGGATTAAATAACATCCCATAAACCTCAAAAACAGTCAAATCCTTGATCCCATAGCGAAAAGGATATAAAGAAATGTAGGTATAGGCTAATATGCTAGATATCTGTGGAGCTCAAAGATTCCAGCACCTGCTATCCAGCAGTCAAGTAATCTATAAAGGTGTCCTGCTAAGTAGGAAGCAAGTAATCCTCATCTACTTCACCATCTCATGGGCTACAAGCCTACAACTACCAACAACAACAACAACAACCAAGCCTTATTACCACGCTCGGAAAATTGTGATTCCTAATAGACCCCCATTGCTCAAAGGAATTCAGTTTTATTGTTAATATAACCGGTATACTTTAAGTTTACTCCATTGGTGGTTATTCATTGCTGGCACTTTCCTTATCTTCACAATTACAGTCATGATATGAGATCCTATGATCATCTAGCCATAGACCTGCTGAACTTGGATAATTATCAGCCTTCTGGTGCAATGGAAATCAACTGTCCTAAATAATCCACAATTACTAACAGCATGGAACCGAGTATGATCCTCATAGTAGTTGCCCAGACACATATGTCTCACATGGCGAAAGACTCAGTCTCAGTTGTTAATCCAATAATTTTTCAAAATCGCTGACATATTGAAGCACCTTTAAAGAAGTCAGAATACCGAGTTCTCTAAGAGCATATCATGCTGAACCCAATCACAGTTCAGACCTTTTCCTCATCGAACTTCAACAATTAATCTTAAACCTTGCAACGCTTAAACTCTCGACTCTAGATGAAATCAGGTCTATTTGATCCAACTCGAAGCTGACTTCTGATGTAAAAGAAGAGGACAAAAGGACATCTGAGCTTTTTGTAAACTATCACATATGATGCAGTTTATAAAACCGCCTTCTTCTAAGAAGCAGTAGAGATTATTATGATGTTTCGGCGACCCAATTTAATGGGGTGATACAATACTCTTTCTTGCTGCTGATGCACAGAAGTTCAGATATGTTCCAACCATTTGAGGCTTATTGAGGTTTCTAGTGTAAATATTATTCTGCCTAAGTTTGGTATTGCTGGCATCAGTATTATGCTTGGCGACCAATCCAATTCTCGCCAATGGCCCAAAACTAGTTGTGATTTACTGTAAGAGTTCAAAGCCACCATGAATTTGAGATTTATCATCTCACCAAACAACTGCATGGTTGGAAGAACCATGCATCTTTGTGGAGGAAGAATAAACTTGAGAGGAATCGTTTATCATCTGGAATTTCAGACTTCAGTATAGAAGATTAGAAAGGGAAAAATAGAGATGAAGAGACTGGGGGAGACAAGAGGTTAAGCTAGGGATAGGCATGGACCTGGACCCCACCCAGACGGCCAAACCAGTCGTAACCGACCCACTCAATTTTTAGGACCCATCAGGTTTGGGTGAGATTCAGACCCGGATCGGATTTGGGTCTCTTTATTGAGATCCAGACCCAGACCCAGACCCAGAGACACATTTATACTTTTTATTTATCAAAAATAAAACAACAACAACAACAATAACAACAACCAAGCCTTAATCCAAAATGATTTGGGGTCGGCTAACATGAATCGTCATCTAGTAACCGTCTTGTGTACACCAAACAAATTTCGAAAACGTTGTAAACCTTTTAAAAGTATTTAAATTCAAAGGAAGTTTAGAAAGTCGTCAAAATAAATAAAAAGGTTTAAAAAATATTGAAAAAAACATATGAACTTTGAACACAAGATAAACAAGTTTTATTAAAAAAAAAGGAAAAAAAAAGAAAAAAAAAATATTGGGAAAACCAGACGAAGAAATCAAAACGAGTCGGAATAAGTCCTCCACATGGATAGAGTCTCTCCACACCGCCCTATCCAACACCATACTCTCTTCAAGCCCTAGGAAGCTCATATCACTTCTAATCACTCTCGTCCAAGTCATTTTGGGTCTTCCCCGACCCCTACTAATATTATCACTTCCCCACCCTTCTACTCTTCTAACCGGCGCGTCACTAGGCCTCCTCCTCACGTGGCCATACCACCTCAGTCGGTTCTCCATCATCTTATCCCCTATGGGTGCAACCCCTACTTTCTCCCTAATAACTTCATTTCTCAACCGATCACGTCTTGTATGTCCACACATCCACCGTAACATGCGCATCTCCGTCACACTCATCTTATGAACGTGACACTGTTTCACGGCCCAACATTTCGTGCCATATAACAGTGCCGGCCTAATTGCCGTTCTATAAAACTTACCCTTCAACTTATTGGGCATTCCTCGATCACACAGAAGTCCTGTGGCATTCTTCCACTTCAACCAACCAGATTTTATCCTATGGGCCACATCTCCATCTAAATCTCCATCCTTTTGAAGAATCGATCCCAAATATCGGAAAAAATCTGATCCCTTCGAATACGATAAAGTAAAACACTACTCTGCTGCTTATTAGACTAGACAACTAATCGCTTTCATTCAATCCTCCTACTTTCCTCCCCATCCGCATTCTTTCAATTTCCCTGTTCAATTATATGAATGAATGATCTACTATGCAATACTTCATTAGATGATTGAAATATTCACAGTGAATTGTTAGAGACTGAGTGTATTGACATTAATTTGACACTTAGGATTAAGGTTTGCCTAGCGGTTAGCAAGTCAACCGGCATGAGGTTGTCACGGGTTCGAATCCTCATATCCCATCCCCGCAGCATTAGCTCCTCCTATGTACCTTAACACTTATGGAGTGATGTTGTTAGATTACGAAAAAAATATTTCAGTTGCGAGTCGTTTATCGTGCATATGATTTGACACATTAATGGAATTGAACTATATTTTGAGTTAAAAAATATCATAGAACTTGCAAATTGGATGAAGTACTCGCATGAGAACCACACCCTGCCCATACCCACCAAATCTAAGACTTTAGGGTCTGCATAATCGGTTGAGCCTGGGCTTTAGGAGAGCCAATTGAGTCAGGAGAGACAACAACAACAACAACAACCAAGCCTTATTCCCAAAATGATTTGGGGTCGGCTGAGTCAGGAGAGAGGGAAAAGAAAAAAAAAAGACTTGAAGATTATCTCATGTGGGCCAAATAATGTTAGCGGAGAAGAACAAAGAAAGCAGAGAAAAACAGGGGATTTTGTTTTTAATAATGGTAGGGATTGTAAATATAGGTTTGTAGGGGTAGAAGCAGTCTCAAATTACCCCCCATCCCCCTTATTCTCGTTTTAACAAAGAAAAAAAGGGATTATCTTAGGAGGTCGGACAGGGCCTGCAGGCCACACACAGAAACAAATCTGACGATGGGGACGTTGTTTCCATATAACTGTTCATTAACGAAAACAGTAAATTACATTTCTTTCAAGATATCAGTCTTTCAAAAACTGCGAGCTTGATAAGCTTGGTTGGAACACCTGAGGTTAATTCACTTGTACCTATGCCCATGGATATATATGGCACATATCTCCTATTCTCCTGCCCTCATTTTTTGCCAAATAAAAGGTGGAAAATGCTTCTATTTCGAATTTCGGGGAGAAAAAGGGATTATTCTTCATTTCTTTGTCCTTGGAAGTCATTAATCATCTGATCTGCAAGAGGGACCGCGAATTCTCCATTTTTCTATAGCAATTGAAATTCTCCTCATTTCATTTGCTTAGACACCCATATGATTGCTGAGGAGCTCTCTGATTTGATTACTCTACTTCTTCTGTAATTCCTTAATGTACGTTCTGTCAATGATCACTAATTTGGTTACTCTTAAATCGTGGGAGCAAATTTCCTGGAATGCCATTTGACATCCTTGTTTTACTTCTCTAGGCCCTATTCATTATCATATTCCTAAAACTACTTGGAACTATTTTGCACTTTCAGTATTTTCTGTTCCTCTTCATTTCGTTCATCTCCCGAATTGAGGAGAAATTGATTGGGATTTTCACCCCACCCAAACAAAACTTACACAACCACCGGTCACTCTGACCACCCACGAGATTTACACCAACTCCTACCATATCTTTACTCTTACGAATAAGTCAACAAATCACAGACCGTCACCTAATAGAGCAACAGCCTTCTAGCGCCAGCGAACCGCCACCTCCACCATACTGTCACAAGGGTACCCCACCACTGATAAAAGCAACTGAAATGACATGGATTGTATGAACTAATAGGCTAGGTGTAGTATATGTATGGCTGAGGCTCATACAAGTGAAACATATGTCTACTCCTACAAATAGGGAAGTGCATTACGTATATCTTCGTTAGTGTAGACATGTGGAAAATTTGTCTAAACCTACATGGGAACTTGTCTATTTCCTGAAGCAGACAGAATGTTTATCTCCCAAGGAACTTCTCCAAGCAACAATGACATAGTATCACCAATGAAAATAACGAAACAAAAGTTACCTCTATTTTGTAATTTAAATCTTCCACATAATAGAGGTAACTTTTGTGAAACCAATTAGTATGTTTTCTAGGCATCCTTATAACATAGAGCTAGCAAAATTAGGTAGTTTTGAGGTTCCATGGAGGTTTTTACATTTGTATCAGCAATGCACTTGACAAGATCAATACTACTGCACTTCCATGAAGGCATCCTAGTTTGAGGTGGCTCGACTTTCCTGGAAGCATCTTTTTGTAGTGTAACTGTGTAAGGTAAAGGACAATTGGTATGGCCAGAAAGGGTCCTTAAACAGTCACTTACTCACATCTAGCTCAACATAAGATTGGGATTTTGGACAGCTAAATCAAGAATAAGTCACTGCAGCGTGCTTAATGAGTGTTTTTAAAGTTTCTTAACCTGGAAAGGAATTATCTTACTTAACAGAATCCCTACTACCTAGATCACCTTCTTTGTGGGATGTTCCTTAGCCACCCTGTGTGCTCTGAACCTTCTTTGGGTGATATTAATTGGTAATTAAAAAAAAAAGGAAAAAAGAATTATCCAACTTTTGTGTACATCATTTAACTGTTCAACCCTGTTCACTTCAGCAAAGCCAAAGTAGGCTATGTGCTGCTACTAATCTACTTTGAAGTCTAAAAGAAATATCTAATACATTGTCCTCTATTCAAATTTGTTTGTAGAGTAATTGGTGATTTCATTCAATTTTTTTTGCACAAAATTATGCAGTTACAAAAGAAGGGCTATGGCTAGTGGAAACTAGAGCCACAGGGGTTGACATGTCCATGCTTCAGCTATAAAACATAGATACTAACAAAATGTGTGCTGATTGAACGACATATTGTAGTTGCAGAGAAAACAGATGGTAGAACATACGTTAGGGGATCTGAAAGTAGGCTTCTCAATGACGGCTCCTTGTTCAGATTACTTTGCTCCACCTGAGATCATCCATATTGTGAAACTACTATTCAGACGCTGCCTATCATAATATGTCTAACTCCATGAAAAAGGTTCGTCACAAAAGAGAAGTCAAAACAGGTTTTGAAGGAGTAACGATAAAGCATAAGCAATTGAGAGTCGGGTGCACAGGTCCAATGAAGAAAAATATACAGTTAAATTCTGCAATTATAAAATAATCAGGCAACAGAAACAATAATACTGTTAACACGCATGAGAACCAAAATTGCTACTATCCAGATACTGAATTTTGAGTTTGAGGGCAAGGTATATGACCTTGACACTATGGTAGAGTCTCTAGTCACTAAGTAAGATATTAATTACTCCCTCCATCCTCTAATGATTGTTAAAATTTCCTTAGTCGTTTGTCCCAAAAAAAAATGCTAATATTCTCATCTAAAAATAACTACTTATATCACTTTTTTCATTTTTGGACTACTTCATTCACTTCCATCTGATTTTTGGTAAAAATTAATGACTTAGGTAGTGCACAAGTAAATATGTAAAGTTTCTCAAAAATCTCCGTTTTCATTTTTTAACAATCACTTAAGGGCGGAGGGAGTATTTCCGATAGCATATCAATAATTAAACAGACACGACACATATTCAGATAATCATCTTTTGTCAAACAACAACGGAGATCTGTCTAATGATAAAATAAATCATGTACTTCTCAATATCTTCCATTTCACTTTTAGTATTCACTCACTAAAGCATGAATTTATGAAACAAAAGAACTTACATATATACTGTCAGAATGATTGACCAAACCGTCTTCCGTAGACAGGTCGTCCATAAACTGGCTCACAGATATCGGGACATAGCAACTTTGTGAGATGACATGGCCGGCAGCAGTAATGGACGAGCAGTCCAGAACCGCATTGCTTCGCGGCATAAGTCTAAAGGCTAATGATGTCCTGAAAATGGATATCAAATCAGACTATGGAAAATGGATATCAAATCAGTCTAAAGGCTAATATTTGTCTCCTTTATCTATCCCTATACCTCGAGACCGCCTCTCAAACCCCCTCTTTTGTATTACTGTTTGCAGGTTACTTCTCTTCTAACCAGCAGTCATTTTTTGCAGGCTAAGCTTCTAAAGCATGGAGTAATTATCATGTATCAAAGGTTTCATGACATCACGCCACAATCTCAACTGGAGCACTAAGATTCTAACTGTTTCATACCAAGCATCAAATACAAAAGTACCTTGTAACACCTGAAGAGATATTAGAAGCAGCACGGTACAACGCCGCAGCGTGAAGACCAGCAGTACAATAACTTAGTGCCTTCCCTGTAAGCAGCAAGACAGAGCTAGAACCTAGCCCATTATCTGCCAGGTACCATTGACCATTGGAGTCACACACCTGAAGAGAGAAACAGCCAAAGGAAGTGAACTTAAAGAGTGTAACTTCAGTTAAAAATCAACCAATTCAAATCTACCATTGAACATGAGTTACATGACCCTTTAGATAATAGCATAAGGATTTAGTAAGACTCAGACATGGTTTTTTCACTCAAGTAAGCTATGCAAGAAAAAGGGAGTCAAGTTCTCTGACAGCCGTACCTGAAGGCCAGGAATATCGGAAGAAATCAAGGTCAGCAATCCCTTCTCGAATTCACCGTTGATAGAGGGTTTTCTGCCTCCTATAGCCCCTTTCCCATTTTTCAGAGAAGCATGCAAATATGTTGAAACTAGAACAGAAGAGGATGCCTCATTGGCAGGTAACGGGATATCATCGAGCAGATGGTTGAAAACACTGTTAAATAAGATCATGATCATTAAACAAACATAGTAGAGGACTAATAGGAGAGGTGATGGTAAGAAAAGTAATTAGGGTGTCTCCTTACTCGCTACGCACACGGAGGTGCCTTGCAATGGCGCACAAAGAAGTACGGGCAGCTTTCCCAAGGCATCGAAACATTTCAGCCATGCAAGGGGGAGATGAATCACTATCTTCTATAGCCCTTCAAAAAAGAGCTGATGTAGTGTCAAATTCTACATCGCTATTCAGCTTGACAACTTAGCCAAACAAAATCCACATATAGTTATGTGCCAAACAAAATCCACTATAATCAACAGGTCTAGCTAACTCTAGTTTGATCTACTCTCCAACACGATCCAAGGGCCGTCTAATAGCCAATGCAAAGGCATTTTATTGAATTAAAGACACCATACAACCAAAAAAAACAATCCAACATATCAAAGTTAGTTCCGAAAATCACACTAGTCAGCCATCTATTTCTTTCACAACAAGAGTGCAATTCATGCCTAAAGCTAACTTCTTCAAAATCCCTTTATCGAGTAATTCCCAATTCTCGAATAATTCCAGTAAGCATGTCATTCCATCAGAATTAGTTAATCAAAACTAATTGACCAAAGAGCTTAAAAAACAACGATTAAATTACTACCTTCCAGCCCTGTACATATAAACACCTTTGTTTCCCTTGCCACCAACCAGAGCCTGATTCCTGAAATACAGCCGTGCCGCCTCCAATCCACACCTCATGATGGCAGCGTCGTGGCCCTCGAGCTCAATAACAGCAGCATTGTGCCTTATCAGGGACCCTGAAATCGCCTCGACCGCCTTCAGGTACACCCCCGAGGGTGCCCCTTCATTGGAGCAGATGTCTGAAAGACGGACCCTTGCCGGTTGAAATGATGCAACTGAAAAAGCAGCATTGTTTTCGCGGTAGGACGACACAGAAAGCGGTGAAACGTGATGGTGGTGGTGGTGATGTTGTTGATAAGGGTTGTTGTTGCTGCCGTTGTTGTTAACGTTGTTATTATTGCTACTGTTGGGAGTTTGAGTCATCATCATCACCACCACCACCACCACCACTCACAGCAACAACGGCAGCAATAACAACAACAAAATTGCGACTACAGCGAAAGGCGAAACAATTTGCTCTCATTCTTTAGCAATTCTAAGATTGGGATCTTGAATTGTAAATGAAAATTGGCATTGAAATTTATCGAAATTTGCAGCTTCTTGGATGATTTCTGTGTAAAATAACTGCCCGTAATCGGTATGAATTCCGAGTTGTTAAGCTAGAAACCTATGAGCAAGATGTATAGAATTTGAATTCGAGGGTTGATTATTGATAACGAGAAGGAAATTTTCGAGGGTTTTACAGGGGTTTAGACAAGTTTAGTGACCAAACAAAATGTCGGAGTGATACAAAGAGGAGAGAAATGGATGCTGATGGAAAGTACAACAACTATATTTTGGTTGTAGAGTTGTAGACGAAGTTTGTCATCCAGGAATGCTATGCCAATCACGGTGATTCTAATCACCGATTTTGGCCAATCTGGAGTTCTGGACCGTCCATCTCCACCCTCCACGTGTTATCTCACGTACCCAAAAACACATTTGTTTTCCTCACTTCCCAGAAATTAAACAATCGTTCTATGGTACACCGGGGTACCATCCTTTTTCTACCCCCGGCCCATATAAACAACTCATCCCAATCTCATGCTAGTCCATTAACATATATATACTCAACCAAATTAAAAACAAAAGGAACAATTAACCCACTCTCTCTTCTCCCCTCCCACCCACGCACCCAGCAATCCCCACCCCACCCCGCCCCGACGCCGGCGTACCCAACCACCACGACCACCGGACCTACCACCACCATCATCACAGCCTTGAGCCATCTAATTAGTCAAGTGGCATCGGTCCTAAAACGCTTTGGGCGTCGAAAATAGTCAAGTGGCATCGGTCCTAAAACGCTTTGGGCGTCGGTCCTTGGTCGACGCGGAATGGGGGGGACGCAATAAGTCAAGTATTTAAGGCGTCGGTTGTTGACCGACGCCTAAAATGTACTTAAGGCGTCAGTTGTACAATAGAACCGAAGTCTAAAGTTCACTTAAGGCATCGGTTCCAGTTTAGAACCGACGCCTTAACTCCACTTTAGGCGTCAGTTGTGTGTTACAACCGATGCCTTAAATCAATTTAAGGCGTCAGTTTTATGTTACAACCGATGCCCATAATCTGCTGTCAAACCCAAGCGCTCCACTTAAGGCATCATTTGGTTATGAGGAACCGACGCCCAAAGTGGTCAAAATATCTAAAAAAAAAATATTGCATTGCTTTCCAAAGTCAGCCTCACCTGCCCCTTTCGTTCTTTGTATTGGTATACTGATAATTTATGATGGAGAACATGATTTTCTTAATCAAAATTCACAAAAATAGTACAATGATACATTCCAGAAATCCACGACAAAAATTCGCGATCGATATACACTTTTTGTAGTTCAAAGTAGTGTGCTTTATAATGAGCCAAAGAACACAACAAGAGGGACTCTCAAACTTGACATGCCGCCAACGTCGAAAAGCATACCCACATCTAAATATTCGGAATCAGCTCACCTAGGTGCATTGACAGTCTTCCTGTCCTTGTATAGAAAATCTACGTTTGAGAAAGGCCACCTCAAACCATCTGCCAGGATCAAAATTCCTAGCCGTCACACCTCTCATGATCATCATCACCCGATTCCCACTAAGATCACCAAAATTCTCATCAACCTGTTTACTCGTGGCCATGAGAAAGATTTTCCGCAGTAACCTGTTGCACAAACAAAGCAACTTACCAGCTAACCGAAAATGGTGAAATGACCACCCTAAAACTTCATCCTCCGCAATTAGAAGTCAGAACTCAGAACTATAGGTCCTTAACACACATGTCCCTCGAGATTTCTATGTTATACTTAAAATTAGAAGTACATGTGCAGCATATTCAAAGACAGGTTTTGTTGAACAATCTATCTTTTCACTTGGCAAGTACTACGTAAGATGAACTCTAAGCTTATATAAACCAGAAAATCATACTAACCAAGCCAGATAGAGATAAGAACACGCAAGAAGACATGTAAAAAAAAACTAGAAAAGTCGAGACTGAGCTTTGTTTCAAAATCGCCGACGCTGCCGCCATCGTCGCCGATTGAGAGCATGGAGGACGAGCAATAAGTGAATGGGGTTGATAATTTTGAATTGATTTGGGGAAATTGGAGGATTTTGGTAAGAGAGAGAGAGAGAGGCAGGCGGAATAGACGAGGAAATGGGAAGAGTGAGAGATTCTAGTAGTGGGTGAGTGATACTGGTCATAGGAAATTTGAGTAATGCTTGGCCAATCACCGTGATTGGCATTCCCTTGCCAATCACCGCGATTGGCATCCCACGCGAGCAACATCCAGCAAATTCTGACTTCAATTGGGCCATTTGTGTCGTTGGTGGAAGCAACAATGTCCCCCCTTTTCTTTCTTTTCTTTCTTTTTTGACAACAACTTTACAATTTTCTAACACACTTTATTTTGTAAAATGTATTTTAAATTAATTAGCCAACTTTCCAAACATATATTCTTAAAAGCAGAAAATTGTAGTAAATATATTTCATGTTTATTAGATATTATTTTTACCATTACTCATTATTTTCCATAAGTAACTAATTAAAATATCAATCCGTCTATGGTACACCGGGGGTACCATTCATTTCGTACCCCCAGGCAACATAAACCACTGGACATAAAGTGAAACGCGGCCCAAATAATAGAAGCGCGGCCCAAATAGAAAAACAAGCCCAAAAAGTAAAAACTAACTGTTTCCCCACTTTCTTCTGACAAAATTAATAATATTTTCGCCTGACAAAACCGTTTCCCCACTTTCTACAAAAAAACTGTTCCTCTTCATCATTCCAAAAAAATCATTCTTCTTCATCCCGCCTCAAACAAAAATTCAATTCCAAAAATAATGTCGAAAAAATTAGCAAAAATGCCTCAATTGAAGATGAAAAGAAAAATGGAAGATAGAATTACAACAACAGAAGAAGAAAATCAACTTCAAGAACAAGGGTAAAATCAAAATTCACTTCTCTAAATTTAAAAATTTATTTTGTTATTGAAATGTAGTAACACAACTTTAAACATGCAGCCCCAAATTAACAGTTCGAGCACAAAGGAAGCAAATAATTGAAGAAAACAGGTAAAAATCAGATTTTTATTTAGTTACATGAAACAATAATTACAAAGTGTAAAAATTGAGGTTTTGTTTCGGGATGGGTACTTTTTGTTTCGGGATGTTTGAGGTTTGTTTCGGGAAGGTTGGGTTTTGTTTCGGGATGGCTGGGTTTTGTTTCGGGATGGTTGGGTTTTGTTTCGGGAAGGTTGGGGTTTGTTTCGGGATGGGTAGGTTTTGTTTCGGGATGGTTGGGGTTTGTTTCGGGAAGTTTGGGGTTTGTTTCGGGAAGGTTGGGCTTTGATTCGGGATGGTTGGGTTTTGTTTCGGGATGGGTAGGTTTTGTTTTAGGATGGTTGGCTTATGTTTCGGGATGGGTACTTTTTATTTCGGGATGGTTGGGGTTTGTTTCGGGAAGTTTGGGGTTTGTTTCGGGAAGGTTGGACTTTGATTCGGGATGGTTGGGTTTTGTTTCGGGATGGGTAGGTTTTGTTTTAGAATGGTTGGCTTATGTTTCGGGATGGGTATGTTTTGTTAGGGGATGGTTGGGTTTTGTTTCGGGATGGTTGGGTTTTGTTAGGGGATGGTTGGGTTTTGTTTCGGGATGGGTAGGTTTTGTTTTAGGATGGTTGGGTTTTGTTTTAGGATGGGTAGGTTTTGTTTTAGGATGGTTGACTTATGTTTCCGGATGGGTATGTTTTGTTAGGGGATGGTTAAGTTTTGTTAGGGGATGGTTGGATTTTGTTTCGGGATGGGTAGGTTTTGTTTCAGGATGGTTAAGTTTTGTTACCGGATGGTTGGATTTTGTTTCGGGAATGGTAGGTTTTGTTTTAGGATGGGTAGGTTTTGTTTTAGGATGGTTGGCTTATGTTTCCGGATGGGTATGTTTTGTTTGGGGATGGTTAAGTTTTGTTTTAGGATGGTTGGCTTATGTTTCGGGATGGGTATGTTTTGTTAGGGGATGGTTGGGTTTTGTTTCGGGATGGTTGGGTTTTGTTAGGGGATGGTTGGGTTTTGTTTCGGGATGGGTAGGTTTTGTTTTAGGATGGTTGGCTTATTTTTCTGGATGGGTATGTTTTGTTAGGGGATGGTTAAGTTTTGTTAGGGGATGGTTGGGTTTTGTTTCGGGATGGGTAGGTTTTGTTTCAGGATGGTTAAGTTTTGTTACCGGATGGTTGGATTTTGTTTCGGGAAGGGTAGGTTTTGATTTAGGATGGTTGGGTTTTGTTTCAGGATGGTTGGGTTTTGTTTCAGGATGAATGGGTTTTGTTTCCGGATGGTAACGTTTTGTTACAGGATGATTAGAATTTTGTTATAGGATGGTTTGTTTTTGTCTCAGAATGGTTAGTTATTGTTTCTGGAAGGGTTGTTTTTGTTATAGGATGATTAGTTTCTTTATTAAGATGTTTTGTTTGTGTTTATTCAGGAGAAACTTCCATAAAAAAGCAATACAACTACGGTGTAGCCCCGCTGCTGTCAAGCAGCTAATGATTAAAATCAAACAAAACCCAAACCAAGTGAGAGCAATTAGAGAAATAGGATTTCATGGGTTGTTTTACCTTGAAGCTGAAGATGTACCAAAAGACATGATGATGTGGCTTCTACAGAACTTCGATGAACGTACAAGACTTATGAAATTTTGTTCAGAGCAGATAAAGGTATTCACGCCTATGGATGTTCATTTCATCCTAGGAATACCGCATGGAGATCTTCCATTTCCTCACATGAGTACGGAGAGGAAAGATAATCCGGATTCTGTGTTTAAGGACAAATGGAGGAAGATATTGGGCAGAGAGGATGACAAAAAATGTTACATCCCGTGGAGTAAATTTGAGGACATGATAATTGCTGAATCTGATGGTGGACCAATGTTCAAGCAACTATTTGTGTTTTTTGTCGTGTTGTGCTTCCTTGGGAGTATATCAAATTCGTTTGTGCAGCTTAATATAAGCAAAGCAGTTGATGACGGAGAGATGATAGGTCGCTATAATTGGTGTGAATTCGTGTTAAGTTATCTCTGCAAATCAATACAGAACTTCAAAGAGTCTGACAGTAACAGTACCATTCTATCTGGCTGCACGTTGCTCCTACAAGTCTTCTACTTCCACAGCTTGCCTTTCCATGGAGAACGAGAGAAAAGCAGTCTTCCTTTGATCCAACATTGGAATAACCAGCAGATATGGAGCAGAATTCACAAGGAAAAGTGTGTGAATAAATTCGGAATGGGTTTACGTGTTGACACGGTTGATGAAGCTACACAAGCGGGACAAATTATTAATTTCCCAATGCCAACAGATCTACCAACAGATAAAGCAATCCAAGAACTCCAATTAAATGTAAGTTTTGTTACAGAATGGTTTTGCTTTGTTCTGTGATGGTGTACCATAGACGGATTACGTTTTGTTTCGCAATAAACGCCTTTTTTTGCTGGATGGTTAGTTATTGTTATAAGATGGTTAATTTTTGTTATAGGATGAGTTGGTTTTGTTTCAAGATGGTTACTGTTTGTTATGGAATGATTGCTTATATTTTCAGAATTACTTGTTCTTGTCCTAGGATGATTAGGTGTGGTTCTATGATGGATTGTTTTTGTTGTAGGATGGTAAGTTTGTGTTCTGGAATGGACAGCTATTGGTTTTTGTTATGGATGGTTACTGTGAAATAACGGAAATTTTCTATCTTGTGCCTTTCAGAGACCCTTTCAAAGACTTATGAAACTCGGTCGGAACTTGGACGCAGCTTATAGGCACACTATGAAGGAATGGCGCGAAGAAAAGCTATCCCAAAATCCACAACAAGTTGAGATTCCAGAAGTTTCTTCGGAGGAAGGGCGTTTTTATAATCAGCCAGAAGTAATGGAGACACTTGATGATGCCGAAGACTTATTGAATTCTGTGGTTGGAAAAATAAATGAGCTTGTAAAGATCTTGGACCCAAGCTGGTGGGCAAATAAAGAAAGTCAATCATCTCAGGAAGATTTACAACAAAAACAAAGTCAATCATCTCAGAACCCATCAAGTCAAGCTTCCCAGGAAACTTACTCTCAAAAAAGCACCAAACGAATAAAGCACGTGGCAAATAAGAAGAAGAGTGCTGGTCCAAAAAATAATCCTGCCACAGAGATGATTTTGCAAAAACTGCAATATCCAAATCAGCAACAAACTGAAAATCCCCGAGTTTCCCCTCCACATTCTACAAGTGCTCAACCTGAAACTCCGGAACCATTCCAACTGTTTAAGGTTGATACACCCAATACTCAACCATCTCCAGGAAAGGACAATTCTGAATCTCCAATTCAGGTTTACAAACGGCTGAAACGGTTCAAAAGCACATCTCCGCCTCCACACAATGAATTATTAGCAGGGAAGTCCCCAACAGCTGTACTTAACGACCTACTGCAAACAAATGAGTTTTTGCGAGTCCCTACTGAAGAGTTGGGCAATAACGACGAACCAAATAATGAAATGCAGCAGCAGGAGACTGAGAAGAAAGTTGATGAGGAACCAGAAAATGAAATGCAGCAGCAGCAAAAAGAAGCTCGTGAAAAACAGGTAGACACAAACATGTTTTAAAAAGCATTAATAAAAACATGGTGAAATTTAAAACTTAAGCCGATTTTATTTTGTTCAAGGATGATTTGTTTTTTGTAATTAGATGCTTAACGTTCATCTTAGAATGATTGGTTAGTGTTTGTCATGAGATGAATTATTTTTGTCATGGGATGAAAGGTTTTTGTCTAAGATGATTTTATTTCGTTCTAGGATGGTTAGTGTTTGTCATAGGATGGTTACTTTTTGTCATGGGATGAATGGTTTTTGTTTGGGTATGTTTAGTTTGTTCTAAGATGATTTTATTTCGTTCTAGGATGGTTGGTATTTGTCATAGGATGGTTACTTTTTGTCATGGGATAAATGGTTTTAGTCTTTGTTTAGTTCTTGTTTTACGAGACCACACTTTTTTTTTTTTAAAAACGCAGCTCAATGAAAAAGCTCTGAGGAATCTTGAGAAAGCTTTGGTTTCTTATACTGGCAACCACCCAATGCAACCGAAGCAGGGAAGAGGCAATGACATTCCTTCACCTGAATCAGAGAAGTATGATGTCGATAATATTCCTGAAGAACCGCAAAAAGACAATGACAATGACAATGACGAAGACGATGATATTCCTGAAACTGGACCGGAGAAGAATAATGATGATGTTCAACAGGAATCGGGAAAAGAAGATGATGTTCATGAACAGGAACCAGAAAAGAATGATGAACAAGAACCAAAAAACCCTGATGATGTTCCTCCAAAGGTTTTACATTTAACATTCACTATTATATAAAGATGAATTATTTTTGCATATAACTCATATATGGTTTTTTCATATTAAATTGCAGCCTAAAGAAGGTGAAGTTACTGCCAAAATGCAAGAGGATGAAAACGAGGATATATACATTGAAACGCCAATCGTACCTCCAATTGCTATGGCATCAGATTCTCCGCCAAAGAAGATGAAGGTTCGATCAACAGAGGCTCTGAACTTCAATAAATCAACAGATGATCGGAAAATGGATTTGGATATCCTAGCTGCAGAAGACCAACAGATTTCAGATGAAGCCAAGGTTTGATAGTACCCTCTTGAAAACAATACGAAGACTGTTGTAAAACAATCGACTATGGCTTCAAAGAATTCGAACATTTGAAAAACAAATTATTGTAAAATATTGTTTTTAGTTTATGAAACCATCAGATGTACTATACAATTATGATTTATGAAATCAAAATTTGTTTCATTTGATCCTTAAATTCCACATTCTCTGTTCTGAAAAAAAAGAGTTTTGTTCTCAGAAAGGTTGTTTTTGCTCTAGGATGGTTGGATTTTGTTAGGGGATGGTTGGGTTTTGTTACCGGATGACTTGTTCTTGTCCTAGGATGGTCAGGTATGGTTCTGTGATGGATTGTTTTTGTCCTAGGATGGTTGAGTTTTGTTATGTGATGGTTACTTATTGTTTCCGGATGGTTACTATTTGATACAGGATGAGTAGTTATTGTTTCAGAATGGATTGTTTTTGTTCTAGAATGATTAGTAACTGTTATAATATGATTACATAGGTTCTCTATGATGAAATAATTTTCATATGTTTTTTTTTTCAACAGGGTTATATGGTTCTCAACACGCCCGAAGTTGGCATCTCCAAGAACTTCAAGAGTGACCGCCCATGCAAGAAGAAGGACAAGAAGAACTTCATGGATAATTTGAAGAAGTATTTTGCTAATGTGCCAGCAAATTTTGAACCAAGCTTCCAGTTACTTACACCGACACCTTCTCCACTAGCTGTCACGCTGCCAAGTCCTATTCCAACTGTTTTTTTTGGAAAAGAGATTATTGATGTTGAAGAAATAACTGAAGAACTGTCAGAGGAGCTCGTTCAAAAGTATGAGGACAAGCTTAACGAAAGGAAAAGAGTAAACAGCTCACAAGAAGATAGTCCAGCCGAGCTTGAGCCTTTGGAGGAGAATTTATTTATGGTTTCAGCGTTTCTTCAAAGGAGATCGAAAGATTTCGATGATTTATCCCGGTTGGAGAAGGCAGTGGCTGACAATGCCTTTTACTCTGAGTTTGAATTCAGCTTACAGATGATGAATGTGAATTCAAAGATTAGGCAGCTGTTGAATAAACCTGAGACAAAGGCGGTTATTGCTGAAAAAAAAAACTCTTGAAAGATTGGTGAGATTAGAAAATGATTATGTATTGGCATCATTTACGCCTCACCTGGATTTTAGAAGGTTTGATGCATACTCAATGCAAGAATTAAACTGGATGAATGTTGGGGTAATTGATGCTTGGGCATACATCCTCAACAAGAGAGAGCTAAAAGGCAAGAAGAATCCAAAAGTCAGTGATTATTGGAAAACCAAGAAACGATTCTTCTTCAACACTGCGGCGTTTGTAAGTTTACACTTGAGCTAATTACACTTGAGCTAATTATTGTTAATTATTAGATTGTTTCTGTTTTTGTAAGATTATTGCGTATTTGTTCCACCCTCATTACACCCCTGTGGCGGGACCCTCGCTTAGCGGGGGCGCCAATGTGTGCCGGGCTGCCCTTTTGCCCTTTTATTGTGTATTTGTTTCAGGATGGATTGTTTCTGTCCTAGGATGGTTTCGCTTTGTTCAGTGATGGATTGTTTTTGTTCAGTGATGGATTGTTTTTGTTCTGTGATGGTCAGGATTTGTTTCAGGATGTTCACTATTTGTTAAGGGATGATTAGTTATAGTTTCATGATGATTAAGTTTTGTCCTATATTGCAGGTGTACGCAAAAATGATGAAAGCAAAGATAGACCAAGATGAAAGACTTGCAAATGGAGAAGTCCTGGAAGAAGATGAAAAACGTCTTAATACAAAGATGGATGTTGTGCATGGCGTTATGAAAACTTGGATGAAAACATGCAACATTTCCGACTTATCTGAATATTCCTTGGTATGTCATAGATAATTAATACTGTTGTAACTTTTATTTGATTACAATTACATCTTAGTATAGTAATATAACTGCTTCGTCATTTGCAGATATTTTTGCCTATTATATACGAAAATCACTTTACATTGCTATGTCTGAACCTCATCGAGAGACGATGTCAGTTGCTTGACAATAGAAAGACCGTACAGGATTATGAAGAAATTCTCAGACTTCTGGTTAGTTTCTGAAACAACTTTGTACTATTTTTAAATTTGTTCCGGAATGGTTGGCTTGTGTTCTAAAAAAATGGTTATTTTTTGTTCTGGTTACGATTTTATTCTGGAACGCTTTACTTTCATCTAGGATGATTTCTTTTTGTTCTGCGATGGATGATCTCCGTCATAGGATGGTTTGTTTTTTTTTTTTTTTTTGGAAAAGTTTAGACTTTTATTCTTCCATTACGGGGATGAAGAACAAAAGGTACAAACAATCCAAAGGGTAGCGGAGTGCTACCCCGAGAAAACCACTACCTATAACCTTAGTTACTAGGAATATCACTACTAAATCGAACTATAGCTCTAGTACAAACGTTAAATTTTATACAAAGAGCAATTTGCTGCAAGTTTCTCTCAATTCCTCTAAAAATCTGCATATTTCTCTCCTTCCACAGCTCGTAAGCTGTACATGTAAATGCACAGCGTAGGAGATGATGTTTTCCCAACTTTCCTCTGATTTTGTGCCTAAACCAATTCAACTCATGGTTGATTCCACCTGCTCTTCTTTTGTATCCAAGCCACTCAAGGACATTTCTCCACACTTGCTGTGAGTACCAGCATTTGAAGAAGAGATGCTCACCAGATTCTTCACTATTCTTACACAGAATGCACCAGTTAGGCATGCAGATGCCTTTTCTTTTCAGGTTATCAACTGTTGGTAAGCCATTTTGAGCAGCTAAAACAGCTATCACTGAGTTCTTTGGAATACAGCAGCTGTCCCAGATGACCTTCTCCCATTTCACAGCCTCCCGACAGTCTCTAAAGAAGTTATAAACTTCTCTGCTGCTTTTAAACCCTAGCCAATGTGTATTAACTTCCAAACTGCTTATCTGCATTCCCATTTTCCTCCTAATTTCATCTCTAATTAGCAGCAGACACCTCCAAGAAGCTGAGCAATCAGCCTGAGCTTGAATGTCCCAGAAACTACTATTCTTCAGATAATATTCACTTACCCAGCAGCCCCATAAGCTAATATCCTTCATCTGAATTCTCCTTATCCACTTTGAGAAAAGGGTTTTGTTCCAGCTTAACACTTCTTTTATTCCAATCCCTCCCTCTTTCTTTGGTGTACAGAGCAAACTCCATTTTATGCAGGCTAGCCTTCCCTTCTGCTCAGTTACTCCCCAAAAGAATCTCCTACATAATCTGCTAATCTGCTTTAAAACTGTCTTAGGAAGCAGCAAAACAGACCCCCAGAAAGTTTGGAGACCCAAGATGACTGAATTTATCAGTTGAAGCTTTCCAGCATAAGACATAAAGCTGTTGGCCCAATGCATCAGTTTTGCTTTGATTTTGTCAAGCAAGGGGTAGTACATTGCAGCTTTAAGTCTGGATGAATGCAGAGGGATTCCTAGGTATTTGAAAGGGAATTTTCCAACCACATAACCTGTTTCCTCTGTGATTTTCTTGATAACCTCTGATCTAACCCCTCCCAGGTAGATATTAGTTTTCATAGCATTTGCAGCTAGCCCTGACTGCAGTTCAAACTTCTTTAGAGTTTTAGAAACAGCTTGAATTGATCTTTTATCTCCTCTGGAGAAGATTAGAAGGTCATCAGCAAAGAGTAGATGGTTTATGCTGATCCTGTTACACTTTGGGTGCTGGCTGAAGTTTTTTGAATGAATGAGCCTCCTTAGCATCCTAGAAAGTCCTTCCATAATATAACAAAGAGATAAGGAGACAATGGGTCTCCCTGCCTCAACCCTCTTCTAGCAGCAAAGAATCCCATTTGAGAGCCATTGATATTCAGAGAAAAGTGAGCAGTCCTCAAACAGGCCATAATCCATTTCACAAACTCAGCAGGAAAATTGATATTGAGCAGCAAATTCTCCAAAAAACTCCATGAAACTGAATCAAAGGCCTTTTTGATGTCAACTTTTATGGTTGCTCTAGGAGAGACTTCTTTTCTATCATATTTCCTAACCAATTCTTGTGAAAGCAGGATATTATCAAATATGGTTCTACCAGGAACAAAAGCAGATTGCTCCTTGCCAATTACTATTTCCAAAACCGGCTGAATCCTACTAACCAGCATCTTACTAATTATTTTGTAGATGGTGTTACAGCATGAGATTGGTCTATAGTCAGCCACTGAGTAGGGAGTGGCTTTTTTTGGAATAAGAGTAATCAGGGTTGTGTTAATTTGCTTGAGCAGCTTCCCAGTCCTGAAAAACTCCAAAATAGCATCAGTGATATCATCCCCAATTATGCTCCAGGCTTTCTTATAGAAAGCTGCTGTATAACCATCAGGGCCTGGGCTTTTGAGATCATTAATTGAATTCAGAGCTGCCTCAACATCTTTCTTTTCAAAAGGCATCACCATGTTTCTGTTATTTTCATCCGAGATGCTGCTGCCCTGAACCAACTCAGGATCAAAAGCCTCTGTATCATGAGCAGTCCCTAGCAGCTGTTTATAATAGTCCAGAAATGCAGCACAGACACCCTCTTGTGACGTGTGGAGCACATCATTTAAGTCATGAATACTCCCCAGGTAAGCCAGAGCCTTCCTCTCATTTACTTTTGCATAGAAGTAGTTAGTACTGGCATTATCCATTTGAATGTCTCTAATTTTTGCTCTTTGATAAATGAAGCAAATCTCCATTTTCTCCAACTTAGTCAACTCCTCTTTAAGCTCCTTTACCCTGTGCAGGTTTTGGGGCATAAGGTGGAGATCTTTTTGAGCCTGGAAAAGTTTTTCCCTACTCTCATTTATCCTTTTAGTGATGTTAGAGTAGTGGCTCTTATGGAAGATTTTGAAGTCTTTCCTAAGAGCTTTCTGCTTCATAACCACCCTGAACATTTTTGTCCCATAGAAAATCTGAGACCATGCCTGCACCACTAAATTCCCAAATGTATCATCACTACACCATGCATTAAGGAATTTGAAAGATTTTGGCATGTCCTTGATACCAAGCTTAATGTCTACAAGCACTGGGGAGTGATCAGATAACCCAGGCTCTAAAAAGCAAGCAGCAGCTGTGATGTTACTAGCCAGCCAGGCAGGGTTAACAAGAGCCCTATCAAGTTTGGCCCACACAGCATCAACCCCTTCTTGCAGATTATGCCAAGTATATTGGCATCCAGTACTAGGTAGATCCATTAACCCAGCATTGTAGAGACATTCATGAAAATCATCCACTTCAGCTTTATTCAGAGCACCTTTGCTCAGTTTTTCACTTCCATCCCTTACAACATTGAAATCCCCCATTAAAATCCAAGAATCACTACCTCTTTGTGATTCAGACCTGATAAACTCCCACAATTCTTTCCTATCCTCCCCATTGTTGTAACCATACACCATAGTAGCCCTACAAGTAAACTGTGACTTTAAACATCTTACCCTACAGTGAATATACTGAGGATTTGATTGCAAAATAGCCACATTTACAGTCTGACCATTCCATATTAGCCAGATTCTCCCATTGTAGTGCTGGGAGTAATTATGACTAGTATTATATCTCCTAAACTTCCTTTGTAAAATGCTTGTCCCTTTCTTCTCTTTAACTCTGGTTTCAAGCAGGCCCAGAAGATCAACTTTGTTTATTTGCAAGTAGTGTAAGACCTCCTGCTGCTTGTGAGGCTTATTACAGCCTCTAATGTTCCATGAAGACAGAATCATTAGGCTGAAAGACCCCCTCCAGGGTCTTCCCCATCCTCAATCACACATTGCTCCATTAGCTCCAATTTCCCCATTTTTGTCAGATTCACTGGAATTAGATCATGTTCAGAATCCTGGAGAGCAGTAAATCTATTCTCAGCAAAAGCTAATTTCTTAGCTAATGAGAGCTTAGCTTTCTTACTTAGCACTGGGGTGAATCCATCCTTATCAGCCCTGCTTTTAGAGCCCAGCTTTGCACAGACATCTGGTGAGTTTTCAGTCAACTCCACCACAGTCTGTGTGTCAACATTAGTGCCTATTGCAGGTTCACCATTTCCTGCTCCAACATCAACCCCTATCTCAGTCTGTGGCTGTTTTGGGACATAGGTTTTAGGGTTAGAAACCTTTGGCTGAGAGGCATCCTTCTTCAGTTTCCTACATCTTTGTGTCATATGACCCAATTTGTTGCAACATGAGCAAAAATATGGTACCCATTCATATTTGATATTCTGCACTGATTCCCCATAAGGAGTTTTGACTGTAATAGTATTGGGCAGCTCTTCTGCAACATCTACTTCAATGAGCACTCTAGCAAATGCAAGCTTAGCTTTGAGTGTGGTTCTCAAATCCGCAAACAGAGGCTTACCCACATAGCTAGCCACTTTGCTCAAAGCTTTTTGTGACCAAAAATGAGGTTCCAAATCTGGGAAAAGAACCCAAACAGGCACCTTAGATGTGGTCTCCATTTCTGTGCTAAAATTCGGGGTCCAGACTTTCAGAATGAAAGCATTCTCTCCATAATACCATGGCCCTCCTCTTAGCACTTCCTCCATATCTTCTTTAGAGCTGAATTTTATATAAAACCACCCCTTTTTGTAGTATTGTATTAGAGGTTGCTTAACAAAATTCCACCGTTTCTGAGCATAATCAGTTAGATTTTTCTCATTTGGTTTTTCTCATAGGATGGTTTGTTGTTGTTTCAGGATGGTTTACTTTTGTTCTAGGAAGATTTCTTTTTGTTCTGCGATGTTTAATTTCCGTCATAGGATGATTGATTTTTGTTCTGCGATGGTTTGTTACAGTATATAGGATGAATAGTTTTTGTGGTTCATTTTTAATCTCGAATATCGTATTCTAAATTATAGGTCGAAGAATTAAGATCGTTTCTGATGGCAAAAAAACTTCAATACATTCCTGAGCTTATTGCAAATATCAGTGAAAACAAAAAATTGGAAATAGTTGACCTTGCCTGGAAAAACGATACCAACCTGTGGGACTGTGGTTTGTTTCTAATGATGCACATGGAACGCTTCCATGGAGACAGTTGGAGTTCCGATTTACATTTGGTAGGCGTTAAATTAAGTCTTTAATTTTATATTCACGAAAAAAACGTGTTAATGCTACAACATGTCTAATTTTGTTTCTTGAAAAATATTATTTTGAAGGCAAAACGAAGGCGGTTTTACAGAGCAAAACTGTGTACTGAAATCATATTGGATCCCAACAACAAGATAAGGAGAGATATTATGAAAGGTACTTACTTGACTGCCTCCGGAAGACAAATGTCAAAGAAGGAACAAGAACATGAAAAGAAAAAAGGTTAAGAAAGCTGAAGCAGAGCTTGAAGATATAATCAAAGCCAAAGAATTAGTAACAAAGCAGCAGTTGAGGAAAGCCAAAACAGCAGCAGCCGAAGAAAGTTAGAAAGCTGCAAATTCGCTTAAAGCTGCAAAGTTAGATTATTAAGTAAATAATATGACTCGTTTACAAATTCGCTTTGTAATATAGTATATTATAAACATCTGAATCATTGATATATGTTTTTATACGATCTGATCTCATTGCATTATAAATATATGTTTTTATACGAGAAGTTGGCCTCGCAAATTCGATTTTTAGTAATCATCACAGGACACAGAATAATCATCCCAGAACACATAATAATCATCCCAGAACACAGAGTAATCATCCCAGAACACAGAGTAATCATCCCAGAACACATAATAATCATCCCAGAACACATAACAAACATCCCAGAACGTAGAGTAATCATCCCAGAACACATAATAATCATCCCAGAACACAGAGTAATCATTCCATAACACAGAGTAATCATCCCAGAACACATAATAATCATCCCAGAACACAGGGTAATCATTCCAGAACACATAATAATCATCCCAGAACACAGGGTAATCATTCCAGAACATATAGTCACCATCCCAGGACATAGAGTAATCATCCTAGAACAAATAGTAATCATTCTTGAACAAAAAGTACCCATTCTAAAACAAAAACCATTCAAAACTAAAACAAAATCCGTCCATTTTAGATCAAAAAGGACTTGTTTTTACAAATTTAAATCAAAATCGCATGTGATGTTACTAAGTGTAGGTGTAACTTGTGATGTACTGTCATCGCCAACATTCTTCCTCGTGTTTGTAGGATTTTTCCTCGTACTTCTAACAGTTGTTGGCTAAACAGTATTAACATAGGACGGGCCTGATTCAGATTCTGGGTACTGTTTGACAATCTTCTTCCTTGTTCTCAAACGGTTACTAATAATCTCCCTTGTACTCTTTCGCCTAACATTTTTTGCACCAGGTGTACGAGCCCCCTCGGGATTACGAATCTGAATGCCTTTTAATTGAGGAGTCCCAACAACTTCAGCATCTTCTCCACCAATAGGACCCAACTGATCTTCGATAGTATTTTTAGCTTGATCAAAAGCTTCTTGGCAAACACGTCTTGCATCCAAATTCCCGGAACTAGCTTGCAATAACCCATTCCAATTCCGCTGCATTGTCATTAACCAAATAGTAGATGATTCCGAAACATTAGGCCTTGAACTACTCGACTCACCTTCTTCAGAAGGTTTAATTGCTGCTCTAGTCCATCGATGCACAATATAAATATCTGGAACACTGTCAACGCCCATGATAACATAAACTTTTAACGCATGACAACAAAGAATACCAACCTCTTCGAAATGTTTACAAGTACAATTAACCTCGTTGGTTTCCAAGTTTATCCGCACAACATGAGCAAAGAGTTCACTGTTTGGCTTCCAAACAACGAAACAACTCCAAGTACCATCATCACCATCACGATTGTGCCGACATGACAATGAACTCAACCAGTTCTCTTGGAACATCACATATGCTTTTATTGTGTAAATTTGTGAAACCTGTACCAACATGGACACATTTGGTATTGCAACCTCTGGATAGCCATTGTCACAACGCCCATCCTCTTCCTTTTCATTACTTCTCCATTCAGCTATAACTCCACAGAAGCATTTGTAAAAGTCATGCAAAGAAGCTGTTGCATGAAGCCTTCTCGACACACTATTCTTTGTACTTTCACTCCTTTGTGACGACAAAATACCACCTGAGAAACGGTCTTTGGTATAAGCCGAACACCATTTTTCCCTTGAATTCCAAAGTCTAACAATCCAGGAATGTTCTTCACACTGGTATTCATTCACCAATCTGTGTATTAAAAAACAATAAATGTGATTAAAAAGACATGTTTTAGAATCGTCAGAGAATGTTGAAGGATGACTCAGAAGCGTTTCAGAATGACTCAGGAGTGTTTCAGAATGACTCAAAAGTATTCATTTCAAAAACAAATAGTATTCATTCCAGAACAAAAACAATTCATTCCAGAACACATTCCAGTCATTCTTAAACAATAACTACTCATTCCACATTTTTAAAAACTATTTTAAAATACTTACCTAGACCAGAAGTGATTAAACTCATAAATGGTGTCACAATACATGAGCACTTGATTAAACAAAAGCTCAAAACCAGGGAGGCCTGTTAAATGTGGAATGTTTTTCTTGGAATTCTTCAAAATATGCCATGTGCAAAGCTTATGCTTAGCGTTAGGAAAAACTTCCCTTATAGCAGCAGCCATTGAAAAAGCTTGATCAGTCATAATAGTTTCAGGTTGCAACCCATCCATCGACTGCAAAAACTGATTGAACAACCAAACAAAGGACTCAATCCGCTCATTCAATATGAACCCGCAAGCAAACATGCAGTTATTACCATGTTGGTTTATTCCCACAAAAGGAGCACAAATCATCTTGTACCGATTTGTTCTATAAGTAGTGTCATGAATAAAGAGTTTGCCAAAGAGCCTATAATCTTGTTTCATGCGTTTGGCCCTCCAAAAGAAACTCACCAAACGAGCTTCCTCATCTAGCTCAAAAGCAAAGTAAAAATCATCCTCACTCTCACGCCTTTTCGCAAAAATATTCATCAATGCTCGTGCATCACAACCATCAATAAACTTCAACTTTTCTGCACTAAGTTTATTATATGCATCTTTTTTACTAAATCCAAGGGCTGGGGATCCCCCTGCTTGAGCCTTCAAAAACCTAAATGCATCTGCTACATCAATTCCCGAATCTACTAAATCTCGTAAAATCTTCAGAATATTTTTACTGAATGTTCTATGTGATTTCAGTTGATGGACCTTATCACGAGGGACAAGCAGATGATTATGGACCATATTATGTTTAGTCACTTCCCATAAATCATCTCCCTTCTTTTCAAATAACACCATAGCCTTGCATCCAGTCCTTAAGTTCAGCTTTGTAAACTGCTTACCAACAGCCCCGGGTTGCCTTTTTACTCCTTGTTTTGAACAAACAATTTCTCTCCCCTTTACATCAGAACTGTTATACCTATGTCTGATATTATGCAACCTAGTCCCAAAACCCTTGGTATAAGCATAGTCATTATATAACTTCTGAGCTTCGTCCATAGAAGCGGCACACTTCCCTAACAACACAGATTCAGATGCTTCTGGTATAGCAACTTTCGGATCCCCTAAAAAATGATAAAGACATTCACTTCAGAACACAAATCAACCATCCCAGAACACAATCGAATCTTCCTAAAACAAAATTAAATCATCCTGAAACAAAAAACAACCATCGCAGAACAAATAGTAAACATTCCAGAACAAAATATAATCTTCCTAAAACAAAATTAAATCATCCTGAAACAAAAAACAACCATCGCAGAACAAATATAAGCATCCTAAAACAAAATCAAATCATCGCAGAACAAAAAGGACCCATCCCAGAACGCAAAACACAAAATATAAATTCGAGAACATAAAAACACATCAATTTTATGACAAAATCCACAAAAACAGAAACACATCCATCCTAGAACAAAAACAAATCTTCCTAAAACAAATTAACCAAAAAATACATTCCTGAACCAAAATCATCCATCCTAGAGCAAAAACCGACCATTTCAAGACAAAAAAAAAAAAAAAAAACAAAAATCATCCCAAAACACAAAAAAACAAAATCATCCCAAAAAACAAAATTCAAAATCATCTTAAGTGGTAAAATCCGATTATAAGAAAATATCAATGGGGGACCTGCTGGCAATTCTGCAACTTTGGCATCCATTTTTGGGGAAAAGTCCTCGTCCGCCATATCAGCAAGTTCTTCGGCCATATCCACAAGTTCATCGTTGATATTCTGCAACTGATTTTCTTCTTCGTCCGCCATCATCGTCGTTCAGCTGACTTGCACAATAAGTTTCAAAAAATTCGGACAGAGGAGAGAGAAAAACAGTTTCAGCGTATAAAGTTGTGTTGCGTTCCGTTCGTTTGGGCCGCGTTATTGATTTGGGTGGGTTATGTTGGTTCCGTTCGTTTGGGCCGCGTGTTTTTATTATCCAACACAAAATTTGGACGGGGGGTACCATTCTCTTGGTACCCCCGGGGTACGGTAGTATTTGCGTAGGAGAGAGAAAGTAAAAGGTAATGATTCTTGTTTATTGAAGCAAATAAATAAATTGGAGAAATAAATCAAAAATAAGGGGAAATTGTTGAAATCTCTTCTTCCACAACTCCCTTCCACCAGCACCCCCGCCACATCTCGCCGTCGCCGTCGCCGGCTCCCACCTCCCTCCTCCACGCCAACAACCCAAACACCACCCCTCTCTCTCCACCATAACAACCAATTGAACTAAACAAGTATTGACCACCATCTCTTTACTCCATCTCCCATTAAAATTCTCCGCACATATTCCAAATTTAGAACATATATATATGCTCTTATATATATGCGTATAAAATTGTATATAGAATTTTTCAAATGGTATATGGTGAAGAATAAATGGTATATTCTAGCCATATAGATCATTATTTTCAAGCTATTACTCTTTTTAAAGATGGAATGGTATATGGAAAAGATGTAATGGTATATGAGAATGATAAAATGGTATATATGAAATAAAAATGATGATTGGTTGGTGATGTGGTCGCCGTTGCTGAGTGTCGCCGGAGGAGGGGCATGGAGTTCGTATTTGGGGTTAAGGATCGTGTTTGTGGTCCGGGTGAAGGAGGATCGCCGACCATGAGATCGGAGTGAGTTAACTAAGATCGATGGGATTTTATTTTGGGTTGGTAGAGATTGTATGGGAAGGGAGGAGAGAGAATGTGGATTTTATTGTTTTGTAATTTTTATATTTTTTGGATTTTTTGATATTATTTTTTTTTTGAAATAAAGATTTTTTGATATTATTGGGTATTTCCAATATATTATTTCCACGTAATTTAATTTTCAATTTCCATCAAATTATTCAGTTCCCTTTATAAACAAAAAATAAATGTCCACATTCCCTTACTTTTACACGCGTGGGGCTCGAAATCTGCACATATGTCCCCCCAAACCCACGTGATTCTCCTACTTTACCCCCAACTTTGGACTTTTGTGTGGTGATTGGCAGAGGAAGGCTAATCACCGTGATTGGTGTAGCCTTCCTCAGGAAATTTGCGTCGGGCCTCATTCAACCGATGCCTTATCTAGATTTTATGCGTCGGTTTAATCCAGCAACCGACGCCTAAAGTAAAACCGACGCCTAAAGTAAGTTTTCGCTTGTTCGGAAATTTTTGTCCATTTTTTGCTTCGGTTCTTATTTTTAACCGACACCCAAAGTGTTATTAGGCGGGTTGTGTTATAACCGACGCCTATTTGGGGACGCCGTTTTATGATTTTCTACTAGTTATAACCCCGACCCCCACCATGTGACCCCGTTTTCAGGTTGAAGACGGCGAAAACGGGGTTGTGGGAAACAAATATGGGCTCGACAACCCATGTTTTCGCCGTCTTCCACCTGGTTTTGGCCACGACGACCCACCTTACTGGACTCGCGCCGCCGTATGCGGCCCAGTGGTGGTGAATTCGGGATATGAACTGAAATTATTAAACATAAGATATACTAAATGTTTTGGTGAAAAACTACTCGTCTAATGAATCAGATTGATTAGTGGATTTATCTATTTGATCGTGCTATTATCCTATGAACTACCAGCTTTGTATGAACTGAAATTATTATGAAATGACAAATGAAAGAAGTAAACAAACAATGACACAAGGAATTTTTATACGTGGAAAACCCTCAATGTGAAGGAAAAACCACGGGGGGAAGTCTGTCTCCCCCCAAGGATTGCACTATGGATGGATGATGAGTACAATTGGGAGTATTTTGCTATATAATTGTCTTAGGATTATTCTGGTGTTGTTGCTTGTGAAATGTTTTCTCCTTCCTTTGCTAGCTTCGTGCTCTACTTATATTGTACAACTGCCAGGGCTTCTAACGGCTTCTTCCTCTTATTTCTCCAAGCTTGCAACTGCCCCTATATTCGCTCTTGACTGGGTCTTTCCTTGTCTTCCACTCTCCCACCTTCTAACTCTCTTACGGCCGTTTGATAGTCCACAAAGCCCCGTTCAAGCACTCCTCAACCAACTCTGTAAATCTTGCCTTGAATTTCGCAACTGGGCGGTTAAGTAACTCCCTTATTTTGACTTTTGTTGAAGATAATCCGCAATATTGTTATCCGATACGCATCAAGTGTCGGACACCCCTGCTTTAACCATCGAGCATAATATATCGGATTGTCACCAAGAATCCTACATCGGGTAGACTTTTAGTGACCAAACACTAAATATATCAAATCAAATAAAGGAGTGGAGATAACTTTATTTTTAAATTAGTGCCATGAAAAGCAATTATTGTATCCTTTGAACTGTACTTTACAAAGTAGAGTAGGAGTTCTATAACCCTAATCATTCTGGTGATCCAAGCCCCATTTCTCTCGCAGTTTCCTCTGCTTGTTAAAAACAGTTGCCTAAGAATTGCAAACATAGTAGTTTATGTACCCCCACTTTTGGGTACCTACTAATCAGATTGCACAGTTATTCAAACTTACAATATTTCACATAGAATGTCCAGTCTACTGGACTTACAGTCTATATATCATATTGCTCAGTCGTTTAGACTTACTGATGCAAAATCGTAAGCTGTTAGTACAGTACTGAGATCTGTTCTGTCGATTAGTAATATGCTGTCTACAGAGGAGACAGATTGGGAATCTGTTCCATCAGTCTGTTTGGAAAGACATTGCATGATTAAGTCACGTTTAAGGAAGACTTAGGCAACAAGAAAAATATTTTCCAGCAGCAGATAAGTCCTAATATGTATTAGTTTCCTTGTGTTATTAGGAACATCTTTAGATTGTTTTATTTTCTTTATTGTACTAGGTGTCTTATGGTTAGTTTTCCATAATATTATAGACTATTTAAACAAGGTCTAGGACGTTTATTTTCGAAATAAGATGTATCGTTGAAATAAGAAAAGCAATAAAAAGAGTCTGAGAAGAGTTTTCTCAACCCCTTTGCAATCGTTTTAAGTTCTAAAGGTAATTGAAATCAAGACAGGGAACGGAAGGCACTCGTTCTATCGTTGATCGGCTAGAGGTACTAGAGGTCAAAGGCTAAAACTAAACGACCGTACTGTTTAGGGATTGGCTTAGCTCGATTGAATCTCTAAGGGCTGAGATTCTGTCGTTCATATCTTTTATTTTCGTCCTTTTAAAACACCAAAAATCGTCCTATAGAACAGATACACGATCTGTACTATCCTACTGTCAGAATTGTTTTGCTTAATAGAGAACAGAACCTGATTTTGTTCCCTCAGTTCGTTTGTTCCGCTGCGTTACTCGTATCACTTACAATCTGTCTCTTGTAATAACCAGCAAATGCTTCATATACATATCAGTATTAAGGTGAATCTATCAAGTCCATGAACTAGGACCACCCATCAAGAAGGGATATATAATCATTAAGAAAATTCATTCAACTTGGAATACTTATGTTATGTTTAGAACTCACATGTGTGCCCTCTCAGACTTTAGGTCACTTTTCTTTTGTAATTCAGAACTACTACACATATACTCTATATTAGACTATTCGGTACAGATAGTTTAGATTAACACAAAGATTTCATCTTTACCAAGGAATCACCCAATGGTAAGAATAACCTTTAAATACTATCACTTTAGTTTTCCATTAGAGTATATCTCCCAAACTAGGAGAACCCACTCCAAATAAACCTCAAGTTTCAGTACCCAACATCTAAACAATCCGCTCAAGCATTTGGGACAATGCTTTACGAAACATGTGTACTTCCTTTGTCTACATAGGACATACACATACCAAGATAAGATGTGTAAAGTTATCTAAGAAATTCATTCCTCAATTCTCACGAAGAAAAGATCCATTAAATATCACTAGTAGAAAATAGCAACGTGGCGTCCCCTAAAAGGCGTCGGTTACTTAAGAACCGAAGCCTTAAATTACTTGAGGCGTCGGTTCTAGAATGAAACCGACGCTAAAAGCTCCTGAAAATTTCCGCTTGCCTATTGTTAATTTTTGGCATCGGTTGAAAGTGGAAACCGACGCCTTATGTGTTGTTTTAAGCATCAGTTCAACTCTCAACCGACGCAAGAAGTACAACAACAACAACAACAACAACAACAACAACCAAGCCTTATTCCCAAAATGATTTGGGGTCGGCTAACATGAATCGTCATCCAGTAACCGTCTTGTGTACGCCAAGAAATTTCGAAAACGTTGTAAACATTTTGGATATATTTAAACAATTTCAAAGGAAATTTAGAAAGTCGTCAAAATAAATAAAAAGGTTTAAAAAAATATTGCAAAAAACAGATGAACTTTGAACACAAGTTAAAAAGTTTTAGAAAAATAGTTGGAAAAACCAAACAAATAAATCAAAAGGGGTCAGAAAAAGTCCTCCACATGGATAGAGTCTCGCCACCCTGCCCTATCCAACACCATACTCTCGACGCAAGAAGTACAATAAAAAATAAAATAAAAAGGAGGCAGTAGAAAGTCTTCTCGAATATTCCTTCTGATGTGAAACTAGAGTATTTTAGCAGCGGAAATATTTATGTGTTTTTTTTATTATAATTTGGACCAACAATTTTGTACGAAAATGATATGGATTAACCCAAGACCACAAAGGAACAAGAGTTAAAACTTGGTTTAGACTCAAGACCACTAAGGAACAAGAGTTGTTTACACTAAAGACCACTAAGGAACAAAAGAGTAAACGCATTAACCTTATCACAAGGTTCAAGCTCAGACCACAAAGGAACTGAAAAGTAAGTTGAAAAACTCACAAGATAATTTTTATTCAAGTTGTATATGTCTTACAACATAAACTCAGCCTCTTATATAGGCTCTTAGGAAAAGAAATGTTAAGACTTACTTTAAAGCTAATCTTTAAAGCATACATTAATCAATTAAGAAAATAACTTTATGGAAATCAATACTACTTATGAATCCCTTTATTCTTTTTCAATACGCATAAAATGCAAAGAAACTTAAACATCATTCAATATAAGTTTAATGACTTAAAGTTATATCCAATGAATATTTGCAAGATGCACTTGTAACTGGATAGTGTTGATTTCAAGGAGATAACTCTCTTTTCACTTAACTCCTCATAACCTATGAGTAGTTATTGAAAAGCTTGTTATTCATGTAACTCTTCCATTTGGAATGTCTTTCATACGTTGAGTAAACTTAGAGTTATTCTCTCATCAATTTACCACTGCAAACTTTCACTCTAGCCTTTATTTCAATCTTCAATAAAGCTCTCTAATAACTTTATCTCATCAAGCACTTGGACCGTCATCAGATGACCAACTAAGCAAAGTAACAATAGTTGGACTTAGATAATATCCATCACCAACATTCATTGCCTTAGTGCTTAACATAACCTCATGATCACTAGCACTAGGTAGTATTTGAACACTCGCTCCCGCATCACCTTCGCTCATACCTACCCAGTACCCACCCCTAATTTCAGAACTAAAAAAATGAAAAAACTCAGAATTCCCACTGCTCTCTCTCCATCATCGGCAACTTTATCTTTTACTTCTGGTTATCATAGGCTCATTAGTTTCGCACACAACTTCGCTTCTTATTCACGCAAACAAGAAGAGTTCGTCTCACAATCTGCAAGGTAATTTTCTTCATTTATGTTCTAAATTTTTTAGGGTTTATATCTAGTTTAGATTATTTTGTCCCAGATTTCTAAGGTGTTTGTTTCGTTCGTTTATTGTTGTTTCGATTTCTATGGTTTTCAAATTTGTTCTTTTAATTTGATCCGATTTTTAGGGTTTCCGTTTTTGTACAATTATTTCGTTAGCTTAATTTGATCCGATTTTTGGGATTTTCATTTTTGTTCGATTGGTTTGTTCGCATGCCTCTTTAATCTGTCAACATTTTAGGGTTTTAGTTCATCTTGTCGAATCTTATAATGCGGATCGTTGTTTTCAGATCTAATGTCTTTCTAGTAGTTTTATCGGTCATTAGGGGGATTTTTAGGGTTTTTTTTTTATTTTTGTAGTTGTTCCGATTAAATGACCTGTTGTTCTCAGACCTAATCATTCTGACTGAAGCTGAGAAGGCTTGGCAATGTGAAAAAGTACACAAGCTGAGAAGGCTTGGCAATGTGAAAAGTACAAGTCTGACGCATTTATTGTGTAATTAAACTTCTTGTGAATTACTCAATGTGATATTGCTACTTTAGTAGCTATAGCCTGATGCTTGCACGTATGATTAATGGCATACAATTTTAATTTTGGTGTAGTATAACTGACAATGCTACGAAGATTGACTTCAATGTGATTGGGATCTGCAAAATTGCTGGTAAACTCTCTAGCTCAATTCTAATTCTACTTCTGCACGAGTTGACGTCATAATTTTTAGTGCCACATATAGACTTATATATGTTTGTTTTGCCAGATTCTTATTTTTATGTGTGCTTCTCTAGGCTTATAACTTGATATAGATGCGGTGTTATCCCTTACTGGATGTCTTATAGCGTTTTCTTGTACTACAGGCAAGTCTGATGTCCTGTGCCTTTATCTATAGTATTAAGGTTCTGCTTAGTTCTCTATATAAAACGTGTTTGTTGAGAGGTGGACTTACTTCTCGTGCTGTGTTTATGATCATATGAGTGGCCCTTGTTCATGTACTTGCTTAAAGTTCATGTTCATTGCTTCTCAATTAATTTTTCTATCAGCCTCTGATAATGTTTATATTTTTGTGTAAACGTATTTTCATGCCTTGATTCAAAACAGTAATTTCTTGAACAACAAATAGCTGATGATGATGTTGTTGCCGCTGTGTACACCGTGTTTAATGTTTACATTTAAACTGGCACTAACCTTAAATAGCTGTCAAGAGAGCATCTTTCTTCTCCTTTAATTCAAACTAAGTTGGTAGCTTTTACTTGGCAGCGGTGTTATCAAGTTATCACTAGTAGGAAAACGTAGAGTGGCGTCCCCCTAGTCGCGTCGGTTGTTCAAAAACTGAGTCTTGTCCGTTCGCTATGGTTTTCATTTTTGGGGTTTCCTTCGTATGGTTTCGATTTGTAGGGTTTTCGTTTATTTTGATTGAACTTCTAGGGTTTTTCTTTGTGTTCGATTTTTGGGTATTCGTTTTTGTTCAATTTATTCCTCATTATAAGTTAATTTTGAAGAACATCACAAATGTCGAGATGCATGTTTCTATTTCGTATTTTGGGCTGCTGTCTACTCGCATCAAGTGGACTAATTTCTGGTTTAGTATACAAATTTAACTTCGATTTTGCGTCCATGTATGTCTTAGAAATCAATCACCTATATTAGCCAGGTAGCTAGGTTTCTCATGGTTTTAAGTGTTGTCAATTTTAAAATTTAAGTGTTGTGGTTTACATAACAATGCGATGGTTTTTGCATTAACTTTGTGTACCTAATTGTGATTAGTATTTGGGTTGCAATGATGATGAAGTTCCTTGGGGGTTAATTCAGGAAGTTTTTGATGCGGCGTTAATTTAGAGTGATGGCTCATACATTTAACTCTGGCTTTATATGGAGATGGACCTATTTCTAGGCATACCTGTATCCTGGTGCCTGCAATCCTTATTTCTTTCTCTGTCTCTCTTTTTCTTTTATTTTACTTTATCTTGGGTAAATTTTTGTGCTTCGTTAGTCTCATTGTATTGTTTATGTGTGAGTGGTTTTATTCAGCCTGCTCCATTTCCTTTCTTCACGTTTTTAAATTGATTTTTGGATCTTAGTAGCTATTCTTACCAAATTTTGTTGCTTTCTTCTAAAAGTCATCATTCTATGAATAGGGCTGGGTCCCTGCTCTACAGATCTTTTCAATTTTTGTGTGTATAGGGTTTGAGATTTGAATGCTGTTGGTATGAATTTCTTGCTACTAGAAATGGATTTGGGTGTTTTTAGGTGAGGATTGTTTTTGCTGAAAGGGTGTATCCATGTTTTTGCTCGAGTCATTTTTTCCGCTTAAACTTGTAAATTGCTATATCATTCTTTTCTGCTTTAGACCTTTAGTGCTTTACCTTCATTACTGGTTCTTCTTAACAGCAGAGATGTATTTGTTGGTGTGGTCAGTCTATGTTCCGTCCACTTTTCCCTTCATTTCCTCTCACAAGGATGTGATATCTTCTTTGTTTGAGTGGTCAGAGAGCGGAAAGTGAAGCCCTTTACTGTCCAAGCAGATCACATCTAGGAGAACTGAAGAACGAAACGATTGACTTGTACAGAAGCGAACAACAATTTCAGTCTCCACACTCGATCTTCTCCAAGTGTGACATAGTGACGATATCAGTATACAGTAAATGGTGAAGACAAGTAGAGAGTTAAGATTCGTTTTCTGAATAAATCTGTAAGATTTGCGGTGCAGTGCTAAATAAAGCATGTTTTCATTGTTATGGATTTGTCAAATGTATGATAATATTCAATTTGTGATTAATATTGTAGACATTTTAACAACCCAGGTCTCTAGCTGCACGCACTACGCATCAATATTTTTTTTTAATATTTTCACACCACTAACCGATGCCTTAAGTCTCGTTGATAGATGAGGAAATGGCTTCGGGTAGATACTTTTAGCATCGGGCCTAGACCTACAACCGACGCCTTAAGTGTACTTTAGGCATCGGTTGTAGGTATAGGACCGACGCCTTAAGTGTACTTAAGGCATCAGTTGTAGCTCTACAACCGACGCCAAAAGTGCTTTAGGCATCGGTTCAACAACCGCCGCCCAAAGTACTTACTTAAGGCGTCTGTTGATCCGCGTCGACCAACAACCGACGCCTTTTGTATTTTACGACCGACGCCTTTCAAGTATTTTCTACTAGTGTATATTTACAAGAGAACATACATTGAATGAGTTACGTGTTTTACCCATCTACCCCTTAAGAGAGATCAACTCTCAACACAATTTCATCGATTACTTGATCTTGACCCACAGTCTCAGACCATCAAATATTAACATAGTCATCCAGGGATAGATTTCAGAAATTGTTTCACTCAACTAATTGACATACAGTTAGATCATACAATCAACTTATCAAACATAATTTTTTCATTCATCAATGATTTACACACATGTACACTTTCAACCAAAAAACATAACTTATCAATCCTAGTATATGTGTATACTTAACACTCCAATACTTCAGATCGAACTCAGTTACAAAGGTTTAAGTTCTATTCATATCATTGTTCGTTCGAAATACAGGGACTCTTAAGGTTTGCAATCCAAAGCTTGCACTAGACTCAAAAGGTCTCAACATACCAGCAATGTATGACCCACACAATACAGTTAAACAACTTCTATAAGCATATACGGTTGAAAACGCATTCACAGAGTAGAGGCAAAACACATTTTACCACCCTTATCAAACAACATGCGAATCTTCCAAATACATATCTTAAATAAGATCATTTACAATCTCAAAGATCTACAGCTTCTAGTAGTTTAGTTTGTTCAAACAAATACAACTCTCAACAGAATTTATTGCATAAGAACAAACAAACAAATCATGTAATTGACTCAACAACTTACAAGGCTTATTTAAATAAAGAGGATCTTCATGTAATATGGATTCACAGAAGTTCAGCTCATACATTTTAGGATTAAACAGGTCACAAGGCAGACTAACTCCTTCAGACCGAATTGAAACATCAGCTGAACTAATTAAACAACTTAACCTTAAAACTCAGGTTTGTCATGACATTCTGACTTCTCAGGACTTCATTACTACTTGTTCCACTAGTATCTACGATTGGTCAAACAATTCACTTGGTTACATCATAACAAGGGGTTTACACTGAATTAGGACATGCTTATAACAGCACACATGTAACTATAACACGTTATAGGATTTCACTTGACTCAATTGAACAAGTAACCCAACAACTAACTTATACAAATAAATAACCCCCACAATTACCAAGTTCACCAAACATGTAAAACAAACCTTAAAACTATAAATGTTTTACAGACCAAACGTATCAGGGCACTCTAACCACTCATAAAGCTACAAGTATTACCCCCATATTAGAACTCGTATGAAATCAATCAAGCACATAGACTCTCCACATCGATAAGATTAGAACTATTTTATCATGTGTTCAAACAATCTCAATTAGAGCATACAATTAGTGAACTTAATCACTCAGAAGATACATGTGAATACCGTTTTAACCAGAATTTAAAACATTCCTACTAATCAAACAACAACACATAAGAGTTTACAACTTTGTGTTCAACTCTGTAATCACATTCACATGTACTTGTACAATACTTAAACATGAGATTCACACTGAACACAACAAACAACTCTAAGAGTAATCAGAACATCAAAACAAGTTATCCGACCCAGTCACTACAAGTTCGTCACAATACATGACAACTTTAGACTTGTCATTTACATTATCTCAACCATACAGGTTAACAACCTTAGGTTTCTACCACAATAAACATGCTTTGAACAAGCAAAAATAGGTAATTAATTAATCGGGCAACAAGTTTTTATTCTTACTCTAACATGGAATTATATGTAAATATACAAACCAATTATGCAAATTATACGCATCATGCATTTTATTATAATACATTACGTCATTAACGCTAATCATGGATTAAGCGGTAAAACAAGATAGAGGTGGACTTATCTGCTAATCGAGCAAGGATTGTTCCTTTCATCTGTCTGATCAGGAATAATCACTCTCACAATCTAGCTTTATCTCGGACTTTCCAACATCGCCCAAAGCTCCGATTTAAGAATTTACCTCGATCACCAACAAAACAGCAGTTGTTAGATAAGTCACCTCAGATCACCTTGTACTGATTCGATCAAACTGTACTATTAATAACGTAAGCTCAACTTATAGTTTGAAAATAATTAACAACAAATCCTTCTATACTATTAAAGGAGGCTTTTTTGGAGCTCTCACAACGACAGGACATTTCTAGAGAGTTTGGTTAATATTATATTGAAATATATATCGAACATGATCTTGAGTAGGACTCTAAGGCTCTACATAATATAAATATATTTTAAATCTTATATTATATTATTTAATAATGTATCCTAATTTATTTATTTTTGAAAGGAAAAATATATCATAATTTTTAGTACTAAATGTCTAAATGTACTATGATAAGAATTTTGATTAACGGATTACATCCTAAGATCCTACGTATTAAACACCAAACTAAACCACACTAAACCTTAATATCTTCTATTGATCTTATTTGTATCAATGATAGATAGATTGTTGTAGTTAGGATGAATCCAACGTACATATACAATGGGGTTATCCAAAAAAACCAAAGACAATATGGGGTCAAACCTTATTTAACTAAAACTTGGTTATATATAATAACATTAATTATAATACAATCTCATGTACATAATGATTCCTATTACACGCGAGTTCCTCACTAATGTGAACCGACCGCCTGAATTTAAGGAACTATAGACGTTTGGCAGTCTTATATTACGTATATAAAACAGTGTTTATAACTTTTAGTAGGACATATCTTAGGAAATTAGGACATTGAATAGGACACATACATATGAAAAGTAATATTCATATATTATACGGATGATCAATCAATTAAAATGTTCAAACAAAAATTGTCATGTGTTTAGTCGTACATTATCTGCCCTGGTGAAAATTATAGTTTTCATTTTATATATCATTTTCAATAGAAAACATTATCATGTGACCTGTGCGTTGCACGGGCCCTCATCCTAGTTAATAGTACCGTACAACATTTCGTCAATTGTCTAGACGTCATATGATACGCCATCGACAAAAAGACTAACACAAATCCACCCAAAATTAGGAAGTCAACACAGCATGTATATATTAGATAGAATCATATATGAACTATGAGATTTTAACACGTATGCTTATTGAGCAACTATTGCGTGGATTCTAACACAAATTCACGAACGGCGATGATCGAAGCAATATTTGGATCAGAGGTTACAATTTCTATGACCTTATTTTACACAGCAAAAGACAAAGCTTGCAAATAACTAGGCCTTAATTAAGAAACAATTATCATGGCCAACAAAAAGCAACCCAGGTCTAACAAGCATGGCTAAAAATTAATTAGTCACCGACATGATCAAAAACATGTCTTCCAGCATTTATCACACATGCACACAATAGACTTTATCAATAGCAGGCAGCAGCTTAGAATACGCAGCGTCACCGTAGTAAATCAACATACAGCATACGTAGACATGTTTGCTCGCAAGATTGATCCTAAAATTCGAACACAATTAAACAAACAAGATTCCCATAATATTGCATATCACGATTAATCATCGGCAATAAAATTAAATCAAGTAGATTACCCAAACAAATCTTGGTTAGCTTAATTGAAAAACATCACAGCTACACCACAAGAATTTAGGGTAACAATACAGTCAAATTAACTATAAAATCTATCATCTTTAAGATTGTTGGAAATATGGGAGTTAATCTGACTTATCTGACAGTCGAATCGAATAGCGAAATTGTTGTGGCGAGATCAATTAGTATCTCTGAACTTAAAGACGATTTCGTCGAGTCTCGGTGTAATACCCCACATTTCAGAGGACACATATAAGAGATTAATGGCTCATATGAGTTGCTAAAAAGGATTGATAGTGCTACTCATACCAACAAGTCGACTTTCCTTTTAGGAACCCCGTGTGATAAGAACTGCACAGTTAAACGTGCTTGAATGTGAGCAATTTCAGGATGAGTGACCTTCTGGGAAGTTTCTCAGGGTGCGCATGAGTGAGGTCAAAATGCGTCAAAAGGACCCGTGTTGGTCTGTGAGGTCAGCCCACAGCCTGGCGAACTGCCATAGGTGACTACTTCCGTCTCAGTCGATGAGTCGGGGTGTTACACTCGGTGCAAACCCAGCCCCTCCTGACGTTTGTCTTCCAGGTTACACAACATCAACCCTCTTCTGCACTGAAAAAGATCGATTGGTATAACAAGCTCCGTAGTCACGATCTGAACTCAAAGGGAACTCACTTTGACACCTTGGGACTTCTTGGGACTCTTGTGTATTTTCTGTATGTCTAGGGTATGAGAGCCAAGGACTTATATACAATCCCCTAAGGCAACAACAACACGAGAAGAATTAGGAAAACTTTCCGTAAGATCGCCGACATCACTCGGCGGTCCGCCGAGCCCACAAGCGCGGTCCGCAGGCGCTCAGGCGCGGTCCGCCGAGCTGGCACGCGCGGTCCGCGGCCAAGACTCTGATCCTCCTCTTTTTCCTTCGTGCGCGACCCGACTTTTCCAAGGCGCGATCCGCCGTTGTCCATAGTTATAGCTTGTTGATTACCAAACTCCAACAGTCGTTGTTCGGGGAGCAAAAGGGGAAGTGACTAGGGTGGGCGTGCAGCAGGTGAAGGAGAAGTGGTCGCCGGAGATTGTGGAAGCCAAGGCAGCTCTGTTGAGCTCCAGATGGCATGGCAGCAAGGCGTTCAACATGTTATCCTGGAGTCCGACTCTTTACAGTTAGTGCAGTCCCTGAATTCGAGGGTTTTTGGTTGTTCTTATTTTGGTTTCGTAGTGTCAGATATTATTGATTTTTCACGTAGGTTCGATTCTTGTTTGTTCTTTCATATTCGTAGGCCAGGTAATAAGGCAGCCCATGCGGTGACCCATTTTGCTCCAATAGAGTATTCGACTCGTGTCTGGGGCGATAGTGGTCCTGGTGATTTACTCGATATCGCATCTGCGGATTTCGGAGCTGCTATGACGTAATACACAGTTTGCTTTTTCCCCTCATAAAACAAAAAAATATATTATTTACCCCACCCGACATCCAATCTGATTTTTCCTTGTTTGTAGATGCATCCTTTTTAGGTACTAACTTGTCTGCACGGCTTGGTGGTGTCCTACTTGATCGGGACGGTCATTGGCGGTTGGGCTTCATGGCCCACATTGTCACCCGTGACCCTAACGAGGCTGAGTGCTATGCTATTCTCATGGGTCTCACTTGGCTCCGGGTAGATGGAGTTGGGGCAGCCAACTTGTATTCAGATTGCCAAAATGTTGTACAAGGTATTAATAATCTCAAAAACCCTTTGGATAGATTGAGCAACATCTATGTGCAATGCAGGGAGCTTGCAAGGATGCTGCGTGTTCATGTGTCTCACACGAGACGTGTGTGGACCTAGGTAGCACCGATACGGACTCGGACACGGACACTGACACCGATACGGATACGTGACACGGCAATTTGAAAAATAGTGGACACGGACACGGCAAAAAAATTAAAATAATAAGTACTTTGAATGCAGAATTTTTCAATTACGCGTACTATTCACGGGTAGGTAGAGGTGGGAATGGTGCGGCCGGGTACAGGTGGGGATGTAGCGGTGGGGCCGCTAGTGGAAGCCGGCATGAGGAGGTCTCCTCAGCCGGCGCCGATCGAGGGTGGAAGAGCTAGTCGGAGTAGGAAGATGGGAAACAAAAAGAGATAGATCGAGAAGTAAGACATATAGTTGAGCTACCCGCTAGTGTAATTAGAATAGGTGAGAAAAATAGTTTTTTAAAAAAACTTGTCAAAACGACGTAGTTTTGTGTCGTGTCGAGTGTCTGGTTGGTGTCTGGTCGGTGTCCGGTTCGTGTCCAATTAAATAAAACCGTGTCCGTATCCTAAAATTAAATAAAAAAACCGGACACGGTTTTTGGGCGTGTCGGACACGTGTCGTACCGTGTCCCATCCGTGTCGGTATCCGACACGGTGTCGGACACAGACACGGCACTGGACAGGAGTGTCCGTGCTTCCTAGGTGTGGACTATGGCCGCGAACCATTTGGCTATGCACACTCGACGGGATCTTCCTCAGGAACCCATGAAGATTTGCTGCACGAGAGTGATTAGATTACAAGATTTTGCGGGCCTGGCTAATTATTTTGATGACAATGAAGTACTAGTTCCGCCTTGGGAGGATGTAATAGATAGTAGTAATTAATTTGGGTCTTTTCGTCTTGTAAGTTGTAACCAAAACAAAAAAAATAATACGAGTAATAGATTTGTCGTTGAAAATTATTATAGCGACCTCTATTAACAATGCGATGATCTCAAAAAATAAAACCGTGCGATCACTAATCGGAAAAAAAAAACATAGCTCCATAATGTAAAACTTTTTAAAGCAGTACGTAAATGGCTTCAATAATATCCATGTTCACAAGTAGGGGTGTTAACGAGTCGAGTCGATCACGAGCAGAGCCTTGCTCGTCACGAGCTCATGAAAGGAATTGCTTAGCTCGACTCGACTCACGAACTCGCGAGCTCTGGATTTTTGGGCTCGGCTCGAGCTCGAGACCAGCTCGCGAGCTCAATTCGAGTTTTCGAGCCTTCACGATCTCGTTGAATTTCAACAAAAATTAACAGTGCTTTCTTTGTCAGGAGCATTTTGTCTTTTTATAATAGGAGGATTACTCCACTTCTCCATAAAAGTTCGATGTGGGACAAAATTGGTTTTATACAACTAACATCCTCTCTTATTCCTCTGCTTAACTGATGTGGGTACATGCCAACTTTTTACATTTTTTTTTTTTTGGTTTTCTCTTTGGGAATTTTCTTAAAATCTATTGATTCACATCATAATTATTTGGTAAAATAACACTAATATAATAAATTTCGAGTCGCTCGCGAGCTTTTCGAGTCGAGCAGGGCCTTGCTCAACTCGGCTCATTAAGCTCTCGAGTCGAGTTCGAGTTCGAGTCGAGGAAAAAAAGGCTCACTCGAGTCGAGCTTTAACCGAGCTTTGACCGAGTCGAGCACGAGTAGCTCACGAGTTCACCCTCGCAAATTATACCATGCTCCCGGGAGAACAAGGAGAATGGTGGTCCTCCTCACAATAAAGGGGTGGGGACCACACTTAAAATGATTTTTCATTTTTTAATATGTGGTCCTTCGATCAAGTTGTCAAATAGTTTGGTAATTAATTACGGAGTGAATTAATTCAATTACGTTTAGGTAATCATAATGTTTAAGCTAAAAACCTCTTATGATTTGTTGATCGTTGATCAGCTGCTAAATGAAATTGGACCTACTGGGTCACACACACTAAGTGTGGATCAGGTTAATCAGTCTTTCTATATTTATGGAAATACTAATGGAATAGTATTTTGCATATATGGACTTTCCTAATTAGATTAGAGAAAGTATCTTAGAGGTTTTCCTAATTATGTATGGAGTTTAGGAAATATATGAGTATATATATTTACCTTGTGCAAAATTCTTATCAATCGAATCATCTCAGAGATGATTAAGGAATTGGAGAGAAACCTAAAGTGAGCCCTAAGAGGGTCGATGTAGACTGACGAGCATGGAAGAATAGTTCGTTCCATTGTTGTAGCCGACAAGCTCCTAAGGATCTGATCCATCTGTGTGGATACTGGTAGAGGGGCAACACTTGGGGTCCTGAACTCCTTATTAATTATATTTTATACGGGAATTTACGCTACAAGAGGTATGTCAATATGTGCAGATTCATGTTAATACATGTGAGAGATCTTGGACTGTTTTGATAGTTTTTCCGCAATTTGATTTATCAAAACCTAACAGTGGTATCAGAGCGATCTCACATCGTATTAATTTTGATCTGAAATTGATGTGCGTTTTGAGTTACGATTTGATTGTTGTTGAATTGCAAAATTAAATTTGATTTAATTAAATTGTAAATTTTCGAACTTTATTAGATGGTTGTTCGATATTTCAGCCTTTGATTAGTATGCTTAAATTAGATTTATTGCATTCTAAAAGTTATGAACTTTCGACCTAATTAGATTAAGTCATTGACCCACAATTTTCTCACCAAATTGTAATGATTAAGGTTAGACCTTAATCTACTTTCACCTAAATCAGAATATTAGATATTCATGATTCACGACAGGTTTTAATAAAAAAAAAAAAGGAAATAAAGGGTAAAGTCAGATTGCCTAACTCGCGCTAGGTACGATAGCCAGAAATCAAAACAGAGTTCTGTGCTGGGACGAAACGGAAGCCATGGTGGTTTGCCAGCAACATAAGGGCGACAATCTCGGATTGTCGATGCACAAGCGAGGCGGATGTCGACCGAGAAGGGGCGGCTCCGGCCAACTAACGCGATTTTGTTCGCGTATGTTGGCTTGAGCATCTCCATCAAGCGACGTGAATCTCCTCCGTGCAAATCTAGCCATGGTGGCTGATGGTCGGCCCTCTTCCTGAAATCAGATCACGACGGTCGGAGAATAAGGATTCGAGATCAAAGGCTGCTGGGCAGCGCTTCGACGAACGCCTGACGCGACGCGGGTTGCGAAATTGAAGAACCAGACGGTCGACCAAGATGGGTACGAGCTGGGTTGGTTCTGATGGGCTGGGCTCGTCAAAAGACTCGAGTTTGTGAGACCACGAGTCTGATTCGTGGTTCAGGCGTCGGTGTAGGAATCAAGAGAGGACGTCGGCGAGCTGGGCTTGTGCGGGTCTGACTCATCTTGGTCAGCGGTGATTCTGTTCGGGCGAATAGACGAGCTGGACTTGTGGTTGACGTTGAGCTAGCACGACCCACGACGAGGACGGCTTACAACCAAAGTCGTTAGCCGACATGATTAATCTGGGCTGGGCTAGGATTACAACGGCTGGAGTAGCTACACACGGGTTGTGATTGATGGGTAGTACAACTCGAATAGCTCACTCCACGATCAGCTGAACTTGGGCTGTGCTCGATTGAGCAGCTAGGCTGCGAAGTGGTCGTCAAGACGAGCTGGGGTCGTGCTTGTGCGTCACTATAGGCGTTGGGCTTGAGTTTTAAGATGGTCATTCCGATTTATTAGCTGCTAGGCAGCTAGTACATTAAATCAAGTGGCTAGTTTGGCAAATTATGATTGGCTATTGATTTAATCAAGCTAGGTCTAATAGTGAAGGATTTAGCTGGGCTAAATAGAGGACAAGAGTAGAATTACACGATACATTGGAGTGGGAGCGTACGTTTTACGTTTGTGCTTAATCCAGTTTCGAGTTAGACTTGAAATTTCGTGTGAATTTACGAGTTTTACTATGAGTATAATTATTAATTTTGGGTGGGAGAATTTTCGATTTTGGATAGTCCAAAACAAAGGCATGAAAGGAAAATATGTATATGTTAAATGAGGCACTAGGTGGGCTCATTAAAACCATACTTACAATATGCAATTTATATTGAATAATTTGGAAATATTTGATATTGACACAATAAATCGATAACTCAAATTTTGTTTATTAATTATTAATTTAGAATTGTTTAATTAATCAGCATGCATAATTATTATTATGTGCTTAATATGTTTTAAATGCTTGATCGATATGAATTTTAATATCGATATATTAGAACTGGGTCAATCACTTTAGAAGTGATTGAATGAATGTATGAATGGTTTATGCATGAGGTGACTTGTATGGCCCAAAATAGGATAGTAAATACAGTCTGCGTACTGTTTTGTATTCATGTAACTAAATACGATCTGCGAATCGTGAAGTATTTATGTAATTATTTAAATTTTGTTTTCACGGTCTGTGAACCGTTAATCAAATGTAATTACAACTGGAGTGGAGATTGATCATTGCAAAGCGAATCATAGTGGATGGCGCATAGATGACGTGGATGGTATCCAAAAGTTTCCAGAAGATGTCTTGAAGATTAGATCTTTAGGATTAGGGGCCATACTAGGATCACATTTAATTTTCGCAATTTAATTTTGGTATTTTATTGCGTTTTACGATTTATGCATGTCACCTATATCTCGTAAGAGTTCACTAGAGTTTAGGTTAAACATATAATAAATCAAAGTCTCTACTAATATTGAGTTTATTGCCTTTCCAACAAGTAACACCTATGAAACCCTCGATCACTAGTGATAGGTTTTGCCAAAGCAAGGTATCACTTCTAATCTGGGGATAAGTACGGGTGGGTCTATGAAGAGATTCACATGTTAAGTTGGTTAACTCGACAATATCAGTAAGGAGTCCTTAGATGTTGAGGCAAATGAGTAGGTTTAACATTGGATGTGACCTACAAACCAGGAGTTATATTGGATATAATTAGTAATGGGATTACTTACCTAAGTTAATTGGTTTAAGTGTCAAGCCAAAGCTTGCTTAATCCAAGTAATTTGGGATCTTGGAGTCATTTTATTCTTGTAGAGCATTGGATATGGAATAAAGTGTTAAATAACTTAAAATATTTCAAATTTGTTATTTATTTGATAAATGTTAGATACTTTGCATTATAACAACAACAAACTTATTTAAATGTTGAGTACAAATCATTTGGAATGATTGTGGACGGCAATAGTTTAATTGATTGGTATCGATACTTGAGAATAGTTTTTCAAGTGGAAGGAGAAACGTTATATCTTGAAGATAGTAAGTTTGTTTTCCCCTTTAGGATTGGCTACGGCCATTGAGAAGATTGCCAAAATGATATGGAGTAGATGTCTATGTGTCTAGTGTAAGCACTTATTATTAGATAATTTATGCTAATAACGTTATCCTACATCTCAAGAACAAGGTTCAAGTGAGTGTGAGGATAGAGTTATGACACATTAGAAAGTTTGATCATTGGATCGAGCATGGAAATATAAATTTGTTTCTAGTGCTCAAAATTATGGTCATTTTTGAAAAATATAACAAATTGAAATTTATTCTAATGTTGGCTAAGGTTTAGTCAAAGACGTCGTTCTCTAGGAAGATAAGAAGAATGGAAACAATTTTTCTATTAAAGTTATTTATGTCATTAATCTTAGCATAAAAATCTCTACACCAAATGTATTAGATACTTGTTGAAGTAGATATTTGTTTAAGTGGGAGGTTAGACTTGCCTACGTATTAAGAATAAAACAATAGTTGTTTTAATCGTGTTTTAGCTCTATATTAGATATGAGAGTTCCTTGTTTTGGAAACAATCTATGACATAAATATATAATTGGGAGCTATTTGATTTAATCCAACTAGTGAATAGCGTTGTTTTATCATGTAAATAGTAATTGCATCGAACTAAGATTCATTCTTGAGTCGTTAGACTTGGAGTCGTACGACATATGCAAATCTGTTTAGTGACAAAATGCGAAATCACATTTTAGAAATGGTGATAGCTAATGAATAATTGGGAGTACACTTTGTGTAATCCAATGAGTTCAACCACAAATGACGGATTTAGTTATTTCATTGCATTAACGAATGCGAAATAAATATAGTTATATTTATGGTGAAATCAAAGTCTAAGACTTTTGGAAAGTTTAGAGAATTTCATAATGAAATATAGAATCAACTTGATACTTGATATAAACTATTCAATTAGATTGAGATAGTGAATATCTAAATCAACTAATTGAAGACTATCATGAATAATTGTGGGAAAGTTCCACATTAATTCCACCTAGAACATCAAGGTATGTGTGTCTGAGTGAGGAATTAAAGTCCTACTAGGTATGAATTGATCCATGATAAGTCAAGCCAAAATCTTCAGCTATCATTTTGGAATTTACTTTATAAATTATGTATCACTAAACAGTATTTTGTCAATAGCAGTTTAAAAGACTCCACATAGATATGGAAAGGAATAGTTCCTAGATTGTCTTACTTAAAATCTGAAGTTGATCAGTTATTTGTAACAAGGTGTGTCAAATAAACTTGCTTTATAATCAGATTAGTGTTTCTTAAGAAGAAACATGGTGGTTTATTCTCCAACATTTGAGAACATAACATTTGTTGCTCGAAATGGTGTGTCCTTTTGGAAAGAACGTATCTTTTTAAAATGACAAGTGGGAGAAATGTCTATCTCGATCAGATTCGAGATGAGCAACAAATAGTTCGAACATACCTTATCCTAATATGTCACCCTAATTAAAATTTTGGTGAGAATTGAGGAAATGGGATATGACTAATGTTTTAGAAACCTGTAGTCATAGTGACGAACATACCTCATATAGGTTTGGAAGGGAAAGAATTTTGAGAAATAGATTTGGAGATCTGTATGACTCATAATTCTATTATACCTTTTGGAAAGTTATATGAACCTTTAAACCTTAAAGACGCTATATATGACAAGTCAAAACTCCATTGGCTTGAGGCCATAAATTTTGAGATGGATTAATGTCCAAACTTCAAATTTAGAACTTGGTTGATTTGGGAAACAGAGTGGCTCCACGTGTAAAAGAACATTATTGGATAAAATGGACAAGGATGAAAACTTAGTGTTTTACTAAAGCACAAGTTGTTTTACTTAAATCCATTGGATAAACCTAGTTAATGCAACTCGTTATAGTAATGAGATTTGGCATTAGAATATCGAAATCGCTTCCTAGATGGGTATTGGAAGAAGATGTGTATGGGCGCATTTTAAAATGATTCGGTGACCCGGTTAACACTAGGAAATGATGCTAACTTAAAAATTCAAGTGATGGATTCATGTAAGCATTTAGGGTTTGAAATCCTCATTATAAATAGACAACTTTAGAAGTTGCTTTCTAAGATATGAAGGTGCATCTTGTGTAGACAAGAAGTTTAGTGGGAGCATAATTATTTTTCTAACTTTATGTGATAGTCACATTTTGTTTCTTCAAGTGAATATTCATGTGTGTTGGTTTTGGATGACTTAACATGGTGTGATTTCTAAATGAAGAAAATAGAAGGAAATAAGTACATTTTGGGCATCAAGATTTATTGGAATAAATCTTGTGGGATATTGAATTTAGTGGGAGTGTTTACATTGATGTAAAACTTTTTGAGTTCAATATTAGAAGACTCTTGGAGAGGTTTCTTTTCATAACTCATTCATTAGATTCTCTGCAAGATTCAATGTCATTGGACATGTGATGAGAGAGAAAATGATGATTAGTTGAATGTATGGATTTGTAGTAAATCTATCAAACTTACTATTAAATACTTGTTGTTTCGTATACTTGGAGTATGACGAGCAGATACCAATTTAAGTGAATCGCAATAGTGTGTAATCAAATATATCTTATAGTGATCGAAAAACCAAAGATACACTTTTCATTTTTGGAAATTGAAATGAAGTTGTTATGGAAAATCTGAATCAAATTGTTCATGGTTGAACTTTAGAGATTCTTGGAGATTTTCAGTTTATATATCATCTAATTGATTAGATTTCTAATAGTATGGATGAGCAAGGTAAGTACGAATTGTAATGGTTCTATTCCGTTAACTAGACTGTCGCTGAAATTTATGCATGGGAAGCATACAACGGCAAATGGAATCAAACACTTTGGAGAGTGGTTGTGATTCTATTGAAATTATTGTTTTAGATATGATTATGAGATCATGATTGTAAAACAGTATTGACATTTATCATTAATCGATATTTATTCGATTTTACATTTAATTATGGTTTAGTGTTAAATGTATGTCCAAAATAATCTTTTTGTCCATAAGCTGTCAAGATGAGGTCTTGATTATGAAATGCTTTTGTGAACTGGAATTTAGATTATAGTTGTTCCTAGTCTAAGTCATTAAACGTGGACACTAATGACTGTTATGACTAGTATGCAAGTTGATTCATTAGCTCTGTTTCATGAGTTTCGGGACTTGAAAGTCATGGATCTTTTGCATGGATATGAATTAAAATTCATATTGAACAGACCTACTTATGTGGATATTCTTTAAGGGATGTAAAGTCATTATGAGAATTTCACATTAACTATGTTGACTCGATTTCTTAACATGAGTACATCATTTCTCTTACTTGGGAATTGGTAAGCTGTGATATTGCCCAACACCGTGCCGTAAAAGGAGGTCATAAAGGTAACATTCGGATTACTATGAACTTGGTAGAGAGACTTGAGTGTGCAAGATTGGAATTGTCCTCCCATTGTGGGATTCTTGTCTTTTGGGCCACTCGGAGAGTTGGAACTGAAAATGCATGGCCGTGCTCAAATAGATTTTGGATAATCATTTGTTTTATCAGTTCATCTCAGATTCGAGAAACACATTTGAACTATATAAGGATGACATGAAATCTTACCTTATGTTCAAATAAGACATTAAGTGACAAGGGAATGCGATTGACCACTTGCTCTAAGGACAAGTGGGAGATTGAAGGACTATGTCGTTCGATCAAGTTGTCAAATAGTTTGGTAATTAATTACGGAGTGAATTAATTCAATTACGTTTAGGTAATCATAATGTTTAGGCTAAAAACCTCTTATAATTTGTTGATCGTTGATCAGCTGCTAAATGAAATTGGACCTACTGGGTCACACACACTAAGTGTGGATCAGGTTAATCAGTCTTTCTATATTTATGGAAATACTAATGGAATAGTATTTTGCATATATGGACTTTCCTAATTAGATTAGAGAAAGTATCTTAGAGGTTTCCTAATTATGTACGTAGTTTAGAAAATATATGAGTATATATATTTACCTTGTGAAAAATTCTTATCAATCGAATCATCTCAGAGATGATTAAGGAATTGGAGAGAAACCTAAAGTGAGCCCTAAGAGGGTCGATATAGACTGACGAGCATGGAAGAATAGTTCGTTCCATTGTTGTAGCCGACAAGCTCCTAAGGATCTGATCCATCTGTGTGGATACTGGTAGAGGGGCAACACTTGGGGTCCTGAACTCCTTATTAATTATATTTTATACGGGAATTTACGCTACAAGAGGTATGTCAATATGTGCAGATTCATGTTAATACATGTGAGAGATCTTGGACTGTTTTGATAGTTTTTCCGCAATTTGATTTATCAAAACCTAACAAAAAAAGCTCACTCGAGTCGAGCTTTGACCGAGTCGAGCACGAGTAGCTCACGAGTTCACCCTCGCAAATTAACACCCCTATTCACAAGACTTACTATGAATTTTTTTTTTTTTGAGTTACATGTTCACAAGACTTACTATGAATAAAGTTACATAAAACGCTAAAAGCTATTGCATTGCATGAATAAGTCTACTAATCAAGGAAGTTTCATTTGGGTAGAATTGTGATAAACACAAACCATAAACTTTACTTAATGCTAAAATTTTCTTCAGGTAGACCCGCGGAAAAAGTTGTGGCGAACAGACCCTTGTTGACATGATTGGAATTTAGATTCAGTGTGACATAGAGTACTTTGATTTAGTGATGAGTCGTTGAACTGTCGCACACAAATGATTGTTGCAACTTGCAAGGCTGAATCATAGAAAGAACAACAAATTATTGATAATATACTTTAAATTCACAAGATTTGTATATGTTAATTGATGCAACCTTTTCCAGACACCCTATATACAAATTAGATATACTCGTATTACATATGCTATACAACATCAAGATCGTACACTTTCTTTTGTGCTTGTATATCAAGTACTGGCGTTGACAGTTCAACTACGATGCAACAAAGCTGAAACTCTGGCTTCACAAGTCACAACTGTCTGAATGTTGTTCCACGAGAAACAAGTTCAACTCAAAAGGCGGGGTCGCGGACTGATAACTCGACATATCTGCAATTCAGCTTATACAGCCTCATTTGTAGATCCATTCGTTCGAACGAGCTCCGGACTCATCCATGTCTATGAAAATGCTGACAGCCTGCAGTGAGTCCAATAAGAAGTCGGGCCTTGGTATTCTTTGATCACTAGATATGTTGATTGAACACAACTTAAACTGGACCAGATAGGTCATTGAATTTCGAAAGTTACCTTGCCAATACGTGGCCGTTCTTTCAACTTTTCCAAACTGTTTCTGATATGCGACACAGCACCCCAGCATTTCAGCGAGTTTGCGACATCATCAAGCCTCAGTATGTATTCTTCTTCCGTTAGTGGGAAAGATCTCTGTGATGGATAGTACACAAACGAAATTCAATGACAAATTATTGACCCTTTTTTCTCCCTCTTCACAGTTGAAAAGCAAAATTAATGATGGATAAATTGATAAGGTAGTAGCCTAGTACGTATTATTGATTGGAAGAATCATCACAAAACATTATCAAGGACATGACATTGGTTAACCAACCAAATCTTTTAAGTGGACAACAATGTTGCACCAAATTAACTGATGAGATGTCAAACAAATGTTCACGCCAATTGTTCTGAACTTCTAATTCAGGCTTTGAAAGGAAAGCCTGGCAGTCTTGCAGAAACCCTAACCAATGCTGATTCGTGTAAGAAAAAGTGACCCCTTATAAACTTCCAGTTTCTTGACTAACATGCGCGGAAAAATATTAAAATTTCAGCGTCAGTTCCTGGATTACTCTCTTTACTTCTCCCTATCATACAAAAGCATACTCAATACTCCTGAATTCCATGTAGAATAGAATGTCCCAGAGTAGCTATACCCATTTACAAACAGCCCTTACATCGGGGGTTTTGGCCACATAAAGCTGTTCCTGCAAGTCAATCAAATTAAGGAGCATATGCTAACGAGCTGCATCTAAGACTACTCATGCTTCAGTTTTTCAGTGGAAATTAAGTCAGTGGAAATGCATTTTGTATCATGCTCTCTCAAAATTCAAAACTTCACTGACCATAAAATCCTTCACAGCTAGACAAAGTCTACTAGGGAGTTCGTGAAACGATCCATAGCCACCATACAATTAGGGTAAAGGCTAGTTTGATCCACTAGAAACTCAAAAATAGGAAAGCTTATGTTCTGTGTTTCTGTACAGACCTTTTTCTGCCTTCCTCTGACTGTCTCACATTGAATAGGTTCCAGCCCTTCATCTTTCTCACAGGCCAGTAGAGATAGACCCGCAAACTTTAACCGGAATTAGGTAAGTTATTCAGTAACACTCCAAAATATTCCTGACTTTTTTATTTTTATTGTTGGTCCAAAATAAATCCCATATGATGCCAATCGCATGCACTTGTTCCCCAACAACTCCATTCATATATTGTACTACTTTTTATGTCAGGACTCAGGATACTCTTGTTAACCAAATTCTGATGAAGATCATCATGGTTCAAAAACAAGAATCTGAAAAGCTAAGGGACACTTGTAGGCACTCCAAACTATATTTCTCATGATAGTAAAAGAGGCCTCCTAATGATATTGTCTGCAGTAACGGGGAAAAGATGAACTTGAAGAGTATCTATGACTTCTTCCGGCCTCACTATCAGAGTATCAGGCTAAGCCTTGGCATTTACAGGTCTAGCACCCTGTAGTACTTCCAAGGCATTCATTCACTTTATGTATAGCATTACAAAATACTATGCCTACTGTTGACCAGTTCATTAAAAGGGGCTTCTATATGGTTAATAGGTGCGTGCTCTGTTGTCAAATTGCTGAAACTGCAGCACATCTTTTTTTTCCACTGTAATCTCAGAATTTTTCAAGACAACACTAGAAGCGAGAACCAGATTTGTTCCCATATCCAATTCTTAGTATCAGTGAGAATGTACTACAAGTGTAATGACTTAGATGGAGAAGAACTGGCTCAAAATCTAGGTACTAATCTAGTACTTTCTTAGAGTCTATTTGTAATTCTCAATAGGTTTGGAATAAAATCAAAATTTCTTCCAAAAAAAAATAGATATTGTCCAAAGCTTTTAAGTTCTAACTGACTAATAGATCTATGTGGAGTATCCTTGTCAGGTTCACGTTCTAACCTAAACAATCAAACACAAATGCATTAAGCATGATAAGCCCGTGATAGGAACTTGTTTGCTTTCACAGATAAAGCTGCATTTCTATTATTCTATCAGTTGGGTCTCTGTAATATGTCACTCATGCCACATGAATCTTTCTATAGCTCAGAAATCTTCTGATAGAACAATGTCATGCAGGTAAAACATGCAATCTTCCACCCCCCCCCCCCCACACCCAAAAAAAAAAAAAACCAAAAGGGAAAGAAAAAAGGAGATGGTTTGCGGACTAACGACATGTCATTAGCAACAGATAATAACATGGCTGTGGTGGCAATGTAGACTGCAGAAGCAAAACAAACAGAAGCTGCGGTTCCAAAATTTTACACATCTGTACCTGCTCTCTATATTTCCACATAACATTCATTGCAAGAAGGTTTTTGCCCATGAACTCCTGCATCATGGAAATCATGGTGCAATGGTAAAAGTGTCAATATAACCTCAATTGGAAAGTCTTGATGAAACTCAGGAATAACCTAAATGAAGCAAAACATATTAACAATCAATGATTTATATCAATGTCTAGGTTCTTGGTTCAAAAGTAAAGAATTTCAGTTGAACTAAGTTAAGTAAGGCGGATTGGTGTTACTTGACTCGTGAGAATGGAACAATCTGTTTAGTAAAATTCTGCAACTAATATTGTGGAGAGATACCGTCAACGTCTAACTCATTTTAACAGCTACAGCCTATCGCGTAAAGCGAAACATCATAGGATAGTAAGACGTTAAGCGATGAAGAGAAGAAAGTTTGAAAACCTGTCTTTTCGACAAGTTTCTATAGTCACAAACTCAGAGACATCACATACAAATACCCATTATGCAGACTATTGAGGATGAAGGAACTTTGTGAAAATGAGGGGAGATTTTGAAACACGACAGACATCAGCAAAGATAATGCATTTACTTTGGCCTTTTTTTATGTTTTATGATCAAATGACAGCAATGTTCAACTTCTCCTAAATTGCTAAAATGGGTAACAGTACCTTCTTTATCAGTTGAACATCATATGATCTTCCATATTTGTTCCTAATGAGAGCTGCAAGGTCTGCCCCACCAAATTTAGAGTCATCCACTCCAATAATTCTTTCTAAATTGTCCCTAAGACTGTCACGACTTGCCTGAAACAGAAACATGATATATCTTCACTGAACACAGTTCCTCTAAATGAAAGTTGTTTTTTGTGTAGTAGAACAATTAGAAAAAATAACAATATTAATGATATGCATTAAGGGAAGGAATTTATAGTTGCTGAAAGGTTAAGATAGAAGAACAAACCCCTTGATCTTGTGGTTTTGAAGATTCCTTGTTAGAGCTTTCATCTTCTGGCTCTTCCGGATCATTGCTATCCAACAAATTAGAACGGATAGTGTGATGGTTGCCAGCTCTATGACAATGATCATTAGATTTAAAATAACGTGCAGGAAAAGAGCTCGTTTTATGGAGAATTGACGGTCTCATGTGCACCCCCCTGCTTGTTTCACCTAATCTTCTGGAAAAACAACATTGTTGAGCCCCAGATGACCATAAGCTAGAATGCGCTGTTGAAACGCTCGTCATAAATCTGCAAAACAAAATCTATTGACAATTAAATGTCATCTCAATCACAACTTTCTAATTGTCATGGACATAGATGTCAAGAAATTTCTTATGGTGTTCAACTGATAAAGAAGAATGTAGGATGCTTTGCTTAAAACAGGCAGAATTTCAGTCAATACAAGCAGCTGCACAAATTAACAACTTTCTCGCTCAGACATGATCCACATACACGATTTCAAAACAGTCACCAAGTCATGATTCGCAACGGTTCTAAAAAATTGAAGGAAAGAGTTGGAGATAGAACGAGGAGAGCCACGTATTTTAGCTTTCTTTTGATTGGGTATAGAACCATTGTCTGGGCCTCAATAATCAGTCTAATTTTTGGTTGAGTTGGTTACTCAGAATACCTTAAGAATGTGTTTGGAAACAAGGATTTGACTCAAATCGAGAAATCCCATGTTTGAGAACTCAAGAATTTGAGAATTTGGATTTGTGTCAAATCCTTTAAAATTTGTATCAAATTTAATTAGGCCAAAAACAAATGACATCTCAAGAGACTCAAAGATTGACTAAGTGTGTACAGAGGTAATCAAAGATCATCTACTTCTATTAATCCCACCCTCCCCAAACGTTTGATTTATACTTGAATTCCATATTCTCAAATGATGGAATTGAAATGATTACAAAGTTTCAAATTCTTGTTTCCAAACGCTACCTTACATCTTTATTGCATCTTTCATTACCGTAAGGTAGGTAACAGCTATGGTTGGTCGTCGTTGTAGATTGTAGGTTGTAATTTTCAAGGAAGATTCATAGGGAATTATTTTGCACCCAGAGCTTTGGATATGGCTAGCTATGTAAATAAGCTATTGGGAGCACAACTTTTCTCCTCTGCAGGTGTTCATTTCTTAGCCTACGTTAGAGACTGGTCACTTCTGTTTAAAGGCTGAACCGAAATCAAGTAGTTTGAAAGTCACTGAGAGCAGTTATTCAAGGCTCACAGGAGTGGTAAACAGCAACATCATTTTCAATTAAGCAGCACTGGAACTTGAATGATTCATGAAAAAGACCAAGTAGTACGAAAACTACTTGGTTGCCAAAACTCTAAAGTAGACAAGTTGGTTCACAGACTGCATTTCGCTTACACAGTTACACTATTCTATCCCTAAATGCATCAAAACCTAGGTATATTGACTATTTAAGGTGACACTAACGCATTGGAATAGCAAGGTCTTGAAGCAGAAATTGTTATAACAACAACATTATTCGGCGTCAGATATTCTGAGTAAATAAGTACAAGCCTTCCACTTAGAAAACAAGTTGCTCAGAGGTTTAGTTGATATATTGATACTCAAAAGCGGGTAAACTGCCACAATCAACTGATCAAGGGTACTGAATCACAACATAATAATAAAGCTTAGATGCTGCGGCAGAATGATCTTCCTTAGAGTGTGTTTGGAAACAAGGATTTGATTCTCAAATCCAAATTTGACACAAATCCCATGTTTGGGAACTCAAGAATTTGAGAATTTGGATTTGTGTCAAATCCTTTGGAATTTGTATCAAATCTAATTAGGCCAAAAACAAATGACACCTCAAGAGGTGTTATTTTGAAATCCTACCCTCCCCAAACAACTGATTTATATTTGAATTCTACATTCTCAAATGATGGAAATGAAATGATTACAAATTCTTAAATTCTTGTTTCCAAACGCTACCTTACTGAGATTGAAACAAGAAGTCAGCACCAACAATTGACCCCTTACTGAGATTTGAAACACAAAGTAAGCACCAGCAATCCGTATCTCCTAGTATTGGACATACAACCAACTAACCAAGCATGGACACCCGTGTGACGTTCTATCCCAAATCAATTAGTGATTTAGCCCACAGTCTCATCTCCTAATATAGTGGAGTTGAAGGCATGTCTACGATGTTTTCATCATAAACAACAATGACAAAAGCATTACCCTAGTGTCATAAAGACTCCCGCCTATGGCAAGGTATGGGCACCCAGCTGCCAACCCCCAGTTTACTACTACTCACAGTGAAAAAGACACAAATATTGGCTGCTAGTCACAGTGCAAAAAGATCAATCAACAACAAGAGCACTGAGCAAGAGCAGCAATTGAACATGTGGGCACAAGCACAACTGGCAAATGATTAAGCTTCAAGGTGAAGCAAAATCAGCGCCGCGAGAACACTGTGAGACACTACCAATGAATCAAATAGCCACAATCTCTGAAAAACCACCTTCTCTAAGCATATCAGTCAACTAGATTCGAAACCCGTCTACATCAATAAGGCCTCAAAACCCACCCTTACAAGGAGAGTATAAGCCGAAAAATAAAACGGGTAAAACGTTACCATGATAATACAAAAATCAACACAGAAATCTATAGACACTGATCATATTTCTACACATGGAAGTTTGGGGGCAAAAATCCACCATTAGAATAGTAAATTACGGCAAAATATAGAGGTAAAGAATTTCTAGGTAACTTTAGAAGCAAAATTAAATTAACTAAGGCCTGAAATTGGGATTACCTGAGCAGAGAAGCAAGGAAAGCAGGAAGTGGAAGTTCTTCGATTGAAGGAGAGAGAAAGAGAGAGAGAGAGAGCCTCAGATGTCTGTCCACCTTTTATTTTCATTTTCGTAAGGTCGCAAATTAGTCAATTACAGTTGGTCGTTGTAGACCGTTGATTCTCAACTACTGAGAGTACGTACAAGGATTATTTGGCGCCTTAGAGCTTGGCTCGGGTCGTCGGGCTCCTTGATATAGTGTCGGGCACAACAATCTCTCTTGGTTTGAGAAATTCTTGTGCAAGATTATTCGAATAGACCTTATTGTCAAACTTAACGTCACGCACAACAAGAAAAAGACAACTTAGTAGAGATGAAATCGCTCTATGATTAGTTGTTTCATTCGTAAGAGTCGGAAAATGAAACCCCTGATTACTTATAGGTTTGTCACTCACACCAACCATTATGATCGTTGAAACCGCCTTATCAGATGGTCTTTGTTTCTTTTTCCGTGTAGAAATCAGTAACCAGGCCTCCACATGACACATCTATGTTGTCAATTGGCTCCTCTCAATAAAGACCGGATTAAGAAGAAGAAGAATTAAAAAACAGCTCTGAAAGACTTGCTTTGCTTGAGGGATATGTAACTAGCTAACTGGGTCAACAATCTCAACATTGGAGGAGCCTCTATCCAGATTTGCCTTGTTTGAAACTTTTAACAGATGAACTCCAGAAACGTGTGAAACTGTAACAAGAACATCAGAATATTCCATTCATTTCTTCAGACATATAACTGAGTGTCCGATGGCCTAAGCTGCAAATCACGACAAGCCATGATCGTCCTTTAGCGTTCATGTCCATATTTAAGTAGACCCCATAAACATATTACAAAGATCAGACCTAACTACACAAAAACAGATAGCCTACCCGGAATAGAACCCTTTTTGATTCACTGCATTAATATTTACAACTGCCAGTCGATAGGTAATTCGCCATTCTTCTCCAAGATCTGGTTTGTCCGAGAAAAGTGCCTACGCCACAGAGAAATACAGTTAGGCCAGATTTCCAACAATCTAGCTCACTTACAGGTCAACTTCAATTATAGACCACAACATCTAGTTGTGTGTAAAGCTCGGAAGTAGCATCGGCAGAAATGCACTCAGTTAGTTTGGCTACTAATACAACAGATGCCCCTGAATTAAATCTATCTGATCATAATCAAACAAATACATTCAAATGTGATTCTGAACCAAAAGCACTACCTGCAGCCAAAGAACCCTCTGTTTGCAGATAGACCAGAAGGGTGAGCTGACTTGAGAATATGATGCTTAGTCTCATCAATCAACCTGTACAATACTAACAGTGTCAACACAGTCACGAAAGCAAGAGCAACTTTTTTCTTTTTCATTATTTTCGATTATCTGAAGAACAATTATGTTACCCTATCTGAGTCCAATAATGTAAGAGGCTGTCCTAACTACATACTCCCTCCTTCTCACCAAAAAGGGTAGGAGAAAACTTAAAAGATTCAAGTGGGACACAATTTTAGGACAACAACAACAACCACCAAGCCTTTTCAGGGTCGGCTAACATGAATCGCCAAATGTACCCATCTCGTGTAAGTCATAAAAGTTAAATATCACTATGAACAAATTTAAAAAGTACTGAAACATATTTGACAAGAGTTTTAAAAAGCCATCAAAAGAAAAGGAAAGCAATAAATAAAAAAAAAATATAGTTGTAAAACAAGTGAAAAAGGTATGAAATCTTTTACAAATGATAAGAAAAGGTTTGAGAAAAGTAGAAGTTTGAGAGACAAAAAATGGAAAATCATTAGAAAACCAAATAAAGAAACCAATAAAAGTCAAATTTTAGGACAGAGGAGAGAAAATGCGTGCCAAAGCCCAAAAGTAGTGATGTGGGATGTCCCAGAATGGAAAGTAGGAAGGTAGTCTGGATGGAGGGAGTAGAAGTGAACTCGATGGAGAAGAAATAGAGAGCACCAGCAAAGGAAGAAAAGAGATCTAGAGCCGATAACACCAGAAGAACACAAAAAAGTAAAATTCCATACAGCAAGCTCAAAGAGACTTCTTTGATCCAAAAACGAATGACATAGGTTTCTTCCATGCGTGGGACAAGAGGTATTAGCTTCTATGTTAAACAAAGTAATAGCAAAGCTGCTGGTATCATTACAGTCACCTTTTATCTGAGCCCGGGAGATAGTTAGTTAGTGACTGATGACTTGTGAACTTACAACTCCCCTGAGATAGGATATGAGGCAGGAAACAAACCTGGATTTCTCTTGAGCAGAATTTCCCCAAAGAAGAAATACAATTCCTTTCTTCTTCTCAGAAACTGTTCGGATGACAGCATCAGTGAACTGCTCCCAGCCTTTCTTAGCATGAGAATTAGCTTGATGATTCCGAACTGAAATAAGTCGAGAACAAGCCAAAAAAAAAGCAGCAGAGAAAAAAAAGTTAATACAGTCGAACAAGATATAAATTACAGATGACATCAACAACATCTTTACCCAAGTGCTTAAAGGCTCCCGCCATAAGGCGGGGTAAGGGGGGGTCGGATGCACGCAAGCCTTACCCCTATTGAAACACAGAGAGGCCGCGTACGAATGACCCAAAATGAAAATTGCTTCGAGAATCGCACCGACTGACTACTACAGTGCTTCACATAATAAGAAGTACAGGCAGTTTTATGAGCCATTTTGCTTTATTCCATTATATCGCAAAGCCAAATAACAGATGAAATATAAAATACAAATAAAAATTTGGTGATGAGGCTAGCTTATGAGGTATTTTACATTTTTGCCGTCACTCGGGATACTCCGTATATTACAATCCCCATTATCATAGTAAGAGATTCAGAGTCGATCATTAGGCAAAAGTGTTGGGATCTTCTAAGAATATACGACCGTGCCCTATGTTTGTGATGTAAATGCAAAAGGGTTAGCTGTGAGGGAAGAAGAAAACCCAGAACAAATAGCTGAGCTGATGGAAGGAAGGAAGAAGTTGCCTCATATACATGTGGAAGAGGAACCAGAGGCAAGAATAGATTGCTCCACCAGCTTAGTGTGGTACCAGACAGATACATAGTCAGGATCACTGACACCTGAGCAAATGACAGTCAGCCTTTGGTTAAAGCTGTCCTCCTTGTTCTACCTATGGTATTATCTTTAAGATTACATCAGTTTGAGTACTCCTTACCCATATCAATTCTCAATTAACTAAATTTAGCAAGTTTTCCCTGTGTTGGACACATTATTCACTGTGTTTGTAGACTGATTGTACCAAGGCAGTGGATGATGGATCTGAATTGAATTGGGATTTATGAATGTAAAATTAAATATGGAATTGTGTTAGACATGGAACAACGTGCCCATACAAGTAGACCTAAGACAAAAACGCCGCAGTTGAATCATCTGATCAGATATATGTGACAGAAGTATAGTTTCTCGGACACAGCAATTAGCATATCTAGCGATTAAAGAGTAACTTCTCATTTATTTTTTGAGTAAATTGCCAAAAACTACCTTGAAAACATTACTTCTTTACACAACGCCTTTCTTTTTCAACAAAACCTACCTTTTAACACCTCTTACAATAGACTACCTTACGTACTTTTTGTAACGAACCACTACGTTTTAAGGCGTTTTTTTTCTTACAAAAGACTACCTTATATACTTTTTTCAGCAAAACAACATCTTTTAGAATGGTTTTTCTTCCAGACTGCTCAATATATTTTATTTCAACAAACACCAGCTTTAACAGTATTTTTCTCGCACAAGACTACTAGATTATACATTTCAGCGACAGATAACTTACCGGCATTAAGCCTCACATCTATTTCTTCCCACTATTTCTTTCCTCCAAATTTCAGCCATGCCCCCCTAAGTCCATAATATTGGTGTGTATGGTTGACAGATCATTATTTTCATGTGTTTTCTTACCATAGGTGTTCAAACTTTGGCTCCTAGGCCTCCTACAGAAAAGTGAGTGGCTAAAGTTCGGCATTCTCAATTGACAGTTCAACGCCAAAAATTATTTTTTTTGCCAGGATTCAATTTGGTAGTCGTTTGTAAGAAAATAAGTATTTAAAGTGTTCAAAGATGTGTTAAGTTGAAAAAACTATATAAGGTAGTCTTTCATAAGAAGAAGAGTGTTAAACGATAGTGTACTAGTGTCATGTTTAGAAAAATATAGAAGGTAGTGTTTTTGAAGAAACAGAGTTTCTACAGTAGTTTAGACAATTTCTCCATCTTTTATCAAATTACACTTTTGACATTTACTCCTTGAAATATCACAAAAGGCAACCAAGATTTAAACACTAGAGTCTAGATCAACTACAAACCCATAGAAGAAAAAAAAAAGTATATAACTTCAACAAAAGGACATAGCTAGAGCAAACAAGCTCACCAGTTAGGACGGTGTTGAGCAGCAAGACACCCTGCAGAATATCAACTATGTTACTGTTCCACTTATAATATCAAATATTTAACAAGAATTTTAATTGTAGTCGTGCTTGAAACCAGGATTTTTATCGTCAAAAAGCTTGCACTACCAATTTCCATATAAAGGAAACAGTAAATGAAAACAACATTTCACGGGAGAGGAGCTTAGACAGACACTTGACCAGTTCCAAATGAAAAATCATGATTTCAGATTGTAAGTAACAAGATTGGGGGGGGGGGGGGGGGCATGGATGGGCAAAATACCTAGTTGGCAGGTATTTTCCATTGAAAAGAAAATAGTTGTGTCCAAGATGCAAATTAAAATTGGAACAATAACCGGAATTCTGGGAATTATTCTTACCTGCACAGCCCATCTCTCCAAGTTCCCATGAGATGGAATAGAACATCCCAGGTCTTGCTTTAGTTCCTTAAATATATTTCCAAGACTAGACGGGATCTTGATACCCTCTGGAACTGAGAAAGAAAGGCCCATTGCTTGTCCTGGTCCATGATATGGGTCCTGGCAAAACCAATCTCGGAGTTCAATCTCTCGGTGCCAATTTCACATACTGTCAAATTTATTCAAAAGGCAGGTTTGGGAATGTGAAATATGCAGCTGAGGAGATGAGACAACCCCTTAATCAGCAACACGGTCCAATTAATAGTTTCTTGATACCTCTTAGTAAAAAAAAAAAAAAAAATCTCGAAACATTTCCATTTGAACTCTTGCAAAGTTGTAATTAAGTAGTGTGTCTTGGGAAGGTGAAAGAATCGTCTAATTTAGGAATTTGGATAAGAATATTTATCAAGATTAAGCATAAATACATTTATCAGCAGCCTTCTCAGACTGTAAGCGATGCACAGCAATCAGATTCCAGCACTCGTGTAAATTGTTGATACATGAAAATCTGAATGATACAGCATGTTGATTCCAAAATAAAATGAGCAATGTAATGAACTTCAAAAGGCTAAGAGGTTGTAAGTTGTAACAAGCTTGTAATCAGTGGGCAAACTCGTTGTATCAGTATAACTTGAGCGACGTTTGATAACATCTGCAGATAGGCAAAAGTGGTATATCAAGGAAGGGAAAGAGGAAAAAGGTGCCCAAACGTCTTACACTATCAACCTTGTTTGGTTTGAGAATTTGGTAGAATGTAAACCCTGCATCCGTTCTATGACATTTGATTTGCACCTTCTCATATTATATGCCCTTCAGCCAGCCATGTCTGCCTATTGCCTACCACCACATTTCACAATTTTCCAGACCCCAAATTCTTCCTCTCTCCATGGCTAATATTGACTATTAAGTACTGGCCCCACCATCGGGTTCCAAAACCTCACCTTAAAGTGGTGGTCCTTTATTAGGTACAACACTTCACCAAAAGGTGACTGAGTGCCACGGCTGCGGATCGCCGGATCTATAGTGCCACTGGCCACATTTGACCACCATAGTATTGTTTGGATGACCTTATCTATTTCTTTTTTGGTAGTGCACTCCGAATTTCTGCTTCCCTTCCCTAGATGAGCCATTGCATGGAATCTTGGGACAGAATAGGATGACTGTATATGGTGGACCAGGTGGTCCTGGAGGGGTTGTTGGATTTGTTTGTGTCTATGGGGATTGTTTAAAAAGAGCAGGGTCATATTGCGTGAATATATTGTGGATAGAGTTAAGGGAAGTAGATACCTTGACAAGTGTGGTGGGCTGTCATGACAAATACTGGGGCTGGGCTCGAAAGCCAGTGGGTGCTCTGCATGAAGAGGCAGTGATGAACAGTTGTTGCCAAAACCTTATAAGGAGGAATCCTAAAATTCCAAGGGTGAGGTGGTGCAGCATGCATGAGGAAGTGAGATTTTGAATGAGGAAGTTAAGATAAGGGTAGAATTAAAAACACAACCAAACACTGCCAAAGGGAGTTAGAGACTCTCAATCCACCTCTAGGATCCTCACAACCAAACAACCCTCAACAAGAGAACTCATTTTGTAAGTTCTTCCAGGAGAAAATTCCCAGGCTGAATTAATAACTAAATCTACAGAACCTACAGCGAAGACATCCGATTACCTCTAAAACATAGCATCTGATTTCCTCAAGGTCACACTAATAAATATGACTTGGTAAAGCGGTTGAAGCTTAGAAATGTGGGTCACCTCTAAAACAGATAACTGATGCGGTAGGCTATATGATTGAAGCACACACTTGATGATTCAAGTTTGAAGATACATTGTATCTATGGTTTTCTTACTAAAGAGCCATGTAGTGGGATCTGTCCTAAATTGTAATTGGTACTGAACAAGCAGTTTGAGTAAGACATGAAGCATGAACTCTGGTCCGGGAAAAATTGGCCAACAATCAAGAAATTCACAAAACCATACTCAGTTAAACGATGCCTTCTAGGTTTTGTTGAGAAAATCAGTTTTGGTACATGAAGAACCAAAACCTGCGAACTCGTTTCTCATGTCAGCATGAGCCTCTATCATAAGACAATGAGTCTTTTTATTCAATTCAATATGTAAGGTTTTCTCCAATTTAAGTACATCACAGATATTTCATTGAGAACCTTAAGTAAAATAGATGTGCTCTTAGTCGATATAGTATGTGACCCTGGAATGGAGATTAGTTAGAGATGTAGGCGTAAGTAGTTAAACTGAAGCTTCTCTAGGGAGTAGGCCATGATAAACTTCACTTGAAGCAGGACATGCTCGCTACAATGCCTCATAGGCTGGTAGCTGAAAGCAGAGTACGTATGCTACTACATTTTCCAGTAAAATTAAAAGACTCATGAAAAATCGACCTCTATTTAAGCCAAAGACGGACAAAGAGACAGAAGAAAGGGACTTTGCACAGACAATTTCAAAGTTACCTGCCCAAGGATGACAGCTTTGACTTGATCAAATGGGGTTGAGTTAAGGGCATTGAAGATCAAGTGTTGAGGAGGATGGATGGGTGTTTTGCCACTAGAAATTTCTGTCTCCACAAATGCGCATAGTGTTTTTGCATAAGGTTTCTGGAACTCTCCTGAAAGTTCTTGCAGCCAAGATTCCTCCACCAGGAGCTCCTCCAGCTTGACATATCCATTTCCCCCTTCAGCTGCTATGATCATACAATTTACATTTTAACAATCATACCAAAGTTCAAAATTTCATGGCACTGCTAAGAGATTGCTAACTAAATAGCGACATCACAACTCGAATTGACAAACAGATGATCAAGGAATAAGGTTTACACCAACACATTCCCCTTGAATGTTCGACCACAGAGAAGTCTTTTTTTCAAAAGCTTTATAACAAACCATACTCACAAAATTATCAAGAAAATCCTTGACATTTCTCAGCATTATAGCATACCAAAACGCATATCCTTCTACTCGAAAGGAACCAATCACCAAATCCTTTGAGCATCACTTACATTTTTCTAAGAGTTCCACATCGTCCATCATTTGATGTTCATGTCTCAAGTACGAAGCTGCTTCCATAATAAAACTCATGGTCAAGCGAAAAAAAAGAAGAAAAAAAGTCCAACATTCTTTGTCTCTCAATGTTCCTGCCATTCTTTCCTAAAAATTGAGACTACACAACCCATATCTAGTAGCTAGCTGCTACACGATAAACTTTCAATTCGGTAAATTTACTCCACTTAAAAACATCCATTTACTCTTCTAGTTTAGAAATTTCTTCTCCCATTACCACTCCCCTCTAGACCCCCTTCACATTCCCAACTTTCAACAGACACCATAAAATCGAAAACGTAATTTCCGCTATTATCACTTGATCAGATTTCACTTTCATTTCCAAATGAGCAAGAGACACACTATTGTAAGTGAGTCTTGACCATACTTTGATTTCGGAATATAACGGAATAAAGCAAAATGGCTCAAAAAACTATAAACGCGCTTCTTATAAATTATGAGGTTGCAGTGGTTTGATGATGTAAGGCAAGTTTGATTACGAGTCATCCGAAATCAGTCTCTTTGATTTCAACGAGGTTAAGGTTTACATAAATACGACCCCCACTGGCTTAATCAAATTTCAAATTCAAACTGCATTTTCAAATTAACTTCATCGTCTAACATAACCTAAATATTCAAACTAAACAAAAAAAAGGTGGGGAATTAAAGAAAAAGAAGCAACCTTTAGAAATGTGGACCTTGTCGGAGCAAATTTTGAAGTTCCGCTTAGAAAGAGCGAGCGACTTTTTCAAATTCATTCTCAACCTCTGCTCCGCAGTAAGACCGGACTCATCGTCGTCGCCGGGGTCGGGAAGGGAAGAAGAAATGGGGGCGATAGAGTGTGAGCAGCCATCCCCGTCGGCGGTGATTGTAGTGGTGGTTTTGAGACGCTTACTGGGATTGGGATTGGATTTGGGGAAGAAATCGACTAGGGTTTTGGAGGTGGAGGAGGACGGCATGGTGGTGAAGGGGAGTGACAAGTTATGGCGGGAGAATGAGAGGGGGAGTTGAAAGGTTTTGGTAAATACTGTTGACGAGACCGGAGTAACAAGTGGTCTCATCATTTGTTCCTCCCCGATTCATCTGTCATTTTCTTGCAACAAAGTTGGGCTTCCGTAACGATTCTACAATATTAATTTAACCAATGTCATCGCCACCTAATTATTGCATGTGTTTGACTCATAAAAAATGAGCTTGTGAAGGTTTGAACCTGTAACCACTAAGACAAATTGATTTTTTTGATACTTTTATTAACAAAGATATATATATGAGGATCAAGGTTGGCCTAGTGGATAAGAACTCAACCTGCCTGGGGGTTGTCCCGGGTTCAAATCCTCATACCCCCACCCCCGCAGCATTAGCTGCTCTTTTGTACCAAAAAAAAAAAAAAAAAAAAAAAAAAAAAAAAAATTAACAAAGATATATATAAAGGATTTGAGATTTTAGGAGATAATTTCGGATAAACTTTTGACGAGATAATTTGAGTCATATCAAATCATTTTATTTTTGGAGAGAATTTAGGAAGTAGTATATATAGGCGCAATATATTAGAAAATAACACATCTTGGGTTTGTTTTGTTTTAATACAATATACGGGTCAACGGGTGGAGTCAGAGTTACAAAAAAGTGTGTTAAAAAGTAATCGGGGTTAATATGAATTACAGTTCACAAAAACAGGACCCGAAAATAGCGGGTCACGGGTCATAAATTGTAATTCATACATAAACGTAAAATACTGAAATAAATTCGCTATACTTATTAAATTGTTTACATTGAATCAAACATAATTTCTCTAAGATGATACCAAATTAAACACGTTTCTTTTCGTCTTAATTACAGAAAAACTGGGACAACGAGCCATCTCAAGTTTAACCCAAAAGAATACTGGTTAAAACGGGTTCGAGTTATCAGTGGTCAGAACTTGATCAGGAAGAAAACGGGCTATTAACCTTGAACAACGGGTCACATCTGGTCGGTTAAGTTTTTACAATCCTACTATTTTGCATTAGTTATGAGTAATAAAATAGAGTTATAACCAAATTCATATAACAACCCGTGCAATTTTGCACGGGCTAATAAACTAGTCCTTCTATATTACTAGTTCTTTGGCCCGTTCAAAATTGCACGGGGCGTTTCACCTCTTTGTTCTTAGAACTGGTTTTAGTTTAGGAATGTTTGTACAGATATCCAATACTGTAGATATAATACGTCTAATTTACAAAAATGGTTTTAGTTAGATTTTCTGATAAATTGAGTTTTTGACACACTAAAATAGACTCGATACGCATTGGATAAACGAACCGTATTGACCAGCCAAGAACCTCACAAAAGAGGTAATTACTCACTCCGTCCCAGTTCAAACGCCCCATATTCCATTTTGGGACGTCCCATTTCAAACACCCCATCTATTTTGGGACATATTTCTCTCTCCTACTTTTATTAAATTATTACATCATCTCTCACATTATCTCTCTTACTCTTATTAAACCCCACATTCTCTCTCCTCCTTTATCCTAATATTACCTCACTCCACTTATTAAATCAATTTTTCTTATTCCACTACAAAAACGCCTTGGGGCGTTTGATCTGGGACGGAGGGAGTACTATTTATGTTTGAATATTACTCCATAGGAATTGTTAATTATAGATGTAGTAAACAATAAATTATTTCTTTCATTCTCAAAAAAAAAAAACAAATTAAAATACTAATGTTACTTTCATCAACCAAAGTCCTTAACAACATAAAAGTTGATCATATTTGACCTCCTCCGCTTCTTTTGGTCAAGGACCCTTTTTTTATTATTATTTGTCACCTGTGTTGAACCACGTATTTAATCTCAAAATCGATCTGACCCGTTGATCAAAATAATTAACACAAATCAGCCTAAATTCAAACTAAACCTCAAACTTTACTGTTTCATTTGTCTTAGACTTGCTTTATTTATACTCAGGCCCATTTAATTTTTTTTTTGTTTCAATTGCCACTCTTTTTAAATGTATCTCTATTTGTTGCCTTCGTTTTGTAGAAGTTTCTTTGTAATTTTAATTAAAAGGTCACTTAATAATACATAACGATAATTATTTCGACAATCAAAACTAATTATTTATTCGTATTAATTACTCCATATATTCCAGTGAGATGTTGGATTGTTCCATTTTTAGGTGTTTTGAGATGTTTACCTTTCCTTATATGAGGGGGTTTTGTGTTTGTGAAATTACTATATTGCCTTTACTTTATTCTTCTAGCCCACCTTATATTGATTTTGTAGAAATTTTCTTTTTTCTCTTTCCTCTCCCCCAACTCTACCCCACTTTTATTGGTTTTTTTTTTTCTAAAAGCAATGTTCAACATCCCACCGGAACAGAGGGAGTAAATTGCTGAAAAGATAAGAAATTATATCTAACTAACAACAAATAGAAAGTGAACCTCAAATTTCGTTTTATACCACTAAAAAAAGGACTAAGGTCTTTGCCCACTCATACGTTCTCTTGTCCTCACCATTGTTCCTTTTACATTCTTCTCCAAAGTTCCCCGCCAGTTCTTTACCCGTGCAAATTGTACGACCTTATATATAAAGTGATAATAAGCTTATTTTTATTCTTAGGCATATATATGGTGATACGGTTTTTAACTTTTGCGCGCCAAAAAACTAAAATAAATATAGGAGTTGCAAAGTTGAACCTCACAATAGTTGGTCCCATTTGACAACGCTCGCTTTTGTTTGTCATGAACCCGTTTATTTTTATTATTATTGTTTTTTACTTGTGACCCGTGTTTACCCACATATTATTTAACCTCAAACTCGATCCGACCCGTTGATCAAATTTGACCCTTAATCAATACAACCACCTTAAATTTAAAGCAAACCCTTTTGTTCGTACTTGACATGACTCGTTTACATGTCTAGACAACTTAGGGCCTGCTTGGTATCGTTTTCTTTTTCTAGTTTTCTGTTTTTTTGGAAAACCAATGTCCTATTTTTGAAAACCAGAAAAAAGTAGTTTTCAATTTTCAGTTGTCAGTTTTTATTGTCTGTATGACTATTATAGACCCAAACAATTTAAAGTTAATTTTTTTTTTAACTTATTTTACTAAATTTTTTACGCAAAAAAAACCAAAAACTAAAAACGGCAGTGATACCGAACGGGCCAGTTTTTGTATAGCATTTCAAAACCTCAGTTTTAATATGGTAGGCGTGCAATTCTATATTATAAAAATAGAGATGACCTGTAATTAAGGCAACTCAATTATGTGAAACTCAAATATCAAAGTTAAAACTCTATTCGAGATGTTTAGTTTAATTGTTAATAACATGCATATCAAAGAGAAAAAGATTCTCTAAAAAAAAAAAGAAAAGCATCTTCAAGCTTGTATTTAACTTTGTTCTATTTAATTTCTTCTCAACAGTTTTATGTTTTTGAGACAAATCCGACCCAAATGTTGACACGAATTCATGTTCATATTATCAAAGCGCATTCTTTTAAGAATCCGACCCGTAATTTGGAAAATATTAAGAAGAAATCACAAACAAGAATGCATTAGAGAAATATTAAATCACTACAAAAAATTCAAAACAAATTTTAGTCTCGTAAGTTGTTAAAAATTTAAATCTAAGAATGTGTTCTGATTTTTTTAATGGTACAATATCTTGACGGAAAAAGATGTTATGATTTATTTGTACCTGTATTATGACCTAATCGGACATGATCCCATATTGACCCAATCCATATTTACTTGGCCCATATTTTACATGTATGATGCATTTATTAGAAGAATAATAACTCGTTTGATAGTTGAGATATTTACCTGTCGATAATTGAGATATGATAGGATTTATAAAGATTTGATTTATTAATTGATTGTTATTTCCTTTTTTAATAATCATCCATTTTGATTTTGTTTTGTATATATGGCATTATGGGATATTTTTTATTAATATTTTCATAGTGAAAAATTATGTTTTTTTTATTCTTTCTGAATATTCTTAAGAAAATTTTGATTTTGTAAATTTTATTTTATTCTTAAAAACATTAATCAAGAAAAATGCCATTTTCTATCTAGATTATATTACCTAAATTATGTTTTTTTTGTTGTTGTAATTTTCGAAAATTTTCCTTTATATTATTATGCAGCTAATTTATAATGTATTATGCGTTATTTTAGGACTAATTTTGATATATTTTAGGATTAATGGATCATTTCATACATTTTCTCATTAGCTGTGTGATGCGTTTGTTAGTAGCAAAACAAACAAACTATGAGTTATGCAGCGGAATTAAAACTCTATAACACTCAAAGATCACAAATCTCTCTTATAATGTAAACTAAACTCGAATTGGCTTAAGATACACACAACAACTCCACACAATAAGCCTAGAACGAATTCTGAAACAATAAGAAAGATATGATCAACTTCTAAAGTTACCAACTCTAGAATTGAAATACAATATCAAAGCTTGATCCTAAGTCACCGACTTGTTTGAATCTCGCCTATCTATTGGTTGTCCAACACCTAAGTTACCAACTTGAATGTAGAACGAATTGTATGTGAAAACTCACAAAGAAACAGGGTCGCAACCGTGTGTTTATTACTTCTCTGAAATCTCAATGTCTATTACAATCCATGTCTCCTTTATATAGGAAACACTATAGAAACTGTCTTAGACTCTTACCATAAGAAAGACTCTCTAAAGACTCTCCTAAAACCAACTATATTCCTTATATGACTCCTATTGAGTTAAGGAAACTTTATTTCTGAAAACTGTAACTTGCAATAAGTAAAAGAACAACTTAAAACTTTCCTAAAGTCTCTAAGACTCTCTCCACGGCTGGGCTTAGGCAAATGCACGAAATTGGACTACTCTAAAGTCCATGAGACCATAGTAACGTCCCTTGGAGCTGTGTTGAGTCCAATGAACAAAGTACTTGGACTTGCACTCTCGACTGGGCTTAGAACGACTTCCTCATGCTCATATGCTCCTGCATCAATCCCCTCCTCTTGAAAAGGAATTGCCCTCAATTCCTCAACTTCATCATCATCAAGGTATGGAGAAAGATCACCAACATTGAAAGTAGCCGAGACACTATAATCTCCTGGAAGATCAAGCTTGTAAGCACTCTCTCCAATGCGTTGAGCCACACAGAATGGACCTTCAGAACGTGGCATGAGCTTGTTCTTTCTCTTGTTTGGAAACCTAGCCTTCCTCAAATGAAACCACACAAGATCACCCTCCTTGAACTCAGGCTGTTTTCGATGCTTGTTTGCCCTTGCCTTGTACAATTCATTAGCCTTCTCAATTCGAGCACGCACCTGATCATGTAGCTTCTTCATTTGAATCACCCTCTCCTTAGCATCATAGCTAATGATCTCTTGCTTAGGAATAGAAACAAGTTCCAATGGTAGATAAGGATTTGCACCATAAACTGTTTCAAATGGTGAATGGCCGGTAGCATAGGTTGGAGACCGATTATAAGCAAATTCAGCATGAGCTAATTTCACATCCCAATCCTTTGTAGTCTTACTAACTAGACCCCTAAGTAATGTACCAAGTGTTCTATTAGTAACCTCCGTCTGCCCATCAGTTTGTGGATGGTGTGAAGTACTAAATAAGAGCTTAGTACCAAGTAATCTCCACAATGTCTTCCAAAAGTAGCTCAAAAACTTTGTATCTCTATCACTCACAATCGTCTTTGGCACTCCATGTAACCTAACCACATCTTTGAAGTACAAATTAGCCACATTAGAAGCATCATCAGTCTTGTGACATGCTATGAAATGCGCCATCTTTGAGAATCTATCCACCACAACCATGATTGAATCTTTACCCCTTTGAGTACGAGGTAAACCCACAATGAAATCCATACTTACATCATCCCAAGGCTTTGTAGGAACAGGTAGGGGTGTGTACAAGCCTTGATGAAAAGTACTCTTAGCTTTATGACAAGTTGCACACCTACTTATCACAGTTTGCACATCACTCACCATCTTAGGCCAAAAGAAGTGTTCTTGTAAGACCTCCAATGTTTTGTTGATGCCAAAGTGTCCAGCAAGCCCACCACCATGAGCTTCTCGAACCAGCAGCTCTCTAATTGAGCACTTAGGCACACACAACTTGTTTCCCTTAAAAAGAAACTCATCTTGTACCATATAGACTCCATTAGCTCCTCCCTTGCAATCTGCATATACTTGACCAAAATCATCATCATTAGAGTAATAAGACTTGAGTATTTCAAACCCTAGAACTCGTGAGCCAAGTGTAGACAACAAAGACCAACGTCTAGATAAGGCATCGGCAACCACATTGCTTTTACCATCCTTGTATTTGGACGAGAATGTAAAAGATTGTAAGAATTCAACCCACTTAGCATGCCTTGAATTAAGCTTGTGTTGTCCATGTATGTATTTGAGAGCTTCATGATCCGAATGCAACACAAACGGCTTAGGTCTCAAATAATGACTCCAATGATCCAATGCTCGAACCATAGATGCTTCATTAACAAACAAAGTCGAGCCTCTAAGTTCATCTAGCTTCTCACAATCAATCTCACTAGGCGGCAATGGTTGCAAAGCATACTTCTTTGAGCCCTTTGTAACCACATACACATTCTTTCTACCCTTATGATCGACATCCCTATCAAATTGCCATGGCCTTCCCAACAGTATATGACACACATCCATGGGAATTACATCACACAAGATCTTATCTTTATAAAGATCACCAATAGAGAATGCAACAAGAGCCTGTTTTGTTACCTTAACCATATTGCCTTCTTTGAGCCATCGAAGGTTATAGGGCTTAGGATGCTTTGTTGTAGGAATCTTGAGCCTCTCCACTAAGGTAGTAGCAGCCACATTAGCACACGACCCTCCATCAACAATCAGCCTACAAATTTTATCTTTAACTTTGCACTTGGTGTTAAAGATCAGCTCTCTTTGTAATTCATCTTCTTTTGGTGCAATCTGAGTATGTAAGGCACGAGTACACACAAGATTGACACTCTCCTCACTTGCTTTCACATCTAGGATCTCCATGTCGTCGCTAGAATCCTCCCCACCGTCCTTCTCATCACCATCCTCCTCGGTTTGAGCAAATTCAATCACCTCCTGAATTGTGAGAACACGACTTGTAGGGCATTCAGCTTGAAAGTGACCAAAACCCTTGCACTTGTGACATTGCTTCTTGAGCTTGGAATCATAAGGAGCAGCTTCCTTATTCTTGTCAAAAGTTGTGAATTTGGTGTTGTCACTCTTTGATGAACCAACCTTGTTAGCTTCTCTAGACTGATCCGATTTGAAAGGTGTGAATTTAGGAGTGAAAGGTTTCGGCTTTGCTGTCCCTTTCTTCCTTTGTAGTTGCCTTTCAATTTTGATAGCTATCTTGCAAGCTTCATCAAAATCAATCACAGCTTGTAGCTCTAACCTATCATGAATTTCAGGATCAAGACCACCCATAAACCTAGCAATTTTCTGCTCTTCATCCTCTTCTATATTACATAGCATCAATAACTTCTCAAACTCAACAATATAATCCTCTACTGTCAAATTATCTTGTTTAAGAGAGGTGAGACGTTTGTACTTATCTTGCTTGTAATCTTTAGGCACAAAACGCTTGGTCATGTGTTTTTTCAGCTTCTCCCAAGACTTGATCTTGGCTTTGTCCTTCCGTTCCCTTTGCTTCTTCAGATTCTCATACCATAAGCTTGCATGCTTAGTAAGTTTGAGAATAGCAACCTTAAACCTCTTAGCATCATCATAGTCTTTGTAATCAAAGACTCTCTCGGCAGCCCTTACCCAATCTAGGAACTCCTCCGGATCATGCTTGCCATTGAACTCAGGAAAGTCCAACTTCAACCCACGATCATCATCCTTGCTTGCTTTTGGACGTGTTTCAGCCTCTTCATCATCAGATTGTGCAATCCGATTAAGTCTGATGGTCCTTGAAGCGTTAGCTTTCTTCTCCTCCAAGCTGATGTACATGAGCTCTTGCATCATCTTCTGCATGTTGAGAATACCCTCACGCATCTCTTCCATCTCTGTCTTCTTGTCTCCTTCCTTCGACATACTTGCAACCCTAGGAGTAACAAACTAAGAAGTTTGTAAAACCTAGCTCTGAGGCCACTTGATGCGTTTGTTAGTAGCAAAACAAACAAACTATGAGTTATGCAGCGGAATTAAAACTCTATAACACTCAAAGATCACAAATCTCTCTTATAATGTAAACTAAACTCGAATTGGCTTAAGATACACACAACAACTCCACACAATAAGCCTAGAACGAATTCTGAAACAATAAGAAAGATATGATCAACTTCTAAAGTTACCAACTCTAGAATTGAAATACAATATCAAAGCTTGATCCTAAGTCACCGACTTGTTTGAATCTCGCCTATCTATTGGTTGTCCAACACGTAAGTTACCAACTTGAATGTAGAACGAATTGTATGTGAAAACTCACAAAGAAACAAGGTCGCAACCGTGTGTTTATTACTTCTCTGAAATCTCAATGTCTATTACAATCCATGTCTCCTTTATATAGGAAACACTATAGAAACTGTCTTAGACTCTTACCATAAGAAAGACTCTCTAAAGACTCTCCTAAAACCAACTATATTCCTTATATGACTCCTATTGAGTTAAGGAAACTTTATTTCTGAAAACTGTAACTTGCAATAAGTAAAAGAACAACTTAAAACTTTCCTAAAGTCTATAAGACTCTCTCCACGGCTGGGCTTAGGCAAATGCACGAAATTGGACTATTCTAAAGTCCATGAGACCATAGTAACGTCCCTTGGAGCTGTGTTGAGTCCAATGAACAAAGTACTTGGACTTGCACTCTCGACTGGGCTTAGAACGACTTCCTCATGCTCATATGCTCCTGCATCACTGTGGCCGAAAATTTGGCATATTTCAAATGTTTATTTCTCAATTAATTGTATCGGCCAACTGAATTTTTTTTTTTCTTTTTTGAAATAATATTCGGTTCAAGATTGGTTGCCGTTTTTTAAAGAGATTTCGGCTCTAAAATTATTGTAGATTTTGTCCCCCGAATTCGTAAGTATTATTTCTTTTGATAGGAAATTATTTGACATATTATTCTTTTTTAGATTTTTTTTCCCCAATTATTTAAAAATGATTGATCGCGTATTATATGTTTCCTAAATTATCTGACACAATATTATATTTTCCGCCCTAATTTAGTGTTGCAATATTTTCGATTTAAATCTCATTTATTTATTGATTTTAAAAAAAAAAATCTCATTTATTTATAGCTATGCATCCTGTTATTTATAGCAACAATATAAATTAGTACCATAACTATAGTGTGTATCTTAGGCGTGTGTCATACATATGTGCATGTGTCTAGCGTTACGTTGTGAGTGCCATTTGCGGAAGGTTTCGTTTGACATCATCATCCTATGTGGATGTTCTAATAATCGTTCAAAGGTACGACTATTAATATATTAATAATCGTTTAAAGTGTTACGTTGTGAGTTCTTTTACTCGTGCAATTTTTGCACGGGGTGTTATAACATAATTTTATTGGAACTGATTTTAAATTTGAAGTATTTTTATAAGTATTTACTAATACTACATGAGTATAGTATAAGATGTTACGTCAAATTTAAAACAATATTGACAGTTGGAGTTTAGAATGGCTTTGTGTTGTGCCTATATCTGATTAATTGTATGACTCGTTGTTTGGTATGTCTGATTAGTCTCATAATTTGTTTAAGAAACATTTGTTTTTAAAACACATGCGAAATCGTGTATTCTTTAGTTGTAACCCAACATGTTCGTGATTCAAATCCTAACCCGTTATTGACCCGAGCTGTATATTACATGATCAAAAGTATCAAGTTAAAGGGGCATGGAGCAGTATTGCGGCTATTTCCCTCGATGCTTTGGCGAGGTGATCTGCAATTCTGCAAATAATATATTGAAAATGGTTTCCGGACTTGTTGCTATCAAATCTATATGTGTAAATAATATAATATTAGTAGTGATTATGTTGACTAATAGAAGGTATTGAAAAAAATACTCCATCCTATGTTTGTTACGTATGACATCCCTGATGAAAATTCATCCAAAACTATATATCAATATGCCAAGAGTACCAAATATGAAACAAGGTCCTTATTTTACGTGATTCGGCGATTCGCGTACAAAAAATTTATGCTGAAAGACGAAACTTACCATGTCAAAGCAAAGTGTAACATATAAATCAAATATAAGAATATACACAATAAAGTGATTAATCATCCCGCCATTCAATGGGATGAAAATAGATAAACAATAATGATGTTGTGAAGGTTAACGCACGCTCATACTTCAGTTAGTGATTGATCTACAACTTCGTTCTCAAATTCTCCCTTCGTAAGTTGATAATCTAAACCTTTGTTTTCTTCAAACTTCGCTATGTGGCGGTCTTTACACTTTGATGCGTTATTGTTTATAGAAAAATGGCACATGACCTGCAGAATGTGAGATCAAGGACACCTCACAAATATACAAATAATAATACAATAGAAAAGACACTTACCGATTAATTTATTGGTATCTTAGTAGATAAAATTATAGTTGATGTCGATTGATTTCCATGCTTAACCAAGCTTCAATATAACACGAAAATGCCAAACAGTACTATTTTTCATTCGTAAAGATGTTCTGAATAAGTGTATATATATATTTATTTCAAATCACTCATGAAATATATTTTAAGATCAATGTGAATGAAAATATATCATGTCGGATATATAAGGTATATACTATTATATCATTTGTAAAGATTTGATTTTTATAAATTTTATATGATGTGCAATTTTTAGGGAATATTATTCCCAATTTTAGATATTACATCTGCATAATTTTGTAAATATAACAACAGAATATATTATATTGCCATAATTACCGTGAATAATGGTATCATAATATAATTCTACCATACATATGATTTCAAGATATATTTTGGCCGATTATAGTGATAATAGTTATTGCATAATTGTTGTAAATATAGCAACAAAATATATTAGTACCATAACTATAGTATTTGTGCGCGTGTGTCTTGCTTAAGTGTGCGTGTGTCTTGCGTAAGCTTGTGAGTGCTATTTGCGGAAGTTTTCATTTGACATCAGCGTCCTATGTGGATGACCTAAGAAGAGTTAAAAAGCACGCCTATTTATAAAATAATATATAGCATGGTCGATTTGGTATGCTAGGAATGACGGTACATGGGGATAGCGTGATGGAGGGGAGGCGTGTTTTTGAGAGGGCTCAAAGCTATTTGTTGGCTTATGCTGAAGCCATGAGGGACGCGCTGGGAGCAAAGCGAGTGGTGGGAATGGGTGTGGGGAGATGGGGTGGAAACTACCAGATTTGGGGGTGGTTAAGGTGAACACGGATGGGGCTATTTTGGGAGAAGCGGGTTCGGGGATGGGGGTGATAATTAGAGGAGAGGATGGGGATGTGAGACGGGTGGGGTGTAAGCAGGCCAAGGCGAGGTGGGAATCTGCTGTGGTGGAGGGCGGCGGAATTCGGTCTCCAAATTGCGTGGCAAATGCGGGCGGAAGATGTGGTTCTAGAGAGCGATAGCTTTCAATTAATTAATGCTCTTAGGAAGAAGAATTTTGCTTCAAACTATTTTGGTTAAGCTGTACTAGATGTTTTTACGCTTTCTCGTAAATTTAGATCGTGTCTTTTTAATCATGTTCGTCGTAGTGGTATTAAGGCGGCTCACGAAGCGGCACACTTAGGTCATGTTGAGTACTCGGCTCGTGTTTGGGTCGATAATGGTGCTTCATCTGTACTTAATATTATTGCAGCTGCGAATTTCGTAGCTGCAACAACGTAATACAATTTTCGTGTCTTGACCCTCAAAAAAAAAATATTAATACTGAATCGCTAAATGTCGCCCACATTTATACATACAATACCCCAAAGACCCTTTGTACACTTGTACCTAGGTATCGTTAGACCTTCTCTCTACCTCACACATCTCTCTCTGTCACTATTGTGCGTCCCTCATTTAACTCACTTCAATCACCGTCTTCAGGTGCGTTATTTCCAATGTCGAATTATGTTAATTGTAAACGTTTTAATGCGAAACATCGAATGTTCTTGACCTCTGTTACTGTTACGAGTTTATTTAACCGCAAGCGTACGGGTTATTGTAGATAACGGGTCGATCTCAGGGAGGTATGAATAATGTCTAGGTCTAAAGAATTATGGAGTCAGCTAGGCTATGGTCGAAATGGTTTGAGTGTGTAACAATTAAGACAAACAAGAACGAGATTTAAATGGTTGTAATTCAATAAACTAAAGGCCTACGGTGGAGATATCCCCACTAACATGCATCTACTACGATCATGAAACACATAACAAGTCAATTAAACATAGATTAGGGGAGATTATGCAAAGAACTACTTATCCGGGCAAGGCTATCATAGTCTAATCCAATTACTATCCTAAATCTCACTCCCGTGGTGAAGTGATCAAGTAACAAGAAGCATTAAGAACGCATAATAATTCCCAATTAGTCCTAACAACCCACTCCCGTGGTGAAACATTCCTAATCAATATTAGAGGGCTAATCACTAAACAAGAATCGCAACTACCGTTTATAAACTCTTAGCACTCAACAAGCATGAATTAGTGTAAATCTAATCGCAGCAACATGCATATAAATTAGACAACAATTATCAAACCCAAGTTGATAATTAACACATAGCCATAATAAGCCCTAATCATATGAACAATATAACTTGCTAATTCATGAATCAAATCGTAGCATCAAACATGGTAGGGTTCAATCAAACCCCTAGAAAACGACTACTCACACATAGCTAAATCAAGAACGACAATAATTGAATTAAAGCAAAACATAATTAAAAGGTTAAAGGAAGAAATAACAATACTCTCAAATTGGGTCTGAATAATACGATGAAATAAAACAATGCACGAGTCGTGCAAAACAATGCACGAGTCGTGCCCTCTTCAGTGACCAAATCGTGAATCTACACGAGTCGTGCAAAACAATGCACGGGTCGTGTAAAACTGGTTCGGCAGTCCAACTTCAAACGCCTCTAATTTCTTCGTTCCTTATCCGATTTGGGCGTGTGACCACTTCTTACAAAGGTAAGATCATAATATTTCACCTCCAACTAGTTTCACTGTAATATTACAAGTGGTTTGGGATATATTGAGCTCCGAAGTTGACATTGTGCAAATGAACTTCAATCCCGCACTTTAACTTCTCCAAAATGTCCTCTTTATGCCTGAAAAGCTCAAAAACCAACAACTATACCAAGGACGTGAGAAATTGCGAGAATGAATGAGAATTAAGTATGAATGAGGGCAAATCTAGCAATTATAACACCGTAAATTCCTAAATAACTATGCAAAATAAGGACTTATCAGTTACTACAGGGCACGAATCAACAAGCTTCAATGAGGCTATACGGTCTGTTCATTGGCGAAAAACGATGCTAGACGAAATTCGGGCCCTAAAAAATAAAGACAGGGGCAATAACGACACTACCAACCAGTAAGAAGGCTATAGGTAGTGAATTGTTAAACTGAGCTCAACCTGTGAGTGTCCCACATTGGAAAAAGAGAAGAGAGTTGACATGTATATAAACCAAGGAGTTACTCCACCTATTGCCAATTGGTTTTAGGAAGGAACCTCCTTAGGTTTATGACGTGGATTCTCTCTCCTCCTACCGGGTGTGGCCTAGGCCCCAGCGTGGTTTAACATGCTATCAGAACCCATGGTTGAAGACCTGGGACTCAAGAAGATAAATCTGGCCTCATGCAGATGGACCAAGTTTACGGAACCGAAGAGAGTTAGGAGAGCCCTGGATCGCGATTCTACCGAAGAGAGCCAGAAGAGCCCGGCTGAGCCTATGAAAGTCCAGTCTGCGCAGATGGGCAAGATATGAGAGCCGAAGAGAGCTAGAAGATTCCCGGCTAGCCCTGAAGCCCAGTCTCCTACCGGGTGTGGTTTAACATAAATGGATTTATAAGATTATATTTAAATCCGATTGGAGGATTGAACGATATAAGGCACGACTCGTAATTCGAGGCGATCATCAGAATGAAGGAATTGATTACGACGAAACATTTGCGCCCTACAGTGAAGATGGTTACGGTACGAACTTTGTTGGCCGTTGCGATAGCTAAAAATTGGGAGCTCCATCAAATGGACGTGCATAATGCGTTCTTACATGGTGATCTTGACGAGGAGATATACATGAAACTTCCGCCTGGTTTCGGTGACTCGGCTCCGGGTAAGGTGTGTCGATTACGAAAATCTTTGTATGGGTTGAAGCAACCGCCACGTTGTTGGTATGCCAAGCTTGCATCCGCACTAAAGAGGTACGGATTTTAGGCTTGTTGAAGTGATCATTCACTTTTTACATATGTTCGAGGTGATGTACGAATGAATATGTTTGTATATGTTGATGATTTAGTGATTTCTGGGAATAATGGGGATGCCATTGGTGAATTTAAGTCTTATTTAAGTAAATGCTTCCACATGAAGGACCTAACGAAAATATGCACTGGGTGCAAACCTTCTGAAACACAGATGGAGTCGAATCATAAATTGGCATTAGCAGATGGTCCGAAATTAACCGATCCTTTACCTTATCGACGTTTGGTGGGACGTTTGATCTACTTGACGAATACGAGACCCCAGAGTTGAGCTACTGTGTTCATGTGTTAGCTCAATTTATGCGAAAACCGATAGTTCATTGGGAAGCTGCATTGCGTGTAGTACGATATTTGAAAGGACATTCGGGCCAAGGATTGTTGTTAAGACGGGACAATGACTTGAAACTGCGTATGCCTTTTGTGATGCGGATTGCGCGGCTTGTCCCGTAAGCCGAAAGTCATTAACAGCTTATTTCGTGTTTTTAGGTGAGTCCCCGATCTCTTGGAAGACCAAGAAGCAGTCGACGGTTGCTCAATCGTGGGCTGAGGCCGAGTATATGTCTATGGCTTTTACGACTTCTGAAGTGAAATGGTTTAACTTCTTACTCTTGGCATGACATATGATGAACCTGCGAGTTTATTTTGCGATAGTCAATCGGCTCTCCATATAGCTCAAAAATCCCGTTTTTCACGAACGTACGAAACATATTGAAGTCGATTGTCATTTTGTACGAGACGAAATTACTACCGAACTGATATCTTTATGATAATATGTACATACGACACAACAAGTAGCGGATATTTTGACCAAAGCACTTGGTACTCGTGCTTTCCGACTCTTACTATCCAAGTTGGGCATAGTCGATCTCCATTCTCCGACTTGAGGGGGGTATTAGGGAATAAGGACATTCTTAGGGATGTCTTGTACCACAAGTTTACAACATGTTAGTTTGTTGGTTTCAACATATAGGCATTGGTGTATATATTTTCTTACCATTCCGTTTTGTAAAGTGTATCTAGGTCTTCCTAATTGTCGTGTTGCGACGCCTTGTTCTCCAAGGCTCAACCATGTATATACCTGTCAATATCAATGGGAATAGACACGAATCGTCAAACAAAACCCAAGGTACGTTTGATTTATCGTTTACCTTTCTAAGCAGTCTGATTATATGGAGTATTATATCTTTCCGCACATGTTTCAGACAAATTGAGGTATTATGTATTGCAACTCCAGGTATATGTTGCCTAACTTATCTACTTCAAAATTTATGTATGAGATGTGGGCATGTCAAGAAGTGAAAGTTCCATTTGGTGTTCCAACTTTATATTACTGTGTGATCATGTGTGGGATGATGTGGTGCATGTGGAACAGTCCAATTACATGTTTATACTTTGCGTATAATGTTTAAGAATGTGATGACTCGCCTTAAATTTTCGCTGAACATGATATTAACTGATGAACTGATTTATGCGGGTTATTAATCACATGATTATATTTTTCATATAATAAGTTTTTGAGGATGTGATTGAGATCGTCTCGTACTCTCATACAATATAAAGCGATAAGTTGGATCATCTAATACATTTGTGATTTGTCCATAAAGTACGGTTGTGTGCATGTGTTGGATGTGAGTTCTTCGAAGGACAGTTGCTCGGCTTGCCTCGCTGAATACCTGCACAAAAGGGAGCCCGGTTTTCACCAGGCGTCGCCCCTCCGACGATCAAATCAGTGAGGGGGCTCGAGAAGGGTGGCAAGTAAGACAAATAAAGCCTTTTATGCACAAATCAAGGGAATAATCAGAGGATAGAGAATGTCAGAATTTTGTGGGTATGTGTGTAAGAACCTGATTTTGATGGGTCATAAAGGGGGTATTTATAGTGATAGAGGGGGACCTAGGAATAATCCTAGGTTTCCCCACTCCATCTTGACCCTTTACTCCCCTTCCATCCAAGGGCTGTCCTTGAAGGAGGATTTTTGCATGACATGGGCCTTTACTAAGGTTCCATTCCTTAAGGGCTATGGCCCAACCACAAAGTGGTACCAACAAAGCCCCTCGGATCTTGGTCGCGTCCCTTGCTGCCAGCGAAGGCGGACTCATCGGGAGCGACCAGGGTACGATCCCTGGCCGCCCTTTATCGAGGTGTACTTTGTGGACCTTGGTAAAGCCATGTTATGCAATCGTGCCCTTTCAAGGCGTTGTGTGCTTCTCTGATATTGGATCCTCTTCCGAGGGAGTGATGACTCGAACCTCTCTTGATTCGAAAATTTCACCCTTTTCGAGTCCTCGATCCCTCGCTTGGGAGAGCTCGAAAATTTCACCCTTTTCGAGTCCTCGATCCCTCGCCTGGGTGAGCTCGAAAATTTCACCCTTTCCGAGGGAGTGATGACTCGAACAAAAATTGTTGTTCGAAAATTTCACCCTTTTCGAGTCCTCGATCCCTCGCCTGGGAGAGCTCGAAAATTTCACCCTTTCCGAGGGAGTGATGACTCGAACAAAAACTCTTGTTCGAAAATTTCACCCTTTTCGAGTTCTCGATCCCTCGCCTGGGAGAGCTCGAAAATTTCACCGCTCGGTCGGGGGAGGGTTGCTCGCCATAATCCGAGCCCCTGGCTCGTTGTTCGAAATTTTGAATTTATTTTTTGAAATTGAATTTTTTTGAAATTCGAAATTCGAAAATTTCAAAATTTTCAAAATTTGAATATTGCAGTTATTATTCTCGGGAGTAAGCGAGAATTTGAACAGTTTTCTAGGCCAACTGTCCCTAGAATCCCGCAAAAGCAACCTCGGGAATACGCGAAAACTTTTCGTCTCCTGTGCCGTAATGATGACTGACGGCGCTTGGGAAGTTGTGTAAAAACATATGCTTTTACCATTTTGCCCCTGACCTTACCTCCCTATAAAAAGAAGGTTTTCCTCAATCATTTTCACATTTCACTTTCACTTTCTCCCAAAATTTCCCTCGTCTTCCTGCGCCGATCCCTCGATCTTCGAGCCGAAGACCTTCTTTTTCCGGCGAGTTTTCATCGATTTCCCTCGTTCTTTCGACTCGCACTTCCTCGACTCAATCTCCGGTAAGTCTCATCTTCTTCTAATCGGTTTTTTCGTTGCTTTTTGCACCTTTTTCGATTTGTTTTTGTTGTTGCCGTTGTCGTTTTACTTGTTCGGTGACAGTCTCGGGTTGTCGGTCCCGCTCCGGCGGCAATAAGATGCCAACCGAGCGTTCTGGGATTGGGAACCCAGATAACACCCGATGAATCCGCTCGGTTTCGAGGTCGGCGATGAGAAGCGGTCTACCCTTCGCGCCGACTCGCTTCTCTCGCATCGATATTTCGATTTTTTCGACATTTTTTCGACAAGGCGAGTCCATAACTACCTTTCTGTTGGTACCACTTTGTGGTTGGGCCATAACCCTTAGTAAAGTAAACCTTAGTAAAGGCCCATGTCATGCAAAAGCGCCTCCTTTAAGGACAGCCCTTGGATGGAAGGGGAATAAAGGGTCAAGATGGAGTGGGAAAACTTAGGATTATTCCTAGGGCCCCCTCTATCACTATAAATACCCCCTTTATGACCCATCAAAATCAGGTTCTTACACACATTCCCAAAATTCTGACATTCTATTCTCTGATTATTCTCTTGATTTGTGCAAAAGGCTCTCTTTGTCTTATTTGCCACCCCTTCTCGCGCCCCTTGACTGACTTGAGCGTCGGAGGGGCGACGCCTGGTGAAAACCGGGCTCCCTTTTGTGCAGGTACTCCGCGAGGCGAGCCGAGCAACTGTCCTTCGAAGAACTCACGTTCAACAAGTGGCGCCGTCTGTGGGGACAGTTCGCAGGTCGAATCGTTCGAGAGTACCCGAGCCGGAAGTAAGCCGAGAAGAGATGGCACCGAGAGGCCGACCCGCACGATCGAGAGGGGCCGTAGCGAGCGAGACTCCCATCCTGGGACCCGCTGACCCTAATCCCTCGCGTCCTGGCGCCCCCGGCGAGGGCACGTCAAGGGCGCTCGAGGACGAGCGGTCAGCGCCCCGAGGAGGAGCACAGCCGCTCCCCGAGGAGAATGTAGAGGTATACGACGAGGAGTATGAGGAAGAAGTGATGGAAAGTAGGGCGCGCCCTCAGCAGATAGCCATGATGAAGGAGCTATTGGAGGCCCGAGCCAAGCTGAAGGAGCAGGCCGAGAGGCAGAGCCAGATGAGCGAGCGGATGGCCGAATTGGAGAAGCGAATGGCCGCTCATGCTGTGACTCCTGCTGCCGAAGCGGTGCCCGCTTCGAGCAAGCATAAGAGAGGCCCTCGGAAGACCCCCTCTCAGCGAATGGCGGCGGCCGTTCAGTAGATCAAGGCAATCTATGACAAGCATTACCCCCAAACTGAGTTGAGAGATACCATCAACACCCTAAAGCGAAGGAGAGAGGAAGTAGAGGCGACCCAGGCCTCGCGAAGAAAGCACCAGGAGGTCGGTGCGAAAGACAAGGGAAAGGGAGTCGTGGTCGAAAAGGAGCCCACCCGAGGGCGAACCAAGACCCTCGAAGAACGCCCCTGAGGAAGTGCAAGGAGGTCGCACTCCGCTCGCAGGAGGTCTCATGCGCCTAAGCCTTCCAGAAGCGCGACCCGAGAAATCGACTCGGACACTTCGAGCGATGAATCGGAGTCTGCTTCGGAAAGCGAGGCCAGTTCGAGGCACCATTCCCACCGGTCGCATCGAACCAAGAGAACGTTCACTGCTGATTCACCTTTTGCGAGGTGGATACTTGAGGCCGAGAGGGTGCCTGGGGTTAAGAAGCCCAAGATGACTGAGTACAACGGGGTCGAGGACCCGTTCGACCATATCTCTTCGTACATGCACAATATTGGTTATATGACCGAGGATGAGGCGACCATTTGCCGGCTGTTCCTAACCACGCTAACCGGTATTGCTCAACCGTGGTTCGATAAGTTGCCACCGGGTAGCATCCGTTCGTGGTCCGGGCTGAAGAAGAAGTTTACTGGGCACTTTGTGACCAGTAAAACGAGGAAGAAGACGCCGATCCACTTGACGGCGGTAAAGCAGGGAGACAAGGAGTCCCTCGATGATTATATCCAAAGATTCCGCTCGACTGCCACGCACATTGCCAACCTGACCGACGAGATGGGTGTAAGTGCACTGGTGCATGGCATGGCCGAGGGAAAATGCAAGTATGACTTGGTGAAGCGAGAGGCCAAGACGCTCGAGCAGGCGTACAAGCGAGCGGCCGCTCACATCAATGCTGCCCTTGTAAACCGGTCTGGGTACGGCGAGCCCTCAGCCTCTCAGGTCCGACCCCAGGACCGACTCGGACCCCCAATGCACAACAAGAAGCCGTACCGGTTCAACACTTCGCTCAGTACTGTGTTCATGGCGATCAAGGAGTCGGACCTGTTAAGGCCTCCTCGACCCATGACACAGGACGATCGGAGGAATATGGGAGCATTTTGTGAGTATCATATGGAGAATGGCCATGCCACAGCGAGCTGCAAAGACCTCGAGGAGGCGCTCGATAGATTGGCTGATAATGGACTGCTTAACCGATACCTGAAGCGCCTGAGGGGCCAAAGAGATCGGTACAAGCAGAACAATCAAAGAGGCGCTCGTGGTGGTGGCCAAGCAGGAAATGGAGCAAGGGCTCGGAGCCCTGGCGTAATTAATACAATCTCGGGAGGCCTCGCTAGCGGGGACCGAGCCGACGTGGTCGAAAGACCAATTGGAGGCTCTTCGTCAACTCGGTCGCGACGATGCTTCCCGAAATCAAAATCCCAACCATGACAATTAAGCAATCAGATGTGAAGAACGTTCGGACACCTCATGATGATCCGGTGGTGATCACCATGCAGGTGGCCAACAAGCAAGTGAGGAGGTCCTTGGTGGACACGGGCTCGTCGGTAGACATCATGACTTTTGAATGTCTCCGGAAGTTGAAGTATACAGCGAAGGACATCACACCCCTTCGCGAGCCAATAGTTGCCTTCGGAGGGCAAACCATCTACCCGATGGGGACAATTCGCCTCCCAGGAGCTATTGGCCAAGGAGCCGACATGAGGCGAGCCCACGTCGAGTTTGTCATCATTGACATACCATGTGCTTACAACATTGTGGTGGGGTGACCCCTACTGAATGATATTGCAGGGCTAGTTTTCCCATTGGGTCTGTTGATGTTGTACGTCACAGATGATGGCCGAGCCGCTATTGTCCGAGCTGACCAAAAGGTTGCTCGCGAATGCTATCACGCCGGACTCAGGCCTCCCATGGTAAACCCTAGCGAAGCGCTCGAGGAGAGCGAACCCCCCACGAAGAAGAGAAAGAAGGAAGAGAGCCCGGCGAAGGCCGCGGCTGAGAATTTTTGTGTTGAGACTATTGATGCGAGGCATGGCCTCGAAGGACCCACCCAACCCTTCGAGGAGACTGAGGACGTGGCACTGGAAGAGGACAAGGCCGACCGAACGGTTCGAGTGGGCAAGGCCCTCGAACCAGAGGTTAAGGCTCCTCTCGTGTCCCTGCTAAGAGAGTTCAAGGATGTGTTCGCGTTCGCTGTGGAGGAGATGCCGGGGCTCGACCCCTCGGTCATTACTCACAAGTTGAACGTCGATCCATCGAAGAAGCCTGTTCACCAGAAACAGAGGCATTTCGGCTCGGAGCGAGCCAATGCAATTAAGGAAGAGGTCGATCGACTGCTCGGGGCTCGATACATCGAGAAATGCACATACCCGGTTTGGCTTTCTAACGTGGTGTTGGTTAAGAAGCCGAACGGGTCGTGGAGAATGTGCGTTGACTTCACGAATCTGAACAAGGCTTGCCCGAAGGACGGTCAGCCGTTGCCTCGAATGGATCAGTTGGTAGATTCCACTTCGGGGCACGAACTCCTGAGCTTCATGGATGCATATGCGGGATACCATCAGGTCCCGATGGCCGAGGAGGACCGAGCCAAGACCGCTTTCATCACACCGCTCGGGGTGTATATGTATCGAGTGATGCCGTTCGGACTAAAGAACGCCGGGGCCACGTTCCAGAGGCTGGTAAACCAATTGTTCAAGGAACAGATTGGGAGGAACATGGAGGCCTATGTTGACGATCTGATTGTTAAGAGCGTCCGAACCGGCGATCACCACAAAGATTTGAGAGAGACCTTTGAGACGTTAAGGAAGTATGGGATGAAGCTGAACCCGAAGAAGTGTGCCTTCGGAGTGACGACAGGGAAGTGTCTCGGGTTCCTCGTGAGCCAAAGGGGCATTGATGCGAACCCTGAGAAAATTAAAGCTATCATGGATATGCCTTCCCCAAAGAACGTTAAGGATGTGCAACGGTTAACGGGGTTCGTAGCAGCCCTCGGACGCTTCATTGCGAAGTCGGCCGACCGATGCCTCCCGTTCTTCGCCGCTCTCAAAAAGAAGAAGAATTTCGAGTGGGATGAGCAGGCCGAGAAGTCGTTCCAAGAGCTGAAACAGTACCTCGTCAACATTCCAAAGATATCTGTGCCTCGAGAGAAGGAGGATTTGTACTTGTATCTATCGGCGAACGAGCAGGCGGTCGGAGCCGTCCTGGTGGTGGAACGCGAGAAGGTCCAGAGCCCTGTGTACTATGTGAGTCATGCCCTCGCGGGGGCCGAGCTGCGATACCCTCCGCTCGAGAAGCTCGCTCTGGCCTTACTCATTGCGAGCCGCCGCCTCCGACCCTATTTTTAAAGTCACAAAGTCATTGTCCGAACAAATTATCCCTTGGAGAAGATATTGAATCACCTTGTTGGAAATGGAAGGTTGCCTCGATGGGCATGCGAGCTGAAAAGCCATGGTATTGAATACGAGCCGAGACGCCGCCTCGCAGGGCAGGCATTGTCCGACTTTGTAGTCGAGGCCGCCTTCAACGAGTCGGAAGGACCGATGAAGGAGCAGTGGACGTTGTATGTGGACGGCTCGTCGAATTCAGCTGGAAGCGGAGCCGGTATGATCGTCATACTCCCCGGTGGGGAGAGGATGGAATACGCACTCCGATTCGGCTTCGAGGCAACCAACAACGAGGCTGAATACGAAGCTCTGGTCGCAGGGATTCAAATGTGCCAGGCGGCGGGGGCCACCGATGTGAAGGCATTCTCCGACTCGGCTATAGTGGTGAACCAGATCAATGACAAGTTCGAGGCGAAGGACCACATGACCGAGTACAGGGATAAGGTCCGAGGCCTCATCAAGAAGTTCGCTCACTTTAAAATCGAGCAAATCCCTCGGTCAGAGAACCAGCAGGCGGACGCCTTGGCTCGACAGGCCAGTTCCTCGCTCAGCGACCGACCAAGGGTCGTTAAGTGGGAGCTGTTGCCGTTTAGAAGCATCGATCGTACCGCTACTGTGCTGGTCCTCGATCGAAGTCCCGAATGGATGAAACCGCTGCTGGCCTATCTGAAGGATGGAGAGCTTTCGAGCGATCCGAAGGAGGCAAAGAAAGTAGAGAAGAGGGCCGAGTGGTTCACACTGGTCGGCGGCGAGCTGTACAAGAAAGGGTATGTTCACCCATACCTTAAATGTGTCGATCCGGTCGAGGGGAAGTAGCTCTTAAAGGAAATCCACTTCGGAGAGTGTGGGGGCCACATAGGGGCTCGGGCAACGGCTTCGAAAGCGTTGCGAGCCGGATTCTTCTCGCCGACCATGCAGACTGATGCGACCGAACTTATCAAGCATTGCCACAAATGCCAACGGTTCGGGCCGATCAGCAAGAGGCCTCCCACCCAGCTCAAACCCATTTCGACCCCACTACCTTTCGCAAGATGGGGCTTGGACATCCTCGGGTCATTCCCAAAGAGCTTCTCTCGGAAGAAGTTTATCATTGTGGCCGTCGACTACTTCACCAAGTGGGTCGAGGCCGAGCCACTGGAGAGGATCACCGACTGGGATGTGATGAATTTCGTATGGAGGAACATCATCACTAAATTTGAGGTCCCTCGAATGTTCACATTTGACAACGGGTCACAATTTGATAGTGATGATTTCAAAGACTATTGTGCAGAATACAGCATCCAAACTTGCTACACCTCGGTCGCATACCCACAGGCGAACGGACAAGCTGAGTCCTCGAACAAGATAATCTTGCATGGGTTGCGAACCATGGTCGAAGGGAAGAAAGGAAACTGGGTGGAGGAGTTACCAGGGGTCCTGTGGGCGATTCGCACCACAACGAAGCGAGCTACTGGCGAGACCCCCTTCCAGCTAGTGTATGGTTCGGATGCCGTGTTACCGATCGAATGCGAGGCCAAGTGTGTTCGAATAAGTACCTACGAGCCAGAGGAGAACGAAGTCGAGCTGCGAACCGCGCTTGATCTTCTCCCCGAGTGCCGAGGGAATGCGCACCTGAGAGGCGAAAGGCAGAAGCAACAGATGGCCAAAGCATTCAATCGAATGGTCCGCCCAAGGAAGGTAGAAGTGGGGGACATGGTCCTTCGAAATGCGAAGGCTACAGACAAGAAACTACCAGGAGGAAAATTGAAGGACAGGTGGGAAGGCCCCTACTTGGTGGTCGAACAAGTGAAAGAGGGTACTTTCCGACTAAGCACCCTGGAAGGAGAAATGGTGAAGAGGCCCTGGAACCTCAAAAAATACTATCCTTAGTGTCGTTTTGTTATCCCAAATCAAGGCTCGCAAGTTGCAAAGCATTTTCATGAATTTTTGTTTAGTCAGTAGGCCAAGGGCCAAGTGTTGTATTTATTTCAGTATCAATCAATGAAAGGCCGAGCGCCACAGTGTTACTAAAAAACTTAGTGTCAAAAACCCCTAACCCCTACTTGCCGAGTCGACGAGAGATCGACAACTCAGCGGCCGGAGCGAGCCAATCGCTTCGACGGAGCGCAAGGAAATCCGAGGGCAGTCCCCCGAAAGGGAAGGCACTCGAAGCGCATTAGAATGCGAGACAAGAGCGCAATCGCTCGTATGGGAGTGCACTTGAAATGTGCGCATTGTAGCCCCTCGAAACGAGGCGAGCCGAGTGCAATTGCCCATACGAGAAGTCGCTCAAGGCATTTTTTGTCGAAGACAAGAGTCTATAAATTGCCTTACCAAGGTCGAAAGCATTGTTAGAAGTAACAACCGCTCGGAGTGGGTTGAAGTTGCCCCACCTTGGTAGCGACACGCTTTCCCAACTAAGGCTCGCGTCGAATATAAGTTCAGCTGAGAACATATTCGGCTACGAAGGATGAGATCCCGTAGCACCTTAAACTTCAACTCGGGTAAGGAGGCCTATGCGAGGCCTCCCCTCGAAGGCCGAACACCAAAAGGCTTCGACCGAGTGCATGCGCTCGCTTCTCGCGCAGAAGCGGGACATACGAACAAGGCAACTTAGCCGAAAAACGCGTCATCCATGAGAGGAGTCGAATGCCTTCGCCGTTAAGGCGGCGAGCCCTTAACCCTGAAGAGGCATTCGCCTCGAGGGCGAGACCACCCATGGATGACTAAAATGGACATTAAAACAACACACGAGTCGTATGAAAAAGTCGAATTAATTAAAATAAAGTGCTCGGAGCCAAACACCCTGGAAAATGGGCGGCTCCGAACGGGATTGTTGAACAACCGAAAACCCTCGAGAGGGCGGCAAACAAACAAAAATTAAAATTGTATGATTACAGGGCTAAACAGCCCAATTGAAATTGAAATTGTTCAAGTGTTGGTGTTGGTGGCAGGTCCCTCGGCAGGTGTGGTGAAGTCGAAGGCCTCGGGCAGCTCAAACAGCTCCTTCTTCGCATTCGCCTCCTCAGCCGCTGCAGCTGCTTCGAGTGCCCCGAGGTCATCATTATTGATCTCACCTTCCTCGGCAGACGCATCGGCTTCGGCCTCGTTATGTTTATCGAGCTCGGAGCGATAAGCATTTTAGAACTCCTTCTGGTCCAGGTCGAAGTCATCCCGACCTTGGACTAGCCTCACCAATGCCAACCAACCTAGCTTCAGACCCAGCTCGATCCCATCCTGCTTCACAGCAGCCTTGTCCAGATTGCTGAGATACTGATAGCCCTTCGACGACAGGAACGTCGAGACAGCCGAGCAAGCTCGCCTCGCCCAAAGAGAGGCATGGCTGGATGCGTTGACCAGCTTAAGACTTAGCTGGTCTGCATCGGCCTTCGCCCTCTCGACCTCAGCGGCGAGCGAGGTCGCCTTGGCATCTGCCGAAGACATCGCAGCAACAGCCTCCTCATTCTGCTTGTGGCAATCGACTGCTCGAGCTCCTCCTTCGCTGTCTCGACCTCCTTCAGCCTTGCCTCGGCGGCGAGGCACTTCTCCCTCCAGGACCCTCCCTCGTTCTGCTGAGCGAGGTGCAGCTCACCTTGGCACACAAGGACGGTCGCCTAAGGAAAAAAGAAGTTAGAAAATAAAGCAAAAAGAGAAAAAGGAACAAGCCGAGCGAGGTTAGGAGATACCTGCATCATTTGCGAGACTGCTCGCCGAGCCCAGTCAGGGCAGAAAGGAAGATCCCGAGCCGAGTCGTGCACTGCCGCTGCGACCCTCGACAGGTCAAGAAGAAGAGGCGCTGTCAACGCCTCGAGCTGAGCCACTGCATCAGCAAGAAATCCAGAGTTAGATAGATCCTCATCAGGCGTTATAAATAACTGTTCAAGTTCTTCTAGGGTCATACATGTTTGAGCAGGCGAAGCACCGACATCAAGTCGCTTCGCAGCCGACGTCTCACCCTGGTCGAGCGGCCTTTTTTCTCGACGCCGAGCCTGAAAGAAGCACGTTGGTTAGACGTGTTATTAAGATATGTTCGGAATGCCAAAAGAAAGAGAAGTTACCTCAGCCTCCTCGCCCTCAGAAGACGAGAGAGAAACCGCCTCGAAAGTAGTCGAAGTCGGCTCTCGGATGGAGATACCCGAAGTCCTCTGCCTCGGAAAGGTCCCTGAACCGACGCCAGTAGGTGCATGCATGCTGACTGGAGTCGCACGTAGAGGCGGCTCCGTAGAAGTACGAGAAGGTGTCCCTTGGGGAGTGCGAGGAGGTGCCGAGCTAGAAGGCGGAGGACGAGGCGACTGAGTCGCTCGCTCACCTGTTGAGCGACCCCCAGTCGATCGGACCCGCTCGTCCCGAGGAGGAGGCTGAGCAGTTGGTGCTTGAGCCGCTTCTCGCTGGCTTCGCGAACTCTGCCTCCGAGCCCTCTGAGCCATCAGACGATTGAGGTTCGGCATGCTTTTATGCCAGTAGTGAAGCTGCCTCGACACCTGGTCACTGAGACGCACTGCAAGAAAGGAAGCGTGATTAATAATTCGAAGCAACAAGGTAAAAAGCGAGACGAACGCTACACGAGACATACACTCCTCCTCTTCCGTTGCGGGAAGGATTAAGCCCGAGTGTGCGAGCCACAGGTATTGGTTCAGCATTTCCTCGCTTGGGACCCAGGTTAGGTCCTCGAGCTCTGGGTTCAGTTTTTGATAGTAGTATGCAGCATAACCCTCTTCCGCGTCGCTGAGTCGAGGAAGAGAGTTGTTCACCTGGCGAGAGCCAGAGGACCGAAGAGGCACTCGGATCCTGTCACTGAGTAGCGAGCCGTTGGCGGTGGTCTGCCAATAGAACCTATTTTTCCACTCGGGCCCCTTCCCAGGCTTCGGAGGGTGAGTCACTATGCTGTATGCACCGGTATGGCCGCGAACGGCGAAGTTCTTGAATCCCCATTGGTCATTGGAGATATTGTGAAGATAACGGAACAGGTTGAGAGATATCAGTATCCGAGCGCACTGACAGGTCATCACAAAACCCGAAAGGGTAATGTGGGCGTTGATGGTGAGCTCTGATGGGCAGATACCATAATGGTTGTATAATTTTTCTAAAAAAGGGTTAAAGGGCACCCGAAACCCGTAGGCGAAAGCCTGCGCGTACACCGCGAGGCAGTTCCTCGGCATTTCGGAGCAGACAGAGCCCTCATCTGGGACGACCAGCACGAGCGGGTCTTGAATATGGTTCGCCTCACAAAAAGCCCGAACTACTTCAGGCGTCTGAGACTGACGCCAGATCGGGTCGATTATCGAGGTGGTGAAGGTGTTGTTTGTGACTCGGACAACTTGTCGAGGAGGCATAACTTCGGGTGGCTCCTGCGAGGGGCAAAACAACCGAGTTAGGCATGTAGGCATTTCGAGCCATCCTCGGGTCGGTCATACCCCCGAGTGAACCCGAAGCGTCTGCTTGGTCCGCGCCATCTGAGAAAATGAGAGAAGGTAGTTATGGACTCGCTTTGTGCGAGCCGTTACCCCTCACTATCTGAGAAAATGAGAGAAGGTAGAGAAGGTGAAATTTTCGAACAAGTTCTTGGTTCGAGCCCTCACTCCCTCGGAAAGGGTGAAATTTTCGAGCTCTCCAAAGCGAGGGATCGAGAACTCGAAAAGGGTGAAATTTTCGAACAAGTTCTTGGTTCGAGTCATCACTCCCTCGGAAAGGGTGAAATTTTCGAGCTCTCCCAGGCGAGGGATCGACGACTCGAAAAGGGTGAAATTTTCGAACAAGTTATTGGTTCGAGCCCTCACTCCCTCGGAAAGGGTGAAATTTTCGAGCTCTCCCAGGCGAGGGATCGAGGACTCGAAAAGGGTGAAATTTTCGAACAAGTTCTTTGTTCGAGTCATCACTCCCTCGGAAAGGGTGAAATTTTCGAGCTCTCTCAGGCGAGGGATCGAGGACTCGAAAAGGGTGAAATTTTCGAACAAGTTCTTGGTTCGAGCCCTCACTCCCTCGGAAAGGGTGAAATTTTCGAGCTCTCCAAGGCGAGGGATCGAGAACTCGAAAAGGGTGAAATTTTCGAACAAGTTCTTGGTTCGAGTCATCACTCCCTCGGAAAGGGTGAAATTTTCGAGCTCTCCCAGGCGAGGGATCGAGGACTCGAAAAGGGTGAAATTTTCGAACAAGTTCTTGGTTCGAGCCCTCACTACCTCGGAAAGGGTGAAATTTTCTAGCTCTCCGAGGCGAGGGATCGAGGACTCGAAAAGGGTGAAATTTTCGAACAAGTTCTTGGTTCGAGTCATCACTCCCTCGGAAAGGGTGAAATTTTCGAGCTCTCCCAGGCCAGGGATCGAGGACTCGAAAAGGGTGAAATTTTCGAACAAGTTCTTGGTTCGAGCCCTCACTCCCTCGGAAAGGGTGAAATTTTCGAGCTCTCCCAGGCGAGGGATCGAGGACTCGAAATGGGTGAAATTTTCGAACAAGTTCTTGGTTCGAGTCATCACTCCCTCGGAGAAGGTGAAATTTTCGAAGTCTCCCAGGCGAGGGATCGAGAACTCGAAAAGGGTGAAATTTTCTAACAAGTTCTTGGTTCGAGCCCTCACTCCCTCGGAAAGGGTTAAATTTTCGAGCTCTCCGAGGCGAGGGATCGAGGACTCGAAAAGGGTGAAATTTTCGAACAAGTTCTTGGTTCGAGTCATCACTCCCTCGGAAAGGGTGAAATTTTCGAACTCTCCCAGGCGAGGGATCGAGGACTCGAAAAGGGTGAAATTTTCGAACAAGTTCTTTGTTCGAGCCCTCACTCCCTCGGAAAGGGTGAAATTTTCGAGCTCTCCCAGGCGAGGGATCGAGAACTCGAAAAGGGTGAAATTTTCGAACAAGTTCTTGGTTCGAGTCATCACTCCCTCGGAAAGGGTGAAATTTTCGAGCTCTCCCAGGCGAGGGATCGAGGACTCGAAAATGGTGAAATTTTCGAACAAGTTCTTGGTTCGAGCCCTCACTCCCTCGGAAAGGGTGAAATTTTCGAGCTCTCCAAGGCGAGGGATCGAGAACTCGAAAAGGGTGAAATTTTCGAACAAGTTCTTGGTTCAAGTCATCACTCCCTCGGAAAGGGTGAAATTTTCGAGCTCTCCCAGGCGAGGGATCGACGACTCGAAAAGGGTGAAATTTTCGAACAAGTTATTGGTTCGAGCCCTCACTCCCTCGGAAAGGGTGAAATTTTCGAGCTCTCCCAGGCGAGGTATCGAGGACTCGAAAAGGGTGAAATTTTCGAACAAGTTCTTTGTTCGAGTCATCACTCCCTCGGAAAGGGTGAAATTTTCGAGCTCTCCCAGGCGAGGGATCGAGGACTCGAAAAGGGTGAAATTTTCGAACAAGTTCTTGGTTCGAGCCCTCACTCCCTCGGAAAGGGTGAAATTTTCGAGCTCTCCAAGGCGAGGGATCGAGAACTCGAAAAGGGTGAAATTTTCGAACAAGTTCTTGGTTCGAGTCATCACTCCCTCGGAAAGGGTGAAATTTTCGAGCTCTCCCAGGCGAGGGATCGAGGACTCGAAAAGGGTGAAATTTTCGAACAAGTTCTTGGTTCGAGTCATCACTCCCTCGGAAAGGGTGAAATTTTCGAGCTCTCCCAGGCGAGGGATCGAGGACTCGAAAATGGTGAAATTTTCGAACAAGTTCTTGGTTCGAGCCCTCACTCCCTCGGAAAGGGTGAAATTTTCGAGCTCTCCAAGGCGAGGGATCGAGAACTCGAAAAGGGTGAAATTTTCGAACAAGTTCTTGGTTCGAGTCATCACTCCCTCGGAAAGGGTGAAATTTTCGAGCTCTCCCAGGCGAGGGATCGACGACTCGAAAAGGGTGAAATTTTCGAACAAGTTCTTGGTTCGAGTCATCACTCCCTCGGAAAGGGTGAAATTTTCGAACTCTCCCAGGCGAGGGATCGAGGACTCGAAAAGGGTGAAATTTTCGAACAAGTTCTTGGTTCGAGCCCTCACTCCCTCGGAAAGGGTGAAATTTTCGAGCTCTCCCAGGCGAGGGATCGAGAACTCGAAAAGGGTGAAATTTTCGAACAAGTTCTTGGTTCGAGTCATCACTCCCTCGGAAAGGGTGAAATTTTCGAGCTCTCCCAGGCGAGGGATCGAGGACTCGAAAAGGGTGAAATTTTCGAACAAGTTCTTGGTTCGAGCCCTCACTCCCTCGGAAAGGGTGAAATTTTCGAGCTCTCCAAGGCGAGGGATCGAGAACTCGAAAAGGGTGAAATTTTCGAACAAGTTCTTGGTTCGAGTCATCACTCCCTCGGAAAGGGTGAAATTTTCGAGCTCTCCCAGGCGAGGGATTGACGACTCGAAAAGGGTGAAATTTTCGAACAAGTTATTGGTTCGAGCCCTCACTCCCTCGGAAAGGGTGAAATTTTCGAGCTCTCCCAGGCGAGGTATCGAGGACTCGAAAAGGGTGAAATTTTCGAACAAGTTCTTTGTTCGAGTCATCACTCCCTCGGAAAGGGTGAAATTTTCGAGCTCTCCCAGGCGAGGGATCGAGGACTCGAAAAGGGTGAAATTTTCGAACAAGTTCTTGGTTCAAGCCCTCACTCCCTCGGAAAGGGTGAAATTTTCGAGCTCTCCAAGGCGAGGGATCGAGAACTCGAAAAGGGTGAAATTTTCGAACAAGTTCTTGGTTCGAGTCATCACTCCCTCGGAAAGGGTGAAATTTTCGAGCTCTCCCAGGCGAGGGATCGAGGACTCGAAAAGGGTGAAATTTTCGAACAAGTTCTTGGTTCGAGCCCTCACTACCTCGGAAAGGGTGAAATTTTCTAGCTCTCCGAGGCGAGGGATCGAGGACTCGAAAAGGGTGAAATTTTCGAACAAGTTCTTGGTTCGAGTCATCACTCCCTCGGAAAGGGTGAAATTTTCGAGCTCTCCCAGGCCAGGGATCGAGGACTCGAAAAGGGTGAAATTTTCGAACAAGTTCTTGGTTCGAGCCCTCACTCCCTCGGAAAGGGTGAAATTTTCGAGCTCTCCCAGGCGAGGGATCGAGGACTCGAAATGGGTGAAATTTTCGAACAAGTTCTTGGTTCGAGTCATCACTCCCTCGGAGAAGGTGAAATTTTCGAAGTCTCCCAGGCGAGGGATCGAGAACTCGAAAAGGGTGAAATTTTCTAACAAGTTCTTGGTTCGAGCCCTCACTCCCTCGGAAAGGGTTAAATTTTCGAGCTCTCCGAGGCGAGGGATCGAGGACTCGAAAAGGGTGAAATTTTCGAACAAGTTCTTGGTTCGAGTCATCACTCCCTCGGAAAGGGTTAAATTTTCGAGCTCTCCGAGGCGAGGGATCGAGGACTCGAAAAGGGTGAAATTTTCGAACAAGTTCTTGGTTCGAGTCATCACTCCCTCGGAAAGGGTGAAATTTTCGAACTCTCCCAGGCGAGGGATCGAGGACTCGAAAAGGGTGAAATTTTCGAACAAGTTCTTTGTTCGAGCCCTCACTCCCTCGGAAAGGGTGAAATTTTCGAGCTCTCCCAGGCGAGGGATCGAGAACTCGAAAAGGGTGAAATTTTCGAACAAGTTCTTGGTTCGAGTCATCACTCCCTCGGAAAGGGTGAAATTTTCGAGCTCTCCCAGGCGAGGGATCGAGGACTCGAAAATGGTGAAATTTTCGAACAAGTTCTTGGTTCGAGCCCTCACTCCCTCGGAAAGGGTGAAATTTTCGAGCTCTCCAAGGCGAGGGATCGAGAACTCGAAAAGGGTGAAATTTTCGAACAAGTTCTTGGTTCAAGTCATCACTCCCTCGGAAAGGGTGAAATTTTCGAGCTCTCCCAGGCGAGGGATCGACGACTCGAAAAGGGTGAAATTTTCGAACAAGTTATTGGTTCGAGCCCTCACTCCCTCGGAAAGGGTGAAATTTTCGAGCTCTCCCAGGCGAGGTATCGAGGACTCGAAAAGGGTGAAATTTTCGAACAAGTTCTTTGTTCGAGTCATCACTCCCTCGGAAAGGGTGAAATTTTCGAGCTCTCCCAGGCGAGGGATCGAGGACTCGAAAAGGGTGAAATTTTCGAACAAGTTCTTGGTTCGAGCCCTCACTCCCTCGGAAAGGGTGAAATTTTCGAGCTCTCCAAGGCGAGGGATCGAGAACTCGAAAAGGGTGAAATTTTCGAACAAGTTCTTGGTTCGAGTCATCACTCCCTCGGAAAGGGTGAAATTTTCGAGCTCTCCCAGGCGAGGGATCGAGGACTCGAAAAGGGTGAAATTTTCGAACAAGTTCTTGGTTCGAGTCATCACTCCCTCGGAAAGGGTGAAATTTTCGAGCTCTCCCAGGCGAGGGATCGAGGACTCGAAAATGGTGAAATTTTCGAACAAGTTCTTGGTTCGAGCCCTCACTCCCTCGGAAAGGGTGAAATTTTCGAGCTCTCCAAGGCGAGGGATCGAGAACTCGAAAAGGGTGAAATTTTCGAACAAGTTCTTGGTTCGAGTCATCACTCCCTCGGAAAGGGTGAAATTTTCGAGCTCTCCCAGGCGAGGGATCGACGACTCGAAAAGGGTGAAATTTTCGAACAAGTTCTTGGTTCGAGTCATCACTCCCTCGGAAAGGGTGAAATTTTCGAACTCTCCCAGGCGAGGGATCGAGGACTCGAAAAGGGTGAAATTTTCGAACAAGTTCTTGGTTCGAGCCCTCACTCCCTCGGAAAGGGTGAAATTTTCGAGCTCTCCCAGGCGAGGGATCGAGAACTCGAAAAGGGTGAAATTTTCGAACAAGTTCTTGGTTCGAGTCATCACTCCCTCGGAAAGGGTGAAATTTTCGAGCTCTCCCAGGCGAGGGATCGAGGACTCGAAAAGGGTGAAATTTTCGAACAAGTTCTTGGTTCGAGCCCTCACTCCCTCGGAAAGGGTGAAATTTTCGAGCTCTCCAAGGCGAGGGATCGAGAACTCGAAAAGGGTGAAATTTTCGAACAAGTTCTTGGTTCGAGTCATCACTCCCTCGGAAAGGGTGAAATTTTCGAGCTCTCCCAGGCGAGGGATTGACGACTCGAAAAGGGTGAAATTTTCGAACAAGTTATTGGTTCGAGCCCTCACTCCCTCGGAAAGGGTGAAATTTTCGAGCTCTCCCAGGCGAGGTATCGAGGACTCGAAAAGGGTGAAATTTTCGAACAAGTTCTTTGTTCGAGTCATCACTCCCTCGGAAAGGGTGAAATTTTCGAGCTCTCCCAGGCGAGGGATCGAGGACTCGAAAAGGGTGAAATTTTCGAACAAGTTCTTGGTTCAAGCCCTCACTCCCTCGGAAAGGGTGAAATTTTCGAGCTCTCCAAGGCGAGGGATCGAGAACTCGAAAAGGGTGAAATTTTCGAACAAGTTCTTGGTTCGAGTCATAACTCCCTCGGAAAGGGTGAAATTTTCGAGCTCTCCCAGGCGAGGGATCGAGGACTCGAAAAGGGTGAAATTTTCGAACAAGTTCTTGGTTCGAGCCCTCACTCCCTCGGAAAGGGTGAAATTTTCTAGCTCTCCGAGGCGAGGGATCGAGGACTCGAAAAGGGTGAAATTTTCGAACAAGTTCTTGGTTCGAGTCATCACTCCCTCGGAAAGGGTGAAATTTTCGAGCTCTCCCAGGCGAGGGATCGAGGACTCGAAAAGGGTGAAATTTTCGAACAAGTACTTGGTTCGAGCCCTCACTCCCTCGGAAAGGGTGAAATTTTCGAGCTCTCCCAGGCGAGGGATCGAGGACTCGAAAAGGGTGAAATTTTCGAACAAGTTCTTGGTTCGAGTCATCACTCCCTCGGAAAGGGTGAAATTTTCGAGCTCTCCCAGGGGAGAGATCGAGGACTCGAAAAGGGTGAAATTTTCGAACAAGTCCTTGGTTCGAGCCCTCACTCCCTCGGAAAGGGTGAAATTTTCGAGCTCTCCGAGGCGAGGGATCGAGGACTCGAAATGGGTGATATTTTCGAACAAGTTCTTGGTTCGAGTCATCACTCCCTCGGAAAAGGTGAAATTTTCGAAGTCTCCCAGGCGAGGGATCGAGAACTCGAAAAGGGTGAAATTTTCGAACAAGTTCTTGGTTCGAGCCCTCACTCCCTCGGAAAGGGTGAAATTTTCGAGCTCTTCCAGGCGAGGGATCGAAGATTCGAAAAGGGTGAAATTTTCGAACAAGTTCTTGGTTCGAGTCATCACTCCCTCGGAAAAGGTGAAATTTTCGAACTCTCCCAGGCGAGGGATCGAGAACTCGAAAAGGGTGAAATTTTCGAACAAGTTCTTGGTTCGAGCCCTCACTCCCTCGGAAAGGGTGAAATTTTCGAGCTCTCCCAGGCGAGGGATCGAAGACTCGAAAAGGGTGAAATTTTCGAACAAGTTCTTGGTTCGAGTCGTCACTCCCTCGGAAAGGGTGAAATTTTCGAGCTCTCCCAGGCGAGGGATCGAGGACTCGAAAAGGGTGAAATTTTCGAACAAGTTCTTGGTTCGAGCCCTCACTCCCTCAGAAAGGGTGAAATTTTCGAGCTCTCTCCCAGGCGAGGGATCGAGGACTCGAAAAGGGTGAAATTTTCGAACAAGTTCTTGGTTCGAGCCCTAACTCCCTCGGAAAGGGTGAAATTTTCGAGCTCTCCCAGGCGAGGCATCGAGGACTCGAAAAGGGTGAAATTTTCGAACAAGTTCTTGGTTCGAGTCAACCCTTCCCCTCGGAAAGGGTGAAATTTTTGAGCTCTCCCAGGCGAGGGATCGAGGACTCGAAAAGGGTGAAATTTTCGAACAAGTTCTTGGTTCGAGCCCTCACTCCCTCGGAAAGGGTGAAATTTTCGAGCTCTCCCAGGGGAGGGATCGAGGACTCGAAAAGGGTGAAATTTTCGAACAAGTTCTTCGTTCGAGTCATCACTCCCTCGGAAAGGGTGAAATTTTCGAGCTCTCCCAGGGGAGGGATCGAGGACTCGAAAAGGGTGAAATTTTCGAACAAGTTCTTGGTTCGAGTCATCACTCCCTCGGAAAGGGTGAAATTTTCGAGCTCTCCCAGGCGAGGGATCGAGGACTCGAAAAGGGTGAAATTTTCGAACAAGTACTTGGTTCGAGCCCTCACTCCCTCGGAAAGGGTGAAATTTTCGAGCTCTCCCAGGCGAGGGATCGAGAACTCGAAAAGGGTGAAATTTTCAAACAAGTTCTTGGTTTGAGTCATCACTCCCTCGGAAAGGGTGAAATTTTCGAGCTCTCCCAGGCGAGGGATCGACGACTCGAAAAGGGTGAAATTTTCGAACAAGTTCTTGGTTCGAGCCCTCACTCCCTCGGAAAGGGTTAAATTTTCGAGCTCTCCGAGGCGAGGGATCGAGGACTCGAAAAGGGTGAAATTTTCGAACAAGTTCTTGGTTCGAGTCATCACTCCCTCGGAAAGGGTGAAATTTTCGAACTCTCCCAGGCGAGGGATCGAGGACTCGAAAAGGGTGAAATTTTCGAACAAGTTCTTGGTTCGAGCCCTCACTCCCTCGGAAAGGGTGAAATTTTCGAGCTCTCCCAGGCGAGGGATCGAGAACTCGAAAAGGGTGAAATTTTCGAACAAGTTCTTGGTTCGAGTCATCACTCCCTCGGAAAGGGTGAAATTTTTGAGCTCTCCCAGGCGAGGGATCGAGGACTCGAAAAGGGTGAAATTTTCGAACAAGTTCTTGGTTCGAGCCCTCACTCCCTCGGAAAGGGTGAAATTTTCGAGCTCTCCAAGGCGAGGGATCGAGAACTCGAAAAGGGTGAAATTTTCGAACAAGTTCTTGGTTCGAGTCATCACTCCCTCGGAAAGGGTGAAATTTTCGAGCTCTCCCAGGCGAGGGATCGACGACTCGAAAAGGGTGAAATTTTCGAACAAGTTCTTTGTTCGAGTCATCACTCCCTCGGAAAGGGTGAAATTTTCGAGCTCTCCCAGGCGAGGGATCGAGGACTCGAAAAGGGTGAAATTTTCGAACAAGTTCTTGGTTCGAGCCCTCACTCCCTCGGAAAGGGTGAAATTTTCGAGCTCTCCAAGGCGAGGGATCGAGAACTCGAAAAGGGTGAAATTTTCGAACAAGTTCTTGGTTCGAGTCATCACTCCCTCGGAAAAGGTGAAATTTTCGAGCTCTCCCAGGCGAGGGATCGAGGACTCGAAAATGGTGAAATTTTCGAACAAGTTCTTGGTTCGAGCCCTCACTCCCTCGGAAAGGGTGAAATTTTCTAGCTCTCCGAGGCGAGGGATCGAGGACTCGAAAAGGGTGAAATTTTCGAACAAGTTCTTGGTTCGAGTCATCACTCGCTCGGAAAGGGTGAAATTTTCGAGCTCTCCCAGGCCAGGGATCGAGGACTCGAAAAGGGTGAAATTTTCGAACAAGTACTTGGTTCGAGCCCTCACTCCCTCGGAAAGGGTGAAATTTTCGAGCTCTCCCAGGCTAGGGATCGAGGACTCGAAAAGGGTGAAATTTTCGAACAAGTTCTTGGTTCGAGTCATCACTCCCTCGGAAAGGGTGAAATTTTCGAGCTCTCCCAGGGGAGGGATCGAGGACTCGAAAAGGGTGAAATTTTCGAACAAGTCCTTGGTTCGAGCCCTCACTCCCTCGGAAAGGGTGAAATTTTCGAACAAGTTCTTTGTTCGAGCCCTCACTCCCTCGGAAAGGGTGAAATTTTCGAGCTCTCCCAGGCGAGGGTCGAGGACTCGAAAAGGGTGAAAATTTCGAACAAGTTCTTGGTTCGAGTCATCACTCCCTCGGAAAGGGTGAAATTTTCGAGCTCTCCCAGGCGAGGGATCGAGGACTTGAAAAGGGTGAAATTTTCGAACAAGTTCTTGGTTCGAGCCCTCACTCCCTCGGAAAGGGTGAAATTTTCGAGCTCTCCCAGGCGAGGGATCGAGAACTCGAAAAGGGTGAAATTTTCGAACAAGTCCTTGGTTCGAGTCATCACTCCCTCGGAAAGGGTGAAATTTTCGAGCTCTCCCAGGCGAGGGATCGAGGACTCGACAAGGGTGAAATTTTCGAACAAGTTCTTGGTTCGAGCCCTCACTCCCTCGGAAAGGGTGAAATTTTCGAGCTCTTCGAGGCGAGGGATCGAGGACTCGAAAAGGGTGAAATTTTCGAACAAGTTCTTGGTTCAAGTCATCACTCCCTCAGAAAGGGTGAAATTTTCGAGCTCTCCCAGGCAAGGGATCGAGGCCTCGAAAAGGGTGAAATTTTCGAACAAGTTCTTGGTTCGAGCCCTCACTCCCTCGGAAAGGGTGAAATTTTCGTGCTCTCCCAGGCGAGGGATCGAGGACTCGAAAAGGGTGAAATTTTCAAACAAGTTCTTGGTTTGAGTCAACCCTTCCCCTCGGAAAGGGTGAAATTTTCGAGCTCTCCCAGACGAGGGATCGAGGACTCGAAAAGGGTGAAATTTTCGAACAAGTTCTTGGTTCGAGCCCTCACTCCCTCGGAAAGGGTGAAATTTTCGAGCTCTCCCAGGCGAGGGATCGAGAACTCGAAAAGGGTGAAATTTTCGAACAAGTTCTTGGTTCGAGTCATCACTCCCTCGGAAAGGGTGAAATTTTCGAACTCTCCCAGGCGAGGGATCGAGGACTCGAAAAGGGTGAAATTTTCGAACAAGTTCTTGGTTCGAGCCCTAACTCCCTCGGAAAGGGTGAAATTTTCGAGCTCTCCCAGGCGAGGGATCGAGAACTCGAAAAGGGTGAAATTTTCGAACAAGTTCTTGGTTCGAGTCATCACTCCCTCGGAAAGGGTGAAATTTTCGAGCTCTCCCAGGCGAGGGATCGAGGACTCGAAAAGGGTGAAATTTTCGAACAAGTTCTTGGTTTGAGCCCTCACTCCCTCGGAAAGGGTTAAATTTTCGAGCTCTCCGAGGCGAGGGATCGAGGACTCGAAAAGGGTGAAATTTTCGAACAAGTTCTTGGTTCGAGTCATCACTCCCTCGGAAAGGGTGAAATTTTCGTGCTCTCCCAGGCAAGGGATCGAGGACTCGAAAAGGGTGAAATTTTCGAACAAGTACTTGGTTCGAGCCCTCACTCCCTCGGAAAGGGTGAAATTTTCGAGCTCTCCTAGGCGACGGATCGAGGACTCGAAAAGGGTGAAATTTTCGAACAAGTTCTTGGTTCGAGTCATCACTCCCTCGGAAAGGGTGAAATTTTCGAGCTCTCCCAGGGGAGGGATCGAGGACTCGAAAAGGGTGAAATTTTCGAACAAGTTCTTGGTTCGAGCCCTCACTCCCTCGGAAAGGGTGAAATTTTCGAACAAGTTCTTGGTTCGAGTCATCACTCCCTCGGAAAGGGTGAAATTTTCGAGCTCTCCCAGGCTAGGGATCGAGGACTCGAAAAGGGTGAAATTTTCGAACAAGTTCTTGGTTCGAGTCATCACTCCCTCGGAAAGGGTGAAATTTTCGAGCTCTCCCAGGGGAGGGATCGAGGACTCGAAAAGGGTGAAATTTTCGAACAAGTCCTTGGTTCGAGCCCTCACTCCCTCGGAAAGGGTGAAATTTTCGAACAAGTTCTTTGTTCGAGCCCTCACTCCCTCGGAAAGGGTGAAATTTTCGAGCTCTCCCAGGCGAGGGTCGAGGACCTCGAAAAGGGTGAAAATTTCGAACAAGTTCTTGGTTCGAGTCATCACTCCCTCGGAAAGGGTGAAATTTTCGAGCTCTCCCAGGCGAGGGATCGAGGACTTGAAAAGGGTGAAATTTTCGAACAAGTTCTTGGTTCGAGCCCTCACTCCCTCGGAAAGGGTGAAATTTTCGAGCTCTCCCAGGCGAGGGATCGAGAACTCGAAAAGGGTGAAATTTTCGAACAAGTCCTTGGTTCGAGTCATCACTCCCTCGGAAAGGGTGAAATTTTCGAGCTCTCCCAGGCGAGGGATCGAGGACTCGACAAGGGTGAAATTTTCGAACAAGTTCTTGGTTCGAGCCCTCACTCCCTCGGAAAGGGTGAAATTTTCGAGCTCTTCGAGGCGAGGGATCGAGGACTCGAAAAGGGTGAAATTTTCGAACAAGTTCTTGGTTCAAGTCATCACTCCCTCAGAAAGGGTGAAATTTTCGAGCTCTCCCAGGCAAGGGATCGAGGCCTCGAAAAGGGTGAAATTTTCGAAAAAGTTCTTGGTTCGAGCCCTCACTCCCTCGGAAAGGGTGAAATTTTCGTGCTCTCCCAGGCGAGGGATCGAGGACTCGAAAAGGGTGAAATTTTCAAACAAGTTCTTGGTTTGAGTCAACCCTTCCCCTCGGAAAGGGTGAAATTTTCGAGCTCTCCCAGACGAGGGATCGAGGACTCGAAAAGGGTGAAATTTTCGAACAAGTTCTTGGTTCGAGCCCTCACTCCCTCGGAAAGGGTGAAATTTTCGAGCTCTCCCAGGCGAGGGATCGAGAACTCGAAAAGGGTGAAATTTTCGAACAAGTTCTTGGTTCGAGTCATCACTCCCTCGGAAAGGGTGAAATTTTCGAACTCTCCCAGGCGAGGGATCGAGGACTCGAAAAGGGTGAAATTTTCGAACAAGTTCTTGGTTCGAGCCCTCACTCCCTCGGAAAGGGTGAAATTTTCGAGCTCTCCCAGGCGAGGGATCGAGAACTCGAAAAGGGTGAAATTTTCGAACAAGTTCTTGGTTCGAGTCATCACTCCCTCGGAAAGGGTGAAATTTTCGAGCTCTCCCAGGCGAGGGATCGAGGACTCGAAAAGGGTGAAATTTTCGAACAAGTTCTTGGTTTGAGCCCTCACTCCCTCGGAAAGGGTTAAATTTTCGAGCTCTCCGAGGCGAGGGATCGAGGACTCGAAAAGGGTGAAATTTTCGAACAAGTTCTTGGTTCGAGTCATCACTCCCTCGGAAAGGGTGAAATTTTCGTGCTCTCCCAGGCAAGGGATCGAGGACTCGAAAAGGGTGAAATTTTCGAACAAGTACTTGGTTCGAGCCCTCACTCCCTCGGAAAGGGTGAAATTTTCGAGCTCTCCCAGGCGACGGATCGAGGACTCGAAAAGGGTGAAATTTTCGAACAAGTTCTTGGTTCGAGTCATCACTCCCTCGGAAAGGGTGAAATTTTCGAGCTCTCCCAGGGGAGGGATCGAGGACTCGAAAAGGGTGAAATTTTCGAACAAGTTCTTGGTTCGAGCCCTCACTCCCTCGGAAAGGGTGAAATTTTCGAACAAGTTCTTGGTTCGAGTCATCACTCCCTCGGAAAGGGTGAAATTTTCGAGCTCTCCCAAGGGAGGGATCGAGGACTCGAAAAAGGTGAAATTTTCGAACAAGTTCTTGGTTCGAGCCCTCACTCCCTCGGAAAGGGTGAAATTTTCGAGCTCTCCCAGGCGAGGGATCGAGGACTCGAAAAGGGTGAAATTTTCGAACAAGTTCTTTGTTCGAGCCCTCACTCCCTCGGAAAGGGTGAAATTTTCGAGCTCTCCCAGGCGAGGGATCGATGACTCGAAAAGGGTGAAATTTTCGAACAAGTTCTTGGTTCGAGTCATCACTCCCTCGGAAAGAGTGAAATTTTCGAGCTCTCCCAGGCGAGGGATCGAGGACTTGAAAATGGTGAAATTTTCGAACAAGTTCTTGGTTCGAGCCCTCACTCCCTCGGAAAGGGTGAAATTTTCGAGCTCTCCCAGGCGAGGGATCGAGAACTCGAAAAGGGTGAAATTTTCGAACAAGTCCTTGGTTCGAGTCATCACTCCCTCAGAAAGGGTTAAATTTTCGAGCTCTCCCAGGCGAGGGATCGAGGACTCGACAAGGGTGAAATTTTCGAACAAGTTCTTGGTTCGAGCCCTCACTCCCTCGGAAAGGGTGAAATTTTCGAGCTCTCCCAGGCGAGGGATCGAGAACTCGAAAAGGGTGAAATTTTCAAACAAGTTCTTGGTTCGAGTCATCACTCCCTCGGAAAGGGTGAAATTTTCGAGCTCTCCCAGGCGAGGGATCGAGGACTCGAAAAGGGTGAAATTTTCGAACAAGTTTTTGGTTCGAGCCCTCACTACCTCGGAAAGGGTGAAATTTTCGAGCTCTCCGAGGCAAGGGATCGAGGACTCGAAAAGGGTGAAATTTTCGAACAAGTTCTTGGTTCGAGTCATCACTCCCTCGGAAAGGGTGAAATTTTCGAGCTCTCCCAGGCAAGGGATCGAGGACTCAAAAAGGGTGAAATTTTCGAACAAGTACTTGGTTCAATCCCTCACTCCCTCGGAAAGGGTGAAATTTTCAAGCTCTCCCAGGCGAGGGATCGAGGACTCGAAAAGGGTGAAATTTTCGAACAAGTTCTTGGTTCGAGTCATCACTCCCTCGGAAAGGGTGAAATTTTCGAGCTCTCCCAGGGGAGGGATCGAGGACTTGAAAAGGGTGAAATTTTCGAACAAGTTCTTGGTTCGAGCCCTCACTCCCTCGGAAAGGGTGAAATTTTCGAGCTCTCCCAGGCGAGGGATCGAGAACTCGAAAAGGGTGAAATTTTCGAACAAGTCCTTGGTTCGAGTCATCACTCCCTCGGAAAGGGTGAAATTTTCGAGCTCTCCCAGGCGAGGGATCGAGGACTCGACAAGGGTGAAATTTTCGAACAAGTTCTTGGTTCGAGTCATCACTCCCTCGGAAAGGGTGAAATTTTCGAGCTCTCCCAGGGGAGGGATCGAGGACTCGAAAAGGGTGAAATTTTCGAACAAGTTCTTGGTTCGAGCCCTCACTCCCTCGGAAAGGGTGAAATTTTCGAGCTCTCCGAGGCGAGGGATCGAGGACTCGAAAAGGGTGAAATTTTCGTACAAGTTCTTGGTTCGAGTCATCAGTCCCTCGGAAAGGGTGAAATTTTCGAGCTCTCCCAGGCAAGGGATCGAGAACTCGAAAAGGGTGAAAGTTTCAAACAAGTTCTTGGTTCGAGTCATCACTCCCTAGGAAAGGGTGAAATTTTCGAGCTCTCCTAGGCGAGGGATCGAGGACTCGAAAAGGGTGAAATTTTCGAACAAGTTCTTGGTTCGAGCCCTCACTCCCTCGGAAAGGGTGAAATTTTCGAGCTCTCCGAGGCAAGGGATCGAGGACTCGAAAAGGGTGAAATTTTCGAACAAGTTCTTGGTTCGAGTCATCACTCCCTCGGAAAGGGTGAAATTTTCGAGCTCTCCCAGGCAAGGGATCGAGGACTCGAAAAGGGTGAAATTTTCGAACAAGTACTTGGTTTGAGCCCTCACTCCCTCGGAAAGGGTGAAATTTTCGAGCTCTCCCAGGCGAGGGATCGAGGACTCGAAAAGGGTGAAATTTTCGAACAAGTTCTTGGTTCGAGTCATCACTCCCTCGGAAAGGGTGAAATTTTAGAGCTCTCCCAGGGGAGGGATCGAGGACTCGAAAAGGGTGAAATTTTCGAACAAGTTCTTGGTTCGAGCCCTCACTCCCTCGGAAAGGGTGAAATTTTCGAGCTCTCCCAGGCGAGGGATCGAGAACTCGAAAAGGGTGAAATTTTCGAACAAGTTCTTGGTTCGAGTCATCAGTCCCTCGGAAAGGGTGAAATTTTCGAGCTCTCCCAGGCAAGGGATCGAGAACTCGAAAAGGGTGAAATTTTCAAACAAGTTCTTGGTTCGAGTCATCACTCCCTAGGAAAGGGTGAAATTTTCGAGCTCTCCTAGGCGAGGGATCGAGGACTCGAAAAGGGTGAAATTTTCGAACAAGTTCTTGGTTCGAGTCATCAGTCCCTCGGAAAGGGTGAAATTTTCGAGCTCTCCCAGGCAAGGGATCGAGAACTCGAAAAGGGTGAAATTTTCAAACAAGTTCTTGGTTCGAGTCATCACTCCCTAGGAAAGGGTGAAATTTTCGAGCTCTCCTAGGCGAGGGATCGAGGACTCGAAAAGGGTGAAATTTTCGAACAAGTTCTTGGTTCGAGCCCTCACTCCCTCGGAAAGGGTGAAATTTTCGAGCTCTCCCAGGCGAGGGATCGAGAACTCGAAAAGGGTGAAATTTTCGAACAAGTCCTTGGTTCGAGTCATCACTCCCTCAGAAAGGGTGAAATTTTCGAGCTCTCCGAGGCGAGGGATCGAGGACTCGAAAAGGGTGAAATTTTCGAACAAGTACTTGGTTCGAGCCCTCACTCCCTTGGAAAGGGTGAAATTTTCGAGCTCTCCCAGGCGAGGGATCGAGGACTCGAAAAGGGTGAAATTTTCGAACAAGTCCTTGGTTCGAGTCATCACTCCCTCAGAAAGGGTTAAATATTCGAGCTCTCCCAGGCGAGGGATCGAGGACTCGACAAGGGTGAAATTTTCGAACAAGTTCTTGGTTCGAGCCCTCACTCCCTCGGAAAGGGTGAAATTTTCGAGCTCTCCCAGGCGAGGGATCGAGAACTCGAAAAGGGTGAAATTTTCGAACAAGTCCTTGGTTCGAGTCATCACTCCCTCAGAAAGGGTGAAATTTTCGAGCTCTCCCAGGCGAGGGATCGATGACTCGAAAAGGGTGAAATTTTCGAACAAGTTCTTAGTTCGAGTCATCACTCCCTCGGAAAGAGTGAAATTTTCGAGCTCTCCCAGGCGAGTGATCGAGGACTTGAAAAGGGTGAAATTTTCGAACAAGTTCTTGGTTCGAGCCCTCACTCCCTCGGAAAGGGTGAAATTTTCGAGCTCTCCCAGGCGAGGGATCGAGAACTCGAAAAGGATGAAATTTTCGAACAAGTTCTTGGTTCGAGCCCTCACTCCCTCGGAAAGGGTGAAATTTTCGAGCTCTCCCAGGGGAGGGATCGAGGACTCGAAAAGGGTGAAATTTTCGAACAAGTTCTTGGTTCGAGTCATCAGTCCCTCGGAAAGGGTGAAATTTTCGAGCTCTCCCAGGCAAGGGATCGAGGACTCGAAAAGGGTGAAATTTTCGAACAAGTACTTGGTTCGAGCCCTCACTCCCTTGGAAAGGGTGAAATTTTCGAGCTCTCCCAGGCGAGGGATCGAGGACTCGAAAAGGGTGAAATTTTCGAACAAGTCCTTGGTTCGAGTCATCACTCCCTCAGAAAGGGTTAAATATTCGAGCTCTCCAAGGCGAGGGATCGAGGACTCGACAAGGGTGAAATTTTCGAACAAGTTCTTGGTTCGAGCCCTCACTCCCTCGGAAAGGGTGAAATTTTCGAGCTCTCCCAGGCGAGGGATCGAGAACTCGAAAAGGGTGAAATTTTCGAACAAGTCCTTGGTTCGAGTCATCACTCCCTCAGAAAGGGTGAAATTTTCGAGCTCTCCCAGGCGAGGGATCGATGACTCGAAAAGGGTGAAATTTTCGAACAAGTTCTTAGTTCGAGTCATCACTCCCTCGGAAAGAGTGAAATTTTCGAGCTCTCCCAGGCGAGTGATCGAGGACTTGAAAAGGGTGAAATTTTCGAACAAGTTCTTGGTTCGAGCCCTCACTCCCTCGGAAAGGGTGAAATTTTCGAGCTCTCCGAGGCGAGGGATCGAGGACTCGAAAAGGGTGAAATTTTCGAACAAGTTCTTGGTTCGAGTCATCAGTCCCTCGGAAAGGGTGAAATTTTCGAGCTCTCCCAGGCAAGGGATCGAGGACTCGAAAAGGGTGAAATTTTCGAACAAGTCCTTGGTTCGAGTCATCACTCCCTCAGAAAGGGTTAAATATTCGAGCTCTCCCAGGCGAGGGATCGAGGACTCGACAAGGGTGAAATTTTCGAACAAGTTCTTGGTTCGAGCCCTCACTCCCTCGGAAAGGGTGAAATTTTCGAGCTCTCCGAGGCAAGGGATCGAGGACTCGAAAAGGGTGAAATTTTCGAACAAGTTCTTGGTTCGAGTCATCACTCCCTCGGAAAGGGTGAAATTTTCGAGCTCTCCCAGGCAAGGGATCGAGGACTCGAAAAGGGTGAAATTTTCGAACAAGTACTTGGTTCGAGCCCTCACTCCCTCGGAAAGGGTGAAATTTTCGAGCTCTCCGAGGCGAGGGATCGAGGACTCGAAAAGGGTGAAATTTTCGAACAAGTTCTTGGTTCGAGTCATCACTCCCTCGGAAAGGGTGAAATTTTCGAGCTCTCCGAGGCGAGGGATCGAGGACTCGAAAAGGGTGAAATTTTCGAACAAGTTCTTGGTTCGAGTCATCAGTCCCTCGGAAAGGGTGAAATTTTCGAGCTCTCCCAGGCAAGGGATCGAGGACTCGAAAAGGGTGAAATTTTCGAACAAGTACTTGGTTCGAGCCCTCACTCCCTCGGAAAGGGTGAAATTTTCGAGCTCTCCCAGGCGAGGGATCGAGGACTCGAAAAGGGTGAAATTTTCGAACAAGTTCTTGGTTCGAGTCATCACTCCTTCGGAAAAGGGTGAAATTTTCGAGCATTCCCAGGGGAGGGATCGAGGACTCGAAAAGGGTGAAATTTTCGAACAAGTTCTTGGTTCGAGCCCTCACTCCCTCGGAAAGGGTGAAATTTTCGAGCTCTCCCAGGCGAGGGATCGAGGACTCGAAAAGGGTGAAATTTTCGAACAAGTTCTTGGTTCGAGTCATCACTCCCTCGGAAAGGGTGAAATTTTCGAGCTCTCCCAGGCAAGGGATCGAGGACTCGAAAAGGGTGAAATTTTCGAACAAGTTCTTGGTTCGAGCCCTCACTCCCTCGGAAAGGGTGAAATTTTCGAGCTCTCCCAGGCGAGGGATCGAGGACTCGAAAAGGGTGAAATTTTCGAACAAGTTCTTGGTTCGAGTCATCACTCCCTCGGAAAGGGTGAAATTTTCGAGCTCTCCCAGGCAAGGGATCGAGGACTCGAAAAGGGTGAAATTTTCGAACAAGTACTTGGTTCGAGCCCTCACTCCCTCGGAAAGGGTGAAATTTTCGAGCTCTCCCAGGCGAGGGATCGAGGACTCGAAAAGGGTGAAATTTTCGAACAAGTTCTTGGTTCGAGTCATCACTCCCTCGGAAAAGGGTGAAATTTTCGAGCATTCCCAGGGGAGGGATCGAGGACTCGAAAAGGGTGAAATTTTCGAACAAGTTCTTGGTTCGAGCCCTCACTCCCTCGGAAAGGGTGAAATTTTCGAGCTCTCCCAGGCGAGGGATCGAGGACTCGAAAAGGGTGAAATTTTCGAACAAGTTCTTGGTTCGAGTCATCACTCCCTCGGAAAGGGTGAAATTTTCGAGCTCTCCCAGGCGAGGGATCGAGGACTCGAAAAGGGTGAAATTTTCGAACAAGTTCTTGGTTCGAGACCTCACTCCCTCGCAAAGGGTGAAATTTTCGAGCTCTCCGAGGCAAGGGATCGAGGACTCGAAAAGGGTGAAATTTTCGAACAAGTTCTTGGTTCGAGCCATCACTCCCTCGGAAAAGGTGAAATTTTCGAGCTCTGCCATGCAAGGGATCGAGGACTCGAAAAGGGTGAAATTTTCGAACAAGTACTTGGTTCGAGCCCTCACTCCCTCGGAAAGGGTGAAATTTTCGAGCTCTCCCAGGCGAGGGATGGAGGACTCGAAAAGGGTGAAATTTTCGAACAAGTTCTTGGTTCGAGTCATCACTCCCTCGGAAAGGGTGAAATTTTCGAGCTCTCCCAAGGGAGGGATCGAGGACTCGAAAAGGGTGAAATTTTCGAACAAGTTCTTGGTTCGAGCCCTCACTCCCTCGGAAAGGGTGAAATTTTCGAGCTCTCCGAGGCGAGAGATCGAGGACTCGAAAAGGGTGAAATTTTCGAACAAGTTCTTGGTTCGAGTCATCAGTCCCTCGGAAAGGGTGAAATTTTCGAGCTCTCCCAGGCGAGGGATCGAGGACTCGAAAAGGGTGAAATTTTCGAACAAGTTCTTGGTTCGAGCCCTCACTCCCTCGGAAAGGGTGAAATTTTCGAGCTCTCCGAGGCGAGAGATCGAGGACTCGAAAAGGGTGAAATTTTCGAACAAGTTCTTGGTTCGAGTCATCAGTCCCTCGGAAAGGGTGAAATTTTCGAGCTCTCCCAGGCGAGGGATCGAGGACTCGAAAAGGGTGAAATTTTCGAAAAAGTTCTTTGTTCGAGCCCTCACTCCCTCGGAAAGGGTGAAATTTTCGAGCTCTCCCAGGCGAGGGATCGAGGACTCGAAAAGGGTGAAATTTTCGAACAAGTTCTTTGTTCGAGCCCTCACTCCCTCGGAAAGGGTGAAATTTTCGAGCTCTCCCAGGCGAGTGATCGAGGACTCGAAAAGGGTGAAATTTTCGAACAAGTTCTTGGTTCGAGTCATCACTCCCTCGGAAAGGGTGAAATTTTCGAGCTATCCCAGGCGAGGGATCGAGGACTCGAAAAGGGTGAAATTTTCGAAAAAGTTCTTTGTTCGAGCCCTCACTCCCTCGGAAAGGGTGAAATTTTCGAGCTCTCCCAGGCGAGGGATCGAGGACTCGAAAAGGGTGAAATTTTCGAACAAGTTCTTGGTTCGAGTCATCACTCCCTCGGAAAGGGTGAAATTTTCGAGCTCTCCCAGGCGAGGGATCGAGGACTTGAAAAGGGTGAAATTTTCGAACAAGTTCTTGGTTCGAGCCCTCACTCCCTCGGAAAGGGTGAAATTTTCGAGCTCTCCCAGGCGAGGGATCGAGAACTCGAAAAGGGTGAAATTTTTGAACAAGTCCTTGGTTCGAGTCATCACTCCCTCGGATAGGGTGAAATTTTCGAGCTCTCCCAGGCAAGGGATCGAGGACTCGAAAAGGGTGAAATTTTCGAACAAGTTCTTGGTTCGAGCCCTCACTCCCTCGGAAAGGGTGAAATTTTCGAGCTCTCCCAGGCGAGGGATCGAGGACTCGAAAAGGGTGAAATTTTCGAACAAGTACTTGGTTCGAGCCCTCACTCCCTCGGAAAGGGTGAAATTTTCGAGCTCTCCCAGGCGAGGGATCGAGGACTCGAAAAGGGTGAAATTTTCGAACAAGTTCTTGGTTCGAGTCATCACTCCCTCGGAAAAGGGTGAAATTTTCGAGCATTCCCAGGGGAGGGATCGAGGACTCGAAAAGGGTGAAATTTTCGAACAAGTTCTTGGTTCGAGCCCTCACTCCCTCGGAAAGGGTGAAATTTTCGAGCTCTCCCAGGCGAGGGATCGAGGACTCGAAAAGGGTGAAATTTTCGAACAAGTTCTTGGTTCGAGCCATCACTCCCTCGGAAAGGGTGAAATTTTCGAGCTCTGCCATGCAAGGGATCGAGGACTCGAAAAGGGTGAAATTTTCGAACAAGTACTTGGTTCGAGCCCTCACTCCCTCGGAAAGGGTGAAATTTTCGAGCTCTCCCAGGCGAGGGATGGAGGACTCGAAAAGGGTGAAATTTTCGAACAAGTTCTTGGTTCGAGTCATCACTCCCTCGGAAAGGGTGAAATTTTCGAGCTCTCCCAAGGGAGGGATCGAGGACTCGAAAAGGGTGAAATTTTCGAACAAGTTCTTGGTTCGAGTCATCACTCCCTCGGAAAGGGTGAAATTTTCGAAAAAGTTCTTTGTTCGAGCCCTCACTCCCTCGGAAAGGGTGAAATTTTCGAGCTCTCCCAGGCGAGGGATCGAGGACTCGAAAAGGGTGAAATTTTCGAACAAGTTCTTGGTTCGAGTCATCACTCCCTCGGAAAGGGTGAAATTTTCGAGCTCTCCCAGGCGAGGGATCGAGGACTTGAAAAGGGTGAAATTTTCGAACAAGTTCTTGGTTCGAGTCATCACTCCCTCGGAAAAGGGTGAAATTTTCGAGCATTCCCAGGGGAGGGATCGAGGACTCGAAAAGGGTGAAATTTTCGAACAAGTTCTTGGTTCGAGACCTCACTCCCTCGCAAAGGGTGAAATTTTCGAGCTCTCCGAGGCAAGGGATCGAGGACTCGAAAAGGGTGAAATTTTCGAACAAGTTCTTGGTTCGAGCCATCACTCCCTCGGAAAGGGTGAAATTTTCGAGCTCTGCCATGCAAGGGATCGAGGACTCGAAAAGGGTGAAATTTTCGAACAAGTACTTGGTTCGAGCCCTCACTCCCTCGGAAAGGGTGAAATTTTCGAGCTCTCCCAGGCGAGGGATGGAGGACTCGAAAAGGGTGAAATTTTCGAACAAGTTCTTGGTTCGAGTCATCACTCCCTCGGAAAGGGTGAAATTTTCGAGCTCTCCCAAGGGAGGGATCGAGGACTCGAAAAGGGTGAAATTTTCGAACAAGTTCTTGGTTCGAGCCCTCACTCCCTCGGAAAGGGTGAAATTTTCGAGCTCTCCGAGGCGAGAGATCGAGGACTCGAAAAGGGTGAAATTTTCGAACAAGTTCTTGGTTCGAGTCATCACTCCCTCGGAAAGGGTGAAATTTTCGAGCTCTCCCAGGCGAGGGATCGAGGACTCGAAAAGGGTGAAATTTTCGAAAAAGTTCTTTGTTCGAGCCCTCACTCCCTCGGAAAGGGTGAAATTTTCGAGCTCTCCCAGGCGAGGGATCGAGGACTCGAAAAGGGTGAAATTTTCGAACAAGTTCTTGGTTCGAGTCATCACTCCCTCGGAAAGGGTGAAATTTTCGAGCTCTCCCAGGCGAGGGATCGAGGACTTGAAAAGGGTGAAATTTTCGAACAAGTTCTTGGTTCGAGTCATCACTCCCTCGGAAAGGGTGAAATTTTCGAGCTATCCCAGGCGAGGGATCGAGGACTCGAAAAGGGTGAAATTTTCGAAAAAGTTCTTTGTTCGAGCCCTCACTCCCTCGGAAAGGGTGAAATTTTCGAGCTCTCCCAGGCGAGGGATCGAGGACTCGAAAAGGGTGAAATTTTCGAACAAGTTCTTGGTTCGAGTCATCACTCCCTCGGAAAGGGTGAAATTTTCGAGCTCTCCCAGGCGAGGGATCGAGGACTTGAAAAGGGTGAAATTTTCGAACAAGTTCTTGGTTCGAGCCCTCACTCCCTCGGAAAGGGTGAAATTTTCGAGCTCTCCCAGGCGAGGGATCGAGAACTCGAAAAGGGTGAAATTTTTGAACAAGTCCTTGGTTCGAGTCATCACTCCCTCGGAAAGGGTGAAATTTTCGAGCTCTCCCAGGCGAGGGATCGAGGACTCGACAAGGGTGAAATTTTCGAACAAGTTCTTGGTTCGAGCCCTCACTCCCTCGGAAAGGGTGAAATTTTCGAGCTCTCCGAGGCGAGAGATCGAGGACTCGAAAAGGGTGAAATTTTCGAACAAGTTCTTGGTTCGAGTCATCAGTCCCTCGGAAAGGGTGAAATTTTCGAGCTCTCCCAGGCGAGGGATCGAGGACTCGAAAAGGGTGAAATTTTCGAACAAGTTCTTGGTTCGAGTCATCACTCCCTCGGAAAAGGGTGAAATTTTCGAGCATTCCCAGGGGAGGGATCGAGGACTCGAAAAGGGTGAAATTTTCGAACAAGTTCTTGGTTCGAGCCCTCACTCCCTCGGAAAGAGTGAAATTTTCGAGCTCTCCCAGGCGAGGGATCGAGGACTCGAAAAGGGTGAAATTTTCGAACAAGTTCTTGGTTCGAGTAATCAGTCCCTCGGAAAGGGTGAAATTTTCGAGCTCTCCCAGGCGAGGGATCGAGGACTCGAAAAGGGTGAAATTTTCGAACAAGTTCTTGGTTCGAGTCATCACTCCCTTGGAAAGGGTGAAATTTTCGAGCTCTCCCAGGCAAGGGATCGAGGACTCGAAAAGGGTGAAATTTTCGAACAAGTTCTTGGTTCGAGCCCTCACTCCCTCGGAAAGGGTGAAATTTTCGAGCTCTCCCAGGCGAGGGATCGAGGACTCGAAAAGGGTGAAATTTTCGAACAAGTTCTTGGTTCGAATCATCACTCCCTCGGAAAGGGTGAAATTTTCGAGCTCTCCCAGGCGAGGGATCGAGGACTCGAAAAGGGTGAAATTTTCGAACAAGTTCTTGGTTCGAGTCATCAGTCCCTCGGAAAGGGTGAAATTTTCGAGCTCTCCCAGGCAAGGGATCGAGAACTCGAAAAGGGTGAAATTTTCGAACAAGTACTTGGTTCGAGCCCTCACTCCCTCGGAAAGGGTGAAATTTTCGAGCTCTCCCAGGCGAGGGATCGAGGACTCGAAAAGGGTGAAATTTTCGAACAAGTTCTTGGTTCGAGCCCTCACTCCCTCGGAAAGGGTGAAATTTTCGAGCTTTCCGAGGCAAGGGATCGAGGACTCGAAAAGGGTGAAATTTTCGAACAAGTTCTTGGTTCGAGTCATCACTCCCTTGGAAAGGGTGAAATTTTCGAGCTCTCCCAGGCAAGGGATCGAGGACTCGAAAAGGGTGAAATTTTCGAACAAGTACTTGGTTCGAGCCCTCACTCCCTCGGAAAGGGTGAAATTTTCGAGCTCTCCCAGGCGAGGGATCGAGGACTCGAAAAGGGTGAAATTTTCGAACAAGTTCTTGGTTCGAGTCATCACTCCCTCGGAAAGGGTGAAATTTTCGAGCTCTCCCAGGCGAGGGATCGAGGACTCGAAAAGGGTGAAATTTTCGAACAAGTTCTTGGTTCGAGTCATCAGTCCCTCGGAAAGGGTGAAATTTTCGAGCTCTCCCAGGCAAGGGATCGAGAACTCGAAAAGGGTGAAATTTTCGAACAAGTACTTGGTTCGAGCCCTCACTCCCTCGGAAAGGGTGAAATTTTCGAGCTCTCCCAGGTGAGGGATCGAGGACTCGAAAAGGGTGAAATTTTCGAACAAGTTCTTGGTTCGAGTCATCAGTCCCTCGGAAAGGGTGAAATTTTCGAGCTCTCCCAGGCAAGGGATCGAGGACTCGAAAAGGGTGAAATTTTCGAACAAGTACTTGGTTCGAGCCCTCACTCCCTCGGAAAGGGTGAAATTTTCGAGCTCTCCCAGGCGAGGGATCGAGGACTCGAAAAGGGTGAAATTTTCGAACAAGTTCTTGGTTCGAGTCATCACTCCCTCGGAAAGGGTGAAATTTTCGAGCTCTCCCAGGGGAGGGATCGAGGACTCGAAAAGGGTGAAATTTTCGAACAAGTTCTTTGTTCGAGCCCTCACTCCCTCGGAAAGGGTGAAATTTTCGAGCTCTCCCAGGCAAAGGGTGAAATTTTCGAACAAGTTCTTGCTTCGAGTCATCACTCCCTCGGAAAGAGTGAAATTTTCGAGCTCTCCCAGGCGAGGGATCGAGGACTTGAAAAGGGTGAAATTTTCGAACAAGTTCTTGGTTCGAGCCCTCACTCCCTCGGAAAGGGTGAAATTTTCGAGCTCTCCCAGGCGAGGGATCGGGAACTCGAAAAGGGTGAAATTTTCGAACAAGTCCTTGGTTCGAGTCATCACTCCCTCAGAAAGGGTTAAATTTTCGAGCTCTCCCAGGCGAGGGATCGAGGACTCGACAAGGGTGAACTTTTCGAACAAGTTCTTGGTTCGAGCCCTCACTCCCTCGGAAAAGGGTGAAATTTTCGAGCTCTCCCAGGCGAGGGATCGAGAACTCGAAAAGGGTGAAATTTTCTAACAAGTTCTTGTTCGAGTCATCACTCCCTCGGAAAGGGTGAAATTTTCGAGCTCTCCCAGGGGAGGGATCGAGGACTCTAAAAGGGTGAAATTTTCGAACAAGTTCTTGGTTCGAGCCCTCACTCCCTCGGAAAGGGTGAAATTTTAGAGCTCTCCCAGGCGAGGGATCGAGGACTCGAAAAGGGTGAAATTTTCGAAAAAGTTCTTTGTTCGAGCCCTCACTCCCTCGGAAAGGGTGAAATTTTCGAGCTCTCCCAGGCGAGGGATCGAGGACTCGAAAAGGGTGAAATTTTCGAACAAGTTCTTGGTTCGAGTCATCACTCCCTCGGAAAGGGTGAAATTTTCGAGGTCTCCCATGCGAGGGATCGAGGACTTGAAAAGGGTGAAATTTTCGAACAAGTTCTTGGTTCGAGCCCTCACTCCCTCGGAAAGGGTGAAATTTTCGAGCTCTCCCAGGCGAGGGATCGAGAACTCGAAAAGGGTGAAATTTTCGAACAAGTCCTTGGTTCGAGTCATCACTCCCTCGGAAAGGGTGAAATTTTCGAGCTCTCCCAGGCGAGGGATCGAGGACTCGACAAGGGTGAAATTTTCGAACAAGTTCTTGGTTCGAGCCCTCACTCCCTCGGAAAGGGTGAATTTTCGAGCTCTCCGAGGCGAGGGATCGAGGACTCGAAAAGGGTGAAATTTTCGAACAAGTTCTTGGTTCGGGTCATCACTCCCTCAGAAAGGGTGAAATTTTCGAGCTCTCCCAGGCAAGGGATCGAGGACTCGAAAAGGGTTTTTCGAACAAGTTCTTGGTTCGAGCCCTCACTCTCTCGGAAAGGGTGAAATTTTCGAGCTCTCCCAGGCGAGGGATCGAGGACTCGAAAAGGGTGAAATTTTCGAACAAGTTCTTGGTTCGAGCCCTCACTCCCTCGGAAAGGGTGAAATTTTCGAGCTCTCCCAGGCGAGGGATCGAGGACTCGAAAAGGGTGAAATTTTCGAACAAGTTCTTGGTTCGAGCCCTCACTCCCTCAGAAAGGGTGAAATTTTCGAGCTCTCCTAGGCGAGGGATCGAGGACTCGAAAAGGGTGAAATTTTCGAACAAGTTCTTGGTTCGAGTCATGACTCCCTCGGAAAGGGTGAAATTTTCCAGCTCTCCCAGGCGAGGGATCGAGGACTCGAAAAGGGTGAAATTTTCTAACAAGTTCTTGGTTCGAGTCATCACTCCCTCGGAAAGGGTGAAATTTTCGAGCTCTCCCAGGGGAGGGATCGAGGACTCGAAAAGGGTGAAATTTTCGAACAAGTTCTTTGTTCGAGCCCTCACTCCCTCGGAAAGGGTGAAATTTTCGAGCTCTCCCAGGCAAAGGGTGAAATTTTCGAACAAGTTCTTGCTTCGAGTCATCACTCCCTCGGAAAGAGTGAAATTTTCGAGCTCTCCCAGGCGAGGGATCGAGGACTTGAAAAGGGTGAAATTTTCGAACAAGTTCTTGGTTCGAGCCCTCACTCCCTCGGAAAGGGTGAAATTTTCGAGCTCTCCCAGGCGAGGGATCGGGAACTCGAAAAGGGTGAAATTTTCGAACAAGTCCTTGGTTCGAGTCATCACTCCCTCAGAAAGGGTTAAATTTTCGAGCTCTCCCAGGCGAGGGATCGAGGACTCGACAAGGGTGAACTTTTCGAACAAGTTCTTGGTTCGAGCCCTCACTCCCTCGGAAAAGGGTGAAATTTTCGAGCTCTCCCAGGCGAGGGATCGAGAACTCGAAAAGGGTGAAATTTTCTAACAAGTTCTTGTTCGAGTCATCACTCCCTCGGAAAGGGTGAAATTTTCGAGCTCTCCCAGGGGAGGGATCGAGGACTCTAAAAGGGTGAAATTTTCGAACAAGTTCTTGGTTCGAGCCCTCACTCCCTCGGAAAGGGTGAAATTTTAGAGCTCTCCCAGGCGAGGGATCGAGGACTCGAAAAGGGTGAAATTTTCGAAAAAGTTCTTTGTTCGAGCCCTCACTCCCTCGGAAAGGGTGAAATTTTCGAGCTCTCCCAGGCGAGGGATCGAGGACTCGAAAAGGGTGAAATTTTCGAACAAGTTCTTGGTTCGAGTCATCACTCCCTCGGAAAGGGTGAAATTTTCGAGGTCTCCCATGCGAGGGATCGAGGACTTGAAAAGGGTGAAATTTTCGAACAAGTTCTTGGTTCGAGCCCTCACTCCCTCGGAAAGGGTGAAATTTTCGAGCTCTCCCAGGCGAGGGATCGAGAACTCGAAAAGGGTGAAATTTTCGAACAAGTCCTTGGTTCGAGTCATCACTCCCTCGGAAAGGGTGAAATTTTCGAGCTCTCCCAGGCGAGGGATCGAGGACTCGACAAGGGTGAAATTTTCGAACAAGTTCTTGGTTCGAGCCCTCACTCCCTCGGAAAGGGTGAATTTTCGAGCTCTCCGAGGCGAGGGATCGAGGACTCGAAAAGGGTGAAATTTTCGAACAAGTTCTTGGTTCGGGTCATCACTCCCTCAGAAAGGGTGAAATTTTCGAGCTCTCCCAGGCAAGGGATCGAGGACTCGAAAAGGGTTTTTCGAACAAGTTCTTGGTTCGAGCCCTCACTCTCTCGGAAAGGGTGAAATTTTCGAGCTCTCCCAGGCGAGGGATCGAGGACTCGAAAAGGGTGAAATTTTCGAACAAGTTCTTGGTTCGAGCCCTCACTCCCTCGGAAAGGGTGAAATTTTCGAGCTCTCCCAGGCGAGGGATCGAGGACTCGAAAAGGGTGAAATTTTCGAACAAGTTCTTGGTTCGAGCCCTCACTCCCTCAGAAAGGGTGAAATTTTCGAGCTCTCCTAGGCGAGGGATCGAGGACTCGAAAAGGGTGAAATTTTCGAACAAGTTCTTGGTTCGAGTCATGACTCCCTCGGAAAGGGTGAAATTTTCCAGCTCTCCCAGGCGAGGGATCGAGGACTCGAAAAGGGTGAAATTTTCTAACAAGTTCTTGGTTCGAGTCATCACTCCCTCGGAAAGGGTGAAATTTTCGAGCTCTCCCAGGCGAGGGATCGAGGACTTGAAAAGGGTGAAATTTTCGAACAAGTTCTTGGTTCAAGCCCTCACTCCCTCGGAAAGGGTGAAATTTTCGAACTCTCCCAGGCGAGGGATCGAGAACTCGAAAAGGGTGAAATTTTCGAACAAGTTCTTGGTTCGAGCCCTCACTCCCTCGGAAAGGGTGAAATTTTCGAGCTCTCCCAGGCGAGGGATCGAGAACTCGAAAAGGGTGAAATTTTCGAACAAGTTCTTGGTTCGAGTCATAACTCCCTCGGAAAGGGTGAAATTTTCGAGCTCTCCCAGGCGAGGGATCGAGGACTCGAAAAGGGTGAAATTTTCGAACAAGTTCTTGGTTCGAGCCCTCACTCCCTCTGAAAGGGTGAAATTTTCGAGCTCTCCCAGGCGAGGGATCGAGCACTCGAAAAGGGTGAAATTTTCTAACAAGTTCTTGGTTCGAGTCATCACTCCCTCGGAAAGGGTGAAATTTTCGAGCTCTCCCAAGCGAGGGATCGAGGACTCGAAAAGGGTGAAATTTTCAAACAAGTTCTTGGTTCGAGCCCTCACTCCCTCGCAAAGGGTGAAATTTTCGAGCTCTCCGAGGCAAGGGATCGAGGACTCGAAAAGGGAGAAATTTTCGAACAAGTTATTGGTTCGAGCCATCACTCCCTCGGAAAGGGTGAAATTTTCGAGCTCTGCCATGCAAGGGATCGAGGACTCGAAAAGGGTGAAATTTTCGAACAAGTACTTGGTTCGAGCCCTCTTTCCCTCGGAAAGGGTGAAATTTTCGAGCTCTCCCAGGCGAGGGATGGAGGACTCGAAAAGGGTGAAATTTTCGAACAAGTACTTGGTTCGAGCCCTCTTTCCCTCGGAAAGGGTGAAATTTTCGAGCTCTCCCAGGCGAGGAATCGAGGACTCGAAAAGGGTGAAATTTTCGAACAAGTTCTTGGTTCGAGTCATCACTCCCTCGGAAAGGGTGAAATTTTCGAGCTCTCCCAGGGGAGGGATCGAGGACTCGAAAAGGGTGAAATTTTCGAACAAGATCTTTGTTCGAGCCATCACTCCCTCGGAAAGGGTGAAATTTTCGAGCTCTCCCAGGCGAGGGATCGAGAACTCGAAAAGGGTGAAATTTTCTAACAAGTTCTTGGTTCGAGTCATCACTCCCTCGGAAAGGGTGAAATTTTCGAGCTCTGCCATGCGAGGGATCGAGGACTCGAAAAGGGTGAAATTTTCGAACAAGTTCTTGGTTCGAGCCCTCACTCCCTCGGAAAAGGTGAAATTTTCGAGCTCTCCCAGGCGAGGGATCGAGCACTCGAAAAGGGTGAAATTTTCTAACAAGTTCTTGGTTCGAGTCATCACTCCCTCGGAAAGGGTGAAATTTTCGAGCTCTCCCAGGCGAGGGATCGAGGACTCGAAAAGGGTGAAATTTTCGAACAAGTTCTTGGTTCGAGCCATCACTCCCTCGGAAAGGGTGAAATTTTCGAGCTCTGCCATGCAAGGGATCGAGGACTCGAAAAGGGTGAAATTTTCGAACAAGTTCTTGGTTCGAGTCATCACTCCCTCGGAAAGGGTGAAATTTTCGAGCTCTCCCAGGGGAGGGATCGAGGACTCGAAAAGGGTGAAATTTTCGAACAAGATCTTTGTTCGAGCCCTCACTCCCTCGGAAAGGGTGAAATTTTCGAGCTCTCCCAGGCGAGGGATCGAGCACTCGAAAAGGGTGAAATTTTCTAACAAGTTCTTGGTTCGAGTCATCACTCCCTCGGAAAGGGTGAAATTTTCGAGCTCTCCCAAGCGAGGGATCGAGGACTCGAAAAGGGTGAAATTTTCAAACAAGTTCTTGGTTCGAGCCCTCACTCCCTCGCAAAGGGTGAAATTTTCGAGCTCTCCGAGGCAAGGGATCGAGGACTCGAAAAGGGAGAAATTTTCGAACAAGTTATTGGTTCGAGCCATCACTCCCTCGGAAAGGGTGAAATTTTCGAGCTCTGCCATGCAAGGGATCGAGGACTCGAAAAGGGTGAAATTTTCGAACAAGTACTTGGTTCGAGCCCTCTTTCCCTCGGAAAGGGTGAAATTTTCGAGCTCTCCCAGGCGAGGGATCGAGGACTCGAAAAGGGTGAAATTTTCGAACAAGTTCTTTGTTCGAGCCCTCACTCCCTCGGAAAGGGTGAAATTTTCGAGCTCTCCCAGGCGAGGGATCGAGGACTCGAAAAGGGTGAAATTTTCGAACAAGTTCTTGGTTCGAGTCATCACTCCCTCGGAAAGGGTGAAATTTTCGAGCTCTCCCAGGGGAGGGATCGAGGACTCGAAAAAGGTGAAATTTTCGAACAAGATCTTTGTTCGAGCCCTCACTCCCTCGGAAAGGGTGAAATTTTCGAGCTCTCCCAGGCGAGGGATCGAGGACTCGAAAAGGGTGAAATTTTCGAACAAGATCTTTGTTCGAGCCCTCACTCCCTCGGAAAGGGTGAAATTTTCGAGCTCTCCCAGGCGAGGGATCGAGGACTCGAAAAGGGTGAAATTTTCGAACAAGTTCTTGGTTCGAGCCATCACTCCCTCGGAAAGGGTGAAATTTTCGAGCTCTCCCAGGCGAGGGATCGAGAACTCGAAAAGGGTGAAATTTTCTAACAAGTTCTTGGTTCGAGTCATCACTCCCTCGGAAAGGGTGAAATTTTCGAGCTCTGCCATGCGAGGGATCGAGGACTCGAAAAGGGTGAAATTTTCGAACAAGTTCTTGGTTCGAGCCCTCACTCCCTCGGAAAAGGTGAAATTTTCGAGCTCTCCCAGGCGAGGGATCGAGCACTCGAAAAGGGTGAAATTTTCTAACAAGTTCTTGGTTCGTGTCATCACTCCCTCGGAAAGGGTGAAATTTTCGAGCTCTCCCAGGCGACGGATCGAGGACTCGAAAAGGGTGAAATTTTCGAACAAGTTCTTGGTTCGAGCCATCACTCCCTCGGAAAGGGTGAAATTTTCGAGCTCTGCCATGCAAGGGATCGAGGACTCGAAAACGGTGAAATTTTCGAACAAGTTCTTGGTTCGAGTCATCACTCCCTCGGAAAGGGTGAAATTTTCGAGCTCTCCTAGGGGAGGGATCGAGGACTCGAAAAAGGTGAAATTTTCGAACAAGATCTTTGTTCGAGCCCTCACTCCCTCGGAAAGGGTGAAATTTTCGAGCTCTCCCAGGCGAGGGATCGAGGACTCGAAAAGGGTGAAATTTTCGAACAAGATCTTTGTTCGAGCCCTCACTCCCTCGGAAAGGGTGAAATTTTCGAGCTCTCCCAGGCGAGGGATCGAGGACTCGAAAAGGGTGAAATTTTCGAACAAGTTCTTGGTTCGAGCCATCACTCCCTCGGAAAGGGTGAAATTTTCGAGCTCTCCCAGGCGAGGGATCGAGAACTCGAAAAGGGTGAAATTTTCTAACAAGTTCTTGGTTCGAGTCATCACTCCCTCGGAAAGGGTGAAATTTTCGAGCTCTGCCATGCGAGGGATCGAGGACTCGAAAAGGGTGAAATTTTCGAACAAGTTCTTGGTTCGAGCCCTCACTCCCTCGGAAAAGGTGAAATTTTCGAGCTCTCCCAGGCGAGGGATCGAGCACTCGAAAAGGGTGAAATTTTCTAACAAGTTCTTGGTTCGTGTCATCACTCCCTCGGAAAGGGTGAAATTTTCGAGCTCTCCCAGGCGAGGGATCGAGGACTCGAAAAGGGTGAAATTTTCGAACAAGTTCTTGGTTCGAGCCATCACTCCCTCGGAAAGGGTGAAATTTTCGAGCTCTGCCATGCAAGGGATCGAGGACTCGAAAAGGGTGAAATTTTCGAACAAGTACTTGGTTCGAGCCCTCTTTCCCTCGGAAAGGGTGAAATTTTCGAGCTCTCCCAGGCGCGGGATGGAGGACTCGAAAAGGGTGAAATTTTCGAACAAGTTCTTGGTTCGAGTCATCACTCCCTCGGAAAGGGTGAAATTTTCGAGCTCTCCCAAGGGAGGGATCGAGGACTCGAAAATGGTGAAATTTTCGAACAAGTTCTTGGTTCGAGCCCTCACTCCCTCGGAAAGGGTGAAATTTTCGAGCTCTCCCAGGCGAGGGATCGAGGACTCGAAAAGGGTGAAATTTTCGAACAAGTTCTTTGTTCGAGCCCCCACTCCCTCGGAAAGGGTGAAATTTTCGAGCTCTCCCAGGCGAGGGATCGATGACTCGAAAAGTGTGAAATTTTCGAACAAGTTCTTGGTTCGAGTCATCACTCCCTCGGAAAGAGTGAAATTTTCGAGCTCTCCCAGGCGAGGGATCGAAGACTTGAAAAGGGTGAAATTTTCAAACAAGTTCTTGGTTCGAGCCCTCACTCCCTCGGAAAGGGTGAAATTTTCGAGCTCTCCCAGACGCGGGATGGAGGACTCGAAAAGGGTGAAATTTTCGAACAAGTTCTTGGTTCGAGTCATCACTCCCTCGGAAAGGGTGAAATTTTCGAGCTCTGCCATGCGAGGGATCGAGGACTCGAAAAGGGTGAAATTTTCGAACAAGTTCTTGGTTCGAGCCCTCACTCCCTCGGAAAAGGTGAAATTTTCGAGCTCTCCCAGGCGAGGGATCGAGCACTCGAAAAGGGTGAAATTTTCTAACAAGTTCTTGGTTCGAGTCATCACTCCCTCGGAAAGGGTGAAATTTTCGAGCTCTCCCAGGCGAGGGATCGAGGACTCGAAAAGGGTGAAATTTTCGAACAAGTTCTTGGTTCGAGCCATCACTCCCTCGGAAAGGGTGAAATTTTCGAGCTCTGCCATGCAAGGGATCGAGGACTCGAAAAGGGTGAAATTTTCGAACAAGTACTTGGTTCGAGCCCTCTTTCCCTCGGAAAGGGTGAAATTTTCGAGCTCTCCCAGGCGCGGGATGGAGGACTCGAAAAGGGTGAAATTTTCGAACAAGTTCTTGGTTCGAGTCTTCACTCCCTCGGAAAAGGTGAAATTTTCGAGCTCTCCCAAGGGAGGGATCGAGGACTCGAAAATGGTGAAATTTTCGAACAAGTTCTTGGTTCGAGCCCTCACTCCCTCGGAAAGGGTGAAATTTTCGAGCTCTCCCAGGCGAGGGATCGAGGACTCGAAAAGGGTGAAATTTTCGAACAAGTTCTTTGTTCGAGCCCTCACTCCCTCGGAAAGGGTGAAATTTTCGAGCTCTCCCAGGCGAGGGATCGATGACTCGAAAAGGGTGAAATTTTCGAACAAGTTCTTGGTTCGAGTCATCACTCCCTCGGAAAGAGTGAAATTTTCGAGCTCTCCCAGGCGAGGGATCGAGGACTTGAAAAGGGTGAAATTTTCAAACAAGTTCTTGGTTCGAGCCCTCACTCCCTCGGAAAGGGTGAAATTTTCGAGCTCTCCCAGGCGAGGGATCGAGAACTCGAAAAGGGTGAAATTTTCGAACAAGTCCTTGGTTCGAGTCATCACTCCCTCAGAAAGGGTGAAATTTTCGAGCTCTCCCAGGCGAGGGATCGAGGACTCGACAAGGGCGAAATTTTCGAACAAGTTCTTGGTTCGAGCCCACACTCCCTCGGAAAGGGTGAAATTTTCGAGCTCTCCCAGGCGAGGGATCGAGAACTCGAAAAGGGTGAAATTTTCTAACAAGTTCTTGGTTCGAGTCATCACTCCTTGGAAAGGGTGAAATTTTCGAGCTCTCCCAGGCGAGGGATCGAGGACTCGAAAAGGGTGAAATTTTCGAACAAGTTCTTGGTTCGAGCCCTCACTCCCTCGGAAAGGGTGAAATTTTCGAGCTCTCCGAGGCAAGGGATCGAGGACTCGAAAAGGGTGAAATTTTCGAACAAGTTCTTGGTTCGAGTCATCACTCCCTCGGAAAGGGTGAAATTTTCGAGCTCTCCCAAGGGAGGGATCGAGGACTCGAAAATGGTGAAATTTTCGAACAAGTTCTTGGTTCGAGCCCTCACTCCCTCGGAAAGGGTGAAATTTTCGAGCTCTCCCAGGCGAGGGATCGAGGACTCGAAAAGGGTGAAATTTTCGAACAAGTTCTTTGTTCGAGCCCTCACTCCCTCGGAAAGGGTGAAATTTTCGAGCTCTCCCAGGCGAGGGATCGATGACTCGAAAAGGGTGAAATTTTCGAACAAGTTCTTGGTTCGAGTCATCACTCCCTCGGAAAGAGTGAAATTTTCGAGCTCTCCCAGGCGAGGGATCGAGGACTTGAAAAGGGTGAAATTTTCAAACAAGTTCTTGGTTCGAGCCCTCACTCCCTCGGAAAGGGTGAAATTTTCGAGCTCTCCCAGGCGAGGGATCGAGAACTCGAAAAGGGTGAAATTTTCGAACAAGTCCTTGGTTCGAGTCATCACTCCCTCAGAAAGGGTGAAATTTTCGAGCTCTCCCAGGCGAGGGATCGAGGACTCGACAAGGGCGAAATTTTCGAACAAGTTCTTGGTTCGAGCCCACACTCCCTCGGAAAGGGTGAAATTTTCGAGCTCTCCCAGGCGAGGGATCGAGAACTCGAAAAAGGTGAAATTTTCTAACAAGTTCTTGGTTCGAGTCATCACTCCCTCAGAAAGGGTGAAATTTTCGAGCTCTCCCAGGCGAGGGATCGAGGACTCGAAAAGGGTGAAATTTTCGAACAAGTTCTTGGTTCGAGCCCTCACTCCCTCGGAAAGGGTGAAATTTTCGAGCTCTCCGAGGCAAGGGATCGAGGACTCGAAAAGGGTGAAATTTTCGAACAAGTTCTTGGTTCGAGTCATCACTCCCTCGGAAAGGGTGAAATTTTCGAGCTCTCCCAGGCAAGGGATCGAGGACTCGAAAAGGGTGAAATTTTCGAACAAGTACTTGGTTCGAGCCCTCACTCCCTCGGAAAGGGTGAAATTTTCGAGCTCTCCGAGGCGAGGGATCGAGGACTCGAAAAGGGTGAAATTTTCGAACAATTTCTTGGTTTGAGTCATCACTCCCTCGGAAAGGGTGAAATTTTCAAGCTCTCCCAGGGGAGGGATCGAGGACTCGAAAAGGGTGAAATTTTCGAACAAGTTCTTGGTTCGAGCCCTCACTCCCTCGGAAAGGGTGAAATTTTCGAGCTCTCCCAGGCGAGGGATCGAGGACTCGAAAAGGGTGAAATTTTCGAACAAGATCTTTGTTCGAGCCCTCACTCCCTCGGAAAGGGTGAAATTTTCGAGCTCTCCCAGGCGAGGGATCGAGGACTCGAAAAGGGTGAAATTTTCGAACAAGTTCTTGGTTCGAGTCATCACTCCCTCGGAAAGGGTGAAATTTTCAAGCTCTCCCAGGCGAGGGATCGAGGACTTGAAAAGGTTGAAATTTTCGAACAAGTTCTTGGTTCGAGCCCTCACTCCCTCGGAAAGGGTGAAATTTTCGAGCTCTCCCAGGCGAGGGATCGAGGACTCGAAAAGGGTGAAATTTTCGAACAAGTTCTTTGTTCGAGCCCTCACTCCCTCGGAAAGGGTGAAATTTTCGAGCTCTCCCAGGCGAGGGATCGATGACTCGAAAAGGGTGAAATTTTCGAACAAGTTCTTGGTTCGAGTCATCACTCCCTCGGAAAGAGTGAAATTTTCGAGCTCTCCCAGGCGAGGGATCGAGGACTCGAAAAGGGTGAAATTTTCGAACAAGTTCTTGGTTCGAGTCATCACTCCCTCGGAAAGGGTGAAATTTTCAAGCTCTCCCAGGCGAGGGATCGAGGACTTGAAAAGGGTGAAATTTTCGAACAAGTTCTTGGTTCGAGCCCTCACTCCCTCGGAAAGGGTGAAATTTTCGAGCTCTCCCAGGCGAGGGATCGAGGACTCGAAAAGGGTGAAATTTTCGAACAAGTTCTTTGTTCGAGCCCTCACTCCCTCGGAAAGGGTGAAATTTTCGAGCTCTCCCAGGCGAGGGATCGATGACTCGAAAAGGGTGAAATTTTCGAACAAGTTCTTGGTTCGAGTCATCACTCCCTCGGAAAGAGTGAAATTTTCGAGCTCTCCCAGGCAAGGGATCGAGGACTTGAAAAGGGTGAAATTTTCAAACAAGTTCTTGGTTCGAGCCCTCACTCCCTCGGAAAGGGTGAAATTTTCGAGCTCTCCCAGGCGAGGGATCGAGAACTCGAAAAGGGTGAAATTTTCGAACAAGTCCTTGGTTCGAGTCATCACTCCCTCAGAAAGGGTGAAATTTTCGAGCTCTCCCAGGCGAGGGATCGAGGACTCGACAAAGGCGAAATTTTCGAACAAGTTCTTGGTTCGAGCCCACACTCCCTCGGAAAGGGTGAAATTTTCGAGCTCTCCCAGGCGAGGGATCGAGAACTCGAAAAGGGTGAAATTTTCTAACAAGTTCTTGGTTCGAGTCATCACTCCTTGGAAAGGGTGAAATTTTCGAGCTCTCCCAGGCGAGGGATCGAGGACTCGAAAAGGGTGAAATTTTCGAACAAGTTCTTGGTTCGAGCCCTCACTCCCTCGGAAAGGGTGAAATTTTCGAGCTCTCCGAGGCAAGGGATCGAGGACTCGAAAAGGGTGAAATTTTCGAACAAGTTCTTGGTTCGAGTCATCACTCCCTCGGAAAGGGTGAAATTTTCGAGCTCTCCCAAGGGAGGGATCGAGGACTCGAAAATGGTGAAATTTTCGAACAAGTTCTTGGTTCGAGCCCTCACTCCCTCGGAAAGGGTGAAATTTTCGAGCTCTCCCAGGCGAGGGATCGAGGACTCGAAAAGGGTGAAATTTTCGAACAAGTTCTTTGTTCGAGCCCTCACTCCCTCGGAAAGGGTGAAATTTTCGAGCTCTCCCAGGCGAGGGATCGATGACTCGAAAAGGGTGAAATTTTCGAACAAGTTCTTGGTTCGAGTCATCACTCCCTCGGAAAGAGTGAAATTTTCGAGCTCTCCCAGGCGAGGGATCGAGGACTTGAAAAGGGTGAAATTTTCAAACAAGTTCTTGGTTCGAGCCCTCACTCCCTCGGAAAGGGTGAAATTTTCGAGCTCTCCCAGGCGAGGGATCGAGAACTCGAAAAGGGTGAAATTTTCGAACAAGTCCTTGGTTCGAGTCATCACTCCCTCAGAAAGGGTGAAATTTTCGAGCTCTCCCAGGCGAGGGATCGAGGACTCGACAAGGGCGAAATTTTCGAACAAGTTCTTGGTTCGAGCCCACACTCCCTCGGAAAGGGTGAAATTTTCGAGCTCTCCCAGGCGAGGGATCGAGAACTCGAAAAGGGTGAAATTTTCTAACAAGTTCTTGGTTCGAGTCATCACTCCTTGGAAAGGGTGAAATTTTCGAGCTCTCCCAGGCGAGGGATCGAGGACTCGAAAAGGGTGAAATTTTCGAACAAGTTCTTGGTTCGAGCCCTCACTCCCTCGGAAAGGGTGAAATTTTCGAGCTCTCCGAGGCAAGGGATCGAGGACTCGAAAAGGGTGAAATTTTCGAACAAGTTCTTGGTTCGAGTCATCACTCCCTCGGAAAGGGTGAAATTTTCGAGCTCTCCCAGGCAAGGGATCGAGGACTCGAAAAGGGTGAAATTTTCGAACAAGTACTTGGTTCGAGCCCTCACTCCCTCGGAAAGGGTGAAATTTTCGAGCTCTCCGAGGCGAGGGATCGAGGACTCGAAAAGGGTGAAATTTTCGAACAATTTCTTGGTTTGAGTCATCACTCCCTCGGAAAGGGTGAAATTTTCGAGCTCTCCCAGGGGAGGGATCGAGGACTCGAAAAGGGTGAAATTTTCGAACAAGTTCTTGGTTCGAGCCCTCACTCCCTCGGAAAGGGTGAAATTTTCGAGCTCTCCCAGGCGAGGGATCGAGGACTCGAAAAGGGTGAAATTTTCGAACAAGATCTTTGTTCGAGCCCTCACTCCCTCGGAAAGGGTGAAATTTTCGAGCTCTCCCAGGCGAGGGATCGAGGACTCGAAAAGGGTGAAATTTTCGAACAAGTTCTTTGTTCGAGCCCTCACTCCCTCGGAAAGGGTGAAATTTTCGAGCTCTCCCAGGCGAGGGATCGATGACTCGAAAAGGGTGAAATTTTCGAACAAGTTCTTGGTTCGAGTCATCACTCCCTCGGAAAGAGTGAAATTTTCGAGCTCTCCCAGGCGAGGGATCGAGGACTTGAAAAGGGTGAAATTTTCAAACAAGTTCTTGGTTCGAGCCCTCACTCCCTCGGAAAGGGTGAAATTTTCGAGCTCTCCCAGGCGAGGGATCGAGAACTCGAAAAGGGTGAAATTTTCGAACAAGTCCTTGGTTCGAGTCATCACTCCCTCAGAAAGGGTGAAATTTTCGAGCTCTCCCAGGCGAGGGATCGAGGACTCGACAAAGGCGAAATTTTCGAACAAGTTCTTGGTTCGAGCCCACACTCCCTCGGAAAGGGTGAAATTTTCGAGCTCTCCCAGGCGAGGGATCGAGAACTCGAAAAGGGTGAAATTTTCTAACAAGTTCTTGGTTCGAGTCATCACTCCTTGGAAAGGGTGAAATTTTCGAGCTCTCCCAGGCGAGGGATCGAGGACTCGAAAAGGGTGAAATTTTCGAACAAGTTCTTGGTTCGAGCCCTCACTCCCTCGGAAAGGGTGAAATTTTCGAGCTCTCCGAGGCAAGGGATCGAGGACTCGAAAATGGTGAAATTTTCGAACAAGTTCTTGGTTCGAGTCATCACTCCCTCGGAAAGGGTGAAATTTTGGAGCTCTCCCAGGCAAGGGATCGAGGACTCGAAAAGGGTGAAATTTTCGAACAAGTACTTGGTTCGAGCCCTCACTCCCTCGGAAAGGGTGAAATTTTCGAGCTCTCCGAGGCAAGGGATCGAGGACTCGAAAAGGGTGAAATTTTCGAACAATTTCTTGGTTTGAGTCATCACTCCCTCGGAAAGGGTGAAATTTTCGAGCTCTCCCAGGGGAGGGATCGAGGACTCGAAAAGGGTGAAATTTTCGAACAAGTTCTTGGTTCGAGCCCTCACTCCCTCGGAAAGGGTGAAATTTTCGAGCTCTCCCAGGCGAGGGATCGAGGACTCGAAAAGGGTGAAATTTTCGAACAAGATCTTTGTTCGAGCCCTCACTCCCTCGGAAAGGGTGAAATTTTCGAGCTCTCCCAGGCGAGGGATCGAGGACTCGAAAAGGGTGAAATTTTCGAACAAGTTCTTGGTTCGAGTCATCACTCCCTCGGAAAGGGTGAAATTTTCAAGCTCTCCCAGGCGAGGGATCGAGGACTCGAAAAGGGTGAAATTTTCGAACAAGATCTTTGTTCGAGCCCTCACTCCCTCGGAAAGGGTGAAATTTTCGAGCTCTCCCAGGCGAGGGATCGAGGACTCGACAAGGGTGAAATTTTCGAACCAGTTCTTGGTTCGAGCCCTCACTCCCTAGGAAAGGGTGAAATTTTCGAACAAGTTCTTGGTTCGGGTCATCACTCCCTCAGAAAGGGTGAAATTTTCGAGCTCTCCCAAGCAAGGGGTCGAGGACTCGAAAAGAGTGAAATTTTCGAACAAGTTCTTGGTTCGAGCCCTCACTCCCTCGGAAAGGGTGAAATTTTCGAGCTCTCCCGGGCGAGGGATCGAGAACTCGAAAAGGGTGAAATTTTCGAACAAGTCCTTGGTTCGAGTCATCACTCCCTCGGAAAGTGTGAAATTTTCGAGCTCTCCCAGGCGAGGGATCGAGGACTCGACAAGGGTGAAATTTTCGAACAAGTTCTTGGTTCGAGCCCTCACTCCCTAGGAAAGGGTGAAATTTTCGAACAAGTTCTTGGTTCGGGTCATCACTCCCTCAGAAAGGGTGAAATTTTCGAGCTCTCCCAAGCAAGGGGTCGAGGACTCGAAAAGGGTGAAATTTTCGAGCTCTCCCAGGCGAGGGATCGAGGACTCGAAAAGGGTGAAATTTTTGAACAAGTTCTTGGTTCGAGCCCTCACTCCCTCGGAAAGGGTGAAATTTTCGAGCTCTCCCAGGCGAGGGATCGAGGACTCGAAAAGGGTGAAATTTTCGAACAAGTTCTTGGTTCGAGTCATCACTCCCTCGGAAAGGGTGAAATTTTCGAGCTCTCCCAGGCGAGGGATCGAGGACTCGAAAAGGGTGAAATTTTCGAACAAGTTCTTGGTTCGAGTCATCACTCCCTCAGAAAGGGTGAAATTTTCGAGCTCTCCCAGGCGAGGGATCGAGGACTCGACAAGGGCGAAATTTTCGAACAAGTTCTTGGTTCGAGCCCACACTCCCTCGGAAAGGGTGAAATTTTCGAGCTCTCCCAGGCGAGGGATCGAGAACTCGAAAAGGGTGAAATTTTCTAACAAGTTCTTGGTTCGAGTCATCACTCCCTCAGAAAGGGTGAAATTTTCGAGCTCTCCCAGGCGAGGGATCGAGGACTCGAAAAGGGTGAAATTTTCGAACAAGTTCTTGGTTCGAGCCCTCACTCCCTCGGAAAGGGTGAAATTTTCGAGCTCTCCGAGGCAAGGGATCGAGGACTCGAAAAGGGTGAAATTTTCGAACAAGTTCTTGGTTCGAGTTATCACTCCCTCGGAAAGGGTGAAATTTTCGAGCTCTCCCAGGCAAGGGATCGAGGACTCGAAAAGGGTGAAATTTTCGAACAAGTACTTGGTTCGAGCCCTCACTCCCTCGGAAAGGGTGAAATTTTCGAGCTCTCCGAGGCGAGGGATCGAGGACTCGAAAAGGGTGAAATTTTCGAACAATTTCTTGGTTTGAGTCATCACTCCCTCGGAAAGGGTGAAATTTTCGAGCTCTCCCAGGGGAGGGATCGAGGACTCGAAAATGGTGAAATTTTCGAACAAGTTCTTGGTTCGAGCCCTCACTCCCTCGGAAAGGGTGAAATTTTCGAGCTCTCCCAGGCGAGGGATCGAGGACTCGAAAAGGGTGAAATTTTCGAACAAGATCTTTGTTCGAGCCCTCACTCCCTCGGAAAGGGTGAAATTTTCGAGCTCTCCCAGGCGAGGGATCGAGGACTCGAAAAGGGTGAAATTTTCGAACAAGTTCTTGGTTCGAGTCATCACTCCCTCGGAAAGGGTGAAATTTTCAAGCTCTCCCAGGCGAGGGATCGAGGACTTGAAAAGGGTGAAATTTTCGAACAAGTTCTTGGTTCGAGCCCTCACTCCCTCGGAAAGGGTGAAATTTTCGAGCTCTCCCAGGCGAGGGATCGAGGACTCGAAAAGGGTGAAATTTTCGAACAAGTTCTTTGTTCGAGCCCTCACTCCCTCGGAAAGGGTGAAATTTTCGAGCTCTCCCAGGCGAGGGATCGATGACTCGAAAAGGGTGAAATTTTCGAACAAGTTCTTGGTTCGAGTCATCACTCCCTCGGAAAGAGTGAAATTTTCGAGCTCTCCCAGGCGAGGGATCGAGGACTTGAAAAGGGTGAAATTTTCAAACAAGTTCTTGGTTCGAGCCCTCACTCCCTCGGAAAGGGTGAAATTTTCGAGCTCTCCCAGGCGAGGGATCGAGAACTCGAAAAGGGTGAAATTTTCGAACAAGTCCTTGGTTCGAGTCATCACTCCCTCAGAAAGGGTGAAATTTTCGAGCTCTCCCAGGCGAGGGATCGAGGACTCGACAAAGGCGAAATTTTCGAACAAGTTCTTGGTTCGAGCCCACACTCCCTCGGTAAGGGTGAAATTTTCGAGCTCTCCCAGGCGAGGGATCGAGAACTCGAAAAGGGTGAAATTTTCTAACAAGTTCTTGGTTCGAGTCATCACTCCTTGGAAAGGGTGAAATTTTCGAGCTCTCCCAGGCGAGGGATCGAGGACTCGAAAAGGGTGAAATTTTCGAACAAGTTCTTGGTTCGAGCCCTCACTCCCTCGGAAAGGGTGAAATTTTCGAGCTCTCCGAGGCAAGGGATCGAGGACTCGAAAATGGTGAAATTTTCGAACAAGTTCTTGGTTCGAGTCATCACTCCCTCGGAAAGGGTGAAATTTTCGAGCTCTCCCAGGCAAGGGATCGAGGACTCGAAAAGGGTGAAATTTTCGAACAAGTACTTGGTTCGAGCCCTCACTCCCTCGGAAAGGGTGAAATTTTCGAGCTCTCCGAGGCGAGGGATCGAGGACTCGAAAAGGGTGAAATTTTCGAACAATTTCTTTGTTCGAGCCCTCACTCCCTCGGAAAGGGTGAAATTTTCGAGCTCTCCCAGGCGAGGGATCGAGGACTCGAAAAGGGTGAAATTTTCGAACAAGTTCTTTGTTCGAGCCCTCACTCCCTCGGAAAGGGTGAAATTTTCGAGCTCTCCCAGGCGAGGGATCGATGACTCGAAAAGGGTGAAATTTTCGAACAAGTTCTTGGTTCGAGTCATCACTCCCTCGGAAAGGGTGAAATTTTCAAGCTCTCCCAGGCGAGGGATCGAGGACTTGAAAAGGGTGAAATTTTCGAACAAGTTCTTGGTTCGAGCCCTCACTCCCTCGGAAAGGGTGAAATTTTCGAGCTCTCCCAGGCGAGGGATCGAGGACTCGAAAAGGGTGAAATTTTCGAACAAGTTCTTTGTTCGAGCCCTCACTCCCTCGGAAAGGGTGAAATTTTCGAGCTCTCCCAGGCGAGGGATCGATGACTCGAAAAGGGTGAAATTTTCGAACAAGTTCTTGGTTCGAGTCATCACTCCCTCGGAAAGAGTGAAATTTTCGAGCTCTCCCAGGCGAGGGATCGAGGACTTGAAAAGGGTGAAATTTTCAAACAAGTTCTTGGTTCGAGCCCTCACTCCCTCGGAAAGGGTGAAATTTTCGAGCTCTCCCAGGCGAGGGATCGAGAACTCGAAAAGGGTGAAATTTTCGAACAAGTCCTTGGTTCGAGTCATCACTCCCTCAGAAAGGGTGAAATTTTCGAGCTCTCCCAGGCGAGGGATCGAGGACTCGACAAAGGCGAAATTTTCGAACAAGTTCTTGGTTCGAGCCCACACTCCCTCGGTAAGGGTGAAATTTTCGAGCTCTCCCAGGCGAGGGATCGAGAACTCGAAAAGGGTGAAATTTTCTAACAAGTTCTTGGTTCGAGTCATCACTCCTTGGAAAGGGTGAAATTTTCGAGCTCTCCCAGGCGAGGGATCGAGGACTCGAAAAGGGTGAAATTTTCGAACAAGTTCTTGGTTCGAGCCCTCACTCCCTCGGAAAGGGTGAAATTTTCGAGCTCTCCGAGGCAAGGGATCGAGGACTCGAAAATGGTGAAATTTTCGAACAAGTTCTTGGTTCGAGTCATCACTCCCTCGGAAAGGGTGAAATTTTCGAGCTCTCCCAGGCAAGGGATCGAGGACTCGAAAAGGGTGAAATTTTCGAACAAGTACTTGGTTCGAGCCCTCACTCCCTCGGAAAGGGTGAAATTTTCGAGCTCTCCGAGGCGAGGGATCGAGGACTCGAAAAGGGTGAAATTTTCGAACAATTTCTTTGTTTGAGTCATCACTCCCTCGGAAAGGGTGAAATTTTCGAGCTCTCCCAGGGGAGGGATCGAGGACTCGAAAAGGGTGAAATTTTCGAACAAGTTCTTGGTTCGAGCCCTCACTCCCTCGGAAAGGGTGAAATTTTCGAGCTCTCCCAGGCGAGGGATCGAGGACTCGAAAAGGGTGAAATTTTCGAACAAGTTCTTGGTTCGAGTCATCACTCCCTCGGAAAGGGTGAAATTTTCAAGCTCTCCCAGGCGAGGGATCGAGGACTTGAAAAGGGTGAAATTTTCGAACAAGTTCTTGGTTCGAGCCCTCACTCCCTCGGAAAGGGTGAAATTTTCGAGCTCTCCCGGGCGAGGGATCGAGAACTCGAAAAGGGTGAAATTTTCGAACAAGTTCTTGGTTCGAGTCATCACTCCCTCGGAAAGGGTGAAATTTTCGAGCTCTCCCAGGCGAGGGATCGAGGACTCGACAAGGGTGAAATTTTCGAACAAGTTCTTGGTTCGAGCCCTCACTCCCTAGGAAAGGGTGAAATTTTCGAACAAGTTCTTGGTTCGGGTCATCTCTCTCTCAGAAAGGGTGAAATTTTCGAGCTCTCCCAAGCAAGGGGTCGAGGACTCGAAAAGGGTGAAATTTTCGAGCTCTCCCAGGCGAGGGATCGAGGACTCGAAAAGGGTGAAATTTTTGAACAAGTTCTTGGTTCGAGCCCTCACTCCCTCGGAAAGGGTGAAATTTTCGAGCTCTCCCAGGCGAGGGATCGAGGACTCGAAAAGGGTGAAATTTTCGAACAAGTTCTTGGTTCGAGTCATCACTCCCTCGGAAAGGGTGAAATTTTCGAGCTCTCCCAGGCGAGGGATCGAGGACTCGAAAAGGGTGAAATTTTCGAACAAGTTCTTGGTTCGAGTCATCACACCCTCAGAAAGGGTGAAATTTTCGAGCTCTCCCAGGCGAGGGATCGAGGACTCGACAAGGGCGAAATTTTCGAACAAGTTCTTGGTTCGAGCCCACACTCCCTCGGAAAGGGTGAAATTTTCGAGCTCTCCCAGGCGAGGGATCGAGAACTCGAAAAGGGTGAAATTTTCTAACAAGTTCTTGGTTCGAGTCATCACTCCCTCAGAAAGGGTGAAATTTTCGAGCTCTCCCAGGCGAGGGATCGAGGACTCGAAAAGGGTGAAATTTTCGAACAAGTTCTTGGTTCGAGCCCTCACTCCCTCGGAAAGGGTGAAATTTTCGAGCTCTCCGAGGCAAGGGATCGAGGACTCGAAAAGGGTGAAATTTTCGAACAAGTTCTTGGTTCGAGTCATCACTCCCTCGGAAAGGGTGAAATTTTCGAGCTCTCCTAGGCAAGGGATCGAGGACTCGAAAAGGGTGAAATTTTCGAACAAGTACTTGGTTCGAGCCCTCACTCCCTCGGAAAGGGTGAAATTTTCGAGCTCTCCGAGGCGAGGGATCGAGGACTCGAAAAGGGTGAAATTTTCGAACAATTTCTTGGTTTGAGTCATCACTCCCTCGGAAAGGGTGAAATTTTCGAGCTCTCCCAGGGGAGGGATCGAGGACTCGAAAATGGTGAAATTTTCGAACAAGTTCTTGGTTCGAGCCCTCACTCCCTCGGAAAGGGTGAAATTTTCGAGCTCTCCCAGGCGAGGGATCGAGGACTCGAAAAGGGTGAAATTTTCGAACAAGATCTTTGTTCGAGCCCTCACTCCCTCGGAAAGGGTGAAATTTTCTAGCTCTCCCAGGCGAGGGATCGAGGACTCGAAAAGGGTGAAATTTTCGAACAAGTTCTTGGTTCGAGTCATCACTCCCTCGGAAAGGGTGAAATTTTCAAGCTCTCCCAGGCGAGGGATCGAGGACTTGAAAAGGGTGAAATTTTCGAACAAGTTCTTGGTTCGAGCCCTCACTCCCTCGGAAAGGGTGAAATTTTCGAGCTCTCCCAGGCGAGGGATCGAGGACTCGAAAAGGGTGAAATTTTCGAACAAGTTCTTTGTTCGAGCCCTCACTCCCTCGGAAAGGGTGAAATTTTCGAGCTCTCCCAGGCGAGGGATCGATGACTCGAAAAGGGTGAAATTTTCGAACAAGTTCTTGGTTCGAGTCATCACTCCCTCGGAAAGAGTGAAATTTTCGAGCTCTCCCAGGCGAGGGATCGAGGACTCGAAAAGGGTGAAATTTTCGAACAAGTTCTTGGTTCGAGTCATCACTCCCTCGGAAAGGGTGAAATTTTCAAGCTCTCCCAGGCGAGGGATCGAGGACTTGAAAAGGGTGAAATTTTCGAACAAGTTCTTGGTTCGAGCCCTCACTCCCTCGGAAAGGGTGAAATTTTCGAGCTCTCCCAGGCGAGGGATCGAGGACTCGAAAAGGGTGAAATTTTCGAACAAGTTCTTTGTTCGAGCCCTCACTCCCTCGGAAAGGGTGAAATTTTCGAGCTCTCCCAGGCGAGGGATCGATGACTCGAAAAGGGTGAAATTTTCGAACAAGTTCTTGGTTCGAGTCATCACTCCCTCGGAAAGAGTGAAATTTTCGAGCTCTTCCAGGCGAGGGATCGAGGACTTGAAAAGGGTGAAATTTTCAAACAAGTTCTTGGTTCGAGCCCTCACTCCCTCGGAAAGGGTGAAATTTTCGAGCTCTCCCAGGCGAGGGATCGAGAACTCGAAAAGGGTGAAATTTTCGAACAAGTCCTTGGTTCGAGTCATCACTCCCTCAGAAAAAGTGAAATTTTCGAGCTCTCCCAGGCGAGGGATCGAGGACTCGACAAAGGCGAAATTTTCGAACAAGTTCTTGGTTCGAGCCCACACTCCCTCGGAAAGGGTGAAATTTTCGAGCTCTCCCAGGCGAGGGATCGAGAACTCGAAAAGGGTGAAATTTTCTAACAAGTTCTTGGTTCGAGTCATCACTCCTTGGAAAGGGTGAAATTTTCGAGCTCTCCCAGGCGAGGGATCGAGGACTCGAAAAGGGTGAAATTTTCGAACAAGTTCTTGGTTCGAGCCCTCACTCCATCGGAAAGGGTGAAATTTTCGAGCTCTCCGAGGCAAGGGATCGAGGACTCGAAAAGGGTGAAATTTTCGAACAAGTTCTTGGTTCGAGTTATCACTCCCTCGGAAAGGGTGAAATTTTCGAGCTCTCCCAAGGGAGGGATCGAGGACTCGAAAATGGTGAAATTTTCGAACAAGTTCTTGGTTCGAGCCCTCACTCCCTCGGAAAGGGTGAAATTTTCGAGCTCTCCCAAGCGAGGGATCGAGGACTCGAAAAGGGTGAAATTTTCGAACAATTTCTTGGTTTGAGTCATCACTCCCTCGGAAAGGGTGAAATTTTCGAGCTCTCCCAGGCGAGGGATCGAGGACTCGAAAAGGGTGAAATTTTCGAATAAGTTCTTGGTTCGAGCCCTCACTCCCTCGGAAAGGGTGAAATTTTCGAGCTCTCCGAGGCAAGGGATCGAGGACTCGAAAAGGGTGAAATTTTCGAACAAGTTCTTGGTTCGAGTCATCACTCCCTCGGAAAGGGTGAAATTTTCGAGCTCTCCCAGGCAAGGGATCGAGGACTCAAAAAGGGTGAAATTTTCGAACAAGTACTTGGTTCGAGCCCTCACTCCCTCGGAAAGGGTGAAATTTTCGAGCTCTCCGAGGCGAGGGATCGAGGACTCGAAAAGGGTGAAATTTTCGAACAATTTCTTGGTTTGAGTCATCACTCCCTCGGAAAGGGTGAAATTTTCGAGCTCTCCCAGGGGAGGGATCGAGGACTCGAAAAGGGTGAAATTTTCGAACAAGTTCTTGGTTCGAGCCCTCACTCCCTCGGAAAGGGTGAAATTTTCGAGCTCTCCCAGGCGAGGGATCGAGGACTCGAAAAGGGTGAAATTTTCGAACAAGATCTTTGTTCGAGCCCTCACTCCCTCGGAAAGGGTGAAATTTTCGAGCTCTCCCAGGCGAGGGATCGAGGACTCGAAAAGGGTGAAATTTTCGAACAAGTTCTTGGTTCGAGTCATCACTCCCTCGGAAAGGGTGAAATTTTCAAGCTCTCCCAGGCGAGGGATCGAGGACTTGAAAAGGGTGAAATTTTCGAACAAGTTCTTGGTTCGAGCCCTCACTCCCTCGGAAAGGGTGAAATTTTCGAGCTCTCCCAGGCGAGGGATCGAGGACTCGAAAAGGGTGAAATTTTCGAACAAGTTCTTTGTTCGAGCCCTCACTCCCTCGGAAAGGGTGAAATTTTCGAGCTCTCCCACGCGAGGGATCGATGACTCGAAAAGGGTGAAATTTTCGAACAAGTTCTTGGTTCGAGTCATCACTCCCTCGGAAAGAGTGAAATTTTCGAGCTCTCCCAGGCGAGGGATCGAGGACTTGAAAAGGGTGAAATTTTCAAACAAGTTCTTGGTTCGAGCCCTCACTCCCTCGGAAAGGGTGAAATTTTCGAGCTCTCCCAGGCGAGGGATCGAGAACTCGAAAAGGGTGAAATTTTCGAACAAGTCCTTGGTTCGAGTCATCACTCCCTCAGAAAGGGTGAAATTTTCGAGCTCTCCCAGGCGAGGGATCGAGGACTCGACAAAGGCGAAATTTTCGAACAAGTTCTTGGTTCGAGCCCACACTCCCTCGGAAAGGGTGAAATTTTCGAGCTCTCCCAGGCGAGGGATCGAGAACTCGAAAAGGGTGAAATTTTCTAACAAGTTCTTGGTTCGAGTCATCACTCCTTGGAAAGGGTGAAATTTTCGAGCTCTCCCAGGCGAGGGATCGAGGATTCGAAAAGGGTGAAATTTTCGAACAAGTTCTTGGTTCGAGCCCTCACTCCCTCGGAAAGGGTGAAATTTTCGAGCTCTCCGAGGCAAGGGATCGAGGACTCGAAAATGGTGAAATTTTCGAACAAGTTCTTGGTTCGAGTCATCACTCCCTCGGAAAGGGTGAAATTTTCGAGCTCTCCCAGGCGAGGGATCGAGGACTCGAAAAGGGTGAAATTTTCGAACAAGTACTTGGTTCGAGCCCTCACTCCCTCGGAAAGGGTGAAATTTTCGAGCTCTCCGAGGCGAGGGATCGAGGACTCGAAAAGGGTGAAATTTTCGAACAATTTCTTGGTTTGAGTCATCACTCCCTCGGAAAGGGTGAAATTTTCGAGCTCTCCCAGGGGAGGGATCGAGGACTCGAAAAGGGTGAAATTTTCGAACAAGTTCTTGGTTCGAGCCCTCACTCCCTCGGAAAGGGTGAAATTTTCGAGCTCTCCCAGGCGAGGGATCGAGGACTCGAAAAGGGTGAAATTTTCGAACAAGATCTTTGTTCGAGCCCTCACTCCCTCGGAAAGGGTGAAATTTTCGAGCTCTCCCAGGCGAGGGATCGAGGACTCGAAAAGGGTGAAATTTTCGAACAAGTTCTTGGTTCGAGTCATCACTCCCTCGGAAAGGGTGAAATTTTCAAGCTCTCCCAGGCGAGGGATCGAGGACTTGAAAAGGGTGAAATTTTCGAACAAGTTCTTGGTTCGAGCCCTCACTCCCTCGGAAAGGGTGAAATTTTCGAGCTCTCCCGGGCGAGGGATCGAGAACTCGAAAAGGGTGAAATTTTCGAACAAGTCCTTGGTTCGAGTCATCACTCCCTCGGAAAGGGTGAAATTTTCGAGCTCTCCCAAGCGAGGGATCGAGGACTTGACAAGGGTGAAATTTTCGAACAAGTTCTTGGTTCGAGCCCTCACTCCCTAGGAAAGGGTGAAATTTTCGAACAAGTTCTTGGTTCGGGTCATCACTCCCTCAGAAAGGGTGAAATTTTCGAGCTCTCCCAAGCAAGGGGTCGAGGACTCGAAAAGGGTGAAATTTTCGAGCTCTCCCAGGCGAGGGATCGAGGACTCGAAAAGGGTGAAATTTTTGAACAAGTTCTTGGTTCGAGCCCTCACTCCCTCGGAAAGGGTGAAATTTTCGAGCTCTCCCAGGCGAGGGATCGAGGACTCGAAAAGGGTGAAATTTTCGAACAAGTTCTTGGTTCGAGTCATCACTCCCTCGGAAAGGGTGAAATTTTCGAGCTCTCCCAGGCGAGGGATCGAGGACTCGAAAAGGGTGAAATTTTCGAACAAGTTCTTCGTTCGAGCCCTCACTCCCTCGGAAAGGGTGAAATTTTCGAGCTCTCCGAGGCAAGGGATCGAGGACTCGAAAAGGGTGAAATTTTCGAACAAGTTCTTGGTTCGAGTCATCACTCCCTCGGAAAGGGTGAAATTTTCGAGCTTTCCCAGGCAAGGGATCGAGGACTCGAAAAGGGTGAAATTTTCGAACAAGTACTTGGTTCGAGCCCTCACTCCCTCGGAAAGGGTGAAATTTTCGAGCTCTCCCAGGCGAGGGATCTAGGACTCGAAAAGGGTGAAATTTTCGAACAATTTCTTGGTTCGAGTCATCACTCCCTCGGAAAGGGTGAAATTTTCGAGCTCTCCCAGGGGAGGGATCGAGGACTCGAAAAGGGTGAAATTTTCGAACAAGTTCTTGGTTCGAGCTCTCACTCCCTCGGAAAGGGTGAAATTTTCGAGCTCTCCCAGGCGAGGGATCGAGGACTCGAAAAGGGTGAAATTTTCGAACAAGATCTTTGTTCGAGCCCTCACTCCCTCGGAAAGGGTGAAATTTTCGAGCTCTCCCAGGCGAGGGATCGAGGACTCGAAAAGGGTGAAATTTTCGAACAAGTTCTTGGTTCGAGTCATCACTCCCTCGGAAAGGGTGAAATTTTCAAGCTCTCCCAGGCGAGGGATCGAGGACTTGAAAAGGGTGAAATTTTCGAACAAGTTCTTGGTTCGAGCCCTCACTCCCTCGGAAAGGGTGAAATTTTCGAGCTCTCCCGGGCGAGGGATCGAGAACTCGAAAAGGGTGAAATTTTCGAACAAGTCCTTGGTTCGAGTCATCACTCCCTCGGAAAGGGTGAAATTTTCGAGCTCTCCCAGGCGAGGGATCGAGGACTCGACAAGGGTGAAATTTTCGAATCAGTTCTTGGTTCGAGCCCTCACTCCCTAGGAAAGGGTGAAATTTTCGAACAAGTTCTTGGTTCGGGTCATCACTCCCTCAGAAAGGGTGAAATTTTCGAGCTCTCCCAAGCAAGGGGTCGAGGACTCGAAAAGGGTGAAATTTTCGAACAAGTTCTTGGTTCGAGCCCTCACTCCCTCGGAAAGGGTGAAATTTTCGAGCTCTCCCAGGCGAGGGATCGAGGACTCGAAAAGGGTGAAATTTTCGAACAAGATCTTTGTTCGAGCCCTCACTCCCTCTGAAAGGGTGAAATTTTCGAGCTCTCCCAGGCGAGGGATCGAGGACTCGAAAAGGGTGAAATTTTCGAACAAGTTCTTGGTTCGAGTCATCACTCCCTCGGAAAGGGTGAAATTTTCAAGCTCTCCCAGGCGAGGGATCGAGGACTTGAAAAGGGTGAAATTTTCGAACAAGTTCTTGGTTCGAGCCCTCACTCCCTCGGAAAGGGTGAAATTTTCGAGCTCTCCCGGGCGAGGGATCGAGAACTCGAAAAGGGTGAAATTTTCGAACAAGTCCTTGGTTCGAGTCATCACTCCCTCGGAAAGGGTGAAATTTTCGAGCTCTCCCAGGCGAGGGATCGAGGACTCGAAAAGGGTGAAATTTTCGAACAAGTTCTTTGTTCGAGCCCTCACTCCCTCGGAAAGGGTGAAATTTTCGAGCTCTCCCAGGCGAGGGATCGATGACTCGAAAAGGGTGAAATTTTCGAACAAGTTCTTGGTTCGAGTCATCACTCCCTCGGAAAGAGTGAAATTTTCGAGCTCTCCCAGGCGAGGGATCGAGGACTCGAAAAGGGTGAAATTTTCGAACAAGTTCTTGGTTCGAGTCATCACTCCCTCGGAAAGGGTGAAATTTTCAAGCTCTCCCAGGCGAGGGATCGAGGACTTGAAAAGGGTGAAATTTTCGAACAAGTTCTTGGTTCGAGCCCTCACTCCCTCGGAAAGGGTGAAATTTTCGAGCTCTCCCAGGCGAGGGATCGAGGACTCGAAAAGGGTGAAATTTTCGAACAAGTTCTTGGTTCGAGTCATCACTCCCTCGGAAAGGGTGAAATTTTCGAGCTCTCCCAGGCGAGGGATCGAGGACTCGAAAAGGGTGAAATTTTCGAACAAGTTCTTGGTTCGAGCCCTCACTCCCTCGGAAAGGGTGAAATTTTCGAGCTCTCCGAGGCAAGGGATCGAGGACTCGAAAAGGGTGAAATTTTCGAACAAGTTCTTGGTTCGAGTCATCACTCCCTCGGAAAGGGTGAAATTTTCGAGCTTTCCCAGGCAAGGGATCGAGGACTCGAAAAGGGTGAAATTTTCGAACAAGTACTTGGTTCGAGCCCTCACTCCCTCGGAAAGGGTGAAATTTTCGAGCTCTCCCAGGCGAGGGATCTAGGACTCGAAAAGGGTGAAATTTTCGAACAATTTCTTGGTTCGAGTCATCACTCCCTCGGAAAGGGTGAAATTTTCGAGCTCTCCCAGGGGAGGGATCGAGGACTCGAAAAGGGTGAAATTTTCGAACAAGTTCTTGGTTCGAGCCCTCACTCCCTCGGAAAGGGTGAAATTTTCGAGCTCTCCCAGGCGAGGGATCGAGGACTCGAAAAGGGTGAAATTTTCGAACAAGATCTTTGTTCGAGCCCTCACTCCCTCGGAAAGGGTGAAATTTTCGAGCTCTCCCAGGCGAGGGATCGAGGACTCGAAAAGGGTGAAATTTTCGAACAAGTTCTTGGTTCGAGTCATCACTCCCTCGGAAAGGGTGAAATTTTCAAGCTCTCCCAGGCGAGGGATCGAGGACTTGAAAAGGGTGAAATTTTCGAACAAGTTCTTGGTTCGAGCCCTCACTCCCTCGGAAAGGGTGAAATTTTCGAGCTCTCCCGGGCGAGGGATCGAGAACTCGAAAAGGGTGAAATTTTCGAACAAGTCCTTGGTTCGAGTCATCACTCCCTCGGAAAGGGTGAAATTTTCGAGCTCTCCCAGGCGAGGGATCGAGGACTCGACAAGGGTGAAATTTTCGAACAAGTTCTTGGTTCGAGCCCTCACTCCCTAGGAAAGGGTGAAATTTTCGAACAAGTTCTTGGTTCGGGTCATCACTCCCTCAGAAAGGGTGAAATTTTCGAGCTCTCCCAAGCAAGGGGTCGGAGACTCGAAAAGGGTGAAATTTTCGAACAAGTTCTTGGTTCGAGCCCTCACTCCCTCGGAAAGGGTGAAATTTTCGAGCTCTCCCAGGCGAGGGATCGAGGACTCGAAAAGGGTGAAATTTTCGAACAAGATCTTTGTTCGAGCCCTCACTCCCTCGGAAAGGGTGAAATTTTCGAGCTCTCCCAGGCGAGGGATCGAGGACTCGAAAAGGGTGAAATTTTCGAACAAGTTCTTGGTTCGAGTCATCACTCCCTCGGAAAGGGTGAAATTTTCAAGCTCTCCCAGGCGAGGGATCGAGGACTTGAAAAGGGTGAAATTTTCGAACAAGTTCTTGGTTCGAGCCCTCACTCCCTCGGAAAGGGTGAAATTTTCGAGCTCTCCCGGGCGAGGGATCGAGAACTCGAAAAGGGTGAAATTTTCGAACAAGTCCTTGGTTCGAGTCATCACTCCCTCGGAAAGGGTGAAATTTTCGAGCTCTCCCAGGCGAGGGATCGAGGACTCGACAAGGGTGAAATTTTCGAACAAGTTCTTGGTTCGAGCCCTCACTCCCTAGGAAAGGGTGAAATTTTCGAACAAGTTCTTGGTTCGGGTCATCACTCCCTCAGAAAGGGTGAAATTTTCGAGCTCTCCCAAGCAAGGGGTCGAGGACTCGAAAAGGGTGAAATTTTCGAGCTCTCCCAGGCGAGGGATCGAGGACTCGAAAAGGGTGAAATTTTTGAACAAGTTCTTGGTTCGAGCCCTCACTCCCTCGGAAAGGGTGAAATTTTCGAGCTCTCCCAGTCGAGGGATCGAGGACTCGAAAAGGGTGAAATTTTCGAACAAGTTCTTGGTTCGAGTCATCACTCCCTCGGAAAGGGTGAAATTTTCGAGCTCTCCCAGGCGAGGGATCGAGGACTCGAAAAGGGTGAAATTTTCGAACAAGTTCTTGGTTCGAGCCCTCACTCCCTCGGAAAGGGTGAAATTTTCGAGCTCTCCGAGGCAAGGGATCGAGGACTCGAAAAGGGTGAAATTTTCGAACAAGTTCTTGGTTCGAGTCATCACTCCCTCGGAAAGGGTGAAATTTTCGAGCTTTCCCAGGCAAGGGATCGAGGACTCGAAAAGGGTGAAATTTTCGAACAAGTACTTGGTTCGAGCCCTCACTCCCTCGGAAAGGGTGAAATTTTCGAGCTCTCCCAGGCGAGGGATCTAGGACTCGAAAAGGGTGAAATTTTCGAACAATTTCTTGGTTCGAGTCATCACTCCCTCGGAAAGGGTGAAATTTTCGAGCTCTCCCAAGGGAGGGATCGAGGACTCGAAAAGGGTGAAATTTTCGAACAAGTTCTTGGTTCGAGCCCTCACTCCCTCGGAAAGGGTGAAATTTTCGAGCTCTCCCAGGCGAGGGATCGAGCACTCGAAAAGGGTGAAATTTTCGAACAAGATCTTTGTTCGAGCCCTCACTCCCTCGGAAAGGGTGAAATTTTCGAGCTCTCCCAGGCGAGGGATCGAGGACTCGAAAAGGGTGAAATTTTCGAACAAGTTCTTGGTTCGAGTCATCACTCCCTCGGAAAGGGTGAAATTTTCAAGCTCTCCCAGGCGAGGGATCGAGGACTTGAAAAGGGTGAAATTTTCGAACAAGTTCTTGGTTCGAGCCCTCACTCCCTCGGAAAGGGTGAAATTTTCGAGCTCTCCCGGGCGAGGGATCGAGAACTCGAAAAGGGTGAAATTTTCGAACAAGTCCTTGGTTCGAGTCATCACTCCCTCGGAAAGGGTGAAATTTTCGAGCTCTCCCAGGCGAGGGATCGAGGACTCGACAAGGGTGAAATTTTCGAACAAGTTCTTGGTTCGAGCCCTCACTCCCTAGGAAAGGGTGAAATTTTCGAACAAGTTCTTGGTTCGGGTCATCACTCCCTCAGAAAGGGTGAAATTTTCGAGCTCTCCCAAGCAAGGGGTCGAGGACTCGAAAAGGGTGAAATTTTCGAACAAGTTCTTTGTTCGAGCCCTCACTCCCTCGGAAAGGGTGAAATTTTCGAGCTCTCCCAGGCGAGGGATCGAGGACTCGAAAAGGGTGAAATTTTTGACCAAGTTCTTGGTTCGAGCCCTCACTCCCTCGGAAAGGGAAAAATTTTCGAGCTCTCCCAGGCGAGGGATCGAGGACTCGAAAAGGGTGAAATTTTCGAACAAGTTCTTGGTTCGAGCCCTCACTCTCTCAGAAAGGGTGAAATTTTCGAGCTCTCCTAGGCGAGGGATCGAGGACTCGAAAAGGGTGAAATTTTCGAACAAGTTCTTGGTTCGAGCCCTCACTCCCTCGGAAAGGGTGAAATTTTCCAGCTCTCCCAGGCGAGGGATCGAGGACTCGAAAAGGGTGAAATTTTCGAACAAGTTCTTGGTTCGAGTCATCACTCCCTCGGAAAGGGTGAAATTTTCGAGCTCTCCCAGGCAAGGGGTCGAGGACTCGAAAAAGGTGAAATTTTCGAACAAGTTCTTGGTTCGAGCCCTCACTCCCTCGGAAAGGGTGAAATTTTCGAGCTCTCCCAGGCGAGGGATCTAGGACTCGAAAAGGGTGAAATTTTCGAACAATTTCTTGGTTCGAGTCATCACTCCCTCGGAAAGGGTGAAATTTTCTAGCTCTCCCAGGGGAGGGATCGAGGACTCGAAAAGGGTGAAATTTTCGAACAAGTTCTTAGTTCGAGCCCTCACTCCCTCGGAAAGGGTGAAATTTTCGAGCTCTCCGAGGCAAGGGATCGAGGACTCGAAAAGGGTGAAATTTTCGAACAAGTTCTTGGTTCGAGTCATCACTCCCTCGGAAAGGGTGAAATTTTCGAGCTTTCCCAGACAAGGGATCGAGGACTCGAAAAGGGTGAAATTTTCGAACAAGTACTTGGTTCGAGCCCTCACTCCCTCGGAAAGGGTGAAATTTTCGAGCTCTCCCAGGCGAGGGATCTAGGACTCGAAAAGGGTGAAATTTTCGAACAATTTCTTGGTTCGAGTCATCACTCCCTCGGAAAGGGTGAAATTTTCTAGCTCTCCCAGGGGAGGGATCGAGGACTCGAAAAGGGTGAAATTTTCGAACAAGTTCTTGGTTCGAGCCCTCACTCCCTCGGAAAGGGTGAAATTTTCGAGCTCTCCCAGGCGAGGGATCGAGGACTCGAAAAGGGTGAAATTTTCGAACAAGATCTTTGTTCGAGCCCTCACTCCCTCGGAAAGGGTGAAATTTTCGAGCTCTCCCAGGCGAGGGATCGAGGACTCGAAAAGGGTGAAATTTTCGAACAAGTTCTTGGTTCGAGTCATCACTCCCTCGGAAAGGGTGAAATTTTCAAGCTCTCCCAGGCGAGGGATCGAGGACTTGAAAAGGGTGAAATTTTCGAACAAGTTCTTGGTTCGAGCCCTCACTCCCTCGGAAAGGGTGAAATTTTCGAGCTCTCCCGGGCGAGGGATCGAGAACTCGAAAAGGGTGAAATTTTCGAACAAGTCCTTGGTTCGAGTCATCACTCCCTCGGAAAGGGTGAAATTTTCGAGCTCTCTCAGGCGAGGGATCGAGGACTCGACAAGGGTGAAATTTTCGAACAAGTTCTTGGTTCGAGCCCTCACTCCCTAGGAAAGGGTGAAATTTTCGAACAAGTTCTTGGTTCGGGTCATCACTCCCTCAGAAAGGGTGAAATTTTCGAGCTCTCCCAAGCAAGGGGTCGAGGACTCGAAAAGGGTGAAATTTTCGAACAAGTTCTTTGTTCGAGCCCTCACTCCCTCGGAAAAGGTGAAAATTTCGAGCTCTCCCAGGCGAGGGATCGAGGACTCGAAAAGGGTGAAATTTTTGACCAAGTTCTTGGTTCGAGCCCTCACTCCCTCGGAAAGGGTGAAATTTTCGAGCTCTCCCAGGCGAGGGATCGAGGATTCGAAAAGGGTGAAATTTTCGAACAAGTTCTTGGTTCGAGCCCTCACTCTCTCAGAAAGGGTGAAATTTTCGAGCTCTCCTAGGCGAGAGATCGAGGACTCGAAAAGGGTGAAATTTTCGAACAAGTTCTTGGTTCGAGCCCTCACTCCCTCGGAAAGGGTGAAATTTTCCAGCTCTCCCAGGCGAGGGATCGAGGACTCGAAAAGGGTGAAATTTTCGAACAAGTTCTTGGTTCGAGTCATCACTCCCTCGGAAAGGGTGAAATTTTCGAGCTCTCCCAGGCAAGGGGTCGAGGACTCGAAAAGGGTGAAATTTTCGAACAAGTTCTTGGTTCGAGCCCTCACTCCCTCGGAAAGGGTGAAATTTTCGAGCTCTCCCAGGCGAGGGATCGAGGACTCGAAAAGGGTGAAATTTTTGAACAAGTTCTTGGTTCGAGCCCTCACTCCCTCGGAAAGGGTGAAATTTTCGAGCTCTCCCAGGCGAGGGATCGAGGACTCGAAAAGGGTGAAATTTTCGAACAAGTTCTTGGTTCGAGTCATCACTCCCTCGGAAAGGGTGAAATTTTCGAGCTCTCCCAGGCGAGGGATCGAGGACTCGAAAAGGGTGAAATTTTCGAACAATTTCTTAGTTCGAGCCCTCACTCCCTCGGAAAGGGTGAAATTTTCGAGCTCTCCGAGGCAAGGGATCGAGGACTCGAAAAGGGTGAAATTTTCGAACAAGTTCTTGGTTCGAGTCATCACTCCCTCGGAAAGGGTGAAATTTTCGAGCTTTCCCAGGCAAGGGATCGAGGACTCGAAAAGGGTGAAATTTTCGAACAAGTCCTTGGTTCGAGCCCTCACTCCCTCGGAAAGGGTGAAATTTTCGAGCTCTCCCGGGCGAGGGATCGAGAACTCGAAAAGGGTGAAATTTTCGAACAAGTCCTTGGTTCGAGTCATCACTCCCTCAGAAAGGGTGAAATTTTCGAGCTCTCCCAGGCGAGGGATCGAGGACTCGACAAGGGTGAAATTTTCGAACAAGTTCTTGGTTCGAGCCCTCACTCCCTAGGAAAGGGTGAAATTTTCGAACAAGTTCTTGGTTCGGGTCATCACTCCCTCAGAAAGGGTGAAATTTTCGAGCTCTCCCAAGCAAGGGGTCGAGGACTCGAAAAGGGTGAAATTTTCGAACAAGTTCTTTGTTCGAGCCCTCACTCCCTCGGAAAAGGTGAAATTTTCGAGCTCTCCCAGGCGAGGGATCGAGCACTCGAAAAGGGTGAAATTTTTGACCAAGTTCTTGGTTCGAGCCCTCACTCCCTCGGAAAGGGTGAAATTTTCGAGCTCTCCCAGGCGAGGGATCGAGGACTCGAAAAGGGTGAAATTTTCGAACAAGTTCTTGGTTCGAGCCCTCACTCTCTCAGAAAGGGTGAAATTTTCGAGCTCTCCTAGGCGAGGGATCGAGGACTCGAAAAGGGTGAAATTTTCGAACAAGTTCTTGGTTCGAGCCCTCACTCCCTCGGAAAGGGTGAAATTTTCCAGCTCTCCCAGGCGAGGGATCGAGGACTCGAAAAGGGTGAAATTTTCGAACAAGTTCTTGGTTCGAGTCATCACTCCCTCGGAAAGGGTGAAATTTTCGAGCTCTCCCAGGCAAGGGGTCGAGGACTCGAAAAGGGTGAAATTTTCGAACAAGTTCTTGGTTCGAGCCCTCACTCCCTCGGAAAGGGTGAAATTATCGAGCTCTCCCAGGCGAGGGATCGAGGACTCGAAAAGGGTGAAATTTTTGAACAAGTTCTTGGTTCGAGCCCTCACTCCCTCGGAAAGGGTGAAATTTTCGAGCTCTCCCAGGCGAGGGATCGAGGACTCGAAAAGGGTGAAATTTTCGAACAAGTTCTTGGTTCGAGTCATCACTCCCTCGGAAAGGGTGAAATTTTCGAGCTCTCCCAGGCGAGGGATCGAGGACTCGAAAAGGGTGAAATTTTCGAACAATTTCTTAGTTCGAGCCCTCACTCCCTCGGAAAGGGTGAAATTTTCGAGCTCTCCGAGGCAAGGGATCGAGGACTCGAAAAGGGTGAAATTTTCGAACAAGTACTTGGTTCGAGCCCTCACTCCCTCGGAAAGGGTGAAATTTTCGAGCTCTCCCAGGCGAGGGATCTAGGACTCGAAAAGGGTGAAATTTTCGAACAATTTCTTGGTTCGAGTCATCACTCCCTCGGAAAGGGTGAAATTTTCGAGCTCTCCCAGGGGAGGGATCGAGGACTCGAAAAGGGTGAAATTTTCGAACAAGTTCTTGGTTCGAGCCCTCACTCCCTCGGAAAGGGTGAAATTTTCGAGCTCTCCCAGGCGAGGGATCGAGGACTCGAAAAGGGTGAAATTTTCGAACAAGATCTTTGTTCGAGCCCTCACTCCCTCGGAAAGGGTGAAATTTTCGAGCTCTCCCAGGCGAGAGATCGAGGACTCGAAAAGGGTGAAATTTTCGAACAAATTCTTGGTTCGAGTCAACACTCCCTCGGAAAGGGTGAAATTTTCAAGCTCTCCCAGGCGAGGGATCGAGGACTTGAAAAGGGTGAAATTTTCGAACAAGTACTTGGTTCGAGCCCTCACTCCCTCGGAAAGGGTGAAATTTTCGAGCTCTCCCGGGCGAGGGATCGAGAACTCGAAAAGGGTGAAATTTTCGAACAAGTCCTTGGTTCGAGTCATCACTCCCTCGGAAAGGGTGAAATTTACGAGCTCTCCCAGGCGAGGGATCGAGGACTCGACAAGGGTGAAATTTTCGAACAAGTTCTTGGTTCGAGCCCTCACTCCCTAGGAAAGGGTGAAATTTTCGAACAAGTTCTTGGTTCGGGTCATCACTCCTTCAGAAAGGGTGAAATTTTCGAGCTCTCCCAAGCAAGGGGTCGAGGACTCGAAAAGGGTGAAATTTTCGAACAAGTTCTTTGTTCGAGCCCTCACTCCCTCGGAAAGGGTGAAATTTTCGAGCTCTCCCAGGCGAGGGATCGAGGACTCGAAAAGGGTGAAATTTTTGACCAAGTTCTTGGTTCGAGCCCTCACTCCCTCGGAAAGGGTGAAATTTTCGAGCTCTCCCAGGCGAGGGATCGAGGACTCGAAAAGGGTGAAATTTTCGAACAAGTTTTTGGTTCGAGCCCTCACTCTCTCAGAAAGGGTGAAATTTTCGAGCTCTCCTAGGCGAGGGATCGAGGACTCGAAAAGGGTGAAATTTTCGAACAAGTTCTTGGTTCGAGCCCTCACTCCCTCGGAAAGGGTGAAATTTTCCAGCTCTCCCAGGCGAGGGATCGAGGACTCGAAAAGGGTGAAATTTTCGAACAAGTTCTTGGTTCGAGTCATCACTCTCTCGGAAAGGGTGAAATTTTCGAGCTCTCCCAGGCAAGGGGTCGAGGACTCGAAAAGGGTGAAATTTTCGAACAAGTTCTTGGTTCGAGCCCTCACTCCCTCGGAAAGGGTGAAATTTTCGAGCTCTCCCAGGCGAGGGATCAAGATGAAAAGGGTGAAATTTTTGAACAATTTCTTGGTTCGAGCCCTCACTCCCTCGGAAAGGGTGAAATTTTCGAGCTCTCCCAGGCGAGGGATCGAGGACTCGAAAAGGGTGAAATTTTCGAACAAGTTCTTGGTTCGAGCCCTCACTCCCTCGGAAAGGGTGAAATTTTCGAGCTCTCCCAGGCGAGGGATCGAGGACTCGAAAAGGGTGAAATTTTCGAACAAGATCTTTGTTCGAGCCCTCACTCCCTCGGAAAGGGTGAAATTTTCGAGCTCTCCCAGGCGAGGGATCGAGGACTCGAAAAGGGTGAAATTTTCGAACAAGTTCTTGGTCCGAGTCATCACTCCCTCGGAAAGGGTGAAATTTTCAAGCTCTCCCAGGCGAGGGATCGAGGACTTGAAAAGGGTGAAATTTTCGAACAAGTTCTTGGTTCGAGCCCTCACTCCCTCGGAAAGGGTGAAATTTTCAAGCTCTCCCGGGCGAGGGATCGAGAACTCGAAAAGGGTGAAATTTTCGAACAAGTCCTTGGTTCGAGTCATCACTCCCTCGGAAAGGGTGAAATTTACGAGCTCTCCCAGGCGAGGGATCGAGGACTCGACAAGGGTGAAATTTTCGAACAAGTTCTTGGTTCGAGCCCTCACTCCCTAGGAAAGGGTGAAATTTTCGAACAAGTTCTTGGTTCGGGTCATCACTCCCTCAGAAAGGGTGAAATTTTCGAGCTCTCCCAAGCAAGGGGTCGAGGACTCGAAAAGGGTGAAATTTTCGAACAAGTTCTTTGTTCGAGCCCTCACTCCCTCGGAAAGGGTGAAATTTTCGAGCTCTCCCAGGCGAGGGATCGAGGACTCGAAAAGGGTGAAATTTTTTACCAAGTTCTTGGTTCGAGCCCTCACTCCCTCGGAAAGGGTGAATTTTTCGAGCTCTCCCAGGCGAGGGATCGAGGACTCGAAAAGGGTGAAATTTTCGAACAAGTTCTTGTTTCGAGCCCTCACTCTCTCAGAAAGGGTGAAATTTTCGAGCTCTCCTAGGCGAGGGATCGAGGACTCGAAAAGGGTGAAATTTTCGAACAAGTTCTTGGTTCGAGCCCTCACTCCCTCGGAAAGGGTGAAATTTTCCAGCTCTCCCAGGCGAGGGATCGAGGACTCGAAAAGGGTGAAATTTTCGAACAAGTTCTTGGTTCGAGTCATCACTCCCTCGGAAAGGGTGAAATTTTCGAGCTCTCCCAGGCAAGGGATCGAGGACTCGAAAAGGGTGAAATTTTCGAACAAGTTCTTGGTTCGAGTCATCACTCCCTCGGAAAGGGTGAAATTTTCGAGCTCTCCCAGGCAAGGGATCGAGGACTCGAAAAGGGTGAAATTTTCGAACAAGTTCTTGGTTCGAGCCCTCACTCCCTCGGAAAGGGTGAAATTTTGGAGCTCTCCCAGGCGAGGGATCGAGGACTCGAAAAGGGTGAAATTTTCGAACAAGATCTTTGTTCGAGCCCTCACTCCCTCGGAAAGGGTGAAATTTTCGAGCTCTCCCAGGCGAGGGATCGAGGACTCGAAAAGGGTGAAATTTTCGAACAAGTTCTTGGTTCGAGTCATCACTCCCTCGGAAAGGGTGAAATTTTCAAGCTCTCCCAGGCGAGAGATCGAAGACTTGAAAAGGGTGAAATTTTCGAACAAGTTCTTGGTTCGAGCCCTCACTCCCTCGGAAAGGGTGAAATTTTCGAGCTCTCCCGGGCGAGGGATCGAGAACTCGAAAAGGGTGAAATTTTCGAACAAGTCCTTGGTTCGAGTCATCACTCCCTCGGAAAGGGTGAAATTTACGAGCTCTCCCAGGCGAGGGATCGAGGACTCGACAAGGGTGAAATTTTCGAACAAGTTCTTGGTTCGAGCCCTCACTCCCTAGGAAAGGGTGAAATTTTCGAACAAGTTCTTGGTTCGGGTCATCACTCCCTCAGAAAGGGTGAAATTTTCGAGCTCTCCCAAGCAAGGGGTCGAGGACTCGAAAAGGGTGAAATTTTCGAACAAGTTCTTTGTTCGAGCCCTCACTCCCTCGGAAAGGGTGAAATTTTCGAGCTCTCCCAGGCGAGGGATCGAGGACTCGAAAAGGGTGAAATTTTTTACCAAGTTCTTGGTTCGAGCCCTCACTCCCTCGGAAAGGGTGAAATTTTCGAGCTCTCCCAGGCGAGGGATCGAGGACTCGAAAAGGGTGAAATTTTCGAACAAGTTCTTGGTTCGAGCCCTCACTCTCTCAGAAAGGGTGAAATTTTCGAGCTCTCCTAGGCGAGGGATCGAGGACTCGAAAAGGGTGAAATTTTCGAACAAGTTCTTGGTTCGAGCCCTCACTCCCTCGGAAAGGGTGAAATTTTCCAGCTCTCCCAGGCGAGGGATCGAGGACTCGAAAAGGGTGAAATTTTCGAACAAGTTCTTGGTTCGAGTCATCACTCCCTCGGAAAGGGTGAAATTTTCGAGCTCTCCCAGGCAAGGGGTCGAGGACTCGAAAAGGGTGAAATTTTCGAACAAGTTCTTGGTTCGAGCCCTCACTCCCTCGGAAAGGGTGAAATTTTCGAGCTCTCCCAGGCGAGGGATCAAGATGAAAAGGGTGAAATTTTTGAACAAGTTCTTGGTTCGAGCCCTCACTCCCTCGGAAAGGGTGAAATTTTCGAGCTCTCCCAGGCGAGGGATCGAGGACTCGAAAAGGGTGAAATTTTCGAACAAGTTCTTGGTTCGAGCCATCACTCCCTCAGAAAGGGTGAAATTTTCGAGCTCTCCGAGGCAAGGGATCGAGGACTCGAAAAGGGTGAAATTTTCGAACAAGTTCTTGGTTCGAGTCATAACTCCCTCGGAAAGGGTGAAATTTTCGAGCTCTCCCAGGCAAGGGATCGAGGACTCGAAAAGGGTGAAATTTTCGAACAAGTACTTGGTTCGAGCCCTCACTCCCTCGGAAAGGGTGAAATTTTCAAGCTCTCCCAGGCGAGGGATCGAGGACTTGAAAAGGGTGAAATTTTCGAACAAGTTCTTGGTTCGAGCCCTCACTCCCTCGGAAAGGGTGAAATTTTCGAGCTCTCCCGGGCGAGGGATCGAGAACTCGAAAAGGGTGAAATTTTCGAACAAGTCCTTGGTTCGAGTCATCACTCCCTCGGAAAGGGTGAAATTTACGAGCTCTCCCAGGCGAGGGATCGAGGACTCGACAAGGGTGAAATTTTCGAACAAGTTCTTGGTTCGAGCCCTCACTCCCTAGGAAAGGGTGAAATTTTCGAACAAGTTCTTGGTTCGGGTCATCACTCCCTCAGAAAGGGTGAAATTTTCGAGCTCTCCCAAGCAAGGGGTCGAGGACTCGAAAAGGGTGAAAGTTTCGAACAAGTTCTTTGTTCGAGCCCTCACTCCCTCGGAAAGGGTGAAATTTTCGAGCTCTCCCAGGCGAGGGATCGAGGACTCGAAAAGGGTGAAATTTTTTACCAAGTTCTTGGTTCGAGCCCTCACTCCCTCGGAAAGGGTGAAATTTTCGAGCTCTCCCAGGCGAGGGATCGAGGACTCGAAAAGGGTGAAATTTTCGAACAAGTTCTTGGTTCGAGCCCTCACTCTCTCAGAAAGGGTGAAATTTTCGAGCTCTCCTAGGCGAGGGATCGAGGACTCGAAAAGGGTGAAATTTTCGAACAAGTTCTTGGTTCGAGCCCTCACTCCCTCGGAAAGGGTGAAATTTTCCAGCTCTCCCAGGCGAGGGATCGAGGACTCGAAAAGGGTGAAATTTTCGAACAAGTTCTTGGTTCGAGTCATCACTCCCTCGGAAAGGGTGAAATTTTCGAGCTCTCCCAGGCAAGGGGTCGAGGACTCGAAAAGGGTGAAATTTTCGAACAAGTTCTTGGTTCGAGCCCTCACTCCCTCGGAAAGGGTGAAATTTTCGAGCTCTCCCAGGCGAGGGATCAAGATGAAAAGGGTGAAATTTTTGAACAAGTTCTTGGTTCGAGCCCTCACTCCCTCGGAAAGGGTGAAATTTTCGAGCTCTCCCAGGCGAGGGATCGAGGACTCGAAAAGGGTGAAATTTTCGAACAAGTTCTTGGTTCGAGCCATCACTCCCTCAGAAAGGGTGAAATTTTCGAGCTCTCCGAGGCAAGGGATCGAGGACTCGAAAAGGGTGAAATTTTCGAACAAGTTCTTGGTTCGAGTCATAACTCCCTCGGAAAGGGTGAAATTTTCGAGCTCTCCCAGGCAAGGGATCGAGGACTCGAAAAGGGTGAAATTTTCGAACAAGTACTTGGTTCGAGCCCTCACTCCCTCGGAAAGGGTGAAATTTTCGAGCTCTCCCAGGCGAGGGATCGAGGACTCGAAAAGGGTGAAATTTTCGAACAAGTTCTTGGTTCGAGTCATCACTCCCTCGGAAAGGGTGAAATTTTCGAGCTCTCCCAGGGGAGGGATCGAGGACTCGAAAAGGGTGAAATTTTCGAACAAGTTCTTGGTTCGAGCCCTCACTCCCTCGGAAAGGGTGAAATTTTCGAGCTCTCCCAGGCGAGGGATCGAGGACTCGAAAAGGGTGAAATTTTCGAACAAGTTCTTTGTTCGAGCCCTCACTCCCTCTGAAAGGGTGAAATTTTCGAGCTCTCCAAGGCGAGGGATCGAGGACTCGAAAAGGGTGAAATTTTCGAACAAGTTCTTGGTTCGAGTCATCACTCCCTCAGAAAGGGTGAAATTTTCGAGCTCTCCCAGGCAAGGGATCGAGGACTCGAAAAGGGTGAAATTTTCGAACAAGTTCTTGGTTCGAGCCCTCACTCCCTCGGAAAGGGTGAAATTTTCGAGCTCTCCCAGGCGAGGGATCGAGGACTCGAAAAGGGTGAAATTTTCGAACAAGTTCTTGGTTCGAGTCATCACTCCCTCGGAAAGGGTGAAATTTTCAAGCTCTCCCAGGCGAGGGATCGAGGACTTGAAAAGGGTGAAATTTTCGAACAAGTTCTTGGTTCGAGCCCTCACTCCCTCAGAAAGGGTGAAATTTTCGAGCTCTCCCGGGCGAGGGATCGAGAACTCGAAAAGGGTGAAATTTTCGAACAAGTCCTTGGTTCGAGTCATCACTCCCTCGGAAAGGGTGAAATTTTCGAGCTCTCCCAGGCGAGGGATCGAGGACTCGACAAGGGTGAAATTTTCGAACAAGTTCTTGGTTCGAGCCCTCACTCCCTAGGAAAGGGTGAAATTTTCGAACAAGTTCTTGGTTCGGGTCATCACTCCCTCAGAAAGGGTGAAATTTTCGAGCTCTCCCAAGCATGGGGTCGAGGACTCGAAAAGGGTGAAATTTTCGAACAAGTTCTTGGTTCGAGCCCTCACTCCCTCGGAAAGGGTGAAATTTTCGAGCTCTCCCAGGCGAGGGATCGAGGACTCGAAAAGGGTGAAATTTTTGACCAAGTTCTTGGTTCGAGCCCTCACTCCCTCGGAAAGGGTGAAATTTTCGAGCTCTCCCAGGCGAGGGATCGAGTACTCGAAAAGGGTGAAATTTTCGAACAAGTTCTTGGTTCGAGCCCTCACTCTCTCAGAAAGGGTGAAATTTTCGAGGTCTCCTAGGCGAGGGATCGAGGACTCGAAAAGGGTGAAATTTTCGAACAAGTTCTTGGTTCGAGCCCTCACTCCCTCGGAAAGGGTGAAATTTTCCAGCTCTCCCAGGCGAGGGATCGAGGACTCGAAAAGGGTGAAATTTTCGAACAAGTTCTTGGTTCGAGTCATCACTCCCTCGGAAAGGGTGAAATTTTCGAGCTCTCCCAGGCAAGGGGTCGAGGACTCGAAAAGGGTGAAATTTTCGAACAAGTTCTTGGTTCGAGCCCTCACTCCCTCGGAAAGGGTGAAATTTTCGAGCTCTCCCAGGCGAGGGATCAAGATGAAAAGGGTGAAATTTTTGAACAAGTTCTTGGTTCGAGCCCTCACTCCCTCGGAAAGGGTGAAATTTTCGAGCTCTCCCAGGCGAGGGATCGAGGACTCGAAAAGGGTGAAATTTTCGAACAAGTTCTTGGTTCGAGCCCTCACTCCCTCAGAAAGGGTGAAATTTTCGAGCTCTCCGAGGCAAGGGATCGAGGACTCGAAAAGGGTGAAATTTTCGAATAAGTTCTTGGTTCGAGTCATAACTCCCTCGGAAAGGGTGAAATTTTCGAGCTCTCCCAGGCAAGGGATCGAGGACTCGAAAAGGGTGAAATTTTCGAACAAGTACTTGGTTCGAGCCCTCACTCCCTCGGAAAGGGTGAAATTTTCGAGCTCTCCCAGGCGAGGAATCGAGGACTCGAAAAGGGTGAAATTTTCGAACAAGTTCTTGGTTCGAGTCATCACTCACTCGGAAAGGGTGAAATTTTCGAGCTCTCCCAGGGGAGGGATCGAGGACTCGAAAAGGGTGAAATTTTCGAACAAGTTCTTGGTTCGAGCCCTCACTCCCTCGGAAAGGGTGAAATTTTCGAGCTCTCCCAGGCGAGGGATCGAGGACTCGAAAAGGGTGAAATTTTCGAACAAGTTCTTTATTCGAGCCCTCACTCCCTCGGAAAGGGTGAAATTTTCGAGCTCTCCAAGGCGAGGGATCGAGGACTCGAAAAGGGTGAAATTTTCGAACAAGTTCTTGGTTCGAGCCCTCACTCCCTCGGAAAGGGTGAAATTTTCGAGCTCTCCCAGGCGAGGGATCGAGGACTCGAAAAGTGTGAAATTTTCGAACAAGTTCTTTGTTCGAGTCATCACTCCCTCGGAAAGGGTGAAATTTTCGAGCTCTCCCAGGCGAGGGATCGAGGACTCGAAAAGCGTTAAATTTTCGAACAAGTTCTTGGTTCGAGCCCTCACTCTCTCGGAAAGGGTGAAATTTTCCAGCTCTCCCAGGCGAGGGATCGAGGACTCGAAAAGGGTGAAATTTTCGAACAAGTTCTTGGTTCGAGTCATCACTCCCTCGGAAAGGGTGAAATTTTCGAGCTCTCCCAGGCAAGGGGTCGAGGACTCGAAAAGGGTGAAATTTTCGAACAAGTTCTTGGTTCGAGCCCTCACTCCCTCGGAAAGGGTGAAATTTTCGAGCTCTCATAGGCGAGGGATCAAGATGAAAAGGGTGAAATTTTTGAACAAGTTCTTGGTTCGAGCCCTCACTCCCTCGGAAAGGGTGAAATTTTCGAGCTCTCCCAGGCGAGGGATCGAGGACTCGAAAAGGGTGAAATTTTCGAACAAGTTCTTGGTTCGAGCCCTCACTCCCTCGGAAAGGGTGAAATTTTCGAGCTCTCACAGGCGAGGGATCGAGGACTCGAAAAGGGTGAAATTTTCGAACAAGTTCTTGGTTCGAGCCCTCACTCCCTCAGAAAGGGTGAAATTTTCGAGCTCTCCTAGGCGAGGGATCGAGGACTCGAAAAGGGTGAAATTTTCGAACAAGTTCTTGGTTCGAGTCATCACTCCCTCGGAAAGGGTGAAATTTTCCAGCTCTCCCAGGCGAGGGATCGAGGACTCGAAAAGGGTGAAATTTTCGAACAAGTTCTTGGTTCGAGCCCTCACTCCCTCGGAAAGGGTGAAATTTTCGAGCTCTCCCAGGCGAGGGATCGAGGACTCGAAAAGTGTGAAATTTTCGAACAAGTTCTTTGTTCGAGTCATCATTCCCTCGGAAAGGGTGAAATTTTCGAGCTCTCCCAGGCGAGGGATCAAGATGAAAAGGGTGAAATTTTTGAACAAGTTCTTGGTTCGAGCCCTCACTCCCTCGGAAAGGGTGAAATTTTCGAGCTCTCCCAGGCGAGGGATCGAGGACTCGAAAAGGGTGAAATTTTCGAACAAGTTCTTGGTTCGAGCCCTCACTCCCTCAGAAAGGGTGAAATTTTCGAGCTCTCCGAGGCAAGGGATCGAGGACTCGAAAAGGGTGAAATTTTCGAATAAGTTCTTGGTTCGAGTCATAACTCCCTCGGAAAGGGTGAAATTTTCGAGCTCTCCCAGGCAAGGGATCGAGGACTCGAAAAGGGTGAAATTTTCGAACAAGTACTTGGTTCGAGCCCTCACTCCCTCGGAAAGGGTGAAATTTTCGAGCTCTCCCAGGCGAGGAATCGAGGACTCGAAAAGGGTGAAATTTTCGAACAAGTTCTTGGTTCGAGTCATCACTCACTCGGAAAGGGTGAAATTTTCGAGCTCTCCCAGGGGAGGGATCGAGGACTCGAAAAGGGTGAAATTTTCGAACAAGTTCTTGGTTCGAGCCCTCACTCCCTCGGAAAGGGTGAAATTTTCGAGCTCTCCCAGGCGAGGGATCGAGGACTCGAAAAGGGTGAAATTTTCGAACAAGTTCTTTATTCGAGCCCTCACTCCCTCGGAAAGGGTGAAATTTTCGAGCTCTCCAAGGCGAGGGATCGAGGACTCGAAAAGGGTGAAATTTTCGAACAAGTTCTTGGTTCGAGCCCTCACTCCCTCGGAAAGGGTGAAATTTTCGAGCTCTCCCAGGCGAGGGATCGAGGACTCGAAAAGTGTGAAATTTTCGAACAAGTTCTTTGTTCGAGTCATCACTCCCTCGGAAAGGGTGAAATTTTCGAGCTCTCCCAGGCGAGGGATCGAGGACTCGAAAAGCGTTAAATTTTCGAACAAGTTCTTGGTTCGAGCCCTCACTCTCTCGGAAAGGGTGAAATTTTCCAGCTCTCCCAGGCGAGGGATCGAGGACTCGAAAAGGGTGAAATTTTCGAACAAGTTCTTGGTTCGAGTCATCACTCCCTCGGAAAGGGTGAAATTTTCCAGCTCTCCCAGGCGAGGGATCGAGGACTCGAAAAGGGTGAAATTTTCGAACAAGTTCTTGGTTCGAGCCCTCACTCCCTCGGAAAGGGTGAAATTTTCGAGCTCTCCCAGGCGAGGGATCGAGGACTCGAAAAGTGTGAAATTTTCGAACAAGTTCTTTGTTCGAGTCATCATTCCCTCGGAAAGGGTGAAATTTTCGAGCTCTCCCAGGCGAGGGATCAAGATGAAAAGGGTGAAATTTTTGAACAAGTTCTTGGTTCGAGCCCTCACTCCCTCGGAAAGGGTGAAATTTTCGAGCTCTCCCAGGCGAGGGATCGAGGACTCGAAAAGGGTGAAATTTTCGAACAAGTTCTTGGTTCGAGCCCTCACTCCCTCAGAAAGGGTGAAATTTTCGAGCTCTCCGAGGCAAGGGATCGAGGACTCGAAAAGGGTGAAATTTTCGAATAAGTTCTTGGTTCGAGTCATAACTCCCTCGGAAAGGGTGAAATTTTCGAGCTCTCCCAGGCAAGGGATCGAGGACTCGAAAAGGGTGAAATTTTCGAACAAGTACTTGGTTCGAGCCCTCACTCCCTCGGAAAGGGTGAAATTTTCGAGCTCTCCCAGGCGAGGAATCGAGGACTCGAAAAGGGTGAAATTTTCGAACAAGTTCTTGGTTCGAGTCATCACTCACTCGGAAAGGGTGAAATTTTCGAGCTCTCCCAGGGGAGGGATCGAGGACTCGAAAAGGGTGAAATTTTCGAACAAGTTCTTGGTTCGAGCCCTCACTCCCTCGGAAAGGGTGAAATTTTCGAGCTCTCCCAGGCGAGGGATCGAGGACTCGAAAAGGGTGAAATTTTCGAACAAGTTCTTTATTCGAGCCCTCACTCCCTCGGAAAGGGTGAAATTTTCGAGCTCTCCAAGGCGAGGGATCGAGGACTCGAAAAGGGTGAAATTTTCGAACAAGTTCTTGGTTCGAGCCCTCACTCCCTCGGAAAGGGTGAAATTTTCGAGCTCTCCCAGGCGAGGGATCGAGGACTCGAAAAGTGTGAAATTTTCGAACAAGTTCTTTGTTCGAGTCATCACTCCCTCGGAAAGGGTGAAATTTTCGAGCTCTCCCAGGCGAGGGATCGAGGACTCGAAAAGCGTTAAATTTTCGAACAAGTTCTTGGTTCGAGCCCTCACTCTCTCGGAAAGGGTGAAATTTTCCAGCTCTCCCAGGCGAGGGATCGAGGACTCGAAAAGGGTGAAATTTTCGAACAAGTTCTTGGTTCGAGTCATCACTCCCTCGGAAAGGGTGAAATTTTCGAGCTCTCCCAGGCAAGGGGTCGAGGACTCGAAAAGGGTGAAATTTTCGAACAAGTTCTTGGTTCGAGCCCTCACTCCCTCGGAAAGGGTGAAATTTTCGAGCTCTCATAGGCGAGGGATCAAGATGAAAAGGGTGAAATTTTTGAACAAGTTCTTGGTTCGAGCCCTCACTCCCTCGGAAAGGGTGAAATTTTCGAGCTCTCCCAGGCGAGGGATCGAGGACTCGAAAAGGGTGAAATTTTCGAACAAGTTCTTGGTTCGAGCCCTCACTCCCTCGGAAAGGGTGAAATTTTCGAGCTCTCACAGGCGAGGGATCGAGGACTCGAAAAGGGTGAAATTTTCGAACAAGTTCTTGGTTCGAGCCCTCACTCCCTCAGAAAGGGTGAAATTTTCGAGCTCTCCTAGGCGAGGGATCGAGGACTCGAAAAGGGTGAAATTTTCGAACAAGTTCTTGGTTCGAGTCATCACTCCCTCGGAAAGGGTGAAATTTTCCAGCTCTCCCAGGCGAGGGATCGAGGACTCGAAAAGGGTGAAATTTTCGAACAAGTTCTTGGTTCGAGCCCTCACTCCCTCGGAAAGGGTGAAATTTTCGAGCTCTCCCAGGCGAGGGATCGAGGACTCGAAAAGTGTGAAATTTTCGAACAAGTTCTTTGTTCGAGTCATCATTCCCTCGGAAAGGGTGAAATTTTCGAGCTCTCCCAGGCGAGGGATCGAGGACTCGAAAAGCGTTAAATTTTCGAACAAGTTCTTGGTTCGAGCCCTCACTCCCTTGGAAAGGGTGAAATTTTCCAGCTCTCCCAGGCGAGGGATCGAGGACTCGAAAAGGGTGAAATTTTCGAACAAGTTCTTGGTTCGAGTCATCACTCCCTCGGAAAGGGTGAAATTTTCGAGCTCTCCCAGGCAAGGGGTCGAGGACTCGAAAAGGGTGAAATTTTCGAACAAGTTCTTGGTTCGAGCCCTCACTCCCTCGGAAAGGGTGAAATTTTCGAGCTCTCATAGGCGAGGGATCAAGATGAAAAGGGTGAAATTTTTGAACAAGTTCTTGGTTCGAGCCCTCACTCCCTCGGAAAGGGTGAAATTTTCGAGCTCTCCCAGGCGAGGGATCGAGGACTCGAAAAGGGTGAAATTTTCGAACAAGTTCTTGGTTCGAGCCCTCACTTCCTCAGAAAGGGTGAAATTTTCGAGCTCTCCGAGGCCAGGGATCGAGGACTCGAAAAGGGTGAAATTTTCGAACAAGTTCTTGGTTCGAGTCATCACTCCCTCGGAAAGAGTGAAATTTTCGAGCTCTCCCAGGCAAGGGATCGAGGACTCGAAAAGGGTGAAATTTTCGAACAAGTTCTTGGTTCGAGTCATCACTCCCTCGGAAAGGGTGAAATTTTCCAGCTCTCCCAGGCAAGGGATCGAGGACTCGAAAAGGGTGAAATTTTCGAACAAGTTCTTGGTTCGAGCCCTCACTCCCTCGGAAAGGGTGAAATTTTCGAGCTCTCCCAGCTGAGGGATCGAGGACTCGAAAAGTGTGAAATTTTCGAACAAGTTCTTGGTTCGAGTCATCACTCCCTCGGAAAGGGTGAAGTTTTCAAGCTCTCCCAGGCGAGGGATCGAGGACTTGAAAAGGGTGAAATTTTCGAACAAGTTCTTGGTTCGATCCCTCACTCCCTCGGAAAGGGTGAAATTTTCGAGCTCTCCCGGGCGAGGGATCGAGAACTCGAAAAGGGTGAAATTTTCGAACAAGTCCTTGGTTCGAGTCATCACTCCCTCGGAAAGGGTGAAATTTTCGAGCTCTCCCAGGCGAGGGATCGAGGACTCGACAAGGGTGAAATTTTCCAACAAGTTCTTGGTTCGAGCCCTCACTCCCTAGGAAAGGGTGAAATTTTCGAACAAGTTCGGGTCATCACTCCCTCAGAAAGGGTGAAATTTTCGAGCTCTCCCAAGCAAGGGGTCGAGGACTCGAAAAGGGTGAAATTTTAGAACAAGTTCTTGGTTCGAGCCCTCACTCCCTCGGAAAGGGTGAAATTTTCGAGCTCTCCCAGGCGAGGGATCGAGGACTCGAAAAGGGTGAAATTTTCGAACAAGTTCTTTGTTCGAGCCCTCACTCCCTCGGAAAGGGTGAAATTTTCGAGCTCTCCCAGGCGAGGGATCGAGGACTCGAAAAGGGTGAAATTTTCGAACAAGTTCTTGGTTCGAGCCCTCACTCCCTCAGAAAGGGTGAAATTTTCGAGCTCTCCTAGGCGAGGGATCGAGGACTCGAAAAGGGTGAAATTTTCGAACAAGTTCTTGGTTCGAGCCCTCACTCCCTCGGAAAGGGTGAAATTTTCCAGCTCTCCCAGGCGAGGGATCGAGGACTCGAAAAGGGTGAAATTTTCGAACAAGTTCTTGGTTCGAGTCATCACTCCCTCGGAAAGGGTGAAATTTTCGAGCTCTCCCAGGCAAGGGGTCGAGGACTCGAAAAGGGTGAAATTTTCGAACAAGTTCTTGGTTCGAGCCCTCACTCCCTCGGAAAGGGTGAAATTTTCGAGCTCTCCCAGGCGAGGGATCAAGATGAAAAGGGTGAAATTTTTGAACAAGTTCTTGGTTCGAGCCCTCACTCCCTCGGAAAGGGTGAAATTTTCCAGCTCTCCCAGGCGAGGGATCGAGGACTCGAAAAGGGTGAAATTTTCGAACAAGTTCTTGGTTCGAGCCCTCACTCCCTCGGAAAGGGTGAAATTTTCGAGCTCTCCCAGGCGAGGGATCGAGGACTCGAAAAGTGTGAAATTTTCGAACAAGTTCTTTATTCGAGTCATCACTCCCTCGGAAAGGGTGAAATTTTTGAGCTCTCCCAGGCGAGGGATCGAGGACTCGAAAAGCGTTAAATTTTCGAACAAGTTCTTGGTTCGAGCCCTCACTCCCTCGGAAAGGATGAAATTTTCCAGCTCTCCCAGGCGAGGGATCGAGGACTCGAAAAGGGTGAAATTTTCGAACAAGTTCTTGGTTCGAGTCATCACTCCCTCGGAAAGGGTGAAATTTTCGAGCTCTCCCAGGCAAGGGGTCGAGGACTCGAAAAGGGTGAAATTTTCGAACAAGTTCTTGGTTCGAGCCCTCACTCCCTCGGAAAGGGTGAAATTTTCGAGCTCTCATAGGCGAGGGATCAAGATGAAAAGGGTGAAATTTTTGAACAAGTTCTTGGTTCGAGCCCTCACTCCCTCGGAAAGGGTGAAATTTTCGAGCTCTCCCAGGCGAGGGATCGAGGACTCGAAAAGGGTGAAATTTTTGAACAAGTTCTTGGTTCGAGCCCTCACTCCCTCGGAAAGGGTGAAATTTTCGAGCTCTCCCAGGCGAGGGATCGAGGACTCGAAAAGGGTGAAATTTTCGAACAAGTTCTTGGTTCGAGCCCTCACTCCCTCAGAAAGGGTGAAATTTTCGAGCTCTCCTAGGCGAGGGATCGAGGACTCGAAAAGGGTGAAATTTTCGAACAAGTTCTTGGTTCGAGCCCTCACTCCCTCGGAAAGGGTGAAATTTTTCAGCTCTCCCAGGCGAGGGATCGAGGACTCGAAAAGGGTGAAATTTTCGAACAAGTTCTTGGTTCGAGCCCTCACTCCCTCGGAAAGGGTGAAATTTTCGAGCTCTCCCAGGCGAGGGATCGAGGACTCGAAAAGCGTTAAATTTTCGAACAAGTTCTTGGTTCGAGCCCTCACTCCCTCGGAAAGGATGAAATTTTCCAGCTCTCCCAGGCGAGGGATCGAGGACTCGAAAAGGGTGAAATTTTCGAACAAGTTCTTGGTTCGAGTCATCACTCCCTCGGAAAGGGTGAAATTTTCGAGCTCTCCCAGGCAAGGGGTCGAGGACTCGAAAAGGGTGAAATTTTCGAACAAGTTCTTGGTTCGAGCCCTCACTCCCTCGGAAAGGGTGAAATTTTCGAGCTCTCATAGGCGAGGGATCAAGATGAAAAGGGTGAAATTTTTGAACAAGTTCTTGGTTCGAGCCCTCACTCCCTCGGAAAGGGTGAAATTTTCGAGCTCTCCGAGGCAAGGGATCGAGGACTCGAAAAGTGTGAAATTTTCGAACAAGTTCTTTGTTCGAGTCATCACTCCCTCGGAAAGGGTGAAATTTTCGAGCTCTCCCAGGCGAGGGATCGAGGACTCGAAAAGCGTTAAATTTTCGAACAAGTTCTTGGTTCGAGCCCTCACTCCCTCGGAAAGGATGAAATTTTCCAGCTCTCCCAGGCGAGGGATCGAGGACTCGAAAAGGGTGAAATTTTCGAACAAGTTCTTGGTTCGAGTCATCACTCCCTCGGAAAGGGTGAAATTTTCGAGCTCTCCCAGGCAAGGGGTCGAGGACTCGAAAAGGGTGAAATTTTCGAACAAGTTCTTGGTTCGAGCCCTCACTCCCTCGGAAAGGGTGAAATTTTCGAGCTCTCATAGGAGAGGGATCAAGATGAAAAGGGTGAAATTTTTGAACAAGTTCTTGGTTCGAGCCCTCACTTCCTCGGAAAGGGTGAAATTTTCGAGCTCTCCCAGGCGAGGGATCGAGGACTCGAAAAGGGTGAAATTTTTGAACAAGTTCTTGGTTCGAGCCCTCACTCCCTCGGAAAGGGTGAAATTTTCGAGCTCTCCCAAGCGAGGGATCGAGGACTCGAAAAGGGTGAAATTTTCGAACAAGTTCTTGGTTCGAGCCCTCACTCCCTCAGAAAGGGTGAAATTTTCGAGCTCTCCTAGGCGAGGGATCGAGGACTCGAAAAGGGTGAAATTTTCGAACAAGTTCTTGGTTCGAGCTCTCACTCCCTCGGAAAGGGTGAAATTTTCGAGCTCTCCCAGGCAAGGGGTCGAGGACTCGAAAAGGGTGAAATTTTCGAACAAGTTCTTGGTTCGAGCCCTCACTCCCTCGGAAAGGGTGAAATTTTCGAGCTCTCATAGGCGAGGGATCAAGATGAAAAGGGTGAAATTTTTGAACAAGTTCTTGGTTCGAGCCCTCACTCCCTCGGAAAGGGTGAAATTTTCGAGCTCTCCGAGGCAAGGGATCGAGGACTCGAAAAGTGTGAAATTTTCGAACAAGTTCTTTGTTCGAGTCATCACTCCCTCGGAAAGGGTGAAATTTTCGAGCTCTCCCAGGCGAGGGATCGAGGACTCGAAAAGCGTTAAATTTTCGAACAAGTTCTTGGTTCGAGCCCTCACTCCCTCGGAAAGGATGAAATTTTCCAGCTCTCCCAGGCGAGGGATCGAGGACTCGAAAAGGGTGAAATTTTCGAACAAGTTCTTGGTTCGAGTCATCACTCCCTCGGAAAGAGTGAAATTTTCGAGCTCTCCCAGGCAAGGGGTCGAGGACTCGAAAAGGGTGAAATTTTCGAACAAGTTCTTGGTTCGAGCCCTCACTCCCTCGGAAAGGGTGAAATTTTCGAGCTCTCATAGGCGAGGGATCAAGATGAAAAGGGTGAAATTTTTGAACAAGTTCTTGGTTCGAGCCCTCACTCCCTCGGAAAGAGTGAAATTTTCGAGCTCTCCCAGGCGAGGGATCGAGGACTCGAAAAGGGTGAAATTTTTGAACAAGTTCTTGGTTCGAGCCCTCACTCCCTCGGAAAGGGTGAAATTTTCGAGCTCTCCCAGGCGAGGGATCGAGGACTCGAAAAGGGTGAAATTTTCGAACAAGTTCTTGGTTCGAGCCCTCACTCCCTCAGAAAGGGTGAAATTTTCGAGCTCTCCTAGGCGAGGGATCGAGGACTCGAAAAGGGTGAAATTTTCGAACAAGTTCTTTGTTCGAGCCCTCACTCCCTCGGAAAGGGTGAAATTTTCCAGCTCTCCCAGGCGAGGGATCGAGGACTCGAAAAGGGTGAAATTTTCGAACAAGTTCTTGGTTCGAGCCCTCACTCCCTCGGAAAGGGTGAAATTTTCGAGCTCTCCCAGGCGAGGGATCGAGGACTCGAAAAGCGTTAAATTTTCGAACAAGTTCTTGGTTCGAGCCCTCACTCCCTCGGAAAGGATGAAATTTTCCAGCTCTCCCAGGCGAGGGATCGAGGACTCGAAAAGGGTGAAATTTTCGAACAAGTTCTTGGTTCGAGTCATCACTCCCTCGGAAAGGGTGAAATTTTCGAGCTCTCCCAGGCAAGGGGTCGAGGACTCGAAAAGGGTGAAATTTTCGAACAAGTTCTTGGTTCGAGTCATCACTCCCTCGGAAAGGGTGAAATTTTCGAGCTCTCCCAGGCAAGGGGTCGAGGACTCGAAAAGGGTGAAATTTTCGAACAAGTTCTTGGTTCGAGCCCTCACTCCCTCGGAAAGGGTGAAATTTTCGAGCTCTCATAGGCGAGGGATCAAGATGAAAAGGGTGAAATTTTTGAACAAGTTCTTGGTTCGAGCCCTCACTCCCTCGGAAAGGGTGAAATTTTCGAGCTCTCCCAGGCGAGGGATCGAGGACTCGAAAAGGGTGAAATTTTCGAACAAGTTCTTGGTTCGAGCCCTCACTCCCTCAGAAAGGGTGAAATTTTCGAGCTCTCCGAGGCAAGGGATCGAGGACTCGAAAAGGGTGAAATTTTCGAACAAGTTCTTGGTTCGAGTCATCACTCCCTCGGAAAGGGTGAAATTTTCGAGCTCTCCCAGGCAAGGGATCGAGGACTCGAAAAGGGTGAAATTTTCGAACAAGTTCTTGGTTCGAGTCATCACTCCCTCGGAAAGGGTGAAATTTTAGAGCTCTCCCAGGCGAGGGATCGAGGACTCGAAAAGGGTGAAATTTTCGAACAAGTTCTTGGTTCGAGCCCTCACTCCCTCGGAAAGGGTGAAATTTTCCAGCTCTCCCAGGCGAGGGATCGAGGACTCGAAAAGGGTGAAATTTTCGAACAAGTTCTTGGTTCGAGCCCTCACTCCCTCAGAAAGGGTGAAATTTTCGAGCTCTCCTAGGCGAGGGATCGAGGACTCGAAAAGGGTGAAATTTTCGAACAAGTTCTTTGTTCGAGCCCTCACTCCCTCGGAAAGGGTGAAATTTTCCAGCTCTCCCAGGCGAGGGATCGAGGACTCGAAAAGGGTGAAATTTTCGAACAAGTTCTTGGTTCGAGCCCTCACTCCCTCGGAAAGGGTGAAATTTTCGAGCTCTCCCAGGCGAGGGATCGAGGACTCGAAAAGCGTTAAATTTTCGAACAAGTTCTTGGTTCGAGCCCTCACTCCCTCGGAAAGGATGAAATTTTCCAGCTCTCCCAGGCGAGGGATCGAGGACTCGAAAAGGGTGAAATTTTCGAACAAGTTCTTGGTTCGAGTCATCACTCCCTCGGAAAGGGTGAAATTTTCGAGCTCTCCCAGGCAAGGGGTCGAGGACTCGAAAAGGGTGAAATTTTCGAACAAGTTCTTGGTTCGAGTCATCACTCCCTCGGAAAGGGTGAAATTTTCGAGCTCTCCCAGGCAAGGGGTCGAGGACTCGAAAAGGGTGAAATTTTCGAACAAGTTCTTGGTTCGAGCCCTCACTCCCTCGGAAAGGGTGAAATTTTCGAGCTCTCATAGGCGAGGGATCAAGATGAAAAGGGTGAAATTTTTGAACAAGTTCTTGGTTCGAGCCCTCACTCCCTCGGAAAGGGTGAAATTTTCGAGCTCTCCCAGGCGAGGGATCGAGGACTCGAAAAGGGTGAAATTTTCGAACAAGTTCTTGGTTCGAGCCCTCACTCCCTCAGAAAGGGTGAAATTTTCGAGCTCTCCGAGGCAAGGGATCGAGGACTCGAAAAGGGTGAAATTTTCGAACAAGTTCTTGGTTCGAGTCATCACTCCCTCGGAAAGGGTGAAATTTTCGAGCTCTCCCAGGCAAGGGATCGAGGACTCGAAAAGGGTGAAATTTTCGAACAAGTTCTTGGTTCGAGTCATCACTCCCTCGGAAAGGGTGAAATTTTAGAGCTCTCCCAGGCGAGGGATCGAGGACTCGAAAAGGGTGAAATTTTCGAACAAGTTCTTGGTTCGAGCCCTCACTCCCTCGGAAAGGGTGAAATTTTCCAGCTCTCCCAGGCGAGGGATCGAGGACTCGAAAAGGGTGAAATTTTCGAACAAGTTCTTGGTTCGAGCCCTCACTCCCTCGGAAAGGGTGAAATTTTCGAGCTCTCCCAGGCGAGGGATCGAGGACTCGAAAAGCGTTAAATTTTCGAACAAGTTCTTGGTTCGAGCCCTCACTCCCTCGGAAAGGATGAAATTTTCCAGCTCTCCCAGGCGAGGGATCGAGGACTCGAAAAGGGTGAAATTTTCGAACAAGTTCTTGGTTCGAGTCATCACTCCCTCGGAAAGGGTGAAATTTTCGAGCTCTCCCAGGCAAGGGGTCGAGGACTCGAAAAGGGTGAAATTTTCGAACAAGTTCTTGGTTCGAGTCATCACTCCCTCGGAAAGGGTGAAATTTTCGAGCTCTCCCAGGCAAGGGGTCGAGGACTCGAAAAGGGTGAAATTTTCGAACAAGTTCTTGGTTCGAGCCCTCACTCCCTCGGAAAGGGTGAAATTTTCGAGCTCTCATAGGCGAGGGATCAAGATGAAAAGGGTGAAATTTTTGAACAAGTTCTTGGTTCGAGCCCTCACTCCCTCGGAAAGGGTGAAATTTTCGAGCTCTCCCAGGCGAGGGATCGAGGACTCGAAAAGGGTGAAATTTTCGAACAAGTTCTTGGTTCGAGCCCTCACTCCCTCAGAAAGGGTGAAATTTTCGAGCTCTCCGAGGCAAGGGATCGAGGACTCGAAAAGGGTGAAATTTTCGAACAAGTTCTTGGTTCGAGTCATCACTCCCTCGGAAAGGGTGAAATTTTCGAGCTCTCCCAGGCAAGGGATCGAGGACTCGAAAAGGGTGAAATTTTCGAACAAGTTCTTGGTTCGAGTCATCACTCCCTCGGAAAGGGTGAAATTTTCCAGCTCTCCCAGGCAAGGGATCGAGGACTCGAAAAGGGTGAAATTTTCGAACAAGTTCTTGGTTCGAGCCCTCACTCCCTCGGAAAGGGTGAAATTTTCGAGCTCTCCCAGGCGAGGGATCGAGGACTCGAAAAGTGTGAAATTTTCGAACAAGTTCTTGGTTCGAGTCATCACTCCCTCGGAAAGGGTGAAGTTTTCAAGCTCTCCCAGGCGAGGGATCGAGGACTTGAAAAGGGTGAAATTTTCGAACAAGTTCTTGGTTCGATCCCTCACTCCCTCGGAAAGGGTGAAATTTTCGAGCTCTCCCGGGCGAGGGATCGAGAACTCGAAAAGGGTGAAATTTTCGAACAAGTCCTTGGTTCGAGTCATCACTCCCTCGGAAAGGGTGAAATTTTCGAGCTCTCCCAGGCGAGGGATCGAGGACTCGACAAGGGTGAAATTTTCGAACAAGTTCTTGGTTCGAGCCCTCACTCCCTAGGAAAGGGTGAAATTTTCGAACAAGTTCGGGTCATCACTCCCTCAGAAAGGGTGAAATTTTCGAGCTCTCCCAAGCAAGGGGTCGAGGACTCAAAAAGGGTGAAATTTTAGAACAAGTTCTTGGTTCGAGCCCTCACTCCCTCGGAAAGGGTGAAATTTTCGAGCTCTCCCAGGCGAGGGATCGAGGACTCGAAAAGGGTGAAATTTTCGAACAAGTTCTTTGTTCGAGCCCTCACTCCCTCGGAAAGGGTGAAATTTTCGAGCTCTCCCAGGCGAGGGATCGAGGACTCGAAAAGGGTGAAATTTTCGAGCTCTCCCGGGCGAGGGATCGAGAACTCGAAAAGGGTGAAATTTTCGAACAAGTCCTTGGTTCGAGTCATCACTCCCTCGGAAAGGGTGAAATTTTCGAGCTCTCCCAGGCGAGGGATCGAGGACTCGACAAGGGTGAAATTTTCGAACAAAGTCTTGGTTCGAGCCCTCACTCCCTAGGAAAGGGTGAAATTTTCGAACAAGTTCGGGTCATCACTCCCTCAGAAAGGGTGAAATTTTCGAGCTCTCCCAAGCAAGGGGTCGAGGACTCGAAAAGGGTGAAATTTTAGAACAAGTTCTTGGTTCGAGCCCTCACTCCCTCGGAAAGGGTGAAATTTTCGAGCTCTCCCAGGCGAGGGATCGAGGACTCGAAAAGGGTGAAATTTTCGAACAAGTTCTTTGTTCGAGCCCTCACTCCCTCAGAAAGGGTGAAATTTTCGAGCTCTCCTAGGCGAGGGATCGAGGACTCGAAAAGGGTGAAATTTTCGAACAAGTTCTTGGTTCGAGCCCACACTCCCTCGGAATGGGTGAAATTTTCCAGCTCTCCCAGGCGAGGGATCGAGGACTCGAAAAGGGTGAAATTTTCGAACAAGTTCTTGGTTCGAGTCATCACTCCCTCGGAAAGGGTGAAATTTTCGAGCTCTCCCAGGCAAGGGGTGGAGGACTCGAAAAGGGTGAAATTTTCGAACAAGTTCTTGGTTCGAGCCCTCACTCCCTCGGAAAGGGTGAAATTTTCGAGCTCTCCCAGGCGAGGGATCAAGATGAAAAGGGTGAAATTTTTGAACAAGTTCTTGGTTAAAGCCCTCAATCCCTCGGAAAGGGTGAAATTTTCCAGCTCTCCCAGGCGAGGGATCGAGGACTCGAAAAGGGTGAAATTTTCGAACAAGTTCTTGGTTCGAGCCCTCACTCCCTCGGAAAGGGTGAAATTTTCGAGCTCTCTCAGGCGAGGGATCGAGGACTCGAAAAGTGTGAAATTTTCGAACAAGTTCTTTGTTCGAGTCATCACACCCTCGGAAAGGGTGAAATTTTCGAGCTCTCCCAGGCGAGGGATCGAGGACTCGAAAAGCGTTAAATTTTCGAACAAGTTCTTGGTTCGAGCCCTCACTCCCTCGGAAAGGATGAAATTTTCCAGCTCTCCCAGGCGAGGGATCGAGGACTCGAAAAGGGTGAAATTTTCGAACAAGTTCTTGGTTCGAGTCATCACTCCCTCGGAAAGGGTGAAATTTTCGAGCTCTCCCAGGCAAGGGGTCGAGGACTCGAAAAGGGTGAAATTTTCGAACAAGTTCTTGGTTCGAGCCCTCACTCCCTCGGAAAGGGTGAAATTTTCGAGCTCTCCCAGGCGAGGGATCGAGGACTCGAAAAGTGTGAAATTTTCGAACAAGTTCTTGGTTCGAGTCATCACTCCCTCGGAAAGGGTGAAGTTTTCAAGCTCTCCCAGGCGAGGGATCGAGGACTTGAAAAGGGTGAAATTTTCGAACAAGTTCTTGGTTCGATCCCTCACTCCCTCGGAAAGGGTGAAATTTTCGAGCTCTCCCGGGCGAGGGATCGAGAACTCGAAAAGGGTGAAATTTTCGAACAAGTCCTTGGTTCGAGTCATCACTCCCTCGGAAAGGGTGAAATTTTCGAGCTCTCCCAGGCGAGGGATCGAGGACTCGACAAGGGTGAAATTTTCGAACAAGTTCTTGGTTCGAGCCCTCACTCCCTAGGAAAGGGTGAAATTTTCGAACAAGTTCGGGTCATCACTCCCTTAGAAAGGGTGAAATTTTCGAGCTCTCCCAAGCAAGGGGTTGAGGACTCGAAAAGGTTGAAATTTTAGAACAAGTTCTTGGTTCGAGCCCTCACTCCCTCGGAAAGGGTGAAATTTTCGAGCTCTCCCAGGCGAGGGATCGAGGACTCGAAAAGGGTGAAATTTTCGAACAAGTTCTTTGTTCGAGCCCTCACTCCCTCGGAAAGGGTGAAATTTTCGAGCTCTCCCAGGCGAGGGATCGAGGACTCGAAAAGGGTGAAATTTTCGAACAAGTTCTTGGTTCGAGCCCTCACTCCCTCAGAAAGGGTGAAATTTTCGAGCTCTCCTAGGCGAGGGATCGAGGACTCGAAAAGGGTGAAATTTTCGAACAAGTTCTTGGTTCGAGCCCTCACTCCCTCGGAAAGGGTGAAATTTTCCAGCTCTCCCAGGCGAGGGATCGAGGACTCGAAAAGGGTGAAATTTTCGAACAAGTTCTTGGTTCGAGTCATCACTCCCTCGGAAAGGGTGAAATTTTCGAGCTCTCCCAGGCAAGGGGTCGAGGACTCGAAAAGGGTGAAATTTTCGAACAAGTTCTTGGTTCGAGCCCTCACTCCCTCGGAAAGGGTGAAATTTTCGAGCTCTCCCAGGCGAGGGATCGAGGACTCGAAAAGGGTTAAATTTTCGAACAAGTTCTTGGTTCGAGCCCTCACTCCCTCAGAAAGGGTGAAATTTTCGAGCTCTCCTAGGCGAGGGATCGAGGACTCGAAAAGGGTGAAATTTTCGAACAAGTTCTTGGTTCGAGCCCTCACTCCCTCGGAAAGGGTGAAATTTTCGAGCTCTCCCAGGCGAGGGATCAAGATGAAAAGGGTGAAATTTTTGAACAAGTTCTTGGTTCGAGCCCTCACTCCCTCGGAAAGGGTGAAATTTTCCAGCTCTCCCAGGCGAGGGATCGAGGACTCGAAAAGGGTGAAATTTTCGAACAAGTTCTTGGTTCGAGCCCTCACTCCCTCGGAAAGGGTGAAATTTTCGAGCTCTCCCAGGCGAGGGATCGAGGACTCGAAAAGTGTGAAATTTTCGAACAAGTTCTTTGTTCGAGTCATCACTCCCTCGGAAAGGGTGAAATTTTTGAGCTCTCCCAGGAGAGGGATCGAGGACTCGAAAAGCGTTAAATTTTCGAACAAGTTCTTGGTTCGAGCCCTCACTCCCTCGGAAAGGATGAAATTTTCCAGCTCTCCCAGGCGAGGGATCGAGGACTCGAAAAGGGTGAAATTTTCGAACAAGTTCTTGGTTCGAGTCATCACTCCCTCGGAAAGGGTGAAATTTTCGAGCTCTCCCAGGCAAGGGGTCGAGGACTCGAAAAGGGTGAAATTTTCGAACAAGTTCTTGGTTCGAGCCCTCACTCCCTCGGAAAGGGTGAAATTTTCGAGCTCTCATAGGCGAGGGATCAAGATGAAAAGGGTGAAATTTTTGAACAAGTTCTTGGTTCGAGCCCTCACTCCCTCGGAAAGGGTGAAATTTTCGAGCTCTCCCAGGCGAGGGATCGAGGACTCGAAAAGGGTGAAATTTTCGAACAAGTTCTTGGTTCGAGTCATCACTCCCTCGGAAAGGGTGAAATTTTCGAGCTCTCCCAGGCAAGGGGTCGAGGACTCGAAAAGGGTGAAATTTTCGAACAAGTTCTTGGTTCGAGCCCTCACTCCCTCGGAAAGGGTGAAATTTTCGAGCTCTCCCAGGCGAGGGATCAAGATGAAAAGGGTGAAATTTTTGAACAAGTTCTTGGTTCGAGCCCTCACTCCCTCGGAAAGGGTGAAATTTTCCAGCTCTCCCAGGCGAGGGATCGAGGACTCGAAAAGGGTGAAATTTTCGAACAAGTTCTTGGTTCGAGCCCTCACTCCCTCGGAAAGGGTGAAATTTTCGAGCTCTCCCAGGCGAGGGATCGAGGACTCGAAAAGTGTGAAATTTTCGAACAAGTTCTTTGTTCGAGTCATCACTCCCTCGGAAAGGGTGAAATTTTTGAGCTCTCCCAGGCGAGGGATCGAGGACTCGAAAAGCGTTAAATTTTCGAACAAGTTCTTGGTTCGAGCCCTCACTCCCTCGGAAAGGATGAAATTTTCCAGCTCTCCCAGGCGAGGGATCGAGGACTCGAAAAGGGTGAAATTTTCGAACAAGTTCTTGGTTCGAGTCATCACTCCCTCGGAAAGGGTGAAATTTTCGAGCTCTCCCAGGCAAGGGGTCGAGGACTCGAAAAGGGTGAAATTTTCGAACAAGTTCTTGGTTCGAGCCCTCACTCCTTCGGAAAGGGTGAAATTTTCGAGCTCTCATAGGCGAGGGATCAAGATGAAAAGGGTGAAATTTTTGAACAAGTTCTTGGTTCGAGCCCTCACTCCCTCGGAAAGGGTGAAATTTTCGAGCTCTCCGAGGCAAGGGATCGAGGACTCGAAAAGTGTGAAATTTTCCAGTTCTCCCAGGCGAGGGATCGAGGACTCGAAAAGGGTGAAATTTTCGAACAAGTTCTTGGTTCGAGCCCTCACTCCCTCAGAAAGGGTGAAATTTTCGAGCTCTCCTAGGCGAGGGATCGAGGACTCGAAAAGGGTGAAATTTTCGAACAAGTTCTTGGTTCGAGCCCTCACTCCCTCGGAAAGGGTGAAATTTTCCAGTTCTCCCAGGCGAGGGATCGAGGACTCGAAAAGGGTGAAATTTTCGAACAAGTTCTTGGTTCGAGCCCTCACTCCCTCGGAAAGGGTGAAATTTTCGAGCTCTCCCAGGCGAGGGATCGAGGACTCGAAAAGCGTTAAATTTTCGAACAAGTTCTTGGTTCGAGCCCTCACTCCCTCGGAAAGGATGAAATTTTCCAGCTCTCCCAGGCGAGGGATCGAGGACTCGAAAAGGGTGAAATTTTCGAACAAGTTCTTGGTTCGAGTCATCACTCCCTCGGAAAGGGTGAAATTTTCGAGCTCTCCCAGGCAAGGGGTCGAGGACTCGAAAAGGGTGAAATTTTCGAACAAGTTCTTGGTTCGAGCCCTCACTCCCTCGAAAAAGGGTGAAATTTTCGAGCTCTCATAGGCGAGGGATCAAGATGAAAAGGGTGAAATTTTTGAACAAGTTCTTGGTTCGAGCCCTCACTCCCTCGGAAAGGGTGAAATTTTCGAGCTCTCCGAGGCAAGGGATCGAGGACTCAAAAAGTGTGAAATTTTCGAACAAGTTCTTTGTTCGAGTCATCACTCCCTCAGAAAGGGTGAAATTTTCGAGCTCTCCCAGGCGAGGGATCGAGGACTCGAAAAGCGTTAAATTTTCGAACAAGTTCTTGGTTCGAGCCCTCACTCCCTCGGAAAGGATGAAATTTTCCAGCTCTCCCAGGCGAGGGATCGAGGACTCGAAAAGGGTGAAATTTTCGAACAAGTTCTTGGTTCGAGTCATCACTCCCTCGGAAAGGGTGAAATTTTCGAGCTCTCCCAGGCAAGGGGTCGAGGACTCGAAAATGGTGAAATTTTCGAACAAGTTCTTGGTTCGAGCCCTCACTCCCTCGGAAAGGGTGAAATTTTCGAGCTCTCATAGGCGAGGGATCAAGATGAAAAGGGTGAAATTTTTGAACAAGTTCTTGGTTCGAGCCCTCACTCCCTCGGAAAGGGTGAAATTTTCGAGCTCTCCCAGGCGAGGGATCGAGGACTCGAAAAGGGTGAAATTTTTGAACAAGTTCTTGGTTCGAGCCCTCACTCCCTCGGAAAGGGTGAAATTTTCGAGCTCTCCCAGGCGAGGGATCGAGGACTCGAAAAGGGTGAAATTTTCGAACAAGTTCTTGGTTCGAGCCCTCACTCCCTCAGAAAGGGTGAAATTTTCGAGCTCTCCTAGGCGAGGGATCGAGGACTCGAAAAGGGTGAAATTTTCGAACAAGTTCTTGGTTCGAGCCCTCACTCCCTCGGAAAGGGTGAAATTTTCGAGCTCTCCCAGGCGAGGGATCAAGATGAAAAGGGTGAAATTTTTGAACAAGTTCTTGGTTCGAGCCCTCACTCCCTCGGAAAGGGTGAAATTTTCCAGCTCTCCCAGGCGAGGGATCGAGGACTCGAAAAGGGTGAAATTTTCGAACAAGTTCTTGGTTCGAGCCCTCACTCCCTCGGAAAGGGTGAAATTTTCGAGCTCTCCCAGGCGAGGGATCGAGGACTCGAAAAGCGTTAAATTTTCGAACAAGTTCTTGGTTCGAGCCCTCACTCCCTCGGAAAGGATGAAATTTTCCAGCTCTCCCAGGCGAGGGATCGAGGACTCGAAAAGGGTGAAATTTTCGAACAAGTTCTTGGTTTGAGTCATCACTCCCTCGGAAAGGGTGAAATTTTCGAGCTCTCCCAGGCAAGGGGTCGAGGACTCGAAAAGGGTGAAATTTTCGAACAAGTTCTTGGTTCGAGCCCTCACTCCCTCGGAAAGGGTGAAATTTTCGAGCTCTCATAGGCGAGGGATCAAGATGAAAAGGGTGAAATTTTTGAACAAGTTCTTGGTTCGAGCCCTCACTCCCTCGGAAAGGGTGAAATTTTCGAGCTCTCCGAGGCAAGGGATCGAGGACTCGAAAATGGTGAAATTTTCGAACAAGTTCTTGGTTCGAGTCATCACTCCCTCGGAAAGGGTGAAATTTTCCAGCTCTCCCAGGCAAGGGATCGAGGACTCGAAAAGGGTGAAATTTTCGAACAAGTTCTTGGTTCGAGCCCTCACTCCCTCGGAAAGGGTGAAATTTTCGAGCTCTCCCAGGCGAGGGATCGAGGACTCGAAAAGTGTGAAATTTTCGAACAAGTTCTTGGTTCGAGTCATCACTCCCTCGGAAAGGGTGAAATTTTCAAGCTCTCCCAGGCGAGGGATCGAGGACTTGAAAAGGGTGAAATTTTCGAACAAGTTCTTGGTTCGATCCCTCACTCCCTCGGAAAGGGTGAAATTTTCGAACAAGTTCTTGGTTCGGGTCATCACTCCCTCAGAAAGGGTGAAATTTTAGAGCTCTCCCAAGCAAGGGGTCGAGGACTCGAAAAGGATGAAATTTTAGAACAAGTTCTTGGTTCGAGCCCTCACTCTCTCGGAAAGGGTGAAATTTTCCAGCTCTCCCAGGCGAGAGATCGAGGACTCGAAAAGGGTGAAATTTTCGAACAAGTTCTTGATTCGAGCCCTCACTCCCTCAGAAAGGGTGAAATTTTCGAGCTCTCCTAGGCGAGGGATCGAGGACTCGAAAAGGGTGAAATTTTCGAACAAGTTCTTGGTTCGAGCCCTCACTCCCTCGGAAAGGGTGAAATTTTCCAGCTCTCCCAGGCGAGGGATCGAGGACTCGAAAAGGGTGAAATTTTCGAACAAGTTCTTGGTTCGAGTCATCACTCCCTCGGAAAGGGTGAAATTTTCGAGCTCTCCCAGGCAAGGGGTCGAGGACTCGAAAAGGGTGAAATTTTCGAACAAGTTCTTGGTTCGAGCCCTCACTCCCTCGGAAAGGGTGAAATTTTCGAGCTCTCCCAGGCGAGGGATCAAGATGAAAAGGGTGAAATTTTTGAACAAGTTCTTGGTTCGAGCCCTCACTCCCTCGGAAAGGGTGAAATTTTCGAGCTCTCCCAGGCGAGGGATCGAGGACTCGAAAAGGGTGAAATTTTCGAACAAGTTCTTGGTTCGAGCCCTCACTCTCTCAGAAAGGGTGAAATTTTCGAGCTCTCCGAGGCAAGGGATCGAGGACTCGAAAAGGGTGAAATTTTCGAACAAGTTCTTGGTTCGAGTCATCACTCCCTCGGAAAGGGTGAAATTTTCGAGCTCTCCGAGGCAAGGGATCGAGGACTCGAAAAGGGTGAAATTTTCGAACAAGTTCTTGGTTCGAGTCATCACTCCCTCGGAAAGGGTGAAATTTTCGAGCTCTCCCAGGCGAGGGATCGAGGACTCGAAAAGGGTGAAATTTTCGAAAAAGTTCTTGGTTCGAGTCATCACTCCCTCGGAAAGGGTGAAATTTTCGAGCTCTCCCAGGGGAGGGATCGAGGACTCGAAAAGGGTGAAATTTTCAAACAAGTTCTTGGTTCGAGCCCTCACTCCCTCGGAAAGGGTGAAATTTTCCAGCTCTCCCAGGCGAGAGATCGAGGACTCGAAAAGGGTGAAATTTTCGAACAAGTTCTTGATTCGAGCCCTCACTCCCTCAGAAAGGGTGAAATTTTCGAGCTCTCCTAGGCGAGGGATCGAGGACTCGAAAAGGGTGAAATTTTCGAACAAGTTCTTGGTTCGAGCCCTCACTCCCTCGGAAAGGGTGAAATTTTCCAGCTCTCCCAGGCGAGGGATCGAGGACTCGAAAAGGGTGAAATTTTCGAACAAGTTCTTGGTTCGAGTCATCACTCCCTCGGAAAGGGTGAAATTTTCGAGCTCTCCCAGGCAAGGGGTCGAGGACTCGAAAAGGGTGAAATTTTCGAACAAGTTCTTGGTTCGAGCCCTCACTCCCTCGGAAAGGGTGAAATTTTCGAGCTCTCCCAGGCGAGGGATCAAGATGAAAAGGGTGAAATTTTTGAACAAGTTCTTGGTTCGAGCCCTCACTCCCTCGGAAAGGGTGAAATTTTCGAGCTCTCCCAGGCGAGGGATCGAGGACTCGAAAAGGGTGAAATTTTCGAACAAGTTCTTGGTTCGAGCCCTCACTCTCTCAGAAAGGGTGAAATTTTCGAGCTCTCCGAGGCAAGGGATCGAGGACTCGAAAAGGGTGAAATTTTCGAACAAGTTCTTGGTTCGAGTCATCACTCCCTCGGAAAGGGTGAAATTTTCGAGCTCTCCCAGGCGAGGGATCGAGGACTCGAAAAGGGTGAAATTTTCGAAAAAGTTCTTGGTTCGAGTCATCACTCCCTCGGAAAGGGTGAAATTTTCGAGCTCTCCCAGGGGAGGGATCGAGGACTCGAAAAGGGTGAAATTTTCGAACAAGTTCTTGATTCGAGCCCTCACTCCCTCAGAAAGGGTGAAATTTTCGAGCTCTCCTAGGCGAGGGATCGAGGACTCGAAAAGGGTGAAATTTTCGAACAAGTTCTTGGTTCGAGCCCTCACTCCCTCGGAAAGGGTGAAATTTTCCAGCTCTCCCAGGCGAGGGATCGAGGACTCGAAAAGGGTGAAATTTTCGAACAAGTTCTTGGTTCGAGTCATCACTCCCTCGGAAAGGGTGAAATTTTCGAGCTCTCCCAGGCAAGGGGTCGAGGACTCGAAAAGGGTGAAATTTTCGAACAAGTTCTTGGTTCGAGCCCTCACTCCCTCGGAAAGGGTGAAATTTTCGAGCTCTCCCAGGCGAGGGATCAAGATGAAAAGGGTGAAATTTTTGAACAAGTTCTTGGTTCGAGCCCTCACTCCCTCGGAAAGGGTGAAATTTTCGAGCTCTCCCAGGCGAGGGATCGAGGACTCGAAAAGGGTGAAATTTTCGAACAAGTTCTTGGTTCGAGCCCTCACTCTCTCAGAAAGGGTGAAATTTTCGAGCTCTCCGAGGCAAGGGATCGAGGACTCGAAAAGGGTGAAATTTTCGAACAAGTTCTTGGTTCGAGTCATCACTCCCTCGGAAAGGGTGAAATTTTCGAGCTCTCCGAGGCAAGGGATCGAGGACTCGAAAAGGGTGAAATTTTCGAACAAGTTCTTGGTTCGAGTCATCACTCCCTCGGAAAGGGTGAAATTTTCGAGCTCTCCCAGGCGAGGGATCGAGGACTCGAAAAGGGTGAAATTTTCGAAAAAGTTCTTGGTTCGAGTCATCACTCCCTCGGAAAGGGTGAAATTTTCGAGCTCTCCCAGGGGAGGGATCGAGGACTCGAAAAGGGTGAAATTTTCAAACAAGTTCTTGGTTCGAGCCCTCACTCCCTCGGAAAGGGTGAAATTTTCCAGCTCTCCCAGGCGAGAGATCGAGGACTCGAAAAGGGTGAAATTTTCGAACAAGTTCTTGATTCGAGCCCTCACTCCCTCAGAAAGGGTGAAATTTTCGAGCTCTCCTAGGCGAGGGATCGAGGACTCGAAAAGGGTGAAATTTTCGAACAAGTTCTTGGTTCGAGCCCTCACTCCCTCGGAAAGGGTGAAATTTTCCAGCTCTCCCAGGCGAGGGATCGAGGACTCGAAAAGGGTGAAATTTTCGAACAAGTTCTTGGTTCGAGTCATCACTCCCTCGGAAAGGGTGAAATTTTCGAGCTCTCCCAGGCAAGGGGTCGAGGACTCGAAAAGGGTGAAATTTTCGAACAAGTTCTTGGTTCGAGCCCTCACTCCCTCGGAAAGGGTGAAATTTTCGAGCTCTCCCAGGCGAGGGATCAAGATGAAAAGGGTGAAATTTTTGAACAAGTTCTTGGTTCGAGCCCTCACTCCCTCGGAAAGGGTGAAATTTTCGAGCTCTCCCAGGCGAGGGATCGAGGACTCGAAAAGGGTGAAATTTTCGAACAAGTTCTTGGTTCGAGCCCTCACTCTCTCAGAAAGGGTGAAATTTTCGAGCTCTCCGAGGCAAGGGATCGAGGACTCGAAAAGGGTGAAATTTTCGAACAAGTTCTTGGTTCGAGTCATCACTCCCTCGGAAAGGGTGAAATTTTCGAGCTCTCCCAGGCGAGGGATCGAGGACTCGAAAAGGGTGAAATTTTCGAAAAAGTTCTTGGTTCGAGTCATCACTCCCTCGGAAAGGGTGAAATTTTCGAGCTCTCCCAGGGGAGGGATCGAGGACTCGAAAAGGGTGAAATTTTCGAACAAGTTCTTGGTTCGAGCCCTCACTCCCTCGGAAAGGGTGAAATTTTCGAGCTCTCCCAGGCGAGGGATCGAGGACTCGAAAAGGGTGAAATTTTCGAACAAGTTCTTTGTTCGAGCCCTCACTCCCTCGGAAAGGGTGAAATTTTCGAGCTCTCCAAGGCGAGGGATCGAGGACTCGAAAAGGGTGAAATTTTCGAACAAGTTCTTGGTTCGAGTCATCACTCCCTCCGAAAGGGTGAAATTTTCGAGCTCTCCCAGGCAAGGGATCGAGGACTCGAAAAGGGTGAAATTTTCGAACAAGTTCTTGGTTCGAGCCCTCACTCCCTCGGAAAGGGTGAAATTTTCGAGCTCTCCCAGGCGAGGGATCGAGGACTCGAAAATGGTGAAATTTTCGAACAAGTTCTTGGTTCGAGTCATCACTCCCTCGGAAAGGGTGAAATTTTCCAGCTCTCCCAGGCGAGGGATCGAGGACTCGAAAAGGGTGAAATTTTCGAACAAGTTCTTGGTTCGAGCCCTCACTCCCTCGGAAAGGGTGAAATTTTCGAGCTCTCCCAGGCGAGGGATCGAGGACTCGAAAAGTGTGAAATTTTCGAACAAGTTCTTGGTTCGAGCCCTCACTCCCTCGGAAAGGGTGAAATTTTCGAGCTCTCCCAGGCGAGGGATCGAGGACTCGAAAAGTGTGAAATTTTCGAACAAGTTCTTTGTTCGAGTCATCACTCCCTCGGAAAGGGTGAAATTTTTGAGCTCTCCCAGGCGAGGGATCGAGGACTCGAAAAGGGTTAAATTTTCGAACAAGTTCTTGGTTCGAGCCCTCACTCCCTCGGAAAGGGTGAAATTTTCCAGCTCTCCCAGGCGAGGGATCGAGGACTCGAAAAGGGTGAAATTTTCGAACAAGTTCTTGGTTCGAGTCATCACTCCCTCGGAAAGGGTGAAATTTTCGAGCTCTCCCAGGCAAGGGGTCGAGGACTCGAAAAGGGTGAAATTTTCGAACAAGTTCTTGGTTCGAGCCCTCACTCCCTCGGAAAGGGTGAAATTTCCGAGCTCTCCCAGACGAGGGATCAAGATGAAAAGGGTGAAATTTTTGAACAAGTTCTTGGTTCGAGCCCTCACTCCCTCGGAAAGGGTGAAATTTTCGAGCTCTCCCAGGCGAGGGATCGAGGACTCGAAAAGGGTGAAATTTTCGAACAAGTTCTTGGTTCGAGTCATCACTCCCTCGGAAAGGGTGAAATTTTCCAGCTCTCCCAGGCGAGGGATCGAGGACTCGAAAAGGGTGAAATTTTCGAACAAGTTCTTGGTTCGAGCCCTCACTCCCTCGGAAAGGGTGAAATTTTCGAGCTCTCCCAGGCGAGGGATCGAGGACTCGAAAAGTGTGAAATTTTCGAACAAGTTCTTGGTTCGAGTCATCACTCCCTCGGAAAGGGTGAAATTTTCGAGCTCTCCCAGGCGAGGGATCGAGGACTCGAAAAGGGTTAAATTTTCGAACAAGTTCTTGGTTCGAGCCCTCACTCCCTCGGAAAGGGTGAAATTTTCGAACTCTCACAGGCGAGGGATCGAGGACTCGAAAAGGGTAAAATTTTCGAACAAGTTCTTGGTTCGAGCCCTCACTCCCTCGGAAAGGGTGAAATTTTCGAGCTCTCCCAGGCGAGGGATCGAGAACTCGAAAAGGGTGAAATTTTCGAACAAGTTCTTGGTTCGAGCCCTCACTCCCTCGGAAGAAAACAACGCCTCGAAAGGGCACGACTGCATGACATGGCTTTACCAAGGTCCACAAAGTACACCTTGATAAAGGGCGGCCAAGGGTCGTACCCTGGTCGCCCCCGATGAGTTCGCCTTCCCTGACAGCGAGGGACGCGACCAAGATCCGAGGGGCTTTGTTGGTACCACTTTGTGGTTGGGCCATAGCCCTTAGTAAAGTAAACCTTAGTAAAGGCCCATGTCATGCAAAAGAGCCTCCTTTAAGGACAGCCCTTGGATGGAAGGGGAATAAAGGGTCAAGATGGAGTGGGAAAACTTAGGATTATTCATAGGTCCCCTTCTATCACTATAAATACCCCATTTATGACCCATCAAAATCAGGTTCTTACACACATTCCCAAAATTCTGACATTCTATTCTCTGATTATTCTCTTGATTTGTGCAAAAGGCTCTCTTTGTCTTATTTGCCACCCTTTCTCGCGCCCCTTGACTGACTTGAGCGTCGGAGGGGCGACGCCTGATGAAAATCGGGCTCCCTTTTGTGCAGGTACTCCGCGAGGCGAGCCGAGCAACTGTCCTTCGAAGAACTCACGTTCAACACTTTCATCTTTTTCTCAGATGGCGCAAGCCAAGCAGACGTTTCGGGTTACTCGGGGGGTATGACCGACCCGATGATGGCTCGAAATGCTTATGTCGATCCTAACTCGGTTGTTCGCCCCTCGCAGGAACCACCCGAAGTCATGCCTCCTCGAGCTGCTGTTCGGGTTACTAATAACACCTTCTCGACCGCTGTCATTGATCCGAACTGGTGTCGAGCCCAAACGAGGGAAGTCCTTAAGGATTTTTGCGAAGCCAATCACATTTGGGACCCGCTCACGCTGGTTGTCCCCGACGAGTGTCAGTGATGTCCGAGCCTCCGGCGAACTGCCTTGGGGTGTATGCGCAAGCGTTCGCATATGGGTTTCGGGTACCCTTCAACCCCTTCTTGGAGAGACTGTACACCTACTATGTTATCTGTCCCTCGGAGCTTACCATCAACGCTCACATCACCCTTATGGGTTTTATCATGACCTGTCGGTGTGCTCGGATACCGATATCCCTTAACCTCTTTCGCTATCTCCACAACGTCTCCAATGACCAGTGGGGTTTTAAAAACTTTGTCGTTCGCGGCCAAACCAGTACATATAGTATAGTGACCCACCCTCCGAAGCCTAGGAAGAGTCCGGACTGGAAAAACAAGTTTTATTGGCTTACCACTTCCAACGGTTCGCTACCCTCCGAGAAAATCCGAGTGCCCCTTCGATCTTCGGGCTCTCGTCAGGTGAACAACTCTCTTCCTCGGCTTAATGCTGTGGAAGAGAGTTATGCTGCGTATTTCCAGCAGATACTCGAACCGCAGCTCGAGGACCTCACCTGGGTTCCGAGCGAGGAGATGTTGAACCAATATTTGTGGCTCGCTTATTCGGGTCTTATCCTTCCTGCGACCGGGTCTCGGCTCAGCTACACTATTGGCACCGATCAATGCCGAACCTCAACCGCTTGATGGCTCCAAGAGCAAGGAGGGAGAGTTCGCGCAGCCGGCGAGAAGCGGCTCAGGAGGAAGTTGTTCAGCCTGCTCCTCGCGGAGAGCGGGCCCGATCGACTGGAGGTCGCTCGACTGGTGAGCGAGCGTCTCAGTCGCCTCGTCCTCTACCCTCTGGCTCGGCACCGCCTCGTACTTCGCGCGAGCCAGTCCTTCAAGCCACTCCTGTGCGAATGCATGCACCGGTTGGCACCGGCTCGGGAGCTGTCCCGAGGCAGAGAGCCTCGGGTGTCGTCATTCAAGAACCCACTTCGGCTATTCCCGAGGCGGTTTCCCTCTCGTCTTCCGAGGGCGAAAGGGCGGAGGTGATTCCCTCGCTCTTGGCATTTGGCCTTGGTGTTTTTGTAATAGTTCTGACTGGTGTTTCTTTCAGGCTCGGCGTCCAGAGAAGAGGCCGCTCGATGAGGGCGAGACGTCGGCTGCGAAGCGGTTGGATGTCGGCACTTCGCCTGCTCAAACATGTATGACCTTGGAAGAGCTGGAACAGTTGTTTATAGCGCCTGATCAGGATCTTTCTAACTCTTTGATTTCTTGCTGATGCAGTGGCACAAATCGAGGAGATGACAACGCCTCTCCTTCCCGGCACATCGAGGGCTGCCGCGACTGTGTATGACGTGGCTCGGGAACTCCCTTTCTGTCTTGACTGGGCTCGGCGAGCAGTGTCCCAGATGATTCAAGTATATCTTGACCTTACTATTCGGTTCGACCCCTTTTTCCCTTTCATGTTTAATTTCTAACTCCTTTTTTCCTTAGGCGACTGTCCTGGTTTGCCAAGGGGAGATGCACAGCACCCAGCAGGCCGAGGGAGGTATGTGGAAGGAGAAGTGTCTCGCGGCCGAGGCAAAGCTAAAGGAAGCCGAGACGGCGAAGGCGGACCTCGAACAGTCCCTGGCCGAGGCGAAGAAGAACGTTGCTGACTGCCATGAGCAGAATGAGAAGGCAGTGGCTGTGATGTCCGAGGCGGACGCGAAGGCAACCTCGCTCGCTGCTGAACTCAAGAGGGCGAAGGCCGATGCTGACCAGCTAAGTCTTAAGCTGGTCAATGCATCAAGCCATGCGTCTCTCTGGGCGAAGCGTGCTTGCTCGACGGTGTCGACCTTCCTGGCATCGAAGGGCTATGCGTATCTCAGGGACCTGGACAAGGCAGCTGTGAAGCAGGCGGGGGTCGAGCTGGGTTTGAAGTTGGGTTGGTTGGCCTTGGTGAAGTGCGTCGAGGGTCGAGAGGACTTCGAGCTGGATGAGGAGCGGTTCGAAGCTGCTTACCGTTCCGAGCTCGACAAGCACAACGAAGCTGAGGAAGGTGGGCGAGCTCGAAGATGAGGACATCGAGGCGCTCGAAGCGACTGCAGCGGCTGAGGAGGCGAACGCGAAGAAAGAGCTGTTCGAGCTGCCCGAGGCGTTTGACTTCACCGTTCCTGCCGAGGAGCCTGTCAACAACACCAACACTTAACCATTATTTCAATTAGGCTGTTTAGCCTTTGTAATCCTACATTTTTAATTTCTGTTCGCTGGCCACCCTTTCGAGGGTTTTTTGGCTTTTAAACAATTGTTGCTCGGAGCCGCCCATTTTTCAGGGTGTTTGGCTCCGAACGCTTTATTCGAATTCATGCAGGTTTTTCATACAACTCTCTTGTACTTGTTTGTTCTAGTCATTCGTAGGTGCTCTCGCCCTCGAGCCGAATGCCCTTTCGGGGTTTTGGGCGTGCTACCCTTAACCTCGAAGGTATTCGGCTCTTCGCCTAGATGACGAATTTTTCCGGCTAAGTTGCCTTTGTTCGGGTGCCTCGCTTCTGCTCGAGAAGCGACCGCAAGCACTCGGTCGAAGCCTATCTTTCGATGTTCGGCCTTCGAGGGGAGGCCTCCCACAGGCCTCCTTATCCGAGTTGAAGTCGAATGAGCTACAGGATCTCATCCTTCGTAGGCGAATATGTTCTTAGCTGAACTTTTATTCGACGCGAGCCCTAGTTGGGAAAGCGTGTCGCTACCAAGGTGAGGCAACTTCAACCCACTCCGAGCGATTGTTATTCCTTTAAATGCGTTCGACCTTGGTAGGGCAATTTATAGACTCTTGTCTTCGGCAAAAATGCCTCGAGCGACTTCTCGTATGGGTGACTGCACTCGGCTCGCCTCTTGGCGATGGGCTATAAGGTGTACTTTTCAAGTGAGTCTCCATACGAGCGATTGCGCTCTTGTCTCGCGCTTTGAACGCGCCTCGAGTGTCCGACCCTTTCGGGTGATTGCACTCGCTTGTAATTCTTTGAGCATTGCCGAGGCCATTGCCTCGCTTTCTCCATTGTGTTGTCGACTCTTCGTCGACTTGGGTGGTGGTAGTTGGGGTTTTTTGACACTTTGTTTCTAGAATAACATCGTGGCGCTCGGCCTTCCCACTTGTCTTTCAGTTTTCCTCCAACGAGCTTCTTGCCCGTTGCCTTGGCTTTTCGGAGGACCATGTCCCCTACTTCCAACTTCCTTGGGCGAACCATTCGATTGAATGCTTTGGCCATCTGTTGCTTCTTCCTTTCGGCTCTCAGGAGCGCATTTCCACGGCACTCGGGGAGAAGGTCAAGCGCGGCTCGCAGCTCAATTTCGTTCTCCTTGGGCTCATAGGTACTTATGCGAACAGATTTGGCCTCGCATTCGATCGGTAGCACGGCGTCCGAGCCATACACTAGATGGAAAGGAGTCTCTCCTGTGGCTCGCTTCGTTGTGGTGCGAAGCGCCCACAGGACACCGGGTAGCTCCTCGACCCATTTTCCCTTTGCTCCTTCCACCATGGTTCGCAGCCCATGTAAGATTATCTTGTTCGAGGACTCAGCTTGTCCGTTCGCCTGTGCGTATGCGACCGAGGTGTAGCAAGTTTGGATGCTGTATTCTGCACAGTAGTCTTTGAAATCATCACTATTAAATTGCGACCCGTTGTCTAATGTGAACATCCGAGGGACCCCAAACTTGGTGATGATGTTCCTCCAGACGAAGTTCATCACATCTCGGTCAGTGATCCTTTCCAGTGGTTCGGCTTCGACCCACTTGGTGAAGTAGTCAACAGCCAGGATTATAAGCTTCTTCCGAGAGAAACTTTTTGGGAACGACCCGAGGATGTCCAAGCCCCATCTTGCGAAGGGTAGTGGGGTGGAAATTGGTTTGAGTTGTGTGGGAGGTCTTTTGCTGATCGGCCCGAACCGCTGGCATTTGTTACAATGCTTAATCAGTTTGGTCGCGTCAGTCTGCATGGTCGGCCAGAAAAACCCGGCTCGCAAAACTTTAGAAGCTGTTGCTCGAGCCCCTATGTGACCCCCACAATCTCCAAAGTGAATCTCCTTCAGGATGTATTTCCCCTCGGTCGGGTCGACACATTTCAGGTATGGGTGGGCATACCCTTTCTTATACAGCTCTCCATCGACCAGGGTGAACCATTCGGCCCTCTTTTCCACTTTCTTGGCCTCCTTCGGATCGCTCGGATCCTTCAGATAGGCCAGCAACGGCCTCATCCACTCGGGACTTCGATCAAGGACCAATACACTAGCGGTCCGATCGATGCTTCTAAATGGCAGCAGCTCCCACTTAACGACCCTTGGGCTGTCATTGAGCGAGGAGCTGGCCAGTCGAGCCAAGGCGTCCGCTTGATGGTTCTACGAGCGAGGGATCTGCTCGATCTCAAAATGTGCGAGCTTCTTGGTAAGGCCTCGGACCTTATCCCTGTACTCGGCTATATGGTCTTTCACCTCAAATTTGTCGTTGATCTGGTTCACCACTATGGCCGAGTCGCAGAATGCCTTCACATTCGGCCTCGTTGTTGGTCGCCTCGAAGTCGAAGCGGAGTGCGTATTCCGACCTCTCCTCTCCAGGGAGTATGACGATCATACCGGCTCCGCTTCCAGCAGAATTGGACGAACCATCAACATATAGCGTCCATTGTTCCTTCATTGGCCCTTCCGACTCGTTGAAGGCCGCCTCGACCACGAAGTCTGACAATGCCTGCCCTGCAAGGCGCCTTCTTGGTTCGAATTCGATGCCGTGGCTCCTCAGCTCACAGGCCCAACGAGGCAGTCTTCCATTTCCATCTAGATTGTTCAATATCTTCTCCAGGGGATAATTGGTTCGGACAATAACTTTGTGACTCTGAAAATATGGTCGGAGGCGGCGGCTCGCGATGAGTAAGGCCAGAGCGAGCTTCTCGAGCGGAGGGTATCGCAGCTCGGCCCCCGCGAGGGCATGACTCACATAGTATACTGGGCTCTGGACCTTCTCGCGTTCAACCACCAGCACGGCTCCGACCGCTTGCTCGTTCGCAGACAAATATAAGTACAAATCCTCCTTCTCTCGAGACACATATATCTTCGGGACGTTGACAAGGTACTGTTTCAGCTCCTGGAATGACTTCTCGGCCTGCTCGTCCCACTCGAAATTCTTCTTCTTTTTGAGAGCAGCGAAGAACGGGAGGCATCGGTCGACCGACTTCGCAATGAAGCGTCCGAGGGCAGCTACGCACCCTGTTAACCGCTGCACATCCTTAACGTTCTTTCGAGAAGGTATATCCACGATAGCCTTAATCTTCTCTGGGTTCGCATCGATGCCCCTTTGGCTCACGAGGAACCCGAGGCACTTCCCTGTCGTCACCCCGAAGGCACACTTCTTCGGGTTCAGCTTCATCCCGTACTTCTTCAACGTTTCAAACGTTGCTCGCAGATCTTTGTGGTGATCGCCGGTGCGAACGCTTTTCACGATCAGATCGTCAACGTACGCCTCCATGTTCCTCCTAATCTGTTCCTTGAACAGTTCGTTTACTAGCCTCTGGAACGTGGCTCCGGCGTTCTTCAGTCCGAACGGCATCACTCGATACATGTACACCCCGAGCGGTGTGATAAAAGCAGTTTTCGGTCGGTCCTCCTCGGCCATCGGGACCTGATTGTATCCTGCATATGCATCCATAAAGCTTAGGACTTCGTGCCCCGAAGTGGAATCTACCAACTGATCCATTCGAGGCAACGGCTGACCGTCCTTCGAGCAGGCCTTGTTCAATTTCGTGAAGTCGACGCACATCCTCCACGACCCGTTCGGCTTCTTTACCAACACCACGTTGGACAGCTAAACCGGGTATGTGCATTTCTCAATATACCGAGCTCCAAGCAGTTGGTCGACTTCCTCTTTGATAGCATTGGCTCGCTCCGAGCCGAAATGCCTTTGCTTTTGGTGGACGGGCTTCTTGGACGGATCAGCGTTCAGCTTGTGAGTAATGACCGAAGGGTCGAGCCCTGGCATCTCCTCTACTGCGAACGCGAACACGTCCTTGAACTCTCTCAGTAGGGACACGAGAGGGGCCTTAACCTGTGGTTCGAGAGCCTTGCCCACTCGAACCGTTCGGTCGGCTCTGTCCTCTTCCAGTGCCACGTCCTCGGTCTCCTCGAAGGGCTGGGTGGGTCCCTCGAGGCCATGCCTCGCATCAATTGTCTCTAAACAAAAATTTTCAGCCGGAGCCTTCGCCTGGCTCGCTTCCTTCCTTCTCTTCTTAGTGGGGGACTCGCCTTCCTCGAGCGCTTCGCTAGGATTCACCATGGGAGGCCTGAGTCCTGCATGATAACACTCACGAGCAACCCTTTGGTCAGCTCGGACGATCGCGGCTCGGCCATCATCTGTGACATACAGAATCAACAGACCCAAAGGAAAAACTAGCCCTTTAATATCATTCAGTAGTGGCCGCCAAATGACAATGTTGTAAGCACAAGGTATGTCAATGATGACAAACTCAACGTGCGCTCGCCTCATGTCGGCGCCTTGGCCAATAGCTCCTGGGAGGCGAATCGTCCCCATCGGGTAGATGGTTTGCCCTCCGAAGGCCACTATTGGTTCTCGAAGCAGTGTGATATCCTTCACTGTGTACTTCAGCTTCAGAAGGCATTCAAAAGTCATTATATCCACCGACGAGCCCGTGTCCACTAAGGACCTCCTCACTTGTTTGTTGGCCACCTGCATGGTGATCACCACTGGATCATCATCAGGTGTCTGAACGTTTTCTTCACCCCTTGCACCCTCTCGGCCTCAAGAATCCACCTCGCAAAAGGTGAGTCCGCAGTGAAAGTCCTCTTGGTTCGATGCGACCAATGGGAGCCTATGGGAGTGGTGCCTCGAACTGGCCTCGCTTTCCGAAGCAGACTCCGATTCATCGCTCGTGGTAATCCGAGTCGATTTCTCGGGTCGCGTTTCTTGAAGGCTTGGGCGCGTGAGTTTTTCTCCGAGGAGAGTACGACCTCCTTGCACTTCCTCGGGGTCGTTCCTCGAGTGTCTTGGTTCGCCCACGAGGGGGTTCTTCGTCAACCAACACGCCTTTTCCTTTATCTTTGGCACCAACCTCCTGGTGCCTCCTCATCGAGGCCTGTGTCGCCTCCTTTTCCTCTCTGCTTCTCTTCAAAGTGTTAATGGTATCCCTCAACTCTGTTTGGTTGTTGTTGTTGGGTCGGTGCTTCTCGAACACCTCTTTAATCTTTGCCACAGCCGCTGCCGTTCGCTGGGAAGGCGTCTTCTGAGGGCCTCGCTTGTGCTTGCTCGTGGTGGGCACAGCTTCGGCTGCAGACGTCACGACATGAGCGGCCATTCGCTTCTCCACCTCAGCCATCCGCTCGCTCATCTGGTTCTGCCTTTCGCCCTGCTCCTTCAGCTTGGCTCGAGCTTCAGCGAGCTCCTTCCTCAGAGCTATGTCTTGAGGGCGAGGCCTACTCTCCATCACCTCTTCTTCCTCGTACTCCTCGTCAAATATTTCGTATTCTTCCTCCATGTTCCCTTCGGGGAGAGGTTGCGCTCCTCCTCGGGGCGCTGACCGCTCGTCCTTGACGGGCCCTCGCCGGGGGCGCCAGGACGCGAGGCGGTTGGGTCAGCGGCTGCCAAGGTGGGAGTCTCGCTCGCAACAGCTCCCCTCGAACGTGCGGGTCGGCCTCTCGGTGCCATTTCTTCTCGGTTTGCTTCCGGCTCGGGTATTCTGAAATGACTAGACCTGCGAACTGTACCCACAGACGGCGCCACTTGTTGGATGTGAGTTCTTCGAAGGACAGTTGCTCGGCTTGCCTCACTGAATACCTGCACAAAAGGGAGCCCAGTTTTCACCAGGCGTCGCCCCTCCGACGATCAAGTCAGTGAGGGGGCTCGAGAAGGGTGGCAAGTAAGACAAATAAAGCCTTTTATGCACAAATCAAGGGAATAATCAGAGAATAGAGAATGTCAGAATTTTGTGGGTATGTGTGTAAGAACCTGATTTTGATGGGTCATAAAGAGGGTATTTATATTGATAGAGGGGGACCTAGGAATAATTCTAGGTTTCCCCACTCCATCTTGACCCTTTACTCCCCTTTCATCCAAGGGCTGTCCTTGATGGAGGATTTTTGCATGACATGGGCCTTTACTAAGGTTCCTTTCCTTAAGGGCTATGGCCCAACCACAAAGTGGTACCAACACATTGATATTTTAATATGGCGGTAATTTAATCACTTGCTTGTGAGCAAATACATATTCTTTGTGAAATATAATTTGGCTTTGTGCAAGTTGGAGAGGAAGCTGTTGACTTGTTTATGTGAATATGTGATGATCATCAAGATGATGTAAAGCTTTAATTTGTGGGTTGGTGAGGGAATATTGTCGTGATATCCACCAAATAACCCTACTTCTAACTAATGTAGCTAGAGAAGTCTGGATCGTATCCACGAGGAACTAGCTATAATTAATTCTAATGGTCTTTATATGCAAAGTAATGTCACAAAGGGGGGCTTGGAAGTCATTTGGTAACAAAGCAACAAGCATAAAATCAGTAAATAAGTGGTGATTTATAATTATGGACAAGCAAGTCTTGGATCCGCAACTATCACTAACTGTTGGATGTGAGTTCTTCGATGGACAGTTGCTCGGCTCGCCTCGCTGAGTACCTGCACAAAAGGGAGCCCGGCTTTCACCAGGCGTCGCCCCTCCGACGATCAAGTCAGTGAGGGGGCTCGAGAAGGGGTGGCAAATAAGACAAAGAGAACCTTTATTGCACAAATCAAGGGAATAATCAGAGAATAGAATGTCAGAATTTTTGGGTGTGTGTGTAAGAACCAGATTTTTATGGGTCATAAAGGGGGTATTTATAGTGATAGAGGGGGTCCTAGGAATAATCCTAGGTTTCCCCACTCCATCTTGACCCTTTATTCCCCTTCCATCCAAAGGCTGTCCTTGAAGGAGGATTTTTGCATGACATGGGCCTTTACTAAGGTTCATTACCTTAAGGGCTGTGGCCCAACCACAAAGTGGTACCAACAAAGCCCCTCGCATCTTGGTCGCGCCCCTCGCTGTCAGCGAAGGCGGACTCATCGGGAGCGACCAGGGTACGATCCCTAGCCGCCCTTTATCGAGTTGTACTTTGTGGACCTTGGTAAAACCATGTTATGCAATCGTGTCCTTTCGCGGCATTGTGTGTTTCTCTGATTTTGGATCCTCTTCCGAGGGAATGATGAATCGAACTAAGAATTTGTTCGAAAATTTCACCCTTTTCGAGTCTTCGATCCCTCGCCTGGGAGAGCTCGAAAATTTCACCCTTTCCGAGGGAGTGAAGGCTCGAACTAAGAACTTGTTCGAAAATTTCACCCTTTTCGAGTCCTCGATCCCTCGCCTGGGAGAGCTCGAAAATTTCACCCTTTTCGAAGGAGTAAAGGCTCGAACCAAGAACTTGTTCGAAAATTTCACCCTTTTCGAGTCCTCGATCCCACGCCTGGGAGAGCTCGAATATTTCACCCTTTCCGAGACAGTGAAGGCTCGAACTAAGAATTTGTTCGAAAATTTCACCTTTTTCGAGTCCTCGATCACTCGCCTGGGAGAGCTCGAAAATTTCACCCTTACCGAGGGAGTGAAGGCTCGAACCAAGAACTTGTTCGGGAATTTCACCCTTTTCGAGTCCTCGATCCCTCGCCCGAGAGAGCTCGAAAATTTCACCCTTTCCGAGGGAGTGAAGGCTCGAACTAAGAATTTGTTCGAAAATTTCACCTTTTTCGAGTCCTCGATCCCTCGCCTGGGAGAGCTCGAAAATTTCACCCTTTCCGAGGGAGTGAAGGCTCGAACCAAGAACTTGTTCGAAAATTTCACCCTTTTCGAGTCCTCGATCCCTCGCCTGCGATAGCTCGAAAATTTTACCCTTTCCGAGGGAGTGAAGGCTCGAACCAAGAACTTGTTCGAAAATTTCATCCTTTTCGAGTCCTCGATCCTTCGCCTGGGAGAGCTCGAAAATTTCACCCTTTCCGAGGGAGTGAAGGCTTGAACCAAGAACTTGTTCGAAAATTTCACCCTTTTCGAATCCTCAATCCCTCGCCTGGAAGAGCTCGAAAATTTCACCCTTTCCGAGGTAGTGAAGGCTCGAACCAAGAACTTGTTCGAAAATTTCACCTTTTTTGAGTCCTCGATCCCTCGCCTGGGAGAGCTCGAAAATTTCACCCTTTCCGAGGAAGTGAAGGCTCGAACCAAGAACTTGTTCGAAAATTTCACCCTTTTCGAGTCCTCGATCCCTCGCCTGCGATAGCTCGAAAATTTTACCCTTTCCGAGGAAGTGAAGGCTCGAACCAAGAACTTGTTCGAAAATTTTTTCCTTTTCGAGTCCTCGATCCCTCGCCTGGGAGAGCTCGAAAATTTCACCCTTTCCGAGGGAGTGAAGGCTTGAACCAAGAACTTGTTCGAAAATTTCACCCTTTTCGAGTCCTCGATCCCTCGCCAGGGAGAGCTCGAAAATTTCACCCTTTCCGAGGGAGTGAAGGCTCGAACCAAGAACTTGTTCGAAAATTTCACCCTTTTCGAGTCCTCGATCCCTCGCCTGGGAGAGCTCGAAAATTTCACCCTTTCCGAGGGAGTGAAGGCTAGAACCAAGAACTTGTTCGAAAATTTCACCCTTTTCGAGTCCTCGATCCCTCGCCTGGGAGAGCTCGAAAATTTCACCCTTTCCGAAAGAGTGAAGGCTCGAACCAAGAACTTGTTCGAAAATTTCACCCTTTTCGAGTCGTCGATCCCTCGCCTGGGAGAGCTCGAAAATTTCACCCTTCGCGAGGGAGTGAAGGCTCGAACCAAGAACTTGTTCGAAAATTTCACCCTATTCGAGTCCTCGATCCCTCGCCTGGGAGAGCTCGAAAATTTTACCCTTTCCGAGGGAGTGAAGGCTCGAACCAAGAACTTGTTCGAAAATTTCACCCTTTTCGAGTCATCGATCCCTCGCCTGGGAGAGCTCGAAAATTTCACCCTTTCCGAAGGAGTGAAAGCTCGAACCAAGAACTTGTTCGAAAATTTCACCCTTTTCGAGTTTTCGATCCCTCGCCTCGGAGAGCTCGAAAATTTCACCATTTCCGAGGGAGTGAAGGCTCGAACCAAGAACTTGTTCGAAAATTTCACCCTTTTCGAGTCCTCAATCCCTCGCCTGGGAGAGCTCGAAAATTTCACCCTTTCCGAGGGAGTGAAGGCTCGAACCAAGAACTTGTTCGAAAATTTCACCCTTTTCGAGTCCTCGATCTCTCGCCCGAGAGAGCTCGAAAATTTCACCCTTTCCGAGGGAGTGAAGGCTCGAACCAAGAACTTGTTCGAAAATTTCACCCTTTTCGAGTCCTCGATCCCTCGCCTGCGATAGCTCGAAAATTTTACCCTTTCCGAGGGAGTGAGGGCTCGAACAAAGAACTTGTTCGAAAATTTCACCCTTTTCGAGTCCTCGATCCCTCGCTTGGGAGAGCTCGAAAATTTTACCCTTTCCGAGGGAGTGAAGGCTCGAACCAAGAACTTGTTCGAAAATTTCACCCTTTTCGAGTCCTCGATCTCTCGCCCGAGAGAGCTCGAAAATTTTACCCTTTCCGAGGGAGTGAAGGCTCGAATCAAGAACTTGTTCGAAAATTTCACCCTTTTCGAGTCCTCGATCCCTCGCTTGGGAGAGCTCGAAAATTTGACCCTTTCCGAGGGAGTGAAGGCTCGAACCAAGAACTTGTTCGAAAATTTCACCTTTTTCGAGTCCTCGATCCCTCGCCTGGGAGAGCTCGAAAATTTCACCTTTTCCGAGGGAGTGAAGGCTTGAACCACGAACTTGTTCGAAAATTTCACCCTTTTCGAGTCCTCGATCCTTCGCCTCGGAGAGCTCGAAAATTTCACCCTTTCCGAGGGAGTGAAGGCTCGAACCAAGAACTTGTTCGAAAATTTCACCCTTTTCGAGTCCTCGATCCCTCGCCTGGGAGAGCTCGAAAATTTCACCCTTTCCGAGGGAGTGAAGGCTCGAACCAAGAACTTGTTCGAAAATTTCGCCCTTTTCGAGTCCTCGATCTCTCGCCTGCGAGAGCTCGAAAATTTTACCCTTTTCGAGGGAGTGAAGGCTCGAACCAAGAACTTGTTCAAAATTCGAATTTCGAAAATTTCAAAATTTGAATATTGCAGTTATTAATCTTGGGAGTGAGCGAGAATTCGAACAGTTTTCTAGGCCAAGTGTTCCTAGAATCCCGCAAAAGCAACCTCGGGAATACGCGAAAACTTTTCGTCTCCTGTGCCGTAATGATGACTGGCGACGTTTGGGAAGTTGTGTAAAAACATGCGCTTTTACCATTTTGCCCCTGACTTCACCTCCCTATAAATAGGGGGTTTTACTCAATCATTTTTACTCACTTTCACTTTCATTTCCAAAGTTTCTCTCGTTATTCTACGCATATCCCTCGACTTCCGAGCCGATTCCGAGCCGATTTCCGAGTCCATGATCTCCTTTTTCCGGCGAGTTCTCCTCGGTTTTTCTTCCTTAGTTCGACTCGCGTTTCCTCGACTCAATCACCGGTAAGTCTCATCTTCCTCTAATCGATTTTTCGTCGCTCTTTGCACTTTTTCCAATGTGTTTTTGTTGCTTGTCCGGTGACGATCTCGGGTTGTCGGTCCCGCTCCGGCGGCAATAAGATGCCAGCCGAGCGTTCTGGGATTGGGAACCCAGATAACACCCGATAAACCCGCTCGGTATCGAGGTCGGCGATGAGAAGCGGTCTACCCTTCGCGCCGACTCGCTTCTCTCGCATCGATCCTTCGATTTTTTCGACATTTGTCGACCCATCGAGTGTGGGGTGTTGCAGATCCGTCATCGGGGAGAGTGATTGGTAACGGCTCACACAAGGCGAGTCCTTTCATCTTTTTCTCAGATGGCGCGAACCAAGCAGACGCTTCGGGTTTACTCGGGGGGTATGACCGACCCGAGGATGGCTCGAAATGCCTACGTTCCTAACTCGGTTGTTTACCCCTCGCAGGAACCACCCGAAATCATGCCTCCTCGACCCGCTGCTCGAGTCACTAACAACACTTTCTCAACTTCTGTCATCGACCCGAATTGGCGTCGAGCCCAAACGAGCGACGTTCTTCAGGCTTTCTGCAAAGCCAACCATATTTGGAACCCACTCACGCTGGTTGTCCCGGATGAGGGGTCGGTGATGTCCGAGCCGCCGCCGAACTGCCTCGGAGTATACGCACAAGCGTTCGCGTATGGATTTCGAGTTCTTTTCAACCCATTTTTTGAAAAATTATATAACTATTATGGTATCTGTCCCTCGGAGCTTACCATCAACGCTCACATCACCCTTACGGGTTTTGTGATGACTTGTCGGTGTGCTCGGATACCGATGTCCCTCAACCTCTTTCGCTATCTTCACAACGCCTCCAAGGATCAATGGGGGCTTAAAAACTTTGCCGTTCGCGGCCAGACCAGTACTTACAGCATAGTCACCCATCCTCCGAAGCCAGGGAAGGGTCCGAAGTGGAAGAACCGGTTCTATTGGCTTACCACGTCCAATGGGTCGGTGCATTCCGAGAAGATACGAGTGCCCCTTCGATCCTCGGGCCCTCGTCAGCAGCTGAACAACTCTCTCCCTCGGCTTAGCGCTGCGGAAGAGAGCTATGCTCCATACTTCCAGCAGAAGCTCGAACAGGAGCTCGAGGACCTCACCTGGGTTCCGAGCGAGGAGATGCTGAACCAATATCTGTGGCTCGCTCACTCGGGTCTGGTCGGGTCTGGTCCTTCCTACCAACGCGGAGGAGGAGAGTACGTCTCGCTGTGTTTGTCCTGCTTTTTACCGAATTTTTTGACCAAGTCTTCTTCGCAGGTGTTATCAGCGACCAGGTCTCGCGTCAGCTTCACTATTGGCACAAGGCAATGCCGAACCTTAACCGTCTGATGGCTCAGAGGGCGAGAAGGGAGAGCGGGCGGAGTCGGCGAGAAGCGGCTCAAGAACAAGTGGCTCAGCCTGCTCCTCGTGGAGAGCGGGTCCGATCGACTGGGGGTCGCTCGACTGGTGAGCGAGCGACTCAGTCGCCTCGTCCTCCGCCATCCAGCTCGGCACCACCTCGCACTCCACGTTGCTCGGCCTCACCTCGCACCTCACAGGAGCCGGTCCTCCGAGCCACTCCTGTCAGCATGCACGCACCGGTTGGCGCCGGCTCGGGAACTGGTTCGAGGCAGAGAGCCTCGGGCATCTCCATCCGAGAACCGACTTCGGCTGTCTTCGAGGCGGTTTCCCTCTCGTCTTCCGAGGGCGAGGGAGAGGAGGTAATCCCTGTGCCTTAGACATTTAGACTTGGTTTTTGATGACCAACTTCTGACTGATGTGTTTTTTTCAGGCTCGGCGCCGAGAGAAGAGGCCGCTCGATGAGGGCGAAACGTCGGCTGCGAAGCGGTTGGATGTCGGTGCTTCGTCTGCCCAAACATGTATGACCCTAGAAGAGCTGGAACAGTTGTTTATAGCGCCTGATCAGGATCTTTCTAACACTGGATTTCTTGCTGATGCAGTGGCACAGCTCGAGGTGATGACGGCGCCTCTCCTTCCTGATACATCGAGAGCTGCCGCGGCTGTGTACGACGTGGCTCCGAATTCCCTTTCTGTTCTGACTGGGCTCGGCGAGCAGTGTCCCAAATGATTCAGGTATGCCTTAATCTTACTCTCGGTTCGTTCCTTTTTTCGTTACCTTTTTAATTTCTAACTCTTTTGTTTCTTTAGGCGACCGTCCTTGTTTGGCAGGGGGAGATGCACAACTCCGAGCAGGCCGAAGGGGGTGTGTGGAAGGAGAAGTGCCTCGCTGCCGAGGTGAAGCTGAAGGAGGCTGAGACGGCGAGGGTGGAGCTCGAGCAGTCGCTGTCCGAGGCGAAAAAGAACGTTGCTGACTGCCATGAGCAGAATGAGAAGGCTGTCGCTGCGATGTCTGCGGCGGACGCGAAGGCAACCTCGCTCGCTGCTGAGCTTGAGAGGGCGAAGGCCGACGCTGACCAGCTAAGCCTTAAGCTGGTCAACGCATCCAGCCATGCGTCTCTATGGGCGAGGCGGGCTTGCTCGGCTGTCTCGACTTTCCTGTCGTCGAAGAGCTACAAGTATCTCAGCGACCTGGACAAGGCGGAAGCGAAGCAGGATGGGGTCGAGTTGGGTCTGAAGTTAGGCTGGTTGGCGTTGGTGAAGTGTGTCGAACGCCGAGAGGACTTCGAGCCGGATGAGGGGCTGTTCGAAATTGCCTATCGATCCGAGCCCGACAAGCACAACGAGGCCGAAGTCAGCTCAGACCCGAAGAAGTCGAGATCAATAAAGATGATATCGAAGCGGCCGAGGCAGCTGCTGCGGCTGAGGAGGAGGCGGCGAGGAAAGAGTTGTTCGAGCTGCCCGAGGCCTTCGACTTCACTACCTCTGCTGAAGACCCTGCCAACAACACAAACACCTGATCTGTTATTTTAATTGGGCTGTTTAGCCTTGTACTCATACAATTTTTGATTTTCTGTTCCCTTGTCGCCCTCTCGAGGGTTTTCGGTTTTTAAATAATGTTGACCGAATCCGTCCATATTTCAGGGTGTTTGGCTTCGGTTTTATTTTAATTAATGCGTCTTTTCATACAATTTTTGTACTCTGTTCTAGTCATCCATGGGTGGTCTCGCCCTCGAGGCAAATGCCTCTTCGGGGTTAAGGGCTCGTTGCCTTAACTGCGGAGGTATTCGACTCCTCACATGAATGACGCATTTTCCGGCTAAGTTGCCTTGTTCGGGTGTTTCGCTTTTGCGCGAGAAGCGAGCGCAAGCACTCGGTCGAAGCCTTTGGTGTTCGGCCTTCGAGGAGAGGCCTCGCACAGGCCTCCTTACCCGAGTTGAAGTTTAAGGTAGTACGGGATGTCATCCTTCGTAGGCGAATATGTTCTCAGCTCAACTTTTATTCGACGCGAGCCCTAGTTGGGAAAGCGTGTCGCTACCAAGGTGGGGCAACTTTAACCCGCTCCGAGCGATTGTTATTTCTAACAATGCTTTCGACCTTGGTAGGGCAATTTATAGACTCTTGTCTTCGACAAAAATGCCTCGAGCGACTTCTCGTATGGGCAACTTCACTCGGCTCGCCTCTTTACGAGGGGCTATAATGCGGACATTTCGAGTGAATTCCCATACGAGCGATTGCGCTCTTGTCCCGCGCTTTCACCGCGCTTCGAGTGTCTTCCCTTTCGGGGGATTGCACTCGGATTTCTTTGTATTCCGTCGAAGCGATCGGCTTGCTTCGGCTGTTGAGTTGTCGACTCCTCCTTGACTCGGTAAGTAGTGGGTGGGGTTTTTAACACTTAATTTCTGAATAACATTGTGGCGCTCGGCCTTTGATTACTTGATATTGAAAATTACAACATTTGGCCCTCGGCCTACTAAGGAACAAAAATACATGAAAAGTGCTTCGCAACATGCGAGTTTGGATTTAAGGAACAAAAATGCAGTGACACTAAGGGTAGTATTTCTTGAGGTTGTAGAGGTTCCAAGGCCTCTTCACCATCTCTCCTTCCAGGGTGCTCAATCGGAAAGTGCCTTCCTTAACCTGTTCGACCACCAGGTATGGGCCTTTCCATTTATCCTTCAGCTCTCCTCCAGTGAGCTTCTTGCCGGTTGCCTTAGCATTTCGAAGGACCATGTCCCCCACTTCCAATTTCCTTGGGCGAACCATTCGATTTAATGCTTTGGCCATCTGTTGCTTCTGCCTTTCGGCTCTCAGGAGCGCATTTCCACGGCACTCGGGGAGAAGGTCAAACGCGGCTCGCAGCTCAACTTTATTCTCCTCAGGCTCGTAGGTACTTATGCGAACAGACTTGGCCTCGCACTCGATTGGTAATACGGCATCCGAGCCATACACTAGCTGGAAGGGAGTCTCTCCTGTGGCTCGCTTCGTTGTGGTGCGAAGCGCCCATAGGACACCTGGTAGCTCCTCGACCTAATTTCCCTTTGCTCCTTCCACCATGGTTCGCAGCCCATGCAAGATTATCTTGTTCGAGGACTCGGCTTGTCCGTTTGCCTGTGGGTATGCGACCGAGGTGTAGCACGTTTGGATGCTGTATTCCGCACAGTAGTCTTTGAAATCATCACTGTCAAACTGTTACCCGTTGTCAGATGTGAACATCCGAGGGACCCCAAACTTAGTGATGATATTCTTCCAGACGAAGTTCATCACATCTCGGTCAGTGATCATTTCCAGCGGTTCGGCCTCGACCCACTTGGTGAAGTAGTCAACGGCCACAATTATAAACTTCTTCCGAGAGAAGCTCTTGGGAAATGACCCGAGAATGTCGAAGCCCCATCTTGCGAAGGGTAGTGGGGTGGAAATTGGCTTCAATTGGGTGGGAGGCCTTTTGTTGATCGGCCCGAACCGCTGGCATTTGTTACAATGCTTAATTAGTTCGGTCGCGTCAGTCTGCATGGTCGGCCAAAAGAACCCGGCTCGCAAAGCTTTTGAAGCTGTTGCTCGAGCCCCTATGTGACCTCCACTGTCCCCAAAATGAATTTCCTTCAAAATGTATTTCCCTTCGGTCGGGTCGACGCATTTCAGGTATGGGTGGGCATACCCTTTCTTGTACAGCTCTCCGTCAACCAATGTGAACCATTCGGCCCTCTTCTCTACCTTCTTGGCCTCCTTCGGATCGCCCGGAAGCTCTCCGTCCTTCAGATAGGCCAGCAGCGGTCTCATCCACTCGGGACTTCGATCTAGGACCAGCACAGTAGCGGTCCGATCGATGCTTCTAAACGGCAACAGCTCTCACTTGACGACCCTTGGGCTGTCGTTGAGCGAGGAGCTGGCCGAGCCGATAGTTGAATGCCTCCTAAAGCTGAATTACACGGCGAAGGATATCACGCCGCTCCGCGAGCCGATAGTTTCCTTCGGAGGGCAAACCATCTACCCGATGGGGACAATTCGCCTCCCAGGAGCTATCGGCCAAGGAGCCGACATGAGGCGAGCCCACGTTGAGTTTGTCATCGTTGACATACCGTGTGCTTACAATATTGTTGTGGGGCGACCATTACTTAATGATATTGCAGAGCTAGTTTTCCCCTTGGGTCTGTTGATGTTGTACGTCACAGATGATGGCCGAGCCGCTATTGTCCGAGCTGACCAGAAGGTCGCTCATGAGTGCTACCACGCAGGACTCAGGCCTCCCATGGTGAACCCTAGCGAGGCGCTTGAAGAGGACGAGTCCCCTACGAAGAAGAGAAAGAAAGAGGCGAGCCCGGCGAAGGCTGCAGCTGAACTTTTTTGTGTAGAGACTATTGATGCAAGGCACAGCCTCGAAGGACCCACCCAACCCTTCGAGGAGACCGAGGACGTGGCACTGGAAGAGGACAGAGCCGACCGAACGGTTCGAGTGGGCAAGGCCCTCGAACCAGAGGTTAAGGCCCCTCTCTTGTGCCTGTTAAGAGAGTTCAAGGACGTGTTCGCGTTCGCTGTGGATGAGATGCCAGGACTCGACCCCTCGGTCATTACACACAAGCTGAACGCTGCTCCGTCGAAGAAGCCCGTCCACCAGAAGCAAAGGCATTTCGGCTCGGAGCGAGCCAATGCGATTAAAGAAGAAGTCGACCGACTGCTCGGGGCTCGATATATCGAGAAATGCACATACCCGGTTTGGCTTTCCAACGTGGTGTTGGTGAAGAAGCCGAACGGGTCGTGGAGAATGTGCGTCGACTTCACGAACTTGAACAAGGCCTGCCCGAAGGACGGTCAGCCGTTGCCGCGAATGGATCAGTTGGTAGATTCTCATTCGGGGCACAAACTACTGAGCTTTATGGATGCATATGCGGGATACCATCAGGTCCCGATGGCCGAGGAGGACCGACCCAAGACCGCTTTTATCACACCACTCGTGGTGTATATGTATCGAGTGATGCCGTTCGGACTGAAAAACGCCGGAGCCACGTTCCAAAGGCTGGTAAACCAACTGTTCAAGGAACATATTGGGAGGAGCATGGAAGCATATGTCGATGATCTGATTGTCAAAAGTATCTGAACCGGCGATCACCACAAGGATTTGAGAGAGACTTTTGAAACACTAAGGAAATATGGGATGAAACTGAATCCGAAGAAGTGTGCCTTCGGGGTTACAACAGGGAAGTGCCTCGGGTTCCTCGTGAGCCAAAGACGCATCGATGCGAACCCAGAGAAGGTTAAAGCTATCGTGGATATGCCTTCTCCAAAGAACGTTAAGGATGTGCAACGGTTAACAAGGTGCGTAGCAGCCCTCGGACGCTTCATTGCGAAGACGGCCGACCGATGCCTCCCGTTTTTCGCCGCTCTCAAGAAGAAGAAGAATTTCGAATGGGATGAGCAGGCCGAGAAGTCATTCCAGGAGCTAAAACAGTACCTTGTGAATATCCCGAAGATATCTGTGCCTCGAGAGAAGGAGGATTTGTACTTATATTTGTCGGCGAACGAGCAAGCGGTCGGAGCCGTGTTGGTTGTGGAGCGCGAGAGGGTCCAGAGCCCAGTTTACTATGTGAGTCATGCCTCGCAGAGGCCGAGCTGCGATACCCTCCGCTCGAGAAACTCGCTCTGGCCTTGCTTATTGCGAGCCGTCGCCTCCGACCCTATTTCCAAAGTCACAAAGTTATTGTCCGAACAAATTATCCCTTGGAGAAGATATTGAATAATCTTGATGGAAATGGAAGATTGCCTCGATGGGCCTGTGAGCTGAAGAGCCACGTCATCGAATACGAACCGAGACGCCGCCTCGCGGGGCAAGCATTGTCCGACTTTGTAGTCGAGGCCGCATTCAACGAGCCAGAGGGGCCAATGAAAGAGCAGTGGACGTTGTATGTTGATGGCTCGTCAAATTCAGCTGGAAGCGGAGCCGGTATGATCGTCATACTCCCCGGTGGGGAGAGGTCGGAATACGCACTCCGCTTTGGCATCGAGGCGACCAACAACGAAGCAGAGTATGAAGCCCTCGTCGCTGGGATTCAAATGTGTCTGGCGGCGGGAGCCACCGATGTAAAGGCATTCTCCGACTCGGCCATAGTGGTGAACCAGATCAACGACAAATTCGAGGCGAAAGGCCACATGGCTGAGTACAGAGATAAAGTCCGAGGCCTCACCAAGAAGCTCGCACACTTTGAGATCAAACGGATCCCTCGGTCGGAGAACCAGCAGGCGGACGGCTTGGCTCGACTGGCCAGCTCCTCGCTCAACGACAGCTCAAGGGTCGTCAAGTGGGAGTTGTTGCCGTTTAGAAGCATCGATCGGACCGCTACTGTGCTGGTCCTCGATCGAAGTCCCGAGTGGATGAGACCGCTGCTGGCCTATCTGAAGGACAGAGAGCTTCCGAGCGATCCGAAGGAGGCCAAGAAGGTAGAGAAGAGGGCCGAATGGTTCACATTGGTTGACGGAGAGCTGTACAAGAAAGGGTATGCCCACCCATACCTGAAATGCGTCGCCCCGACCGAAGGGAAATACATTTTGAAGGAAATTCATTTTGGGGACTGTGGAGGTCACATAGGGGCTCGAGCAACAGCTTCAAAAGCTTTGCGAGCCGGGTTCTTTTGGCCGACCATGCAGACTGACGCGACCGAACTAATTAAGCATTGTAACAAATGCTAGCGGTTCGGGCCGATCAGCAAAAGGCCTCCCACCCAATTGAAGCCAATTTCCACCCCGCTACCCTTCGCAAGATGGGGCTTGGACATCCTCGGGTCATTTCCCAAGAGCTTCTCTCGGAAGAAGTTTATAATTGTGGCCGTTGACTACTTCACCAAGTGGGTCGAGGCCGAACCGCTGGAAAGGATCACTGACCGAGATGTGCTGAACTTCGTCTGGAAGAATATCATCACTAAGTTTGGGGTCCCTCGGATGTTCACATTTGACAACGGGTCACAGTTTGACAGTGATGATTTCAAAGACTACTGTGCGGAATACAGCATCCAAAACGTGCTACACCTCAGTCGCATACCCACAGGCGAACGGACAAGCCGAGTGGAATGAGCAAAGGGAAACTGGGTCGAGGAGCTACCACGTGTCCTATGGGCGCTTCGCACCACAACGAAGCGAGCCACAGGAGAGACTCCCTTCCAGCTAGTGTATGGCTCGGATGCCGTATTACCAATCGAGTGCGGAGCCAAGTCTGTTCGCATAAGTACCTACGAGCCCGAGGAGAATGAAGTTGAGCTGCGAGCCGCGCTTGACCTTCTCCCCGAGTGCCGTGGAAATGTGCTCCTGAGAGCCGAAAGGTAGAAGCAACAGATGGCCAAAGCATTCAATCGAATGGTTCGCCCAAGGAAATTGGAAGTGGGGGACATGGTCCTTCGAAATGCCAAGGCAACCGGCAAGAAGCTCACTGGAGGAAAGCTGAAGGATAAATGGAAAGGCCCATACCTTGTGGTCGAACAGGTTAAGGAAGGCACTTTACGATTGAGCACCCTGGAAGGAGAGATGGTGAAGAGGCCATGGAACCTCTACAACCTCAAGAAATACTACCCTTAGTGTCACTGCATTTTTGTTCCTTAAATCAAAGCTCGCATGTTGCGAAGCACTTTTCATGTATTTTTGTTCCTTAGTAGGCCGAGGGCCAAATGTTGTAATTTTCAATATCAAGTAATCAAAGGCCGAGCGCCACAATGTTATTCAGAAATTAAGTGTTAAAAACCCCACCCACTACTTACCGAGAGAAGGAGGAGTCGACAACTCAACAGCTGAAGCGAGCCGATCGCTTCGACGGAATACAAAGAAATCCGAGTGCAATCCCCCGAAAGGGAAGACACTCGAAGCGCGGTGAAAGCGCGGGACAAGAGCGCAATCGCTCGTATGGGAATTCACTCGAAATGTCCGCATTATAGCCCCTCGTAAAGAGGCGAGCCGAGTGAAGTTGCCCATACGAGAAGTCGCTCGAGGCATTTTTGTCGAAGACAAAAGTCTATAAATTGCCCTACCAAGGTCGAAAGCATTGTTAGAAATAACAATCGCTCGGAGCGGGTTGAAGTTGTCCCACCTTGGTAGCGACACGCTTTCCCAACTAGGGCTCGCGTCGAATAAAAGTTGAGCTGAGAACATATTCGCCTACGAAGGATGAGATCCCGTAGTACCTTAAACTTCAACTCGGGTAAGGAGACCTGTGCGAGGCCTCTCCTCGAAGGCCGAACACCAAAGGCTTCGACCGAGTGCTTGCGCTCGCTTCTCGCGCAAAAGCGAAACACCCGAACAAGGCAACTTAGCCGGAAAATGCGTCATCCATGTGAGGAGTCGAATACCTCCGGAGTTAAGGCAGCGAGCCCTTAACCCCGAAGAGGCATTCGCCTCGAGGGCGAGACCACCCATGGATGACTAGAACAGAGTACAAAAATTGTATGAAAAGACGCATTAATTAAAATAAAACCGAAGCCAAACACCCTGAAATATGGGCGGCTTCGGTCAACATTGTTTAAAAACCGAAAACCCTTGAGAGGGCGACAAGCGAACATAAAATCAAAAATTGTATGAGTACAAGGCTAAACAGCCCAATTAAAATAACAGATTAGGTGTTTGTGTTGTTGGCAGGGTCTTCAGCAGGGGTAGTGAAGTCGAAGCCTCGGGCAGCTCGAACAACTCTTTCCTCGCCGCCTCCTCCTCAGCCGCAGCAGCTGCCTCGGCCGCTTCGATATCATCTTCATTGATCTCGCCTTCTTCGGGATCTGAGCCGACCTCGGCCTCGTTGTGCTTGTCGAGCTCGGATCGATAGGCAGTTTTGAACAACCCCTCATCCTTTGCGAGGCCTGAGTCGCCTCCCTCTCTTCTGTCTTCCTCTTTAGTTCATTAATGTGTTCTCTCAACTCCGGTGGGTGATTCTTATCATAAATAGCCTTGATTTTCTGGACAGCCGCCGCCGTTCGCTGGGAGGGAGTCTTCCGAGGGCCTCGCTTGTGCTTGCTCGGGGTGGGCACAGCTTCGGCAGCAGGTGTCACGGCATGAGCAGCCATCCGCTTCTCCAGCTCAGCCATCCGCTCGCTCATCTGATTCTGCCTTTCGGCCTGCTCCTTGAGCTTGGCCCGAGCTTCAGGGAGCTCCTTCCTCAAAGCTATGTCTTGAGGGCGTGGCCTGCTCTCCATCACCTCTTCTTCCTCGTACTCCTCGTCAAATATTCCATACTCTTCCTCGACGTTCCCCTCGGGGAGAGGTTGCGCTCCTCCTCGGGGCGCTGACCGCTCGTCTTCGAGCGTCCTTAATGGGCCCTCGCCGGGGGCACCAAGACGCGAAGCGGTGGGGTAAGCGGCTGCCAAGGTGGGAGTTTCGCTCGCAACGGCTCCCCTCGAACGTGCGGGTCGGCCTCTTGGTGCCATTTCTTCTCGATTTATTTCCGGCTCGGGTACTCTCGAACGACTCGACCTGCGAACTGTCCCCACAGACGGCGCCACTTGTTGGATGTGAGTCCTTCGATGGACAGTTGCTCGGCTCGCCTCGCTGAGTACCTGCACAAAAGGGAGCCCGGCTTTCACCATGCGTCGCCCCTCCGACGATCAAGTCAGTGAGGGGGCTCGAGAAGGGGTGGCAAATAAGACAAAGAGAGCCTTTATTGCATAAATCAAGGGAATAATCAGAGAATAGAATGTCAGAATTTTTGGGTGTGTGTGTAAGAACCTGATTTTGATGGGTCATAAAGGGGGTATTTATAGTGATAGAGGGGGTCCTAGGAATAATCCTAGGTTTCCCCACTCCATCTTGACCCTTTATTCCCCTTCCATCCAAGGGCTGTCCTTGAAGGAGGATTTTTGCATGACATGGGCCTTTAGTAAGGTTCATTTCCTTAAGGGTTGTGGCCCAACCACAAAGTGGTACCAACACTAACGATTTATTTCCGCAAGAAATCGAATTATTCCTTCACTTTGATTGCTTAAGCGTGAACAAAGTTCTATTAGTTCTTAAGATTAGTAAATTTAAGCGACTGCTCTAAATTCACCATAACCACTCTTGATAACCTAAACGGCCGTCTTCGCTTCAACCTAGTGGTAGCAATAACAACAAACTAATATCGATTAAGAATAACAAGTTTAGTTACTAATTAACCGCAACCGTGCATTAACTAATCCTAACCTTCAATTATCGTGTTAATTCCTCCTAAATCTAAAAACAGCGACCGCGCATTAATAAACGAAGGTTGCTTCACAAATCTAGATAATCGAATGCCACCAAATTATCTAAATAAGCTAATAATCAAACTAAACTAAATCTATTAGCGACCTAGATAAAACGAGATAAGATTATAAATAAAAGCAAAGAATAACAACCAATCAAGTACGTAAAGGAAAAAGACGATAACTTACATTAATAACCGAAAGATTAGTGTTTCACCAAGATTGGGAGATTAGTTCTCCATTTACAAAATATGACGAAAAGTTTTGGGGAAGCTAATGGGAGGAGGAGTGGAGAATGAAGAAAATGAGATAAGATTGTGTTTTTCTCTCTCTTCCCTTATATATAAAAAACTAAAATTAGAAGTAAAAGAAAAAGATAAAAGAAAATAAAACTATTAAAAATATCCGAAAATGACCGTCCCGACTCAAGCAAGTCGTCCCGAGTCGAGAATACTAAAAACAAATACTATCCGAGAGAAAGTATTCTCGACTCGTGACAAAATACCGCGAGTCGACACGGGACACCTCGACTTGAGTCTTGTGTGTCTAGATTCGAGATTTAACCCGTCAAAATCACCTTCTCGACATTTGATTCTCGACTCGAGAAGAATCAATCTCGAGTCGTGGCATTCTGCTCGAGTTGAGACGTATCTCACTCGGGTCGGGAAACTACTCCGCAGGACGTTATTCAATCACACATAACTCTCACCTCAACAGTCAGCTTTGAGCTCATAATATATCGTCGGAAAGCTCGGAACATGAACTTTACTCTCTAAGTAGAATTTATGCAAAAACTGATCTACAAAGAAAGTTAGAGCGAACGGAAGTTGACCTTGTGTTTCTTGCCTATCAAAACTTCAACTCCTGAACTCGAGTCATTTGTGGGTAGAATTGGTCTTTGGTGGTGTCTTCCTTGGTTTTAACTTGGCCATTATTATTGTCTTCATCATGCGATCACCAATCCAAATGGAATAAGTATATCTCGTCATTACAAAAGCAACTTATATTATCCGAATTACAAGACAAACCAACAAATAGGAGAATACTCGTAATCCCATATAAATTACACTAAAATGACCACCAAAATGAGATATAATCCACTACTTAGACACCACTAATATCATCAGATCATGGGTACGTAACGTCAGTTACATGCTTTCTAAAAGTTGGCTTGGTTATTGAATTATAGATATTTACCATCTGCGAGCCACATGTTTCTGGTTGTCCACCAAATGATAAGATTAATATGTGCATGTGTGAGGTAAATTTTGTACGATGATTTACTTTTAAGCCTTATAAGTGTACATACCTTGTTATCAAGTTGTTTAATTCACCATGCTATTAATCAACGATAACGTACACTTTTGAGTTAATTATGAGTATGGCAAAAATAAGAACTTGTTTCTGTGGACCAAATTAGAGTATTATACTTGTATAACAACTAATGCGTACGTTATTTAATCCACTCAAAGAGCTCTTGTTTAGAGTAGATTTAGTACCTTTTGAGTAAACGGATCACTCTTATAGAGATGGAGCGGTATTGTATGGGGAAAGTAATTGTAGTTCAATGTTTTACTTCTCAAGTGATTGAGTCTGATCGGACTTGTTACTAGATTTGTGTGTTTCTCGTATGGGTCTTTTCCGTATCTATGTATCAATGTCATATGAGTTGACTAATACATTGTAAAATTTTATTTAGACAAACTTTGTGAACTGGATGTGTTCGTTGTGAAGTCTAAATGGTTAGTAGAACTCTAGTGGTGGTGGTGTTGGAAATTTTGTCTATTCATTAATGCCCCAATGTGTGTATGAACACTAACTTAATTTTTGAGAAAATAATGTACTTGAGCTAGATGATATAGCTAGTGTTTTGTCATATGCATTTATTTGGTGAATGCGAAATTTCTTGTACGCTTGAGTTAGGACATTCATAAAGTTGTAGATCCTTGAGAATGCTACTTGTTTTGAACAAACCTTGTTAGAGGCTCTACACCTTGAAGGTGTATTAAGATCTTTGAATAGATGAGTAAATATGTAATTTGCAAGTTTTGTAGAGATAGGGTGGTAGGAGGAGTCTTACCTTTACTCCGTGACTAAGTTTGCATAAGTTGTGGTTTGTTGGCCTGTGAAACTGTGTTTGTGTGGGTTATGCGTTGTTATATATAAGTAGACCCCCTTTCGAGCCATTTGTGAGCATTGATGTGCAAACTTAAGGAGACCATGTATGATAGCTTAAACTTGTTGTTTGTTAGAACTTGTACGTTACCATAGTATCTGGTAGGGGCGGAGCTACGTCAGGACCTAGGGGGGCTCGAGCCCCTGTCAGGAATTAGAAATATATACATAACTTCTGCCTATTAGTGCAAGTATTGAGCTTTGCTCCAGCGGTTAGGCAATGTTATTGTGTCTCAATTGACCAGGGTTCTAACCCTCTCCTACCATTTTCTTATTTCTTTGTTTTTTTTTTTCCATTATATGTGCGCTACTCTTCCATTTTCTTTGTTTTACCCAAGATTTGTGTGCCCTATTCCTTTCTCTTGAGCGGTCATTGATCATTTGATCATTTGATCATCTTTCATCTGATGTTTCATAATTTAAATTTTAAAAAAAGGATCTCAATCATGTCATTTAAACTAGTAAAACATAAATGTTTTTATAGATGTTTTAATTAACATCTGCTATAGAGTCGCTAACTAGATATATAAACTCAAACAAAATATGTACCGGTAATTTTGGTATATAAGCTTCGAGCCCCCCTCAACTTTCTTTCCTGGCTCCGTCCCTGGTATCTGGGATCAGTTTAGGGTAATGGAGTGTCTGCAACACTCGTAATATGACTGATTGTTTACGCTTTATGGTTTTATGTGCTTGTCTGCGAATCGTTGATCAATGGATCATTGTGTAATTGATATGGCGATTGTTAGAATCGATCCTAGTATCAATTAAGTCGAATCATAGAGTTTCTAAGATCTGTGGTGAGATTACTCTTGTTGCGTCGGTGATCAGAGACTATATGTTAAGATCATGTAGTCATCAAATGTTGTTAATGATTGTGATATCTCACTCTTTTGAAAGATGGTTAGAAGACTTAGATCGTTCGCTGTATGTTCTCTTGCATAGAGAAGTTAGATGATCTATTCTTCGAAATTAGGATAAATGTGGTGTTCTTAAACAACTGTACGCATCCTAATTTGTGTGTTCTATATAGACTTGTACACATATTTAAGAAAAATTTGTTTCTCGTATAACTCTGAAATGAGTTGCTTAGATAGAGTATCCTCTGGCTTGAGTTTGACTTCAAAATTGATCTAGAGTCTAATAGGACTTAGATTCAAGTTTTAGACTGGGCATGAGTAAATTAAAGGATGAGTGTAGACTTTTGATGAATCTATATCCCTGTTGTTGGGTGGTTCTTGTTGATGGACTGTATAGATTCACCGTGTTATAACTATTCTTGTTGAGCTCTTTAGTGCTCTTGATATAAGTTTAAAACTGAGCAATCTGTAAGCTTTTACCCAATGTGGGCAGTGGCGGACCCAGACTTTGACTTTAGTGGGGTCAAAAAATTGTAAAATGTCAAGTGGGGTCAAAAATATGCATTGCTTAGGTTTGAACCCATGACCTATGGTATAAAATTCAACACACAAACCACTAGACTAAGGAAATATTATTGACCTTATCTAACATTCAATATACTTATAGATTTCCAAGTGGGGTCAAGTGACCCCAAAATGGTATATGTGGGTCCGCCCATGAATGTGGGAGTACATTAATGCGCAGTTTAGTGACAAGTTTGGTCACTACTGATATATTCTTTAGACTTAGTGAATTTGCAAAAGAATACATGAATAGGTTAACGTGAATTGATATATATGGCTAATATTTGTAATAGTAGAGCGCATCTACTGGAAAATGGAGTTGTGATCACTAACTAGGTGATTTGTGGTGTATATATAGTTCAAGGGATACAATTATTACTTTTCACATGCACAAAATAAAGTTTATGCATTACATACTTTATTTGTTAAGTGCGATTTCTACCAAATGTTTTAGGCGGAGCTATTAGCTATTAATAGACCCATGACCATTGTGTTGAAGAAACGTTTTCTTCTCACTATTTGGCGGTGTGTGGTAACACACTTGATGGGATCTACCTAGTTGGAGGTGGAAACATATGTAGATAGGGATGTGATACCCTATATATGGCGATGGAGACCGAGTCTCCTTGCATGGCCGATTCCTATGAGAGTGATGGTGATAACTCTTTAGAGCCCCCAACGAAATTAAGGTAAGACGTAAGGCCTTAATAATATGCGCGAATTGAAATTCGTCGTGGTGCGCCCTGACAATTGTGTTACAGAAGGTCCTTTTTAGGATGGATAGTTGTGGGTTAGGTGATGCTTTCACAATCACCTTAGTTTGGTTCAAAACGTAACTTACCAACTATGGCGTGATAGCTAGCCTTAAATTCCACGGTGTGTCGATTCAAGTCGCGAGACATACACACATGTACTTGAAGTCCTTCGGGTTTCTTAGATTTGTTCAAAGAAGTCGTTTGTAGATTAGTGGGGGATTGTTGGAGTAATCTCCAAACTGTTGAAAGTTTTAGTACTCGGACGCCACGTGCTTACGTGCTTGCCGCGAGCATTGCATGCTTGTTGCGGACACTGCAGGTTTGCCGCGGGCGCGGCGGATAGGGAGTAGCCTTTGCCATGATCTTTTGAGACTTGTCGCGGGCGCGGCTTACCGCTAGGGGTGCGGCGTTTGTTTTATAAACCCTCTCTTCCCGTTTTTCCTTTGTACTACCTATATAAAGACTCTCCTATACATAACCCAAACACACAGATAATCCTACGGATATACACATAAACACAATGCCTAAACGAGTCAAACACGAGTCGGGTTCTTGAGCAAGTCTAGGGCATTCGGGATTGACTGTATCAACCGACCTGCATCAATGTGGATGAAGTTTTGTGTTGTGTAACCTACAGGACGGACGCCTATGGAAGAGCTTGCACCATGGCTCAAGCGGAATGTGTAACACCCTAAATTTCGCCTAATTTAAAACTCATTTTACTATACAAAACTGTGCCAAAATTCGAAAATATTACAAGTTAATATACAAAGGCGGAGATACAGCTGTACAAAACTCTTAGAAATACAACAGAAATGCTGAAGCGATTAAAAACCTACTCTTGACTCTTCAGCTGTACTCCTGACTCTAACCTGCAAGCTAAAACTCAAAACAAGGACCTACCCCCAGACAAGATAGCCCGAACGAAACACATCAGCATTTCGTTGAGCAACACTACTCTACCGAAAATATAACCTGAATATATAGTAATGTTAGTCATGGTTTTATATATCTGGATAATACGGGGACACATAATAAAACAGATAGAAAGTGTAAAACAGTCCCCCAAGACTAACCTGCTAATTCTTATAACTTACTCCACTCTAACCTCCTCGATATAAGGAAATCATACTTTTTTTCAAGATTTAACATTATGATCATTAAGAAAGGTAACATTTTAATTCTTCAAAATGGGTAAGATCCGTAAAATGGGTCACTTGGTATATGAAAAACGCGTAAGATCAAACACGGGTCGACCCAAATAGGTTAGGCTGGGTAAACATTAGAATGGTGCTAAGGTCATAAAACAGGCCAGAAATACATTTTTAACCCCTTTTCATCAACAATTTTGAATAATATTTAATTAAGAGAAATTTTAGCGATATATTAACGATATTATATCATATTAATACTTTAATAATACTTATTAGTTTTGGTATTAAATTTAAATTAATCAATAATCTCATTGTAAAATCTTATTATTCTACTTTCTTGGTTTATGACCAAGAAAATGGTTGTCGGGTAGCTACCGCATTAATTAGGTTAACTTTTAAAAAGCTATTTAGATCTAAAATAGTATTAAGGAAGGAAATGAGACTTCTACCATGTGTCATGTAAGCATATGTTAGAAAAAACGATATTATATTATTATTTAGAGAACCGTTATTAATTGTCGTGCATGTGCACGGGTCAAAAGTATTCTAAAGCGAAAATAAGAGTAGAATGGTAGTGTCACATAACAGAGGTCAACGGGTAAAGAAGTCGAGAGTTTAAGTGTTATTTGGGATTGAGTATAAGAAGTGGCTTGGGTAAAGGGATGGGGTAAAAGAATTCATAGAGAATTCATTTGGGATTGAGTATAAAACGGAGAAGAGTGGGTTTTCAAGTATAAGAGCTCGCCTGAAGCGTGACATTAAGTAAGTTAGAGTGTGGGGATGCTTTTAGAGTGTTTAACGGGTATGTGGGAGAGTCAGAAAGCAGGTCATGTAAAGAATCGACGGGTAAGATAAAACATTTGACGTACTTAGGGTGACGGGTGTCGGCTAAAATGTTGTCGGCTGGTTGGGATGAGTGAGAGTTGGAGACTAGTGATCGGTGTATATGAGTTAACAATAGATTCTTGGGACACCTATAATTGTTGAGTGGGGGGGGAATCAATTATCGACTGAGAAAGAAAGTTGTGAGGAAGATAAGAGTTGTCGAGTACAAAGACGACGGGTGGTCGAGTACAAAGACGACGGGTGGTCGAGTATGAGATTAAATAAGTTAGTAGGGGCGGGTCAGAAATGCATGTAAGTGAAGTTAATTTAAGGGTTATACTTATATTTTAAACACAATAGATCACATAGAACACACAAACCACGTAGTCTTGATCATTCGATTTAAAATCATTGTGTTTCTTTCAATTCTCATATGTGTCATTATCTCAATAAGTTTTGTATTTCTTATTTGTCGATTTTACTGTATAATTTCTAAAGGTTGAATTCTATAATATATTTAAATTAATATTTTACAGACCTATCTTAAGTAAACATTTGTAAATTCCTGTGCATTGCACGTAGAGCTGGCAAAAAGTCGTGTTCGTGTCATGTTCGTGTCCGTGTCAAAGATAAACGGGTTGTAAAACCCTTGACACTAACCCGACCCGATTATTAAACGTGTCGATAACCCTTGACACTAACCCGACCCATATATTAAACGTGTAACACGTTAACAACCCGCCTAACCCGCCTAAAAGAAAAGTTCACAAAATTTACATTTTATTAAAGAAATTTTTTAAAATTAAGGCTATTGAGTCTGTGTTACTCATCATTAATAATAAAGTTTGGTTTAAAAAAGATTATTTTCCACAGTTAGATTATTTGAGTTTTGATTTGGGCTCTATACCACTTAAAAAGTCAAGGAGGTAATACGAATTGACAAGGATATCATATCAAATACAAATAAACGGGTCAATTCGTGTTTATTTCGTGTCAAAAATTTCAACACTAACCCAACCCATTTACGTAATCGTGTTAGACGTGTTGACCTGTTTAATTAAACGGGTTGGAAACTCCCAACACTAACCCGGTATTTTCGTGTCCGGTTCGTGTCGTGTTGTCGTGTCGTGTCACCTTTTGCCAGCTCTAATTGCACGGGTAAAAACACTCGTAAATATATAAACACATATTTTCACCTTCGACAAAAAAAAAAAAAAAGAATGAAAAATGACAACTTGACTCATATTGTACGCCAGTGCTGAAATCTAATTCATTGACTTTTTCATTCAAAGTCAAGCGTTATTGATTCATTTGCGTTAAAATAAAATGATGAAGGAAATATTATGGCTGAAGGTATATGAGACAATTTTGTTACGGTCAAATAAAAGACATTTTATTCTCATGACACCACTAAGAATTTTATTTTACACTTGGTGATCAAAAAATAAAATAAAAAAACATTCAGAGTTCTTATACATTTCCATTAACTTCCTGAACAACAAACTCTGACAATTAATTGAGAACAATAACAATAACAAAAACGACGAGCCGATATACAAGGATTATTTTACATATGTTAACCGACTTTCTTTTACGAGGGGTAAGGGGATCGACTTTTAGAGTCCATGTTTAAAAATCAACTGGGATATTTGAGTAGGATTAAGGTGGGTGCTATTAAATATATTGAAGGGAGATGGATATGTCATCCAAAAAAGTCGACGACAGGTGGGGCCATCGAGTAAGTAAGTTGACGGTGGGATGAAGATTATCGGTACTCAATCCGAAATCATTTTCAATTTACTTTTTTTTAAGATTTAAGATTATGATCATTAAGAAAGTTAACATTTTAATTTTTCAAAATTGGTTAGATCGGTAAAATGGGTCACTTGGTATATGAAAAACGGGTAAGGTCAAACACGGGTCGACCCAAGTAGGTTAGGCTGAGTAAAGATTAGAATAGTGCTAAGGTAAAAAACAGGTAAGAAATATAAACTTAACCCCTTTTCATCAACAATTTTGAATAATATTTAATGAGGAGAAATTTTAACGATACATTAACGATATTATATCATTTAATACTTTCATAATACTTATTTGTTTTGGTGTTAAATTTAAATAAAATCAATAATATTATTGTAAAATTTTATTATTATTTTACTTTCTTGGTTTATGACCAAGAAAATGGTTGTCGGGTAGCAACCACATTGATTAGGTTAACTTTCAAAAAGTTATTTTAGATCTAAAGTAGTATTAAGGAAGGAAATGAGACTTCTATCATGTGTCATGTGGGCATATGTTAGAAAAAACTATATTATATTACTATTTGGAAAACCATTATTAATTGTCGTGCATGTGCACGGGTTAAAAATATTCTAAAGCGAAAATAAGAGTAGAATGGTGTCACATAACAGAGGTCAACGGGTAAAGAAGTCGAGAGCATAAGTGTTAATTTGGATTGAGTATAAGAAGTGGCTTGGGTAAAGGGATGGGCCGATGGGGTAAAAGAATTCATAAAGGAAGATGGGGGGGGGGGGTTTCAGTAAAAAAGGGAGAAGAGTGGGTTTTCAAGTATAAGAGCTCCGCCTGGAACGTGGCATTAAGTAAGTTAGAGTGTGGGGATGTGTTTAGAATGTTTTACGGGTGTGTGGGAGAGTCAGTTAGGAGGTCATGTAAAGACGCGACGGGTAAGATAAAACATTTGACGTGCTTGGGTGACAAGTGTCGGCTAAAATGTTGTCGGCTAACTGGGGTGAGTGACAGTTGAAGATTAGTGTTTGGTGTATATGAGTTAACAATGGATTGTGGGAACATCTATAAATGTTGAGTGGGGAGGGAATCGACTATCGATTGAGAAAGAAAGTTGTGAGGAAGATAAAAGTTGTCGAGTAAAAAGATGACGGGTGGTCGAATATGAGACTAAATAAGTTAGTAGGGGTAGAGTCAGACATGCATGTAAGTGAAGTTAATTTAAGGGTTATGCTTATATTTTAAACACAATAGATCACATAGAAGACACAAAACACTTGATCATGAATATTCGATTTAAAATCATTGTGTTTCTTTCAATTCTCATGTGTCATTATCAGTTTTATATTTATTATTTGTCGATTTTACAGTTTAATTTCTAAAGGTTCAATTCTATAACATCTTTAAATTAATATTCTACAGTCCTATCTTAAGTAAGCTTTTGTAAATTCCCGTGCATTGCGCGGGTAAAAAAACTAGTAGCAAATTAAAGGTGGAATTTTAATTAGGTTGTTATCCCATACATATGGCGCTCTATGTAAACGTCCTGCGTAAGGGCCAGGCCATATCTACCCAACATATCGAAATTTGTTAAGACGAAGGTCAACAATTTCAAAGAAAAATAAATATAGAAAAAAATGTAAAAGGTTAAAGATATGATATAACGAGGAATCATATTTTTTCAGATTACAATCTTTCTAGTTAGATATGATATCTTTAAATATTTCTCTAACTTAGTTGCCTATTTTTAATTAATACAGAAACGCCATGTGTTTTAATTTTATTTGTTGTGTAGCTATAAATGGTCTACACAGGGTGTAGATCATGATTTCTCCAACAATTCTCTGCTAATTCATCTTCCTCCGTCTCCTATAATATTCAATACTCCATTATTTTCGACCATAATTTTTTCATTCTACAATTAATTACTAAACACATAAACACTTAATTAATTATCCATTGAGCTTGGTAATCTATTGGTTCCGGGTTCTCTTCGCTGCATGCGACAAGCACCATCAGGTTGTCTCAATACAAGAATCACACTCCTACTTAGGATGCGACTTACAACGGGTCTTTGCTTTCCAACCAAAGTCTATCCTTGCTAGTCAAGTTTTGAACTACATTTCTTAATATACTCTTCATTTCCTTCCAAATAATTTGAATCATGTATTCCGATATCCAAAGATCTTGCTCATGTCAACTTTTATTCCCCATGAACCAAACATAATAGATCAAATTACATATAAGTGCCCCAGTCACTTGCTTCTTGATCCTAGAGTCAAATCTTTTCACCAAGCACCATTGTAGAGCATTGGACACAGGTATTCCAAAACCAATTTTACACCATAACTTCTCCAAGGACTTCAAGTTGTATTGACAAGAGAAAAAGAGGTGCTCATGAGTCTCTGTACCTGCTGCACACAGTTCACATACATCCTTTTAACAGGTAATTAATTTTTTGAGTTTGTCCTTGACCTGCAATCTTCCTTTGATAACAAGCCTATTGTGAGTATTATCAATACTTTTGCACTATAATTCTTATAGATTGTGTTTGTTCTTGCTAGGAAGCCTACTAGTATTAGCAACTTATATGATCTAATCGCTAGGAAAGAAGCAACTTTACCTTTCTAATTGATTGCTGATTCAACGTTAGATTGATTAGAGAGAAGTGATTTATATTTCGATTTGAACCGCGTGTGTTTGAATTGTCTGTCTTTGTTGATATTCTTCTTGATCTATGACACCGAGATTGTCGTTAAATCCTATCAAATTACCACAAATAACTAACTAAGAAGCTAGGGTAAGTGGGTATCGTATCCACAAGGAAGAGGAATAGCCTAATATGCAATTCTATGCGGCAAAATAGAAATAAAAGAAATAAAAGCAATAAATGGGGGGATTTTTAGTTTGAAAGTTAACGAAACAAGAAATTAACGATTTATCAATATTACTAAGGCGACCCTCGGTGATAATCTCATCTAACACCCTAATATAGCAGTTTTACTCCTCTCTAATTATACCATTCATAAATAGTCTCGGTTTGCACCAATTAATCCTCTTTATTGGGGAATTTGAGCAACCGCTACCAAATTCCCCTCCTTTTAGCCTTAACTCGCCTAGTGACCACTCAAACAAATAAAAACCAAAGGCATGAAGAGCATGGATTAATAAAAGATTAACAACAACCCAAATTAGTATCTAATTAGCCGCAACCGCAACACTAATCAAATCTAACCTATTAGTTGCCTAATTAATTCCCTAATCACAAGTTTTAGTCATAACCATAACTAAACATGTGAAAGTTGCTTCCTCTAGGGTTAAATCAATGACCATCCATTAAAAACCAAGCAAATGATAAACCCAATTCAATCTAATTAACCAGTTAGAGAACAACAACAACAACAACAACAACAACAACAACAACAACAACCACCAAGCCTTATTCCCAAAATGATTTGGGGTTGGCTAATAACATGAATCGTCATCCAGTATCCGTCTTGTGTATGCCAAGAAATTTCAAAAACGTTGTAAACATTTTAGAAGTATTTAAACACTTTCAAAGGAAATTTAGAAAGTCGTCAAAATAAATAAAAAACTTTAAAAAATATTGCAAAAAATAGATGAACTTTAAACACAAGTTAAAAAGTTTTGGAAAAATAGTTGGAAAAACCAAACAAATAAATCAAAAGGGGTCATAAAAAGTCCTCCACATGGATAGAGTCTCGCCACCCTGCCCTATCCAACACCATACTCTCTTCAAGCCCTAGGAAGCTCATATCACTTCTAATCACCCTCGTCCAAGTAATCTTGGGTCTTCCCCGATCCCTACTAATATTATCACTTCTCCACCCTTCTACTCTTCTAACCGGCGCCTCACTAGGCCTCCTCCTCACGTGGCCATACCACCTCAGTCGGTTCTCTATCATCTTATCCCCTATGGGTGCAACCCCTACTTTCTCCCTAATAACTTCATTTCTCAACCGATCACGTCTTGTATGTCCACACATCCACCGTAACATGCGCATCTCCGTCACACTCATCTTATGAACGTGACACTGTTTCACGGCCCAACATTCTGTGCCATATAACAGTGCCGGCCTAATTGCCGTTCGATAAAACTTACCCTTCAACTTATTGGGCATTCCTCGATCACACAGAAGTCATGTGGCATTCTTCCACTTCAACCAACCTGATTTGATCCTATGAGCCACATCTCCATCCAATTCTCCATCCTTTTGAAGAATCGATCCTAAATTCGGAAAAAATCTGATCCCTGAACAATCTTTCCATCCAACATGATCGTCCCCGTCTCCGTTTGCCTAATGCCGCTGAACTTACATTCCAAATACTCGGTCTTTCTCCGACTCAACCAAAACCCTCGAGACTCCAAAGTGTGCCTCCATAGCTCCAACCTCCTCTCCAAATCCTCTTTCGTTTCTGAGATCAACACTATATCATCTGCAAACATCATGCACCATGGTATATCATCCTGGATTGACCTCGTCAATTCGTCCATGACTATAGCAAAGAGAAACGGGCTAAGTGCGGACCCTTGATGCACTCCAATTGTAATAGGGAACTCTTCTGACTTCCCTACACTAGTCCACACACTCGTGCTAGCTCCCTCATACATGTCCTTAATGATGTCGATATATTTTTGCGGAACTCCTTTCTTAGTTAGAGCCCACCAAAGCACTTCCCTTGGTACCTTGTCATACGCCTTCTCCAAATCAATAAATACCATATGTGGGTCCTTCTTCCTATCCCGATAAGTTTCCATTGTCTGTCTTATGAGATGAATTGCCTCCATAGTTGACCTCCCCGGCATAAATCCAAATTGATTCTCTGAAATCTTCACACTTCTTCTTAATCTATCCTCAATCACCCGTTCCCAAAGTTTCATTGTATGACTCATCAACTTGATCCCGCGATAGTTGGCTAAATCTTGAACATCCCCTTTGTTCTTATACAAAGGGACCAAAGTGCTCTTCCTCCACTCCATCGGCATCTTATTACCTCTCCAAATCATGTTTAAAAGTGTCGTCAACCATTCCACACCTCTATCTCCTAGACACCTCCAAACCTCAATAGGTATGCCGTCTGGCCCCACTGCTTTCTTCCGTCCCATCTTCTTCAAGGCCATCCTCACCTCTTCCTTTTGAATTCTCCGCCTGAACTCCCGATTAACAATACTTGGATGAATGTTCACATTTCCAATATCATTCACCCGATCACCATTGAACAAGGTATCAAAGTACGATCTCCATCTCTCCGTAATCTCCTTATCATCAACAAGAAATTTTTGATCAACATCTTTGACGCATTTCACCCTACCAATGTCCCGAGTCCTCCTTTCCCTAATGCGCGCAATTTTGTAGATCTCTTTCTCCCCTTCTCTGGTATCCAATCTTGTATATAGGTTTTGGTTCACCTTTCCTCTTGCATCTCTTACAGCTTTCTTTGCTGCTCTTTTTGCATCCTTATACCTCTCGAAGTTCTCCTCACTTCTATCTTTCCCCAAACTCTTATAACATTTCCGCTTGTTCCTTATTGCTTCTTGCACTTCCTCATTCCACCAAGATGTATCCTTCCTCGGTAGCGCTTTCCCCTTAGATTCACCGAGAACCTCTTCTGCCACCTCCTTTACCTTATGCGCCATAGTAACCCATAACGAGTCTACATCTCTTTCCACACTAGTTGACCAGACATCTGTCCCTGCCATCTTCTCCAAGAAAGCCTCCTTGTGCTCTCCTTCAAATTTCCACCATTTGATCCTTGGCTCTACCTGTGGCCGCCTCTTCCTTAAGCCACCCTTACCCCTGAAATCCAGTACCACCAATCTATGTTGCGTAGCCGCACTCTCCCCAGGTATCACCTTGCAATCCGTAAAGCTCTTACGCCAAGCATTCCTTACCAAAAAAAGTCAATCTGACTCGCATTACTTCCACTCCTGTATGTCACCAAGTTAGACTCCCTCTTCTCAAACCACGTGTTCATTATACCCAAGTCATAAGCCAACGCAAAATCCAAAATGCTCGTTCCTCCTTCATTTCTCGACCCATAGCCAAAACCTCCATGCACGCTTTCAAAACCATGCCGCATTGATCCCACATGTCCGTTTAGATCCCCACCAATAATCAACTTCTCCCCACTAGGAACCCCTTGCACCACCTCTTCTAACTCCTCCCAAAATTCCTGACGAATAGATGCATCCAATCCAATTTGTGGAGCATAGGCACTTACAACAGTCATAATCTCATTCCCAATCACCAACCTCACTGTCATAGTGCGATCGCTCTTCCTCGAAACCTCCACCACATCATCTATGTACTCCTTATCAATAATGATACCAACTCCATTCCTACTCTTATCCTTTCCATAGTACCAAAGCTTATAACCCCATGGTGTGATCTCCTTAGCTTTCGCCCCAACCCATTTCGTCTCTTGTAAACACATAATATGAATCCTTCTCCTCCTCATAACCTCCACAACCTCCGAAGATCTCCCTGTCAAAGACCCGATATTCCACGTTCCAAACCTAAGCCTACTACCCTTACCATTATGAATAAGCTTCCTTGCCCGCTCCCGTCCATGATTTGAAAACCTTTGCACATTTGACACCACCCCTGGGAGCCGGAGTGGCGCGTCACTTCGGGGTGACGACCTAGCAACCCTTGCATATTTTCACTACACCCAGGTCTAGGAAGTGTAGCGCGACCTTGCATATTTGACACCACCCCCGGGCGTCGGAGTGGCGCGTCGCTTCGGGGCGACGACCTAGAGACCCTTGCATACTTATCACCACACCCGGGTCCAGGAAGTGTAGCGCGTCGCTGTGAAGGGGACGCCCCCACGGTTAATAAATTTCGATTCATGTCCATAAGATGTGGCTTGTTTTACGCTGGCCGCCACAAACCTACCTGTTGAAGTATAAGACCATTGTGGGTGCTCTAACCATAAGTCTAAACTTTTGGCTCAGTTGGTTATCTAACATGGTATCAGAGCCTCAGCGACCCTGAGGTCTCAAGTTCGAATCCTGGTAGCCCCCTCCTTTGGTGTGTTGGAGCCTTAAAAAAGGAGCTCAGTTTATGTGTTGTGTTCGTGGGCCAGTGAATTACCCACGCTTCAAGCCCAAGTGGGCCTTTGCGTGAGGGGGCGTGTTGAAGTATAAGACCATTGTGGGTGCTCTAACCATAAGTCTAGACTTTTGGCTCAGTTGGTTATCTAACACTACCGCAACTCTCCTCCTTTATCCGGGCTTGTGACCGGCAGTGAATGCCAAAAAACACTCACAGGCGGAGTTTAACCAGTTAGAGAAAATAAGGAAAAATCATGCATTTAAGAACAAGTAATTAATTATTATGAATTAAAAGGCAAATTAGAGAGAAAAAATTCTTACTAATACATAGGATGAGAGAATTTGATTACACCAATAGTCTATAAGGTGATTAGCCTTCCATGAAAATAATTACAACAAGATATGAGATGGAATTCATAATAAAACTCTTAATCTCTCATTCTTTCTCTCTCTAAAACCACAAACTTATTCAAAAACTCTAATATGAAAAGTAGGTAGGTGATACAAAGTAGGGCGGGGTTCATGCCCCTTTGTTCTAGATAAGTACAAAAGCACTAAAAGACAATAAATATATTTGCCAAAAGAAACCGCCACAAGCCTCGAGGAAGTTTCCCGGAAGTAGGTATTCTCGACTCGAGAAGACAATTTCTCGAGTCGAGCGTAAAAAATCCTCGACTCGAGAAACACCTTCTCGAGTTGAGCGTGACTATTCTCGACTCGAGCCAGTCATATCTCGAGTCGAGTAAGGTGAACTTCTCGACTCGAGAGAGTGGCATCTCGAGTCGAGACTGATGCATTTCGACCTCTTCTCTCCTCTCCTTTGGTCGAGGTGGTGCGCCAATCCCGATGCAAAACCATGCTATCTTCTCCCATGAGTCGTGACAACTCCAAGATCGGTCTTCTATTATCGTCCAAAGATCGCCATAGGTTTTGAGCACACAAAATCTCGTAAAACCATCGTATAACACTACAAGAAATAAGCTAATTTGAGACGGAACTTTTGTGAAGAAAATCCGTCTCAAACTGTAGTTAGAGACGGATTAGAGACAGAATATGATCCGTCTCTAAACACCTCGTTTCAAAATATTAGAGACGGATTTTAAGATCCGTCTCAAATCATTAGTGACGGATTACAAGCATGCACAGTTCGTTTTACAAGTTTAATTCAAATGTGTGAATGTTGTGGAGTGAGTGTGGTTAGAAATGACATTTGGTTTACTTTTATGACAACCCTAACACATATAATCGTGTCCATGTGATTAGAATTCAAAAATAAACTTAGAATCAAAGAATAAGCTTAAAAGTAGATTACAAGCATGCATAGTTCGTTTTACAAGTTTGATTCAAATGTGTGAATGTTGTGGAGTGAGTGTGGTTAGAAATGACATTGGGTTTACTTTTATGACACCCCTAACACATATAATCGTCTTCATGTCATTAGAATTCAAAAATAAGCTTAGAATCAAAGAATAAGCTTAAAAGTAGATTACAAGCATGCACAGTTCGTTTTACAAGTTTGATTCAAATGTGTGAGTGTTATGGATTGAGTGTGGTTAGAAATGACATTTGGTTTACTTTTATGACAACCCTAACACATATAATCGTCTGCATGTCATTCGAATTCAAAAACAAGCTTAGAATCAAAGAATAAGCTTAAAAGTAGATTACAAGCATGTACAGTTCGTTTTACAAGTTTGATACAAATGTGTGAATGTTGTGGAGTGAGTGTGGTTAGAAATGACATTTGGTTTACTTTTATGACAACACTAACACATATAATCGTCTCCATGTCATTAGAATTCAAAAATAAGCTTAGAATCAAAGAATAAGCTTAAAAGTAGATTACAAGCATGTACAGTTCGTTTTACAAGTTTGATACAAATGTGTGAATGTTGTGGAGTGAGTGTGGTTAGAAATGACATTTGGTTTACTTTTATGACAACCCTAACACATATAATCGTCTCCATGTCATTAGAATTCAAAGATATGCTTAGAATCAAAGAATAAGCTTAAAAGTATATTACAAGCATGCACAATTCGTTTTACAAGTTTGATTCAAATGCGTGAGTGTTGTGGAGTGAGTGTGGTTAGAAATGACATTTGGTCTACTTTTATGACAACCCTAACACATATAATTGTCCCCATGTCATTAGAATTCAAAAATAAGCTTAGAATCAAAGAATAAGCTTAAAAGTAGATTACAAGCATGCACAGCTCGTTTCACAAGTTTGATTCAAATGTGTGAATGTTGTGGAGTCAGTGTGGTTAGAAATGACATTTGGGTTACGTTTACGACAACCCTAACACATATAATCGTCTCCATGTCATTAGAATTCAAAGATAAACTTAGAATCAAAGAATAAGCTTAAAACTAGATTACAAGCATGCACAGTTCGTTTTACAAGTTTGATTCAAATGTGTGAATGTTGTGGAGTGAGTGTGGTTAGAAATGACATTTGGTTTACTTTTATGACAACCCTAACACATATAATCGTGTCCATGTGATTAGAATTCAAAAATAAACTTAGAATCAAAGAGTAAGCTTAAAAGTAGATTACAAGCATGCACAGTTCGTTTTACAAGTTTGATTCAAATGTGTGAATGTTGTGGACTAAGTGTGGATAGAAATGACATTTGGTTTACTTTAATGACAACCCTCCATGTCATTAGAATTCAAAAATAAACTTAGAATCAAAGAATAAGCTTAAAAGTAGATTACAAGCATGCAAAGTTCGTTTTACAACTTTGATTCAAATGTGAATTAGAGATGGAATAAAAACCCTTTTCGTCTCAAATTAGAGACGACATCCATCTCAAACTAGCTAGAAGCTTGAATTCTATATAGCCATTTTTATTTATTATAAACCATATTACATATTAGTCTCATCCATATATAGTCTTTTCTTCTCTATAGGCTATATGGGATTCGAACCCACATCTTTATGCAAATACACATGCTCTTCCACCTTGAGCTAATAGCCTCTTGAAAATCACAATCTCAACTATACTTAACACCATGAAAGTATAAAACATAAAAATTTGAAATTTTAAAATGAAATAAGGTAGCACGATTCTAGTACTAACAAAGTATCAAGGAAATTAAAGACCATCACCATATACGGAGTATAAGAATCAGTAAATAAAACTTCCAACTAAGTACCTAGGGAGGAAACAAGCAAATTCCTCACTGAACTTCCTATGTAAAGACCAACACACCAAAAAAAAAAAAAAAAAAAAAAAAAAAAAAAAAAAAACTGAAGATCTAGAATTTTTTTAAGTCAAACCAACTGCGTAACAACAGATATTCACAAGGTTTGAATTATAGTGTATAGGTGACGCAACATACCATAAGGAAATTCTTTATTCCTTCTCCTCTGGATCTCTATGTGATCACCAGGGTGTAAATCGTTTAAGCAATCAGAGAAGTGAAGATCATGAGGGGAAGTTTCGACCGGAGCGACCCTTAGCCTTTTCCATTGAACACCACTCTCTATTTCTACTGCCCTTCTTCCATGAGGAGGATACCTGCATAAAGAAGCAATCTTTCTACACATATATCCATAACACGGACACGAGCACGACAGGATGCTTCACAATACATCATCATGTATAGACAGATCCATAAGGATTATATTATATGCATCTACCTGGCTTGGAAGGTGTCAGTTTGAGAATCATAGCTAAGCTCGGCATCATAGCAGGATAACATAAACCCAACATGACCATTCTGCAAAACATAACATTCACGTTACCTCTACTTTAATATTACCTTGATTATCATATCATAGTGAGAAAGACAAGCCTTTCCAAAAACAAAGGGGTAAAAGTCTCATATCATGAGTCCAATAGCCTATTACATGCGATGCAAAGACCAAGTACCTGATGCATGTCAATTCCTCACGACGATGAAGCTGTTGTTACGCATCTTATCGGTAAGCCAATCCATCTTAAACTACAATGCAAGAAACGACAATTATATAAATAAAAATCAGGTTGAATGCAAGTTCCACAATTAGAACTCATTGTCCAGACATGATATATACAAGAAAACTTAAGCGTATGACAGATTGCATACAAAACATTACATTCTCCCAACCAATAATGATTTGTTCCTTTTTATTTATTATCTTTATGATGAGAAAAGAACCTTAGAATCTAAGAGACAGGAGCAAAAAAGCATTACTGTAAAACACCACCCAATCAGAGAATAGCATGCAAGGGCTATTGATGTTTCTAAATATCTACCATAACATCCTTTACACAGCATACTGAAAACACAACTGACAGCATCCAAAACAAATGACAGATTTGCCACCCTTAACAGTTCCAAGTTCCCAAATTACGATCAAATTTCCATGGTTTTAGAGGTTCCAGCTAGGGATGGCAATGGATCGGGGTCGGATCGGATCGTGCATAATCCAAATTCGATCCAAGTTCTTATTGGATCACATATTGTAATCCAAACCCTACCCAAATCCAAACCCCATGATCCAAACCCTATCCAAGACATTCTTTTCATGATCCAAATCCAAACCCGATCCAAACCCAATCCATAACCCGATCCAGATTTGATCCATAACCCGATCCAAATTCCGACCCTACCCGATCCGTAACCCAAATGATTCGTTCAAATTCATCAGATTTTTGTCTTATTTGTGTCACTATAAATATGAATGAAAATAGTATCTATAAATTCATAGTCTTACAAACGTAAATAAATAGCTTACATATTTTAATGTTCTTTCAAATGCATAAAATAATAAAAATTTGTAATTGTCTAACAAAGACAAAGCAAAACATAAAAAAACTTTCAACTGTCAACTTCCAAGCCTTATTTGTAGAATTGTAGCCTTCATAGCCGAGAATCTAAGATGGAGAGGGCTCATTCCTAACAGTCACAAAAATAATCAATTTTAGTAACAATTAATTTTTGTAGTAATAAGAGACAAATAAAAATGAATGAATAAACTCACTTGTCCATCATTCTTCTTTTACATTCACATCTTCATCATCAAAAATTGGTGCGAGTTGAAGATAATAATCCTTTGTAGAATGTAAAACAAAATTCTAGATAAACATATGTAGAGAGAAAGCATAAAAAGTAATCTTTAGACCAATAAGAGTATTAGTTAGCTTACCTTTAAACTGTGGGCGCCTCCAACTTTGAAGACACATCAAAGCTTCTACGGTATCCGGAAGAAGTCTACTACGATGTGGTCCAACAACTCTACCACCCACACTAAAAGCACTCTCAGAAGCAACAGTGGAAATAGGCACTGCAAGAAGATCTCGAGCTACCTTAGAAAGGGTCGGATATTTGCTTGACTCCGCATTCCACCATGCAAGAAGATTGAACTTGTTGTCATCTACAACTATTCTGTCTTCCCCTAAGTATGTCTCCACCACACATCTACGGCCTTTATTTCTTGGCTTTTTAGAAACATGTTTTTCCCATAAACCCTCTACATCATCTAAATCAACCATTGGCCTTTTACCACGATCATTTACAGAAGATGAAGGTTCACTAACAGATTGTTCCTCCACATCAATATCAAAATGTTTTTGCTCATAGTCTGCTACCAAGTCGAGCAACAATTGTTTGATCCTATCACACTCATCATCATGCTCATCACCATAAAGGTGACCAAAATAAAAAGAAACAAATTCTAGCTTCCTTGTCGGATCCAAGACCGAGGCCACAGAGAGTATCCCATTAACGTCGCTCCAATACTTATCAAATTTCATAACCATGACAGAAGCCATTGACTGAATCACTTTATTACCACAAACCAGCCATTTTCTTAGTGCAAGTCTTATTTCACAGATTTTTTGAAAATACAAATTTGCCGTGGGATAATCTTGTCCAGAAAAGGCATCACTTGCCCTCTTAAACAATGCCAATCTCTCACATATGTCACTAGCCATCTGCCATTCTTGCCTTTTGGGCAATACAAATGACTACCATTCAAAACAAGCTTTCCAGGATTAAGTTTCTCAAGTAGAATATCCATTATAGCATCATAGGTAGTGCAATTATCAACTGTGATAGTAGAAACTTTCTCATCCAAATCAAAACTCTTCAGACTTGAAATTAAAGTCTTACTAAGTGTCTCTGCATTATGTGGGCATGGCACATACATAAATCTGGCAAAGTCAATATGAAATTTTAATTCTTGGGGAATTAATTAATAAAAATATAAAATGATTCGAACATTTTATCAAGTGAAATTTATAATAAACACTAATATCATGAATATATATATATAGGAAATCTATCCAGTCAGAAGTATGATTTCTGTCAGAAATCAGAAGGAATCTGGTCCCTTCATCTTACATGATCTAATGGTCAAGATTTAATATTAAAAGAAAATAAACATCCCCCAACCCATAGTTTTTCACGTTTTCTCTCTCTTCTCTTTCACTCTTCTCACTCCCCATTCCCGTCCCCAACCGCCACCGGCCGCCGCAGCCACCGTCGACGGCGCCAACAACAGCACCACTCCACCGTGATTATTCCTTCTCCGGCATCAACACCGTTCTTCGAGCAACCTCCACCGCGAGAACCTCCATCTTCTCCCCTTTTTTCGCGCGATTTTTCGTCAGATGCGGCTGTTGCCGCTCCTCTCCGGCGACTCCGACGCCGCCGTCAGACTCACTTGACGCCGACGAGTCTTCGCCATCGATTACGGCCTCTGACGACCATCATTCAACCGTTAAACACGCTTCTTCTCCTTCACGTTTTTGACCTCATTTTTGTTAAATTTGGCCGCCTTGAACCGCCGCCGTCGATTAAAACTCTCGCCGGCGTCCTCTCTCATTTGCGCACCTGATGTTTGTTCGGGTTGAGGTGAAGGCGGTGCCGCGGTGGTAAGGCGTGCTGAAGAGAGGAATTCGAAGAGGAGAAACGCGCGTGAGAGAGGGAAATGGTGGAGTTGCGCGCGGGGGAGGGGGCTGGGTGGAGGTGGAGCCGGACAAAGTGGTGGTGGAGGTGCGGTTGGTGGTGGCTGCGTTGGTGGTTGGGGTAGTGGCTTGGTGGTGTGCGTGGGAGGAGAGAGAACTGGTACATTTTAATTTTTTTCTGTTTTTCAGTGTTTTTTTTTTTTTCGTTGTTGTGTGTTTCGGAGTACGTATTTTTGGTGGCGGAGTTCCAAGTGTTATGTCTTTAATTAAGGAGTTAAGTTGGAGTTACGTATTGTAGATGATGGAGTTAAGTTGGAGTTACGTGTTTTAAATGGTGGAGTTACGTGTTTTTGTGGTGGAGTTAAGTTGAAGTTACGTATTTTAGGTGGTGGAGTTAAGTTGGAGTTACGTGTTTTAGGTAGTGGAGTTACGTGTTTTGGTTAGTGGAGTTACGTTGGAGTTACGTGTTTTGTTAGTGGAGTTACGATGGAATTACGTGTTTTGTAGTGGAGTTACGTTGGAGTTATGTGTTTTGGTTTGTGGAGTTACGTTGGAGTTACGTGTTTTTGTGGTGGAGTTAAGTTGGAGTTACGTATTTAGATGGTGAGTTAAGTTGAAGTTACGTGTTTTAGATGGTAGAGTTACGTGTTTTTGTGGTGAAGTTAAGTTGGAGTTACGTGTTTTAGCTGGTGGAGTTAAATTGGAGTTACGTGTTTTGTTAGTGGAGTTACGTTGGAGTTATGTGTTTTGGTTAGTGGAGTTACGTTGGAGTTACATGTTTTTGTGGTAGAGTTAAGTTGGAGTTACGTGTTTTAGGTGGTGGAGTTACGTGTTTTAGGTAGTGGAGTTACGTGTTTTAGGTAGTGGAGTTACGTTGGAGTTACGTGTTTTGGTAAGTAGAGTTATGAAGTTACGAGTTTTAGATGTTGGAGTTATGTGTTTTAGTTGGTGGAGTTACGTTAGAATTACGAGAGATAAATTAAAGTTGGTGGTGTTTTTTTTTTTAAAATAAAAGTTGGTGGTGTTTTGATAATAGTGGAGTTACAAAATTTATTAGTGGAGTTAGATGACTGGAGTTACTGATTTTGTTAGTGGAGTTAAGGGACTGGAGTTATGCAATTCAGGTTATGGAGTTATCTGAAATCAATGGCTGAGATTGAATCTGATCTCAGAATCAATGGCTGAAATTCCTTCTGATTTCTGACAGAAATTACACTTCTGACCGGATAGGCCCCCTATATATATATGTACAAAGCTTTCAAAAAAAATTAGAAGAGCAAAAGTAGAATAACATTTACCTAATAAGACGGCTTTGCAAGATCCAGTCATCATCGACAAAGTGTGCTGTGACAGCCATGTATCATTTCTTTTGATTGTTACAAGTCCACTTAACAGTGGTGATAGCAATCCTAGATTCATTTGCCGCTAACATCCTCATCAGACTAGCTTTTTCTTCCCTGTAAGCCTTGAAGATATCAGCCTTCACAGTGTTTCTTGTGACAACCTTAAAACAGGGTTCAAACTTGCTGAATATCTCCTAAAGCCTACATGATCGACCATAGCAAGGGGAAACTCATGCAACACAATCATATTAGACAACTCATTTCTTGAAACTTGTGAGCTGAATTTGAATTTCCCCATAGTCAAAGTAGAATTCCCACCCTTATTAGGACGTGATTGCAAGAGCATTTGCTTCACATCTAATTTGTTTGGCACCTTGAAGCATCCTTCAATATGTTTGCCTAAATGCGAAGTACCGCTCCCGCCTTTAGCAACTAATTCCTCCTTACAAGCTTTACATTTCGCCTTTACTATTCCATCTTTCTTAACCCTTTCATAATACTTCCACACAATTGATCTTAGCCTTCTCCCATCTTCACCGTAAAACACTACCTCTTCTTCACCTTGATTTTCATTGGGAATTTGAGCCTCTTGATTCATGTTCAAAATCCTTTAAGATAATAAAAAAACAAAACATAGTTCAAGCTTCTGTGACTACTATTTGGAACAAAAGTTAAGCAAATAATAATTCACCTATCACTAACACCAGTACACCACTAACATATTAACTTCCTTTTGAATTTGCAATTAATTAGACACTATTTATGACCAACATTATGACTAACATATTAACTTCCTTTTGAATTTGCAATTAATCATTGTATTATGTAGTACGCAGCAAGTCAGCAACAAGAATGCATGCATGATGACATATTGGTATCAAAATGTCAACCCTAGTCAAATCTATCATCTATAAACAAGCCCTAAAATAAAAACAATTTATTTCAAACACAAATATGCATGGTACAGTTAGCGTTATCTAGCATTCATACGATAACAAAACGCATAATAAAGCAAGTATAAACATTGTTAGACGCATTTGAAATTTTTTGCTACAAGAAACGATATATAAAATTCAGCAAGACGGAGACGAAATTTGTTACCTTGATGGTCGTAGTAGTAATTTACTACAGTAATAGGGCGGACGAAGACAATAGGGAGGCCAAGAATGTGATTTGTGGTTGAAGAGGCAAAAATGAGAATGAAATGGGGACGAAGGGTACACTTTCACGTTGTAAAATTGTGATAGTTGTGCTTTTAGGGTTTTTTTTTTCTCTTTTTTTTTTTATTTTTTTATTTTTTAATTTTTTTGTGTGTGGGTGAATCTCACGGCAGCAGTCCAGCCTCTAGGGCAATAGTTGTTATTTTTTTTTTAATTGTCACTTTTGTAGCTAAATGGACTACAATTTGTTAATAAAAATAGCCATGTAATATAAATTTTCGGAAAAGGTTTTAATCAAATTATATAAAATAAATAAATACACGAATATAACTTTCAAAGGTCTATAGAAAAATTCATCTAAAATCACGTTAAACCATTACTGTATAAAACCGGACTTAGAAAAAACTATAAAAATGTGGGACAATGATACTCGTTGGGATTGTTAGAACCTAATTTTAATTTCTTTCACATATTCAAATCAAATGTTGACTTACGGAGAAAAAATGGAGTATTTTTTTTTAATGATTGGTTATCAGACATATTATAATTGCATTATGAAATCAGCTTTAGTTTATTTAAAAGTAGCACTCAGACCCTGTATGATTCAACTGAATATGTCTTGCACAATCTAAATTGTACCTTTCGTTCCAAATGCCATAACTTTGCGATATGTACCTTCATATATTCCTATATAGGGGTTGCATCCGTTCAGAAGTAATCTTATTGTCAGAAGTCAAAAGTGAGAACTCCACGTCTCCACTATTAAATTAGCTAACTCCAACCATATACATTAACTAAATTGTATAACTTGAGTAACTTCACCAACATAACTAAGTTATAGAGTTATTTGAGTAATAAAATTTAGTTAGTGCAGTTATATAGTTTAGTAGATAGAGTTATCACTTCTGACTTTTGACGTTAAGAGTACTTTTAACCTGTTAAGACTGTTATAATTCCTAAGGTTCACAATTTTATATTTTTATATAGTTGCCTTTTGAATTACTTTCAACAATACATCGGATCGTCATCGGATTGCTTATATAGGATAAATTAAAAGTAAAGAACTTATCTATTAATAAAATTTGAAGTTTTTTTTTTTTTTACTTACGATAGGTTACTACATAACTACAATGATCTACTAAGAATCTGGGACATGTATAGACAATTAGTTAATTTAGTACCATAGTAGAATCGAACTACGAGCTCACGATAAGAGAAAAAGGTATATATACGAAAGGCATATATAACAACCAATTTTTTTAAAGTATGAATGTTGGAAGAGCCTCCAAATGGGTAAAACAAATTATGTTTCTTAAAGTAATTCATTAAATTTCTCGATATAATAAGATTACATTTGATCGGATTTGTCTTATCTAGCTGAATATGAGAGTTTTAGAGTTATTCTCGATCATGTAAACAACACATTTTCTTTATGCAAAATTTAATTTAATTTTTTTTTTTATGAGTATCATTATTACGAGTCCAGTGCATCGCACGAGCATTCATCCTTGTACTTTGCTAATAAATCATCTTTCCATTCGTCGTGCACGGTATAATCTCCTGCGTCTGCACAAAAAGTTTTTATTATTATGAAGAGTAGCGAATATTTAATTAAAGTTAAAATATGCAACACTCTACTAGTGACATGTACGTGTATTGAAATTAACTCACAAGATGGAGGAAACATATTAAAGAAATAACGCAAAAAACACGTAATTTAAATTGTTATACATGTATCAGATATTAATATAATATTCAAACGCGAGCACAAATGTAAATATGTATATACACTATGCAATTTTTTTTTCAAATAATATAAAATAAAATAAATTTAGAGTTTGGGTTAGATTTGGATCGGGTCGGATACGGATTTGGATCGGATTCGGGTCACATGCGGATCGGATTTGATCGGGTCGGGTTCGGGCACATTACGGATCGGTGTCGGGTGTGGATCGGGCCTTCACCTTTCGGATTTGGGTTCGGGTTATTTGATAGCGGGTTTGGATTCGGGTTCCGTAGCCTCGGGTTTGGATCGGTTTTTTTCCTTCGGATCGAGTCGGGTTCGGTTCAGATTTGAACTTAATTGCCATCCCTAGTTCCAGCTAGGGAACCTTTAAATCAGTATGGTTGTAGAAGCCACACATTCAATAGTAACATTATCCTATAATACGATAAGACATGTTTAGCCATCGATATCCATATAGCATCCACAACATCAACAAATAAAAGTCAATTTTGGTAGTAAAAACCCTCAAATCAATCACAAACTCCCTGCACAAAGAAGTGAACTCCCAAGATATAACTTGTAACATCGTAATTGAACTGATAATTACCATCAAATTACACAACAAAACTCTCCTAAAATACCCATTCCCTACAAATTAATACTATTGAAAATCACTAACTTTGAATCTTTGATTCTCCCTTACTAATTGGAGATATAGCATGAACAACCAAACCTAATAATTGGGCAATAACACAAGTCCAGCTCTAGATTTTGCGACTTTGAAAACTCATACAAATACAACAGTAACAAATCACTAGAAAGACAATGTGAAAATAGAAAATAAACGTCCGTGGCACTTAACATAATAACTTACATGTTGACGCATCTCTGGCATTTAACGTCCTACATATACCTGAAAAGCTGAAAAGCTCAAACAAAGTAGCCAGTAGTAACAAACACGCCACCAAAAAAAAAACACATAATAATCCTGACTACCTCAAATCGACACAGGCTTCTCTCTTTCGTATACTTTGAGATATGCACTAATTTTGCAGGTAATTTTTCAACATTAAAATTTGAAATTGGGGATAATACGTATATTAACTTAAGTATTGCAACAAGTGAAGCTTATGCTGTAAGAATCATCAAACTTAGCAAAATATGCATTGAATAAAACTTACTCTAACATCACAATATCATCACGAAGAGACAGATTGATTTGCACCCAATAAAACCCTAAATCCCCAAATTGATTTCAGCTAAAACCCTAAGTCCCCAAATTGATTTAAGCTCAAACATTCATCCACCATGATTGAATGAAAAGTAATGTCGAGCATACCTCATCGGCAAAAAATTCGATAGATTCGGTGGTCGGAGGTACTGAAAATACGGTGGCGAGAGAAGTAGTTGACGGAGACGCGGTGGTCGTTGGCTTGTGCTTCAAACCCCTCTCAAACCTTCAATAAAAAAAAAAAAAAAACAAACAAAATAATTAAAACCCTAAAAAAAAATTAAACCCTATAATCACAATCAGAATTTTATACAAATGAAGAACCCAGAAAAATCCAAAACCCTTGAAAAAAAATCTCAAATTTTAACAGCGACACTAAAAAAAGGAGTGAGAGAAATACCTGTAGACATGATTTCCTCGTCGTCTTCCATGGTGAACTGAGATCGAAAACGGAGGAGAGAGAAGATGATTAGGTTTTAAGATGAGAGAGGAGGAGATAGAAATAGGGGAATAGTTGAAAATAAATCGAAAATTGAGAATAAACCGAAAATTCAGGATATGAAGTTGCTTGAGTGAAGAAAGATCCGAGATTGAGAGATGGAAAGCTGAGATGAGAAGCAGAGAAGGAACGAGACATGAAGGAGTGAGAAAAAAGAGAGAATCTCATCGGGCTTTGAAAAAGAAGAGTTTTTTTTTTTGTAGAGTTTTTTTTTTTCCTATACGAGTTAGATACGGATTATTGATTCCGTGTCTAAATTAAGAGACGGATAATAATTGACCGTCTCTATTTAGAGATGAACTGAAAATCCGCCTCAAATTTGAGACGGCATAATGAGTTTCGTCTCTAATTAGAGATGGTGTTATAAAATCCGTCTCTGATGAATATTAACTATTCCATCTCTAACTTAGAGACGGAACTTAAAAATCCGTCTCAAAATTGAGAATTTCTTGTAGTATAAGCTACAAAACACTCCGAAAGGTACGGTCCACGAATCACGATAAAACCGTGCTCAAAAACATCCTAAGACGCCTAAAACATGCGGATTAACACAAAACAATTACACCACATCAAACTCCCCCATGCTTAGACCATTACTCGTCCTCGAGTTATCCAATTCTCCACACTTGACATCTTGGTCTCTCTTGTAGCACGGGGTAAGTCAGAACCATCAAATCCTCAAAAACAAAGAATCGCAAGCCATCAAAACACTCAAAAGGTGCTAGTTAGAATTGGAGTGGATGGAAAGCTCAACACCCCAACTCTAACCATCTTATCCTCCCTTCTCACACAATCTAAGCTAGGGGCAACTAACACACACAACGTTCCCCCCATGCTTGGCTCAACGACTCCCTCAAAGCCGTGCTCACAATGAAGTTATCGAGCACGACTCACCTCCTATCAATCCATCAGTGCCCCTATCATCAAAATGCAAGAGGGTTCCTAACGTAGGACCACCAATTCCTATCACCGAACCTCCTTATAACTCCCGTAGTGATCCTAACCCTTTACACGCCCCCAAACTCCTCATCTTATGTCACCGCAATGGAGTACCTCAATCTTTTTTTTTTTTTTTTTTTGTGAACGGAAAATAAAAATCACACTTATATTACAAACAAAATGACAAATGCCAAACCGAATTACAATATCATGCAAAGTGTCTCCCCCATGTTTGAACCTCGTCATTGCCCACAATGACAACCAACACCAACCAAAAAAGATTGGGCAACAACGAGTGAGGTAGGGGGAGAACCATCAAGTTATCCACAATCCCATACTACTATATATGAAGAACAAACCGTCTCATCTCACAAGTGAAGAAATTACGGCTCTCGGGCCAAGAGACACCCACTCTACCTCACTCCCCTATCTTCCTCGAAAATTAGTCCATCCCTCATCTCACTACTTCGTCTCCCTCATGAACGATATCAAGTATGCGTCAACCTCCAAAAACAACCAACCATCCAAAAACAACCCAACCAAAATTAACCAAACAGGGCTATTTTATTGGTTTAATGGGTAAAATGGGGTTGGTGGAACAAGAATAACAGGGGGTACAAACGCGGTGGGGCACAAAGAGAGATGGTATAGAAACGGTTAGTGAAACGGGTGGGGAAGTAGAGGCTAGAATCGAGAGAAAGAAAAGTTAAGGGAAAAGAAAACATACCTCGTGATATATAGCTCCATTTCCCTCAATAACCGTCAAAGCAAGTGGCTCATGGTCAAAAGAGCGGTAGAAGAGCCACTCTCTCACCTCACAACTCCCGTCTTCCTCAAAACATGTCGCCTCCTATCACCTTACAAACTCCTTATCTCCCTCGTGTGTTTGTTGGAGCATAATGACCCCGCACCAAAAGTTGTCCAAAAACCGGTAGAAGGCCATTTTGTGAAAACTTTGTGAGTTTCAGCCAAATAACAATGGTTTATGGACAAACAAGCATGTGGAACAAACGGGAGAGGTCAATATAAAGAGAGATGGTATAAATATATGGGATAAACAGGGTGATGCAGTGACACGGCTAAAAATGAGATGAGATGAAGGTGTAGGGAGGAATATATTCATACCTTGACTTCTCCAATTGAATGGCAAATGTCACGATCGAAATAAGATTAATACACAAAAACAAAACAGATAATACTAGAAAATCGGTTAGATAATATGATACAAATATAAAAGGAAGAACAACACCCCTCCCCCATGCTTAATACATGCATATGAGTGAAAAACGAAAAGCATAAAGAGGGAAGGGATGCATATACCTCAATATGGGGGGTCCTGAGGAGGGAATTGCGGACCGTGGAGGTGAAGCTGGCGCGGACGCTTATCAATCTCAGTAAAATTAGGAACTACATATCCAGGAGCATGAGCAGTCACGTGGTACTGGTGGGAGGCCTCTAAGTACATCATAACTCTCTCAAATCGAGCATCATGAACAATCATCCTATGATCCAACCCATCAAGCCTCCGACCAAACTCCTGCATCTGCTACCGGTAACTCGTCATCTGCTGATCAACTGCATCAAATCTCTGGCCAAAACTCTCGAACTGCTGACCCATCTGCTGGCCGTAGGTGTCTAACCTCTGACCGTACATCTCTATCTGTTGGGAAAAACCACCACCAAGAGTCTGGTCAACGCCCCCTCTCCAAGCGTCAAACTCCGGGGGAAATGCCACAAGGGGAACGAAGCCAGGGCCACCCAACTCAACTCTCGGGCGAGCCTCCAACTCCTCAATCTCCGCTCGTCGAACCCCTCCGGCATCCTGTATAATGCGAACAACCTGCCCCTCTACGTATAAATCCTCAGCAACCTGACCATCCACTATCCTCAGGTGGTCTGGGTTGGGGAGCAACAAGTAGTTCTGGTGATCCGTCCCCAACGTCTAGTGATACCGCCCGACATACTCCCTCATGCTCTTGATAGGGTTGATCCAACGGATCCTGCGGAGAAAGGCCGTGTTAATCAAGGGCAGATCATCTAATGCATCCTCCTCATCGACCCCCAGAATCTCGCACCAACGAGCTATTAGAGTAATCATACCGCCCAACCCTATAGAGCGGTTAAGAGTGTCGCGGATGGCTACACACGCATCAACAAATAGTAGAACCCAAGGATGAAGCTCATTTTGACCCGGGATGAAAGAAGCTAAAGCGGCCATCTCCAACTGTTGCACGTGGTTGGGCTCACCATGCCCGAACACGCACATCCCTATCACCCTATAGATAAGTCGCAAGGTGGGGTGAGGGAGCATAGTAATCCTAGGGCCACTCGGATATACCAAATCCCGAGTGAGCTTCCTCCAAAGCCGAACCACCTCGTCTCCTCCAAAAGACACATACACCCTGGACTCCTCTGTCTGTCTCTCCCAACCAAAACATGCCTCAAAATCCCTATACGTCCATACCCATGTAGCATTGCCCAAATGGAAAGCCACTCTCTTATTCTCGGCATCATGAATGAAAGTAGCAAGAAACTCGTACGTCCACCTCTCATAGGTGGGGGCCCACTTGGGAAGAAACCCCAACATGCCCCCCTTGGGCATAAGGTAGCGTACCGAGTCCGCATACTCGAGACTCTCTAAAGTAGGATATCAAAGAATTTGGTGGGAAACAATTTACCACGCTCAACTAGAGAGTTAAACAACACTTTCTCGTCCTTACTTAAACCCTCTACGTTGAGCTTCATATAATGTTTAGGGTCGGGGGTCTTTTTCAACTTTTTCTTTGAAGACCCGGTCTCTTTATCGTTCCTCCCCATTATCAAGAATTAACAATCAGAAATTCAATCACCAACAACACTAGAACAATGGTCATCAACAATGCCCAAATCACCACAAACCAAAATATGGCTCACAATCACCAAATGCACACTACAAAATCCAAATTCAACACTACCCAACTTGTTTCTAGGCATAACAATTCTTCATAATGGTCAATTAAACAAAAATACTCCCACAACTCCAACAAGAAACAACCAAAACACCAATAATGGCAAAATTCGAATTTGGGAAGTTTTCTTACCGAAATGGGCTCAAAAAGAAAAATTTGAGGAAAGATGATCCTCCAAATTGCTAGTGATAGCCTCACCACTGCCCCTAGGTGCTTTTCCACCCTTGAAATCGACCCAAAAGCTCCAAGAAACAAAACCCCAATTTCTAGGGTTCTTGAGAAAAATTGGAATTTTTGAGTGGAAATTGATGAAATAAGTGTTTTTGGGGTTGATTTGTTGTTTGTGGAGTGATTTTTGTGAAGAAATTGGATGGGAGTGATTTTGTGTGATTTGGTGGAGAAATGAATAATTTGTGTGAATGGGTCGAAAATGGTGAAGAGTGAGTGAAAGAAATGAAAGAAAAGAAGTGAGGAAGAAGGAGGAGGAGTCGAGCTATTAACGCGAAAAGGTGGAGAAATTTGACCTTCTCAAGTCGAGAGAGGGGTGTCTCGACTCGAGATCACTGTTCTCGACTAGAGGAAATCACCTCTCGAGTCGAGACAGGCAATTTTCTGGAACGTGTGGCTACTGCCTCATCAATACTTTCTTCTTATCCTTAGATTTTGGTTACCTTTTGACCGTGCATATGTCTTTCACGAACTTCGCCGCCTTTGGAACACTCTTCATAAAGTCAAGGAACGGTATATTCACCTTGCACTCTTGAAAAAGAGCGTACATGTCGGAGTTGTTGGCGTACTTTCGAGTATCCTTAAGTGCCTCGGGAAACGGAACATCAACCTCCTCATCCCCATCTTGCACTAAAGAATAATCAACAACCAAAGGCGGAGGAAAAACAGGGGTCTCGAGTCGAGGGACAGAGGTCTCGACTCGAGAATCAGGTGTCTCGACTCGAGATGTTACACCCTCGAGTCGAGATGAAGGAACAGAGGGGCTGTTTTTCAATGTCAAATCCTCGACCCGAGAGGCGTCCTTCTCGACTCGAGGCCGGCTGGTCTCGAGTCGAGATTTGTTTCTCTCGAGTCGAGGTTCAAGAATAGAGTAGTTGTTTTCGTAAGGCAAATCTTCGACTAGAGGGGCACCTCCCTCGACTCGAGGATCATGATTCTCAACTCGATTTCCTCTATTCCCGAGTCGAGATCTGAGTTCTTTGCGAGGGGCTTGTTGCAAAGAATCTCTATATTCTTCCCAATGTTCATACTCTTCTTCAAGCATCTTCATTTCTCGATTTCCATCTTCAACTTCAACGTAAGGCCTCCTACCCCTCCTTAGGCCAATGAAACTCACGTTTTTGGTAGGATTGATCTCCTTTTGAGATGGAAACTTGTTGGAACCTCTTGATTCTAGCCGATTCACCGCAATTGATAATTGACTCACTTGACTCTCAAGATTTTGTATGCTAGCCTTTGTCTCTTGTTGATTTTGCACCATGGTGGCTTGCATACTTGTCATATTTTGAGCCATTGTCGTCACATTTTGCGTTAGAGATATTAACATGTTCTCTAGTTGCAATAGAGAGTAATTGCCTACTTGAGCTTGATTTTGGTCATTAGAGTGAGGCTTCATTTGATACATGCCTCCTTGAGAGTTGTTGCTTCCTCCATGACCTTCATATCCTCGATTTCCTTGACTCCCATTAGCATTAGAGTTCCCTTGATCTTGAACCGGTTCCCCTCAAATCGGTTGTCTTGGCCACCTTGGTTATACCCTCTATTCCCGCCTTGGAAACTGTCAAATTTTCTTTGATTGCCTTGGAACCCGTTGATTGCATCAACTTCCTCAAATTCTCTAGCCGGCGAGTTTCTACCTTGATTCCTTAAGATCTCCTTCATCATCTTTGTCAACTCGCCAACTTAAGAGTCATTAAAGGGGGACTCTACCATATTCACCTTCCGCACACATCTCTTAGATTCTCGATCTCTTGAATTAGTTGCTAGCTCCTCAAGCAAATCCCAAGTTTCACTCGGGGTCATCTTACCCAAACCTCCTTGGGTAGCCGCTACCAGATGCCTATAATCTTGATCATCGAGCCCGTGGTAGAAGAATAGGATTATATCTTGCTCCTTGTAACCATGATATGGACAACTAACAACCAACTCCCTAAACCGATCCCAATAAAAGGCAAGTGACTCTCGCCGTTGCTCTATTATCGAAATCTCCTTCTTCAAAGCCGAAACTTTAGTGTTGGGGAAATACTTAAGAATGAAGGCTTATTTCAACAAAACCCAAGATGCGATACTATTGTGGGGGAGAGTATAGAGCCAATTCAGAGCATGATCCCTCAATGAGAATGGAAATACCTTAAGAAAGAAGGTGTCTAAATCAACTCCGGGAGGTTTCATGTTGCTACACACCAAATGCACCCCCATGATGTGCTTATTAGCATCCTCCGTGCTAAGACCGTAGAAGGTGGGTAGATGGTGTAGAAGAGCTCCCTTGATCTCGATTCTTGAAGTAGCCTCATCATCGGGAAATACGATGCACGAGGGTTGTTGGGAGAGATTCAAAGCGGTGAGTTCCCGAACGCTCATGGTGTTAAAATCAACAAAGTCGGAAGTTGCGGAAGTGTAAAAACCGTCCTCCCTAAACAAATCAAAATCGGCGAACACGTTCCCTTCCTCCTCAACAACTACTTGATTAGCTTGATCCAGTGAAAATTTCCTTCTTTGTCTTAATGTTCTTTCAAGTTCCCAATCTATCTCAAAATGAATCAAATCGGGATTAGTAGTACGGGTTTGGACCATAGGCTAGTGGCCCAAACGCCCCAAAGGAGAAATAAAACAAGCCTCGAACACACTTAGAAGAAAATAAAAAGAACAAAAAGAAAAACATACAACAAATATATATAAAATCCACACAAAAATAGCGAAAAGACTAAAAACGCCTCTTCCCCGGCAGCGACGCCAAACTTGACAGCGAGATTGTCGTTAAATCCTATCAAATTAGCACAAATAACTAACTAAGAAGTTAGGGTAAGTGGGCATCGTATCCACAAGGAAGAGGAATAGCCTAATATGCAATTCTATGCGGCAAAATAGAAATAAAAGAAATAAAAGCAATAAATAATGGGGGGGATTTTTGGTTTGCAAGTCAACGAAACAAGAAATTAACGATTTATCAATATTGCTAAGGCGATCCTCGGTGATAATCTCATCTAACACCCTAATATATCAATTTTACTCCTCTGTAATTATACCATTCATAAATAATCTCGGTTTGCACCAATTAATCCTCTTTATTGGGGGATTTGAGCAACCGCTACCAAATTCCCCTCCTTTTAGCCTTAATTCGCCTAGTGACCACTCAAACAAATAAAAACCAATGGCATGAAGAGCATGAATTAATAAAAGATTAACAACAACCAAAATTAGTATGTAATTAGCCGCAACCGCGACACTAATCAAATCTAACCTATTAGTTGCCTAATTAATTCCCAAATCACAAGTTTTAGTCATAACCATACACTAAACATGTGCAAGTTGCTTCCTCTAGGGTTAATAATCAATGACCATAATTAAAAACCAAGCAAATGATAAACCCAATTCAATCTAATTAACCAATTAGAGAAAACAAGGAAATATCATGCATTTAAGAACAAGGAATTAATTATTATGAATTTAAAGGCAAACTAGAGAGAAAAAATTCTTAGTAATACGTAGGATGAGAGAATTTGATTACACCAAGAGTGTAGAAGGTGATTAGCCTTCCATGAAAATAATTACAACAAGATTTGAGATGGAATTCATAATATAACTCTTAATCTCTCATTTTTTCTCTCTCTAAAACCACAAACTTCTTCAAAAACTCTAATATGAAAAGTAAGTAGGTGATACAAACTAGGGAGGGTTCATGCCCCTTTAATTTAGATAAGTACAAAAGCACTAAAAGACAATAAAGATATTTGCCTAAAGAAACCGCCACAAGCCTCGAGGAAATTTCCCGGAAGTAGGTATTCTCGACGACTCGACTCGAGAAGACAATTTCTCGAGTCGAGCGTCAAAAATCCTCGACTCGAGAAACACCTTCTCGAGTCGAGCGTGACTGTTCCCGACTCGAGGCAGTCATATCTCGAGTCGAGAAAGGTGAACCTCTCGACTCGAGAGAGTGGCATCTCGAGTCGAGACTGATGCATTTCGACCTCTTCTTTCGTCTCCATAGGTCAAGGTGGTGCGCCAATTCCGATGCAAAACCAAGCTATCTTCTCCCATGACTCGTCACAACTCCAAGCTCGGTCTTCTATTATCGTCCAAAGATCGCCATAGGTTTTGAGCACACAAAATCCCGTAAAACCATCGTATAAGCTACAAAACACTCCAAAAAGTGTGATCCACGAATCACGATAAAATCGTGCTCAAAAACATCCTAAGACGCCTAAAACATGCGGATTAACACACAACAATTACACCACATCAATCTAATTGTTTCTAGTTAAATATATCTAGACGCGTGTTGTAGGTTGATTGATAGTTAGAGTTGTTTATGATACGCTGATTCGTTCTAGATAACTACTAAAGAAAGAATAGAGATTTCGGTTTCGCAACAAAATGCTCACATAATTAGATAAGTGATCTTCAAGGATCAATTGATAAATCGGTAGTGGATTGAAACAAGAACCAAGGCTTGTCTTTTAATTGATTTCCAACTTATTTGTTCATTGCTTAGTTTAATCAAGTTTCAAACAACCCCCCCCCCCCAATTGGTTACCTAATCAACGTTACATACTTAGACAAGAACTAGTTCATTGTGGATACGAACTCTACTTATCCAACTACATAGTTTTAGGTTGAGTATTGAATTAATTTGGTGCAACCCACGACAATTGCCTACCAAATTTTGGCGCCGTTGCCGGGGAATTGGCGTTAGTTGTCTTTTGTGTGTTTAGCGTTTGATTTATTGATTTGTTTCCCTTGATTGTGATCTATGGGTATTTTCAAGCTTAGTCAATTATATAATGAACCTTTTCATGAGTTCTTCTCTAGATTGAAAATTTGTGCAGACTATCTTGGTTCTCGTGGTCATTTTTATTCTGATTATGATTTATGCTATGCTGTCACAAAAGGTATGAACCATAAAACATGGTAGTTGGCAGAGTATATGAGTAATGGGAGGATTTCAGACATGTCAGCTGATTAGTGCGTTGCATCTGAGTGTTTACATCTGAGTAGATGGGAAGCTCGTGCGTTGCACGGGAACACTTTTTCATATTATTTTTTATTGGCGAAAGTGGTTCTTTACCCCCTACACTTTCACCAATTGCGCAATTGAACACCCGAACTTCTAACTGGGCAATTTACCGCCCTAACTTTTCAATTCGTGCAATTTCACACCTACCTCTATTTTTCAACTGATTTTGTAATATAATTCATTTTTCTTAAATTCACAAAATATATAAAAAAAAACATCTAAGTATATTATAAAATAGCTTTAGCCGTAAAAATACATTACAAATTTTAAGTATAAAAATCAAAAATATTGAACATAAAAATCATAAAGAAAGTGCAGGTCCAACTGTCAATATGAATGCTTTAAGACCAGGTTCTAGTAAAGTAATATGAAAAAATAAAAAACAAAAAAAAAAAGAACGAAAGAAGGAAAACTAACATCTGACAATAAGCGTATATTGGTTTTGAGAGTCTAGAGAGAGAAACTCTCTCTTCTCTCTAGAACCCCCTAGGAACTCCAAAAAGGGAAACTATGGGAAATCAATGGAAAAATGATCTTCGACATGCAACCCTTTGATTTCAAAGGCCTTCGTCCCGATTTATGCATCACGGTTGGTGTGTTTTACTTTAAGGCAACTTTGAGAGTTTTTGTCTTGGTTTTTTACTTTTAGCCTCTGTTTTCTTGAAATCTAAACAATTTAGGCTTTCTTGACCAAGAGGCATTTTTCAATTGAAAGTTCAAGGTTTTGTGTTTTCTTTGTCTTCTACTCTTTGTTTGATGGTTGATTTACTCCATCGTTGGAGTAGATCCTTGTTTCTTTTTGTTTTGTTTCATCATCCCTCCATGGTTTTAAAGATCTCAATCTCTTTTTTTCATTTTATCATGGTTTTGAGGTATTCCTCAACTTCTTTTTCAATTTATCACGGATTTCAATTCCTACGACGGTGACGAAGCTGGTTCTCCGACAGGTTTTGGCTGCTGAGGGTTTACCTTTGTTCCGCTGCAAATTTTTGACGGATTCGTGAAAACGGCCGTTGGTGTTCATGCAGTGGCGGCGGTCCGTGTAGGCTCTGGCGGCGGCTAGCGAAAATGGCGGTGGCGGGTGTTCACTAGTCTCTTTAGGGTTAGGTTTGTATTAGGTTTGGGCCTTACTTAGGCCTTGTGTTGTATTTCTTTAGGGTTGGGCCTTACTTAGGCCTTGTGTTGTATTTTCTTATCTGTTATATTGGTTTTGGGTTGGGCTTTTCTCCAGTGTCTTGGATCTTAGTTGAGAGTTGGATCGGACCAGTTGCTTACCCTTTCGCCCTTCTTTGGGCTCGGCTGGTCCGTCCATCCTCCCAGTAGGTAGTCTGAGTCATTGGTTTTTGCTCGACTTTTTCTTTCTTATTTTTTCTTTTTTTTTTTCTTTTTCTTTTTTCGTCCCAGCGGCATTGGGTGCAGCCCTGGCAGTAGGGCACCTATTTGCCTCTCCTTGTACTCCGCTTACCTTTTAAAAAAAAAAAAAAACATCTTACAATAAGCGAAAAGCACAGGTAGGAAGGCAGTGAATTATTGTATAAACTGTGAGTTCTTAAATTCTCCTCTTGTTACATTAAGCTTAGCCTTGGCTGGTGCACTAGCCTTGTATTTTCATGGAGTAGTGCCTCTCTTACTCTGCTAATTTAGTTAGAAATCATTCCTCAGTAATTGCTATTGGAAAGGTGTCGCTAAGGCTACAACAATTTCTGCCTAGCTGTTCTCTATACACAACCAGCTCCAACTAAACCTAAAAATTAGCCAGTCATATTAAGCTATATTTAATACCTTTTAACATTCATAATTAGCCATTTCTACACCTAGAACAGCATCAGTAGCCTAGGATCTAAATGTCTTCCTCAAGTTCTACTACATACATTACTTGGATGCTTCAGTCCATCCCAAATACCCGACTTCACAGCTCAGACACCCTCTATGTTGCACTTTAAATAAAAGCTCCAATCACATCCACAATTAGAGCACGCACAGTGATGTGCTTCAACGAAATGGAGAGTTAACTCTTGAGGAGAGAGGGGAGAGAAGAAGTTAACTATAACCTCACAGTGGTGTGCTTCAACAGAATGGAAAGTTAACTCTCCATCAACATTTGATGTAGCTAACTCTCCATTTGCAGCACACAAGTAGTTAGCTACAACTCCCTCTCCTCTCACATACCCCACCAACTCTCATATAATATACTACTGAATTACGATAATCAATCATGATTTAACTATTTTACAAACTTAATAAAGTTCGAGTTTAATTAATTTTCAAAAATAACTTTTTTACTAAAAAAATATTTTTTTTATTTTTTAAAAAATAATTTTATAATATAATATAATTTTGATGTCGACTTATTTTATGTGAAATTGAAAAATATCGAACTTATAAGGATTATTTACGAAAAAATAGTAAAATATGAGTGAAAAGTAAGAAGATATGATAAAATAATACAATTAGGCCTACTAAAAGTGATGTAGAGAGTTAGATAGGAGAGTGGTAGCATTGTAGGGGTGAAGTAAGGCCATGTACAACGCTGAAGCGCACTCTCCATAAAGCACTACCTCTCCAACATACTCTCTCTCCTTGAAGAGTCAATCCCTTACTTAACCCGTGCAATGCTATCACTCTCCTATCTAACTCTCCACATCACATTTGGTGGGCCCTATTGTATTATTTTATCACATCTTCTCACTTTCCACTCATATTTCACTATTTTTTTCGCGAATAATCGTTCTAAGTTCGATATTTTTCACTATCACATAAAATAAGTCAACATCAAAATTATAGGGTAAGGTTCAGGTAGGAACCTTACTTATATAGGAACTTTAAGAACCATTATTAACCACAAGATTATATATTATCAACGGTCCCCAAACCCATATCACACCCCCCTGTTTCCTCCAGATCTTCTCTCTTCATCGACTACCACCCAGCACCACCTTCTCTACTGCCGCCGGCTAACTCCGCCCACCATAAAACTCATCGCCGGCCCCACTAACAAGTGCGTACTACACCATCACTTCCCTGCGCCTCGACGTCCCTCATCGCGCCTCCCATTTTCGTTCAACCAAATGTTCTCGTACCATGTTCATCACCACGACTCACCACCAAAGCCGGCGCCGGAACTGCCAAAGAGACCACCGGTCGCCGGCGAGCACTTCCTCGACTACTCACCTACCATGCCTGTAACACCACTTCAATTCGCCGGCATGTTCATCAAATAAACAAAATTATGGATGAAATGATGAATGTTCATCAATTTGTATGGTATGTTTAGTAAATTAATTCAATGTTCATCAACTATTACTAGATGTTCATCCAATATGAATTTGATGTTCATCCAATTTTAATACCATGTTCATCCAAGTTAATTGATGAATATACCTTATAAAATTGATGAACATACCTTATGATTTGATGAACATCTAACTGTGATTTGATGAACATATTGGAGGATGAATGAGTGGGGGATATAAGGGATTGGCTTAGCGGCGTCGGGAAATGTGGTGGTCGGGTAGGGTCGCCACAGTTGGCCGCCGAAATGGTAGGAGGAGGAAATATTGAAGAGAGAGAAAATGGGCCGTGAGGGTGTGGGGAAGCAGTCGCCGGAGTATCAAACTACCAGTGGTGGTGATGTCGACGAAGGCGGTGGATTTTGATGCTGGTCGGCGGCGGCAGATGTGGTTGGGAGCATGGGAGGTGGTGGTTTTTGGTTGGGGTGGGATCGGAGGAGAAAGAAAAGGAGGTGGGTTGAGGATGGGTTTATATTTTCTTTTATTTTTATTACTAATTATTTGGACCATCAGATTTTAGGAGATGAGTGGTTGATATTAGTTCCTAGAGTTCCTATATACATATAGTTCCTACCTAAACCTAAATCCAAAATTATATTATATTATAAAATTATGTTAAAAAAATTAGAGAATGTTTTTTTGAGTAAAAAAACTTATTTTTAAAAATTAATTGTTCTCAAACTTTATTAAATTAATAAAATAGTTAAATCGGGATTGATTATCGTAATTCGGTAGCATACTATATGAGAGTGGGTGTGGTATGTGAGAGGAGTGAGAGTTGTAGCTAGCTACTTGTGTGCTGCAAATGGAGAGTTAGCTACATCAAATGTTGATGGAGAGTTAACTCTCCATTCTCCTGAAGCACACCACTGTGAGGTTGGAGTTAACTTCTTCCACTACTACAAAAAGCAACATAGACGTCGGACATTTTTGCAAATACACATCGGTTATGTCTTCGACGTTGAGTTGAGTGACGTCTATACTAATGCAATAGACGTCGGTTTTAAGTCTCATGTGCATCAAACGTATAGACATCGGTTTTTCCAAAAAAAAACATGTCTACGTGCCTCAATAGACATGGGTTTTTAGAGAAAATCCCATGTCTATTGGGAGTTTATACATCAGTTTTTTCTCAAAATCTCATGTCTATTCTTCAACTAGATATTAAAAAAAAAAAATTCCGAACCTAATATCTCTTTGGTTCCGAACCAAGTATTAGCATAAATGTAATTCACCATACAGATTGGAAGATGGAGTAGATGAAAGAAATTCAAATATGAATAACAATTTCAAATTGACCAATACAAAATTATTACAAGGTTGTATGCTCTAAAAGAGAGTTACTGAGAACACAACCAAAAAAAAAATAAAAAAATCACCAACTAGCTTTCCATCGTTGGTGCTGATGTTGATGATTTTCGTAATCATAGCCTTTGAGTCTTCCATTTTCTCAGCATATTGACTCACGAAATGTTAACCTACCAATGAAACACCAACAAAATAATCAATTTGACAAACACCGAAAATCACCCACAATAATTTTTGAATTAAAATTATTAACAAATTAAACAAAAATCCAGAACAACACCAAATTAGAGAAAGATTAAGAAGCAACTCAGGTATAAGGGTAAGAGTAGATCTTATCAATTTTTTAACCTATAATGTAAAAGACATCAGCATATGAAAACTTCCAGGAATTGCAAAACTAAACCATAAACTAATTAGGAAAATGGAGCAAAATTAAAGAATGGAGTATTAAATTCTTTAATTCTTGAATAATATTAGAAGCAAGTAAAATCATACCTTAACCATATGAAAGAAGAAAGAACAAGGTCAGATCTGCTCCAACATTCAACATTCAACATGAAACTGTATATTGATTTCAAAGAAATCGATGCACTTGTGGCGTTAATGAAGCGTCACATTTAAAGTGGATTGCTGGTGTTCAAATATGAATTATAAGAAGAAGAGACTCAAGATTTTGAAGAAGGATCAAAGGTGTCAAATGATGAGAGAGAGAGAGAGAGATTCGGAAAAAAAAAAAAAAAAAAGATCAAAGAGAAAAATATGCAGGAGGCGGCTTAATAGGGGAAAGAGAGAGTAGAAGAAAGATGAAAGAGTTAGGGTTTCACAAACAGTAGACATGGGTTTTAACTATCATTATTTTAATGTGTAAATGTGATTTCGACAAAATATATTTGGAAATGAATAGACATGGGTTTTTGCTAAAACTAAGATGTCTATCTAAAGATAATAGACATGGGTTGTTAAAGAAAATCACATGTCTATTAATAGACGTGGGTTTATTAGTAAAACCCCATGTCTATAATTTGGCCGAATTTACAAAAATGCCACCGTTTGAATATAGACATCGGTTTTATAAATGTCCGATGTATATGTAGTGACGTCTATAGTCAATTTTGTAGTAGTGTTCTCTCTCCTCTCTCCTCAAGAGTTAACTCTCCATTTACACCACTGTACGTGCTCTAAGGTATTGACTCTTCAAGGAGAGAGAGTGTGGTGGAGAGGTAGTGCTTTATGGAGAGTGCGCTTCAGCGTTGTACATGGCCTTACACACCATCCTTTGTATCTCGTCTGATCAACAGAAATTACAAACCCACAACTACTCAAAATAAAAGCAACCATAACGACAACATAGGTTTATAAAATTGTTCAATGATATTTCAACTTGTTGCTCTCATTTGATCACACCACAAGCTTTCTAAGGGTCTCCAATCCCATGTCTTCTTAACGACCTCAACCATCCATGCTCAGCCCGACATTGATATTCCAGGAACATATGGTAATAGAATTCAACAGCACCAAACATTCCAAAAAAATTCCAAACATCAAAGGCTTCGGTAGAAAGAGATGACCTACATCTATGATGAACTCCGTACAAATAATACAATTATCCTTAAAATGAACCTCAACCAACGAAGCATAATTGCTCAAAACAATATGAACCATCTCAGAATTCGTAATTGATTGCCGTCCATAAAAAAACTGAAGCTCATTACACAACGGCAAAACACCCGAAACAAACAAACAGAGAGACAAAAAATCGAACAAAAAAGTAACGAAACCAAATTTTAACCTGGAATCTTCTTATAAAAAGGGCAAGGAGGAGGCTTTCTTTTCTCAGCCGCACTCGAATCGACACTAAACGATTGATTTCCGGCAATGATCAAAATTAGAAGAAGACCCCCTTGGATGTGACCCTGATGGAAGACACACAAGAACATCACCCGCAACTTGGCCATCATTCTCTCTCCTTGCCAGGATTTACATACTCACTGATAGGTCGATGATGGCTTATGCTGGAGCCAAAACGTTCAGTGGAGAATGAACCCTCTACATAAACCAAGTCCATAATGACGAGATGTTGATTTATGAAATTGGCAGTAGGCTCATTGGGAAGGCATGTAACCAATCCCTTGCCAAAACTGAGCAAGAGGATCTCTTTCTCGAATCTGGCAAACGGTTTAATAAGCTGAACATCAACTGTAGACACTCTGCACATAATATTGAAAATTCCGTTATCCTTATCCAGAGCCCAGAGATCTAGCCCCTCCCCATAATCTACAGCAAGACAGAGTATCCCATTTACATTTGACAACAACTTTCTGACGCCGCCACCGCACTCAAGAGGAAGATGGATATCACCGAACTTTTCAGTCTCACAGTTGAAATGCACGATAGAGCTCTCACGACTTGTTGTGTCTTCGGTCAACCAGAACAGATTTCCATTCACATAGATACTTTTCTGCACCATCTACGATTCTGTGGTGGATCCTCGATCTCTGTCCATTCCCCATGTTCTAGATCTTTCAAGTTAAACATTTGAGCTTTCAAAAGCCCTTTTAGAGAGTACTTCATCTTCAATGAGTAAAAACGAATTAGCTTGTACTCATTATCAGTGGTAGAATAGCCCATCCCCCCCATGTTCTTCTAATAGAGGCCCATCGACTAATGGTCTATCATTTTTCACAGGAAGATAAAGCATCTTTAGAGGATTTAGCAAGATATATGACTCCCATGGAGAGGAACCACACAGAGAGTTAGGGAGCCTCGTTTTCATGCAAACATAGGCCTTACAGCCATTTAACATTTCCAAATGGAAAGTTTATTTCCGAAATCAACCCCAGGTAATGACAGTAAAATGTCTTCCTTCCAACGAGGAGATGACTTTGAAATATCACTATGGAGTGGAATCAGTAGTAGCTGCTCCTTTCTTTCAACCCCAACGAAGCCCCTTACCAAAATTGACTCCGACTTAGAGTAAAAATCATCATTTGATCCGCGACGGAGCCCCATGACCACTGAGTGCCACTTCTTGCAGAGAAACAAGACTCCAGCCTTTTTGGTGATAGACAGTTTAGAAAGTATACGCCATATTAAGTCATCAGGTGTCCTCTGAAAAATAGGCAAGATATCAGGTAACTTATAATATCCCGAATTTTCGTGATATTTTATAATTATATTTTTAAAAAAAATGAATTACGATATGGTGTCGGGTTTTGTTTTTCGGGAAATAAAACAGATCTGAGTGCATTTCTGATTCGGGTTAGCTTGTTGAGCACCTTCCTATTTCAACCCAATACCTTTGTCTCTACTAACCCAATCACATTGGCCCAAACTCAAAGAGGAAACCAAAAAAAAAAAAAAAAAAAATGAAAAAAAAAACCCTCAGCTTTCTATTCTCTCTCCTCCCTCACGCATACACCCACCCGCGCCCCTGCTCCTCTCTGTTCTCTACCACGCGAAGACCACCCGCGAACACCTGCCAGCCACCGCCGCTCGGCCCTTCTCCGTCTCTCAGCCCGTCTTCTTCTCTCTTTCCCGACAACACTTGGGTAAAGCACGGCTTGACCCTCTTTTTTTTTTCTCCTCTGTTTTTCGCACAAAATAATGCCCAATTCGATTCTTGCTTGTTTTAATTCGTTTTTGTATTGTTTATGCTTGATTAATTGTTACTTGAGATGGGTAATTTATTGGGGTTGATTTTAATTGCAAAGATTAAGTTTTTATACAAGTTCTTGAATTATTGAGGTTATTGGTGAATTAGTTGAATTTGGGGTTAATTATATTTTGAATTTTCGATTCATATGGTTAAGTCAATATTGATGGTTGAATTACATGGTTTCTGATCAAAATTAAGTTTTCGAATTTCAAGAATTAAGACTGCGTTTTGTTCATATTATGCTCAAATTAAACTTGGGTTTTGACGATTAGTTTGTGTTGAATTAGCTTAAATAATTGAAATTAGATGGTTAAATTGGGTTTACGAAAATATCATAATTTTTGGGATTATAATCTGATTTTTTAAGAATTTAGTATGTTAATTTCGTTTTTATAAGTAATTAGGCCTAAAAGATGGAATTTTAATGGTTTTTGAATAAACTAACTTGTTGGTTTAATTTGGGATTATTATGGATAACTAAAGGGTTATTTTTCCAGGGTTACTTTCCCTTTTAATAAAATTATTTGACTCTTTGAGGATTTTTACATAAGAAGTGTCTTAATTGTGAATTCTAAATTAGTTATCGTTGTTTCTAATTATCGTAGTTATAATTGGAAGGCAGGTTGGGTGCATGAAATTTGAGTTATAAAAGTAAGTTGTAAGTTGACTAAGATTGGAGCTTGATGTGAGATTGTTGATTATGTTATTGTAGATGACAAATTTGTGAACAAGGAGTGTTGGTGTGATTAGTGTTGGATTTGCTTGTGCTTGTGAAGGTAAGCTAGCATGCTCAACCCTTCTCTATATTGTAAAAACCTTTCAAAAATATATGCTAAGTGTGGATTGGAAGACGGATGAATACGTAGTATCTTGATAGGTGGAGAACTTGTTAATGCAGGCTTGTTTACTTACTTGGTTGGCATGTTTAAGATTGATATATGTTGTGATATGGTTATGCGGAATTTCTATGGTTTGGCTATTGTATTATGTTTGAATGTATTTACAATGATAAGATTGAGACTGTTGGTAAGCTCTAACAGCTTTGGTTATCAAACTCTGTTATACTCTAAGTATATGTATCACCCCACCGCATAGGTTTTCAAGTGGGTTAGTATATAATTGCCCCACCGCATAGGTCTTCAAGAGGGCTTGTAGGCGTCTGGTACTACTCTATTGAGTTAGCAATACTTGATAGGGGGTGTGCACACTTAAGGTCTAGATTGTCTTGGTTAGTTGGTATAATGTAGGTCGGACTTATTCCGCCTTGGCAGGCTGGTTCTACCGCCTTGAAATTATGTTTGGTCATGGTAGGCTGGTTACACCGCCTCACGGATTATGTTGGTCTCCCATTATTAATTTTAATTCGGTAAGATCGTTTGAGATGGAATTGTGTTATATATATTGTAATGGCTATGGTTAAAAATGATGAGATTTAGATTGTGAGTTGGTTATGTGCTAAGTGTTGTTTTCAAATGGAAAATTAAATGTTTTCGAAAACCAAGGTAAGAGTGTTTGGTTTTTACAAGTTAGGGTGTTAGCTTACTCAATTTTCTGACTTTTTCAACTGTGGCTTTTGTGCTTTAAATCTACCACAGGTGGTTGTGATGGATGCGTCGTTTGGGTTCTACTTGAAGAGGTGTCTAGCTTCCGCTGTGTATGAGTGTACTAGATTATTTGTTTAGGCGTTGTATCGTCTTAAAAGTTGCAATAAATAGGTTTAACTTGTCAGCTTTGTATATCGATTGTAATAGTGTCGAATTTTGGCAGTCTTTGTATTAAAATAATGTTTTAAAATCGGCCGAAATTCGGGGGTGTTACATAACTTCTCCCCCATTGCTGGAGCACTGGTTGCTGCAGTTAGTATGTGCGAGGGAATAAATTGCTCAGGAATGATTGGTGGATTCCTATCACAACTATGATCTCAAGGTGGTTCTTAATTTCAATAGCCCCAGAGTTGTAACCAAGGCGATCCTCTGGATTCTTAGCCAGCAAACAAGTGATTAAATTTATTGCCGCATCACTTACAGGAGGGGCCTCCGGGAATCTTAGGGGTTCGTCAAGAGCACTTACTTGAGTGGAGTAGTTAGTCAAGCCTTTGAAAGGAGTTTTACCAAACAATAGTTGAAACAGAAATATGCCAAACGTCCACCAGTTTACACCCATACCATCTTCTTGACCTATAACAATTTCAGGAGCCACGTACTCCTCAGTGCCGACAAACGACTTTGATTGGACAGTTTTCGGCTCAAGAAGCAACCTTGATTCGCCAATTCTCGGCTGAAGAATGAGCTTACGCAGAGATCATCCCTGAGTATACAACCCAGGCATTGCCTCTTTGCTTTCTGAAGATGCGTTGCCAAAGAGCAGGGAGATTTACACGCAGTCTCAATCAAACAAGCTGGTTCTATACGACCGGGCTCTACATAAGTCTTAAAGTCGACGCTTGTTGGTGATGACTTCACCAGTAGACAAAGATCAAAATCAGATAGCATTATGTGTCCATCTTCTCTCAGCAAAACATTTTTCGGCTTAAGATCTCTATAGATAATACCAGTCTTGTGGAGATATTCCAAAGAAAGGAGAACCTCGGCAGCATAAAACCTGTTGAATAACAGGTAACGTGAGACCAACCGAAAATTAGTTGCTATAAGTTGGACACAGACTTGAATATATAGCCATTCCATTCAATATCTATCATATCTTAGCTCTACCCAACATTTTTTTCTATTTCTTCTGGAGCATTAACAACCACAAACGTAATTTTAGTGAGGATCCTGGCCTAGTGGATAGGAACTTAACCTGCCTGGGGGTTGTCCAGGGTTCAAATCCTCATACCCCCCACCACCCGCAGCATTAGCTGCTCCTTTGTACCAAAAAAAAAAATCGTAATTTTAGTTATTTATTGACAATCAGAGATTAGAAAGACCAAAAGTCTTACGTCACAGAGCAGGTATGCAACCATCATTTCTACGCAGAGGCGGAGCTTCCCTTTGTTGGAGAGGGGCCAGGCCCCTGTCCAACTTTGGAATTTATACAATTTTCAACTAGAAAGTATCAGCTGGCCCCCCTTGGCTTAGTGGTAAAACTGAGTGCTTGTGTAGAAGAGGTTGGGGGTTCGAATCCTGGCCCCTGCATTTTTTTTTCTCAAGCTCTGCCACTGTTTCTACGCATCTTTGCCATGCAAATCAGATATTTGCTCGATTAAAAATATCAGATCTAGGACGAGTACATTTTATTCAAATTAAATAAAACAATAAAAACTTAGTAAATCCTACCTGGCGACACCCTCAGAGAAGTAACTTTGCATATTAGAATCAAGATCACCTCCCGGGCAAAATTCCATCACTAAGGCCGATACATTGTCTGATCCAAACTCTGCGTATAGTGTTGGTAGGTACTGATGATCAATAGAGCGAAGAACTTCTATTTCTGTTTGGGCCCTTATTTTTTGGTCATCGCTGTCTAAAGCTTCTTTATTGATCACCTTTATGGCAAAGAGAACTTCGGTCCCAGCCAGTTTGGCCAGATAAACCTTACCCAAGTCTCCACATCCTAGCTGCCCCAAACACTTGAAATTACTAAGCTGCAAGTCCCCAAAACGCGAACGAAACGTTGCAATAGCTTTCCATCTCTCATCATTATTTCTATTATTGGCACTACTCACTTTCCTCCTCTCAACAAGGTCGGAAGACATGCCAATTTAAATACAATCACCCCAATCATTTTCCCCTGTGCACCTTGTGCATAGGGTGGCAGCACAAAACCTGTATTGAGTACTAGGACAGTTAGTCACTCCTGAATAAGGCCTTGACTGGCTATTAAACTGATCGTCCCCTCTCCTTTGATCGCCACCTATAGAGCTGCTGCTCGCCTCAGAGGTCTCAGCACCAGAACCAAGATTGTCATTGCCAACACCACAGAGCAAGTCTACACACTTTTGTCTCTTGCTACATCTGTGACTGCTACTCTCATCTGCCAGTAACTCGTGATTAACGGGTTTCGGCCTCTGAGGTTTCTTTAGAATGCATTTTCTGAGAGGACCCATTACTAATGTAGAATGCTCAATACCCTGTCACAAGCAAATTCAAATCAATCTAACTACAAATTTCAATTCCCAACCATCACTCCAATTACAATAAATCAAGAAAATCATTTGAACGACTACACAACAATATAAAACCCTTAAAATTTCATTTAATACACTCTAAATCATTCAAAAACAGCCTAATAATTCAAGAACACTGATCACCAAATATAAAGGAAAAACTGGGATGTGGGTTTTGAAATTTGGCCTGTATTTTGACGGGATAATTACACATTCATCAACCCACAAACATATAAAAAGCAATCTATACAAAAATTGTATAATTATGTACAAAAATGCATGAAAAATAACAAACAAATTAGAGTTAAAGGAGAAAGAAAGAACCTGATTTAGTTAATCAAGTTAGAGAATTAACTTTAAACTAGCCCTCTCATCTCCCCCATAAGGAGTTTGTCGAACCAATACTTCAAAAACTACTTATACGAACATCCGATAACCCTTATTAACCTAATTACACTGCTGATACATCGGCATATAATCCTATAATCTTAAACTATAAGGCAATGATTAATCTTCCAAGAAAACCCAAGAACAAACAATGCCCAAATCAAACATTCATAACCATTAACATGTACAAATCAAATTAATTGCAAATACCCACATAAATAATTAACCAAGAACATATAAAAAAAATCAAGAAAACACCAAATAAATCAAATTGAATTAATTAAATAAATTAAAAAGAGGAGCAAACCTCCTTTTCAAGCTTAGAAATCTTGTCAAGCAAACCCCTTATCAGCCGACGTGAACCTTGAACCGCCGGTGATAGAAGACGGCGGCGACCACGGCGGCGGTGATGGTGGAGGTCCGTCGACGAACGCCACCGCTTTACCCTTATCAGCCGACGTGAACCTTGAACCGCCGGTGATAGAAGACGGCGGCGACCACGGCGGCGGTGATGGTGGAGGTCCGTCGACGAACGCCACCGCTTTACCCTTATCAGCCGACGTGAACCTTGAACCGCCGGTGATAGAAGACGGCGGCGACCACGGCGCTTTACGCTACGGGGTGGACATTGGGGACCGAAACAAGCCAAAATGGAATAGTCCAAATATTCATCGGAACGGAGGGAACAATTGTTAGTTTGTGTAATTTTCGTCTTGTAACAAAAAAAAAAAAAGCCATTAGATTTTTAGGAGAGTTCTACAACTTCTACGTGATGAACTTCAACTACTAGCCAGGTGTTTAAGCACAACTTCCATCAAGTGGAACAAAAACAAAAATATAATGACCTCATGTAGAGAGATATACTCCCTCCATTCATTTCCAAACTTCCTGTTTTCACAGGGGAATTCACAACCAAGCTTCCTGTTTCCAGTTTTAGTAACTTTTCAGCCAATGAGAGGTTGCTAAATGTCCCTTTCCCATATATATATATAATATCCGACATGTCAAGTCGAGAACAACACAAGAGGGGGGTGGGGGTATGAAGATTTGAACCCGAAACAACTTTCAGGCAGGTTGAGTTCCTATCCATTAGGCCAAACTTCATATCCGACATGTCAAGTCGAGAACAACACAACGTTGTATGCAATCATCCACGTGTAAATACTGATGTAAAAACGAGTCCGAATCAAACTTTTCTATGGATGTATACGCAAAGCTTTGCATCTACCGTGCCACTGTGCAACATCAAAAAGTTGGATGCCAGTCCAACCTCCAACTAGTCCTTGGAAAAAAAGAAAACTAAAATACCAATAGACTCGCCATCGTAAAGGAAAGCATTTCAAAGTACTTCCCTTAAAAATTGTGGGGGGAGATGTGTTCGGATTAGCTGTCTTATTGTCGAAACATAAAAGCAACACCAGGTAAACTTTCTCCTCTATTTTGCCCTTTTCCTCCTTATACTGGCAATTTGATACCCTAATCTTGTGAAGTAGAATTCCTGTATCATACAGTTTCACTGCCAAGTTGTGGTATGCCAATCTTCCTCTTTTTTTATAAAGTTCTTCATTTTCTTTGCTATTAATTATGTAATCATCATCTTTCCCCAAAAACTTTAGGAAATTATTGATTGTCTTAGAGCAGTTTAGCAATTCATGCAATGCTTAGTATATATGATCAAAGATAATTGACCTTTCTATGCGATTTTACTACAGTCATGCGCGCCAAAAACTGTTAGATTTCATGATTTAATGAGGTTGAAGTTGAATTGAATTATAATTAGGGCCATAAATTGCGATTCTGAGTTCCGTTTCCAACTCAGAAAACTGGGGTCTGGATTAAGTATTATCATCTGGAAGGGGCCATTGTGCTTTGTAGCGGCTACCCGGTGTTTCGAGGCATAGTGTCATGGGGATTTTTTTCGTGGGGAAGTGAGTTATGTGATTGATACGATACTCTTATTCTACCTTGCAGTGAAACCCTAGAGAAATGATCTTTTGTTTTATAATGACTGTCTTTTGGTAATTGTGATTTTAGCCAGTGTGTTGTCGTATGCTGCCGTTGATGTTTGATTGTTTGCTCGGCAACGACTTCTTACTCTGATATTGCTGTATAAAGCTTCAAGTGTTTTGAGGCTAATGTTCATGGAGATCGTTTTATATTTACAATTTTCCCCTGGAAAGCATTTTGCGGAATTGACTTGTGTGATAGATAATATACTCTCGTGGTCGCATCATAACTTAAGAGGAAACCCAAGAGAAATGATGTTTTTTTTGTTTTCAATTTCACTGGCTTTTGGTAATTAATAACAAGGCTTGGTTTTGCGTATCCAAATAGAGGAAGTTTATGCTCTTTTTTGGGATCTTGAATCTCAAATAGCCGTGTGGTAAGGGTTGGTACTTTGGTTAGGTGCTCCTACTAAAACGTATGGAGCATTGTATTGAGTTGGTTTCGTACCAAAATCACCATGACCTTCCGTTGCCTTTAATTCTCTTGATTTCTCGAGGATAATGATGAAAGCACCCAACTTTGTGCTTAAGGTCCAAGAGGAGGAATTTTGCAGGGATACTGATGTGAATTTGAGCTTTCAGAAAGCTACCTTCACAAGTCAAAAGAATGAAAATCTAGACAGTCATTGCTCTACCATATTTGTTTTTTTTGCGTATTTTCCTTTCGTTTTAGCTTATATAATCATTGAAGTTTTTCTTCTTTATTGTTATTCAAGCCTATTCAAGAAGCATGAATGGGGGCGGAACACGGCAGTTGCCATCATGGATGTTGAGGCCATGCGCTGTTGAGCAAGCAAGTGCTTCGGACGTGAAACAAGCGAACAAAGAAAATGATTTGGGAGAAGTGGATACCAAAGCTTGTAAGCCCAAAAAGAAAGGTCCATTTAAGAAAGATGATTCTGGGGTACCATTGGTTGAGAATAAGTCACATCTGCTGAAAAAGCGTGAACCAAGAACAAGGGGTAGAAAGCCAAGCCAGCAGGAAGACGATCAGCATGAGAATAGACCTAGTTTGCATAAGCAATGTAGAACAAATAAGCACAAACAGTTGCAGAACCGAGATGATAATCCTGCATATGACTTACCTAAAAGTAATCTGGAGAGAGAGGATGGCTCTATTAGAAAAAGATCTTGGGGTAACTCCTTGGGGAAGAAGAAGATGAAAAACAAATTAATGGAGGTTTCTCTTGAAGATACAGTTGCAAGTCAAGACGAACTCACAGTGGAAGATTTAGTGAGCATTGCTGAAGAGGTGTGTCTTTGAGATTCTCGTACATTTAATATTGATAGTTCAATTTGCTATATTCTATTGGTTTTCTCCTTTTGTTGCTGCACTTGGCATTTGATCGATGATCTATCTTTTTTCTTTTAATAAATCTCCTTGAGGTAAACCTTGTGCCTCAGAGTGTGTCATAATCATCTATCTGCTAGTTGGAGTCATTAGTGGCCAATGTTTGATGGTCATCTGATTTAAATTGCCCAGTAATCAATCCATTGTTTCTTATTTTTGGAGTCATAGGTCAGCTGATATGTTTTCAGGTAAGAATGTTTGCAAACAAACCAAGTGGGTAATGGTGCTTCCCCTGCTATCGCACTAGTTTTTGGTGGCAAGAGATTTAGGCATTGGGCTGGTTGTTATGCTACATGTGGTTCTATTTCATAAATCATGGTCTTACATTGAGTATCGGTCTTAATTATCATGTCTTCTGTGGGTTGCAGTATGTGAATGCTGATATGAAGAAAGAGCTTCAAAACTCAGAAAACTTGCCATTTAATTCAAGGACTAAATTTGCATCTTCATCCATTCTTCAGACTGGATCACAGAAGGATTCTTCTGCGCGTAAGGAAGATAGGCAGTCACTCACTCATAAGCTACTACCTTCTGAATCTACTTTGAGTAATCCTGTATCTGGTGAAAAAAGCATCACTTGTCCAATTAGCACTGGCGATCCTGTTCAAGATATGCTTCATCTTTTACTTGGTCCAACGCTCAAAAAGTCCGAAGAAGTGGAATGGAAAAACGATGCAATAACTAAGAGTATAATGCGTGATCATGAGCGTGACAAAAGAAGTAAAAGTGATGTATTAGCCGAAGTGGTCCCAGCAATGAAGAAGAAAGCTAGTCTCAAAGACAAAGTGACAATGCTTCTACATTGAGTTGTCTTGTTGCGTATTCTGAGCAAAAACATCATTTGTCAAAGGAACTCCACAGATTGTAGCCAATGAGGTCTGCTTTTCAATTTACATTTTTTGTTTCTCTCTGCTTTTTTTTCTCTTGTTTCCCTCTCGATCTTTGGTGGGAAGAAGGACCTACATATGGTATTTATTGATTTGGAGAAGGCGTATGACAAGGTACCAAGGGAAGTGCTTTGGTGGGCTCTAACTAAGAAAGGAGTTCCGCAAAAATATATTGACATCATTAAGGACATGTATGAGGGAGCTAGCACGAGAGTGCGGACTAGTGTAGGGAAGTCAGAAGAGTTCCCTATTACCATTGGAGTGCACCAAGGGTCCGCACTTAGCCCGTTTCTCTTTGCTATAGTCATGGATGAATTGACGAGGTCAATCCAGGATGATATACCATGGTGCATGATGTTTGCAGATGATATAGTGTTGATCTCAGAAACGAAAGAGGATTTGGAGAGAAGGTTGGAGCTATGGAGGGACACGTTGGAGTCTCGAGGGTTTCGGTTGAGTCGGAGCAAGACCGAGTATTTGGAGTGTAAGTTCAGCGGCATTAGGCAAACGGAGACGGGGACGATCATGTTGGATGGAAAGATTGTTCAGGGATCAGATTTTTTCCGATATTTAGGATCGATTCTTCAAAAGGATGGAGAATTGGATGGAGATGTGGCTCATAGGATCAAATCAGGTTGGTTGAAGTGGAAGAATGCCACAGGACTTCTGTGTGATCGAGGATTGCCCAATAAGTTGAAGGGTAAGTTTTATCGTACGACAATTAGGCCGGCACTGTTATATGGCACGGAATGTTGGGCCGTGAAGCAGTGTCACGTTCATAAGATGAGTGTGGCGGAGATGCGCATGTTACGGTGGATGTGTGGACATACAAGACGTGATCGGTTGAGAAATGAAGTTATTAGGGAGAAAGTAGGGGTTGCACCCATAGGGGATAAGATGATGGAGAACCGACTGAGGTGGTATGGGCACGTGAGGAGGAGGCCTAGTGAGGCGCCGGTTAGAAGAGTAGAAGGGTGGAGAAGTGATAATATTAGTAGGGGTCGAGGAAGACCCAAGATGACTTGGACGAAGGTGATTAGAAGTGATATGAGCTCCCTAGGGCTTGAAGAGAGTATGGTGTTGGATAGGGCAGGGTGGCGAGACTCTATCCATGTGGAGGACTTTTTCTGACCCCTTTTGATTTATTTGTTTGGTTTTTCCAACTATTTTTCTAAAACTTTTTAACTTGTGTTCAAAGTTCATCTGTTTTTTGCAATATTTTTTTTAAACCTTTTTATTTATTTTGACGACTTTCTAAATTTCCTTTGAAATTGTTTAAATATTTCTAACATGTTTACAACGTTTTCGAAATTTCTTGGCGTACACAAGACGGTTACTGGATGACGATTCATGTTAGCCGACCCCAAATCATTTTGGGAATAAGGCTTGGTTGTTGTTGTTGTTGTTGTTGTTGTTGTTCCTAGTGAGAACATTTGCCAAGGAAAGTCATATCTGAAAATTAGTCTTAGGTTTTTGGCTCCATAATGCGTTTTCTGGTGGAGCCTGTTTTTCTTGAAAGCTTAAAATGTTAGCTACTTTTGTTTCTTCACCAGGCTGCATCAATTGAACTAGATTGAGGTTTTCGAAAATAAAACTTGACATGAGGATATGCCCTGATCAGATATTTGAGATCAGATGGGACATTTGTAGAGTTGTCTGATTAGCATAATTCGTTTCACTAATACCATTTTATGGGTTTTGTACGACATGCATATATGCTATATTGTGATATACTTGATGGCACAGCTACTTCTGGTTGTCACAGTTTTAGATATTACAATTTACTGCACCTGAGATGTATAGAATGAGCTGGGTGCATCTAAGACTGATTTTCAGATGTTAGCAATGTTTCAAGCACTAAATTGTGTGTTTCCGGGGTTCATGAGTAATTTCTTTAAGTTCAGTAGTCAGTCAGCTCTAAGTTTTTTGGAAATACTATGAGTAACACATTGTTTCTTGAAAACTTGAAGGAGATTTCTATGCCTGCTTGTGAATCTGTCTTTCTTCAAAAAATTTAAAACATCTACTTTGCAGGGTGTTTTACAACAGCCCTGAACTTGTTATGCAGTCATCTGTGATTGGCCATGGACATAATCACAGTGGACACAGCCATGCAATTGATATGAATTACCCTTTCTTAGCTTTGAATAACAATTCTCGCCACCGCAGTAAAAGAAGGGTAAATTTTCCTGTCCCAACTTGAGTTCAATCATAGCTTTATAGTGTTGGCTCTTTCTGTTGATGAAAGTGTCATGCTCAATGTAACTTCGTATCTCTTCTGAAGTTATTGAGATATAGGTACACGACATGGTTTCTACCTTATATGAAATAATTTTTTTATTGTGCTCTGGGAGTCTGGGCTGTTATTTGTTTGGTTTTTCCAACTATTTTTCTAAAACTTTTTAACTTGTGTTCAAAGTTCATCTGTTTTTTGCAATATTTTTTTTAAACCTTTTTATTTATTTTGACGACTTTCTAAATTTCCTTTGAAATTGTTTAAATATTTCTAACATGTTTACAACGTTTTCGAAATTTCTTGGCGTACACAAGACGGTTACTGGATGACGATTCATGTTAGCCGACCCCAAATCATTTTGGGAATAAGGCTTGGTTGTTGTTGTTGTTGTTGTTGTTTCCCTCTCGATCTTTAGGTGCATCTCATGTTGTATGAAAGTTAAAAGCACTAACACAGTATAGAGTCGGTCAAACAGTTATGTCCATAGTCTATAGGCTGCTACTTTAGCTTTGCTTATCAATTTCTGTGATCTTGCAACCTGGGGTTGTACTGTCAACAGTAATGCCATATATTCCTGTTCTATGTGGATTCTAATTAGACCTGGCAAACGGGTCATTCGGGTCGGGTTTGGGTCGGGTCAGTTCGGGTCGGGTCAATTCGGGTGCATTGTAAATTTCGGGCCACTTCGGGTTGGGTCGGGTATGGGCGGGTTCGGGCCACTTCGGATCTACCACTTTTCGGGTTAATTTCGGGTACGGGTCAAATTATTCGGGTTAGTTCGGGTCGGGTTCATTCGGGCGGGCCAATTCGGGTCGGGTTAATTCGGGTCTTGTTGAAAAATCGTGACGAATCATTATTAGATTTGTATTATTTACATTTATTTTCGATCGATTGACCAAATATAGAGGGAAAACATTCAATCAACTTGTTTAAGTAGTCTTTCATGTGAAGAAGTGAAGAATAGAAATATTATGCCATATAATATACTCACTTTATACGATATGAAGTTGATTTGCGCGGAATGTTCGTATCACTTAACCAAAGGTTAGACATATGGTATAGGGAAATTTAAAAGTTCTAGTCATATTAGAACGGGTCTATTCGGGTTCGGGTGATAATCGGGCCGGGTTAGTTCGGTTCGGGTCATCTTCGGGTTAGTTGACTTCGGGTGATATTCGGGTTCGGGTCGGGTGTAATCGGGTTTGGGCCAAATACGGGTGATTTCAATTCGGGTGAATTTCGGGTTTCGGGTTTCGGGTCTCGGGTCACTTTTGCCAGGTCTAATTCTAATAATAAAAATAGGCTGACTCGTGTAATACCAGCACATTGAACAACCAAATAAACAACTGCAAGATTTTATTTTCTCGAATCGGAAGATAGACAAGGAAGTAAAATAGTTACAGAAAATTATATTAGATCAGTTTCCTTTGAGCTCTGCGCAAGTGTTTGAATTTTTGTGCTCCTCGTTTGCTGCTTCACCGTCCTTCTAAGCTTATTACGGAACTTAGCTTGCATCATTGTATATTTCAGTGGTGCTTGAGCAGCTGATTTTGCTGTGCTGTACCCTCTTGGATTTAAGTTCAAGCTAATTTACTTCTTTTGAGAGTGATGTGTGCAATGTAAATTTCCTTGCCATGTTCCGCGCTTGAGTTGTAAACTCTCTTTTAATGTTGGAATTGATGCTTTTGCTTCTTTCCTCACAATTATGATTTAGATAAGAAGTATTGCTGAGTAAGAAAAGGAAGACAGGTGTTGTATTGTTGTTGAATAGTAAGAGAAGGGAGCCTATATAAATGAGTACCATCCCGTAACGTTATTGCTGTATTTTAGAACAGCTCTCTTGGTTCACAAGGTATCATCAAATGCTGAATACTATGAACCAGCTGGCAGTAGTAACCTTGTTTTTCTGCAACAATACTTTTGGATTTTATATAGATTCTAAAGCATCTAATTCTAGCTCTTCTTCCCTCTTTACCAGTTGTAAGTTGAGTTCATCTTAGACGTGGTTTTGCGTAAGATAAAATGGTAATGATGTCAGGTACTCAGATCCACTCTCCCATTACTCTATTGGAACATCCTTAGCGTTTTGTGCCTGGTATAGTCTGCTGCTTCTGTGTTGTGGTATAGTCAAATAACTGTCTTCTGTGTTTTACAACTGACACTTGCCTTCTGTTGCTAAGGCTTACCATTGTTTTTTTTAAGCTAAGGCATACCATTGTTTTTTTTAAGCTAAGGCATACCATTGTTTTTTTTAAGCTAAGGCATACCATTGTTTTTTTTTAAGCTAAGGCATACCATTGTTATAGGACTGTTCTCACTAATTCTGGCTTATAGGTGGTTGCTGCTTGGGAAGTATGTGTTTGTGTACGTCCTATAGATTTACGTGCTGTTGAATAGAAGTTGGATTTGGAAATGGATGTTAGAAGAAAACAATCACTTAATTACAGCATTGATTTCGGAATCCATATATTTTGTGGTAATTATGTTGAATTTTGTACAACAAATTGTTTATAAGTGACTGAAGAGAAAATGATCTTCTACTTATGAACATCATGACTAAACTATAATCAAATTGATCTGGGTCGTTTACCAACAGCAATAACTGATGATTACACAAATCGAACTATTTTTGAATTCACAATGAGCAGTTCAATCTAAAAAGTTTCTGTTAAGTTTGAACTCTCAAGCAAAGTGATGATTAATCTGATGCCTTCGTGCATGCTATCGTTCATGCCTTTGTGCATGCTATCTTTTTTGGTCTAAAAGTGATGTAGTAATGGTTATAACTGAGACCGTACCTGTTTGCGTTTTTGTTTGTCTTGCCTAGATACACCTTTATTGTTTTTTCCATCCCAGTTCGTTTCCAACTTTATAAAGCAATCTAGCCCTAAACTAATCATCCCAAGACTCTACTACAGTACTACTGTTTCATGTGAGGTTACTGGTGATTGTCCCGACGTCCCGTCCGAGGACATTGTACTTACCGCTGGAATATGTTTGATATAACCAAAGAAGTCCAATGAGAGAATATCTTCATTGATGTGTGGTTCTTGCTTACAAGTTTCATAGACATGTTTTTAGATGATCACGTTGCCCCAAACTAATTCTATCAAGAATTTATCTGTGCTCTTTTTTTTTTTTGGGAGATTGTAAGAATGAATTCACAAACCTCATGCTTAGCTAAGGCCCAAATAAAAGCAGAACTCTTTTTACAACATCCTATTTTGCAACCAAATCCTATCCTTTGAGCTGATATTGTGAATTTTGCTCTTAATTCTGCTCCTAACCTTATTCTTTACCAATTCTACAACACTCTCAGGACTATTCATAGAACATTCAATCCTACATTTAATTCTCATGAACCAGATGTGGTAAATCAGGCTACAGAAGATTGCCCCTGCCTCGTGATTCCGTAGCTTTGAACCCATTCTCTTTTTTAGAGCACCTGATACAACAACAACAACAACAACAACCAAGTCTTATTCCCAAAATGATTTGGGGTCGGCTAACATGAATCGTCATCCAGTAACCGTCTTGTGTACGCCAAGAAATTTCGAAAACGTTGTAAACATTTTAGAAGTATTTAAACAATTTCAAAGGAAATTTAGAAAGTCGTCAAAATAAATAAAAAAGTTTAAAAAAATATTGCAAAAAACAGATGAACTTTGAATACAAGTTAAAAAGTTTTAGAAAAATAGTTGGAAAAACCAAACAAATAAATCAAAAGGGGTCAGAAAAAGTCCTCCACATGGATAGAGTCTCGCCACCCTGCCCTATCCAACACCATACTCTCTTCAAGCCCTAGAAAGCTCATATCACTTCTAATCACCCTCGTCCAAGTCATCTTGGGTCTTCCCCGACCCCTACTAATATTATCACTTATCCACCCTTCTACTCTTCTAACCGGCGCCTCACTAGGCCTCCTCCTCACGTGGCCATACCACCTCAGTCGGTTCTCCATCATCTTATCCCCTATGGGTGCAACCCCTACTTTCTCCCTAATAACTTCATTTCTCAACCGATCACGTCTTGTATGTCCACACATCCACCGTAACATGCGCATCTCCGCCACACTCATCTTATGAACGTGACACTGTTTCACGGCCCAACATTCCGTGCCATATAACAGTGCCGGCCTAATTGCCGTTCGATAAAACTTACCCTTCAACTTATTGGGCAATCCTCGATCACACAGAAGTCCTGTGGCATTCTTCCACTTCAACCAACCTGATTTGATCCTATGAGCCACATCTCCATCCAATTCTCCATCCTTTTGAAGAATCGATCCTAAATATCGGAAAAAATCTGATCCCTGAACAATCTTTCCATCCAACCTGATAATGGTGGGAAAATTTAGGTGACTCCAGTCCTTGATCTGCTCTAAGCATATTTTGCTGTACACACTGTACAACAGCAGATGCTCATGAGTTTTAGGGCATTGCCAACAGAGAAGGAAGCTATCATTTGAGCATATCCCAAGCCTTGTCAGCTTGTCTCTGAGCTGCTGCCTCCCCTGTACAGCCAACCAGATGATAAAGGCAGCCTTAGGTACAATGTGTCTTGACCAGATTAACTTCCCCCATGCTACTTCGGGATAGTTACCCTCAAGCCATTGTATCCTTCAGACAGACTATATTCTTTTGCAGTGTCAATCCATTGCACATTATTGTATCCTGCCTGCAAATTTGTCTTTGTAGAACATATCTGTGTTTTTCTGACTGTATTTGTGGTGATGATCGCCTAACTTTAATGATGCAGGTTTGCCTGGCTACTTGGTTACAAGCTACAACAGACACGTGTTTATCTCAAGACGATAAGATTGGTTTGCTGTGTCTGACAAAAGATTTCAGCTCTTTTTCTTAAGGCACTCCATACGCCAGAGCCAATTTGAGTTTAGCCAATGTTGCCATCTGTTCTGGAATCTGGGTTTTCATCAAGGTAAACAATAGTTACACGATTTTTTTCTATGGTACATAGATTTGTACAACTTCTGTAGTTTGTGAACTAATATTTCAAACAAATAAATTGGTTCTTCATGCCAAAGAAAATAGAAACTACACTTTTCGTCTTATTTCTTGCTAGAAATCTGGCGAACATGCAAAGTTACACATCCCTTACCGAGGCTATGAGTCGCAATTCTGTGTGGATTTCACTATTAAAAACTTTTATCATCACACCAACTGTGTATTTGGAACTGATTTGCAGTTCTTTAATCCTGCTTGTTGGATGTGAGTTCTTCGAAGGACAGTTGCTTAGCTCGGCTCGCGAGGTACCTGCACAAAAGGGAGCCCGGTTTTCACCAGGCGTCGCCCCTCCGACGCTCAAGTCAGTCAAGGGGCTCGAGAAGGGGTGGCAAATAAGACAAAGAGAGCCTTTATTGCACAAATCAAGAGAATAATCAGAGAATAGAATGTCAGAATTTTGGGTATGTGTGGAAGAACCTCATTTTGATGGGTCATAAAGGGGGTATTTATAGTGATAAAGGGGGACCTAGGAATAATCCTAGGTTTTCCACTCCATCTTGACCCTTTATTCCCCTTCCATCCAAGGGCTGTCCTTAAAGGAGGCTTTTTTGCATGACATGGGCCTTTACTAAGGTTTACTTTACTAAGGGCTATGACCCAACCACAAAGTGGTACCAACACTGCTATGTGTAATCATGAAAGCACATTGGACCTATTCTTTGTTAAATTTCTCTTTGTTATGCAGTATCTGGCTTTCTTGCAACGTTTCAGCTTATGATTAACTTTGATTTCCGCTGCAAAAAGTCTGCAATTCAATAGTTGTATTCATTTTTGAGCTTTCACACATGTCGAATCCCCACATATCTTCAGACTATTTGGGAAGGGGCAATGGACGTACTTACGTACATATCGGTAAGAACATGGATCAGGATAAAACTGAAGGCGTTTATGTTAATGACAGCTGCTGGTGTTCTGCTCGATTTAACCATGACGAGCTGTTGTGTCCAGTGGTCTGGTGGACGATTTCTGTGGTGCAGAAAATCATGTTTAAAGCTTATTCATAGATGTGATTGAAAAATAGGTGCTTCATTGTTTTGAGGTAGTCTTTGAGCTGAGCCACACTGCGTTTCTCTGATCATCAAGGCACAAGTTCATCAGAGACATTGGAAAATCCTATTTTTTTTTTTCGACGTGGCCTTTAGAAAATCCTGCAGCTGGCTTGTGTAAATTGTTATAGAGTGCTGATTCATTTATTTCTAATCGCCAGTTCTTTCAAAATCTCAGACAATTGTCTTGTCCATTTTTTTAATCTTGTTAAAAATTAGCAGTTTGTTTTTGAACTTAACAAGAATGGACATCTTAAGCTGTTTGGCTGTAATCTTTATGCCACATTGTACCCGAAAAAAAAAAAAAAAAAACTATTTTGTACTCGAAAGTTGGGAGTTTACTTGGCCGAGCTCAAACTATAGAGAAACTGTGGTTGGAACGAAGCTCGGAATAGGGCATAAACTTAGAGAAGAGAGGGTAGATTTAGAAAAAGTCAGCTTTAATTTGGGGAGCTAATTCTCTAGAAAATGTAGCCGTATCTTAAGCAATGGAATACGTTAATCAATGAATTGAGCCTAACAAACTGCTAAGCCTAGCATATGCTCCAATTCTTCCACAGCAAACAAAATTAAAAATAAAAAATGTTACTTGCAGTCCTCATCACTAACCTTGAGGGTAACATTTTAATTGAAAGGTATAAAAGATCGCCTACGTTAAACCAATTAGAAGTTCATAGTTTTGATACTAATTAACGTTTTTCTTTCGTTTTGTTAGATTTAATGGGGTTACAACGGAAGAGCGACCGCATTGGCGGTCTTTCTTACTCAAGCTCGGGGCAGACAATTTGACAGGAGCTAGAAATGATGAGCTTTTTGTTGCACATCACAAGTTTGTCCTTGCTTTATTTCAGTTTTCTACGTATATATGCACCAATGTCTTCATGAGTCGTCAATTCAATTGTTTGAATACCAATTTCAGACACGAAATAGTCACTAGTTCATATCTATCTCAGATAAACTAATCACATTTCGGAAATATAATTAGTCCAAGGAGATGTGTTAAGAATTACTAATCATATTTGTGAAATTTTTTAATTTTTTTTTTTCATTTGGGGTTTTCAGGTCAGTTTTTATTGTTTACACGATGTTTGGAGATGTGAGTATCTTCGCCGTAGGCAAGGAGGAGTATGATGAGCTTGGATGTAATATATTTGGTCTTCATCAACAAATTTTATTTAATTTGCTACTAAATCGTTCATGCAACTTTGTTTTTACATTCATAAGTCTGGTTATTGAATGAATAATGATCTTTTCTCTCCTTTTATTTTCTGTATTACATTTGAAGTGTCAGAAGTAGTGCGTGCGATCACAGCATCCATCAAGGACATATGTGGCAAACCTCCATCGGAGCGACGCTTTCTAGACAAGTATGGAAGAGTATGTCTGTCTCTTGACGAAATCTTTTGGAAGGTAATAACATTTTCCTGAATACTTTTTATTTTAGTATCATACAACATAGTTCGATATAATCAAAATATGGGGTGGTCTCGAAATTAATTGGAAAGGAAGAGATAATTCGAGCATGCTTCAAACTTGTTAGGTTCACCGTGCTAAATTAGACGAGTATATTTTACTTCTGTTTTTGACAAGGAGAAATCGAAAGATAAAACAAGACAAAGAAACCGGAGTGCAATCTGATTCTAGTTTTGATGCTGTCATTATGTTATTGCCTTTCTTTTGCTTTGTAGGGCTTAATGGAGACTAATGACAGAGACAGAGTTAAGAGGCTAATCAGGCTTAAGACGCCAACCGAATTTCTCTAGGTTTCCCGCATGTCATTTTTGTTAGACACCAGAGATATAGACACATAAAAGTTGTCTAAACTAAAATGAATTTTACGATCACTCGAATGCAATAAGTTTTGCTACCGCAACTTAGTTTTTATGATTAATATAGATGTGTCATATTCCGTGTCAGCCATAGTGTATTTTTGTAACCGTTGGCATAATCCACAACAGTAATGCTGTAGTAATCTCTTGCCTGCTCCTATTTAATTTGTGAGGGTAGTGAGGGTAGTGTGGATCAAACTTCCGAAGAGCAGTACTGCAGTGATCGAGCAGGCACCGGAGCGAATTTTTCGGCACAATCCTCATCAATGACTTCATTGTGTGGTAAATTTTGCAAGAAATGGATTTGCAAAAACCATACAGTGACCAGTGCACATACACAATAAGTTCACGCTTCCGACCAACTTCATAAACTAGGAGACATTCAATATGAACTTTACATATAAACTGAAAAGCCAATGCGGTACATCCACAAGAATAATAATACACACTCAACAGCACCAACAATCAGGAATGTAAAAAATACAATATGAATGGAATACAAGACAGAAACATAATTAATCTTATTACCTACAGGAGAGGATGGACTGCAATCGACAAGGTAGCGCAGTTCGTTCCCATCCCATTCCTCCCGTCCAAAGAAATATGAGATGTCTTTAAATCGCATATGCTGTATTTCATTCTGTATGTGCATTCAAGATTGCACAGTTTCTTGGGTTCAATTGGTCTATTTATGATCTTAGCTATTTGTGCTCTTCCTTCCACACTCCCCCTCTAAAGCCGACTCCATCTATTGGGAAAAGTTTAAGTTCAGGACACCAATGGGCATGGACAGTTCTCAAGGACGGCATCACTTCCTTTATCATCTCCCAATCCAAACATAAATGCGACAATGAATCCAACTTCAGACCCTCAATTTTCCAAGAGGAGTTACCACAACCCCAGAAAGTCTCATCAAAACTAGCCAGGTTCCCGCCAGTTATGGAAAGATACCTTAGCATAGGCAGAGAAGCCGGGTTAAGCCATTTCGGGCTTGTTTTGCCAGGGTAAAATTTAAGAGACAGCTCATGTAGATTTGAGGGTGGATGGAGTTTCTCGAGTTTAGGAATGAGCTCTCTCTCAAAGCTGTTGAAGCAATTTACTGTTAAGATCTGCAGTTCTTTCAGTCCAGTCAGTGCATCAGTCTCACAATCATCGATTTCATCAGCCCGGGTCAATTGCAATTCCAGTGTCCTCAAGTGTCTTAAACCTCTCAAGTCTGAGATGCTAGAGCCACTTTTACCCTTTCTAGCTGGCTTGAACCCTAACAAGACTTGAAGCTTCGAGAGCCTCCCCAAGTTTCTCGGAAGGCATTCGAGGGACCCACAATGACTAACATCTAGCACCACCAGCTTCTCGAAATTCATGACAAATGGAGGAAGAGACTTCAGACTCTGGCAGTAGCTTAAGTCCAAAATCTGAAGGCAAATTAATTTCTCTAGCGACACAGGAACTTGAATTAGCGGATGGGTGTTGCTTAAGTTGAAGCATGTCAAGTGCTTCAGGCAGCCAATTTTGCCAAGGAGGGATCCAAGAGGCATATCAAAGATCGATTTGGATACATCCAGCACTCGCAAGTACCTAAAATCACAGACCTTGTTCCCGGTACATGTATCAATTTTGTTCACTTCACCACTTTTGACAGTCGATATCAGTGCCCGCAACTTTTTGCTAACTGTAATGTGCTTTTGGTTCAGGTTGGTGTTGATCCCTAGATGACGACAATCAGCAGTGCTTAATCCAGAAAAGGTATCATCATTTGCAATCTTGATTACCAGATCCCGAACCATATCATGAACTTTACAGGTGGATATCTTTCCATTGTAATCCCACTCCACAACTTCAACCAAGCATCTATTTGTCAAACCAGAAAAGCAATCTTCACTAGCTTCAGTAGCCAGCTTACCATTTCTCGCAGGCGCAAACCCCTCTCCAACCCACCAACGGATTAGCTGATCTTTGCTTATTTCACAGTCCTCGGGATATATAGAAAGGGATAGAAAGCAGGACTTCAGGTAAGAAGGGAGCTCATCATAACTCAACTGCAAGGAAGCCATGACAGAATTATCATTGTCAGATAATTCGTCTCGAAAATGATCTGCAATTCTTCTCCACTCATGAAAATATGGTCGCTTGCATAACATCATTCCTCCAACTGCCTTTATAGCCAAAGGAAGGCCCCTGCATTTGGAGACAAGTTCTTTTCCTATGGACTGAAGATCAGCTGATGTACAAATGCCATTATTATTAGCAAATGCAACATTGCAAAAAAGCAACCAACTATCACCCTCCCCAAGAACTTTAGGACGATGAATTCTTGCTTCTTGAACCCTCATCTTCCTTGCGACACCCTCATTTCTGGTGGTGACAATAACACAACTTCCACTTCCTTTCGGCAACCCTTCATGAATTTTAAGCCACCATGAAGTGTCCTCACACCAGACATCATCCATAACAATCAGAAACCTCTTTCCCAAGAGATATTGGTTTATTCTTTTTAGCAAGTCACCACAATCATCTCCAATGTTGGCATCTCCAAGGTTTCTCAAAATGCTCCTCAGAATCTGCTCGTCGGTAAACGTCTGTGACACTGAGACCCAGATCCTCTTCTCAAAATGATGCTCCATCTCTTTATCATTAAATACGGTTTGAGCAAGTGTAGTTTTCCCCAATCCCCCCATTCCCACAATTCCAACGGATAATATGCCATCATCTGCTTGGAATAACCAATCCTTGAGCTTTAATGTATCACCTTCTAAACCCACGACCTGAGTATGATCATAAACAGGAGAACTCCATCTGGACTGGCCTTCCTCGTGCACACTACCATCTCCAGACTGCGTAATGAGTTGCGGCCCAACATAAGATGAGATCTTTTCTTTAATGCCAGTTATTCTTTCACTAATTTCCCCAAGTCGCTTTGACATTTGGTACTTTGCCGGGACTTTCATTGGGGAGTAGCCATTTCCTGGACTATTTGAGAGAACCTCGCAATCTGCTAGTATGTCTTCAGCTTCATAAACCAGCTCCCTTAAATCGGCCAAAGCACATCTTAGAGTTTCATTTTTTCGCTTTAGCCTCTCTGCATCCTTAAGGAAGCTCCTCATGTACTGGAGTTCAGTTCGTAGCTTCTGAAACTGATCTCTGTAACCAAGTAGAATACGACTCTCATGTTCAAGGATGTTGAGCAGTTTTTCCAAAAAGACAGTAACGACCGCGTCCACCATATCTCGACCTGTGACATGAAAGCAGACACCAAAAATGGGGGAGGGTCAAAGACACAACTTAAATCCAATGAAAGATAATCTTGCCACATTTCGAAACAAAATTAAAGCTTCAAATGAGACATCATTCATGCAGAGAGAAATCCAAATCCAAAACTATAAGCAAATGCAAAATGTCTTATCAGCTCTCCTGACTATCATTGATATAGGGGATCAGCTGTCACATGAACAAGTTCATCACAGGGTAGACTCTAACATGAAACGGCAAAGTTTTACCAATCAGAATAACTGATGCAGATAGAAGACACAAAGTTCATTGATAAAACCATGCTAACACCAAAAATAACGAACGAGGGTTGCATTTTTGCTTCGAGATCAAAGGAATGAGGCTTACAGTGATGATACACCGCCAAATAAAAGCCGTTGTATAACCATTAATGATTCAGTCCATTCAAAGAGGAAGGTTAAACATCAAGTAGTTTCCAAATGTTTTCAAGGACCATGCCTGAAATAGCCTCTCAAGTTATATTATGCATAGTCAGGTTTCAATGAGCACGTCCTTAGACGGTTCACATGGAGTCTAATATCTATGTGACATACCACTCCTGAAACCTGAGAAGGAGTAGCTTGGAAAGTGAGTAACCATTACTTAAGTAATGCACCAAAAATAAAAGGGAAAAATGCGCTAATGATGGTGGTGCATGGAGGAAAGTGAGGGAGAGAGGGTAATGACTACTCCCATAAACCGGGGTAATAGTTACCCACCTCTCTCCTAAGGTAACGCATTACCCCCATTCGAAAGTGATAGTTCCCCTTCCACCCATTTGCTCCTCCGATCCCTCCACCACCACCATTTCTCTCATTCTTCCCTTGTTTTAGCCCCTATTACCCTAGAAATGATTACTTCCAATCTCGGAAACCCTGATTAATGGTTTTGGAATCATCAGAAAAAGAAATGAAGATTTCTTGCAGTTTAATTTTAAAACCGGACTAACAGCAAGAGTTGGTCAGAACTGCAGATTGTAGGTCTGAGCTTCTAAGACTTATATCTCCTCGTAAAGTTAGTGGAATTGGGTAAAACTTGTGTTGAAAGTGAAATCCTTGAATATAGACTTCCGATTGGTACAATTAGAACATCATCAGTTGACATTTGCTATGTTTGAAAGCCGTTTCCGTGTCATGCTCATGTGTTCTGTTTTAGGGAGCTGTCTCTCTTTGGTTATAGTTAGCATGTTTGAAGGGTAAACTAAGACTCAACTTTTGAAAGGAAAATATCTCAATAAGAGGAAAGCCTAAAAAATGGAGAGGACTCTTCTGAAGTTCTGATCTAAGTGGAAGATCTTTCGTGGACTGAAGTTCAGACTTTTCTGAATCTGGTTAGCAGGTTTATATCCTTCCTTTTTGTTGGGCCCCTGCGTCTGACGACTACCAGTCCAGTTAGTATGATATTGTCCGCTTTGGGCTACGCCCTCACGGATTTGTTTTTGGGCTCCTTCCCAAAAGGTCTCATACTAATAAGGTTGGTAATCCTTTATAAGGCAGTGTTTGACTCCTTATTTTTCCGATGTGGGACTTGGGTTTGCACCCCAACAATCCTCCTCTCAAACCAAGACCCATCTTTGAACCTCGATTTTATAACCTCCCCTCAAGCGACAATCTGCTAGCAGCGCACAGATTTCGCGAGGTCTGAGATCCCTGCTAGAGGACACCCACATCATGCGCAATTCTCACAAACTAGGGCACGCCGTCCCTAACCAGGCCGCCAAGAACATTCTCGAGTCTTGATCGCCTCCCCTTAGTCGACACACCATGCTACCTGAGTCGCCACGTCTGCACCACATACTACTGAGCCATGAGCCCATGCGCTCCTGAACTATGTCTGCACCACATGTTCCCACTCCAGGTCTTGCAAGCTCATGTCACTCTCGGGGACCTTGGCTACACTGCATCCGAAGAGTCTTCGTACCCGTCCCACAGGGCTGGCTCCTCGCTCATCACTCTTCCTTCTAGGCTTCGGGATTTCCTAGGTGCATGTACGCCACCTTCAAGTCTCGACCAATGCTTTCCCAACGTGTCATATGTGGACCTTCCGAAAATCCTTATCCACACGTTGTGCGCCTGACCCAAGTCGAACCTTGGGCTCTGATACCACTTGTTGGGCCCCTGCGTCTGCCGACCACCGATCCAATTAGTATGATATTGTCCGCTTTGGGCCTAGCCCTCACGGATTTGTCTTTGGGCTCCTTCCCAAAAGGCCTCATACTAATTGGTGTGGTGATCACTTATAAACAAGGCTTCCGCTCCTTATTTCTTCGATGTGGGACAAGGTTTTCACCCTAACAATCCTCCCCTCAAACCAAGTCCCATCTTGAACTTGATTTTTATGACCTCCCCTCAAGCGACAATCTGCCGGCATCACACAGAATTCGCGAGGTTAGCCCCTGCTAGAGGACACACCCACATTATACGCAGACCCTCCACAGATGGGGATCGCAACCCCCACCACCAGGCACCTCCAGCATTCGAGTCTAAGAACTCTCTTTGTGTGGCTCTCTCACTAATTCCCTTCACCCAATTAAGCTAAAGGAGGTGGGTTTTATATATTAACCACCTTACCAAAAGACCTAACGAGTTTAGGTAAGTAGTACTAGTAAATCTCCTAAAACACTCTAAAAGTAATTAGGAAATAAGACAAACATCAAGCAAAGAAGATTCCGGAATAACAGTGTACTATTCGCGGACACAGTTATACCATTGACGTACATCAGTATACCATCCACGGTCCACCGATACCATTCGCAGACTACCGAATACCATTGTTTACCGATTTTTCAATCTTATGTTTTCTCAACACTTATCACCAATGCTATCTATCAATCCCCGAGACTCGAACATTGCGACGTTCTAGTCACAATTTCAACAATCTCCACCTTGACTTGAACGGTCGCATACCACGATCTTCAATCAAGAACCCCATTTGAAGTAGTCTGTACCTAAGTACCAATGCACCCACATGAACCATGATCTATTTCAAGCCGGAAATCAAACCATCTTCATTGGATCGCAAAGAAGCTCCACCTTAATCAAGATAAGCCAAACTGCCAGTTAAGTTTCAACCAAGTACAAAATTATCGCACCTACTACGACCATTTTTGCTTCAAGAAACCATGACCCACGCCGGAGTCCGTGCCTATGCCAAGGCACCCTATCATCCCGTCAGAATCCAAAACACCTCCGTCGAAGTGCCCATGTGTTTAAGACTAAACACTAACTCGTGGCTAGCCCCCGTCAGGGCCCAACCATGTGCCCGCGCCGGAGCACGCTCACCACCCCCATCGGGGCGTGAGCCGTTACTTCTCTCAATGAGAAGTGGATTGCTCCACCTCATGGAGCATTCCATCGGCTACTCCCTCGCTTGACCCAATGACCCCTGGCTCAAGTCCATTGTCCAAGACCAGATAGCTAAGTACAATAGGATCGATTGTACCGAACCTCAAAGTACCTTGACGACGTTGAAAGCCTCTTTGTTGTTCTTCTTGACGATCCAAAGTACCAACCAGTGACTGAGCTACTTCAACCTCTACCCCACTCTTGGCACGATCATCCTCAACACAAGACGAACTCTTCAACTCGCCCACCTCTAGACTCGTCGGTCTAGTATGACTCACCTCTTCATCGACCCTCTGTGCTATTGGCAAGATAGCCACAAGTCCACGATGCTCAGACGATGATGTCACATCTGTAGTCATCTCTCCTATCAATGCCGTCCCTTGTAGTTCATACAAAGAACCCACCCTTGATCTTACACCACGAAGCACCTCTAATGAACCCTTCCACACCCGCAATACTCCACCTCTTCCTTGAAATCTACAACCCTTACGTTCTAGCATTTCAAGCGAAATAAGACTACTCTTAAGTTGTGGAACGTGCACTACATCCTTGAGAATTCTAGCAACACCATCATGCATCCTAAATCGAACAGACCCAATCCCAACACCTTCACACACTGAGTTATCACCCATGGTAACCAAACTCCTACGCGCGCTATATGTCAAGAACATATTTTTATTAGGACACATATGCGAAGTAGCCCCACTATCAAGAACCCACCTATTACCTAGGTGTTCCTCCTCATGTGCTACAAGAGCATAATCCCCCTCTGAATCGTAGCCATTATGCTGTGCTGTCGCTATTGAAGCCGAACCACTCTTCTTCAACTTAGGACAATCATTCTTCCAATGACCAGGTTCATTACAATTATGGCAGCGATCGTCGGACCTAGGACTTCTAGATTTGGTTTTAGACTTCCTCCTACTCCCACTAGAACGACCCTTTCCTTCAGCACCGTTTACTACTAAACCTGCAACACGATCCTCCACAATATCCACGGAAGTTTTCTGGCGTAACTCCCTAGTAAAAAGTGATGACTTTACTTCTTCTAGGGTTAACGTGTCATTCCCAACCACAAGAGAATCCACAAAATTCTCATATGACAAAGGCAAAGACACGAGCAGAATAAGAGCAGCATCTTCATCCTCAACCTTAACTCCTATATTCCGTAGGTCTAGCAATATAGAGTTTAGTTTATCTAGATGATCTCTAAGCAACGTACCTTTCTCCATCTTCAGGGAAAACAGCCTTTGTTTCAACAACAACTTGTTGGTGAGTGACTTCTTCATGTACAAAGATTCGAGCCTTTTCCATATTTTGATCGCGGTGTCTTCTTCCGTCACTTCGGTGATGACATCGTCCTCCAAACACAGCAAGATGGTGGAGTGAGCTTTCTCCTCCATGATCGCCAGATCATACTCGGTAAGCTTGCCTTGAGTTACTGCCTTCTTATCATCCTCCTCTTTTTCGGCAAGAGGTAACCATATGCCTTGCTGCTTAAGCAAAGCCCTCATCTTTATCTGCCATAAGCTAAAATTATTCCTACCTGAAAACTTGTCGATCTTCGCAGTTACTGTCGCACCGGCCATCGTTCTTCCCAAGGATCTCCCACCTGGAGCTCTGATGCCACTTGTTGGGCCCCTGCGTCTGACGACTACCAGTCCAGTTAGTATGATATTGTCCGCTTTGGGCCACGCCCTCACGGATTTGTTTTTGGGCTCCTTCCCAAAAGGCCTCATACTAATAAGGTTGGTAATCCTTTATAAGGCAGTGTTTGACTCCTTATTTTTCCGATGTGGGACTTGGGTTTGCACCCCAACACTTTTGTTGCTACAGTCTTCAGAAAACTCATAATATACTCTGTATATTACTACCTATAAAAGTCGCAGCCACTAGCCTGAACACGTGTTCATCCTCGTAATATCGACTCGTAGCTTTACTGCATCAACTACAAAAATAACTGATGATGTTCTAATCCAAAATAACTGAAATCTATGTTTGAAAGTAAGCTCTTGTTCTAATAAAAATTGGACTGTTAAGGTGTTCAGGAATGCATCAAGTTGTATCAGAGCTTCGGCTAGGTCCTAAACTCTATCAAAGAAACCTAAACAGAACAACAAAGTGAGGGACTGCACTGTATGCATGTCAAAGGCAGAGACGTCCAGCAACATGTGCCATTACAACAAGGCTACTGTCCAGCCAAAAAAAACATGTCTCTAACTACGAGGTATGAGCATGACTTAAGCTTCCATCTTCCTAGCTTAAAAGAATAACTCAAAAAGTTTGGTACAAATCAAATAAGCTCTCAATCCTAGGCAATTGCCCTCATCTCTACAGTAATAGTATGTTAGAAACATAGATTTTGAACATGGACAAACCCAACAACCAGCTTAAATTACTGTTTGTGACGAATAATCCTCACAAAAATAAATCCATAGTATACTCCAAATAAATATCAGATGAAGATCATCATCATAATAATATAATAGGTGCCCACTTTCAAGAAAGCCTAATTAAACATCTGATCAAACTTTTCCTCATTTCTTAATAATTCTGAACTGATGGGCAGTAAGATTCATTACAATCAAGGGTTTTGAGTAAACTTGTACAATGCTCCAAATTAACAACATTTTAATACAAACATGCAAGTTTATGGCATATAATCTACTAGTATAGAATTTGAGCATGAATAATTGAGCATGAGAACACTTAGTAAAGTGATTAAGGCAAAATAATAATTATCAAAGAAGAGAGATTTTGCTTACAGAGAGGTGAGGGATAGAACTCTTGAGTCTTGACTGATGACTTGGGTTAAGCGGTGAGCAATGATTTGATGGTCATTTACTCATTTATGCAGAGTCTTTGGTGGAAGGTAGTGTTTCCTTGACTTGTCAGACTATTGACTACTTCAAAGTTCAGCATTCTAATTTTAAGTCACTCAAAACAAGTGGTTTTATATCATTCTTTGTCTCTTAAATGTGTCCATTGTCCGGGCAATGTTGCAAACCTTTGACGGGGTCGTGTTTACGTAGCATCGGCATGGACGTGGATGGGATGTGAACTCGTGGCATGGTTCTCTGAAAATTAAAGAACTTGGTGTAACAATTAATGAAAACTAGCCAATATATGCATAATTTGTTTCATGTTTATAAAGACAAAAGTGTTATTAGAGGAAAACTCTGATGTTGGATTTTATTTAAATTTAAGAAAATTTGTTTTACAATATGATGTTTTGAATCGCACGGCTATGCCGTAGAGATATACATACATACTAGTTTGCATGCCCGTGCCACGCCCGAGCTATATATTTATATTGTGTATATGCCTTATCTTTGTTCTAATAAATTACCATAATGATTAATTTCCATAAATTAGCTAATAATATACCATATTCTAACCGATAATTGTATTTAATGCTATTTTTATGTTCTATCCAATTAATGATTTAATGTATGATTATTTATTACCATATATTAACCGATAATTGTATTTTAATACTATTTTTATGTTCTATCCAATTAATGTATGCCAAGTGTCGTCGTAGGAAAGACTTGGTTTCAGGTTTTAATATATAGTATTAGATATTGTTTGAATATTCGATTTTGTGTTAGATTTTAAACATTTAACGATGGTGAAAGGAGATCCTAAGGGTGTGAGAGTAGGTGTAAACTTGTAATGATTAGTATTATATACATAACCATGGGTAAAACTAGTTATGAACCCAATCAGCCAAACTGAAAGTACATCACACATTCACACATATATGTAGATCCAACGGTTAAATTTACCACATATCTGTAAGATCTAACGGTTATGTTTTCACCATAAGCAAAGGTCTCCCCCCAAAAGCATGGGGACAATTAGAGCTGGCAATCGGGCGGGTCGGGTCGGTTTCGGGTCGGGTCGAGGCGGGTCGGGTCATATCGGGTTCGGGTATTGGCGGGTCGAGATGAACTTTCGGGTCGGGTCGGTTTTGACTCGGGTCGCTTTCGGTTCAGGTCATTTCGGGTAAATTTTGTGTCGGGTCGGGTCGGTTTTGGGTCGGGTCATAATCGGGTTTAGTTACTGATGGTTATTAATCCGCGTCATTTCAAGTTTTGATTAATATTTTTCGTTTTTTGGCATAATTAGGGGACTTTATTTAGTTAGTAAGTTAAAACCATCAATATGCATACTAAATTGTTCTAATTTGGATTATTATTAAGCTTAATTATTATCGGGTCATCAAACGGGTCGGGTCATTGTCGGATAACGGGTCACTACGGGTCGGGTCGGGTCATTGTCGGGTTGGGCATTATCGGGTTGTATCGGGTCATGGGTCGTTAACGGGTCGGGTCGAGTCGGGTTCGGGTGATCACAATTTCGGGTCCAATCGGGTCGGGTTTTCGGGTGAGTCGGGTCGGGTCTCTCGGGTCGGGTCAAGGTTGCCAGCTCTAGGGACAATAAAGACACAATATTCCTGCATGCCTCCAACATGTACCAGGTTTCATAACTTCTACGTGTGTATAAGCTACAAACATATTTTCCATCAAAATATCAAATTATTCACCAAACATATTGTTCATCAAATTGACATAACCATGGCAAATTCATCTGAAGTCGCAATGTTCAAGAACAAGTTGCAAGAGTATACTCAAAAACGACGTTTGGCAATGCCAGCATATCGAGCAGCTAATGAGGGATCTTCGCACGCACCCAAGTTCAAGGCCACAGTGTTCGTTGATGGGGCAGAGTATACTTCTAAGTCCACATTTCGCCGACTCAGAGAAGCTGAGCAGGATGCAGCAAAGCTTGCATATGATTGCATTCTAAGCAATTCTAAGCAAAATGATTTCATCAAGCCCGTCCTCGAGAAGGTGTGTGTATCTTATCTGTTCTTTCTAAGCTGAACCAAAGATTTTCAAATTTTCTGTCACATATAGTTGTTAAATAAATATCATTTTTGCCAAATAATACAAGAATTAAGACACTCATTGAGAGACTTCAAAGCATATATGTATAATGGAGTGGATTAGTTACCCTTGATTTTAGGAACCCCTGATATATTTTTCTCTAAAACTTGGAGTGGATTAGTACATTTTCTTGTCATGTCTAGCAATACACCAGAAACGACTAGTTTTGATACTTATTCTTGTCTTAGGATTCGAAATTAAGTGATGCAGTTACATTTTTCAGTCTAAACTACTGTGAATTTGTGCTAGCTGAGGTAAAACTGAGGAAGTTATGATAGTAAACTAGGCTGAAGATGAAACAGTTATAGATTATATGATTTTAGTCATGTGTGTTTAAATGATTTTGGTTTGGAGATCATACAAGTGGAAGATTTTCTATCTGTAGGCGACGAGATGTAGCAAGTCTATGTTGCATGATATTACATTCAAGAAGCACAGCGAAATTCCAAAGTACAGTACAGTCCTGGAAGAAGCTGAAGGAGGTCTTCCAGTTTATGTTTCCAGTGTGACAGTCAAGGATAACACCTTCACTGGTGCTGGAGCAAGAAGTAAAAGAGAGGCAGAACAAATTGCTGCGCGCACTGCTCTTCACTCCCTTCACGGTAAAATTGTTTGCATTGTATGAATGAACTTATTTGAGAGATGACAGTAAATTACATTTTCTTTGGTTGTTTTAGGTCCTGTTCTATTTGCCTGAATATTTCTGATCAAATCATTTAACCTAGTACTAACAGTTGTACTGAGTTCTTCATTGGATCAACTGAACTAGCTAATAGTTTTCTAAGTTGAAGAGAACAAGGCCTTAGGCAACATCTTCTGACTTTATCGTCTTTTCTTCCCACTTGTAGGAACTGATTCCAGTGTTGTTCTGAACCAAATGATAAGCTCAAAGAGGAAACACTATGGTCTACCTATTAAACCAAACACTTCTGAATTCAACCAGAAGAAAATGAGGAATATGGCTGCTGAAGGTGAGCTCAACGACCTTGTTTTGTACGCTTCTGTTCATAAGACATTCTCCTAAGTCATTAAGAATTATGTGCAGGGCCAGTGGCTGCCTCGCAGGTGAAAAACATTGTGATGGTAAGTTTCAAAGCATGCTCAGTGAACCCAATGAAGTAGTTATGTCCATAAGAATCTGATTGGAAGCTGTTTTCAGCTGCACCAAAGATAATACAGTATTGGATTTGTTCTTAATTATCTAGGATACATATCAATGTTCTCCAATTTCGTCAGAAAAAAAAAACTTTTTACTCATATGATGGTGACAAACCTACATTTGTTTCATTTTGATGTTTGCAGCCCTTCAAAGCATCAGCTCCTACCTCATCTCCGTCTGTAACCCGGTCTGCTTTTAGAAGGCGGTCTGATGCACAGGGAGTCAGATTTGGGATTGGGAATGCTGCGCAGGGTGGTGCTAAAATGGTTAACAGAAAAGTGCAGCAACCAGGTCGTTTTGCTTAGGTCTTATCCACTATCTGGTTACAATGTTGTTTTGAGGGTGAGTATACCTTTACATTCTCAAGTGAATCACGTTGGAAGTTAAAACCTTGTAATTTAGCTCATGACTTAGGAGTCTAATCCTAGTTATGTAATGCTAAAACTCGCAGTTAGCTTAATTAGAGGTGTTAGTCTAAACATGCTCGATGCTCCCTTACGATTGGATCCCCTCAACCGATCAGAAGCCTTTTACATATGCATACTTGTTGAAAATTACACATATAGTTCAAATGCCTCAGAGCGAGGCAGACATCAAATATGCGTGGCGGATTAACTGTTTAATGAGTGTACTAGTACAGGTTCGTTGTTGTTGCTTTTGTGTTGTCAGTACAGAACAGTAAGCTAGGAATGAACTAAAATAGACAATGGAAAGAATGCTTGCTAGATATTTCACCCTATGGGAAGCGCTTTGGTTTTGTTGAAGTCTTATATTACGGAGTATATGAGCTACTTGATGTATCACTTCACCATGAACTGTTGGGAAATATGACCAATCTCCCACGCGCAACGGAAGTAAATTAATCGACAATAATAAACAAAGTAGAAAATACGCAAGCTAATAAGATGAGACACAGAATTTTAGGCACTAAACCCAGGGCAAAACCCTCCAACTTTGGAGGTAAAACCCACCAGCAAACCGCTGAACTCCACTATATTAAATAGCACGAGTACAACCACCGTCTCGAATTACAAAACCGAATTCGAAACACGCTACAAATCAGGAACAAAATAAACTACCCCTAGCTTCCGAGTAAAATAATCACCAATTAATAATACTCCTAGAGATAAACCCACACCTGAATAGATGTACTAACCGTTCCTGTATTGTAGACGAACCTTGTACTGCCCGTACGCTGCTGCCCAAATCAATCACCAGATTTGTTATCCCGCGAACGTTCCACGATACAATATCCGATCGTCTATTCGCACCAGCGCGTACACCCGTACAAAACAGAGCCCTTAATATCTTCGCTTTGTTTTTGACGTACGTACCAAAGAAGATATTGGTGTCCTTTTTATAATAGGGACCAAAAGTGCCTTATTTTCCTAAAACACTCTTGCACGGCAATTTGTTTACAAAACAAATCTTGCCAAACTTTCCAAACCCAAAGTATTGCACCGACTTGCAATTACACTTGGGTTAGACCGTGGGTTTACACCCAATAATTCTCCCCCTCCAACCCAAGGGGTAACACCGAGGAATTAACCATTGGCCTATCACTTACCAGCTGCACACCCGAGTCTGGTCCTCACCCTGACTCACTACCACGGCCAATGCACCGTGTGCAGCCGAACCAGTCAAAGGCGTCATTTGACTCCGGAGAGGGACCTCCACCCCTCCACTCTACCACCAGCTGTAACACCCCGTAAATCTGGGGATTATTACTTAAATTAGGGTGTTACGTTTCGTGAATCATTTTAAGTATAGTTTCTATTTTGGGTTTTGAGGCATACTTGCCTTTTTGGAGACACTTTCCTAATCGGGTAGTTATTGGGCGAAATTACCAAAACACCCTTACTTATTTTCCCTCACCTTACTTATACAAAAAAAAAAAAAAAAAAACAAACCCCTACCCACTGTTAGACGCACGCAGAAGAAAGGAGAAAGGAAGAGAAAGAGAAAAGAAGAGAAGGAAGGAGGAAGAAAGAGGAGAAGCAGCGGCAGCCACCACCGAGCCACCGCCGTGCCGCCGCGTGCACCCCGTCAGCCACCACCGCACCTTCTTCCCCCTCTCACCCACTTGGTCCTTGATCAAGTGTAGTAAGATTCTAACCCCTTTTCCTCATAAACCTAGTTAGGGCTTCTTGAATTCATGTTTAATTGACGATTTAAAACATGATTGTGATTGTAGTATTGTTATTGATGTTTTATTCATTGTTGTTTGAGGTTATGAGTATGATTTTATGAGGTTTTGAATTAGGGTTTACAATTTTGGTTTTATACTTGTTTGATGATGATTTTGTGGGTGGATTCGCATGAAATTTGGAGGGGAGGTTTGTTATGAGTTGGGTAGACTACGTTTTTAATTTGGGAACGTTTGGTGATGAATTGAGTAGTTAAATTACATTCTGTCCAAGGCTGATTTTTGGGTGTTTTGGGTGCTATTGTTGATATTTTATGGGTTTTAATGGTTGAAAACATTGTTAATATGGTTGTGAAGTTGTGGTGAAAGTTTGGTGCGAATCGGAGTTCGTTTGGTTAATTTATGATCAAGTTTGTTTGTTGTTGTCATGGTTGTGTGTTGTGGAATGTGTGGTGTTAGGTTGTAATAATGGTGTAAATGGTTGGGGATGTCTACCTTGTGAGTTGTAGTAATCTTTTGTACTCAACGTTTGTTTAGGTGGTGATTTTGAGGAAGTACCGTTCGTGGACTTTTGATACTTTACTAGCATTTGTTAGTGTTGAAGGTAAGAACATTGACCTTCAAAGACTTGAGCATGTTTGTGCCGTTATTCTTATAATCCAAATCATTCGTTTCATCCATGTTCGTATTCCTTATATCCCATGCCTTCCGTTTTGAATTCCATACTCATGTATATCTTGTTCATGGCTATGCCATTACTTATTGTTGATTCGAATGTTGTTGTTTCCGGCTACGGCCATCTATAAATTGAAAAGCGCAAGCACAAAATAATGTACCTTAAAGATTGTAAGTAAAAGTTGAAATAACTTGTGAAACCCATCTAGAGAACGACCTTTGTGTCGTTGATTTTACTATGTTTAAACCTCTGACGAGAGGCTTGTGTTGAAAGGGTTGGAGATCAGCTACCGAACCCCCTAATAGGCTTCCTCCTAGGGACTTGTACGTCCTACCGTCCCCCTAGCGAGGGGTGTGCACACTCGGGTCATTAGGATTACGTTACTTGTTTACTCTAGATGTGGTAGTCTTGGGGTAGGACCCTTGGCTCGATTAGGGACCTTTCAGAGGCCCTCGAATAATATATATAAGTCATTATTTATGCAAGAAAGTGAATGTTGAGTTTCCGCTTCTGAACTGTACACGAGTCGTGCACGAGTAGTGCACGAGTCGTGTCCAGCGACTATTGTCATCGTTTATCTTGCGTAGTTTGTTCAGTTATTTTTAGCTACGCGCCATTTTAAGGCGCGTATCTTATTATCTCTTTTTGCTCTCCTGTCTTACTCAGCCTGTGCTGACGTTCTTCTTGTTTGGGTTTGTTCCCTACCCTATTCAGGGGCCTACGTCATTCTCGATGGCGTAGTTGACAGGTCTTGAAGGTGATTGCTTGTCTGCTTGGATTTGGATTGCATGGCATGGGATTTTCAATAATAATTTCGTCAAACATTTGGATTTATGAACGATTGTAATTTAATTTCATTTGGTTTGATTTTGGTTTGTAAACTTAGCTACAAGTCTTCCGCTGACATTCGTTGTTTCTTTTATGAAGTTTGATTTTAATAAGCCTTGCCGTTGACTTGGTAGTCAATGGCGGCATAACAATCCTTTGTTTTTGTATTTAAGGATAGCGAAAATTTAGGGTTGTTACACCAGCAGGAATTTTTCTGCCCTTGCCCCCGTCTGCAACCTGGAAACAATTAACCTTCGTCGCCTCTACCGCGAACGAAACACGTCGACGTCTTTTCCGTTCCCAGCCCTGTGAGGTTTTGATGGTAGAACCATCCAGACGGTATAAACCACGATGCAACTCCCCCTTCATGAGGATCTTTGAACCTTTAGTCACGTCTAACACTCCCCCATGAGCTTTGTACTCATAACCTTAGGGAGTCCAACTGACTAATTAAGATTAGATTTTTCCGCAATTTTGGAACATATGCAACCTTGTCCAAAGTATGCACCACTCCAACACCCATGACATCAACCGTCGAGTTATCTGCCAAACTCAACTTCCTAGTCATACCTTCTTGGAGCTCATCAAAACAATCTTTCCGGGAGCAAACGTGACTGACACTAGCAGAATCTAACACCCAATCTTCCTTGGAAGAAGCATCGCACTCATCCGTGACCGCAAGTAAGTCACTACTAGAAGTGAAAGAGGAGTCACCTGTCTCTTCACTCCTAACCAAGTTGGTGTCGCCCTTGCCGTTACCCTTATTAGGACAATACCGCCTAATATGTCCAAGGTCACCACACTTGTAACACTGCACCTCATTCCCAGAGGTGTTCCTAGAACGAGACCTGCCATGATTCGACCTAGCATCCCTGTTAGACGATCGACCTCTCCCACCACGAGCAACAGCTAACGTATCCGAGTCGTTGCTACGTATCCCAGCTTTGTCTTTCTTCCTCGCATCAAAAGACAATAAAGCTGTCTGCGCCTGATCCATCGTAATGGTATCCTTTCCGCACAGAATAGTATCCACATAATTATCATATGCATCCGGGAGAGAGTTGAGAAGTAACAACGCCTTATCTTCCTCCTCAAGTTTTACCTCGATCTTTTTCAACTCATCTAACAGTCCATTGAACATGTTCATGTGTCCAATTAGATGTCCATACTCGTCCATCCGTAACCGATATAACCGTCGCTTCAACAGCAACTTGTTGGTCAAACACTTTGCTCGGTAGAGTTTCTCCAACTTATCCCATATCTCCGATGGAGAGTCCTCATCAACTACACAATTGATGACCGTATCCGAGATGCACAACCTAATGGTGCTAGCACATTTATCGCACACATCTTCCCAGTCGGCATCACTCATCTTTTACGGCTTGCCCTTAGCTCCTTTCAAGGCTCTCGATAAGCCAAGGTGTACCAGGAGATCCTTCATCCTTCTCTGCCAAAGGGTGAAACTACTTTTACCGTCAAACTTCGCCACAGTAAACTGGGACCCCATGTTTGACATCCTTGCCGATTAACCACAGGTACCTAGATCAACACAACAAAACCTAGCTCTGGTGCCACTTGTTGGGAAATATGACCAATCTCCCACGCGCAACGGAAGTAAACTAATCGACAATAATAAACAAAGTAGAAAATACGCAAGCTAATAAGATGAGACACAGAATTTTAGGGACTGAACCCAGGGCAAAACCCTCCAACTCCGGAGGTAAAACCCACCAGCAAACCGCTGAACTCCACTATGTTAAATAGTACCAGTACAACCACCGTCTCGAATTACAACACCGAATTCAAAACACGCTACAAATCAGGAACAAAATAAACTACCCCTAGCTTCCGAGTAAAATAATCACCAATTAATAATACTCCTAGAGATAAACCCACACCTGAATAGATGTACTAACCGTTCCTGTATTGTAGACGAACCTTGTACTGGCCGTACGCTGCTGCCCAAATCAATCACCAGGTTTGTTATCCCGCGAACGTTCCACGATACAATATCCGATCGTCTATTCGCACCAGCGCGTACACCCGTACAAAACAGAGCCCTTAATATCTTCGCTTTGTTTTTAACGTACGTACCAAAGAAGATATTGGTCTCCTTTTTATAATAGGGACCAAAAGTGCCTTATTTTCCTAAAACACTCTTGCACGGCAATTTGTTTACAAAACAAATCTTGCCAAACTTTCCAAACCCAAAGTATTGCACCGACTTGCAATTACAGTTGGGTTGGACCGTGGGTTTACACCCAACATGAACTTCATTAGGCTGATTTGTTCCGAAAAGTCCTGCTTTAGCAGCCATTTGTAAATCAGACTATCAGAGAGCAATCAAGTTACTGATGGCTAACCAAGATGATTAGGCAATAAAAAACCTTAAATATTAAAACACAGTAGCTATATCCTCTCTTTCATATGTTCTCACCCTTGTGAGTCCATAATGGCATTGGTACCACGGAACACACCACGATTTGAGCACGACTGCTCCCTTATAATACAACATTTCAACGGGATACACAGTGTAGAAACGGCTCTAGAAAATAATTCTTATAGGATCCTTGGGTGTAACTAATTCCTTTAGATCAATCCGTATATGGTACCCCCGGGGTACCATGCGCATGGTACCCCCACAGTCTAATTATGAATGTGCCAGATTTTTAATGAAAATGCCCAATCTAAAAAAATGGCCCAATCTAACTACAACCCAATACAATTACAACACAAACCCAAACTCAAACCCAAAACCCAATCTCTCTCCTCCCTTTCCCCACCCCCTACCTACCCGACCACCACCCCCAACCCCACCAGCCGCCGCCGCCGCCTTCACCGACGGCCACCCCAGAGCCCAGAAACCCACCACCGGAGGCGCAACCCTCCGGCGACCACACACAGCCACCCCCGCCTCCCCGCGGTAGCATTTTCTCCCCTCCCACCTCATTTTCTCTTTTTTTTCCTCCATTTTCTCTCTCCTCAAATTTCTCCCTCTCCGGCAGCGCGCGCGATGGTTGTGGCCTGTGGGGAAGTGGAGGGAGGAAACGGGGGTGGGTGAGGTCGCCGGAGTCGGCCACCACTTTTGGTGGTGATGGGGAAGGGATGGGGGAGGAGAGAGAAAATGAATGAGTGAGTTGGTTTTTATTTTATAAAAAAAAAAATCATTATTTAATATAACTTATCATTACGATACACAAGTATGGTCATTATCCTTACGAAAATTAGTCATTATAATATGCAAATATGGTCATTACCCTTATATAACTTGGTTATTATGATAAACAAAGGTCATAATTCTTGTATAACTTGATCATTACTATACACAAACACGATCATTACTCTTATACAACTTGGTCATTATTATACACAAATATGGTCATTACCCTTACAAAACTTGGTCATTACTCTTATAAAAAAAATCATTATTATACATAAACACAGTCATTACACTTATACAATTTGGTCATTACTATATACAAACAAGGTCATTACCCCTATAAAATTTGCCCATTACTATACATAAACATGTTTCATTACCTTATACAAATTGATCATTACTATAAACATATACGGTCATTACCCTTATACAACTTGGTCATTACTATAGACAAATACGGTCATTACCTCCTATACAATTTGGTCATTACTATACAAAAACATGTTTCATTATCTTATACAACTTGGTCATTACTATAAACAAACCTAGTCATTACCCTTATAGACTTGATCATTATTATTCACAAACACGATCATTACTCTAATACAACTTTGTCATTACTATAGACAAACACGATCATTGCACTTATAGAACTTGGTCATTACCTCTATAGAACTTGGTCATTACTATAAACAAAATCGGTCATTACCCCTATATAATTTGACCATTACTATACATAAACATGGTCATTACCCTTATATAACTTAGTCATTACTATACACGGTTATGGTCATTACCTTTATATAATTTGGTCATTACTATGTATAAACATGATCATTACTATAAAGAAACGTGATCATTCTTTAACATATATAAAAATAATCATTAATTATCAACATAAAAATAATTATTAATTGCATGGATAAAATGATTATTAGTTATATAAAATCGATCAATTTTTTAGGCTCCAACAAACCTACTCCGTATCATCATTATTCATTTTTTTCCATCATTACCACTACAATTTACAATCATTATTGAAAGATTGTTGGTCATTACACTTCGTATCTCTCGCCTCCCATCCCCACCGCCGACCCCCCACCGTCAGCCATCCCCACGACCACACACAGCCACTAGACGCCCCTCTATTGTAAGACCACCGCCCCATCTCCGGCCATCTCCTCGTCATCTCCTCCCTCCTCGTTTTTCTCGCCATTTCCTTTATCTCATCAAATTTCGCGATCCAACGACAACATACAGAGGCTCGTGGCGTCCTCAATGTTGGCGCGAGGTCGGAGATCTATATAAGACCCAGACCCTACCGGCGGAGAATGAAACAAGGTGGCGGAAGGGGGGGTTGATGGTGTGCGAAATAACCACCAAAGAGGGCAGGTTGTGCGCAGAGGAGGGGAAACGAGGGCGGGATGTGAAAGCCACCGACGACATGTCGTTTTGGTGGCTGTATCGCCGCAGGGAGCCATGTGGGTGGTGCGGCCGTGGTGGACTGGTGGTTGGCAGGAGAGAGGGGTGGTAAAGGGAGGAGAGAGAATATGTTTTTTTTTTTTTGAAGTTAAAGGAGAAAATGTTTATGTTTGGAGAAAGAGTGGACGGGTTTGGGGAGAAAGAGTGGACTTTATGTTTGGGCTTTGGGCCTAATTTAACATATTTGGCTAACAAGTATGCAGTCCACTCTGAAAATCTGGACGGGGGGTACCATGCGCATGGTACCCCGGGGGTACAATATAATTTGCGCCTTTAGATCTATGACTTCAACTACTTCAATCCACACACCAAATTTTGCCAAAACAGATATCTGTACAAGAAGATATGGCTTCCATATTTTACTCTTCTATTCTGCAGTTTCAGGGCATTAACCTAACTGAACAGCTGCATGAAACATTAAGGGGGTGTTTGGTTCATGATTTTTGGGGGGATTGGAATCGGATTAGATTACCAATCCGTTACATTGTGTTTGTTTCGATATTTTTTGTTTTTGAATCCTTTCCCACTCCCTTTCCAATCCCTCAAAATGAATCCTACCAAAAACTCAAGGTTACAAAATTGAATCCCCTTTTTATCATTTTCTCTCTCCTCCCTTCCTTTCTCTCCCCTCCCACACACCAACCCCACCCCTTCACCGACCACCACGCCGCCACCGCCGCCGACACGCCGCGCCACCTACTTCACCGGAGACACCGCCTAGTGGCCGGCCTTGTTCCGGCGAGTTCACCGGCGCGGTCGCCGATGACCCAAAAACCCCCCACCATCCTCTCTTTCACGTTTTCTCTCTCCTCTTTTCTTCCTCATCTCTCCTCTTCCTCCTCCCACCACCGCGACGACGACCCAAAGCCACCACCCTAACGTCGCCTCCTCCGCCCATAACCCCGACCTAACCACCCCCCCACCATCCTTACCACCTAGGCAAAAAAAACGAAAATTTGGTTTTTTAATGCTAGATCTACAAAATTTAAAATAAAATTTAGGAAAACTAATTGCACAACCATATTGAGTGTCTAATTTTGGTTAGATTGGTGGTGTTTTTTGTCGGAAAAGTGGTGGTTGGTGGTGGTCAACGCCGGCGATGGGCGGTCAACGGTGTTAGTAGGGGTGGAGAGAGAAAATATGAGGATTGATTGATATTTAAAAGTTTAAATGATAAATTACAGTTTTACCCTTACTAAAAGATTGATTCATCTTTTAAATTGAACCAAACAACTTTAATAAGGAATGATACTTGTATCCATTCAAATCCATTTCCGTATCCAATCCGTTTCCATTCCATTTTCATGAACCAAACGCCCCCTAAATTGCAACCAATACATGACTCCTTTGCTTACTACTCCGTATTAAAGTACCACCAGTTATTTGAGTCTCTGAGTTTTCCAAAACGGTATGGAACGCAGGATTTGGACTTCGTTTGGACCTTCTGAAAGCCACTTCGATCAATATGACTGCGCAAAACTGAACTCAAGCACCTGTTTTACCTGAAACCTTGATTTTTTAACTTCCTCTTTCACTCGGATGAATCATAATAGACTCCTAGTATTTTTTATCATAATATAACCCAGAAGGATTGTTTCACATTTTACTCTTACTGTAACACATGAATCTCGTGATCTCAAAAGGAAACGTTAAGTGTAGGCACTAAAAATTCGTTAACTGTGCCGGAAATTAAATAAATTAATTATTTTGAATTAATATCAAATTTTAATTCAATTTAATAATTTTGCCCCGTCAAATGAAATTTGGGTCGATCCAGTTTCCAATTCGGAAATTTGTTAGCGCGAATTTTGTACTGAGACAAAATAAGGAAACAAAGTAATTTTTATTATATCAGAAATGTTGTGTGTTTACAATCTCTAGTAATCCTCTGAATTCTACTACGCGATAAGGGGGTGCGCTGTACGATACATTGTAGTGGTAGCGTAGGTGCTGTAGGAGGTGTACACGTCGTCCGCGTACGCTGTCGTTGTTCTTGAGAGGGTCGCTCGGACTTGTATCTCTCCTAGAACTTCGCTGTTTGAACTGATGTTCGTTGTTCTTCGTTGATCGTTCGTAGATCGTTCGTAGATCGTTTGTTGATCGTCGTTAATGTGCCGGAAATTAAATAAATTAATTATTTTGAATTAATATCAAATTTTAATTCAATTTAATAATTTTGCCCCGTCAAATGAAATTTGGGTCGATCTAGTTTCCAATTCGGTAAATGGGTCATTATCCAGATAAAAGAGGCAATTGGGTCAAGTCTCATGTCAAGCCCACGAAATGGGCCCGTGACTACAAGCCCACTTGAGATAGGGTTTCACTCTATATAAATAGAGGCTCCCTCATTCATTTGGAGGTTGGAAAAATTAGAGAGAAGAAACCCTAGAGGAATTCTCCACAAACTCCCAGCCACACGCAGTCAACAAGCACATTTGTGCCGCCTGCAAATCAACGAACGATCAACGAACGATCTACGAACGATCTACGAACGATCAACGAAGAACAACGAACATCAGTTCAAACAGCGAAGTTCAAGGAGAGATACAAGTCCGAGCGACCCTCTCAAGAACAACGACAGCGTACGCGGACGACGTGTACACCTCCTACAGCACCTACGCTACCACTACAGTGTATCGTACGGCGCACCCCCCTACTGCGTAGTAGAATTCAGAGGATTACTAGAGATTGTACACACAACATTTCTGATTATAATAAAAATTATTTTGTTTCCTTATTTTGTCTCAGTACAAAATTCGCGCTAACAAATTTGGTGAACCCGACGTGAACTCTCTACCTCTCATCCCTACTACGTACACATCAAGTCTCAGCAAACTCCTCGTTCCTCCAAGAAGACTCCCAAAAGGACAACGCAGAGTGCCGCCAGCGCTACTACAGCGCAACCTGCCGGCGTCTGCACAAGAGGGATGGCGAAGAAGGCCGCCGTCAACGCTGCTGCTGCTCGCCTCCGCGCTGCCGAGGTTCCTAAACGACCTCGTAGAATCTCTGCTGCCTCCATCGCTGCAGCAGCTACTGCCATCATTGCCTCTGCTTCTCCTCAACGCGAGAAGGTTGAGAAATCCAGCAGCCCTGAGAGGAAGTATAAGTCGATCATCGCGTCTGTTATGACGATAACACCAAAGACTGTTAAGGAACAGTTAGCGGAAATGCAGGCGCACTTCCAAACTCTCAGGCTCGAGAACGAGGAGAAGAATAAGAAAATTGAGGACCTCCAGAAGGAGGTAGCTGAGCTGCGCAAGACTAAGAAGTCTTATGACTCCGAAAAGGGGAACAACAGCGAAGAAGAAGAGGAAGAAGAGGAAGAGGAAGAAGCAGCTGACGATGAGGAGCTTAAGCATGATGAAACCGCCAAGGGCAAAGCGGGCTCCTACACCCAAACTCAGCTGCAAATGCTGATAGCGGATGCTGTGAAAAATCAGTTGGGTAACAGCTATGCGAATAGCTTTCGCTACGTCAAGCCTTATACTCAGAGGATTGACAAGTTGAAGATGCCGTCACGTTATCAGCCGCCCAAGTTCCAGCAGTTTGACGGAAAGGGCAATCCAAGACAGCATATCGCACATTTTGTGGAAACGTGCAACAACGCTGGAACAGGAGGCGATCGGTTGGTCAAGCAGTTCGTGAGGTCCCTCAAAGGTACCGCATTCGACTGGTATACTGATTTGGATCCTGAGTCTATCGACAGTTGGGATCAAATGCAGGACGAGTTCCTGAACAGGTTCTACTATGCCAGGCGCATCGTTAGCATGAGTGAGCTCACAAATACCAAACAATGGAATGATGAGCCTGTTCTTGACTACATCATTCGTTGGCGCGCATTGTGTCTCGAATGCAAAGATAGATTAACCCAAAGTTCAGCTATAGAGATGTGCGTCAATGGTATGCGCATGGATTTGATGTTCAGCTTAAAGTCAAATAGGCCTAAGGACTTTCAAGACCTCGCGACACGAGCCTATGACATGGAGGTTACATTGGACGCACGCAAGAAGGAGTATACCTCCTCTTTTACGAAAACACTATTCGAAAAGAAGGAGTACAAGAAAAATGATAAGACCTCCAAGAGCACGACAAAGGAGGCTATGGCCGTCACCACCAGCAGTGGTCCCATCAAGATCTCTGGGAAACCAAAGAATGAGAAGAAGAAAGATACGCCTACAAGGGAATACAACCGCGATAGGCCTTCTTTGAAAGAATTGATGGCTAAGAAGTACCCTTTTCCTGACTCTGACGTGCCAGAGATGTTGGAACAGCTGCTGAAGAACAAGCTCATCGAGCTACCTGAACCAAAGCGTCCTGAGGAAGTAGGCAGAACCGATCATCCCAGGTATTGTACGTATCACAGGATGATCAGTCATCCCACTAGAAAGTGTGTTGACACAAAGGAGAAGATGATGGACCTCGAGAAGAGAGGGGTGGTAACATGGGACTACGACGACGTTGTGGAAGCAAACTGTACCACAGTAATAGAGTACTCACCCCCGTCATGTCCATGTGATAACAACATTGAGTGGTATGCCCACTCCATTCGGTTTGGTAGTGTTTAACCTGCGCTAGTATGGATACCAAGACCGATCCCACAAACAGGTCTTGTGTCATCAGAGGTAGAGGCGCAAGGAAAATCAAACATCATACCAACCACCCTAAATGTCGACGATGATGAAGGTTGGACGTTGGTGACAAGAAGGAAATCCAGGAGGCAAGCGAAGCCTCAGCAACAACCTGTGCCACACAAAAAGGCACAATCAAAGAAGAAGGGTCCGCGTCGACCTAAGGGAAAGAAGAAGCCAAAGAAGGCCGTAAAGCCACATGTGCTACCAATCGATCCCTTAAAACAAAATCCATCGCCGCCTATCACCCTGGAGGAATTTTTCCCTGAAGGTTACCTCAACAAAGTCACTGCATGCACAGTGTCAGCTTCAAGCGAGGATGAAGAGAAAGAAGTCTTGGCAGAGGAGGTTTTGACAACTGAATTGTCAAGCCCTAAGAAGGACGAGAAAGTGTCAGCCACCTTACGCACTCTCCCTGCGCGCATGGGGTGGAAACAAATATTTGGTCTGTCGGAGGAGACGCGACAACAAATAATCCAAGCTCTCCAGAACCCGAAGTTGTACGTAGAAGAGACCAAAGATGCTACAGATTTTGAAGAAGAATCATTCAAGTGTGCTTCGTGCAGCACAGCTGTGACATTTTCTGATGAGGATCTTCTATTGGGGTCTAAACCCCACAACAGACCGCTCTACGTGTCTGGCTACATTAGAGGACAGAAGGTTCGTCGAATCCTTGTAGATGGAGGCTCTGGCGTTAGTCTTATGCCTAAGAGAACCATGACAGAGCTAGGAATCACGATGGATGAACTCTCCAGCAGCCGCGTATGACTGTTCACGGTTTCAACTCTAATACCGAACGTGCTATCGGTCTTATTCGTGTGAACCTCACGATAGGAGAACTCTCTTCGGACACGCTGTTTCACGTGATAGATGCCAGGGCCTCCTACAAGTTGTTACTTGGTCGACCATGGCAGCATCAAAACGGAGTTGTACCATCAACGCTCCACCAATGTCTGAAGTACTATCGTGGAGGTGAGCGTAAAATCAATGGAGACTCGAAGCCGTTCGACAAAGCAGATTCGTGTTTTTCGATGAAGACCTTTGCTCATCCGAGTTGCTGCCATCCACTATCTCCTCAACTGGGAAAGGGGTGAAAAGGAACAAAGTCGTGGCTCAATGCAAGGCGCCAGTTAGCCAACCTTCACCAAAAGACGACCAACAAAGTCAATCGGAGGTTGCTATCAAGACAGCGGCAGCTCCAGTCGTCAAAGTTCAGCAATCAACGCCAAAGACTAGTGCAGTCGTATTGCGATATATTCCACAATCCCGTCGCAAGGACGGACAAAACCCTTTTAAGGAGTGTCAAACCTCAAAGCCAAGGACCACAGAGGTGTATAAACGAAAAAAATCTGTCAAACTAGAGTGGGTGCAAAAAGTTGTCGCACCTCTACCTAGCAGCAGCCAAACGCCAATCGTGAAGCCTCCAGTAGCAGGATTCACTCCCTCAACCAAGGTGACAATGGCGAATGAATTAACTACCTCCGGAGAGAAAGATGTAGGGAGGTTCGACTCCAATGCATACAAGTTGATGGAGAAGGCCGGATACGACTTCCAAAATCCGACTCCCCTAGGTGACGTCGTAGAGGTGGAACCATACGGTCTCAATGCAACCCAAAAAAAGCTCTTCAAGGAAGGTGGTGACTTCGCAATCAGTAAAGTTGGTTTGGGTTATGAGTCTCTTATGCCCGTAAAGATCTCTATTCGACGCAAGGACACTTCCTCCTGCCAACACATCACTGTAGAGGAAGCCGACGAAGACAAAAAGGTGGAACAAAGCTCACAACGCACATCATCTGTCTTCGACAGGATGAATCCGCCAATAAGGAGGGTGCCACCTATGTTTCGAAGGCTTGGAAGAAGATCTTCAGGCACAGAACAACGACGTCCTGCCGAAAACCGTTCATCGATTTTCAATAGATTAGGCGAACAACAAGCCACAAGTGAAGTTGAATCGTCTAACACGCCAGTTAAGAGGAAATCGGCGTTCGATCGTTTAGCAGCTCCTACAATTTTCCATCGTTTGGGAACTCTCAACAAAATCACAAGTGATGAGACTCCTACAACGACGACTCCTAACGACGAGAAGACTCCAATCAGCGCGGATCTCAGAAGTAACGTACCCTCACGCATGAAGCGCTTACGAGAGGTAGACATCGTCCACAACGAACCTCTCGTGGCAAAAAGTCGCGTGATAGTGTTGACCAACCAATCGAAATCCTCAAACCATGACAATAAGGTCAACAAACAAGAGGACATCACATGCTCTCACTGTAAATGTCGAGTGAGAGAGGAGAATATCCCATCAATCTCTCATGGCGAAGAAGCCACTCAAGACGACGAGGTAGTAACATCCTATCACATTACTGTGGAGGAACTACCTGACCCTAACGAAGAGGTTGAAGCTAACGCAGCTCCAGCGCCACTCGAAGATGGGGTGCGGTCAACTGTGGACGAATTGAAAGAGTTGAACCTCGGAACTCCGGAAGATCCACGCCCTATTTACGTTAGTGCTCTCCTAACTAAAAAAGAGTACTACGCGTTGCTGTCTGAGTACAAAGATTTTTTCGCTTGGAGCTACAAAGAAATGCCTGGACTTAGTCCCAAAATTGCGGTCCATCGCCTAGCGATCAAGAAGGGGGTTAGTCCCAAGAAACAGTCCCAACGACGTTTCAGGCCGGAGTTACTCCTTGAAATTGAAAAGGAAGTCAACAAGCTCATCGAAGCCGACTTCATTCGCGAGGTGAAATATCCTACATGGATAGCCAACATTGTCCCTGTAAGGAAGAAGAACGGACAACTGCGTGTTTGCGTTGACTTTCGTGATCTTAATGACGCATGTCCAAAGGATGACTTCCCTTTGCCAGTCACTTAACTTATGATTGATGCAACGACTGGACATGAAGCCCTCTCCTTTATGGATTGTACTGCAGGGTACAATCAAATTCTGATGGCGCCTGAGGATCAAGAAGCTACGGCTTTCCGCACTCCAAAAGGGATATTCTTCTACAAGGTTATGCCCTTTGGTTTGAAGAACGCAGGTGCTACATATCAACGAGTTATGCAGAAAATTTTCGACGACATGCTGCATAAGACAATAGAATGCTACGTTGACGACGTGGTCGTCAAATCCAAGAAGAGGGAGGACCACCTCGATGATCTACGCTCCGTTTTCGAGAGGCTTCGCAAATGTCAACTCAAAATGAATCCTCTCAAGTGTGCATTCGGCGTCACTTCAGGTAAATTCCTTGGGTTCGTGGTCACCCATCGAGGCATTGAGATCGACCAAAACAAGATCAAGGCGATCCAGGATATGCCTGAACCCAAGAACCTCAAGCAACTGCGCGGGCTGCAAGGTTGTCTAGCTTACATTCGTTGATTCATATCCAACCTTGCTGGTCGTTGCCGACCATTCAGTCATCTCATGAAGAAAGATGCACCATTCGAGTGGGACGACAGTTGTCGCAAAGCATTCGACGAACTGAAAAAATACCTGTCATCTCCGCCTGTGCTGGGGGCACCAATCCCAGGGAAGCCGCCCCTCATCTTATACATCGCAGCACAAGAAAGTTCGTTGGGGGCAATGTGTGCCCAAGAAAACGACGAACGTAAGGAAGTTGCTATCTACTACCTGAGTAGAACCTTGGTAGGGGCTGAGTTGAATTACTCCCATATCGAGAAAATATGCCTTGCATTAGTGTTCGCGGTCCAAAAGTTGAGACACTATATGCAAGCACACACTGTACACGTGGTCTCCAAAGCCGACTCCATCAAGTACATACTTTCAAGACCAGTCCTATCTGGTAGGTTAGCCAAATGGGCGGTACTTCTCAAGCAATACGACCTCGTGTATGTGGCTCAAAAGGCAGTCAAAGGCCAAGCAATAGCTGATTTTTTCGCCGACCACCCCATCCCTGGAGATTGGGAACTTTCCGTCAACCTTCCGGGAGAAGAGATCTTCTATGTTGATGTACTCCCACCGTGACAGATGTACTTCGACGGAGCTGCACGGCGTGATGGAGGTGGAGCTGGAGTAGTATTCGTCTCTCCAGAAAGTCACATCCTTCCGTACTCGTTCACTTTGACTCAGTTGTGCTCAAACAACGTCGCCGAGTACCAAGCCCTCATACTTGGCTTACAGATGGCACTTGAAATTGGCATTAAGGACATGGATATCTACGGTGATTCACAGCTCGTCGTAAATCAAGTACTCGATGACTACGAAGTGAGGAAGGATGACCTTGTCCCATACCACCAACAAGCAATTCAATTGCTTAACAAATTCGATTCCATAACAGTGGGACATGTACCAAGGAGTGCCAACAAGTTAGCTGACGCACTTGCCAATCTTGCAGCCAACTTGGCACTGGGGGCAGAAGAATCGATAACAGTCCCTGTATGCAATCGTTGGGTAGTACCACAAGAAGACACGACAGAGGAGATACAATCCTCAAACATGATTTGTGTCTACCAAGTCGACAAGGAGGACTGGCGTCAACCCATCATCGACTACTTGGACCACCAAAGGTTGCCAGACGATCCAAGGCACAAAGTTGAGATACGTCGACGAGCTCCAAGATTCGTCCATTACAAGGGAACACTGTATAGGCGGAGCACAGAGGGACAGTGGTCGCGATGCCTCAGCGATGAAGAAGCGAATGATGCGATGCAAGAATCCTATTCTTTATGATCGAATCAAACACCTGGGTTACTACAGGCCAACCATGGTACGAGACTGCATAGAATTTGCTAAACGTTGTCAACCATGTCAATTTCACGCAAATTTTATTCATCAACCGCCAGAGCCTCTGCATCCTACCGTTTCTTCATGGCCCTTCGAAGCTTGGGGACTTGACATTGTAGTGCCTATCACTCCAAAGGCGTCAAACCAACACGCTTACATTCTAGCGGCGACCGACTATTTCTCCAAGTGGGCAGAAGCAGTCACACTACGAGAAGTCGAGAAACAAAATGTCGTCGACTTCATTAAAAACCATATCATTTATCGTCACGGCATACCACGGCGTATCATCAATGACAATGGTAAAAACTTGGACAATCGTATGTTGACAGCCTTGTGCGAGAAATTCAAGTTCCAGCAATGTAAGTCGTCGAAGTACAATGCCCCCGCAAATGGCCTAGCCGAGGCATTCAACAAAACGCTGTGCAATTTGTTGAAAAAAGTGGTTGCAAAGTCAAAGCGCGATTGGCATGAAAGGATAGGCGAAACATTGTGGGCATACCGTTCCACATATAAAACGGCAACTCAAGCAACCCCATACGCATTGGTATATGGAGTAGAGGCAGTTGTCCCATTGGAACTTCAAATCCCATCTCTACGGACCGCCATCCAGGAAGGACTCACAACTGATGAGAATGACAAGTTGCGTCTTGCCGAGTTGGAAGCACTCGACGAAAAGAGAATGCAAGCGCAACAAAAACTAGAATGCTATCAAGCACGAAATGACTCGCGCATTCAACAAAAAGGTGCGACCTCGCTCCTTTCAAGTGGGAGACTTGGTGTTGGCAGTCAGAAGACCAATCATCATTACCCGCAAAACTAAAGGTAAATTCCAACCCAAATGGGATGGACATTACGTGGTGCAAGAAGTCTACACGAACGGTGCGTACAGAATTGTTGATCATGATGGCTTACGTGTCGGCCCAATCAATGGGAAGTTCCTGAAGCGATACTATCCCTAAAACACCACAAACAAAGACGCTTCTAAGCACGAGCTGAAACTGCATACCCCAAATGAACTACGTTGGCTTGATCTCGCAAATTGAGTTTGCAGGTACGTAGGCAGCTTGAGTAAACACTTTACTTGGGTGCAGCGACACCAAAACAAAAAAAAAGCTCCTGGCCCGCAAGAGCCTAAACTGCGAACGGCAAAATCGTCACCACACCTCAATATTCTTTGAATTCAAAGAAAATGGTGTAAGCCTAGAAGCAGAGCGCCTGGAGAACTACTCTGTGAAGGCATTATCTACAAGAGTCGACATTAGCGGACGAGCTTTCAACGACGAACACCTTCATAATTCGACGATGACAGCAGACGGCCTTACGGCGATGAACGTCCAGATGAGTCGACGAGGACCAACGGCCTTACGGCGATGAACGTCCAGATGAGTCGACGAGGAGCCTTACGGCGATGACCGTTTAGATGAGTCGACGAGGACCAACGGCCTTACGGCGATGACCGTTCAGATGAGTCGACGACGACGGCGAACGGCCTTACGGCGACGAACGTCCAGATGAGTCGATGATGACGGCAGACAGCCTTACGGCGATGAACGCCGAGATGCGTCGACGACGACGGCGAACAGCCTTATGGCGACGAACGTCCAGATGAGTCGACGACGATGGCAGACGGCCTTACGGCGACGAACGTCCAGATGAGTCGACGGTGACGGCAGACAGCCTTACGGCGATGAACACCGAGATGCGTCGACGACGACGGCGAACAGCCTTACGGCGACGAACGTCCAGATGAGTCGACGACGATCAACCCCTTACGGCGATGAACGTTTAGATGAGTCGACGACAATCAACGGCCTTTCGGCGATGAACGACGATGTGCCTTGGAGCTGATCGCTTTGTAAGCAATGTTGACAGCCGGCCTTTCGGCGATGAACGACGATGTGCCTTGTGGTAATTTGCTTTAAAAGCAAAGAAGATGACTCCCTTCATGGCAGTAGATGACGTTCTCTAAAGATCTGTGTACGCACAAAGAAAACAAGAAACAAAAAAAATTGAAAGAAAAGTGTCGTATACATACCCGATTCCGTGCGAAATTGTCGCAAATACTTGCGCTTGAAGCACTCGAATAAATCACCTACAAGGGACAATAAGACGTAAGTCAATCATATGGAGATCATGATTCGAAGCATAAAGCTGAAATTTGGTCAAGACTGCGTGCTACATTGAACTCCCACAAAGCACGACATCAATTTGAAAAAAAAAAAAAAAAAAAAAAAAAAAAAAAACAACAAGGCTGCTCGAATTTCTGACATAAACGAAAGGAAGTTCGACGGCACCGGAGCTCAAAGTTGTGATCAGATCGGCACTGATGCATGCATAATCAGAATCAAAGCCTAACAGCGGTCGAATTGATTTCTATGGTGGAAAAGAATATCAAACACAAAGGTATAACATTGATTAACGTGTTGTCTGCCACGTTTCAAGCAAACAAGTGAAAAGGCCAACAAAAAGAAGGGCTTTTACGTGGAAAACTTAATCTACCTAAGCAAAAAAGTAATTGTCTAATTACGATATGGTCGGCGTACGTAATTGAGAGCAGCTGATACAAATCCATGGAATATATTCATGTGCAGAATAAGCTTCAAAGACAATGGATGACCATACCTTAGTTGTCTGACTGCTAGGTCATAAGTTGAAGACGGTGTGTTCTTTGCCTCGCAAGGAGAGTTTATATATTGCTACGGAAAACTGTATCGCGTATGCAGCAGCCTCAGGACAGGGGTTTATATACTGTCGAAACGCGAGATTGGAAGGAAAGGGTTCCAAACTCATTCCATACACCAGACTTCGGAAAAAGGAAAGTGCGCATACATTTGGTAAACTGCTGATTGAAAGCTTGGTAAATTTACCATACGCACTTTTACCAAGAATGACATGCTCTGTTCTTGGCAAGCAATGAACCTCGGCGTTCGAACAATTACTTGGGACGCAAGTCACACATGTTCTTCAAGTTTGGTAAACGTACGGCACTTGTAAATTAAAGAAAATGATTGCGTTTTCTTAATTTTAAATAGCTGTGCATGTATCAAAGTATGATCAGATTATACCAATGTTGGTATAGACCTATACTCATCTTTGACCACCCATGTCCAATGGCGACATAGTGGTAAACAAAACCAATGGTCCTATCATTGGATCTCAAAAATAAATGTGTCAACCTATCAACGTAAATGAAATTACCTTTACCCGTCAAATCAGTGCGATAGGGTACAGGAAACCTTCACAATGATTGAACGTCAACCTCTTAAGGTATCGAAATGACGTAAGTCAGACGTCAACCTTTATGTTATCCACAAGGTTACAAGATCACCGGGGTAACGTAAAATGTCCCAGTGTCGTCCAACAAAGTCGAGGAAATGACCAGGACGACGCCATCAGCAGTGTTGGGGGCAAAATTGTCATCCGCCAAGTCGACGAGTGACAGGGTGACGTTAAAATGTGTGGACATTCTTACGGCAAGTTAAGTGTTCATCGACTTCCAAGTCAAAATCAAATGAGTCGGTACCTCGCCTCGTTAAAACACTTGCATAGTGTACCCGACAAGGTACAGAGGGGGCAATTTGTAGGCACTAAAAATTCGTTAATGTGCCGGAAATTAAATAAATTAATTATTTTGAATTAATATCAAATTTTAATTCAATTTAATAATTTTGCCCCGTCAAATGAAATTTGGGTCGATCCAGTTTCCAATTCGGTAAATGGGTCATTATCCAGATAAAGTGGCAATTGGGTCAAGTCTCATGTCAAGCCCACGAAATGGGCCCGTGACTACAAGCCCACTTGCGATAGGGTTTCACTCTATATAAATAGAGGCTCCCTCATTCATTTGGAGGTTGGAAAAATTAGAGAGAAGAAACCTCAGAGGAATTCTCCACAAACTCCCAGTCACACGCAGTTAACAATCACATTTGTGCCGCCTGCAAATCAACAAACGATCAACGAACGATCTACGAATGATCTACGAACGATCAACGAAGAACAACAAACATCAGTTCAAACAGCGAAGTTCAAGGAGAGATACAAGTCCGAGCGACCCTCTCAAGAACAACGACAGCGTACGCGGACGACGTGTACACCTCCTACAGCACCTACGCTACCACTACAGTGTATCGTACGGCGCACCCCCCCTACTGCGTAGTAGAATTCAGAGGATTACTAGAGATTGTACACACAATATTTCTGATTATAATAAAAATTATTTTGTTTCCTTATTTTGTCTCAGTACAAAATTCGCGCTAACATTAAGTTTCTTTCCAAACTGTCATCATTTCATTATTTGGGGTTAGCCTTGTCTAGGCACAACTAGTTGGTGCCGCATCTGCATCACGTCCTTTTCCAAGCCTTTACCACCTATGCAAACATGTTAGAATACGGCAGATAAGTCGGGTTCTTAACTTACCGTCTTAGCTAGTGACCATTGAAAAGCCCTTGCATAGTTATGGTGTGAAAGATGAGCTCTTGAGTTCAGCCTTACAAAGCAACTATGAAGAAAATAAATTCAACCTCCTATTATCTCCGAGTCTGGTTATTATAGGGAGCTCCCTAAAGTAGATGGATTGGGTCAGCCCATATACCAAAAAGCAAGACCTAAATTCTAGAGTACAATGATTAAGGGAAATGTATTCTGTGGAGTCGGGAGTATATACTCCCGCTGACGTGGAGCACGCTTGGCGCCGAAGTGGAGCCCAGTTAAATGAAAATCAGATAAGGGCTTGTTTGGTATCGTTTTCATTTTTCTGTTTTCTATTTTTCAGAAAACCAAAGTCTTGTTTTTGAAAACCAGAAAAAGCGGTTTTCAGTTTTCAATTGTCAGTTTTCATTTTCTATATGACTATTATAGACCCAAACAATTGAAAGTGAATTTTTCAACTTATTTAGCTAAACAAAAAACCAAAAACTGAAAAATGGCAGTGATAACGAACGGGCCCCGGAACCACAACAAAGAAAAAAAGAACCGGACCAAGAATAATAAAAAAAAAGAACCTACACTCTTTACCTTATCTCCTCACCCGTGCCGACCCCACACTACCCCGCACCTTCCCCACCAGCACAGCGCAGTACAGCACCGGCCACTCTCACAACCTCCATACTGCATGTTCATTCGTCGCCGGTGGATCTATCATCGCGTTACATCTTCTCCTTTATTCTTGATCCCTTCACAATCATCTCTGCCGTTTTTTCTCTCCTCCTCTCAATCATCTCTGCCATGTATTTTAGTGTATCAATTAAGTAGTTTATCACATACGGAGTACATTACATACTTTAGCGTATAAATCATGTACTTAAACATATGAATCATATAGTTTAGTGTATAATTTACGTACTTTAGCGTATTAGTTATGTCTTTTTTACTGCAGTGATTTTTTGTACTTTATCATCATATCAAATATGTACTTTATTGTACTACTTACGTACTTTTGCGCATAAGCTATTTACCTTGGTGTATCAATTGTGGAGTTTAAAAAATCAATTATGCACTTTAATGTCTAAGAATTATGTAGTTTAACATATTAATGAAAGACTTTAATTGATCAATTATGTAATTTATTGTATCAACAATAATGTACTTTAGCATCGCATTTATGTACTTTAGCATCGCAATTATGTAAATTAGCATTGCAATTATGTAATTTAGCGTATCAATAATAATGTATTTTAGCATCGCAAGTATGTACTTTGGCATCCCAATGATGTACTTTTTCGTCTCAGTTATGTACTTTAGCATATACATCATGGGCTCTGACGTATCAATTGTGTACTTTAGCGTCTAAATTATGTACTTTAACGCATCAATTGTGTACTTTAGTGTCTAAATTATGCACTTTAACGCTCAATTATGAACATTAGTGTCTAAATTATGTACTTTAACTTTACAATTGTGTACCTTAGTGTCTAATTATATACTTTGATGTTTTAAATTTAGATTTTATTTACTTAATTTACAAATAACGTACGTTACTGTATGAATAAGTAATTTAATGTATGTATATGAAATGTTCTTTAGCGTCGAAATTGCGTTCTTTAAAGTACACATTATGTACCAAAGTCCCAAACTCAACCCATACGGCCATATGTAACTTAAAAAGAAAAATAAAGTGAAATAAGACAATTACAAAAGTACAAGAATAAAAAAAAAAAAGGATATCATCCAGGGTACCCTTGAGGTTCCCGACTTTATATGTGGTACCCCTGAGGTTTCCGAAATTCCCATGTTACCCCCGAGATTTGCGTTTTGTCAAAAAATTGAACGGAAACTTAACACCATTGGATAATTTTAATATTTAGTGATTAGTTCTCCTATTTAACTATTTAATCTAAATTTATTTAAAAAATGAAAAAAAAAACCTCAAACAAAGACTCAAATTCATATTTTTCTCTCTCCTCCCTATCTCACTCCCCCTCCCACCCGAGCTACCTGATCTACCGCCAAACCACCACCATTGCCGCCATCCATCACAAAAAACACCACCAAAACAGCCTCCTTGCTGCCGGATTTAGCGCCCCCGCCCACCATGACACCCTCCCTCCTCATCTCCTCCATTTTCTCCTTTAATTCTCCTTCTCTTTCTTCATCTTTCTTACTCCCTCCTCTACTCAACTCCACCCCACCTCCACGAAGAGCCATCAACCAACAACCGTTGCAGCCCTCCCTTAGTAACGCCTTACCCAACGTGACCACCAACCATGGCGCCGCCTGCGAAGTTTTGAAAATATTCTGGATTGGTGATCGAAAGTACCCCATTTTTGTTGTTTGTTCAACAAGCTAAGGAGGGGAGAGGGAGGGGGCTAGGGAGGTTAACATTGACTGCCGCTCGCTCGTCTTGGATGGCTTGTTAGATGGTTTCAATGGTGGGAGTCAAAGTCGGGGGCGGTGGAGAAGGGCCTGACCGTCTGGGGAAGATGGGTGAGGGGGAGGAGAGAGAAAAAACGGGGTTTGAGACTTGGTGTTTTACTCTTTTTCTTTTTTCATTCATCTTGTTAATTGATTTCATAGTTAATGATAAATCCTTAACGTTGAAATTAAGTAACGGTGTTAAAATTCCGTTACATATTTTGGCAAAACGCAAACCTCAGAGGTTACATGAGAATTTCGGAAATCTCAGGGGTACCACAGATAAAGTCGGGAACCTCCTTGGATAATATCCCTATAAAAAAACACAAAACTCCATTGTTTTCATCGTCACTCCCATAGTTCCATTTCTCTATCATCCTCATTTCCCCCCGAATAACTCTTCTGATCAAAATTTACTCTTAACCACCACATTTCTCATTTTCTCTCCTCCTCCTACCCCTCCCCACTCTACCCCCGATCCCCACCACGAGCACAACATCCTCAAAAGGAATCGCCTGAGCTGACCTCAGCACCCTCGACCCCCATCCCTAACCATCGTGGGAGCAGCGAGGTCGCCATTATTTCGAAAATAGTGGTTCTTCTTCTATTGATGGGGGAGGCGTCGGTGGGAAAAATGGTGGTTATCGGCGATGACGGTTCAGCGACATGTGATCAGCGCCGGCGGCAGGGGACGGGGGAGTGGTGGCGCGGGGAGGAGAGAGAGAAAAGATTGGAGGTTTGATTTTTTATTTATTTAAATAAATCAGTTTTATTTAAAAATCGATGACGCGATGCTGATGTATTGCTGACGTGGCTTCGGGAGTACCTAGTCCCGGGAGTAGGGTATACACGCCGATGATCAAGGCATAATGGAGATTACTCTCTAAAATAAATAAAAACGTTCGAACTATGATACCCTACGTAAAGAATTGAATGAAATGGACTGGAGTTTCTGTAGATTTTGTGTCACATTCAATCAAACTTAAAATTCTTACAAACGTTACAAAAAAAATAATCTTTAGAAGATTTACATGTAGGAATTTAATTCCTATAGACGGTTGGTTCATGTAGGAATTTAATTCCTATAGACGGTTACATATCCCATGAATTTAGTTCATGTGTAGAATTCATGTGAATTCGTTTAAAGTTGTTTGGTACACATCACGGAATTTGGATTTCCCATGAATTAAATTCCAACATCTTGTTTGGTTGCACCCATCCAATTCCCTTATTTTTAATTTTTAATTACTATTATATTAAATCCCTTAATAATAGTGTTTATCTAATTATTTGGGGGCAAATTTTGTAATTTTTGAAGAAAGATGATGGGGGAATTCAGAATTATCGAGGGAGGAGTTGGTAAGCAAATTCCACCATTATGTGGGAATTTCATTTTCCTATGGAATTTCCAATTTCCCCATTTTTGTTAAATATGGGCAACCAAACAACCCGAATAATATGTAATTCATGGGAATTTAGAAAACCTGCGTTTAAAAAGGCAACCAAACGACTAAAACTTGATGGTCTGGAACACATATTGAGATACAAAGTGGCACAGAATATTCATTCTCATAAGCAAAACAAATACCGTATAAGTTTACACGAGGCTATCAAATATTGGGTTGTTCTCGGTTTGTTGATAAACGAGTTTGGCGCATTTTGGGGAAAGTGATTATCGAGTAGTTCGGGTAGATTCAATTTATCCTCACTCAACTATAATTCTCAATTTTTCAATACATTTTAAAGTTGACCACGTTCAGTTTATCAAATGCATCGTTTCTGGTTTCTGAGAGTGCAATTGTACTATCTGGTTGAGTGAAAGTGCGATTGAGCAACCATGTGGTTTGAAGTCAGATGATGGAACCTTGGGAACCTCCATGAATTTATGGAGTGTGGCCCTGATCCGTACGTGATTTAACATGGTATTAGAGTACATGGTTGAGTTTTGGGACTAGCTTAATCCGTTTGCAGCTGTATCATGTTTATGCAACCGAAGACAGCTAACAGAGCCTTGCTAGTTAGCTTGTTAAGGCCAATTTGGGCCATTTGGGTCATGTATGTGCAAACAAAGATAGACAATTGGTTTTAAGATGAAATCTTATCAAGTTCATAGTGTGAACTCTCTCTCCTTCATGCGCGTGGTCCTAGCCTGTTTTTTTTTTATTTGACATACTTTTATGACTTGCCGAGAACCCTACTAAGATTCATATGGAATCTTAGTATTCTCATAACTGACTGCGCCCGAACATGTGACCCGAATTACCTAATCCGAATAATCGAATTGGACTGATATTGATCATTTGAGCTCAACCCTAAAATGACACAAATTTAGTTTGACCCCTGACTGATTTGGAGCGAACATGACCGATTCGAACTGACTGACCTAAATAATGAGACATTTTAATAACTCCGTTGAACACTAAAAAAAAAAAATCAAAGTTAACTACTGGGTATATCAAAATTTCTATCAATCAACTTACTAATTAAACCTCCACTTTTAGACAACTAGTTTAATATCCATGGGTATGAGTTGTTATATAGCATTGTTATGCATAATCTCTAATTATATTATGATGATAATAATAATAAAAAATTAGCCAGATTATGATCGATGCGTCATAGTATATAGGATACACGACATCTGACCTATCAAATTTTTTGATCACCAACTTGATAATTCAACTTGATCCAACCCGTCTTTTAAGATTCGACATTCATTCAATCGGAATTGACCAATTTAAGATGACTTAGCTAAATCCAACACAATCCGAATTCATCCCAAAGTTGACTAACTCAAAACTAGACCATAACCGAATTAATTCTAACCGTGTCCGAAATCGACGTGAATTATAGTGATACAAAATTGCCCTAATCTGAATTATAGTTAACCATTCCAGGTTTACGCAGAGATACACATATGACATATAACTTCCCCTAACTTTTATTTTTAAGGCAATAATTGCCCTAATTTTGCATTTGGGTGGACACACTAAACAAAGGTTTTAGGTACCGTTTGAGTCAATTTTAAAAAAAAAGATGAATTTAAATCAAATAAGACCAGTTCAATTCAATTTAAATTAGTTTAGTGTCATTCAAATCAAATCCTATACGATCATAACTATGCAAAAAACAATAAATGAATTTAGTCCAATTCGTTTAAATGCGGTTAATTATTCATCATTCAATTGCTGATCAAATTATATTAGATTTATTTAAATCAAATTAAATCTGATAAGCCCCTGTGCGATTGGACTGCATTTTTCTGATCTGATCTGATTTGATTTGATTTGATTTGAACTGATCTGATTTGATTTGATTTGAATAAATTTGATTTGATTTGATCTAAACTGAATTAACTGATAAATTAACTGCAACTAGACGAATTAATAACTAAAAGTAGACTACATTCATTGATTGTTATTTGGATAATTCTGATCTGATTTGATTTGATTTAAATAAAGCTGATCTAATTTGATTTGATTTGAATAAATCTGATTTGATTCGAAAATGCCGTTAAATAAGTTGAATCGCACATGGTCTAAGTTCAAATGAAATCAGATTAAAAAAAATACAAATATTAAATAGAGGATATTGGAAAACGAAAAGTCGAACAAATAAGCTCAATCCCTTTCTGTCTTCTGATGTGGCTTTGAGGAGAAAAGGTAGCAGGTTGTTCTACCAAACTTTTTGTATGTTTCACCTTGTAAAGCAACAAGATAGTGTATTAGTGTGGCAGTTTTAGTCACTTTCACTTGGAAATTTCAATAAAAGAGTACCACCTTTTCTTCTTTATTGCAAAGTACTTTTCTCATTTATTCCTTTGCTCGTGATTCAGTGGTGCTCTTTCATGCTCATATATTATGTTCCAGCTTTAATACATTACTGGAAAAATATGCTCCATCCTCGCGTGTCTGATCTATGCATTGCATGAATTAGGCCCTGTGCGATTCAACTTATTCAACGGTGTTTTCAAATCAGATCAGATTTATTCAAATCAAATCAAATCAAATTAGCTTTATTCAAATCAAATCAAATCAGATCAGAATTATCAAAATAACAATCAATGAATGTAGTCTATTTTTAGTTATTAATTCGTCTAGTTGCAGTTACTTTATCAGTTAATTCAGTTCAGATCAAATCAAATCAAATTTATTCAAATCAAATCAAATCAGATCAGTTCAAATCAAATCAAATCAAATCAGATCAGAAAAATGCAGTCCAATCGCACAGGGCCTTAGTGACGGGGGTGGTTGTTTGAATATCATTTAGAACGAAGTATAGAAACGAAAGTTCGAAAGCATTGTGTGTGGTCTTCTGTCTCATATTCATATTTCAACCCTACCCATCTAATTACGTTCCATTAGTTTATCTTAAGGTTTATTAAAGATTACCCGCATTTTTTGTGGAGATGTTTATAGATAAAATGAGATACGAAAATGATACTCCTTTATGTGACAAATAATAGAAGTTGATACGAAGGATCCTCTGTCCCATTTGGTGTGCCACTCCATGTACCCCTCCAATCAAAATTCAGGAAATTCATATTATAACCTCAAGAAATGCATTTTAATTTTTATATTTAATGATTTTCTGAATTCTGATTGGAGGGGTATAGGGAGTGACACACCAAATGGGACAGAGGATCCTTATTGAGAATTTGAACACGGACTTTATGTGACAAATCACAGATCTAATCGTTCAATTAAAATACTGGTCACAATCTACAAACCCACGCATGGGATCCAATGAAGGGCCTACTTGCTAATTCGGAATTATTGCTTGAAACTTTTGTAGGATGTCGACGTATTGGCCTTTTGTACATATGTGATATGGCTATACATGTCCGTCTTATTTTAGATCTCAATACTACTTTACAATACGATTTGGTGGGAACTCCTAACTCCAACTCATTTGGATTAGGTCACAAACTTCATTAGTTTAACAAAAGGACACCAAGAACCATACAAACCTATGATATATAGAAATATAGATTAATAGATATACTCTTTAAAATTAAAGTCATTAAACTCACTGATATTTACACCCTAGTCAAAACCAGCTCACCAACCTGCCTTGTTCGTTCTTGGCTTTCTTCTTAATTTTTGGACATGATATATTTGCGGACTAAAGATTACAGTTTGGAGGGCACAAACTCACTTTTCATTGAACCCTTACACACTTGTACAGTTGTACCCATTTCGAATGGAGGGCACTATTCTTTTTAGTTGACAATTCTAAGAAAATTGTCTTGAAGATGACATAATACTAACATTAACTCGAAAAATATGTTTTAACTTTCACACGCTAATCGAACATCTACCACCTTATTTATATGAGAAATTTTATTTGTTCTAGACGGAAAAAAAAAACATGCTACAACTATCACTCTCTATCTTTGGATTCGACACAAAAGTAGCAAGAAATCAAAACCTAATTTTGACACAACCCAGTTAACCTAATCTTGATACACGGTTTCACCAAGATGCCGTCATTTGCTATATTTTGAGTGAGTAACTTGAAACTAACACGATACTCATGTAATACAAATATGATTATTAGAGTACAACAATTTTGTTAAACTTGTAACTTCTTGTATTTAGTAGAACAACACTCTAACCACTACACCAAATCTTAAGGGTAATAAGTATCTTTGTACATTATGATATGGTACGACTCAATACAAAATAACATAATATCTAACATATACACGATCACGTACTGAGTCCAGTCGAATTATCGCCTTGGACTCCGGTGAACATAGCCATACAGAAAAAAAAAAACATTTTTTTTTTGAAACGAAAAGAAGGTAATTTTTCTTTCTTAGATTATCGAGATCTTTCTCCATTACTAGTACTTCTCTGCTAACTCGTAGTAGTAATTTGGTATAATTACCAAAAAAAAAGAAAAAGAAAAAGAGAAAGAAAAGCCATGTGTGTATGTATGGGTAATGTGTCTGCCATCCGCCATAGACGGCCTCAACTCTCCCACTTTCATCAAACTCCACACCCTCCGCGCTTCCTGTCTCCCTCCATTAAATTCCTTCCCTCCAAAACTACAACAACTACTACGGAGTACCTTTTTTTCTTTTTTACTCCTTTCTAATTTCTATTTCCCCTAAGCTAATTGAATAATATATCCAGTAAAAAAGTAAAAAAAAAATTCCCCCAATTTTATATTTCGTAAAAAAACAGCACTCCGGCACCACGACAATCTGAGAAGGAATAGTAAATTAAAATCTCGGAGATGCATCGGAATTCACGCGCGGATATCAACGCAGAGGATGATTCTTCCCTTTCTTCTTCTTCACTCTACTCCTACTACTAAGATTCACACCAACAACAACTTCCTCGTCTTCGTCGAAATTAGGGTTCACAACTTACTATTTTTAGTAGCTGAAGTGGTGGCAGCTGCGGTGGTAGTTATGGGATGTGGAGGGTCAAAATTGGAAGACGATCATCAGCAGCAAGCACTAGAGAAGCTGTGTAGAGAGAGAAAACACCTTCTCAAATCCGCAGCCGATCACCGGTTTGCACTCGCGGCGGCGCACGTGGCTTACTTCGGCCAACTCAGGGAGGTCGGCGAGACTCTATGGCGGTTTGTTGAGGAGGAGCTTGTGTTACTCTCGTCGGCGTCCTCGTCGGGTTCAACTCCGTCCTCCCTTTCTTCTCTCTCCTCGCCTGTCATCACCATTCCCTCCGACGACTTCAAAAAGAAGAATAAGAACCGCCGCAAAGCTGATGCGAACCACAAGTCGTCGTCGTCTTCCTCGATTCCACACGATTTGCGGCGAGGCGGTGGAGATGACGACGAGGACTGTCGTAGCTCACACCTGCATTGGTCATCTTCTAGTGGTTCCGGTGACGGACATCTCGAGGAGGAGGATCATGCCAAACATGAACACCACAATCACCACCCTGAGAAGGCGGCGAAGGTGAAGGAGAAAAAGAGTAAAGCTAAAGGTGGTGGTGGTGGTGGTGGTGGTGATAGTGGTGGTGGTGGTGTAGCATCGCCGCGGCCGGGAATATCGTACATTCCAGATCCTGATCCACCTCCGCCGTACTACTCGTTTGATCCTTCAACTTCATATGGTTATCCTAATTATCCAACACAACCTCCTCCTTATTACAGTAATGATTATCGAAATTCCGAGTTTAATTACCAGTCTAATTATCCACACTATAGCACTGCTAATTACCCTCCTCCTTATGGTGCTGGTGGTGCTAATTACCCTCCTCCTTATAATGCTGGTGGTGTTAATTACCCTCCTGGGCCCCCTCCTTATGGTGCTGCTGGTGCTAATTATCCTCCTCCTCCGTCTAATTTTAATTATGGTGGTAATAATAACATTGATAATTCATATGGTTTTGGTCAGACTACTACAGCTTATACGAGTTATTTTATGAAGAAATCAACGACTAGAATACCCTCCTTTATTTATGAGGAGCCCAAGGTTGTGAATAATCCCATTTATTCCTACTCTGATACTCAAAATAATAATAATAGGCAGAGTGTTACTGTTGATAGTAACAGGCAGCCGCAGCAGAAGCAGAAGGTGAAGCCGCCTTCGCCACCACCGGCCAATGCTTCTGCTTGGGATTACTTTAACCCGTTCCAGAGTTTGGTGGGTGGTGGGGTCGGAGGTGGTGGGGGTGGTTATGGTACTGGTGGGCAGCAGCCTGGAGGGTACGGGTATGGGTATGGGTATGGGTATGAGTATGGGAATGAGTTTGTGGCTAGGTCGAATTCGAGTAGTCCGGATTCCAGGGAGGTGAGGGAGAGGGAAGGTATTCCTGACTTAGAGGAGGAGACTGAGACCGAGGTCAGCTTCCCAATCTCAGTCTCGAATACCAAAAGAGTTGCTCCTAACAAGGGTGGTAAGAGTGTGCATTTTCAGGATCATGTTCATGATATTCCTTCTAACAGGAAGGAAAAGAAAGTTAATAATGTGCGCAGTAGTAGTAGTAGTGGTGGTGGTAGTAGAGATGCGAATTTTGGTGAGGGCACTTCGCAAAGGATGCCTGTTGTTGAGCCAGAGCCGGAGTTGGAGGCGGTTGATGAGACGAGAGAGGAGGACGCGAACAGTTTCAGCCCTGAGACTGAGCCTAGTGTTGTTGCAGTTTCTACAAGTGGGGAAGAGGAAGAGCATGATCATGATGTTTATGTTAAGAAGAAAGGGGTTAGCTTTGAGGTTGAGGAAAATGCTGCTCCGTCTCACGAGGTACAATCGTCTATGCCTAGTAGCTTGACCACAATTTCTACTCATGGAACAAGAGATCTTAGGGAGGTTGTTCGGGAAATTAAAGATGAATTTGAGGCTGCTACCGACTACGGCAAGGAGGTTTCAACATTGCTAGAAGTAGGCAGGGAGCCTTATAGGCCTCGTTCCACCTTGCTCAAAGGTATCATTGATTACTCCGTTTGTTCCTCGTTTTTTTTTTCTGTTCTGCAATTATAACAACAACAAAGCGTTGTCCTCAAAATGAATTGGTGTCTGCTACTATTTCTGATTTTGCAATTACTATTAATATTTGGAAATGTGTGCTCTTTTTTTTTTTTCTTTTTGCTGGAGTTTTAATTGTTCTCGTACGAATCTTGTCTGAACTCTATATACATTGTTAAGAAAGCTACTTAAGACTATGCCATAGACAAAAAGAACAAATTTCGTGCTGACTGTTCTTATATGCTTTGGTTGAAGTTCGGCAGAATTTTGTCCAGCCATTCAATTTTTACTTGGTATGGTTGGCCTATTGTAAACCTAGAATTTTGAGGGGGTATTGATGTTTTTTTTTTAACTTCATGTCCCTGTGTCTTTCTTGTGTGTCACTGGTCTTCGATCATTACAGTAACTGGGTGAAATTATCTTCTCAGTAGTGCTGTCCAAAGTGTGCGCCACATCACTATCATCGTTGCACTCTCCATCTGGTCCTGTAACAGGATATCCTGAGGAGGAGTTCAACTCTCGCAGCCTTGCATCAACACTGGATAAACTATATGCGTGGGAAAATAAACTCTACAAGGAAGTCAAGGTATGCTTGTTGTATAACTTCTCTTTTGCTCTTTGCATGATAGTTGTGTTATTCATTTAGATCTTTACATGGTTTTGTTTACCAAGTGACTTTTTCTTTTCGTGCCGTGCTATATATCTGCTGACATGGTTGTATCTATGCACTCATCATCTTTAGAGTTACTGTGGATGAGTGGTGAATTCTTTGCTATATTAGCGGAATAGCTATGGCCATATCTTATACACATGAGTTTCTCTTAATTGTACACACTTACGTTGGCTTTTTACAATGTAGAGCTTTTGGCTGAAGTGCTGAACTCCCAAGGGGCTTGAAGAGAAATTTTATTCGTCATGTCATAATGTCATATAGTGTGAATTTAACTTCATTAATTAAAAATATGTATTCATGACTTTGTGGGACTGAAACTAAATCATCTTGAAGAGTACTTGTGTCTTCTCCTTTTTTAATTTATATATTTTTAAATGGAAAACCCTACTTCCTAACTTCTAAAACAACTACTCCATTCCTAGATGACTGAGAAGAAGAGTTCAGGCCAACGAGAAAACATGTTGTTTCATTGACTTGACCCTTGCTGTCCTAGCTTGACGTGTATATTTCCTTTCGGCTCTTTTTTTTAGGTAGATGTGTGAGATGTCTTAATTGAAGACTGAGACAAAGTACAACCGCAACTTCCACCACCACAGCCCTTGTGTTTGTCTCATGTATTACCCTCTAACTTTCTGAAGTATGCTGCATAAGTGTATATACCTGAAACTTTTCTGTCCTCTGGCTGTGATTGAAATTCTGATCATGCTTTTTAAGCATTAAAATGTTTGCGCTCTTTCATTTTTAGTGTTTTTATCTATTCTACAAACTTCGTGCTGAATGTCGTGATGCACTTTTGAAGTTTTGTTACATTCTCACTCAACTTGGTTAGGGCATTTTACTCATTTTAGGATGAAGAGAGGCTCAGACTTATGTATGAGAAGCAGTGCAGGAAGCTTAAAGCTTTAGACGAACAAGGAGCTGAGACTAGTAAGATTGAAGCTACTCAGCTTTTAATAAGGAGGTTGCTGACCAAGATCAATGTCAGTGTTAGAGCTGTGGACTCTATATCCATAAGGATACACAAACTAAGGGATGAGGAGCTGCAGCCTCGACTGAAGGAATTAATATATGGGTATGAATTTGCTTCCTTTTGTTAAAAAATTTGAACTGAAATTTTGATGTGCCAACTGGTGGATGATTATGTTTTATCTATGGCAGATTATAGTTCCCCCATGCTATTTAATTGATTGGCAACTGTGTGTATTGAATGATTTATCGTCACCTATTCACCTATGTCATCCGTTCACCATCATCTATACACCTATGTCATGCTTTCAGTTACACTCCCCACCCCAATAACATGTGCTCTATTATCTTGGCAAGGGGGAAAATGGCCAGAAAATAAATCACTCCATGTTGTCCTGATCTCTTCCATTTTCAATGGGGCCAAATACTCCCTATTCTGTCTTTCCAGTATGATAAAAGAGCCACAATGGCTCATTAAACTGTCTACTTTGTATTGTTAACCAGCAGTCGGTCAATGCGATTTTGAATGCAATTCTCATTTTAGGTCATCCGTAAAACCTGTATGTTTGTAACATAGGTCTAAGGTTGGGTACATTTAAACCCGCTTTACCTCGCCAGAGCCATAGGCGGGAGCCTTTGAGCTTGAGGTTTGTTGTAGTTGTCTTATCCTATAGGCTATTGTACTAATTGTACACCTCATGTTGTGAAGCTGGGTAGTGAGTAGTGACTTTATAGTATCTCTAAGATAGACTGTTCAAGTTCTCTTGGACATCCTTAACACTTCACTGTGTAGCTGCTGAAACTTGGCTTCTTTTCTGTTAAAGCAACATAACTCTCAGACTATAAGCAAAGGCAAAATGCATAGCCCACTAATTGGTTCTAGCGAACAGAAAAATACTGCTATTCTGATTCTTACCCATACAACTGTGTCGATAGTTGTGCTGCATAAGACATGCATGAAGGATTGTTTTATTTGTTTCTCTTTTTGATGGAAGAAAATTCATACATATTTCAGACAGGGAGGATAAGAATTTAACAATCTTAACGGATGAGTTACCCATTAGCTGATGTCCTAACAGCTTGATCTGTTGTTGCTATGCATCTTCACGTATTTCATTCGTACTTCTGGTGTGGGACTTCAATTACAAAGCTGTTTCCCACCAGGGAATATCATCACCGTCAGTTGCTCAAACTGTTTGTGAACGTACTTGATGGCTTATCTAGGAATGAAACCAACATGACTGCTTTTTCTTTTCTTTCCTTCAAACGTATGGGTGGGACTGTGGGAGGGTAATGGTAGTTTAATTAGTTATGTAAACGAACATTCAGTAAATTTGTGCATGCATGTCTTCTTGGAGCTACTCGTCAAGTCATGTCTCCTAAAACTGTTTTTTACTCTGTAGATGTTTGATCTCTGAAGTTTGTTACAAAGATGAATTTACGTATACAGGGACTGACATTAACTACTGATCTCGTGCAGATTGAAAAAAATGTGGAAGCTGATGCTTAAATGTCATCAGAAGCAATTTCAAGCTATCCTAGAAAGTAAAACTCGTGCTCTCAGAGCAAATACTGGATTGAGAAAAGATTCAAGCGTGCGGGCCACCATTCAGCTCGAAGCTGAGCTATTGAAGTGGTGCCAACGCTTCAATAACTGGATCGAGATGCAAAGGTCCTACTCCGAAACTTTGAATGGCTGGCTTGAAAGGTGTATACAATATGAACCAGAAGTGACCACGGATGGTGTTATGCCCTTTTCTCCTGGCCGGATAGGTGCCCCGCCTGTGTTCGTAATATGCCATGATTGGAAGCAAGCAATGGAAAGAGTATCGGAATCAGAAGTCCAAACAGCAATGAACGATTTTGCGTCAAGCCTGCATCAATTGTGGGAAAGGCAGGATGAAGAGCAACGTCGGAGATTAAAGGCTGAGAATACGTACAAGGACTTTGAAAAACAAATCCGAGCCACTAGGATGGACATGCAACGGAAGGGACATGAGCATGATGATGCCTTTTCAGACAAGAACAACCTCTCAATTGTTGCTTCTGACAGTGGGATATCGCCCCTAGATGACCTAAAGGTGGATCTAGATTCAATGAAGCAGAGAGTACGAGAGGAGAGAGCGGGTCACAAGGAAGCTGTTAAACAAGTCCATGACGCAGTCTCTCGATCCATACAAGCAGGTTTGATACCAATATTTGAGTCATTGGAAACTTTTACTTCCGAAGCGTCTAAAGCCCTTGATGATGTCCGGTTAGAACATGTGAGTTGCAGCACATGAGAAATATGTACCTACAGAGTAGTTAGGTGTAGGTTAGACGTGCAAAGAGAGCGTAGAGCTTAGGGCATCAGAGACTGAAATAGCATAGCTACTGATTGTGTTCTCAGAGAACTTAGGAAGGACTTCATGGTTAAGCTTTTTTTCAGCTTCCATGATAGATAGATAGATAGACAGATCGATAGGAATTAGATAGGTTGTGTACAGAATTTTGTATGTTCTTTAGTTTGATTAGATCCAAGAATCTGATTCCAGTTACATACAAGAAAGATTAGTAGCCGAAATTTGGAGGCTTTGTAAGAAAGTCGAGCAAGAAACTCTGAGGGAAGATAATCTCCTGGCCTCCTGCCTACTACTAAAGGGTTTGACCGTCTTCATACGCGATACTTCATTCATTGTCTTTTTACTAGTGCTTACTATTTGATGCAATATTTAATTCTAGAGGCCAAATGAAAGACGAGTACTTTATCAATTGTAAGTGGATTTTAGGAGAGAGTAGATATGATACTCCCTCCATTTCATTAAGTTCTTTGCATTTCGTTTGAATCTGTGAGAGAAATTCAAACAAAATGCAAAGAACCTAATAAAATGGAGGGAGTAGAATGGCAATGGGTAGGATCTGGGCAGGATCCACTTAGATCCAGATCCAGATCCGTGATCTCTTATATAGATCCATATCCGATCCATATCCACAGGGTCTAAAATTTTAGGACCCATATCCGATCCTACAAAAATCCTATGGATCTGGGCAGAATCTGGATCCTTGGAGGATCTTATATCATATAAGGGCCAAGGAGTGTGAATTCGTGATATTTTGCGACTTACAATGTAACTTACTATATTTAATTCATCAACACAATGATAATAAAAAAAGATTTCACCATGTGCATGATCCAAACCATGCTAAAATACTACAACCACCATATCGATAGAGGTTAACGATGAGCAAAGGCTCATCTGATTGACGAGAGTCGAGAGGTAGAGGTGGTAAACGCACATTGAATTACACTAGACATTGTTTGATGGAAACAAACTTATTGACATAAGTTGGTGCATTTACACATGTTAATATATATGTAGTTATTAATAAGTGCGGTAAGCCCGTAGTAGTGTTAGTGAGAGGAGATTAAGGAAGAGTAAAGTCGATCTCTCGATTTTCTTCATAGCTAACTCATAGTTAACAAATAAAAAATATATAAGCATGAGATATTTACTCTTGTATCGTAATTTTTTTATTTTTTGATTTATTTATATATATTCACAGGATCCATGGGCAGGATCTGGGTTTTGAACCTAGGATCCATATCCGACCCTTCTCGCTAATAGTTGGATCTGAATCCGACCCATATCCATAGGGTCCAAAAAAATAGGACCCATATCCTACCCTACAGGGTCCGATTCAAAGGATCTGGGCAGGATCCTCGATCCATTGCCATCCCTAAGTATGACTGTCCCATCAGTTTTCCAATACTACGTTTTGAGTTAACTTTGCCAATATCCGTTGCTAGAGGACAAAGATTGCGGACTCACCGGTATGAATCTACAGTTCTACATTTTTTTATTTAGTTATTCTCGCCTAGTGTATGACACCAATCAATGAAGTCTTATGTTAGCAAAATAAACCTTCTCTCTCCTCCAATAAAGAAACAAACCCCAATTATCTCTCCTCCTTTCCCTCACCCTACTCCATACCCGACCCACCACCCGGAAACCCCCGACACCATGGTACGCCGTCAACCATGGCCAACCCAATCATCGGAGACCCCACCACAGACTCGTGCGGCCTCTGGTGAGACTACTCCACCTTGCATTGTCGCTTCCTTCCCCTCCACCTCCGTTTTTCAATTTCTACTACATTTCTTTGTCCTTCCATCCTAACTTTTTCCCGCCTAAACTGAGTGGGGCCGGCGCCGTTGATTCTCCGGCAAGGAAAGGCAGTTGTGTTAGATAAGGTGGTGCTCGGAAATGGAACCCGAAACTTGAAATGACCCTTCTTGAACACGAAATTGACCCGAAAGCAGTTTAACTCGACTCGAACAGACCAATCTGCGATAAGCCAAACCCGAATAATCAAATATTTGAAAGAATTGGTTGAACAAAAAGTGACTTAAATTAGCTATATCACATTTTCAAACACTCTTACCAATAAAATTTCAATTTAAGATAATCAACCTAATCAATCAATCAATCAATCAATCAATCAATCAATCAATACATATTAATAAAGGAGGCTTTTTTCGAGAGCCTACGTTTAAAGTTAATTTCCACGGAGCAACCAGAAAATTCTATTTAATTTTCTTGCGATGTGAGAGAGTCTCAAGTTATGGAAAATTGTAGAATCTCAGTAGATGTTCAAATTGGAAAATTGTAAATAATTAGGAGATTTCCAATTTGGAAAATTGCGTAAGATTAGGAGATGTTTGATTGTAAAGATTGTAGAATCTCTATAGGAAAAGTTATACTCGAGAAGTGTTGTTACTACCTATCTATTTTCCATCATCATTCATATGTATCGATTTACTCATGCATTCGATTTATTAATATTCCATATTCCAATAATCCTAATTCTAAACCTATAAGGAGATTCAAAGCCAAAATCCCACAGGATTGATGATATTAGAAGCAAATTAGGATTTGACGTACGTTTGCCTATGTCATACGGCTCATAGCTATATATAGTCGCCTAAATTGTAGCTTTGTGCTACCAAAATTCATGTTCTTTACACATTTATTTTCTTCTTTGTTGTTATCGATTATCCTACCCTATTGTTCTTTGTGTAATAATGTAATATAATACCGTAGTACTAATCAATATTGTGTTTTGTTCAATAAATTCAGGTACCAATATAAAGATAGAAAGTAGTACAAGGACCATAAATTACCATTATTGATTGGTGAGTTGTTGATTAATTAAATTAACAGTATGTGCGTATTTTGTTTAATTGATCATGTTAATGACCTAATTATCAAGATATCTGTTATTTTTTTATTATAGTTGTTTGACGTCTACTATGAACATCGGTTGATCGATCTGATCTTCGATATATGATAATATATGTTTTGTTTATCGTGTAGTGGTCTTACTTTTTCTTTTTAAATAATTTGTTAGTCCATATATAAATCTCATGTTCAAAATTTAATTTTTTTTTTTGAAGGCTCATGTTCAATTTTCTGATGTCAGTACATCTTTAATTTAGTGCATGCAAAGACAAGACAAATAGACTATCCAAAGCCATGCACTTATGACTCAAGGTAACCTTCGTTAATTCACATGAAATACTACTTATCTCATTACAGAAAATTTCATGAAGCTAGGATTATGCATATTACCAACGACATATGTACAAGTAGTCCAATTGAAGTTCTACTCAATCTGAGCCTTGATGTTATTAAAGTTGGTCAGGATAGGTACATATATTTTTGGAGATTAGAAAGCCTAATCAACTTTAAAAAAATCATCATATTTAACATTAAAATCCTACTATAATATTATATTGACGATTTGACATCTCCGTGAAGTGTACACTGAATTCTATTAGAGAATTTGACTATAGTCTTAATATGCATTGAATATGATTATAGTTTATAGATAAAGTAAGAAATACGCTTTTATCATGTGGCCTAACGGAGTAACGGCACATGCGAATTTTATCATCTCATAGTTTTTCCAATATCGATTGGCTTTGTATGTTATAAAGAGCTTGCATCAAAGGCGAGTGGTGACAAATTATGTAAATAATACCAAATACTATTTAGTGGATCTGGCTGTTTTCTCTATCTAAAGAACTTCCGACCTTAAGTACTCTAATCGTGCAAAAATTATCTTCAATTATCATTGTTTCTAACCATTTTTTTGTAGGAGAGGAGTAGTAGGAAGGGTGTATGAGTTGTAGTACAAGCAGGAGTCGTAGTAGTATAAGCAAGAGTATATAGTAGGAGTACAAGTAAATTTCTAATTTGTAGTACAAGTAGTACTTAGTAGTATTAGTACGTACGTAGTAGGAGTAGGAGTACGAGTAGGAGTACGAGTAAATTTCTAATTGTAGCAGGAGTAGTAGTGAGTGGTAGTAGTAGGAGTAGTAGTAGGAGTATGAGATCAGAAGGAGTAGGAGTTAGGAGCAGAAGTATGTATTTAGTAGTAGTGGTACATGATGTAGTAGTAATAGTAGGAGCATGAGTATGACTAATCGCATTTGGATTCATTTGGATGACGTGCATATATAATTTATCATTAAAATTAACTATGTGCATATGAAATTATCCAAATGAGTATGAAAATAGGCTAAGCCAAAAGTTAGACAATAGTATATAAAATTAACTATGTGCATATATAATTTATCATTAAATTAACATGACATCGTTTTAACATGCATAAACATTGGATAGTGAAAGGCTAATCCAAAAGGTAGACTATAGTAGATCATTTTCACTCTCTTAATAAATTATAACATAGTGCATACTTTAACATTATATTAACATCACGTATTCACGTCAAAGTAAACCATGTGAATCGTTTCCCTTTTTAATTAATTTTCCCTCTTTTAAAAATAATTTTCGTCTTTGTTTGCAAACTATCATACTAATCTTTAGTACTCACCTCTTTTTTTTTTTTTTGTTGGAGATAATCTTTATTACTACATTTAGGCTTTCTGTTTGACTGTTCATGTATCGACTTATTATGGAGATAGAAATTAACACGAGAGTAATCAAGTTTTCAAAGAGAACTGTTAGTTTATCTATTACATTTAGTTACTAGAAGTTGATTGTGGAAACAATGTTCTTTACTTCTCTTACTGAGTCTTACATGCTAACTGAAATATGAATTATGATCGTGGTTGTGAAAATTAGAGGTAACATGTATTTTCTATACTATTAGTCCTAATCAATACTAAATATTATGTTTTAATAAAATAAAGTTTAGCGTACCAATATTTCTGTTTTCTTAAATGAAATAATAAGATATCCGTTTCACCTTAAACAAAAATATTCAATTTGAGATTAATTCCAGAGTCCGTGCAACGCACGGGCATTCAACTAGTACATATTAATAAAGGAGGCTTTTTTCGAGAGCCTACGTTAAAAGTTAATTTTCACGGAGCCACCACAAAATTCTATTTAATTTTCTTGCGTTGTGAGAGATTCTAGCTTATGGAAAGTTGTGGAAGCTCATTAGATGTTCTATTTGGAATTTTGTAGAAGTTTAGGAGATGTTGAAATTGAAATTGGAGACGTTCTGAGAGTCCATGTTAAGGAAGAGATCAGAGAAGTTTTATGGTATAATTTCCTAATCTTAATCTATCATATTTCCAATTCTAATCAAAATTGAACACTTTGTTAACTATAAATAGTTGAAGTCTCATGTCAACATGCACAATCATAATGTCTGGTCATACATACTCAACTGGCTACAGTAAGCTGGTAAAGTATTGATTGGCAAGTATTGATTGGCAAGTATTGTTCTTAATCTCACCAATTTGCATGTTCTTAATCTCACCATTTTTTATATGTATAATAGCTTGGTCAAATTAAAACATAACAACTACTAATAGTTTCCTTTAAAGTTCCAGGTACAAAGTCTTTATTATGGTAGATTTGAAAAATTGATCTAAAAAATTATATTTGACAATTTCCAAGTTGCATATTGGTAGAGGTTTACAATGTAGACATAATTAATTTGTCTACAATGTAAAATTGAGTTAATAGTAGTAAAATTGTGATTCGAGTAGTAAAATTAATTGTAATGAAAATTTCGGGTAGTAAAATCAATTGTGTGAGTAGTAAAATTTCAATAGTGTAGTAAAATTATTGCTGATTGTATTGTAGACACTTTTGGGTGTCTACACTATAGACCACTAGCATTGTCCTTGCAATTTTTTACGTACTCATTAGTTTAATTTTTATTATTCAAACTTTGGTGGATAATCGAGCCTTATATGTAATATTACCTTGGTCAACTATATGTCGATATGACTTGAGATTACACCATGTAGGTGCAATAGCTTTTCTAGAAACATATGTATCCGAATTCCTGAATGTGCATGTCTCCATAGTGACTTATATCATGTGCTATTTCAATTTTTTTTCCAATCCATCCGTTACTTACTATTGCATGCATATAGTTAGGTCCACTATTGTTGCTTAAGATGCTTCATTTGTTTTGGAGCGGCCACAAAATTCTTCTACTTATTTGTTTTTTTCCGCCAGAAAACACATGAGACACTAAAGAGTCCTATAACGATTTTAATTTTAGAGTCAATTGATCATTTAATGGACTTATAATACATTTAGTTTCCAATCTAACGTGTAATGTTTATTCCAATATTTTTCTGGTCCTAAATTAATTTAGTGTACATAGGACATTCTAATTAATAATACGAGTTTAAAAAATTTAGTAGTGGTAATTGTAGAAGGTAGGAGTATGAGTAGTATGTAACCCTGATAGGAGTAGGAGTAGCAGTAATAATTGTGATAGGAGTAGTATTAGGAGATCGAGTAGGATTTATGTCGTAGTATGAGTAATAATAGTAGCGCGTTGTCAAAAACAAATTCCTAAGGATTGTAGTCGTAGTAAGTAGGAGTAGGATTGTAGGAGTAGGATTGTAGGAGTAAGAGGGCTATTAGATTTTGGATCAAAGTTGTATGCATGTACAACTCATCAAATAATAATTCTTGAAACCAGTAGTATTAGCCAATAGGAATAGGGTAGGAGTTGAATAAATGGGAGATAAAAGAAATCCCATAATTGTACTCATTCGTCAAGTAATGTTTAAAGCAAAGTTTATCGGATCAATGATCCCATACCCCAAGTGAAAAGTTCTATAATTGACACGGATGCAAGTGCATCTATACTCTAATTAATCACGTACGTATAGTAGGTATAGTAGTAGTGGTAGTAGTATAGTAGCTGTAGTATAGTACTAAAAGGTTTTTAGAGTTTAGATTAAATTTTTATGCATGTAGAACGTAGTAGTAGGAATATAAGCTTTAGTGATAGTAGTGTTGTTTCAAAAAAAAAAAAAAAAGTAATAGTAGTAGTGAGTAAGAGTAGTAGTAGTTGTTGTAGGAGTAGGAGGAACGAATAGCAAGATGATAGGATAATAGGAGTAGCAGAAGCAGTATTAGTATGTAATAGTAAAAAGACATTCCTAATGCATAGGAAAATTGGGTAATTGATCGAAGTAATAGTATTTTTTTTTATCTAATTCTCTATATTCATGTACAATTGAAATAGTGCCTCAAAATTATGATCATGTCCTCAACATTAATTAACATAACACATTAATTATTAAGATCATACTTAAAATTTAACAAAAACTTAAATTTAAACATCTTATACGCCATGAGTCATTCGAATAACTAACAAATGAATTGTAGTAGGGTAACAAAACAACCATGAGAAATGAATCCCGAGTAATTCTAAGTTCTTAGATGAATTCTAAGTTCTTAGATGGTATCCACACAGTGCAAGGCGAATTCCCAATAATTTACCATAATAATTCACTTCCAGGGAATTTCTACTTCCTACAAGAATTTAATTATATGTTTTCCAAACGAGCACTTCGTGTTTCTCCTTTATTTAGAGCTGAACATTTTTTGTTAGATCAATTCTCTTAAACGTAGCAAATTACACCAATATTACATTAAAACATATATAAGTTGATCATTCTATTACTTTTAGTAATCGTTTTAGTTCATGTTTAAACCACATTACCTGTGATTTTAAGGATCAAAATGTTAAAATTAGCCATAATTGTAAAGTAACCAAATTTACTAATTCTAAGTTGGAGGTTATCATCAAAAATTCAGATGAATACCTAAAAGAAGTATAATGACACTATCAATGCAAAAAACGATCACTCTATGAACAAATAGAATGGTCTCTCAATAAGTTATTGTGAGACAGTCTCACCTCTAATTATGGAGAATATTATCAACTTAAACAATTGGATCTCAATGCAATGAGAATAAGAGTTTCTTATGTGTACTTATCCAATTGAAAATAGGTTAATCAATAAGCTAACCAATATTATATATCCAAATAGGCTCGACAATGTCCTTCAAATAATGCACATATATCAAAGGCAAAATGTAAAGTTATTAATCTATCAAATGTCTATTTTGTTAGAAAATAATTCGTTATCTATTCTAAAGTCTAATTCTATTCAGAAAAATAGTTCATTATCTATTTAAAAATTCTTAAAATAATAATATAAGACACAAATATAATAAGATAATAAGATCAAGAAAAAAACAAGAGTGATTCAATTGTCTTAAAGCTGTTTAGAATTTATACAAAAAGTCACATGGTTTTTTTTTTTGTATTGTGGCTAAAAAATGGAGAATAGTATAATTTTAAACAATTAAGTAGATCTTAGGTGAGTTGAATGAGAATCCAATGCTTATACAAATCCCATGGAAAATAGACTAATAAAGTTAGACGATAGTAAATCATTTTTACTTTCTCTATAAAGTGAAACCTTAAGTGCATGGTTTATCATTAAATCAACCTTAAATGAACCTTCATAAAAATTGGATAGTGAAACAAACTAGGGCTAGCTAATCCAAAAGTTTGAGGAGTTCTACGTCGAAAGTTGAGGTTTTCGAGGCACCAGAAAATTCGATTTTATTTTCTTGCGTTTTGAGAGAGTCCATGTTTTGTAGGATACTAGGAAGGTTTATGGTATATTTTCATAATCATAATCTAAATCTAATTCTAATTCTAATAGAAGTTATACAATTCTAATTCTAATAGAAGTTAAGCAAATCGAATTCTAATAGAAGTTAAACAATCAGTTAGCTATAAATAGTTGAAGTCCCAAATCAACATGCACAATCATAATGCCTGGTCATATATAATCAGTTGGCTACAATAAGCTGACAAATTATTGATTGGCAAGTTTAAAATTGTTCATTATTTTATTACAATTTTGGATGCATATTCCATATAAATGATATTTGTAGTAACCTCATAATAAAGTAATAAATCATATAATAATAAAGTATAAGAATGTAGGAGTTTCAAATAAGAGAACAAAACAAACATATATATTTACCACATTGAATTGTCCAATTAAGTAATAAAAGTAAAAAAAAAAAATTAAGAGTTTGCTATGAAAAAAGTATACACATTACATACGTAAGCTTTGCTACGTTGATATATAACATCTTAATGTATACTTCTTAACTCATTAGTTTCACCATCATTTGTAAAAGTATAGTCATATTACTTAACCATTGTAGAAGTGTATTAATTAGAAGATGATTTATTGTAGAACTATACGTAAAAATAGTAAAGGTACAAGTTGTATAGGGTTGTAGAAGAATTATTCTAATAAAAGGCTAAAGCTAGGTATCGAAAATTAATTAATTGACCCCTAATATATCCCACATCTTGCATATAACATGATTAGTAGTAGTAGTACGTAGCAGAAGCAGCACAGTAGTAGTCATACGAACACAAGTAGGATTAAGAGTAATTTTCTAATTTTTAGCAGGAGTAGTAGTGAGTAGGAATAGTAATTAATAACGTAGGAGTAGGAGTTGTACTGTATTAATAGCTAGAGCAAGAGTATGTAGGAGTAGAAGTACAATAGGAGTATTATTATTATTATTATTATTATTATTATTATTATTATTATTATTATTATTATTATTATTATTATTATTATTATTACGGCAGATTCCCGTGGTGCCCCCGAACTATGTCAGAATGCTCGTGGTGCCCCTATGTTTGAAACTTGTACACTGTGGTGCCCCCGAACTTTACCCCAACCAGCACATGGTGCCCTTCCCACCCTTGACCGTTAACTCCGTTAGTCCTTTGACCGTTAAGTGATGACATGGCAGTGATTAGCGGTTGGCGGGAAAGTTAATTAAGGATTAACTATTATTTAATAAAAAAAAAAAATTTTAGAAATTTTTTAATTTTTTTTTTCTTCAGAAACTCGAAAAATTTTCACAAAAAAATTCAAATTTACAAAAATTAGTGCCCATGGTGCCCCTGAACTTTACCCCCAAGTGCACATGGTGCCCCCGAACTTTACCTCACAGTGCACATGGTGCCCTTTTGACTCTTGTGTAACGGCTAGTTTGAGAAATAGTCGTTGTGAACTTCACTATTGTGTGTATTTAAACAACATTATACCCCCACTGAGCTTATAAAACAATCACTACCTTCTAAAAAACACGCATAACCTTCCCCAAACACACATTGAAATTAAATTAATTACATGAATTCTAGTTCATGTTATAAGAGGGGCACCACGTGCACTGGGAGGTAAAGTTAGGGGGCACCATGTGCACTTGAGCGTAAAGTTCAGGGGCACCATGGGCACGAATTTTTTTAAATTTGATTTTTTTTGTGAAAATTTTCGAGTTTCCGAGAAAAAAAAAACGGCAAATTCCCGTGGTGCCCTCGAACTATGTCAGAATGCTCGTGGTTCCCCTATGTTTGAAACTTGTACACTGTGGTGCCCCCGAACTTTGCACTTATAGGCACGTGGTGCCCCTAAACCCTCTAATTCACTAACGCCGTTAACTTTCGCATGTTAAATGGTGATGTGGCACATAATTAGTAAATTTAATTACATTTTTAACAATAACTAATGATTAAATGAAAAACATAAAAATAAAAAAAATAAAAAAAAAAAACCCAAATTTTTTCTCTCTCCTCACCTCCCCCACCGTCGGCAACCCCCACCATCTCCCCCCTACCCCGAAATGCCACCACTGGGCCGCAGACGGCGGCGCGAGCCCAGTGGGGTGGCTCATCGAGGTCGAAAACCGCCCTAAGAGGGCTGTTTTCGACCCCAGATGTGGTCGCCCTTTTCATTTGGGTCGAAAACAGCCCTATTTGGGCGGTTTTCGACCTAGATGAGACACCCCACTGGGCTCGCGCCGCCGTATGCGGCCCAGTGGTGGCATTTCGGGGAAGGGGGGAGGTGGTGGGGGTTGCCGACGGTGGGGCTGCGGGGCGGTGGGGGAGGTGAGGAGAGAGAAAAAATTTGGGTTTTTTGTTTTTTTTTTTTTTTTTTTTTATGTTTTTCATTTAATCATTAGTTATTGTTAAAATGTAATTAAAATTTACTAATTATGAGCCACATCACCATTTAACATCCGAAAGTTAACGGCGTTAGTGAATTAGAGGGCTTAGGGGCACCACGTGCCTATAGGTTCAAAGTTCGGGGGCACCACAGTGTACAAGTTTCAAACATAGGGGCACCACGAGCATTATGACATAGTTCGGGGGCACCACGGGAATTTGTCGGAAAAAAAAACTTAAATTTTTTAAAAAAAAAAAATTTAAATTTTTTTTAATTAAATAATAGTTAATCATTAATTAACTTTCCCGCCAACCGCTAATCACTGCCATGTCATCACTTAACGGTCAAAGGACTAACGGAGTTAACGGTCAAGGATAGGAAGGGCACCATGTGCTGGTTGGGGTAAAGTTCGGGGGCACCACAGTGTACAAGTTTCAAACATAGGGGCACCACGAGCATTCTGACATAGTTCGGGGGCACCACAGGAATTTGCCGTTATTATTATTATTATTATTATTTTTTTTAAAGCAAAATATAGCTTATTATTATTATTATTATTATTATTATTATTATTATTATTATTATTATTATTATTATTATTATTATTATTATATACGAACTGAAGGTTCAGCAATAATTTACAAGAAATTGGTGGGGAGGCGAGATACTATCTGAGCCCCCACACCTTTCGCTATGGAAAAACCAATCCTAGTAAAAATAAAAGCTGCAGCCTGCGCACCGACATCCTGCATCCTAGAGAACTGCTGGATCCGCTTGAGCAGAGCAACAACTGCTGGCTCCAACTCCCCCAAAGAGGAGAAAGAGAAGGGAAGGAAGCCATAACCCAAAGCAGCGCACTTAGCCTCATACTTAGCACGCTTACAATTGGCAGCTTCCCGCACCACCTTACCTGGGTCGAAATCAGTCAATCCCGTCTGTGTCAAGGGCGAAGACCCAGTCAAATCGACACAAACGTCGCGCCCGTCAGCACGCTTATTATTATTATTATTATTATTATTATTATTATTATTATTATCATTATTAGTAGTAGTAGTAGTAGTAGTTGTAGTAGTAGTAGTAGCAGCAGCAGCAGAGTAGGAGTAGGAGTACTGTAGGAGTAGTAGTATAATTAATAGGAGTAATAGGAGTATTAGTAGTAGTAGTAGTATGCGGGAAAAAAGAAAAGAGAAAAAAAAACATTCCTACAACATTATAGAATTGGATTGTATTAGTGGTAGTAAAAGTAAGAATATGATTTGATAGTAAAACAAAAACAAATATTAATCTCCTACATTGAATAAATTAAAGTCTCGAAAACAAAAGTCTACATGGTGTACTCAAATAACCTCTTAGCTACGACTACGAGGATACAAAAGCTTTTAGGAGGCATATTTTGACAAGGATTTGATCAATGTTGACAAACATGATATAAAAGTTTTTCAGACTTTATATATTTTATTTTTTTTTGTCAATTGGAGCTAAAAAAGCGGAGAATAGTAAAAAAATTAAACAAATGGACCGTAAATCTGCCGAATAAGATTCCGTTATATATACTAATCTTATTGAAAATAGGTTAATCCAAAAGGTGCATGATATATACAATCTTACGTGAACACATAAGTAATTAAAATTTCTAAGACTTTGAAACCAATTTCATATGATCTGTTCAGTAAAATTCTTTAACTATATATTATGTAAATTTAAATAATTCAATTATTTTGACACGAACCGCTATTATTTAGAGCCGAGAAAATCACAGAGAACTTATTTTTTTAGTTTTTAAAGAATATATCAATTAAAATTGCTGGAAACTAATTTAAACACTATTTATTCAGCTTTAATAGGTTTTACTATTGCAATGCACAATATCATCAATTGTGACTAAATAATGGAGGATGACAAAGTCTCATATGAGATGGTATCATAATAAATTATTTTGAGACCAGTACTTTATTTAAAAAGTGCCCGTTTTAATTAACATCTTTCATGATCACTCTATTACTTTTAGTAATCGTTTTAGTTCATGTTTAAACCATATTACTTGTGACTTTAAGGATCAACATGTTAAAATTAGCCATGATTGTAAAGTAACCAAATTTACTAATTGTTGGTGTGAGTTCGACTTTGGGATAGATGGGGTCTATATTCTCAACCTGCAACCAAGGAACAAACAGTCAAGGGAGGCCCGGGCTCTACCCAGGCGACGCCCCTCCGAAGCTTAAGTCAGTCGGGTGCGGTCGCAGTAAATGATAGCAATAAATGAGAGAATTGCATTGAATGTTGTAATAAATGAGTTCTTCGATGACCTTAAAGGGAGGAAATGAGGGGTATTTATAGTGGAGGAGGTACCCCTAAAGGATACCCTTAGAGGTCCCCCCTTCATCTTAACCCTTCATTCCTTGGACATCCAACGGATGTGGTGCATTGAGCTTGAAAGACATCATTTGGGCTTGATCAAGGGCATTGGGCCTTCATTTCGAAGGGCTGTGGCCCAATTATAAATGTGTACCAACAGAGCCCCTCGAAGTCGGGTTGCGCTCGTCGGTCGTCTCGTCTCGGCCCTCCTCGGCACCGAGGGTAACCTGACTGCGCATCCCCTGGCCGCCCTTTGTCCTGGCTCATGCAATGCGCCTTGACAAAGTCCTATGATGTCGCTCTCCTGTCTCTCACTTGTTTAGGCCATGGGGCTCGTATTTTTTCGATTTTAATCGAAAAACTTCGCCCCTTGCGAGTTTCATGGCCGTATGCGTTGTTTCGTAACACTTGTGTGTGATCGCTCTTTTGTTGTCCTTGCTTCTTGTCGTTTCGAATAGACTTCGCCCCTGAAATTGGGACGAAATCGCAACCGAACATCGCCCCTGAACTGGGTGCGATTTCGACTTTTGAAATAGATTTCGCCCCTGAAATTGGGACGAAATCGCAACCGAACATCGCCCCTGAACTGGGTGCGATTTCGACTTTTGAAACAGACTTCGCCCCTGAAATTGGGACGAGATCGCAACCGAACATCGCCCCTGAACTGGGTGCGATTTCGACTTTTGAAATAGACTTCGTCCCTGAAATTGAGGCGAAATCGCAATGGAATATCGCCCCTGAACTGGGTGCGATTTCGACTTTTGAAATAGACTTCGCCCCTGAAATTGAGGCGAAATCGCAATGGAATATCGCCCCTGAACTGGGTGCGATTTCGAATTTTGAAATAGACTTTGCCCCTGAAATTGAGGCGAAATCGCAATGGAATATCGCCCCTGAACTGGGTGCGATTTCGACTTTTGAAATAGATTTCGCCCCTGAAATTGGGACGAAATCGCAACCGAACATCGCCCCTGAACTGGGTGCGATTTCGATTTTTGAAACAGACTTCGCCCCTGAAATTGGGACGAAATCGCAACCGAACATCGCCCCTGAACTGGGTGCGATTTCGATTTTTGAAACAAACTTCGCCCCTGAAATTGGGACGAAATCGCAACCGAACATCGCCCCTAAACTGGGTGCGAGCCCTTGAAATTGGGACAAAATCGCAACCGAACATCGCCCCTGAACTGGGTGCGACTATCGGAAAAAGTGTCGGCCTCGATCGTCGTCGCTTAATTATTGGGTGACGAATTCGAAAAGACTTTGGAAAATTTGAAAAAGATTCCTTGCAGCCGTTATTCGCTTGGGAAGCTCAACGGTCACCTCGGAATGGTAAAAGCAGTTGACATTAACTGTTCATAATGACAGTTAATGATGGCTTTTACTGAAAATTGTGTAAAGCCGTGTGGTTTTACCAATTTGCCCCTGGCTTTTTCTCCTATAAATACTCGCCTCCCTCTCCTTAACCAGTTTTTTCACTTCTTTTCCTGCAAAAATTTTCGAAGTTTTTCTCTCCAACTTCTCTTCAAACCTTCTTCAAAATTTCTTGAATTTTCGCCCAAAAATCTTCACCGTTTCGATCAAATCTCCCGTTTCTTGCATTAATCGTGGTCCGATTCGTTTTTTCTGGAACTTTCGTTCGTTAATCAAGCCATCCTCTTTTCAAATCTCGAACAAATTAGGGTTTTTCACGCCTAATTCGATTTGAAAACTTTGGAATCCGATCGCCGCTCGCCGCTCCGTTTCCAGATTCGACGTCCGACCCTTTTCCCCGGCAATTTAAGGTATTTTTCCTCCCTTCTACTCCCTCTTTTGCATGTGACTTTTCTTCGTTTTTCTGGGTAACCGTTGGTCGCCCTACTTTCTTTCTCCTCTTTCCTTTTTTAGCCCTCTATTCGCCTCTTCGGGATGACGAATCGGGGTCTAAATCTGGGTCCGCGTCATACGGCCAATATGCGGGGTGGCTGCCCATGGCATGGGTGAACCCACAAGCCAGGTCAGCGCCCCTTGGCCGATCTGAGTTGAGAGGCGAAAGTATGGTTGTCGCAGCCGAAGGTTGGCATTGTATATAACCGTTGCTTTCTTGCCTTCGACGCAGATGACGCAATCTGGTGACTCTTCCTCTGCTCCTCGACCGCGCAAACAGAAGCGCGCCCCCGTACCGGCTGTGACAACTTCGCAGACGCAAACTGAATGCGGCGATGCGGCACAGCCGCGCGCCGCAATAGACGTGATGGGGAAGTATGAGACTGCTAGGGTCTCGGAGTCTTTTGTAGCTGCTTATACCCCTCATGAATTGAAGGAGTTTTGCGAGGCATATGGGATCAAGTCACCCATTGTACTCTCTGTCCCCGAGCTCGGGTCTATCCTGTCTGACCCTCCGCGCGGCTGTTTCGCAGTCCACGAACTATCCATCATCCAGGGGTTGCGATTACCTGTTCCTAGGTTCACCGCCGCGCTCCTTTCACACTATCACTTGTGTCCTGCCCAACTGACCCCCAACTCCTTCTTTACGATTAATGGTTTTGTAATGGCCTGTCTGGCTGCGAGAATCCCGGTGTCAATCGATCTCTTTCAATCTCTCCACCGGGTGTCTTCCAACCAGTTCGGGTTCTTTACCTTAGGACCTCGTCAAGTCGATGATGGAAACTATGTGACGCAACCAACCAAACCCCGTAAGAACAAGGTTGTGTGGAAAAACAGGTTCTTTTGGGTTGGCTTGGATGCGAATGCGACCGAGCTCGACCGCCCCATATTCGTGCGGGTTGCGGGTGACCCTCCCACGTCGACTCGAGTGGCGCCTCCACTGGGTCCGCGCATGTGCGAACTGCGCGACTATTTCTTCCAACCCACGGGTGCGACGCCGCAGGAGTGCGTGTGGACACCCACTTCGGACCAAGCCTTGAGCAATGAATGCCTGCTAGCCGCGGGTCTCATGAAGCCCGACAATGAAACGCAACGCCGTAGGATACTTTTTCTGTGTGCGTTGTCTTTGTTTCTTATACTTGTCTAATGTTTTTCTACTTTCTTTGGTTTTGCAGAAAGTGCAATCGCCGCAGTCGAGAAGAAGATATCAAAACTTTTGTCCAGAGACGACATGTTGCACCTCATGCTTCAACGCGGAAAGTTGGCGGACGCACCCGACAACGCGCGAGCTGGTCGCGAAGAGACCGCGACTTTGAACCAGGCCGGCGCGGCCAAGAAGAAGACCGGCGCCGGCGGTAAGCGTAAACGAGATCAGCCTTCCTCGTCCCAGCCGACTGCGTCTCAGTCGAAGAAGAAGAAGAAGGCTTCCTCCTCGACTCCCATAGCTGCGGAGCCGGTGCGCGAGGTGCCAATGCACCAAGAGGTGATCACTCCGCAGTCACCTACTGTTCAGGAAGTACCCGCTCCGCAATCACCTGTTCAGCAGGAGGTGTTTGCGGAACCTCAGGCGTCGATGGAGCAGCCAACCTCTCCACCAACCAGCCGTCGTCCTGGTAAAGAAACGGCTGCGGAACACTTATCCGCTACTGCGGAGACCCTATCACCAGTAAGTACTCAAGCTGGCTGTTCTCTTCTATTTTGCTGGGTAACTTGCTACTTTTTCTAACTTGTCCCCTCCTTGCAGATTCTAGAAAATCAGCGTGCGGGCAAGTCTCTCCGCCATTATCCATCGCAGCCTAGCGGTGGAGGCTCTAGCTTGGATGGGAGAGAGCACAGCATGGGTGCGTCTCCTTCCGGCGATGAGGGGACCGCGGTTGGCCCAAGTAAGTCTATTTCCATTCGTGCTAATGGTCCTTTTGCTTACCGCCGCTGTGACTTTCCTTCGCGCTCAGGCTTGGGTGGCCTACCCACGCGGTTAATGCGCGTACCCGACCAGACGGGGCAGCCCATGCCTAACGTGGACGGGATTTGGGCTATCCGGGGGCTAACTGGCTCTCTCAACGAAGCGCTCGTGCCTTTCCGTCATTGGTCACGCAGTCAACCTACACCCAGCAACTGGCTGGAACATTTTTGTGCGCACGCTTTCAGCGTAAGTTTCTGATGACCCCTCTTTCCTGTCTTCCTTTACCCTTTGCGCTTGCTCTTACTTTGGTTTTCTTGTGCAGTTGGTCAGGATCGCCTCCCACATCTTTGACCGTTATGGTGACCTCGCCGAGCGTATGCGGATGGACAAGGCTAAGCTCAATGAGCTGGCCGTGGTGGCGGCGCAACGTGAAAAGGACGTGAAAGCATTGACTGCGCACATCGCCGAGCTCAACCTTGAAATCGCCAAAGCTGGTGAGCGCGTCAAGGAGTCCGAAGCCAGGTCCGCTGCTGCGGAGGAGAGGGAGAAGAAAGCGAAGGCGGATTGCAGTGCGACCGTCAGTCATGCCGCCTCTCTTCATAAGGACAATGAGAAGCTAAAGCATGCCACTTTGTCCTTGAGTGTGGAGAATGAGAAGCTCACTCGTGCCAACTCGTCCCTGAGTGAGGCCAACGCGCAGCTGAAGGAGGATCTCGCTGCGGCCTTGAAAAGAGAGAGCACGTCGAAGGCAAGCGAGGAGAGGCTTTTGCGCCAAGTGGAGAATGCGAAGGGCCACGTCTGGTTTTGGGCGCATCGGGCTTGCAATGCCAAAGCTAAGTTCCTTGCCTCCCCTGACTTCGAAGTGCTGGTGAATGACAAGATGGGCGAGGTGCGCTTCAAGGCTGCGGAGGGTATGAAGCAAGCTTCCATTTCCGCTCTGAGGGAGGTGGATGCGATTTCGGACAAGCATCCCAAAACCTTAGCTCCAGTGGAGGTGGAAGCGTACAAAGCTGCTTTGGAGCGCGCTGAAGCGCAATTTCTTGCCTCCATTGAAGATTGTGATGTTGTGTCACAGGGCTTAGAATTCATGCTTGCGAGGCGGAACAGTTTGATGGATCAGGCGCGGCGAGACTTGTGGTCGCTGCCCGAAGCCATCAACTTCGACGAGGTCGTGCCTCAGCCAGAGCCCAGGGAGCAGCCGGTGTTTACGCCGCCACCCGTCATTGATGTGGACTCGGGTGATGACGATGACGACGAAGGCGATGACGATGATGATGTCGCCGGGGGTGATGACGATGACGCCGCTCAGCCAGAGAACACCGCCGCGGCCACCACCGACGCCACCACTGCTGATGTTGCTCCTTAAGCTTTTCATACTTTTTTTTGCACTTGTACATTTTTAAACAATCTTTATTTTGAACAACTTGATGATGTACCGCCGCAGCCGCCTCAAAAGGGGTGTTTTGGCAGCGGTTTTTGACAATTTCTTGTTTTTACTTCGTTGAATAGCCAAGTACTTCTTTCTTTTCAACTGTCTTCATATACTTGCAGAAATATGTCTTTGCCTTAACGAGATTATTCGCCCAAAGGTATTTCGCAGTCAAACTTTGCTTCTGAAATAGAAACGGGCGTCGCAGTCGTACTTCGCCCCTGAATTTGGGTGCGATCTTGCTGTGATCAAATACACTTCCTTCCTGAAAAATGAGACAAAATCGCGGCCGACTATCGCCCTTGAATTTGGGTGCGATTTCGATTCGACCTTGTAACCACACCCCTGAAATTGAGGTGGGAATCGCAGCCGGACATCGCCCCTGAATCTGGGTGCGATTCCGACTTGACTGAATGAGTTCGCCCCTTAAATGGGGGCGATCCTCGCCATCAAACACCGCCCTTGAAATTGGGTGCGAGTTTAACTTAACAAGCTTTACCACTCCTCTAAATTTTAACAGAGTACCTGCAAAACAACAACAAACAATAACTTATGATTTATGTGCGCCCCTCGAGGTATTAACCCAAGGGTGGAATATTATGGCTCAACTTGTTTTTTGTGGGCCATTATAACCCATCCTTCGTTCGAATTAGAACTTGGATATTAACGAGGGTCGAGCCCGAGATGTCATTTTGAGCCGATGAAGTTTCGACTCGACTATCCGGGCCCGTGGATCTGGGGTTCTACGCCTCATATATACCCAGCATCGCAGTGCGGATGTCCATAAATGGAGGGCCCCCTGATTACTGGGCACGAGTGCGTAGGCGAACGACTCCGAGCTGGAGACATGTTCGCCGAGGGCCGCGTCTGCGACCCTGCCTCTGATGCGAGCCGGGTGATCCATGAACCCCTATTCAACGCGCACCCAACTCAGTTGGGATGAATATAACGTTTTAACCCGCATCAGGTAACCATTGAAATTTGAATTGTCGCCAACCGCGCCCGAATAACGAAGGTATTCGAGTCCCCATTGAAATATGGGCGATCCGCGGCTGACCATCGGAGGCGGTGATGTCCCTCCCCCAACAGTGGTTATTCACCGTTCGAGTGGTGATAATCCAACTCGACCTGGCTTTAGCACACCGTCCTTGATCTCATCAAGTCCGACGAAGTGCGGCTTGGAACGAACTCTCCTCATTGAGACCGACGAAGTGCGGCTCAGAATAGGACTACTCATCAAGACCGACGAAGTGCGGCTTGGAACAGATTTGTTGGTCGCGGCCGGTGAAATTCCGGGCTCGGCCAATCTTACTTCATGAAGGTCTAATACAATTATACTAGATCACTGAAATGATGGAAACTACTTGGCCGCAGGCCATTTCATTAATTTAAAACGAAAGGAATACATCGTTCTGGATGCGCCATGCGCTACATTCTTGATAAAAACAACTAAGTACAAATGAGATATGTTACAACTCAACCGAAAACTAAGCATATTATTTTTTTAGGTGAATGAGGTTCCATGGCCTCGGTACAGGAGTGCCGTCGAGTTCTTCCAAGCGAAAAGTTCCATCCCTAACCTTCTCAACGACGAGGAGGGGACCTTCCCACTTCGGCTTCAGCTTGCCACCAGGGACACCCTTTCCCGTGGCTGGCGAGATTTCTTAGCACATAATCTCCAACCTCTAGGCTCCTTGGGTGAACCCTCTTGTTGTATGAGCGCGCCATGTCTTGCTTTTGCCTCTCTACCCGCAATAGAGCATTGCCTCTTAACTCAGGCAGCAAGTCTAGCGCGGCACGCAACTCCTTCTCGTTCTCTTCGGGTTCGTAGGTGCTAATTCGCAATGACTTAGCACCCCACTCCACTGGTAACACCGCATTTGAGCCATAGACGAGCTGAAAAGGGGTTTCTCCTGTGGCGCGCTTTGCGGTGGTGTTCAGTGCCCATAGGATCCCTGGTAGTTGCTCGACCCATTTTCCTTTGGCCTCGTCTACCATTTTCCGCAATGCCCCTACTATCAGCTTGTTGGAAGATTCCACTTGGCCATTTGCTTGGGGATAAGAGACGGAAGCATAGCACGCTTTCACACCGTAGTCGGCGCAATACTCATGGAATGGGCCGCTGTCGAACTTCGAACCATTGTCAAGAGTAACGCGACGAGGCACTCCGAACCTGGTGAAAATGTGCTTCCACATGAAAGCCATTGTCTCATCGTCCCGGATGCGGGTAACCGGCTGCGCCTCGATCCACTTGGTGAAGTAATCCACCCCGACTATCAGAAATGTCTTTTGGCATTGGCTGCGAGGGAGAGAGCCCACAATGTCTAACCCCCACCTCGCAAACGACAATGGTTCGATGATAGGCTTAAGTGGGGTTGCAGGTCGATGCGAGGTCGGACCAAACCTTTGGCAGCGGTCACACTTCTTCATGATTTCGGCTGCGTCACTCTGCATCGTGGGCCAGTAGAACCCAAGCACAGAGCTTTGCCAGCCATTGCTCTGGCTCCGATATGGCCGCCGCACTCACCATGGTGAATCTCTCTCAAAATATAATAACCACCCTCGGTTGGGTCCACACACTTCAAGAATGGATGAGTATACCCCTTTTTGTATAGCTCATCATTCAGAAGGGTAAACCACTCGACGCGCCTCTTTACCTTCTCTGCCTCCTTCTCGTCCTCAGGCAATTTATCTTCTTTTAAATATGCAAACAGGGGAGCCATCCACTCTGGACTGCGATCCAGGACCAAAACATTTGGGGTTGCGTCAATACTGCGCAGTGGCAGAACTTTCCACTGCACTACTCTGGGGTTGTCGTTAACCGACGAACTCGCCAGGCGTGCCAGTGCGTCCGCCTGTTGATTCTCTGACCTCGGAATCTGCTCAACCTCAAACGTCTCAAAGCCCTTGATTATTTCCTTAACTGCATCTCGGTATCTGGCCATGTGGTCTTTTGCCTCAAATTTGCCAGTTATTTGATTGACAACCACGGCCGAATCCGAAAATGCTTTTACGTTGGTCGCCCCCGCGGCCGCGCACATCTGTAAACCCGCAATCAGAGCTTCATACTCTGCTTCATTATTGGTGGCCTCGAACCCGAAGCGCAGCGCATACTCGGTTTTGTCACCAGTTGGCAGGATTACCACTATTCCGGCCCCGCTGCCGCCCGAATTCGAGGAACCATCCACGTATAACGACCACTGCGTATTGGGTAACACGAACTGCTCACTGAACATGCATTCTGTGACGAAGTCAGCTAGCACTTGCCCTTTGTAGGCTTTCCTAGACTTGTACTCCACTCCGAACCCTTTCAACTCACAGCCCCAACGCGGCAACCGACCATTCCCGTCGAGGCTTCCCAATATCTTTTGGAGTGGATAATTAGTCATTACAACAATTTTGTGGCTTTGGAAGTAAGGCCTCAGCCGCCTACTCGCAATCAACAAACTCAGTGCTAGCTTCTCGAGCGGTGGGTATCGCAACTCGGCCGCGGCGAGTGCGTGGCTCACATAATAAACAGGGCATTGTGAACCATCGCGCTCGACCACCAGCGCAGCCCCCACTGCTCGCTCCCCCGCAGACAAATACATCATGATCTCTTCTCCTTCTTTAGGCACCACAATCTTTGGTACCTTTGTCAAATATTCTTTCAGTTCAAGGAAAGACTTTTCAGCCTCGTCATTCCACTCGAACGTTTTGCGCTTGCGGAGGGCGTCAAAAAATGGGAGGCAGCGGTCAGCTGATTTGGCTATGAATCGGCTGAGTGCCGCCACGCACCCAGTTAACCGCTGTACATCCTTGACGCACTTGGGAGAAGGCATATCCAGAATGGCCTTGATCTTTTCTGGGTTCGCATCAATGCCGCGCTCACTGACTAAGAAACCCAGGCACTTCCCCGACTGCACCCCGTAAACACACTTCTTTGGATTGAGCTTCATGTTATACTTGCGCAGAGTTGCAAACGTTTCTGCCAAATCCTTTGTGTGGTCCGCAGCCAACACACTCTTCACTATCAAATCATCAACATAGGCCTCCATATTGCGCCCAATTTGCCCCTCAAACACTTTGTTGACCAACCTCTGGAATGTCGCACCCGCATTCTTTAGTCCGAATGGCATAACGCGGTACATGTATACTCCCAGCGGAGTAACGAATGCGGTTTTAGGTCGATCCACCTCTTCCAGGGGCACTTGATGGTACCCTGCGTATGCGTCCATGAAGCTTAGCAATGCATGTCCCGAAGTCGAGTCCACTAATCTATCCATGCGCGACAAAGGTTGGCCATCCTTTGGGCACGCTTTGTTTAGATCGGTGAAGTCGACGCACATGCGCCACGACCCATTGGGTTTTTTTACGAGCACAACGTTCGATAGCCACGTCGGATACATGCACTACTCGATATAACCAGCTTTAAGGAGTTTACCAACTTCCTCCTTAATAGCTTCGGACCTCTCCGTCCCGAAATGCCTTCTCTTCTGGTGGACTGGCTTAACATTTGAGTCCGCATTCAACTTATGTGTAATGGTTGCGGGATCAAGTCCCGGCATCTCTTCAACGGTGAATGCGAACACATCTTTGTATTCTCTGAGTAGCGCGATCAGTGAATCCCGCTCTGTCGCAGCCAGGCTCCTACCAATGCGCACTACCCTTTCCTGATTGCCCTCTTCAAGGGCCACTTCTTCTGTCTCCTCATGAGGCTGAGTGGGACCTTCCAGACCATGACGCGCATCCAAGGTTTCGATAGAGAATGTCATCGCAGTCGGTCCGGGTTCATCCCCCCTCTCCTTTCTCTTTTTGGTGGGTTGGTCCTCGGCTGCGGCATCATCGAGATTGATCATTGGTGGCCGCAGCCCAGCATGATAGCATTCCCGCGCTGTCCTTTGATCAGCTCGAATGATGGCTGGCCTTCCCTCATCAGTGACATATAACACGAGTAAGCCCAAGGTAAACATCAGACCAACCACCTCGTTCAACATCGGCCTTCCGATAACCACATTGTATGCGCAGGGAATATCAATGATGATAAACTCCACCACCGCGGTTCTGATCGCACTCCCGGTACCAATGGCACCTGGGAGTCGGATCGAGCCCAGCGGGTAGATTGTCTGCCCACCAAACGCCACAATCGGTTCACGGAGTGGCTTGATGTCCTTCCTTGTGTACTTCAACTTTAACAAGCATTCCAAAGTCATGATATCCACCGAGGATCCTGTGTCCACCAGGCATCTTCGTATATCTTTGTTCGCCACCTTCATGGTGACCACCACTGGGTCATCATGAGGTGTGCGCACCTCAGTGATATCAGCTTGTCTCAAAGTGATGTCAGGGATTTGAATGGTCCTGGTCAGGGGTGTCGCAATAGAATTGACAAAAATTTTCAAATTCTCCTTCCGGTCGCGGTGGCTTGGCCCTCCACTTGCGACCCCCCCCCTGAAATGGTGTTTATCACACCGGGACTGTGCTGCCTGTCACCTCCTTCCCTCGGTGGCCGCGGCCGATTTCTCGGTCATCCATTGTTATTGTTGTTGCGGTTGTTATTGTTGTAATTGTTGTTGTTGTTGTTGCGCCCTTGAGCTTGTTGATGGTACCTATCTCGCTGCCCCCGCAGCCTAGTCAGGTACGCCCTCAGCAAGCCATTATCGGCCAAATTATGACACACATCCTCCAAATTAGGACAATTTCGGGTATTGTGCCCGTTTTCCAAATGATATTCGCAGTACTGGAACGGATGTGACCTGTCCGGATCAGACATTGGCCTGGGTGCAGGCAACATTTCACTCTCCTTGATCGCCAGAAAGATGTTTCTGATATTGGTGTTGAATCGACCTGGATTGCGCAAGCCATTGTTCGGCCGGCGCGCAGCCGAGAAATCTTGATTCCTGGACTGCGCCTCCACCGCCGCCTTCTCTTTGCGCCCCGAGCTGTTTACCAGGGAGGCATTAACATGCGCAGCCACCCTCTGGTAAGCGCTCACCATCATTCTTGGCTCCTTCGCAACCAGGTCATACTTGCATCTACCCTCTGCCATTCCCATGAACAGCGCCGCAACCCTAGCCTCGTCAGTAAGGTTGGTGACATGCGTCGCGTTCATGCGGAATCGCTGGATGTACTCGTCCAAAGTCTCATTGTCTCTTTGTTTGACTGTGGCGAGGTGGATAGATGTCTTCTTCCTTGTCTTGCTGGTGACGAAGTGGCCAGCAAATTTCTTCCTCAACTCCCTCCAAGAGTCAATACTATTGGGAGGCAATTGATCGAACCATCTCTGCGCAATGCCGCACAGCGTAGATGGGAACAGCTTGCAAATGGTTTGCTCATCCATAGTCAAATAACTGATATTGTGCAAATATGAAGATATGTGGTCGTGTGGGTCTCCGACCCCGTCATACTCTGTCATTTTGGGTTTCTTGACCCCCGGCGGTTTGTCCGCGATCAGGATCCAGCTCGTGAAGGGAGAGTCGCATAGCAGTGTGGACCTACCACCGCGTCCACGGCTATAATACTTCGAACTCGCCTCTCCCTCTGTCTCGTCCTCAGACCCAGACGTGCTATCGTGATCTCGACGCTGCTTCACCCTGCGCGGTGGGGTTCCAGCCTTTGGTCGCGAGTGGTGGGTGGACTCTGCGTGTCGTGTCTTCGGGGGTGACCTAGACCCAATCCGAATGGGACCATTGGGGCGCATCGGGTGCGGCCCCAACCGGTCGTATGCCGATACGCGTTCCTCCACCACTACGCCCTTCCCTTTCTCCTTCGCTGAGAACTTCTTGTAAGACATTCCTTTCTCTTTTTCCCTTCTCTTCTCTTCCTCCTTCTGTTTCTCTTTTTCCTTCTCTTGTCTCAGCCTTTCCTCTTCTTCTTTCTTTTTCTCCCTCTCTCTCCTGGCCCTGCCTGCGTCGATGATAAGACGCGCATCCAAGAATTTTAGGTTAGCTTGCCTCTGCGCCTCCTCTGCGCGCGCAACCGCCCTCTTGATGCGACTGGCGGAACCAGCCCTCTTCTTTCCCTTCTTGGTTGCGGATTAGACGGGCTGCGTCTGAGTGGAGAGCACTGGCATCCTCGCCACCGTCTTCTCTCGGAACGCGGTCCTTTGCGCGTCCAACTTTTCCAACATCTCCTTTCGCAACTCCTCCCTGACTGCGGCTACTCGAGCCTCGAAAGTTGATGTGTCACGACTATCGGTCTCGGTCTCCTCTTCATCCGAGGACTCGACCTCATAGTCGTCTACCTGGACGTAACCCCTCCGGTTGCGCTCATCCTCTACGGTCGCGGGCGGAAGTGGCCGAACCGGATCAATCGACCTCGGCTGCTCCACCGGTCGAGTTGGGTCAACCGCGGCGGAAGTAGTCGGTCGCAACAACTCCCCCGTCGTCGGATCGCAAGGGCCGAGGATGGGGTTGTTGTCATCTGGGGGCGGCGCACCCGGATGGTGGATGCCCGCAGTCGTCTTACTAGGTTTCTTTCTCGTTTCGGCTACCATCTCTACTGCGGTCAAAGTATCCCAGTCGCGGTCAAGAATTCAGACTACTCCAATCTATCCCCACAGACGGCGCCAAATGTTGGTGTGAGTTCGACTTTGGGATAGATGGGGTCTATATTCTCGACCTGCAACCAAGAAACAAACAGTCAAGGGAGGCCCGGGCTCTACCCAGGCGACGCCCCTCCGAAGCTTAAGTCAGTCGGGTGCGGTCGCAGTAAATGATAGCAATAAATGAGAGAATTGCAATGAATGTTGTAATAAATGAGTTCTTCGATGACCTTAAAGGGAGGAAATGGGGGGTATTTATAGTGGAGGAGGTACCCCTAAAGGATACCCTTAGAGGTCCCCCCCTTCATCTTAACCCTTCATTCCTTGGACATCCAACAGATGTGGTGCATTGGGTTTGAAAGACATCATTTGGGCTTGATCAAGGGCATTGGGCCTTCATTTCGAAGGGCTGTGGCCCAATTATAAATGTGTACCAACACTAATCCTAAGTTTGAGGTTATCACCATAAATTAACCTGAATACCTAAAAGAAGTTTAATGACACTATCAATGTAAAAAAGGATCACTCTATGAACAAATAGAATGGTCTCTTAATAAGTTATTGTGAGACAGCCTCACCTCTAATTATGGAGAATATTATGAACTTAAACAATTGGATCTCAATGAAATGAGAATAAGAGTCCCTTATGTATACTTATCCAATTGAAAATAGGTTAATCCTTAAGCTAAACAATATCATATATCCAAATAGGCTCGACAATGTCACTTCAAATGCACAAATATCGAAAGAAAAATGTAAACTTATTCATCTATCGAATGTCTATTTTGTTAAAAAATAATTCGTTATCTATTCTAAAGTCCAATTCTATCCAGAAAAATAGTTCATTATCTATTCAAATCTTATTCAAAAGATAGTTCATTATCTATTTTAATCCTATTACAAAAGAAATCAAATTAAACTTCAGTTTGTATATATTTTAATCCGATCTTACTCAAACAGAGTGAGTCCATTTTCCATTTTAATCCTACTAAAACTACAAAAGTAGGACATCAAGAAAATGTACAAGATGTCCATGACTTTTAAGAAGTTAATAATGTGATTAGTTAAATAATAATCCTATAATTATTACGAAAAATCTAATTCATCAACTATTTAGACACGAGCTGAGTTAAGGTCACATGGAACTTTTGAAAATATACAATACAATCCTTCAAAAGTGTACTCTCTATTTAAATATTATCCATTTAAATTTAATATAAGTTTAATATGGAACATATCTTTTTTGTCAATATTGGCTAACTAATGAAGAATAATACGAGTTTAATATAAATTAATTGTAAATGAGTTTAAGTGAAGAGTCCGTGCAACGCACGGGCATTCAACTAGTATTATATATATAAAAGAGGGATTTTTGAAGAGCATACAGAGAGTCCATCATTTGAGAAATACTCAGAGAGAGAGTTTAGTGTATAGTGGAAGAGTATACAAGAGAGTTTACTGTATGGTGAAAGAGAGTTTAAAAAATGGGAAATACCCACATTTTATTATTAACAACTCACACGGACAATTATTAATAATCCACATATAGAATCTTTATTTTCGTGAGACTTTTTCATAAATGTATATCTAATAGATTTACGACATAATCACTCATAACATTGGTTGCGTGTATCAGAAAATTTCAAAACATATATCATTAGATTTGTTTCGAAATGTATCTCAATTTGAGACCCATTTACATATTTTTCCGATATGTTAAACAATTCAGTTACTCCGTATACATTTAGTAGAGATTTGGTCTTTTTGAAAAGTTTAGAGAGTGTCTAAAGTTTTTTTGAAGAGTTTAGATAGAGTCCAAAATAACAAAAATGCGGAGAGAGTCCAGAAAAGAGTTTAGTGTATGTTGAAAGAGTATACAAGATATCTTTTGAAGAGTAAAGATAGAGTCCATCATTTGAGAAATACTTAAAGAGGTTAGTGTATGGTGAAAGAGTAAACAAGAAAGTTTAGTGTATGGTGAAAGAGTATACAAAATAATACAGATTTATCATTTCAGATAAGACAGAGTCCAAAAAGTTAAAGAAAAATTACACAGTTAATCATTAATAATTCTAACAATGGTCTATCCTGCCTCGGTATCTGTTTCCTCTCCTCTTAATCAATCTATATATATAAAAGAGGCATTTTTCAAAAGCATACAAAATTTTTATAAATTCCAAAATCACCACAAAATTTCATTTGGCAATGCAATTTTCTCATAATTTTCGCAAAAGATAATGTGATTTTTATGAAGATAATCATGAAATGTGAAGATAATGTTGTAGTTTTATAATTTTGGAAAAGATAATTTTTAATTTTAGAAAAAATCTTTGTATTTGTTGAGTGACATAAATAATCTTGAGATAAAGGTTTGGAAAAGATTAATATATTTTTTCTCTTCTCTTTTCTCTTTTGTACGTATACTTTGCTTTGCCTTTTCTAATTTTTCTTTTTTTTTTTGCTTTTTTTATTTGTTAGATAATTAATAATATCATGGAAAACTTGGGATAAAATTTTGACAAAGCTTCACTAAAATAAAATAAAAATGAGCTAAAATATGAATATACTAGTTGAATGCCCGTGCGTTGCACGGACTCTAGTTTTAAACTCTAATTTATGCTTATTTAAAACAAAGTTATTGTTTGATCTCAATTGACCAAAAAAAATAAGTTTTGTGTGATAGGATGTCACAATAATTTTTGTGACTAAAATGATGACTAAAAGTAATACAGTGGTTAAATGTCTTTTTCTAATTATCTTTTTTTAATTGACAAAAAATTGATTGGGGTTTAAGGTGAAATAAAGTTTGAAATAATGAGATAAATTTATGTCAAATTAATTCTTAATTGGTCGAATTACAATTTGCATTACTTATTTGATTATTGTAATCGATACTATATGTCAACTTTCATTACCACGATTTTGGTTTGTTAATAAGTTATACAGTTTTGAATTAGGTTATCTTTGTCTGGATTGATATTGTGACTTAATATCGTGTAACTTCATTGTTAGCTTATTTTCAAGAGTATGAACTTTTTGTATGGACTCTCATTTACCACTATAAGCAACTCTAAATGACGTGCGACTCTTCTACATTTGTATGTTAAGCTTGTAACCTATGCCCATGTGTTGCACGGACTCTTGATTTAAACTCGTTTATTATGTACATGCATTTAAAGCTAATTATTATTCAAGGTCATACTACTCTTCTTCAACTACTACTATATATTAATACTACTACTACTACTATACTCCTACTACAACGATTTTTTCCAATTTTTCAATGTATTAGGATTGTTTTTCCGGACGACTACTACATACTACTTCTACTCCTAATAACGTTATACTACTACAACTCCTATTACTACGTAATCCTACTCCAAATATTGTTATACTACTACTACTACTCCTACTATTTCGTAGTACTACTACTACGTCTACTACTATGTATTAATACTCCTACTCCAACTATACTAATACTATTCGTCTATTCCTACTCCTACTATTATACTCCTCTTCCTCCTCCTTCTCCTACTACTACTACTACTACTACTACTACAACTCCTACTCATACTCCCTTTGTTTAGTCCAATCCCTATTACATCTTCTTCTCCTAGAATATATGAAGTATATGAAGCTTCTACATTCCCCTACTTTATTATTATGTATTGATTATGAGAAAACTAATTATTATTCAAGATCATGCTAACTAATGTATTTTTTCGGACGACTACTACATACTACTTCTACTCCTCTACTACGTATTACTACTCCTACTCCAACTATACTACTATTATACTCCTACTCCTACTCCTACTCCTCCTCTACTACTCCTCCTATTATTACTATGTCTTACTACTCCTAATACTGTTATACTACTACTACTACTCCTCCTCCTATTACTATTACTACGCACTACTACTACTACTATTTAATACTACTCCTACTTCTACTACTACGTACGTATTACTAATCCTACTCCAACTATACTACTACTATTCGCCTATTCCTACTCCTACTCCTACTACTATTGCAACTCCTATTCATACCCCCTCACTACAGTGCAGTCCTCCTACTTTATTATTATGTATTGATTGATTATGAGGTTACTACAAAAATCATTTATATCGAATATGCATCTAAAATCGTATAAAATAATGAAAAATTTTAAACTTGTCAATCAATACTTTACCAGCTTATTGTAGCCAGCTGATTATATATGACCAGGCATTATAATTGTGCATGTTGATCTGGGATTTCAACTATTTGTAACTAACTTATTGTTTAACTTCTATTAGAATTAGAATTGTATAACTTTTATTAGGATTAGAATTAAATTATGATCAATTATGTTTAGGAAAATATACCATAAACCTTTCTAATCTCCTAGAAAACGTGGACTCTCTCACAAAGCTAGAAAAATAAATAGAATTTTCTGATTAATCGAGAAAATAAGCGAAAAACGTAGGCCCCTGAAAATAGTCAGCTTTATATATATGTACTAGTGGAATGCCCGTGCGTTGCACGGACTCTTGGTTTAAACTGAAATTAAATATGTTTTTTTAAGCTTATATTGATCTTTTTATTGTTTGATTTAACAAAAACTAAAACTGGTACACTAAAATTAATATTTAATTTAGTATTTTTATTGCGACTAATTTAATGAATTTATTTTAAATATATTATCTAATTATGGATATACTATCCGATTACCTCATTGGCCTAATCCTGGCACTTGAGGCCAAGTGGGATGGACTGGATTACCAATCAAAAATACTATCCAATTTTTATGCAGGTGCATTTGAATGACGTGAAATTAATTTAATGATAATGCATGTAATGCTTACTATATTAAGAGAGTGAAAAAGATCTACTATTGTCTAAATTTTGGATTAGCCTATTTTTCAATGGGATTGTATAAACAATGGACTCTCATATATTAAAGTCATTTAGAATATGATTAACACAAAGTCTCATAAAAGGCTTTTTTTTTCTTACCTATAACCTCTAAATTTTTTGAGTAGGATTAGGATTGATAATGAACTCCATTCAGTAGGGCTACAACACATACTTAACTTTTTTTCAGTTAACTGGCCCAACGTAAATGAGATTTGATGGGTTTAAGATTACTACATACTCTAATTATGTAACATTAACATTGAGATTAACCTATTAGGTTTTACTTTGTCTACATAGAAATCAAAGGAAAAAAAATTAGATATCAATAAATCAATACTACAACTCTTTGGTAGTACAGTTAGTATATGCTCGTAAAAAAAATGCACACATAATTAGCGGAAGCTATAATGATGCACATACATACATGCACAAAAAGTCAAAACAGCCAAAAAAAAGAAGAAAGAATGTTCAATATTGGCGAAAGTAGCAATTTGCCCCCAAGACTTTACTCAATTGTGCAATTTACCACTTTAACTTTCATTGGTGGCAATTTGCCCCCTTTCTTTTTCACTTACGTGCAATTCAACTAATTTCGCTAATTCTCAATTAATTCTTCAATAACATAAATTTTGTGTTAATTAAAAAACATAAAAGTTTATTTTTATTCGATAAATTAAAAATAATATCTAAAATATTAAATAATAACCTCAGAAAAAAAATCCCAAAAATTATTTTTGTTTCAAAAATGTTAATATCGCCTAAGAAATCGTAAAATATAAATAAATCAAAAAATCAAAAAGTGAACTTTGTTCACGCCATCTTGCATCTCAATTATTTTTATGATCATACTGATGATCTTATAGATGTTAAAAAAGTTTATTTGATACAAATGTTTTTTATTTTTTCCGTTAAAGTTTGTTGTCTTTTTTTTTTATGCATTTCTAATTTTTTTAGATGAAAATGATTTTTAAATTATTTTGTTGGTGTTGCGTATGAATTTGTGAGATGGAAATTATTTTTATTAATTATAAATGATTTTCTATATCTTTTTAATTGTGATGAAATATTTTTAATAGACAATTTGACTAAAAATTAGTAAAATTGGTTGAATTGCACATAAGTGAAAAGTTAAGGGGCCAAATTGCCACCAATGAAAGTTAAGGTGGTAAATTGCACAATTGTGTAAAGTGTTGGGGGCAAATTGCTACTTTCGCCGTTCAATATTTCAATCAAACTTGTATGTACTGTATAGGTTTTACTACTATGTACTTCCAATCCTACCATACTTTAGTTGTATTAGTAAAACTCTTGTATACCATACGAATTATGTAAATTGGTAGAATTTTGGTATAACTTTAATTTTCCTAAAATAGCTTCTACATAATCTTTACCATCAAACATTTCCTAATTTACTACAATCTTCCAATTTGAAAATCTCCTAATCTTCTACAATTTTCCATATAGAACATCTACTAAGCTGCCACAACTTTCCAAAACCTAGACACTCTCACGTCGCAAGAAAATCAAATAGAATTTTGTGGTTGCTCCGCAAAAATTAGCTTTTAACGTAGGCTCTCGAAAAAAGCCTCTTTTATTAATATGTATTGATATTGATATTGATATTGATTGATTGATTTTTTCTCTTCTCTTTTCTCTTTTCTCTTTTGTACGTATACTTTGCTTTGCCTTTTCCAATTTTTCTTTTTTTTTTTTGCTTTTTTTTATTTGTTAGATAATTAATAATATCATGGAAAACTTGGGATAAAATTTTGACAAAGCTTGACTAAAATAAAATAAAAATAAGCTAAAATATTTGTTTTGCTAGATCTCCAAGGAAAAACAAATCATGTATCACGTACACAAAACTAAACGTATTATAATTTTTTCATTTCTCACGTTAGCATTTAGCGTTTTTTCTTTTTTCTTTTCTTTTCTTTTTTTTTTTTTTGTAAATGCTGAGTATTGTTTAGAAACCTAAACCATCTCTACAACTTTTTGATTCATATATATAGTAGCCTCTCTTACCCTCCTATCAATCATTCACGTACGTTCTTCATTGTATTTGTTCCATTATTATCGGAAGCGATTAATTAGTTAAGATATATTTGTTAATTGTATGATAATCTATGTGCCGGCTAGGAATTGCGAAGGGATTTTTGAAGAGCATAGAGAGAGTCCATCATTGCAGTGAAAGAGTCTAGCTTTGTCATTTTAAAAAATGGGAAATACTCACATTTTATTATTAACAACTCACACAGACAATTATTAATAATCCACATACATAAATGTATCTAATAGATTTACGACATAATCACTCATAACAGTGGAGTATATAAGAGAGTTTAGTGTGTAGTGAAAGAGTCAACTCTATCATTAAAGATAAATACTAAGAGAGTTTAAAAAATGGGAAATATCCACATTTTATTATTAACAACTCACACAAACAATTATTAATAATTCACATACAAATCTTTTTCTTCGAGAGACTCTTTCATAAATGTATCTAAAATTCTTCATCCATCATGCACCTCTCCAACTATTTTTGTAGAAACCCTTTTTTGCGTCTTTTAATTTGTTTACTTACTGCTATTGTCTTTTTGTTCATAAATTGTTTCTCCCTAATACTTGCTTATTAACGTATTCTTTGTTGGTGTTGCATGATGTAGGTTGTAGAACGATGTTGATTATCACGATGAGCAATACACGAAGGAAAAAAAATAGTCCTTATTTAGCTAGATCGATAAGAGCCGATTACGACTAATTTGATCGAAGTCGATAAGTGGTGTTGCGGTATATAATGTGTCCATGAATCTACTTTTGATTATCTCAAGTCATACGTGAATGTCATCATCATCGTTAACCATACGCCTTCATTTCGTAAATCATTATTCTTCCTTTCTTGATAGATCGATGTATGATTCGATGACATGCTTATGGAGTAATAATTACTTTCAGAATAAAGATAACATTTCATATATTGCCGGTTATTATAATATTATGTCGATGGTGTTTTTGACATGTGTTTAGGTTGTTTTTAGCTCCGGTGCAGGGAGCGTTGATCAAGATTAAGTTGGTATAGTTTTCAATTTCTTAATTTTCGATTCGGTAAGAGCCACATGCGCACAAGCCGCAAGCACAACTGTATAATAATTCGATTAGTCAATCTAATCTACTATCTTAGCTATTTTCGATCATGTGTAAAGGTGCTATAATTTTGTCCAGAATAATAAGTATCATGGTTGATTTACAATGTTTCTAAGACATGGGTAATATATGTGTACATGGACAAATCTGAGTGAATTTTTTCTTTTTAAAAAAAGTATCAGTTGATCAGTAACAGATACAATAATAACTGAAATTACTAACCAGTGCATACAGTACTAACAAGTCACAAGAAAATGGATTTTCTTCCTCCTCTGCCCCTCAAAATGAAGCATGACAATATAATTAAGGCACCAATAATTGTTGACTATGGTGGATGCAAGACTAAGTTTTGATAAGAATGCGTGATTGAAATTTAATAATTTGGTTACTTCTCTCATGAACTTATGCGGAGTACTTAATCTAAGGCCACATCTCTGAATTACTTGCCACTTTTTGTATATTTCATCTTATTAGTGGGATGTTGGAGCCCTGCTACTAACCCTGCATCTCTACAAAGGTCCGTCCGTACAGTAAATCTGTTATCGTCAATTTTATTTAGCCGTCAATTCGATCACTTTTTGCTGCGCTCTATGTACTGTGGAGAATTAAAACATTTTTTTACTACGGCGTGTACTGATTAATTTAACTCTAATGTAGCTCATCAGGTCACTCAAGCTGAGCAAAGACGAATTTGCGCGACTTCTACATTGTCAACAACCTATATGTTATGTCGCCTTTGTGTGTTTCCCAGCAGACTTATAGCAAAATACAACTCTTTTGAACGATTGTAATCGATAATAATCACAGGATCCACAACGTAGAACATGAATGTACACATATGACGAATTTCATGTATATTGACTAGGATATTTACAACTCCTGCGGACAAATATATATATTAGTTCAATTACTATAATTTTGAAAATCAAATTGCATATCTTCCGAAAAAATTCACAAAAAGTTGAATTAAGATTTATTGGTTTGCTTAATCTTAAATATATTATAGTTCTTAGAATATTACTAAGCATCTACGCAACCAAGGAATTTTTTCATAATTTTGAAAAAGATAGTGTTCATATAATCGTAAAATTCATTTAAATGTTTTGTTTTAAAAATTTATCAAAGACATGTCCTATCTTTTATGTTAGGATAATATTGCAGTGTTTTATAGAATACAGTGTATATGATAATTTATCTTCTAGAGTCCAATTTTTAGTAAAACTAAGAAATGCAACAAAAAACCAATAAAAAAACTATTAATTGATTTATTAATGTATGCATGCGATGGCCACTATATAAATTGCATTGTCTTAGACATATGTATGTTTTCATATTTAATATCAAATTATATTTATTTCTATGAAAATGATAATATATGTTTACTTATAATGTTACAAACTGTTTTTTTCCTTAAATAAAAACTCAAATAGTTATCTTAAAATGGAAGAGTGATGTATATTATTTTATGGAGGGAGTAACTGTATACCACTTTTTTGTCAAGAAAAAGATAATGACGATTGGTGTATCCTGAATTGATTTTGAGGTGCCTTACATTTGTGATAAGTTCACATATTCTTAATATATAAATGTAAACGTATGGCAAATTCACGCATGTAGACTACATACAACTATACAAAAATACAACTCATGTGGACAAACGTATTAGTTCGATTACATTTATCCCCATATGGTCGTATGGTGCATAAACAATTTCAAAAATTGAATCATATCTTGGAAAAAATTCACAAAATGTTGACTCAAAATCTAATAGTTGGCTTATTCTAACTTTATCATTAAAGATAAATATTAAGAGAGTTTAAAAAATGGGAAATACCCACATTTCACTACTAACAACTCACACAGACAATTATTAATCATGCACATATAGAATCTTTATTTTCGTGAGACTCTTTCATAAATGTATCTAATAGATTTACGATATAATCACTCATAACATTGGCTACATGTATCAAAAAATTTCAAAACATATATCATTAGATTTGTTTCAAAATGTATCTCAATTTGAGACCCATCATTTACATATTTTTCCGATATGTTAAACAATTTAGTTCCTCCGTATACATTTAGTAGAAATTTAGTCTTTTTGAAAAGTTTAGACAGAGTCCAAAGTTTTTTTGAAGAGTTTAGATAGAGTTCAAAATAGCATAAATGGGAGATAGAGTCGAAAGAGTTTAGTGTATAGTGAAAGAGTATAAAAGATATTTCTTAAAGAGCAAAGAGAGAGTCCATCATTTGAGAAATACATGAAGAGTTTTAGTGTATGGTGAAAGATTAAACAAGAGAGTTTAGTGTATGGTGAAAGAGTATACAAGATATTTTTTGAAAAGCAAAAGAGCGAGTCCATCATTTGACAAATACTTAAAGAATTTAGTGTATGGTGAAATAGTACACAAGAGAGTTTAGTGTATGGTAGAGGGATTTTTGAAGAGCATAGAGAGAGTCCATCATTTGGGAAATACTCAAAGAGTTCAGTATTTGGTGAAAGATTAAACAAGAGAATTTAGTGTATGGTGAAAGAGTATACAAGATATTTTTTGAAAAGCAAAAGAGAGAGTAGATCATTTGACAAATACTTAAAAAGTTTAGTGTATGGTGAAATAGTACACAAGAGAGATTAGTGTATGGTACAAGAGTATACAAGATAAGATAGATTTATCATTTAAGATAATTGCATAACAGTAAAGATAATTAAGAAGCACGAGTTTAAAAAGAGTCCAAAAAAGTAGATGATAAATTCCACAGTTAATCATTAAAAATTCACACTAATATTCGCATTTTCGTGAATTTCTTACATAAAGCTATATTATATAATTGAAACACGATGTAATGATCATACAATTGGTTATGTGTATCAGAAAATTTTGAAACATATATTATTTTATTTGATTCGAAATGTATTTCAATTCGAGATCCATATATACATTTCCAATATGCAATGAATAGAGATAAGAAATAATTGTTGAATAATTTAAAACACAAGTAAGCAACATCACAACAATTTTTATGAATTATTTTAATTAAAATAATAGCATAGTTGGTTACAAACATAAAAATCATTAAGAATAATATATTATTTGAGCAGTGCAACGCACGGGCTTAAAACTAGTAACACTCTAATGTATAGCTTTTTCCACGATAGTGTCATAATCTCATAGATAATAATGATGGGAAGTACGGAGTACCAGCCAATGACATAATAATACTCCGTAACATTATTCTGAACTAGTTTAATACCCGTGCAAAATTGCACGGGCTGTTATGTGACATTGTTACAAATACTGTCCAATCATACTATGATGATAATTAAACAAACAATTAGCCACATTAATCGGTGCGTCTTAAGAATATAAATATGTTTAATTTGTTACCAACCAGGTAACTCAACTTGATCTAACCCATCTTTTAATATCTACGACCCATTTTGGCCAACACATTTTTGGGTCAATCCCGACCTGGCCCGTTAGCACATTATTAAAACAAAAATAAAAAGAAATTAGTCCTATAAATAAATAAAAAGATTTAAAGTACTAACTCAACTTAATCCAACCCTTTAGTACCCACATCCCGTATTGACCTAGGCCCGCTATGACCAACTTCTTTTTGGGTCAACCTTAACCTGACCAATTACCTCATAATTAAGACAAAAATATGAAAAACTTAAACTCATAATAGATAAGAAGATATAAAGTTCACATGGTAACTCGAGATCTAACTTTTATTTTTGTGACTGTTTAAATTTAATTATTTAAAGCCATATGTGTATTTATTCTTTTGATTCTATGTGTACTCCTCATTTGATTTGCACTGTTTTATTGTAATCAGTAACATGCAGCTGAAAATAAGAGTACAAACAAAATCTTTCACTATAAACTCAATATTAAAATATAAATAGGCATAATGATGTACTTTTTACCTATACCGGCCTAATCCTACATTATCCCTTGTTAATTTGACCATTATTTGACCCGTAATTGTATACCCGAGCAAATTTGCATTTACTGCATGTTATCACATAAGCACACTAAAATACGGAGTAATTTTATATACATAAAAGTAGATTTATTTTCTAAATGATGATCAATGTCCTTCTTGTACTTTTGGTTACTCACCAGATGGTTGTGCTAAATATGTCACATAGATTTCACTTACGTCTACCATTATGCGCTACCCGTTAATTGAGCCACTACGGTGTTAAAATATTGCTACAGCCATAGCTACTTTTGGTGAACAGGCCCATTAAGTTTGGTAATGTATGTGTGGTCTAATTACCTTAATATGTACAATAATTAATTGACTACTTACGTCCACATGTTGAATATGGACATGTTTGGCCACGGATACTGAAGAGGTAATGAGGCATAGAAAGATGGGTTATGTTCTTTGTATATACTTCCTCCGTTCGGCTTTAAAATGTATAGGGCCACTTGACACGCTTATTGGGTGGGGTGTATCTACTATCTACTAATCGGCTAATCGAAATTTCAAAAAAATTACATGGCGGGTTAGATATCCTTTTTAATGAAGGTGTGTTAATGTTAGCTTACGTTGATGCAAAACCTTTTTTTCACTTTCAGGATGCTATAGCAGATCATGGCGAAATCAAAAGCATAATAGTGACCGTTGATCCTTCAACTCATGCTCCTGAGCAGGCTGTGTTTATCCTCCAGAGTCAGCATCTCATGTTTTGGGTGCCAAGGCATGCTTTGTGATGTCAATCAGAAAATCTAAGATCTATCAGAGAGAAAGGCATACAGGTTCTGGAAGGCTTCTAAACAATAAAAAGTAATCCGTTTACTCGTAATTAAGAAATTCAATAATAAATTAGTTAATTACAAAGGCCATCCTCTCTGAATTTCAGCCGCAAGTCAATCGGCGAATTCCTCCTCGGATTGCTTCTAACAACAATTCTAGTTCTGCTTCCTCCCGAATTACTCCTCTGAATCAACCCTACAATTGTAATTTTTAGATCCTTTGATCAAGAAGCATATCCATAATCTCATAATTCTGAACTAATGAAGAACCAATTAATTAGAAACACATTCATATATTAGAATCTAGTCAAAATACCTGAATTGAGAGACTTGGTTCTTCATCGTTCCCTTTCATGAATTAGCCGATGAATTTATGATTCTTATCTTAGTCAGTTTGTCACAGCAAGGTATACGCATTCATTCACATAGATAAATGAAGCATGATATGCGCACATAATACTCACCCTTGTGGCATGAACTCAAAAATTTGATCAGCACCTCGAAAGAGAGAACATCGGCCTGTAAAAGAATTTTGAAAAACAGGGAATGTTAATTCCAAGTAAATAACAAATGCAGACGGTGACAAAAATGATACATGAATTGTTGTGACTTAAATGTTCCAACACATATAGCCCAAGAATCTTGATTCAAACTGTAGTTTTCTGCACAATCAATAGGTGTAAACAATGAAGAAAAATTTGCATGTTAAATGAATTGCATTGAAAAAACTTGTAATTTAAATCGAATGAATCTATGACTGACGAATGCGTGATTTGAGATGTGTCTAACATCAATCTGACCCATTTAAACAATTTGCTAAAAAATTGAAAAGGTGAATTCGTGATATGAATACAAATGAATTGACGCAAATTCATAGCAGCTAACCTGATACCCGGGAAATCAAGTCGGATTGAATCCCAGACTGACGAATTGGTGAATTCAGGTGATTTTTGCATAGGATAATTGGCAATGACGTAATATACATGTTGCTTCTCAATATTTAATCAACCCGTCTGCATCTCCGCGATTGCCTTGTTTACCCGTCTCCTTTTCCGACTCTATGGAGATCAATTTTAATCACACAATTATAGCATATCAAATTTCAGAAAATATACATTGTAATATTAAAATTCAAGAATGATCAAAACGAAGAAAATTAACAATCAATCGCGATGGAAAAACTGTACTGGTATTCAATAATTGAATTGAACGAAAAAATGTCTTCTTTGGGTTGAACGAAACTGTACTGGTGGGAGAAGGTATAAGGAAATCGAAAAGTTACCTTCTTTGGGTTGACCAGGTGATCGTACAACATGTCTTTTCCCCAGTTGACAGCCTTGTTCTTGTTAGCAGCAGAGTAAGAGTAACCAGCTGCTGTCCCTGTCCTTGAAACAGACCATTTAGCTTGGGACCTAATACAGTACACCGACGAAAGATCAGTACATCTAAATGAAATCAACAGGGATGATCTCAACGAAAAAACTTTACGATCTGATCAATTTAGCACATATGCAATTACAAAGTTTACAATCTGATCTCAACGAAAAAAATGTCACACAGAAAAATGAAAGGATATGGCTTGATTTTTAAAGAAGCTTGGCGAGATTACCTGATTTTATTCACCGAAGTATAATTTGTGATTGGTTGCAATCCGGATGGGAATAAATCAAAATCATCCGTTGAGATATGGTGTACGGTCAAAATTATTTTCCGTGATTTGGGGAAATTTTCTTGAGAATTTGGTGCAATTTTCAGGTTTGATGAGTAATTAAGTGATTCTGTTAGGATATTTTGCTATTTTAGGGTGAATTATTCTGATTAAAATATACAATGATGATGTAATTTATGACGTGGCGTGAGGTGGCTGCTTAGGTGGATATGTTGAGAGGCTTCTAAATCTACCGGTAATGCTTAAATATATGATTGTTTCAATTGTACACTTTCTTTTTGACAAATAATTGAGTTGAAGAAGAAATGAATACATAAGCATCTCTAAAAAAAACTATATACGCATCCGATCGTCCAAAATAAACCTGGAGAAGTGGAAGTGTGATCTTTGTCCAAACAAATTATTCATTTCACATTGGCTTTATACTATTATACAGAGACTCATATCCTTGATACAACAATCACGATACACAAACTGTAAAAACTGGTAAATTTATAAACCAGAAGGTACCTACAAAATTTTGCTCATTCGTTTTCAGCTAGCAAAATGAAGAGCTGCTCGTCTGTAATTGATCCCAACTCCATTGCTCTCTCAAGTGCAGTTAGTCCTCCCCAATCTTTGATGAGTCCTCTCACACCTCTGAAACATTAAACCATACTATACATTAGCAGAGCAAAAGTCAACAAGAAGTGGAGGCAATTGTGATGGGGGAAGGAGGAAAATACAAAACAAGTTTAGCAGATAGAGATGTAAATACTTTAACGCGAATTGAAGCAAAATGCAACCATTCTACTTTAACACTACATCGAGCAATATAACACGCTTTAAGAGGAAATAGATGCATAATCAACACTAATCTACGGGACATTGATAATCAATGAAGGCGCTGTGTACCATAAACATGATTGAAAAGGGGAGGAATTTTTCCTCGAGAGAACAATGATATGTCAATTAGGGAAAATTATATAATCTGTTAGTTAGGAATGCTGTTAGAGTACTTCACCTTCTTAAAAGAAACTTGGCCAACTCATTGTCCTTCCTGGCAATGCAGTGGTGTAAAGGCGTTCTTCCATGGAAGTCTCTCATATTAACATCAGCGCCAAATTGCAGCAATAGTTCAATCATGACAGGTTTCCCAACATGGCATGCTAAGTGTAGTAGCGAACAACCTCGTAAGCAATTCTCAGGTGCTGCCCCATCTTTTAATCTTGGACACGCAGATGGATCCAGCTTGTGACCATCTTTGCCTAGGCTTTCTTCCAGGCTCAATGAATCAGCACTCTGAATCTCATCATATGTGGTATTCAAAATATTGGCATCTGATACAGCTATAAGATAGTATGCTTCTCTCAAGTCAAAAGCTCTGACCGCTTCCCACAGAGCACTGGCACGTGAAGCAAAACCAGTACTAGTAGATTTTTGGCTAATTAGCAGCTTTTCCACATACTGTATAATGAAAAGAATGTACGTAAATAAAATGCTTGAATGATATATTTTTTTTTTAACAGGATTTCAAAAGTAGTATACTAGATATTTTTGCAACCAAATTGGACTATAGAACAGATTACCTTCATCTGAATATATTTCTCCTTCTTATTGAATGAATCATGTGAGCATGGCTTTACAATTGTTGCAGCAGAAGAAGCTGACTCATCTTTTCTGCATTTGTTAGCGCTTTAAACTGATTAGTTAACCAAGAAGTTACAATTCATATGATACACGAGTGACAATAAAACAATATTGTATCATGTGATGCTAATTGAAGATATCTAGATATCACTTCACCTGCAATTTTCTAAATGCAATAGTAACCTGAACGCCCATACAAGGCACTGTCAACTCATAGCAGTTATTAAACCCGTAATGCGACTTTTTATCAAAATAAACAACCAGCTCCACACAAGCCTACTTAAAAAAAATAAGTAAAAGTATGCGTTCTGGACAAATATAAATTGGTACGTAACTCAAATCCTGTGAACAATGTGGCAAAAGTGTGAAGAATGGAAAGGGGCTTCAAATGGGAAATGCGAGAGTGGATGTGATTTCCCTTTTTGCGGTTGAAAATGCGAGGAAAGGATTTTGAAACAGAAAACGAGAAGTAAATGACATATTTGGTGATCACAAAGTTGCAGAGGAGGGCGGTACCTGCATCCCTTGCAAGGAGAATACAAATATAATTCAACGCATCAATATTCCACGCAATGTGCATATATAAATGGTTGCAATCAGTGCGGGGTTTGAGGCATCTAGTGGCCTTTTCTGCTTCCTAATTTACATCAGATGATGTCCCGATATTAATCAGTTCCAGAAAAGCACAAAAAATTTAAACCCTAATGATTAACTATACAAACAACAGTCACAAGAGGCTTATAGGTGCTTTCTTTCAAGACATTCCTGACATTAAAATAAAGCATCACCACTGTTTCAAAGATTTCGTTCCCCATATCCTGGACTAGTGGTCATAGTTGAAACTTTCCAACCTCAATATCCTGGAAGTAAGCATAGATATTCACTCGCTTTCTTTCTAACATCATTCTCTAAGATCAAATAAATGATGGCAGAACAGATGTTAATATATGCAACACATATATGACAAACTTGCAGCAACCACAACAAGAATTTTATTTGAATTTGTCATATTTTTACCTGTCATTATCGGCTAACAACTCCTCCCAAACCGAGTTGCAAAACGAATTTCCAAGGGCCCCAAATAATTCCAAGATTGTTGGCTCCCAAACCTTGACATCCAATGTAATAGATCGCACCTTCAAATGTAAAAAAAGTATGTATATCAGATGGATCAAGAATTCATCGTCTACAATAAAAATAGATCATTAACTACAAGGGCATAGTTGAATGTCAAATAAACATGATGGTCCTTCATACACATAGCAACCCCCCTTCCCCATCCTCTCCCTTTCCAGTAAAAAACAAGGTTAAGTACCATCTACCTCACCATTCAGCTACTTTAATTAATTAACACTTTACAAAAGAGAAGGATTGGAAAGCTTTGACTGAACACAGAAGGAAATCCAGGCAGCTGATTGTTCACAAGTATGTATTAAACATTCCTCTTCTTTCCACCATATACAACAAACCGTCCCACCACCCTTAGGCTGCATCTGTAGCCTTGTCTACCAGTCCACATTTATTAGTGTTTTGAGGTATCAATAATGCAAAAAAAGCTAATTACAGAAGAAAGGAGATCTCTTAAAACTATACTCATGCTCTTTCCTATCAAATTTGATATCCTAAATGCTCTGGTCGTGTGTTGACCCGAGAGACTGCGAAGTCCAAATATAGAGGCAGAAATAGTTTGCTAATATCTTAAAAAAATAAAATCAAAGAAGACATTAGTTTGGAAGGAGGCTAGAAAAGTACCTTTGAAATGTGTACACCAAGATTCCGATGGGCACCAGAGCATTCAATACACATCAAAATGCCAAAATTTAAAGATGCCCACTCTGGTTCAGGAGCACTGCACTCTGCACATTGATCATTTCCAGGGATTTCTCTTAGGAGCCTAGAAATGCCATCATTTTGCTTTTCCATATTATTCCCTAAACTACGACCTTGTCTATGTGATGTTTGGATATTTGACATTGTTTCGCTCGTAAAGCTCCTTGTATGCTTTTCATTCACAGGATTAAATGGCTCCTAGAAAAGTTATCGTACCAGTGTAAGCAGAAATTAATATGTAAAAGAAAAATAGAAAAATTTAAAATGTAATGAACGAATCAAAGAAGAATTGAAAGAGTTCTATAAGAGCGTGACAAAACACCTGTTCTAAGAGATGGGCATTCAAAAGCGATGTGATAACTCCTGTGATTTTGTTGATCCACTCTGTCCTATCAGCCTCAGTTTCAGCCTGGCAAAACCATAAAGCACAACCTGGATTTACTAAGGCAGGGACTATAACACTCACTACCAAGTTATGTAAATTGATTGCGACATTTTACCCATTAGGACCCAGACGCATATAATAGTGAGAGATACAAATGACAGCAATAATATTTTTAATAACAGTAGCAACATGTACAATGATTAGCTATTAATCACCCAAATTGACCAAACAAGGTGTAATGGGAAAAGGCTAGCACAGTGACACAATTGTACCAGGGAAGCATATCGAAGAGACACTGAGGAGGTCATATGTAAACAGAGGCTAGAAGCAAATGCCATCATGCTGTCCTGCTAATTCGAAATTCTATAGAGAAAAGGACAAGCAAGTCCTTCGTCTGCAATAACATTCAAGCTCCAAGTGGTCTATAAAAAACATTTCCCGTACATAGCATATTGCTATTTTACTGCGGATTGCTATTTATGCTGATCTTTTTTAAATCAATACATTCAAGTGTATTTTACAATATAAGGGAAAAAAATCACATCTAGAACGATGCTACAGGCTCAAACTTAATTTTTACAAATTTAACTGTCACCCTGACCTAAATGGCATGCCAACAAAATGGATGAGAGACTACATATGTTTTGACATTTCTGGGTAGGACACAAGTAACTCTCAGAACACAAAATCAGTAAAAGCGGGATGATTGTGAAGCATAACAATTTCTGCCTCTATTGCAAAAAAGAAAAGAAAAAAAAAGCCAGCAAGCTTTTAGAAGTCAAGAATCAGCACATCAAAAATCACCATAGATATCAGTAAAGGATTGCTTATATTGATTTCTGGGATCCAATCACAACTCACAATTTAATTTACATCACTCCTTGTCAGGTTGATATTATCATATTTTAAGCTATCTCCCTCTAAAATCATACCTGCAATGTGTATGATTTTGCTGGTGAAATAATTCTGAAGCAAAGACGGAGGTCCGTGTCTTCTGCGTCAATCTTTATGGTCGAAGTTCGAAGATCAACAGTACGGCAACTTAGGCTCTCTCCATTCCATGAAGATGTCCTATTATGCCTTGCCCGAAATCTCCCAAAAACACCATTTGATTGCTCTCCTGTATTAGTTGATTTTGAGTGAATGCCCTGGAATTTCAAAATATTTTTCAACAAAAAAATTTCAGAAAAATAAATAGGAGATAACGACAAAAGAATAGAAGACACCTGTAACTTACAGAATTCAAATATGAGTCAAATTTATGTAACGATCATATCAGAGATAAGCAACAAATTTAAGGGGAGGGCACGTGTCCTAATCAGTGTAACCAACATAACAAAGCCCTTTAATTCTTAAAATTAGACATGAGATGATACAAACTTCAGTTCTTGGCCTCATTGAGATAAGAATGTGAAACTTTGCTGCAGAGAGTAGGCTGCTCCTCCTATGCTCTGACTCCAAATAACAGGGAAAAGATAGAAACAGGAACAAGCAGCATACTTGGCCTCTCTTTGGCTCCCAAAATTTAAACTTGGTCTGAGACATTTTCTTCAAGGGGATAGCTTCTCTTAAAATAGACAGTTTCAGAAAACAGTATTTAGTGGACCGCTTACCGAACTATATTGTTGGGTTTGCAAGGAATAAGAGGAAGATGTTCCGCCTGACGATCTATAAGTTTGGACATCAGTGGTTCAAACAAAACTATGAGATGTTCCAATTGCACTAGTTCAGTAGTTTGTATAACATTTTGGCAGAAAATAGTCTATCTTGCTTCTCTATGACCTATGCTATAAAGTCCCCTTTCAAAATCATGTTAGGCGGTGTAAGAGAGAAGTCAGTGGATTTTGTAAGAAAAGATATCTAACTAAAACTTGGAAGAAATCAAAAGCGTCATTTTGAGAATATTGGGTCTCAGTGTTGCACTCAGAAAAAAACTCATCTTTTCGGAACTTTGTAGATGGATGCTTCTTAAGAGTGATGCAGTGACAGTTCTATTGTAGTTGGGTGACTCATCTTTAATGTCTTTCAAGGCGATTACAAGGAATCTTTCAATCATCCGAAGCATAACTGACGATATTTCCAGGCTCCAGCCTTGCTCCCTTCTTGTACCAGTGAAACTAATACCCTTAGTGCACGAAATCTAATATTAAACCATATCCCAAGATACATAAGGTCCAAAATTAAGCATAATTTACTAAACCTATCAGATTGATAGTTTGAATCACCCACTGACACGACACAGATATCTGAAGACACATGAAATAGACCAATAACTTTTAAAAGATTGAAGTTTAACTTCTCCATAATAAAATCCACCAGAAACAACTAAGAAGGTTTGTTGCCTTGAAAAGAAAGACCCAAAGGAAAAAACAAAAGGGCAATATATTCAGTATTCACATAAAAAATATTTAAAGTAGACTGTTCCACTAACTGCACTACACTTGTAACAAATCCTCTTCAAGATCATATAACTAATGGCTTACCATTGGTTTTGGGCCCTTTGTTCTGTAATAGTATAATGTTCCACGGCTGTCAAGCACAAAGTACCGCCTTTTCCAATCTGCCCTCAAGCTTGAAGAATGTTTTAGGAGGTAGCCTTGTTTGATAGTTTGAACCTGTGGCAAAGTAAAAGACATACATAGTTTACCACCATAAGCAAGTGAGACATGACCAATATATAAGTATAAAACACTGGAACCTTGAAGAAAGTGAACCAAGAATAAAGTGAATATATTTACATTGCAATGTATCTAAGAAAAGACAAGGTGAAAGGGAGGGTCCTTGAAGAAAGTGAACAAAGAAAATAAATCAAGGAAGCAAGTTACCATGCCATTTGCGCTAGACTGCATAAGTGCTTGGACATCTTTGTGTGAGGAAACTATACCAATCGGACGAGTATAATCGACAGTTGTTGAGGCCTCAGTGTTGCTAGCAGCACGCAAGTTGTCCATTTCCACTTGAGTTCTGAACTCCTGAATTCTTCGTCCAAGTTTGTCTTGTTCAGCATTTGAAGCCTCTTTTGACTGTTGTGCATATGTCAATACCTGCATCATGAAATATATTTATTCATGAAAACTTTGACAACAATCATGTAATTTTATCAAAATATACTCCATTTGTGATCAAGGTTCAGGCGCGCACACTAGTTAAGAAAAGGGGCAGTCCAACATTTACGTACAGAATATACTTATGGACTATCAACACTCAAGAGATTCCATTCTTGCCGAAGTCCCAGAAAGCCCAGTCAGGGAAGGCTATTGACATAAACCAAACAAAAAATTGAATCTTTATCTAAAAGATATATTCGGGTAGAAAGATGTCACAAAGGGGTCACAGAGTGACAAAAGGCGGGAGGAAAATTGTTAAAATATCATCTGCAACAACAGACAAATAAATTACCAACTTTCAAACAGCAAATCATTTGCGGTGTGATATAATTTTGCATTAAATCTGATGTCTCACTCTACCTACTGTTTGAAGAATCAAGGTACCAAACCATTGATGCTGAAGGGCCACTACTTGAAAACTGAAAACTTCTCAATCGAACAATGAGATAACATAATACATGTACAGTGTCCCAATTTAAATGATACAACACCCCCCCCCCAAAAAAAAAAAAAAAAAGAATAATATATTCATGAAGGAAGCCTCATTTTCATACCTGATGTATCAAGGGCTCCATTTGACTCAATAAGTCATATCCCTGGAATCATGAAACTTACTTCAATCTTCGTATTCTCGTTTCTAAATAATTAATAAGGCTACAATGAAAACCGTTCTGGTAAACTAGTTACCAGCTTGAAATATCTGAGGTGAGCATCCATGATTGCGCTGAAAGACTCCAAAAACTCATACTTCTTCTTTGATTCAACATTCATTAGTGTGTTTACCTGGTATCCTTACACCAACGAGAACGAAAACGTATTAATAAGCCACCGAATAAACATTTCCAAATCAGGAAAAGCCAAACAGATATAACCAGACAGGAAAGAAGAAACTGAACATACCAGACTGAATCGTGTTCTCTCAAATGCCGATTTGGAGTTATGAAGATCCTGCGAATATATAATTGATCCCACAATTGGCATATTATAATCAGGCAACAGATATTACCAGAAGATTCTCAAGGTAAGAGAAATTTAGAATGGATAAGTTTATTTAGAAAATGTCAACACAATCTATTTAGACATATACTCCATAATGTCCAGATATATCCGCTTCCTTCAACTGAGTTGACAGATGCAAATCTCACATTCAAGAAACAAACTCAAGAGTGCCAGAATGAATCCTTCCATTTTATGGCAATGCTTCTTACAGATATTACATGTCAGAATAACTTCAACTGCATGCACCTTCATTTCCCATCAAATTGGAAAAAAGAATAACAGATATTAAAAATCCAAGTAACTCCCTTTAGAAAGGTATCACAAAAAGACCCCGAATCAGAAATTCCAACCCAAAGCTCTACTAAATATCCATTGAAGTGACAGGTATCCAATGCAAGTAATGTAACAATAATGAGCCATGACTATTGACACTACTCCCTATATCGCTTTAAGCTTCTTGTTTCTAACAAAAGGAAAAAAATAACACTTAGGCAAGGAGTGAAAGATGGTGATCGTTACTCATCCCATCCAAGCCAATAACCACCTCCCCCCCCCCACCGCCCCACCAGACCCACCACTTCTGTCATCACCTCCACATTAAAACACTTTCTCTACTCCCCAACCATGATGTTATCCCACACCATGTCTCCTCCCCAGTACCACTCTTTGCTAGCCACATCTCCTCATCTGAAGACCTCTTTATGTCCTCTAACGAGCTCCAGCTGAGGAAGAGTGAGCGGGGGCAGGAGAGAAAGGCAGAGGTGGAGTAAAAATGAGAGAGAGTAGGTAGGAGCTCAGCGGTGAGAAGAAGGCACAGTGAGGGGGGCTAGGAAAGGGACGTTCTCTATGGCGGAGAGAAGGGGGCTTAGAGAGTCAGCAGCAGTCAGGAAGGGGCGGCTGAGGAGATCAGTAGGAGGGAGCTTGGAGCGAGGGAAATTTTGAGTAGTGGAAGGATGAGATAGGGCAAGGAAGGAGGTTGGGGGGGGGGTCGTAGAGGAGTGATGTGACTGGGGAGTAAGCAAAGAGAGTGAGGGGCATGGAGGGAGGAGAGGAGGCAGATTGGTAGGATGGGTTTTCAATTTGGTGGGCAAGTAAATGGGATATCTTTCTTGCAAACTATAGGGAGGGGTGAGGACGATATTGTAATTTATCCAATGAGTACAAAAGAGAAAAAAGGAACTGGAGAACTTTGGTAGGACAGCCCCGAAAAGAGTTAAAAAAAACAGCAATAAAGACTGCAGCTCGGAAGCTAAACTGATAAACTAGATGACACAAACCTGGATGTTAGCAGCTCTAGAATTGATAGGTAGGTACTTGACATAGATAAGGGCAGCCCGGTGCACATTGGCGACCCCGCTAAGCGAGGGTCCGGGGAAGGGTCCCACCACAAGGGTGTAATGAGGGCAAGCCTTCCCTTGTCAATTTAATTGACAAGAGGCTGCTCCCAGGACTTGAACCCGTGACCTATCGATCACACGGCAACACCTTTACCGGTGCGCCAAGGCTCCCCTTTGTACTTGACATAGATATGATGGAAAAAATCCTTAAACCTTTAGATATGAAAAGCACAGCAGCACAGCAGTTTCATAAGTCTAGGAAAACCAGCAAACCATTGAGTAAAGATTTTGAAGCACAACGGTGGAAAACTGTCAAAATACGGACATCTACTCATCTTGACAGCCCTTGAGAACATAAAATCTGCACCATACTTCAATTTCAGGAGCAGGTAAAAGTAAAAGAGAGAATCAGAAGACACGCACCTCTTCTAGCTCCGCAACAATATCCTCGCGTGTGCTTTTCTTCAATGAGGCGTATCTCTCACGTGCCTGAAATGCATTTTTGTTTTCTTAGGGTCCACAATTTACATCTTGTCCTAAAATAACTCATTTTCAAACAGAAAAAGATTAAGTCCAAACTGTAGTCATGCTCATTGTTTATATTCAAATTGGAGGTAAGAATCGTGCATAAGATTGCTCTTTAAGTAAAGAACAGGTTCGTTATTGTATCCAGTGGATTTCTTTCCAATTAACAATGTTACTCAACACAGAATTGACAGATCTCTTTTGTAGCTATAGTCTAGAGAAGGCTACATGAATAGTGTAGGTGATGGAGACACATAGTACAGGTCTGCAGGGTGAGACAAACTTGGGGCAGTCAAGGTGTATATAACATTTTTCTTCTTTTTGTAGACACGTAGATAACATTACTCCTGAAAGCTGGAGAGATGAACCTTCCAGCTCTGCTTTCGCATATGGGTGTTACCCCATTGGTGTCATACTGTCCATACGAGTCTGCCCTTAGGCTCCTTCCGTTATCCACTATTACATGTTCAAAAAATAAATCCAGTTGAAACACTTAGCTATCCCCAAAACAATAACAAGCATAGGCAGCATTATATTTCTGGCTAGATACAAAAATAAATGGACTGCTCCCCTAGAACGTCATCGTGTCTATGTTTCTTTCGCTTATCCCCCCCCCCCCCCCGATAGAAAAGATTGCACACCAACAAATCACCAATAGCTTATATGAATGCATAGACACAATCACATTTAAAATCATACCAACTTTATTAGGGCAAGGGAAATGTTCAAACAAAAATTGAATTTGAGCCGTAAGATCACTCTTTTGTTGTCATACTCTCTTTATTTATGGAATATACAAGTAAGATGGGGAGACAAAATAGCGTGGAAAGGATCAGAACTATGATTATATTACCAGTACGGATAGGCCCTTAAACACTATGGGGATGGCAGACCTTCAGTTCTTACATACTTAGTTTGAAAAAGTGCGCCTCACATGAGGCTCCAGCCAAAACACCTCGGGCATGAGGCACAGCGCCTCGCTAACAAGAGGCGTAACCAAGGCGTTCGACTCAGCAGTTTCCACATTTATTTCTTTGAGTTCTTGTCTTCTACCTCTCTCTTTGCTTCATAGTCCATAACTTCTACATTTTTACATATTTGGCCTCTTTAAAAACAAAAAAGGGGTAATCTTATGCAAATTATTGTCCGCAAAATAGAGATTTGTTTAAAAAAAATGGGAGCGCCTGGTCGCCACGGGCCCTCATCGTCTCGGTGCACCTTACGCCTTTTCAAACCAAGTTACGTAGGATGCAAATTCTAGCATTTCCACAAATAAGTCAGAATTTGTGGAACTTCAAACAGAGAAATTACAATATTCCCAGGATGCAACTCAATTAATGATAATAAAAATGTTAGCCTTCCAAGTTATCTCAACCAACTGATGAAATGTCAGAAAGCTATCGCAGAATGTTCAAGATTCTCTGAAAAAATAACCAAGGGTAATTCAAAACAAAACATCCTTTGATAATTACAGAAGTCTAGGTACACCGTACACTGCTGCTATTTAGAACCAGGTGAGACAGGAACAACAAAAGGATATAGCTTAGAAACCCAAAAGGAGGAACTAGGTATTTACCAAGAATCAGAACAGCAATACTCAGTTACTTACACTGAATCATTGTCAAATTTGGTTGGTTAAGCAGTTACAACTCCAATATACCAAAGCAGACAACTCTAGGTCAACATATGCAGAGAGAGTATTGAATTTAAGAAGCTGAGGGATTGACAGTACCTGATCATAAGCATGTATAGATTTGTCGAAGCGTCGACGGGAGTCCTACATAAAGGGGAAGCCCAGCAGTAAGAGGCAGACCAAATAAGCAGATTGCTAGAATAATAACTTTCCCCAAAAGGCCAAAACGACAATATGGACATTGAGAACTTGGGAAGATCATAATTGGAGATTGGGCAAAAAACTTTGGTTGCTGATACCAACAGCATAGATAAAGCATGATATTGTAGGAAACTCAAGATAATGGCCATTTTCTCAAAATTGGATAAATACGTGAGACGTCAAAAAGTTGGGTAGGTCTTGCCAGAACTCAAGCCATAGTATATGTATAAAATCAGTCAAAAAGAGCCTATGCACAACTTTTTTTTCTAGAAAACATCAAGCATTGACAATGCAAGCTGAACACCAATACTTTGACAGCTAGAAGCTTCAGCATAGCGGGATATGATGCGTGCATAAAATCAGACAAAGTAACTCAATAAGATATAGCAGTACTATCCAGTAATAACTAATAACTACCATAGACTAATCCTTAAATTGACCTTAGCTTCTTGTAAATCAACAGACATGAACTGCGTCAGACGATCAAGTAAGACATGCTCCACCTGAAAAACAGAAGCAAACGCAAACTATAAGTTGTTCCCGTAGTTCCAATAAATGCGAGGATTTAAGAAATAGCCTGACAATACAACCATCCTTCATCATCATTATTAATATTCAGTATTAACCCAGTGCATCCAAAGAGGCTCCGCGCCTATCAGGTTAAAGGGGAGTAGGATACACACAGCTTCTCTACCACATGGAGAGGCCAATTCCAGTGACCCCTTCACTGAAAACAGGGTGACCATATGCCACTTCATGAGCTCACCAGTCAGTTAAGAAAATCAGCCAGAACATCGGAAACACAGAGAACAGCAAGTGGGCAGAAAATAAAGACTCTTTCTTTAGCTCATCTTACTCAATGAAAAATACCACTAATTAATGTTTTATATTTTCTTCCAGTAGAAGAATTATAACTACATTAGGAAGACCCCAAGGGATTGTCACGTAAAATTCAGGGGAGCCATTCACTGCCCAGGCCACAGAGTTCCTAATAGGAAAGAAGAACAACCAATGTAATAACCAGAGATCATCCCGTCCAGGACTAACATTAATCCTAGAGAGCTCTTGGATCCAGAAACATCAGAACTTTCAATTTGCATAAGCTTGCCAGGATCCTCAGCTTTACACTCAAAAGAGTCACGTACGTAAAGCTGGATACTTCCAATGCAAGATAGGGGGTCACTAAAAGAGCCTAGAGGACAAATTACTGTAGTTTCATTTTTAATTGCAGAACTAGAAGCTGTCAGGGACCTCAAAACATAATCCTAGGGAGGAATAGGATTTCAGAACTTCAGAACTTACGATTTGTATAATCTTGTGACAATCCTCAACCTCACACACAAAGACTCACAAATACTTTCGGATTAACCGAACACAGCATACTAGAACAGCCTAGAGAAAAAAGTATACTAGTTTCATTTCAGGCAGTCGAAGTGAACAAAGGGAGATCGCAACTTAAATTCAAGTTGAAAGTTAGTTATATGAGGAAGAGTGGTCTTTTTACATATTAGGGCATGCTTGGATTGGCAGTAATAGGCCTGAAAAAATAGGCGAAGGCCCATTTTGTATGTTAGGATTGAGAGGAAAAGTTGAGGCCCAGAACTCATTACCCCTTCAAGAGGTACTGCATTACTCCCCCACCCCCATGTGTAATAATTACTGGAGCCAAAACTTTCTGTAACAACCCGAATTTTCGTGATTTCTTTGAAAAGATATTGAATAAGAGGAAATGATTTTTGTAACACTTTTATAGCGGGAAATTTATTTTCAATGACAATAAAGCAACTCGGTTACTATTCACCCGGGTTACTGTTCACGCTGGTACTATTCACAGCCAGAAAAAAAAAAAAAAAAAAAAAAAAAAAAAAAAAAATCTGTCGGTTTAACCGACTCAACCAAACCCAGGTAAGAGGGAAACTTTTGTTTTGTTTCTCCTCAGTTATCACGACATTCTCTTCCTCTCTTCTACACAATCTTTCTCTCCTCTTCCACACTCCATAACTCCTTACTCCTCTATCCCGCCAGCCACGTCGGCCGTCCACGCCTCTAATCACCGCGCCCTAGCTGCACCAAGTAAGGCGCCCTCTCCTCCTTGTTTTCTCTTATTTTATCTCTTGGATAATCTGTTAACTTTGGGATTTAAATGGGTGATTTAGAAATTGTTAATAAATTTACAAAGTTGTATCTTATCTTTGGTTTATATGGGCTAATTGTTAAATTTGAATTATGGTGCTTTTGGTTAAGAAATTTATGAAGGTTTTAAGCTAGGGTTTGATGTTGGAATTGGGGATTTTCTATTGTGCGAATTAGGGTATGAAATTGATGATGATCGATGATGAGCAGTATTGTTTTGTAAGATTAGAAATGTAATTTGATGATCTAGTTGTAGAAAATCATAGATATTGTGATTAGTGCTTGATTGGATTTTAAAGGATGGAAGGGGCTGATTTGTCGGTAACCATGAAATGGTTGATACTAATTGATAAAAATGGTCTTGCATAAGTTCAATGGTGATAGATTGAGGAGATATGTAATAGCAAAGAGGCTGTCCATGTTTTTAGTTTAGAAGAAAATAGTAAACTTATGATTCTAGTGGCTAAATTGATGAAGTTTAATGATGTTAGTGTTATAAATAGGTGAATTACGTGCTATTGTGATACCATAAAGTTGAAGAAGGATGATTATGGGGCTGTTTTACAGATGTTTGGTAATTAGTTAGAACCTTGAGTTTAGATCATGTAAATACTGAACTCAGAGTTTAAGAATAACCATTCGATGGCTTGTCAATAGTTCTAAGGGTAAGCGCATACATAGAACTAATTGGTAATTATTATACATTCATGTAGGGTCGAGATTTGTAGAAGGAAACGTCTAGGAGACTTGCTGAGCTAGGTTGCTTAGTCGTTGTTGGTCCTGGTAAGAAATGATCTAATCCTTTCTAAAGAGTTTTGGTACAAGTATGTGTACGTGTATACCAAGTGTGTGAATGGTTTTGTGAAACAGAAAATTATTCAAACTGACATGTGTTAAGTGAAAGTGATTGCACTCGTTTTTGTTACCGAGATTTGGTTTACGTAATTGTTGAACTATTTGAGAATGATGTATTTTGTGAATCTTGTTGATTTCAAAGTATGTGAAAAGTATTGTTTCACGTTCTATATATGACCATGTTCTGTGAAAGAAAGGAAATACTTTGAAAACAAAGAAAGTGAGAGGAAGTGTTAGCAGTAAATGATGGGTTGATGCCGATGAGGGGATCAACTCGGGTTTTGGGCGACCGTGATGGTCTGACTATACAGTACAGTTTATGTATGTACGTATTTGATGGGGTGGAAGTGATCACCACCTCGCACCCTTATATCCTCCCCTTGTGGAACAGGACCCTTGGGGGATGCATGCATTCGGGAATATTGGTGCTAGTAAGAAAGCCCACTACCCTAGACAAGTGAGAGAAAAGAAAGTGAAACGATCTAAAGTTTGTGATTTTACTAATGAAGTGAAGTGTGTTCCAAAGAAAGTTCTTCTTCGTTCTTTTTTTCCTATTGTTTTGTTTAGGTGGTTTGTGAAATGTTATATATCTCTTAAGTGGCTTTTTAATTAGATTTCTTCTTACTCAACCCGTTTGGTTGACGGATGCTTTTGTTTGCTGTTTGTGTTTTTATCCTGCTATTCTCTTTCGGTGGGCCTGTGATGATCCGTTGTGGAATTTGTCTTCAACGGGGAGCAGTTTGTTTGAAACAGGTTTGAAGTCGTTGCTTGATGCAAGGGGTTGCTAGAATGGATTATATGAGAGACGAGTAACTATCAGGCTACGAATGTAAATAGTTTGATCCGTACTATGCTTCCGCACTTGAGTCTGTTTGTTTAAGTCTAAGTCTTGGTTTATTAGAAGTTGTAATCTGGTTAGAGTTCGAATAGATCACCAGTTGATTTCATTAGCCTTAACAGTTGACCGAAGGAGTCAATTGTGGCGGTAACACTCCTGGATTTATTTATTTAATTTAGAAAGTCGTTTATAAAAAAAAAAAAAAAATTTACCCCGAATTTGGGGGTGTTACACTTTCAGCCCAAGTAATGATTCCCAACATGCCAAACTTACAATCCAAAGAATCATTACCCCCTTAATTGATTCTCCTAGCAACTATCTCTCCTTGATTTTTCCCACCCTAATTATTCCCTCCATACCAAGCAGGCAGTTAAAAATAAAAATAATCTGATCAGAAATCAAACCCAAAATCTAGACTATAGAGTAATTTAATTTCTAAATCATTAGTAATATTGTGAATAGTTCGTGCTATTGATATTATGACTAGAATGTCACAATGATCAAGTCTCTGGAGTTAATAGATAGAAATGGTGACAAGTGTGGAACAATAACAAGATCGAAGAAAACGAGAATAGAATGTGGTTGTCCGCAAATGGTAATCAGAGGTCCATGAATGGTATAAGCCAGTGCGTGTATCGTATAGCTGGAATCTTGGCCGCGAGTCATCGAGGATAGGCACGACTCGTGACAGTGCCTATCCATGACTCGTGGACTATGGCTACGACTTGCGACAATAGGTATTTACGACTCAACGGCTTTATCTGCGACTCGTTGCCTGGGTCAATCCATGTGGGATATTTTCGTCCGAGTTTCTTTGATGCTTTGTGATTGTGGAAAGTTTCCATATCTCTTTAGATTTACCTAGCTACTAGTCTACTACTTTCCTATTGAGTCTTTGCAAGGGTGGTTAATTATAAAAACCCACTTAGCGTAGCCAAGGGAGAACTAGTGAGTCTTGGAGTCATACGAAACTGGATAGTTCTAAGACTAGCAGATCTAGAGGATTGGTCAATTCATCTAGTATCTGTAAATCCCGACCATAGTAAGTTGATTCCTGACCCTATAGACGTAGCTATCACGTTGAAAGTAAATCACGTAAATTCTTGGTGTCATCTTTTTATCGTTTTTGCCATTGCTCGTACGTTTCCACATAAGTCGAAGTCCAACCACAACACGTCCATTCCGGACCAACTAACCAAGGGATGAATGGTTTATTTGGGCGTGGATGTTCTTATTTAGGGGATTCTAGGCAATTGAAAGGATCGTCTGATCACTTTAGAGATTGTCTGGATCCTATTAGTGTTTTCTATAATGGATCGACTAGCAAATTCAATATGTAATCTCTGCTCATTTATCGCCTTATCGGCTAAGAAATGGTCCGCCTGTACCCTAGATGCCTGAGGCATCCTTGGGGTGATCTTGTAGTTCCTGCGGGGCGGAGACAATGGGGTTGGTCCATAGGAAGATCCATGGATCTGGTCAATTAGTCTTCATCTATCCTATAAAAGAAACAGCATTTCTGACCAGAGTTTAAAGAAGACCCATACCTGCGAACGAAGAAGGTCCTTGTAAGTAGCAAGCTCCTGGAATGCACCGATGAACTTAGATATAAGCGGACCTAAGCAAACAAATTAAAAAAGGGAAGTAAAAAAACATACATATGAAAGCGAGACTTGATTGTGGAAAACTTTTGACAGAATAATCACCAAAAGAGCTTCAGGAATTGGCTTTGCATGTTCAGTTATATGCTAACAAAGAGAAGGCCTTGCGTTGTTAGGATCAACGTGAATAGACCATGACAGGAGAAGTTCGGGTAGGTTAAGCACAAAGCACAGATTGTCTAAAACTGCAGGTTTGAGAAACAGACTTTTGACCTGAGACTAGTGAAATTAGTAGTGAAGAGGGTGTTAGCAGCACTTTGCCCCTCAGATAAACCTTTGATGTACAAGTCTACTTGTGTTACTGTCTTGAAGAAAGATAAAATAACATGGAAGAGCCCAACAATTGCAATCCCCAACAAAATCCTGTCATATATAGGACATAAAACTCAACCTCTTTTGGGAGGTTAACCAAACTCTCACTGTTCTTCAACTAAGTTCCCTCCCTTTCACATATCAAGTTTAAACTACCTTACACTACTTGGTTTACAGAACTATGACAACATAAGCAAACAGGCAATTTCCAGTCATTAAGTCCCGAACTCATGATTTAGTAGTAAACATCCAGATCCAGCAAGATCGTTGCTATGGTGATATAGGAATAAGTACATTTAGAAATGGAAGGTTAAGAGTTGTGACACACAAAAGTCATGCACAAATAGCGTTTAGAAAACCAACATCAAAAATTTGAGACAACTCCTCTCAATCCTACCTCCTATTGATAAACTCAAAGGATCTTCCTGTCCACCACCGAAGGATTCCAAGGCATCGGCAAAGATCGTGTCACCATTACATGCTCCAGCAAGAGCATCCCTGCAACAGATACCTCTACTATAAATCTTTGTTTGCTATGTAAAATTGTCTGTTTGAAATTTGATAAAACTATACTTACAGTTTCTTAACCTTGGTTCCTAGTGACTACATTTTGTGACGCCAGTAATAATATGCGACACTAAGTACCCAGAGTTACTCTAACAACACAATTTCCATTAAAGTTGCTCAGAAAGGTAAACAAAATATCAATTTGGTTGCTGCATATATTTAAATGGGATCCAGCCTAGTTAAATCTTCTCAGTTCAGGTGTCATTGTAAAGATAACATCCTCAAAAGTAAAAGCTAACGAAGATTTCCAGAAATAACAACTCAAAAGAGTGAGGTTCAGAACTCAAAAAGGTAAAACAAAGGGCACTGAGCTAAAGAGTTAGCATCAATTTGGGGTCTAATATTTCAGTGTTTTTATCGTTTGGGGTCCAACGCTTTTGTTTTTCTCGTTAAGGGTCTGGAGTACTAACGCCGTTAGTTTTGTGGGGTGAGGTGGCTCTTTTCAAGGTCCAACGTTTGTTCCCATATTTGCATACCCTCTCCCCAATTCAACTAACATTGTATCATTAAAATTCAACTCCCCAATTCCCCATACCCTCTCTCCTCTCTCATCTCTTAATCCTCGCTTATTCCATTTTTTTTTTCTTTCCCTCTCATCTCTCCTCATGCAATCTCTGACCTGTATCATCTTCATCCTCGTAGAATGCATATGTGAAGAAGACGAAGATTTGATGGAAGGAACTTTGCTGGTGATATTTATGCTTATTCAGTACAATTTAATGGTGAAGAGCACCGATCAATCAACACAATCTCACTGCAAACAATTGCCTTCCCAATCTCAATCAACCCAATCCCTATAATATGAACAAATCAAATCTTAATCTAAATTGACTAAATTTCTACCAATTCATCAGAAATCTCCCCCAACTAATCATTCGAAATAACTAAAAAAAATCTCAGCAAAAAAAACCATGACCATCATTTTCATTACACTCTTTTTTTTTTAATAACTTGTACAAATTTGAACTCACGAGTAGAGCTGGCAATCGGGCGGGTCGGGTCGGTTTCGGGTCGGGTCGAGGCGGGTCGGGTCATATCGGGTTCGGGTCTTGGCGTGTCGAGATGAACTTTCGGGTCGGGTCGGTTTTGACTCGGGTCGCTTTCGGTTCGGGTCATGTCGGGTAAATTTTGTGTTGGGTCGGGTCGGTTTTGGGTCGGGTCATAATCGGGTTTAGTTACTGATGGTTATTAATCCGCGTCATTTCAAGTTTTGGTTAATATTTTTTCGTTTTTTGGCATAATTAGGGGACTTTATTTAGTTAGTAAGTTAAAACCATCAATATTCATACTAAATTGTTCTAATTTGGATCATTATTAAGCTTAATTATTATCGGGTCATCAAACGGGTCGGGTCATTGTCGGATAACGGGTCACTACGGGTCGGGTCGGGTCATTGTCGGGTTGGACATTATTGGGTTGTATCGGGTCATGGGTCGTTATCGGGTCGGGTCGAGTCGGATTCGGGTGATCACAATTTCGGGTCCAATCGGGTCGGGTTTTTGGGTGAGTCGGGTCGGGTCTCTCGGGTCGGGTCAAGGTTGCCAGCTCTACTCACGAGTACATACTCGAATTTCTTGAAGTGTTGAGCGGAAGATATACGGCTAAACTGTCCAAGCAGCGCCACGAAGGAGATCTCCAAGGTACATGAGCTGGCTATTCTCGCGTCGGTGGGCAAAAAAAGACTTGATTCTTGTTTCCATTGTTGATTCAAATTTAGGGGTTTTTTTCTTTTGATTTGATCAAATTACTTTGTTTGACAGAGATGAGAGAGAGTTGAAATGGGGATGGAGTAAGCTTGGGTGGTGCCGTGGTGGTGATTGTTGGGCCTTTGGGTTGTGCCAGAGTGTTAAAGGGAGAAATGGAATAGGTAGGGATTGACTGTTGAGAGAGGAGACAGAAAAGAGGAGTGAATTATTAAATATGCGGAACCAACAAAGTTTTGACCCTTAGACTAACGGTGTTAGTACTCAGACCCTTAGCGATACAAAAGAAAACATCCAGACCCCAAACGACAAAAATATTGAAACCTTGGACCCCAAATTGATGCTTAACTATAAACTTTCCCTTCTAAATATGTCTTCTCCCTGAAACTCTTTTTTCGTTGATAATGTAGAGAATCATCTACAATAACCCGATGGTTGACAAACAAATATAATAAGAGTAGAATATTCATCCAATTGCAATAGGTATATCTACAACACAAAAAAAAAAAAAAGAGGATCCCCTAGACTTTGTGATGGAACACTTACACAAAACTTTTGCATCCTTTGTGAAGTCTCTGGCAGCGATCCTTCAATTCATCATTTGTTTGTTCAAGTGAACCCACCTGCCCACCAATAATAAACAAACTGCTATAAGAGAAGAGTGGATACAATAGTACAAGAACAATCATCCTTTATTAAACAGTATCAATTTCTTGCTTCCTTTGCAAAACCAATTAACATGGTATATATTCTAGAGGAATGAAGCGCCAAAATTGATCGTCAAACTTCCTTATCTTCCTATAAGGAACCTATAATGAAAAGCCAAGACTATGTGTAAGATCAAGAAGATCCTTATGAGGAAGCCTCTACAAACATTCCAGAATCCGGTTTTTTCAGCTAATGTAGCTAAGAAGAAGTAAAGCGGGGGAAAAAAAACCTTCAGTTCCTTATGTTTAAAACTAATTGACGAATTTGGCTTAGAAGAAGAACAAAAAAACGGAAAGATCTCTAACAAAAGTCTCAATTCATATCCCAACCAAATTGGTGGAACTCGAATGAAAGAAAGCTACGGATATAGAAAAGGATCTCTTAGCCTAAAGAGTAAGGTACTGGGTACACTAGGTCCCAGGTTCATACCCCCCTCTTCAGAGTTCAGATTTTACCTAACCCAGTGACTCCTTATAGACAACAACAAGAAAAACAACAACAACAACAACAACAACAACAACCAACCCTTATTCCCAAGATGATTTGGGGTCGGCTAACATGAATCTTGATTATAGAGGCCGGCTTGATTTTTTCACTACTTGCATAAGCATTTCCAATAGCACCTGACATCTAAACTTGGTTGATAATTACCTCAATTCTGACCCTTCAAGTACAGGTAATGCACCCATCAAATCCAGACCTCGTCCTCTTTGGCATGAATGTGATGAATCCACCAGATATACTTGCCAAGCAGGGCCAAATTCACCTCAATGCTATGGTGGATACCCAAACCACCCTGCTCTAATGGTCTACAAATTGTGTCTCATGCTACCAAAGTGGATCATATATGAATGTCCTTCCCATCCTAAAGAGTGTTCCTACACACTGCCATGACTCAATCCATAACCCTCTTGGATAAAACAAATGTGGAAGCCCAGTATGAGTGAAGTATAATGAGTATTGACTCTATAGCAACAAACCAACCAAGCGAACACATGACACATCCCTTCAAAGTCAAACGACTCAACTCTATTATCTTAGGGAATTTCATGACTCCAGTTATACCTTAGGGACGTTATAATTTATAAATCTTACCTAAGGGAATTTAATGACTCAAATCTAATACCTTAGGGAATTTACTGACTCAAATCTAATACCTTAGGGACTGTTACAAATAGCCAACCAAACAATTTCAGTTCCTATACAGGTAAATCAATGACTGGATGATTATACAAATTCTGTTCCTTTCTTTTTACTATTTCTACCCGTTATCGAGTTCACACCCTCACGGGAACCAAATGAGGAAGCAACAGAGAGAAAAAGTAAGTGGTGCTCGACGATTAAAATGAATCCTAAACGATATACTAGTATTAGTTACATTACCTAACAATTCTGGTGGGGACTGAAATGAAATGAAGAAATTTCATTTACCCACCCGATGCCTAATTACTTTGAATACATAAATGGTTACAAGTTTCTTGCACAAAAAGAAAAACTTAAAACGTACTGATATATCAAATTTCGGATAACAGAGATTTGAGAGTGAGCTATTAGTTAGGTTACAGTGGTCCACATTTACACGAGGCGATCACAGCCCACATAATTCCTTTTCTTTTTAGGATAATGTAAGAGATGAAAGTTACCCTTCTATTTAAGGAATGGCCATTGGCCTGAACTGTCAAAGTGTAAAAACGTCACCACATTGTTAAAACCAGATCTCCACTGTATAAATGAAGGAGTTATCAGACGTGATTGACAACACTTACACTAATCTCTAAGCTCATATAGGTATAGTTCACCCTAATATTACCGGTTTAGGCCAATTCGATCAGCTTCTTAATTGAGTCGATTTAACGCGACATCATTCTTCCATAATGTGTGGATGACTTTGTATTATAAATTTATAGAGTACCACATTGTGAAATGAGAATTTCACCAACATTAGATCAATTTGATTGTTTCTTAATCGATTTGACAAAATTCAACAACAATCTTCCATAATTATCCATCTTTTACAGTTTTACACCAATGATCCGAAATCACTACATCCCACATAGGTTCAGCCGATCAAATAGCCACTAAATTCACCGACACAAGTGAAAATGAAGCTAAAATGTCTTGAAAAATTCGCGGCATTGTAAAATTCTAGGGCATAAAACGTCGGCATTTCGGCAATGATATCAAATGCTGATTAATAATTGGTCGGTGAAAACATCAATAGTATAGATCTATCAGAAGAAATTCACGAGAAAAAAAAAAAAAAAAAAAGCATCTATGACGGATCAAATGAATGGGAAGTGCGAAAAAAAACACATATGTACCTGCTTGTGAAACATGGGGGAATCTTCGAGGTCGATGAAAGCCGCCATAGATGAAGATTAAGGTGATGATTATGAGAATAATTGTGACTAGTGTGATTAATATTACGATTGTGTATGAAGAACAATGATTAGGCGAAAATGAAGTTGATTTTGTTTAGAGTGCTCGACACACATGCGTTGTTGCTCCGATAGCTTTGGAGTGTTTCTGGTTGTCGTCTGTTCTTTCCCTTTTCTCCTCTCTTCCCCGTCTTGCTTTCCTTTCCCTTCCCCTCCAATGAAGATCCTCTGTCCCATTATGGGTGCCACTTCGTGGACCCCTCCAATCAGATTTTAGAAAATTATTAAATACAAAAATTAAAATGAATTTCTTAAGGTTATAATATACATTTTCTGAATTCTGATTGAAGGGGGTACATGTAGAGCTGGCAACCTTGACCCGACCCGACCCGACTCAGCCGAAAACCCGACCCGATTGGACTCGAAATTGTGATCACCCGAACCTGACTCGACCCGACCCGATAATGACCCATGACCCGATACAACCCGATAATGTCCAACCCGACAATGACCCGACCTGACCCGTTTGATGACCCGATAATAATTAAGCTTAATAATGATCCAAACTAAAACAATTTACTATGCATATTGATGGTTTTAACTTACTAACTAAATAAATTCCCTTAATTATGCCAATAAACCAAAAAATATTAACCAAACTTGAAATGACGCGGATTAATAACCATCAGTAACTAAACCCGATTATGACCCTACCCAAACCGACCCGACCCGACACAAAATTTACCCGACATGACCCGAACCGAAAGCGACCCGAGTCAAAACCGACCCGACCCGAAAGTTCATCTTGACCCGCCAAGACCCGAACCCGATATGACCCGACCCGCCTCGACCCGACCCGACCCGCCCGATTGCCAGCTCTAGGTACATGGAGTGGCACACAAAATGGGACATAGAGCCTTCATTGCTTCCATTTTCGCATTCGAATAAGAACAGGCACCGACACCTCTTTAAAGTTGCGTATTTTATATCGGCACAATTATTGATAAGAGCTGAGAACCTGAGTCATATAGTATCATTGTCTTTCATTGTGTAAGATGATAATAGGTACTTTATTTTCATTTTTATTTTTTTAATAAGATAAGAAGTACAACAGACGAATGCTAAATAACCCTTCTACCCAGGATGTCACCAAGCGTGTGTGTGCATCTAAAATACACATAAGAGACTGAGGGATGGGCGGGTGCATCTCCTGATTATGAAGGAATTGATGCCCCTCACGCGCAGCCCAGTCCGCAGCCTGATTAGCTTCTCTAAATATATGCGGATATGCCTAATGGAAACAAAATTAAAATTTTGGAGAATGAGTTTTATGTCACTTATGAACGTACTAATCTGCCAGGGGGATCTGCCAATTGCCTTGAACACCTGAGATAACTACCAAGTTATCCCCTTCCATGGTTAGGGATGTGATTCCCAGTTCTAAAGCTTTAAGAACTCCAAGTTTTAGAGCACTTGTTTTAGCTACTAAAACATTCGTAATACAAATATTTGTCGCGCGCTCCTATACTGATTAGGTCTCATTTATGATCTCGAATAATATAGCCTACTAGAGCTGAGTTGCCAATAACTGAACCATCAAAATTGAGTTTGATTTCATCCTTCTGAGGTGGGATCCATTTAGTCGTCCTCCTATCCTTGTGCTTGTCATTTGTTGTAGGTTGCTGCTACTGATTTAGCGATCTGTGGTTGTTGTCTTGATCCGATGCAATGGCTAGTGGGGAACAAAATTGCTTACGAACATACCACTCATGAAAAGCAGACATACTTCGAAGAAGGGTCTAAATAACATTGAATTGGTCATTCCTAAAAATGTTAGCATTTCTTCCCTTCCAGATATACCATATGGTATAGATAATTTGGGAATATCCTTGTTATTATGAGCGTGAAAGTGTTTTAGCATATCCTTAATAGACATGAATGTCCTATTAGGGAAGCTAATCCATTTTTGGATACGTGTCCAAAAAAGTTTAACTACTCTACATTTGATGAAGAGATGATCATCACTTTCTTCATCACTTCCACAAAGAGGACAAGAAGGGGAAATATTATGTAGACGAGAGGCTAGTCTCTGTCGAGTTGGCAACCCTTGTTGCGGCATCTGCCAAATAAAAATCCTTAATTTAGGAGCAACATCACATTTCCAAATCCATCTAAACTCCCATTTATCATTATTGATATTATTCTGCTGGTGCGCTAACCAGGTTGCAGATTTGACCGTGATCAGGCAAGAAGGAGTTAAGCCCCAACATGCCTCATCTCTGAAAATATGAGATGGTAGTGGAATAGCTCTAATAATGTCTACTATGAAAGAAGGGACAACTGTACTCAGGGCTCTAATGTCCTAACACTTATCTCTAATAAATTCGGCCACTCTGATGTTAAGATTAGCAACAATATTTTCGAAAATATCCAGAACTTCCAACAAACTGTTATGAAAGCACCAGTTATCAGTCCAAAAATAAGTTGACAATCCGCCCCCTATTTTCCATCTAATACTTTTACGTAAAAGTTTCCAGGTAGACAGTATACGCCGCCATATCCACGAATCAGTAGGATGGGGGTGATTTCCCAAAAATTATGATTCTTAACATATTTTTGGCGTACTAGTTGAACCCAATTGCTATTAACATTAGAAAAAACTTTCCATCCCAGTTTTGCAATTAAAGCATCATTAATTGGTTTCATTTTCCTTAATCCTAAGCCTCCAAGGCATTTGGGGTGACATATTTTATCTCAGGTCAGGCAATCATAGGCAGACATTTTTTAGTCTACTTAGTTTTCCAAAAAAAAAGTCCTGATGCATAGTATCAAGCTGTTTAGAGTAAGATATGGGAAGAGATGTTGAGGACATAACAAAATTAGGCATTGCTTTCAGATTTGATTGAATTAGAACTGCCCGCCCTGCTTTCGATAAGAAAGAAGAAGGCCAGCTTTTAATCCGTTTGTCTGTATTTACAATGAGGGTATTGAAATCCTCTCCCTTTGTGTGGGTGCCATTAAAGGAGAGTCCTAAATAACGACCCAAGGTGTTTTTAGCGGTCATTCCAAAAATATTTGCTAGTGCCATTTTTCTGGGCGATTCGACATGTTTAGAGAAAATAATAGACGATTTATGAAAATTAATAAGCTGACCCGACACTTTGCAAAAGTCGTCAAGAATATTCTTGAGCAGCTGGCAATCCGAAATTTTGGCTCTACAAAAAACCATACTATCATCCGCGAAATAAAAAAGGCAAGGTATTTTAGATACTCTAGGGGCAATTTTGATTCCAATACCTGACTTAGGACATGTAGATTGCTGGAAAAGTTTTCGACTTAACACTTCCATGCATATGATAAACAAATAAGGTGAAAGCGGGTCTCCTTGACGGAGACCTCTACTAGGTGTGAAAGATTGAGTGGTATTCGATTAACAATAATGGAATATGATACGGTTGTTACACAACTCTTAATCCATGAAATCCAGCGGTTAGAAAAACCAAGAGCTTTAAGACATTCCTAAAGGAAGTCTTTCCCATTCAACACGATCATCTAGGTAGCACCGATACGGACTCGGACACGGACACGGACACCGATACGGATACGTGACACGGCACTTTGAAAAATAGCGGACACGGACACGGCAAAAAACAAAAACTAATAAGTATTTTGAATGCATATTTTTTCAATTACGCGTACTATTCGTGGGTAGGTAGAGGTAGGGCTAGTGCGGCCGGGTGCAGGTTGGGCTGTAGCGATGGGGCCGCTAGTGGACGTCGGTCGGAGGAGCTGTGCTGAGGCGGCGCCGGTCGAAGGTGGAAGAGTCGGGCGAAGCAAGAAGATGGGAAGCAGAAAGAAAATAGAGAAGTTTGACATGTAGTTGAGCTACCTACTAGTGTAATTAGAATAGAAGAGAGAAAAAATAGTTTTTTTTTAAAAAAAACTTGTCAAAACGACGTAGTTTTGTGTCGTGTCGGGTGTCTGGTTGGTGTCTGGTCGGTGTCCGGTTCGTGTCCAATTAAAAAAACCGTGTCTGTGTCCTAAAATTAAATAAAAAAACCGGACATGGTTTTTGGGCGTGTCCGACACGTGTCGTACCGTGTCCGACGCGTGTCGGTGTCCGACACGGTGTCGGACACAGACACGGCACTGGACAGGCGTGTCCGTGCTACCTAGACGATCATATGCCTTTTCCATGTCAAGTTTTAGGGCAAACCACCCCGTTTTATTTTTTGGAACATTGAATTGATTCAGGATTTCTTGGACAATTAAGTATTATCTTGAATGACTCTATCAGCAACAAACGTGATTTGGAACGGACTAATAATTTTATTTAAAATCGGTCTTAGACGATTAACAAGAATTTTAGCAATAACTTTATCGATAGTCGTATACAAGCTTATTGGTCTAAAATGATTAGCGCGCTCCGGGCTATCTATTTTAGGGATCAGCTGAATGAGAGTATGATTAAGTTGTCGAAAGATTTTACCGAACTTGAAAAAGGATTTGATAGCTTTACATATATCATCCTTAATAATAGGCCAGGAAGTTTGGAATAATTTTGGACCAAAGCCATCACAACCAGGCGCTTTAAAGGAGCACATTTGTTTAATAGCCTCCCATATTTCATTATCGTCAATATCAGCAGTAAGATATTTTTTATCTTCCTCAGATACAGACGTAGGGATAATATCAATGTTTAGATCACTTGGAATATTAGTCGTGGATTGAAAGCGTTTCTGGAATTCCTCCTCCAGTAATTTCTCAATATTACACTAATCGAACACCCAACTATCCATAGCATCCCTTAGACGGTTAATTCCGTTATATCTTTTCCTAGCTTTAAAATTCTCATGAAAATACCTCGTCTTAGTGTCACCTTGAGTGAGCCATGTTTTTCTGCAATAGCGCCCCCAAAGCTTTGAACTAAAACAATGTAATCTTTCTCTTTGCCTAATAAGGCGTTTTAGACGGTTCTCAGACCTTGGATTATATGGTTGTTGCGTTAGTTTTTTTTTCAACAATTTGCAATTTAATAGCATTATGTTTTAGTTGGTGGCCAATATTGCCATATTTTCTTTTATCCCAAGTTTTTATTCTTGTTTTTATACGTTTTAGTCTTTCCGTTACCGAGAATAAAGGAGTTCCTTCAATTCTAGAACTCCAGAGTCTTTTAACTATATGCATGGATTCTGGATCATTTGTCCATGCATTTTGAAATTTGAATGGACGTTTAAACGTTCTAGTACTAGAGTCAGAAAAAAGCAAATTGGTGCATGATCTGATATGGTGAACGCACCATGTGAGGTACCGTACCGGCCGGGTGGGCCGATTCGCCCTGCGTAAATGAATTGCTATTGACCAGGAGTCGCCAGCGGGGTTTTCTTTTTTAGGACCCCACGAACCTAGAATGGGTTCGTGCAAGGTTACGGGTTGGGAAGGTGTTAGGCACCCAAACCGCCCGTCGTGGTCGACGGTCTCTACTAATTGATCCATGATAAATTAAAAGTAATCAAATGACGACGGATACACATAACACTTAGCATGCAAAACGAATTAAGTTTCATGCGACAAGAACTAAAATCATGCTTGAACAAATAATATAGATATGCAAAGGAATCATTATAATCATACCATATATGCATATATCATACTCACGAAAACCACCTAATAGCATGCTATGTATTAATTCAATAGGCTTAGTAAACTAAACATTGTAAAGAGGAAAAGTCAACTGGAAAACATGCTACGTAAGCCAAACATACTACATCAGCTTTCATGCGAAAAGATCATGGTTAACATGCCGCGTAAAAAGATCATGAGTTTTCCGAAAGATCATTTAAATGAAATATTTGTTAGTTAAGGGCCCTCAGGACTTACTTGCGATGTTTCGCGGATCTCAGTTTTGTATGCCAAGGAGCCCAACCCTTACTCGCGAGCCGTTTTCTCCACTTGACCAACGATCGAGTCTTGACCTTCGAAGTGGTGATCACGTTATGGTGGATGGTTTTTCCGAGTCGATTGCGGTATGTGTGTGTATGGTTGTAGTATGTCTTGCGCCCTTGTTCTCAAATGCCGAAAACAAGAACAAGTAGTAAAGTGAGAAGAGTTTTGTAGCTAGTTTGCCGTAGGTTTTGCTATGGGAATTTTCTGTGTATTTTTGTGATGGAATGAAGGCTCTTTATATAGGAAGTCAACTAGGCTTGGTTACCCTAGTTTAGCCTCCAAGATATGATAGAGTAGGTGTGAAACTGATGATGGATAATAACAAAATGAAGGAGATAAAGGAGGAAGATAATGGGAGGATAATGGCTGAAAAAGTCATGGAAAATGAATGAAGATATAAAAATGGGAGAAATGAGTTTATCGGATAAAATGAAAAGAAAATGAGAATACGCGTAACAAATTCTCAAAACAGACGTGAGTGAGGAAAACTCACTTGAATGCCATTGGGATGCCAGAGGGATGCCAGGGGCATCCAATTACTTGGGCCATGCATGCACGTAAAATCAAGTACCATGCAATTGGGCCGCAAAGGTATATGAATGTCACACTCCAGCTGGGCCAAAATGAGATACGATCCATCAATCCTCTTAATTCACCATAACACTTGGGTCAAGTACTCTAAGATCAAACGGCCATTTGGGCCTTAATTCGGGTATAAATCTCGATGGCATACAAAACCGATTATCGCGTTAAGTCCGTTTTCATCATCGGATGCTATAAGGGAAGCCCCCAAGTAGGGTGTCTACACACCATAAGTAAGACCACAGTTAGGAAACATAGTGTAAAAACTAGAATTACAAAATGCCCTATCGAGACGTTCATAGACTGTAACATCTTTAAACTTTCTCTTCCATGAATCTCTCGCCCGAGAGGCAGGAGAAACCTTGAGTCCAAGCCCTTGCATAACCCTCACCTCTGATTCAGTCAATAGAAAGACCAGCACAACTGCGAGCTCTGGGAAACTTCTCGAATGGTTTCCGCATAGTCAGGCTTTGCCGAGGTGCCTATTTCTTACCTGGACTCCCTACGTAACTAACAAGCAATGGGCAGACAAAGGCAGTTTTGGTTTGTATATTCATAATGATACCATGAGCGCTTTAGGGCGTCAGGTCCTCTTCTCTTGTGTCGAAGTCTAGTGGAGTGTGTTCTGAAGGAATTATGTTGGACTTATTGGATCCTTAGCAATTCATTGGCAATTAGGATTTCAAGACGCAGCAACACCTATGATGCAAGGAAGGCTGCAGGAAGGCTGCTTTGGAACCCTTCCCTTAGTAGAATGAGCAGTTGGGATATCCCTACACTGAGTATTGATCACAAATTCACTCAGACGTTTACATCTACTCAATGTGGGTCGGCTCCCTCCTTTTTTGTCATCCATGCATAGGAGTTCATTGAAATCTCCTAATATGATCCAAGGTCCTATTATGTTCTTAACATAACTAGTGAAACTACGCCATAAATTTTACTTATCCCTTTCTTGGGCAGGTGCATAGATACCAATGGCATGAAAGCTGCAGTTGGAAGTGATTCGGAATTCGGAAGCGTTTTAGTAAGAACTTCACAAATAAAATTATGAGAGTTGGTTTTGTGGTTTTTGTGTTTAGTTGTTTTTATGCGTTTAAAACAGAATTAAGTGATATGGTTGCACAAGAACGACCTGAACTTGTACAAACTGGGTTGTTTATACCCAAGACTACCCCGCCTTAAGTAATAAACTGTCGATAACTAATCGCAATTAGTAAATCAACCAAAGAATTGAAAACCTATCAATTCTACAATGAAGGGTTCAACCATGAATTTCAAATGTGTTTGTTTTTCTGATTCAATTTCAAGATCTCATTACAACTGAGCTAGCCTTTATTTATAGGCTTAAAAACACTATGAAACAATAAAAGAGCATAAGAAATCTGGCATAACTAGGGAAATTGCACCCAACTCGTAACTCCCACTAAGCATGCACTGTAAAAACAAAAAACTAGGCAATTCCGGATTACTGTGATAGGCGTGGGTTGTTGGGACTGTAACTTCTTGCACGCTTGTCTCCTTATTCACCAAGAGGTGTCATTGGAAAGATCACGAAAAATTTTTGCACGCCGATGTTGAATGACTCAAAAATATGCAGTAACCAAGAAGTTATGACGGAAACAAATTTGCATTGGAAAACTGCTCCGTCAGAAAATTGGCTCACACCCATAGCAGCTCCCAACGTTAAATCACGCTCATGCTAGTAAATTGACATAACTTGGACTCGAGGGACTATCATAATAACAAGTAGGACTCACCAAGTTAGTCAAAAGAAGCTCGTCACTAGCATCACTCAATGGGACGCTACTTGCCCCCGTATCAAGAAGGATAGTGTTGGATGAAAATGTGAATAAATCTCGGATCAATATGTATAACTTGAATGTTACTTACAGGTCGTGTGATTGCCCAGAACCCACATGTAAACATAGACGACATCACAATTCACATAATGCATATGCTAAACCTGAAGAATAGTGGTCAACCTGAACTACAAATGATCAAATTGATTCTTGTATAAATCTTTTGCCTTCATATATTGATTGATTCTTGTTCTTGCTTATCCTATTTGATCTACAAATCAAAAACAGATAGTTAGCTATCAATTGTATGATTAGCATAACTATTTTATAATGAATGTATTATACAAAGAATAAGAAAAGCAAAAGAGGGAAAAAAAAAATGGTCCACATGTAAACATAGACGACATCACAATTCACATAATCCATATGCTAAAAACCGGCAAAAACAAAAGAAAGATTATTGTGTATCACTTCAAGCCTTCCAAGTATAATTCGTATATATAGGTTCTTAGTTCCAAACTTTGAATCCTACATAAACTATATATACACTGTAATTGTGGTAGAATCATATTTTATATAAACCCAGATTATGGAAATGTTTCTCTTTAATTTCACGAATTATTGAAAACTTTCCCTCTAATTTCACGAATTATGGAAAAGTTTCCCTCTAATTTTCTCCAAAACATGGACTCTCTCAAAAAATTTATGCAACTCTCACAATTTGAACATCTCCTGATATTCTACAATTTTCCCAAATAGAACATCTATTGAGCTTCCACAACTTTCCAAAAGTTAGACTCTCTCACAACGCAAGAAAATTAAATAGAATTTTTGGTGGCTCCGTGAAAATTAACTTTTAACGTAGCCTCTCGAAAAAAAGCCTCCTTTATTAATATCTATTGATTGATTGATTGGTGATTCATTAGATTAGACTGTGTTTTCTGAATAAAATTAATTTATGCATTGGAGTTAAATAAAATTGATTAGTCTTTGTCAAATGGCTCGTATTGGGTTCACATTTGTTCGAGTAGATGCTACAAAGTGGTTAACATAATCCTTGGACCATCGTAAGAATTGCGAATTTAATTTGTGATCCTTCTCAATACTATAATATGAGGACCATGACTTGCTCAATATTTATTACTATTAGTGATAACTAATTAAATCATTCAGCCACATTGAATACATATGCTAATTGGAGGGGCTTAAAAGATTGCAAAACGATAAATTGCTTGTCCCTCAAATTTATACGGGGAACTCCGAGCGTGTCTAAGGTAATGTTTTGAAAAACACTTACACATATTCTGAAAAATATAGTCAATATAACAAAATTCGAGCGAATGGGAAGTTACAATTCACGGTTTTAAAGCAAATTGATCCAAGAGCGGAAGCAAATAAGATTTTTGTGGTTCCCCAAATTAGATCGATCAACAAACTATCATGCAATAATAATTATTGATCAAAAGCAAAATGTATGTCTAAATTTGAGCGAAATCGAATTGTAGGTTTACAAATCGGATGTGCGTGGCTTCCTCAAATTACATAAATTAATGTAACTGCCATAATAAAGATTTGATAAGCCTAGAAATTTTTGTGCGAGTTTAGACCCTCAATGAGATCATAAACCTCTTTGTTAACTAACATTTCTCTTGGTCGTGGACAGACATTATTACCCTCACGTTGCTGTTGGAAATAATGTTAATTTAGTGGGTTGCTGATTAGCTGGGGTATGTTAAAGGTTAGTGCGTGGGGGTTATGAGTGATTAAGAGGTCACTAATTTCCTCTTAGGATTTCTCCATTAATCATATTAATATGCCATTATATCACCCCATTAACACCATTATTTAGCCTTTGGTTAGGGAGGTTCTATCCCATAACCCTTAATTGTTATGCCTATTTTAATGGGTGTGGAGAAACATTTTATATACACTATTATCCCTCCTCAATGTCTCTTCCTTATTCTGAGCACGCCCTTGAGGGTTCCAACTCCCCATGATTGAGCACACAACCTAGGGGAGTGTTGTGTGACCTTGAGAACGATGTACATGCGGTTGTGCCGTGGACAGGGCGAATTTTGTTTCTCATTCAGTGATCTCCGATCATGACACATCGATTACAAATTATTATTCTCTTATTCTTCCGCCCCATACAAATTATTATTCTCTTATTCTTCCGCTTCGGGGTTGAGATTAGGTTTCAAATTATTATTCTCTTATTCAATGTCTCTTATTTATAGGCTTACAAATGATTTATTCATCCACTTCGGAGTTGAGATTTGGTTACTTTGAGAGAATTTAAGACTTGAGCCGAATCTCTGATACCAAATGATGCGGAATCCGGGAGCATTTTAGTAGATTAAGAACTTCACAAATTAAATTATAAGAGCATTTTGTGGTTTTTATGTTTAGTTGTTTTTATGTGTTTAGAACAGAAAATAAATGATATGGATGCACAAGAACGACTTGAACTTGGTACTTACTGGGTTGTTTATACCCAAGACTACCCGCCTTAAGTAATAAACAGTCGATAACTAATCACAATTAGTAAATCAAGCTAAGAATTGAGAACCTATCAATTCTAAAATGAAGGTTCAACCATGAACTTCAAATGTGTTTGTTTTTCTGATTCAATTTCAAGATCTCATTACAACGGAGCTAGCCTTTATTTATAGGCTTACAAACATTATGAAACAATAAAAGAGCATAAGAAATCTAGCATAACTAGGGAAATTGCACCCAACTCGTAACTCCCACTAAGCATGCAATGTATAAACAAAAAAAACTAGGCAATTCCGGATTACTGTGATAGGCGTGGGTTGTTGGGACTGTAACTTCTTGCACGCTTGTCTCCTTATTCTCCAAGAGGGCAAGAGGTGACATTGAAAAAATCACGAAAAATTCTTGCATTCCGATGTTAATGACTCAAAAATATGCAGTAACCAAGAAGTTATGACGGAAACAAAATTTGCATTGGAAAACTGCTTCGTCAGAAAATTGGCTCACGCCCATAGCAGCTCCCAACGTTAAATCACGCCCATGCTAGTAAATTGACATAACTTGGACTCAAGGGACTATCATAATAACAAGTAGGACTCACCGAGTTAGTCAAAAGAAGCTCGTCACTAGCATCAGTCAATGGGTCGCTACTTGCCCCCGCATCACCTCCTCAATGTCTCTCCTTTATTCTGAGCATGCCCTTGAGAGTTCCAGCTCTGCACGATTGAGCACACAACCTAGGGGAGTGTTGTGTGGCCTTGAGAACGACGTCCATGCGATTGTGCCGTAATCGGAACGTTGTCATTCAATGATATACGATCATGACACAACGATTACAAATTCTTATTCTATTATTCTTTCGCCCCATACAATAACCAACCTATATTTTCCAACAGTTGCAATATTTCTCAATCATCTCAAAGTAAGCCTCAGCAATGGCCAAAGTAGCCGCATTTCTAGCAAAGTCGTCGACGCCGAGATCTTCAAACTCCTCATCCGCGTACGATCCAACCGAAATCTCCATCTTCTATGTTGTCCCAATTCAAACCACTTTCTTTCAGTATTGTAAATGTTGTTGACCACTCTCTTACATGCCCGTCTTCTTCTTTGCGGCAATTCTTTTACCTTAAATTTATGGTGAACTCTTCCACATTATTCCTACCATTGATCTGTCATTCTTAGCGTATTGGGGTAAAGTTTCAACCTTTGCTGTTGTTCTAAACTGAAGGTTGTTTTCCGTCTCAGTTACCATTATTAATTGATTAATATATGTAATTTCTCAAGGAGAGTAGTGATTTTGATTAGGGGGTTGTGTGATATATACTTCATATAGATATAGATCAAATTAGGTTTTTTGCTAAATATATTATGTTTTTTTAGGTTAGGTAAATATATTACGTTGATAGAAAGAATATTTAAAAAAAAATGCCGTGATACACGACTTCTCCCAGCTAATTAATTTGTTATTCATGAAATATGAAAAGATTATTTCGTTTTTTTTTACGTGATACTCGCCTACTCCTAAAACTAGTTAGTTTGGTATTATTACTGTATTATCTTAATTGTTATAACTAAAAATCAAAAAAAAATTTACAAGAAGTTGGTGGGGAGACGAGATACGATCTGAGCCCCCACACCCTTTGCTATGGGAAAACTAATCCTTGTAAGTATTTGAGCTGCAGCCTGCACACTGATATCCTGCGTCCTGAAGAACTGGTGGATCCGCTTAGGCAGAGTAGCAACTGGTGGATCCGCTTAAGCAGATTAGCAACTGTGGGTTCCAACTCCCACAAAGATGAGAAAGAGAAGGGAAGGAAGCCATAACCAAAAGCAGCACACCTAGCATCATACTTAGCACGCCTACGATAGGCGTCTTCCATCACCAGCTTACCTGGTTCAAAATCGGCCAATCATGTCTGAGTCAAGGGCGACAACCCAGCCAAATCGACGCAAACGTCATGCCCTCTATCCAAACAATAAAGCAGCATGTCTGCTTGGCGAAGAGGTCGGCCATCAGCACCAATCATACCAATGCCAACCTCCTTTCCAGCTGAGATCCCAGACCGGTAACAAATGTCAACCAGCGTGTACACGAAACATCATGATTCCCCGAATATATCACCCACAAAGATTAGCAAGGAAGTAGAGCACGTGCGATCCATGGTGAATAAGGGCACCCCCAAACGGTAGCAAAGCAAGTAACGATAGGTGCGACCATTCATAGTCTAACCCAACCCCGAAATAGGGACCACCCTAAGCCAATCAGAACAGTGAGCACCTTGTTGAGAACTCCACAAAGCCAACTGACGCGGTGTCAAGGAATAAACAGAAGCGGCATCCCTAGCGACCCGAGTGAAATACATATTTGCCAATCTTTTCATAAGTCTGGGGGCAGTGATATAACTAGGATTACCCAAGATATCAAACTCTAAAGTCCGATTAAAAACACCAACAACATCGGCAAACGCAGACCCCAAAGAGACGACACCAGCATGACGAAGAAGCTTAGACTGCAGGTGAGCAGACTAAAGTCGCGACGCTAAAAAAGCATAATGGACAGGCCGAATAAACACCAAGCCCTCCAAACAAAAAATGTAAAGTAGCGAGCCTCCACTGCCAGTCACCAAAACCCGGACTAGAAGCAACAACGAAACGCTCTAAGGAAGAGCGTGAGGCCGTATCAAAAGCTAGATGGGCCGACTCGAAAATGCGCGGCGCATAAGTACGCAGGGGGAAATATAGCTTAGTCACCCTCTGCATAACCATAGAAATACAAAACTCAAAATCGACACTATAACACTGTAACATGGAAGTAGTTAGAAAATCCTGAAGATTATTTCAGGATGAACTATACCGGGCGCATGCCTGCGAACAATTTCGTTTTAGTCTTGATGAAATGGATGTGGCTATGGTCATCTCTCATCCCCGTCTACCACAGTACCCACCACAATCGAATGATATTCGGAAGCAATATGTCTCCTTATCTTCCTACATCACTTTTTTTTTAGGTCAAACGGGGGTTAAACATTTTATCAAATAACTTATCTCCCTCTCCATTTTCCCCAAATGATTTATACATATGGATCGATATATCTCAATCAAATTCATGTGCAGTTTTTCATAAATTTGTGTAAATGGATCTTATATTGACGTACGTTTCGACACAAATTTAATGATACATGTATTGTAATTTTCTGATATATTTGGCCAAATTAAAACACATGATATCATGTTTCATGTAAATTGATTTATGTGAGAGTTTTCTAAAGATTGGACTCTATCCGTACAAAATATTTTAAACAAAATTCACAATTATCTCAACATTATCATTCCCAAAATTACGAGAAAATTTCATTTCTCTACGGTGCATTGTGGTAATTTCTACGGAGTACATTTTTAGACGCGCCGTATGCATTTGACAAATGCCTCATTTGAAGAGGCCGCATCCTGTCAGAAGTAATTATATGTCAGAAGGTCATAAGTAATATAGGCCGTTAGATCGCTTCATCTGGACGGATGAGAACGCGTGCGAGTTTTTGATGCTGAGGGTAATTTGGAGAACTTCCAGAGCGGGGGAGTGGGGTCGAGTTGGAACAAAAATTTCAGATTCATTCCAAATTTCAACTTTCTCTCTCTAACTGCTCTACTCTCCCCCTCTCTCTCATTTTAGATAAAAAAATATCAGTTCTAAAACTTTCTACGCATATCTAATCACACAAATTTTATCGATTTCGAACGAATCTAACCCGAAAATTCGAATATGACCTGGAAATTCCAAATAAAATCACACGAATTTCATCTATTAGATCATATTTTCTCTGAAATTCATTGATTTCCCCAAATCGTTTCAATTTGAATCTAGGGTTCGATTTCCCCCAAATCGTTTGAATTTGAGTCGATCGAAAAAGCATCAAATAAATTTCCTCCAAATCATTCGAAAATCATCAAATTGATTTCCCCCCAAAATCATTCAATCGATTTCCCCCAAATTATTCAGTCGATTGCAAAAAAATCCTTCGAAGGTTTTGAATCATCCAATTTACTGTGACTCAAAGGAAAAAAAAGTGAGTCAGGAAGTAGTTTTAATCAATTGAATCAGGTATTCGATTCTTTAACTTCAATCAATTGAAAAAAAAAATTTGTTTTTTACGTTTTTTTTTGTGCGCTTTTTGTTCTTGTAATCAAAAGTTCTTTTATTTAATCTTCTGCATTTGTTCTTTTCAATTTTCGATTTCGGATTTTGATTTGAATGAGTCATATGAAATGTTGCAGCAGCACTAAACACCTGGACATCAACTTTGAGTTTTCATTTTGCTATGCCTTGGTTCATAAAAATTGTACAGTATGTAGTAGATAATAGAGTCATGGAATTTAGTTGTTAATAGAGTTGTGTGTTTTAGGTAATGTAGTTAGCATTACTTGTGAGTTTCCTTTTGTGTCTCATTGCATCATGTGATGTGATTGTGTGCAATCTTAAAACTTTGGGGATGATGGCGCTGGTTTCTATCTTCACATTGTTGTGTGCTCAAATTGACTGAATCCTGCATCTTGTCTCATTGTTTGTGTAGATGCCTAAATTCAAATACTTGGGAGGTTTTTTGGTGAATAGATTGATTAGCAGAGACCTTTCGCAACTTAAACATTTGATACACGGATCTGCATTTGTAATTTTGGCCACTTTGTTGTATGTTCTACTTGAAAATAAAAAATGTAGATAAATCATAATGTGAAAATATTATTTAGCTTTTGAAATGCTTCAAACGCTGCCTTTATGATTTTTTTTATTATCCGTAAAAGTTGGATGCGCTTATGGTACTCTATGTTGGAGCAGTTACCATATTTGGGCTATAAATCCTTGCATATTTGAAAGTTGATGTTTGGTGTGTTGAAATGCTCCAACGATAAAGTTTAATAATGTCCACTTAGTGTTGTGTCTAAATAATATGGAATTATTTCCCATATGAGCATCTAAACACCAGTTATGTGTTAGAAACATGAAGAGGGTGCAACTTATTGTTATATTTGATTTGGATAAGTTATACTAGGGTTTTTTGGGAGAATTTTTGTGAGTTGAATACTGATGTATGGTAATTTGATGTCCCATGATTATATGATTCATTGGAGGACAGTGTGTGGAGGTTTAGCACGCTTGACTCGCGGTATGGAGCCGTTCACGGTATTATGAGTGTAAGTTCATACTTACCATGTCCTATGCTTGTTGTGAGCAATATGAATAAGTTTATTTCTAATATATGGTGTTATGATTACGTATGAATGACAATTGATTAGTTTCATCATGTTATGGTGTATGGAAACACGGTTTCTCACATACTGTATCTTTTTGGTTACTAGTGCATGCTTAAGTTCACACTTAATCGGTTCTATGACTGTGTATCAATAATGTTTAAAATAATGGTTACAATGATTGTATAAGAAAGATCAAAGAACGATTTCAAGTTGTGCCGCGGTAGGAGACCAATGATTGGAAAGCAGTTACGGCTCGACATTGGTGGTCATTATCACTGGTCGGACTGCTCCTTAAGGTTAACACGACTACTTTTGCACACGACCACTCACGTACCAAAGTTGGAGATTGCACACTCATACAATTACCCAAGAATCAGATGATGTGTTTTTGTGTATATCGTTCGATATAAAAATGAACACAATAGGCTTGATTATGTAGTGGGAGGAAAAAGATGTTATGGATACCAAAGGGTCAAAGCTTGATTATAGATTTAAAGACACCACTAATCATACAATTAACATGATAATAAACATGGTCTTGAATAGCTGCAATAAGCATAGTAGTAATGAGTATTACTACCAAGAGGTATGTAATGCTCAAGTCAAACAAGGCTTGAGAGCCATTACTCCAACAATCCCCCCACTAATAAGGGCGAACAAAGCTAACAAGAGAAACAAATCTTGGGTAAAGGTAAGGAAATACTTAAGCACCAATATCTTTCAATTTGAATTGACATATAGTGGAATGAGGCAACAACTTACTCTCTAGTGAGTGAATTGCTTCTTGAACTCATAAAAGTTCGGTTGAGACCCTCACAATACATATTTTCCTTAATAAAATATGCAAACTCCTCGATCCAATCGCTTTAAGGACATGCACACACCTCGGGTCTTGTGAGTGCTCTAGAAAAATAGCCCAATCTTTCATAGAAGGAGGTCAAACCTCCAGACTCACATAGGTGGTCCATCAAATGTTTCACTAAACACCACCACAAAGGGATATGGAACCATTAAGAGTAAAGCTCAACCTTTCACGAATACACGGTGAATCCTTCAAATCGGGATGTTACTAAATAGTATCAGAGCAAGTTTACTCTTGGGGGACAGTTGGATCTTCATATCCTCGTGTCGCGGTAAATGTGGGGTAATTGTGTCTTGAGCTCCTAATTGTACATGGTGGTTGTTTAATATGTCCTAACTAGTAAGCAAAGTAATTGATGGAGTAAGTCGTCGAGTGTGAACTTAGGGGTGTGGTTGAGTTCTGTTTGTTTCCTTTGCTCGTTGAGGTTTTTTGTGTTGTGTGACGTGTTGTTTCTCCTTGTTTATGAAATGTTACAATGTTTTTGTATTACGTGTGTGTCTGGTTAGTCTTATCTGAGCATTCAATGGTTGTTCGTGATAGGCGAAAGTCATATGCTTAACAAATATAAATTACCACACAAACCTATAAACGTAGTAAATGGGCAAGTGGGATCGTATCCACAGATAACGGTAATTATCTAAGTATGTCAAGTAACAAATAGGGGGTTTCAAGAGTATAAGTGATCAAGTATTAAAAATGCAAAAGAGTAAGTTGTAGACAAATGGAGGAAAACATATCGGATAATTAATACCCACTATCGTTCACCTAATTGGTCCTAGTTATCAACTAATCCTAATTCGTTGAGTACTTAGTTGTAGAAATATAATTTCCTATCGTTTCTTAATTGTAGTTAAGAAAAGAGATCAACCCTACCTAATAGCCCTAATCGGTGGATAACACGACGCCGGCCTAAATTCAATCCAGGGAAAGCATAAAGCAATTAAACGATATCAACTAAGATTAACAAGATCTAGACACACGCGGTTTTGATCTTCAATTAATATGTTTATTCTCTCTAACCTCATACTGATGTTCAGCATATAAATATTAGGCAAGTTCGTTGCTACTTGTGAATCTAACAATATAATAGATGTAGGCCTAATTAGTTTGCAACCTAATTAAGCAATAAATCAATCAATAACAATAAGCATGAGAGAATAAACAATACTCAAACAAATGAAAGAATTCGAATCAAACTCACAATTGTCGGTAAACTATAGTTTCGATGAACCGATCCGAAAGTAAAGGTCTTTAGCCTTGCATAGTCTTGAAAATAATCTCTAAATACTGAAAGATTACAAAACGGGATTAGGAAACCTGTCTAGTACGCCGACACAACGGGACGACTCGTTTAACCCGGCCTGGATACCGTCGAGTCGTCCACATCTCTCTAAGGTCTCGGGTAAAGTCATTCAGACTGGTCAGACGAGTCGTCTTCGACGGACTGGCTTTGGCAACATTTTTCAAACGGTCATAACTTCTTCGTTACTTGGCCTGCAAGAGCGTGTGACCACTTCCTGAAAAGCTAAGATCATGAGTTTTAATCTGTCATTGATGTCACTGCAAATTTCCAAGCGGTTTGGAAGTTATGAAGTTTCAAAGTTGACCTTCTGACAAATGGACTGAAATAATTTCCAACTTGTCCAAATCTTCTCGTATCGCTTCTTTGATCATCTTTCCTCGCTTCATTGTCGTTCCACACAAGTGCACATCAATCTTGAGGGCATAAATACACACAAAACCGCTAAATCTTATGTTAAATCACAGATACATTAATGATATAATTAGCCAACAAATGATCCAAAAGCAGTCATTTCGTATGCATTATATTGTACTCATATAAGAGAGTTCTGGTGCTCTCGTAAGCTACAAGTTTGGATATTATGTATTCAAACGGGAGCCTTACGCTGAGTAGTTATCTGATCTATTTTTTATTTGCAGAAGAGTGTTTCTATTAATGATGGTGTTCAAATTTTTTTTCAAATGTTTTTGTCTTGAAACGTTTGGTGTTTCAATGCTAACATTTTGCCCACTTATGTATCGCCTGCTTCTCTTGGCCAGAGTTGAATAGATACACACATGCCATTTGTTGAAAGAAGGTTGAACACATCGAATTGAGACAAATACAACTTTATTCAGTTTAATTGGAGATTGTGTTGGTCGGTGGTAGTAATTTAAAGTGTCATATGTTTCTTGTTTATTGTGATGGTCCTTTGTCCGAAGGTGAATTTTGAGGGTTGAGGTGACGGAAACTGTTAAAACGACTTAGGTGACACTTCTGTTATTGGTTATGCTGATTCGAATATACTAAGGCCCTGTGCGATTCAACTTATTCAACGGTGTTTTCAAATCAGATCAGATTTATTCAAATCAAATCAAATCAGATCAGCTTTATTCAAATCAAATCAAATCAGATCAGAATTATCCAAATAACAATCAATGAATGTAGTCTATTTTTAGTTATTAATTCGTCAAGTTGCAGTTAATTTATCAGTTAATTCAGTTCAGATCAAATCAAATCAAATTTATTCAAATCAAATCAAATCAGATCAGTTCAAATCAAATCAAATCAAATCAGATCAGAAAAATGCAGTCCAATCGCACAGGGCCTAAGTAGTGAGGTTGATGGTCATAATTCGAATGTTATGAGAATGTTTTGTCTTCCTTAATCACTTTGATTAGCTTAATCACTCTCCTATTCTCCAATTAGAGATCCCGGTAATGTAATTAGATGATACCATTAAGTTTGTTGAGGAGCTTTTGCTTAAAGAAAGTTCGGTTACATTCTCAATCGAATATCGTTTTGATAGTAATCTTAATCGTGAGAAAGCATTTTCTTAATCGTTAATTAATCTTTAACGTAAACCCGAAACAAAATTGTGATTGTTCCATTGTATCAGTTGAGGAGTGATGGGCGAATTGTCGTCAAATCCTATCAAATTACCACTATATCAGGCTAACTCGCAAGGGCAAGAGGGTATCGAATACACAAGGAAGAGGTCCGAGTCTAAATTGCAATTTCTATGTGGAAAAGAAATAAATAAAAGGAAATGTAAGACAAAATGGGGGGGGGGGGTTGGTTTGAATGTTGAAATAAACGAGTTGTAAACAATGATAATAAAGACGACTTACGGTGTTATCTCACAACCAATTATGCTATGTAATTCAATCAATCACCTAATTCTGCCATTCATGACAAATCTCGACTATTAGTCAATTAATCCGCTTTTGTGGGGAATTTGAGCAAACGCTTCCAAATTTCCCTCCTTTAATCCTAATTTATTTAGTGACCACTCAAACAAATCACAATTAAAGGAAGACAAGTACAATGATTAATAAAGGAAATGAAACAACCCATATTAGTATCTAATTAGCCGCAACCGTGATACTAATCAAATCTAATCTATTAGTTGCTTAATTAATTCCCCAATCACTAATTAGTCATAACCATACACTAAACATGTGAAGGTTGCTTCCTTTTAGGCTAATAATCAAATACCATCAATTATCAACCAAGCGTATGAAATACCCAATTCAATCCAATCAATCAATTAGAGAAAATAAGGATAAATCATGCATTGAAAAACAATGAATTAATTACAATGCATTTAAAGGCATAGTTGGGAAAATAAATATTTACCATAATATAAAAAGATGACTAATTACACTATGAGTCTTGGAAGAGAATTAGCCTCCCATACTAATTACTCACATACTAATTACTAGAATGAAAGCATGTGCGTTGCACGTGTCTCTTCATAATGATTTCAATTAATAGTACTAAATGATCTCCTATGTTAACGTTAGATGGAAAAAAATGTATACCCGATTAATTATTAAACTTTTATATCATATGTATAGTTTAGAGTTATGGGTCCGTATTATTATTGAATAAGATTATACCTAATTCAAATTGTCATTTAGTTGCTCGTCATGTGTCGCCTGGGAAAAATATAAAGGTAAGTTTTTATAGACTAAATGACAACTTAAGTATTCATTGGACCCATTCTTATGTCAATAAACTTATAGATGAGGAGTTAGCTTTCATTATCATTAAACACCAATAGCTTATGACGACGATATTTTGCTAAGAACAAAGTCACGTCACCTTGACATAATTCCACATAATCACTTTAAAATACATAAGTTTGGTTTTACTTGTTTTCACAATCTTGTGTAACACAAAAATACTACTCGTATAGTTTATGTATGTCTTAAATTTTGTTTGATGTTACGGAGTACTAACCATACTTAATTATAAATATGTAAGATAAAGTACTAAGCATATGATATCAATTGGTCGTCATTTTATAGATCGTACATTTGTTTTACATTTTTATAAGGATCATATTTCATGTTGTCGTAGCTAAAATCTTATAATGAAGTCATGCATGAATATTGGATCGGAATTCATCTTCGGCTATATTATCTTTTCTTATCTTGCTTTTACATATATTATTTTGTATTATGGGCGAACCCATCTATACGAAAATTAGATCCTAATGCCTTTCTTATTCTTTGATTATGGGATATGTAATATAGCTACTCAACTATAGTAGTTGGACATGTTTTTCTTATTAAATGTAGGTTCTGTTGTATATAAGACTTACCATAACTTACATTTCGTATAATTTTCATTGACTTTTTTCATGTTTGTGAGGGTGGATAGCTAACGATTTATAATGAGAGGTGTTATTCGTCGCCCACTCTATTACTAACATCGCCCGCATTATTCCCAGAATGCCCCTGCCCAAACCAAATATTTACAATATCTTAATCTAATTCCCAACGACCAACTAAGCTCATTCCCATTCCCCCCGACCTGAATTGCTCCATCTCACTTTAATAAGCAAAAAAATACACTGAATCTCTCGCCATTATTTCGACGACTCAATTCAACCTAAATTGCTGACCGCCAACACACAGCAAACCAACGTCAATACCACCATACGCCCACGTAGACATCGATGTCGATATCACGCAACATCGAGAGTACGCTGACGCTGTCATTTAGGTAGTTGATTTCGTCGTTAAATTGCAGACTTGGGTAGTTGGCGTCTAGTCGACACGGCTTAAATTTCAGACCCGGTCATCTGGTCAATACGTCTGATCCACAGGTAAGACGTGTGGTCAACATGTCTGTTGTGCTATAAGGACATGTAGCTAACACATCTGTTTTGTGACGTGGGACATCTGATCGACATGTCCGCGCTACGCACACATGTAGTGACAGAGCATTCATCACATCAATGACGGTTGGGCGTCAAGTATTCGATGAATAGTTGAAAGTTCTGGAACAATAGATTATTAATTAGAGCCATTGCAATTAGTATTAAAGTGAGCACTATGGTAGTGGTGGAAAAAGTGGCGGTGATGAGGTTGGGTGGTGAAATGTCAAATTCTTTTTGAAAGGAATGCCAGAGATATTTCTTCCATAAACTATTTGAGGTAATTGGAAACCTAGTCGCCTTCAAGAAAAACTTATTTGAATGTTAACTAATTTCGGATGTGATTTATGCAGAGGTCAAAATTGTAATAACTTGTAAAAAGTTGGGCAACGAAAGTAAAACTAGGGCGACGAATAGCTATTCACTTTATAATTAGTAGTTCGGAGTCCTAAATAAAACATATATTTGATTATTTTTATATATACTTGAATATTTTTAAAGAGGGGAAACGTACTAAACATGATTCCAAGTTCTTCTCAATGCTTTTATTTTAGTACTATTGAAACCATACTAGTATGTCGCTAGTAGTGTGTGCATGAATGGAAGTTAGTACATATAGGACAATGACTTGGATGTTGAGTTCCAGACTACGAGTAATAGGCTGATAGCTAAAAGTCCTACTACAACTAAGAGTCATACTATAATTAAAAGATGTGGATATTTAATAACTAATAGTATAATAATTTTCAAGTAGTATAATATATAGTTAGGAAATTTTTAAACCATAACAAGTTTATTTAGCCTCTTCGAGACTAAAGTGAAGCCTGGTAACATGAAACATGTTCACTTTAGTTTGTGTAAAGATTGCCTGTTACTACTAACTTAACTCTTCATCATGGGGGAAGAGTTTGGGTGATTTGGAAACCAGACGTATATGAGGTTAATGTGGAGAAGATGACAGCACAGATGATTCACATTTTGGTAATCAATAAGCAAAATAAGGAGAGATTCTGGTTCACACTGGTCTATGCATGGCTTCAATGACCAGTATGAAAGACTCAAACTCTGTCAAGATTTGATGGATATTGGAGCAAATTTGAATGAAGGTGGGGTAGTTGGAGGAGATTTCAATAATTTACTTTACCCTAAGGACAGATTGGGTTCAAAAGTGCAATTATCAGAGATCAGGCCTTTCCAAGACTGCCTGAATAATCGTGGATTGCAAGAAATTAAAGCTCAGGGAGCTAACTACACATGGAATAACAAGCAACTTGGAGACAATAGAGTGTATAGCAGAATTGACTGGATTCTTCATAATGATGAATGGCTTATGAATTATTTGGATAGTATGGCTACATTCCTACCAGAGGGCATGTTTGATCACACACCTTGTATAGTGCTGGGGAAAAAAGGACAGGGAATAGAAGTTTCAAATATTATAACATGTGGAGCAAAACCCCCACTTTTAATGATACAGTGATGAAGATTTGGGAGGCTGAAATCAGAGGCACTAAAAGCTACCAACTAGTGCAGAAGCTAAAAGCTCTAAAGCCTGAATTCAAGAAAATCAATAGAGAGAATTACTCTGACATTCAAAACAGAGTCATGGAGAGATCAGCAGAACTAGAGGGTATTCAGAAAAAACTACAAGAAGATCCAACAAATCATCAACTAATTCAGGAGGAAAATGGAGCTGTAGAGAGCCTAAGGAGATTACAGGATGCACAGAATAGCTATTTCAAACAGAAAAGCAAGGTAGAATGGCTAGAGGAGGGAGATGAAAACAATGCTTTCTTCCATATCTCAATCAAATCAAGGAGGAACTTCAATCAAGTCATACAAATCAAAGATATGGATGGATATACACAGAAGGATGATGCTGATCCAGGGAGCATTCTTAAGTTTTTATCAGAACATGCTTGGCTCTTCAAGAAAAGTTAAGAAGGTTCATATGAAGACTGTGAGAGCAGGGCCTTGCATTGATGAGTCTATGGAACAGGAACTGATGAAAACTGTATCACCAGAGGAAATAAAGGAGATTATCTTTGGTATTCCCAGAGATAAAGCTCCTGGGCCAGATGGTTATACAAGTGGGTTCTTCAAAAATGCATGGACTGAAGTGGGAGGATTGGTTGTGGAGACTGTAACTGACTTCTTTGAATCAGGGAAGATGTTAAAACAACTCAATGCTACAACAATCACTTTAATACCTAAAGTGAAGCAGCCAATCATGGCCACTGAATTCCGACCAATTGCATGCTGCAATGTGATATACAAGTGCATATCAAAAGTGATTTGCAACAGAATTGGATGTGTTCTCCCTAAAATCATCAGCAACAACCAAGGTGCTTTTGTGAAAGGGAGAAATATAGTTGAGAATGTGATGATTTGTCAGGATCTAATAAGGAAATATGAAAGATTGGGAAACTCTCCAAGATGTTTGATGAAGATTGACTTGAAAAAAGCCTATGATTCTATTGAATGGGCTTTTCTGGAGAATATGCTTGATGCTCTTAAGTTTCCAAAGAAAATCATTGATTGGGTAATGGAATGTGTCACTACACCCTCTTATACCCTTGGTTTAAATGGTGAGAAGTTTGGATTCTTTCAAACCAAGAGGGGCCTGGGGCAGGGGGACTCCCTCTCCCCTCTTCTATTTGCAATATACATGGAATATCTAAGTAGAATCTTGGATATAATCACTGGATTTGACTCCTTCAAATTCCATCCAATGTGCAAAACATTGAAGCTGAATCATCTGTGCTTTGCAGATGACCTGCTTATGTTTTGTAAAGGGAGGTTGAGTCAATAATGCTGGTGCTCAGAGCTTTTGTTACATTCTCACAAGCTTCTGGATTGCAGATGAATAACAGTAAGTAGAGCCCCTTGCCTTTAATAGCCTCTCCTTCTTGCTTGCTTACTTAGCTCTTGTCTCCTACTTCTCAGGATTGAAACATGAAAGCATTGATTGTAACACCCCACATTTTTGGGTTACTTTAAATGGTATTAAGTTTTGGGAAGAGTCTATTTTAAGTCCTGAAAGCCTCATTTTGGGAATTTAGAGCATACTTTCACTTTTGGAGACACTTTCCCGTTTTGGCAGTTGTTGGCAAAATTACCAAAAATATCCTTACTATATTTATTCTACCTATTAAATAAAAAAAAAGAAAAGAAAACAAAACCCTCCCAAAACCCCATCACACGCATAAGCCGCAGAGAAAAAGAAAAAGAAAAAAAAAAGAAAGAGAAGAAGGAGAAGAAGAAAGCCGCGCGAAAGGGAAGAGAAGAAGAGAAGGAGAGAGAAAGGGGGAGCCGCCACCACCGTAGACCGCCGCCCTTGCCGCCGGTCACCACCGCCACCCTAGCCACTTCCTCTTGATTTTATAATCAAGAGTAGTAAGCCTTAAATCCTCTTGATCATTATTTCTAATTAGGGCTTGCTTAGATTATTGCCTATTGTATTGTAATTTGGGTTAGATTGTTAGAAATTATCTAATTGAATTGTAATCATGCTAGATTATGGTTTTGAATGCATGATTGATTGGTTATGAAACTAGGGTTTTGAAATTAGGGCTTATGTGAAGTTTATGAGTGATTTTATGGGTGGATTGTTATGAAATTTGAAGGGGATGTTTATTATGAATTGGGTAAACGTTGGTTTTGATTTGGTGAAGTTCTAAAGTGATTTAATCGTGATAATACATTCTGTCCAGATCTGAAAATTGGCTTAAATGGTTGTTAAAGTTGTTATTATGGTGATTTAATGATAGATTCATGAAGTTAATATGCTTAGGGGGTTGTTGTGCGAATTTGGTGTCAATTGGAGTTCATTTGGTTGATGAAATCTAAGTTCTAAATTGTCTTAGATGCACTAGAAGGGTGTTGATTAGTAATTGGAGTGTTGTTGTATGATTTTAGGTTGTGTATTCGAGGAAGTTCCTTTTTAAGACTTGAATTGATCTTGAGAATTCACAAGTAAGGTAAGAACGTTGATCACAAACACCCTTGCCTTCTATTGAATCATTGATAAGTTTTGTGTGATCATCTATTGCTTTGTTTCACTCAATTGATCACATTGCATGATAATTGTTCTTAATTCCATTGTTGAATCCATATTACCGTTGTTTGACTTGTTTAATTGCTTCGCAAATCATCGCATGCGAACGGCCACTCAGCCGTTCTTCTTTCGGCCTCTCGGCCTTCGCCTTCCTCGGTCACTCGGCCCTCGGCCGTGGCCTTCGAGCCACTCGGCCTCTCGGCCGAGTGGTTAGTTGTTCATGCTCTTGCTGTTTCGTATGTTAGCGTGATTTGCTGTACGATCGTAATAAACTGTATCATCGAATAACTCATCCTCAAATAAGGTACATAAAATGGATGAAAGATAATTTATGGAATCCACCTAGAGTCTCGGCGTATGTTCAGCTCGGCTGACCGCCGTTATACCTCTGATCAAGGTACTGCTGGTCGGGTTAGCTACCGACTCTCTATTAGTCTTCCTCCTAGATGGACAACTCGTCCTACCGGCTGTCTAGCGAGGGGTGTGCACACTAGGGATTAATAGGGGTGTTTACTACGACTCTAGCTCGAACATAGTTCGTTAAGTGGGGCTATGGGGTAGGACCCTAGCTTAAATAAAATAACTAATTCTGTTGTATGAGCGGCGATGCTCTTTTGACATTACTATCTATTGTTAACGATATTCTTGCGGTATAACATCAATTCGTTCTTGTTAGCTACGCGCCTCAAGGCGCGTATCTTATCTTGTTTATTTATGCTTATTGCTTCTTACTCAGCCTGTGCTGACGTTCTGTTTCTGGTTTGTCCCTACCTTATTCTGGGGCCTATGTCAATCTTCGATGGCATAGTTGACAGGTCTTGAAGTGTGGCTGCATGTTAGGGTAGCTGGTGCATGAGTGAGAATTATTTCATAAGACATATTTCAATAAAGACTTTATTTCATTTCAGTTGTAATTCGATATTTCGTTTGAGAACTGTAGGTTCGACATTTTAAGTCTTCCGCTGTATTTGTTTTTATTGGTATTGTAATTGAATTTCTAGCCTAGCAGTTGACTCGATAGTCAATTGTGGCGTGACAATTCTAAATTATTTCTATTTATAGTTGGTCAAAATTTAGGGTTGTTACAGTTGGTATCAGAGCCTTAGGTTCTGATTCGTCGAGTCTACAAGAGTTTTCAAACTTGTTTTCGAAAATCATTTAAATTGGGAATGGGATGGGTGCATTCATTCGCATGCTATGTGCTAACAGCTACGTGTTACTAAAGAGAGAATGACTCATATTAACAAGGGTTAACTTATGTTCTATTTGGAGTACGCAAAACGTTTGGGATACTAACGCGCTTAGTTGATCTCTTTGGAATACTGACAGAATGGCAGGTTCACAAGTTTATGTTTGGGAGTTCGGTCCGTCTGGAGTGAGTTCGATGGATGGTCCTTGGTCTATAATGGATCACATAGCTTATTCTTCTGAAACTTTCCAAGATCGAATGAGAATTGGAGAGACTGTTGAGAGTTATGTAGCCAGAATGAGGGCTAAATTTGTTGAGGCTGTTGAAAGATTTCCATGGGTGGCTAGGAATGAGGTTCAAGTGTTTGTGACATTGGTGAATTTGAGGGCACTTTCCCGTTGGGAAGAGGTTCGAGCTAGATATGAAAGGAATGCTTATTATGCATGTCTCTCAGGAAATTCTGAATACTTGAGGGATAGATCAGGTAGACCAATTACCCTCGATCGATTGGAGGCAATTCTAGAATGGGAGTATGAAGTATCTTTTAACCCAAACCTTGCACCTGAAAATGGTCCAGTCTACATACCCCCTGTGCCCATAAACCCACACCTCAGTAACCCTGTTCCGGAGCCTCATGGAACCAGTTCGATGAGTGGAAAGAGGGCTCAGTCCCAAGAGCATGAGGGATCTACCCAGCTGAGATTTAAGAAAGTTAAGATTGAGATATCCAACCCTTCACCTAACCCACCATCCTCACCTGTAGGGGAGGATGTGCCTGGGGAAGCAAGAGAGGACGTGCCTGAAGAAACTGAGGAAGAGGAGCCTATGGAAGAGGAGGAAGTTGTTATTCTTGAGCCTCCTGCTAAGGAGATAGTTGACATCAGTTCTGGTGAGGAGTCGAGCGACTCGGAGCAAGACGATGGAGGAGAAGTTCCAAACGATGGGGATTATGATCCTAAATTTGATATTTAAAGGATGATATACAGATCTACAAATAAAGGCATAAGGCCTAGCTACTATTGACTTCGAGTGTGCTTTGTTGTTAAACTTTAGCATTTAATGTCTTGTTTAATTTTCGTCAAACTTTTATTATCATTTACTCTAAGCTGGGGACAATACCCCATACTATTATGTTATTTCAATAAATTCACGAAGTTATTGCGAACTAAATGCTATTTGCTCTTAATTGTGCGATTGATGTTGCTTTTGTCGAAAGTTCGTGCGGCTGAGGTTCTAAACCCGGCACGGCCATGTTATTATTACCGAGATTCGTGCGGCTGAGGTCCTGAACCCGGCACGGCCCGTGCTACAGTAACCGAGACGGGATACAAAAAAAAAAAAAAAAAAAAAAAAAAAAAAAAAAAAAGTCTCTAGAAAGTTAAACTCGTGCGAGACGAATAGTTAGTTACTGATTTCGATATATTACTAATTCTGCCCTGAATTGCTATTTTGATTCGCCGTTTACGCGATCTGTTATTGTTGTTTTGATTGAATTCTGTATATTCATGCTTATATATGTCGATATGAACATGAGAGTGAAGTGGGTTACATCTGATACAACCGTTATTACTTATAGCATGGTGCGAAACAATGTCCCCGACTTGACAGCCATTTTAGCACAAATGGCGCAGCAACAGCAGGTTATGATTGAGGCTGTGCAGCATATGGCCCAGAATAATGCTAATAATGTCTACAACAACAACAATACTGCAACTAACGGTAATGGGGCTACAGCTGCTAATGGTGATGATCTGTTGTTGGCTAAGATGTCAGATGCTGTGCAGAAGAAACGGCCTGACAACTTTACTGGGAAAGGGGAACCAAGCATCTTGCTTGACTGGATTGAGGATATGGAAAGGATTTTTGCTGCTGTTGGTGTTCCAGATAACCTAAAGGTAAAAGTTGCTGCATTTTATCTTAAGGAGGTAGCTGGAAGATGGTGGATGAAAATTCAGGAGGAGTTCTATAAGCCAGTGTTGGAGGAGAAAGCTGATGGTTCTGTTATCCAGAGATTTAGGGACTGGAAAGTTTTCAAGTATATCTTGGAAAAGGAGTTCTTCCCAGATCACCTGAAGGAACAAAAGGCAGCTGAATTTGAGGCATTTCAGCAAACTGAAGGCATGTCGGTTAAGGAATTTCATGATAAGTTTGAGGATTTGAATAGGTTTGCTGAGAGTGTGACGCCTACTGAGACTGCTAGAGCTGCCAGCTTTCGCAAGAAGCTGCTTTGGAGCATTAAGGGATGGTTTGCTTCTGAGCGATTCCATACCGTCAAAGATGTTTATGAGAGGGCTACAACAGCTGAACAGAATATGGAGACAATGAGTGCTGAACTTGGAGGAAAGAGGAAAGAGACCCCCTTTGACTTGGTGAACATACCCAATAAGAGAGGAAACTTCGGGGATTTCAAAGGAAAAGCCCAGTCTGCTGGAGCTGAGAAGTCTAACTACAAGAATGTTTCCTACAACCGAGCTCGTAGCCAGAACTCTGAGATCGAGAAACCTTGCAACAAGTGTGGATTTAGACACGCTGGGAAAACTTGCAATGGTGATAGGATCACATGTTTCCATTGTGGAAAGCTTGGGCATAAGGCTAGTGTATGCTACTCTAGGATAAATGGAAAACCATCTATGGCATCTGGGAGTAACTCTGTAGCACCCAATCGATTTCAGAACTTCAAGGCTCAAACTGGCTATGCAGGTTCGAACAATACCTACAAGAACCCGGCACCAACAAAAGGGACAACCTATGTGGCGCCAGCTAAGCAGGCTGGATCGGCCAGTGTGGCCGCCCCGGCTAAGAAGGCCACAGGTCAGTTGTATGCCATGAACCCAGAGGAGAATGAGAACACCGACGTCGTATCGGGTAAATTTCCTGTTAACTCAGCACTTGCAAATGTTCTTTTTGATAGTGGTGCGTCCCACTCGTTTATTGCTGATAAGTTTGTTGAGAAATGTGGACTTAGGGATAGTTCTGGCGTAGACCTTGAGTTTTCATTACCTGATGGGTCTAGTATTGCATGTAAGAGTCAGTTTAAAGATGTACCTATAGTGATTTGTGGACATGAGTTCAAATCTGATTTGATAGCTTTTCCTCTAACTTATTTTGATGTAATTTTGGGGATGGATTGGATGGGAAAGTATAAAGCAAGAATAGATTGTTGGATAGGGAAAATATCACTTCGAGGACAGAAAAACACCCACGTGACTTATCGTGTACTACCCAAGAAACCAAGAATTAAGTTTGTATCAGCTATGAACCTGAAGAAACAGATGACCAAGGGAGAACCTCTATTCTTATGTCATGTGCGAGACACTAGAGTAGAATACCCAGAGTTGAGTGATGCCTCTGTTGTATGTGATTACCCTGATGTTTTTCCTGAAGAAATACCCGGGATGCCACCCAAGAGGGAGGTAGAGTTTAAGATTGAGCTAGTCCCAGGTACGGGACCGATTGCTAAGTCACCTTACCGAATGGCACCGGTAGAGATGCAAGAGCTTAAGAAGCAACTAGATGAGTTGGTAGAGAAGGGATATGTTAGACCAAGTGTCTCACCTTGGGGAGCACCAGTCTTATTTGTGAGGAAGAAAGATGGGTCGATGAGACTGTGCATCGATTATCGAGAACTGAATAATGTCACCATAAAAAACAGATACCCCTTACCTAGGATTGATGATCTGTTCGATCAACTTAGGGGTGCAAGCGTGTTCTCTAAGATTGACTTGAGGTCTGGATATTATCAGTTGAAGGTAGCTGAAGAAGATGTGCCAAAGACTGCGTTTTCAACTAGATACGGACACTATGAGTTCACGGTTATGCCGTTTGGGTTGACCAACGCACCTGCAGTGTTCATGGATCTCATGAATCGCACATTCAGACCCTACTTGGACAAATTTGTGGTGGTATTCATTGATGATATCTTAATTTACTCCAAGACTGAGGAGGAACATGAGAATCACTTGAGGATTGTGTTGGAAATTCTGAGAGAGAAGCAGTTGTATGGTAAATTCTCGAAATGTGAATTCTGGTTAAACAAGGTAGCCTTTTTGGGACACGTGATATCAAAAGACGGAGTTGCAGTAGATCCAGCTAAGATCAAAGCTGTTAAGGATTGGCCGACCCCAAAGAATGTAACGGAAATTAGAAGGTTTTTGGGATTAGCTGGCTACTACAGGAGATTTGTAAAGGACTTCTCTAAGATTGCAAAACCAATGACTACTTTAATGAAGAAGACTACGAAGTATAAGTGGGATGACACTTGTGAGAAAGCCTTTCAGACTCTTAAGGAACTGTTAACCACGGCGCCAGTGCTGGCACTACCTGATGAGAATATACCTTATGAGGTTTACACGGATGCTTCGAAGAATGGTTTAGGATGTGTCCTTATGGAGAACAGGAGAGTGATTGCCTATGCGTCTAGGCAGCTCAAGAGTTATGAGGAGAATTATCCGACCCATGATATGGAGTTAGCAGCCGTGATATTTGCACTGAAACTGTGGAGACATTATTTGTTTGGGGTTACATTCAAGATTTTCTCTGACCACAAGAGTTTAAAGTACATTTTCACACAGAAAGAGCTGAATATGCGTCAGAGAAGGTGGTTGGAGTTGATTAAGGATTATGATATGGAGATACAGTATCATGAAGGGAAGGCGAATGTTGTAGCTGACGCATTGAGTAGAAAGTCACTACATTCAGTTCAATTAGTTGTTCAAAGGCAGAAACTGCGAGATGAATTCCTTAATTTCGGGGTTCAGTTGACAGAATCAGGAGCAACTTCAGGGTCAACAGCGATTGAGAACGATATAATCGAGGAGATCAAGGGTTTACAAGAGATTGACGAGCTGCTGATGGGTAAAGTGACAAAAGAACCTGAGTTGTTCAAAAGAGGTGATGATGGAGTGATTCGATTCCAAGAGAGAGTCTGTGTACCTAATAACACTACTTTGAGGGATAAAATCCTAACTGAGGCCCATGCGAGCAAATACTCGGTACATCCAGGTGGAGACAAGATGTATCAGGATTTGAAAAAGGTGTTCTGGTGGTCAGGAATGAAGAAGGATGTGGCTGATTTCGTGGCTAGGTGTTTGGTTTGCCAAAAGGTTAAAAGTGAACACAAAAGACCCCAAGGCAAACTACAACCCTTACCAGTACCAGAGTGGAAATGGAGTTCCATATCTATGGATTTCATTGCTGGATTACCTAGGACGCCTAAGGGCAACAACATGATTTGGGTAATAGTAGATAGGCTGACAAAGTGTGCGCATTTCATACCAATGAAGGACACGTGGAAAAAGAAACAATTGGCCGATGCATACATTCATAACGTGTTAAGGCTTCACGGTACACCAAAGGAGATTGTCTCTGACCGCGACGCTCGTTTTGTCTCTCGTTTCTGGAAGAAGTTACAGGAAGCCTTGGGAACTAGACTCTTGATGAGTACAGCCTTCCACCCTGCAACCGATGGTCAGACAGAGAGGACAAATCAGACCTTGGAGGATATGCTAAGAGCCTGCGCTCTACAGTACCAAGGAAGTTGGGAGGACAAGCTGGATTTGATAGAGTTCTCTTACAACAACAGCTACCAAGCTTCGATCAAGATGGCACCATATGAAGCTCTTTATGGTAGGAAGTGCAGGAGCTCTATCTGTTGGAATGATATCAGTGAAACAATGGTTTTGGGTCTAGATTACATTCAGGAAATGACCGACCAGGTCAAACTGATTCAGGAAAGACTTAAGGCTGCGCAGGACAGACAAAAGAGCTATGCAGATAAGACTCGCAGTCAAATTGAGTTTAATGAAGACGACATGGTACTACTACGAGTGTCACCTGTCAGAGGTGTAATGAGGTTTGGGAAGAAAGGAAAGCTGAGTCCTAAGTTCATTGGACCATACAGAGTGATCAAACGAGTAGGCGAAGTCGCTTATGAGTTAGATTTGCCAGCGAATCTTGAGAAGGTCCACAATGTGTTTCATGTATCCCAGCTCAGGAAATACATTAGTGATCCAACTCATGTACTCAACCCTGAGACCATTGAGCTTGATGAAACAATGACTTACGAGGAAGCACCATTGAAAATTTTGGACACCAAGGTGCGCAAAACTCGACGAACTGAGACTCAAATGGTGAAAGTTCTGTGGTGCAATAACAACGTTGAAGAAGCAACTTGGGAAGTGGAGTCAGTTATGCGTGAGAAGTACCCCCACCTGTTCGTTTAAGGTATATCCGGTTCGGGACGAACCTTTATTTTAAGGGGGATGAGAGCCTCGCGCGCCTTGCCTTTACTTGTTCCAAATTGCTTGTTGATGTGATCTTTACTTTATGATGTGTGCCTTGACTCATATGTTGATCGATTCTCCGTACCTTGAGTACAATATTTCCAACTCAATTTACTTCTCATTCAATTACTCTATTGTGACAATTCGAGCATGCTCTTATCTCAAACATGTTCTAGTTTCTTTCTATTCTATTCTACCCTGTGATCAATGTTACTAGTTAAGAGCGTACCTTTTAAAGGATGGGTTTAAAGATTCGGGACGAATCTTTGTTTTAAGGAGGGAAGATTGTAACACCCCACATTTTTGGGTTACTTTAAATGGTATTAAGTTTTGGGAAGAGTCTATTTTAAGTCCTTAAAGCCTCATTTTGGGAATTTAGAGCATACTTTCACTTTTGGAGACACTTTCCCGTTTTGGCAGTTGTTGGCAAAATTACCAAAAATATCCTATTAAATAAAAAAAAAAAAAAAAAACAAAACCCTCCCAAAACCCCATCACACGCATAAGCCGCAGAGAAAAAGAAAAAGAAAAAAAAAAGAAAGAGAAGAAGGAGAAGAAGAAAGCCGCGCGAAAGGGAAGAGAAGAAGAGAATGAGAGAGAAAGGGGGAGCCGCCACCACCGTAGACCGCCGCCCTTGCCGCCGGTCACCACCGCCACCCTAGCCACTTCCTCTTGATTTTATAATCAAGAGTAGTAAGTCTTAAATCCTCTTGATCATTATTTCTAATTAGGGCTTGCTTAGATTATTGCCTATTGTATTGTAATTTGGGTTAGATTGTTAGAAATTATCTAATTGAATTGTGATCATGCTAGATTATGGTTTTGAATGCATGATTGATTGGTTATGAAACTAGGGTTTTGAAATTAGGGCTTATGTGAAGTTTATGAGTGATTTTATGGGTGGATTGTTATGAAATTTGAAGGGGATGTTTATTATGAATTGGGTAAACATTGGTTTTGATTTGGTGAAGTTCTAAAGTGATTTAATCGTGATAATACATTCTGTCCAGATCTGAAAATTGGCTTAAATGGTTTAAAGTTGTTATTATGGTGATTTAATGATAGATTCATGAAGTTAATATGCTTAGGGGGTTGTTGTGCGAATTTGGTGTCAATTGGAGTTCATTTGGTTGATGAAATCTAAGTTCTAAATTGTCTTAGATGCACTAGAAGGGTGTTGATTAGTAATTGGAGTGTTGTTGTATGATTTTAGGTTGTGTATTCGAGGAAGTTCCTTTTTAAGACTTGAATTGATCTTGAGAATTCGCAACTAAGGTAAGAACGTTGATCACAAACACCCTTGCCTTCTATTGAATCATTGATAAGTTTTGTGTGATCATCTATTGCTTTGTTTCACTCAATTGATCACATTGCATGATAATTGTTCTTAATTCCATTGTTGAATCCATATTACCGTTGTTTGACTTGTTTAATTGCTTCGCTAATCATCGCATGCGAAGGGCCACTCGGCCGTTCTTCTTTCGGCCTCTCGGCCTTCGCCTTCCTCGGTCACTCGGCCCTCGGCCGTGGCCTTCGAGCCACTCGGCCTCTCGGCCGAGTGGTTAGTTGTTCATGCTCTTGCTGTTTCGTATGTTAGCGTGATTTGCTGTACGATCGTAATAAACTGTATCATCGAATAACTCATCCTCAAATAAGGTACATAAAATGGATGAAAGATAATTTATGGAATCCACCTAGAGTCTCGGCGTATGTTCAGCTCGGCTGACCGCCGTTATACCTCTGATCAAGGTACTGCTGGTCGGGTTAGCTACCGACTCTCTATTAGTCTTCCTCCTAGATGGACAACTCGTCCTACCGGCTGTCTAGCGAGGGGTGTGCACACTAGGGATTAATAGGGGTGTTTACTACGACTCTAGCTCGAACATAGTTCGTTAAGTGGGGCTATGGGGTAGGACCCTAGCTTAAATAAAATAACTAATTCTGTTGTATGAGCGGCGATGCTCTTTTGACATTACTATCTATTGTTAACGATATTCTTGCGGTATAACATCAATTCGTTCTTGTTAGCTACGCGCCTCAAGGCGCGTATCTTATCTTGTTTATTTATGCTTATTGCTTCTTACTCAGCCTGTGCTGACGTTCTGTTTCTGGTTTGTCCCTACCTTATTCTGGGGCCTATGTCAATCTTCGATGGCATAGTTGACAGGTCTTGAAGTGTGGCTGCATGTTAGGGAAGCTGGTGCATGAGTGGGAATTATTTCATAAGACATATTTCAATAAAGACTTTATTTCATTTCAGTTGTAATTCGATATTTCGTTTGAGAACTGTAGGTTCGACATTTTAAGTCTTCCGCTGTATTTGTTTTTATTGGTATTGTAATTGAATTTTTAGCCTAGCAGTTGACTTGATAGTCAATTGTGGCGTGACAATTCTAAATTATTTCTATTTATAGTTGGTCAAAATTTAGGGTTGTTACATTGATGATATTATTGAAGTTTCGAGGTTCAGAATTGGAACATTGCCATTCAAGTATCTTGGGATTCCTATTGCAGCTAGGAAATTAAGTGTCATTGAGTGCACTGTTTTAACAGAGAAGATAGTCAGCAGAATTCGAGCCTGGGGTAACAGAAAACTTTCATATGCTCGGAGGGCTACCTTAGTTAAGGCTGTTCTCCTTCATCTTCACTCATATTGGGCTCAAATTTTCTTGATTCCCAAAACTGTACTAAGGAAGATAAATGTCATTTGCAGGAATTATTTGTGGGATGGTAGTGAAAATTACATGAGAGCCCCCCTGGTGGCTTGATGTTTTAAATCAACCAAAGTGAACCCCATCTCATCGACACGGGCGCTTCTATGATCAACCCGCATACATAAACTCACTTACTATCAAGATCTCCAAATGAGCTCTATCTCTGTTGTGTCTTGCCAATAACAAATAAAATTACAACGCGAGAGAGCTTTCAGCACATTATCACATATCTCATCAAGAGAAACGTCAATTTCTCTAATACTTGGATGGCCTAATTTATCACACCAAATAAACTTTTCATGCCAAACATCTTATTGACTATATTTTATTGTAATTGTCACATGTCAACTTTGTAGCCGACGAAATGTATGGTTATCATTTCTCATACGTCAAACTTCTTGTTGACAAAGCTTTACAATTCTCTTGTGCACAGTGACATTATATTGACTTCGGCTAAACAAATGATGTGATATTTGGGCACAATCTCACCAGTATCTCATTTCATGTTGGTAAGACTGTACTTCAATATTTAATACCTCGTTCAGGGAGTATAAATGATTTATGCTTTTCTAGAGCACATTTTTCGTAAAAATAGCTATATACTCATCATATAACACTACTATAAAAACAAGTATAGACATCAGTTAATAGACATCACAAGTCTAGAAAACTGATGTATATATGCAACCGGTGGCATTTTTGAAATTATGACCAAATAATAGACATCAGTTTTATTAGCAAAACTGATGTCCAAAAATAGACATCAGCCTTTTTAAAATAACTGACGTCTATTATTGGCATATAGACATCATATATTTCGAAAAACTGATGTCTATCCCTACGACATCTTTTTTTTTTTTTTTATTAATTGTTACTCCCAAGTCCCAATTATTCCGTGACCTAATTAAATGATGAACTCATTGTTTGGTATCCTCTTTCGTGTTATTCATTGACCCCTAACCTCCATTACTGCTCCTCTTCATTCTACAACTCTCTCAATTTTTTTTTCTCTCTCTCAATCTCAAATCACAACTTTTCTTCCATCCTTCTCAGATCTTGTACGATGAACTTCTTCCCATTCTTAATTTCAAAAACAACTTGATTAAGGTTTCTTTTGTTCGGTTTCTCTGCATTATTATCCTTAAATCTTCATTTTCCTTTTTTTTTTTTGGGTTTGAATTCAGATCTAGAAGTACAACAACAATATCAAAATTACAAAAGAAAGTGGATTACAATCTCAGGAAATCGGAGTTTTGAAGGTATTTCTAGTGCTTTTTTCCCGTATTAATATTGTGCATGTGATATTTGATGAGTTTGTAAGTGGTGGTATCGAAGTACAATCTTAGACGAAATCGGAGTTTGTGGCGGAGCCTGGTCTGGAACTCAAGATCTGTATAGAATGAATTTGCTATTACATATTTGATGCACATTAGTAATAGCAAATTCTCATATGAAGTTAGATCTGTATATATATGACATTAGTAATAGCTGTGTTCTTTACACATAAATTAAATTACTTCAATTTCAATTCAATTTATTATACTCAGTTTCATCTTCAATCAATCCAATTAAAGCTGTGTGTCTATACACATAAATTTCAATATGAAGTAGTCAGTTTCATCTTCAATTTAAAGCTTTGGGTTCCATTTATCTATTTGATTATGTGTGTTGCTTTTAGTTTTCTTATTGTTAAATAAAATCTCATATGAAGTTATTTCTGTAAGCTAGGTTTCTTCTCTTTGTTTCTTTGCAGGAATTCTGGATCTCGAACCCAAGATATTACAGTTTGCATATTTTAAAATTTTATGTTAATTTGTATTGGGGTTTAATTCGATATTTGTAATCTTTGTTGTATACTATTTTGAGTATGTTGTTTTAGTTGTTCACTTTCTAGATCTTGTGTTTGTGATTTGTACTCTGTACCAAACTGCACATCATTTGTAGGACACAACAATTAATAAATGAATTGAAGTGCAAACTTATCGTTCAATAAGTGTTCCCTGATATTCATCTTCTATGGACACCGTCACGTGTATATAACGGCGGTGAAATTTTTTTTTTAATATTTTTGGGGAGGATAGACGTCGGTCTTTGTAGAAAGACTGATGTCTATTCTAGTAATAGATGTCAGACTTCCCAAAAAATTTGATGTCTATTGCACTAAATAGACATCAGTTTTATTGAAAAGTCTGATGTCTATTAAAAGTAATATTAAAAGTAATAGACGTCAGACTTAAATCCGATGTCTATTCATTTTCAATAGACATCACCCACATTAACGTCTACCTAACAACTGACGTCTATGACTTTAAAACTCCGATGTCTATTTATCTTTTTGTTGTAGTGTAACCTTCAGGGTAAGATTTAAATCACAAAGAAAAGTTATTGACATCTTTTGTATGATTAATATCAACATTGCACGAGTATATACAATTTTCAATTTATGCATACTCGTCTAGAGTCTCTAACTATATTTACATCATATATTGCTACTAGTTCATAAGGTGATTCATAATATGCCACCCATCTACATTATGTCATAATGATATCGTTCCACAACCATACTTTTTTACAAAATAAACAAGTGAGCAATCAACAAATAATAAAAAATTTATCAACTTATTCAGTATATAACCCATACTCTTATAGAGTAATTTAAAGAACATATTTGATCAAAAGATACAATCTTCGATCTCACGTTTCTTACCTATTTCACTACAAGAAAATGTTCATTTGCGACCAAAATTACGTCGGGCGGGATTCTCGTCGCAAAAAGGCATCTTTTACGACGAGATTTTTGATCTCGTTGTAAAAAATAATATCATCTACGAAGGTCAAATTTCTCGTCACAAAATGTAATATAACACGACGAAAATTAGTTTCTCGTCGTAGATAATAAATCAATTACGATAAGATTCAGTTTTCGTCGTAGTTAATAGATCACCTGATTCTCGTCGAAGATAATTGATTAGCTACAATGGGAATCTCTTTCTCGTTGTAGATAATCAAATTATTTACGATGACACTCGATCTTCGTCAAAAAAAAAAAAAAAAAAAAAAAAAAAAAAAAAACTTAAAGAACTAAAATTAGAGCTAAGATAAAGTGAAAAATATTCAAAAAAAAAATATTTTAATCAATTTGTAATGCAACTGAGTGGATTGATTATAAAATTTGATTTCATTTGTTGAATTCTTTGTGAAAACTACTATGGAATAGTTGTTGATAGATTGTTGTGTGATAATAAGTTTGAAAAAAAAAAAAGCACAGCAACAAGTTTAAGGGTAAAAAAAATGATCGTGTAATACCCAAATTATAATGATGTTTTTAAGAGATTTAAGGATTCATATGAGAGTTTAAAGGAATTGATAGTGCTTATTACACAAACAAAGTCGACTTTCAAAGTAGAGAACTCATGTGCTAAGAACTCCACATTTAAGCGTGCTTAATGAGGAGTAGTCTTAGGATGGGTGACCTCCTAGGAAGTATTTCAAGGTACGAATGGGTGAGATCAAATTGCACCATAACGAAGTACTTCCAGTCCATGTGAAGGAAAATAGATTAAATTCTGTTATTATGTGTTGTCGGAAAAAATAATTACGACGAGAAAAACTCGTCGTTAAAGAGCATTTACGACGAGAAAACCACCTCGTACGACTCGCGACCGGACGGGATTCTTGTCGTAAAAGACCATTTACGACGAGTTTTGGCGGATTTGCGACGAGTTTGCCCCGTCGCAAATCAACGTGTTTCTTGTAGTGTAATGAAACCATCTAAATATATGTATTGAGCATGTCCAAATATATTTTTTTAAAAGGATAATACGACAGTAGTAAGGATCCTGACATATATGCATGCATAACATTAAAACGAATTTGTAACATAACATTATTACTATTAAAACCATAATTTCAAATTATGATAAATGTAAGCCCAAACTCATATAAGAGGTCGTCAAGTAAAAATGCATAATAAACCATTATTGGGAACTGTAACTTCTTTCTCATAATCTTACAACGCCAGGGGAAACTGCTTCATATTTTCTATTTATATTTAATATCATATACTTTAAACTCTTAGTCAAAGTGACAGGCTAAAGTCGTATTCCTAAAATCAAATATATTACCACACAAACTTAAAACGTAGTAATGGGTCAGTGGGATCGAATCCACAGAGAACGATGATTATCTAAGTATGTAAAGTAACCAAATGGGGGGTTTTAGAGTATAAATGATCAAATAATTAAAACACAAAAGCGTAGTTTGTAAATCAATTGAGGAAAGATCTCGGACAATTAATACCCACTATCATTCACCTAATTCATCCAGTTATCAATTTAATCCTAATTCGTTGAGCACTTAGTTGTAGAATATAATTTCTAATCGTTTCTTAATTGTAACTAAGAGGAGAGATCTGCCCTACCTAATAGTTCTAATCGGTGGATAACAAAGAGGCGCGCCTAAATTCAATCCAGCGAAAGCATAAAGCAATTAAACGATATCAACTAAGATTAACAAGATCTAGACATACGCGGTTTCGATCTTCAGTTAATATGTTTATTCTCCCCTAAATCTAATCACGATGTTCAGCATGCAATTAGACCTAGTTTCTACTAATCGATTCAACAATCAAATAATTAATCCTTTAATTGAGAATCTAGCAATAAAGATTAATCTAAGGTTAATTAGTGGCCACCTAATTAACAACAAATCAATCGATAATAACAATCAAATCAAGAGAATAAACAATGCTCAAATGAAATTAAGAATTAGAAATCAAACTCACAATTGTCGGTAGATAATAGATTCGATTAATAATCCGAGAATAAAAAGGTTTTAGCCTTGCATAATTCTTCAAAATAATACTTTAGGTCTTGAGAAAATTGAATGAAAAATAATAAAACGAAACTTAGGTTTAAATAGGAAAAGATTACAAAACGGGTTTAGGAAATTAAACCCGTCCTTACGCCGATACGGCAGCGGACGAGTCATCCGGATCGGGACGACTCGTCTGCCCTGGGACGAGTCGTCTGGCTTGTTTCGTCCAAATTGCTGAAATCACTGTGGGAGTCATCTGGCTTGGGACGACTCGTCCGCCACTGGACAAGTCGTCTGGCAATGAATCTTCGTACGTCCGTTCTTCTAGTCTCCGGATCTTCTATGCTTCTCAGGATTCATTGTAACCAGCATCAATTCATTCCCGAACTAGCAAAAATCACCAAACTCGCATATATATTCTTCAAATAGGCTCAAAAACACAATCAATAGATGCCACAAATGATCCGAAAACAGCATGAAAAACCAATATAAACGCCACTAAACCCACTCTAAAATGGGTTGTATCACAAAGGTTTTTCTTACTTGCTTGTTTTGAATCAGGTCAGAAGTAAAGTTATGTCAGAAGGTCAGAAGTAATCTGAGCCACACATCTTGATCTCCACTAACTCTCATAACTTTAGTTGCTCCGTAACTCCAGTAACTATAGAACATAACTCCAATAACTTTACAACTCTAACTTAACAATATTTGACTAAAATACGTAACTTCAACTTAACTCAAATAACTTCAATAACTAAAACACGTCTTTTAATATAACTCCATTAACTACAACACGTAACTATAATAACTCTAATAACTATAGAACACGTAACCCCGACTTAACTTCAATAACTTTGATAACTCCGATAACTGTAATAACTCCAATAACTTTAATAAAAAAAATCGAAAAAAAAAAACAGAAAAAATGATCCCTCTTATTTTCTCTCTCCTCCTCCACCATCCCACCACCACCACCACGCACCAGCCTTCCACCGCCGCCCCTTGCACCGACCACCACCGCAGGTGACGAGACCACCACCACCAGACTCGCGCTGGTCAGGCGACCCCACGGCGCCACCGCATCCATCGCGCCACCGCCTCCATCGTCCTCCTTGCCTCTTTATTCTTATTTTCTCTCTCCTCTCCCACTCCCTTCCCCAGCCCCGATCCGCAACTGCCGCTCCTCCCATGACGTTCGGCGCCCCTCCCCCGACGTTCGCCGGCCCTCCCCCGATGTCGCCGCCCCTCGTGCCCTTGTTGTTACATCTCCCCCAATTTTCAAAGTGGAAAAATGAGTAAATGGGGGAGAAGAAGGGGGCGGCGGGGTGTGGGAACAGCGGAGGGGTGGACGCGGGAGCGGCGCGGTCGTCCTGGCTGGGTCGGGGCCGGCAATGGTGGTGGTCGGCGACGGTGGCCGGCGGGGATGGGGTGGTCGGGGAGGTGAGGGTGGGGGGTTGGGGAGGAGAGAGAAAAGGGAAGGGGGGTGAGTATTTTTTTTTATTTGTGTTTTATGTTTTTGTTTTTGTTTATTGGTTTAATCTTGGCCATTGATCTTGAATAAATGAATGGCTCAGATCACTTCTGATCTTCTGACATAAATCTACTTCTGACCGGATACGCCCCCTATATATATATATACAGGCGAGATCAGGTGCGAACTCCCCTTCCCGTGAGAACTGCGCACCGCCATAGAGTGACACAGCGTGTTGCATAGAATGACACCCGCAAAAAAAAAAAAAAAAAAAAAAAAAGAAAGACGCGCTACAGTTTTGGTGGGAGGGGTCCAAATTTTCTAATCTCACTCATTCATTTCCAAAAATAACACGCTCTCTCTCCTCCTCCTCCTATCTACTGATTTTTCTCTCTCTCTCTCTCTCTCTCTTCAAATTCATGGGAAACTCATCTGCATTCCCAAAAAACTTCACAAAACTTCATCCTCTCTTCGTCGTCATCGATCTCCGCCACTGCCGCAGATCCTTCGTCGTCGCATCTCCGCCACCGCCAAAGATCCATCGCCGCGCACTCCACCGTCGCAGCTCCATCTCCTCTCCTTCAATCAGGTTTGATTTCGTTCTCTCTCCTCTTCATTTCAGAATACAAATCGTGCGCTGAAGAAATGCTTGATTTGTTTCAGTTCGTTGTTGTTTGTCCAGAAATGTAGCTGAATCTGATTTGTTCGATTTGATTTGTTGCATTTCAGTTGTTGTTGTTTCAATCGTGTGATTCTAGGTTTTTGGATTTATAATTTCGTGGAAAATACAATGACACCAACTAAACAATATAATGACACTTTTTTTCGAATATTAGTTGAACGATCTAATTTTAGAATTAAATTTTTAGGTTTGAGACTTTTAGATTTCATGGAAAATACAATGACAATTGCTGAACAATAAAATGACACTAGGTTTGAGATTAATTTTTTGAGTGAAAACAGCCTGTCATTCTATGGACAAACGTGTGTCACTTGATGTACAAACCCGTGTCACTCTATGTACAAACGTGTGTCATTGTATGGTTGTGTAATTCTATGAACCATTGTGTGTCACTCTATTTACAAACGTGTGTTACTCTATGGACAAACGTGTGTCACTTTATGGCTGTGTCATTCTATGTCGGTGTCATTCATGGACGAATGTGTGTCACTCTATGAACAAATGTGTGTCACTTTATGGCTGTGTCATTCTATGTCGGTGTCATTCATGGACGAATGTGTGTCACTCTATGAACAAATGTGTGTCAATTAATAACAAACGGAGTAGATGGACCTAGTTTCCGATGATTTATGCTTTGTTTGGAGTGAGCTATTCACAAACTTATCCTGTTCTGATCCTGTTCTGATGGAGATGCTTGAAAATTTCTCAATCGTCAAACGAAATAAGAAATGCGAAAGAAATCAGAGTTATAAGCTGCATATTGAGATTGAGATTGCGTGTGCATATTTTTCATGTTAGTCGTGGTTGGTATAGCATAATGCGATTGCATGAATAGCAGCCTATTAGCTCAAATTGGTAGAGCATCATGCGGTTGCATGAATTTGTGGGTTCAACTCCCACATAGGCCATATGTTTGAGCACTAGTCTGGATTTTTTTGCAATTTATTGTGCTGATGACCAAGTTCTTGTGATCCTGATTAAAGTAGTCATTTCTCCTACATAGTAAACTGTGATTTTGTGCCTCGCTTTTATATGATAGCTGCAAAAGGAACTACATCGTCTGCCATAACATCAGTGCTGCAATTCCCGTTGAATCTGTATGGTCTCAAGGTGAAACACATCCTCATCTTTTATATCTATGTGCATGTGTTCTCGTTTGACTTCAGGCTACTATGGTACGGGCTTTCTTACTTGTGTTGTCTGAGATGGGAATGTTGTATTGAGCTGGTTATTGGGTTGGTGAAAATAGAAGGGCCAAGCTATGTTTGCTTTCGAAAAATTCATTCAAGAAGATCAAAATATACATAATGTTTTTACGCTTTACGGGGCTGGAGGACAAAATAAATGAGAGTTGAATGTAAAACAGAAGCAAAATTTTAAGTTTTGGAGTTAGATAAGGCACGGTGCGCTCAGAGCATAGCATGCCCTTGTCTCAACAATCAAATAAGGGAATTACATGTAAGATCAGTTTGCATCCACAATTGCTGTAAGATCAGTTGGGGGAAGATTTACCAGTGACATTCTCGACCTAGTTTTATTAACACTGGAAACGGATGCTAAATTCTAAATCCTAGATTTTTGTGCATCAGTTCGTGCATACATAAGAAGTATACAAGCTCATGTAACAAATGAACCGACAGCATTTGCGCAAATGCACATATGCTTACCAGTTACCAGTTGAGCTAAAAGGCCAGCACAAGCAAAACCTATTTGTATTCTATAGTTTTGTCCACTACTAGTATTTTATACCAAACACAATGTTTACAAAATTAAGAAATTGAATGAAATACCTCACGACATCTCTTTCCTCATTCAGTGCTATCTGGACACATCACAACGATACCATACATTCAATCTCGCTGCCATCCATACTCGGAAGTTCATAAATGAAACTTGAGCCTGCTCACCAATGCTTATAAAAAACTATGAGAACAGATTCTCTCCAAACTGTCAAACCTTGTTCAAGGACCTACAATAGATAAAAGATTTCTAGGAATTTCTAGCTGACGTGGGAGTTGAACCCACACCTCGTGCCTTGCACGATGCTCTTCCTATTGAGCTAGCCAGCTTTCAAGGAGAAAACAAAAGGCACGACGCTACAACTCACAAACTTCAGATCAGAGATCATAAAAGTACCTCCACCACCACCCCAATTTGCTATATCTCCAACAACGCGACCACACCACAACAACCACAACCAAAACAACCACCACCACCACAACTACAACGACAACCACATGATATCTATGTCACAAGTAATGCTCAAAGAACTCTCACAAGTAATCTACCGAAATCTGAACTATACATACAATACAGAAGAGTGTCCATACAGTGACACCGACTTGCCAAACAATGACACAAGAGTGTCAATACAATGACACCTCCATCCAATGATGCCAATTGTCCATACAATGACACAAGAGTGTCAATACAGTGACACCAACTATCCATACAATGACACCTAGTGTTCATCCAATGGCACCGATTATTGATACAATGACACCGATTATCCATAAAATCACAAACATAGCCCATAGAATGACAGGTTTTGCATCTAGCAAAGAGTTCAACGTAGCACACATAAAACTAATTTAGCAGCAATAAAAGTTTCTGTAAGGCATTTCATCAAGCACCTCATACTCATTTCTAGCACTTTCTCAGCATATTATTCAATCGAATCAAATAATCTGATTATTCAATCGAATCTGATTTCACCACAACCACTGCCACCGCAACCAGTGACCACTGCCACCAAAATTTCGTCGCCGCCACCGCAAATAACAACAACAACAATCGCTATAACAACATATAACAACCAAAATACCATCGGCATCGGCGAGTAATAGATCGGCGAAAGCGAGACGGCGACGATAATAAAATTAGCAGATTCATCACATAAAATTTCCGCAAAATTACATCATACCAAATTAACAACTAAATCATAAAAATTAAGCTAGATTCGATCAATACTAACAAGAATCGACTCAACTGAAAGTACGATTAACTCCAGGAGATCAGATCTAGAGTTCTCAAACGTCGCCGGAGTTCTCAATCGGTCGCGAAATCGCCGTCGAAGTTCTCAAATTCGTCAAAACAAATCAACATTTTTGTCAAACAAAAATCAAACAACATAAATTGCAGCTAATCAAAATCAAATTACAAAAAAATGAGAGCAAAATGGGAAGAATATACATAGATCGAATTAATTAGGACAAATCAATCAAAACAATAAAAAATCTAGACAAATCTCACCGGAATTCGTAGAGAGGGCGACGGCGAGGATGGGAGGTAACGTGACCGAGGCGGTGGCGGCAACAATCGAAACCAGTGACGACGATCAAAATCGGCGACGACGACTCGACGAGGAGAGAGAGTGACGCTGAGAAGAAACAGAGATCGCCCCGGCGTAGAACAAGGAGAGAGAAAAAGTAGCGGACGAAGGCGGCGGCGACAGCGATGGAGGTGGCGGCGTCGACGCGAGGAAGGCGAGATGAGAGCGCGGGAGAGGAGAGAGAAAATGTCGAGGAGAGGGAGAATTGGAAGAGAGAGAAACGAGAAAGCTGAAAGTGATGGAAAATTGGGGAAAAATTAGAAACCAGTTTCTTTTCTAGTGGAAGACAGGTGGCATAATCTAGGGCGTCGAAATTGCTAGATCGTACGACTCATATTTGGTGCGCAGTACTCACCTAAGGAAGGGTACTCTTATGATCCTCACTCTATATATATATATATATATATATATATATATATATATAGGGGGCGTATCCGGTCAGAAGTAGATTTATGTCAGAAGGTCAGAAGTAATTTGAACCACTCATCTAACTAAGATCAATGGTCAAGATTAAACCAAATAAACAAAAATAAAAACATAAAAACAAAATAAAAAAAAGACCCACTCTCTATCCTTTTCTCTCTCCTCCCCCAATCCCCCCCCCCACCCACCCCGAACCACCCCAGCCCCGCCGGCGACCGTCGCCGACCACCGCCAACACTATCCCCGACCAAGCCAATGTGATCGTACGGCCACCCCGACCTCCCACCGGCCTTTCCCACACGCGGCCGACCCTTCCTTCTCCCCCATTTCATCCTTTTTCCATTTCGAAAATTGGGGGAGGGGCGGCGAACGCGAGGGAGGGGCGGCGAACGCGAGGAAGGGGCGGCGAATGTTAGGGAGGGGCGGGGAGATTCAAGGGACGGGTGGAGGAACACCGGGGAGGGCGAATTCGTGGTTGTTTGAGAAGAGTTTGAGGAGAGAGAATTGGTGTATTGGGGGCGGTGGCGTGGTCGATGGGGGGAGGGAGAACCACCGCTGGGCTGGCGGCAGGACGGCAAGTGTGGTGGTGGTGGCCGGCTGGTTCGTGGTGGTGGTCGGTGCAGTTCGCCGGCGGCTGGAAGGAGGTGCGGGTGGTGGTGGGTTGGTATGGGAGGAGAGAGAAAAAAAATGTGGGTACATTTTTCTGTTTTTTTTTTAATTTTTTTTTTTTATTAAAGTTATGAGTTTTAGTATGTGAAGTTACTAGAGTTATTAAAGTTATCAAAGTTATTGGAGTTAAGTCAGGGTTACGTGTTTTATAGTTATTGAAGTTATTATAGTTACGTGTTGTAGTTATTGGAGTTATATTAAAAAACGTGTTTTAGTTATTAAAGTTATTGGAGTTAAGTTGAAATTACGTGTTTTAGTTAAATATTGTTAAGTTAGAGTCGTAAAGTTATTGGAGTTATTTGGTATAGTTACTGGAGTTACGGAGCAACTAAAGTTATGAGAGTTAGTGGAGATCAAGATGTGTGGCTGAGATTACTTCTGACCTTCTGAAATAACTTTACTTCTGACCTGATTCAATTCCTATATATATATATATAAAAGAGGCTTTTGACAAATGCATACGGCGCTTTATAAATCAAGAAATTCTCACAACGTACTAGAAACGAAGAAATGCACAGAGAGAGTCCAATATTTGTAAAACTCCCACGTAAAGTTATCTACTGAAACATATATAATTTGTTATAGAATTTTCTCATAAATTTGGAAAAGATAATGTTCTAGATAATTGTGAATTATGTTTAAAATATTTGTGCGGATAGAGTCCAATCTTTGTAAAACGCTCACATTAATCTATCTACATGAAACACAATATAATGTGTTTTAATTGGGCAACATATATCAGAAAATTACAATATATGTATCATTAAATTCGTGTCGAAATGTACTTCAAACACATGATATGTGCCATAAGTGATGTAGGGAGATAAGGAGACATCATAAGTAACCTACATTCAATCAGTAATTATTATAATTCATTTATTTTGAGACAAACTAATTAATAAATAAATAAGTACTATATATCATCATAATTCATTTATTTTGAGATAAACTAATTAATAAATAAATAAGAATATGATCGATAAAGTGTCCTGCGCACCGTCCCAATGAATGACAAGAGTAGTACCCTCGTTAGATAAATTACTTTGATATTCCAGTCTGATGTTTTCATAAACACTTGAAAGAAGATGATGCAAGCTTTGGGGTCCCAATGAATGACAAGAGTAGTAATAAAATTTTCACCCTCATTAGATAAAGTACTTTGAGATTCCAGTCTGATATTTTCATAAACACTTGAAAGAAGATGATGCAAGCTTTAGGGTCTTAATGAATGACAAAAAAGAAAGAAATGATTATTAAGTCGATATAACATTTTAACCGTGCAACGCACGGGTTTAAACCTAGTATAAATTTAATCTTGGAACTTCTGGCCAAAAAAATGTAATTCATTGTATATATTACTTTATCAAAGACAAAATTGGAAAAACCACAGAGTATTCCTTTGGTCATTTTCCTCACTTGAATGATCTATTGGACCACTATATGATAATCAGTCCATAACCGCAAAAATTTCGTGGTCAATCGTTTAATGTCATCCTTGAACTTTGAACTTGTGGCCAAAGTTTTGGCATGGATTGTGGTCTTTATTCAATCCGAATAATCCTTTGGGGCAAATTATTAGGGTACCTAGAGCTACGTACACCCTGGTTTACTGTTCACGCATGAACACGAATGAGCGAAAATAATGAGTGCAAATTGGGAAATAATGAGTGCAAATTGAGAAATAATGAGTGAAATCTGGGAAATAATGACTGAAATTGGGAAATAATGAGTGAAAATTGGAAAATAATGAGTGAAAATTGAGAAATAATGAGCGAAAATTGGTTAACAATGCCTGAAAATAAATAATGACTCTAAAGTGGTACAGAATAATGAGTGAACATTGAGATATAATGAGTGAAAATCAAACAATAATAATGACTGGAAATAAATAATGACTATAAAGTGGTACATAATGAGTGAAAATTGGAAATAATGAGTGAATGATTCTGCCGAGAGTGTGTATTGGCAAGCTTTGAGCCTAGCAGGGACATAACGAATAATGCGATATTCAAATTGTAACAACCCTAAAATTTGCTTAAAGAAATATTTAGAATTGTCACGCCGCAATTGACTACCGAGTCAATTGCTTGGCTATAAATTTAGACACAACGAACTAACTAAGAAAGAAGCAGCGGAAGTCTTAAAACTGTCGAACTAAAATTCTCAAAACAAAATCCAAATGAAATAAAGTTCGATAAATGTTTGTGAAGCCCCATCATGCAAATTGACTCCCCTAGCAAGCATCCAAAGCATCAAGACTTGTCAACTACGCCATCGAGAATGACTTAGACCCCAGAAATAAGGTAGGGAACAAACCAGAGAAAAGAACGTCAGCATACATGCTGAGTAAGAATAACAACAAATGAAATGACAATTAAGATACGCGCTTTGAGGCGCGTAGCTAACAAAGAATGAACAGCAGTCAACTCTGAAAAAATCATAATCGAGAATATATAATCATGAGTATCATCACTAGATACAGAATACAGTACGGTCCACGTGTCGTGGAGTCATATAATAATTTTACGTATATTTGGCCAAGGTCCTACACCATAGCCCCCACACTATCGAACTTCGTTCGATATAGAGTTGTAGTAACAGCCCCTAATAACCCCATGTGTGCACACCCCTCGCAAGATGGGCCGGTAGGACGAAGTTCCCATCTAAGAGGAAGACTATTAGGAAGTCGCTAGTTAATCCGACCCACGGTACCTAGATCAGAGGATTTCATAACAGCGATCGGCCGAGCCGAATATACACCTAACTCTAGGTGGCATCATCTTTCTTATTTCGTGATTTAATCCGTTATTAGTACATTATTCGAAAGTATATATTTGAGGATAGAATCTGAAAAGATCTTAACTGACGGATACGTGAAACAAAGCATGAATACAATCGACATAATAATGAACCCCAAGCCGAGAGGCCGAGTGGTGGAAACGAACTACAAAGGCCGCGAGGCCGAGAACCGAGGGAGGGCCGAAAGGCCGAGGGTGGAGCACGAGGCCGAAGGGCCGAGAATCAAATACTAACTCACATAACGGTACGCTCATAATATTTGTTAGGTATAATGGAAATGAATAATGAGTATGAGCGTATAAATCAAATGATAAGGCAAAGAACAAATATAACGGTGAGACAAATGAGGATATTGGTTAGTAAAAAAGGATCGTGATCAACGTTCTTACCTTACTTGCACAGTCACAAAGTTGTCTCAATACTAAAACTGTACTTCCTCGAACACACAACCTAAAATCAACAATAACCACACACCAATTACTAACCATATCATCTTCCTACTACTCAACCCAACATAGTCATTAGACTAAACCACACCACCAATCACTCAATACGTACCAAGCATGATCGACATACTAAGCACACAATAACAAGATGGGCAGCATTAACAAAGTAACTCCAACTTTAGATTTCAAAACTCAAACGACACCAAATTCGCACAACACCTTCCCAAGTATACCAACAACAATATCCCACATTCCCACCATTAAACCATCTAAACAACCATATAAACACCTGAATTAGGTCATAATCCGATCTGGACAGAATATAATTTCATTATTCAAAATATCATAAAATATTCTTAAATTAAAACCATGATTAACCCAAGTCTTAATAAACATATCCTCCAAATCCCACATAATTCCACTCATAAAATCACCATTAATTCATTATAACCTTAATTAAAAGAACCCTAATTCTAAATCCAATAATTCATGCATAAAAACCACAATAAAGCATGACTACAATCAAAATAGGCAACACCCATCAATAAAATCATGTTTTAACTTCAAACAACATGAAATTGTGAAAGCCCTAAATTGAATTTTGGGAGAAAGGGGTTAAAATTACAACTCTTGGTGTGAAAACCAAGAGGGAAGGGCAAAAGGGTGCGGCGGTGGCTCGCGGCGGCCTCGGAAAGCGTGCGACTCCTCTCCTCTTCTTCTCTACTTTTTCTTTTTCTCTCTTTCTCCTGCTCCTGTTCTCTGCGCCATGCGTTTGATGGGGAAATTAAAAGGGTTTGGGTCTCTTTTGTTTTATTTACAGTGTAAGCAAGGTGAAGGAATCAGTAAGGGTGTTTTGGAAATTTTGCCAATTAAACTGCCCAAATAGGAAAATGATCCAAAAAGGAAAGTAACCTTAAACTTCCCAAAATAGAAATCGGTAACCTCAAAATGAATATCTCTCGACAACATAGAAGTCCCAAAAATATGGGGTGTTACACAAATCATGTCACATGTAATGATCAAAGTTGTAGTCCAGACCTTAGAACATGTCTGTGACAAACGAATAAAACTAACATTGATCAACTAAAATTAAATAAAATATAGTCCAAGAATTAAGATCTAAACAAGACTACCGATCAATTTGCATGTGAAAGGCTTCTGGGTACCATACACTAATTACCTCTTGTAGGTTAGCCATGCAATAAGATTAGATAATTAAAACTAAAATTAATTGCTAACTAATTAAACAAGTACTTATCTCGATAGAAGCTTGAAATTGATCCACTAGTTACATTCCTTTCCTTAGATTTGCCTCAATCCATCTTGAACCATAATACTGATCGGGCTTGATACTTTCTCAAATCCGACAGTTTCGCATGAAGTACATGTAGACCTGTCAAAAACTGACCCGACCCGAAAAACCGTCCGGGACCCGACCCGGAAATAACCCGAAAAAATCAGTTTTTCTTAACCCAAACCCGAAAACGACCCGAAAGTCTGGGTCATGACCCAACCCGGACGGGGTCAACCTGTTGGGTCAAATGAATTGTGCAAAATATATATTATAATAATAAAAAAAATAAAAAAGAAATAGATAAATATTAATATAATTGATTAATTTAAGACATAATAGTATAAGATACAAATATAATTAAACTATTATTATTATATAATATACCACATAAAATGCTTGTCAAATAGTAATAAAATAATAATTTGATTATAATAATTATCGAGAAAAAAATGCGCGAGCATGTATTTTTGACCACGTTGGTGAACTCGTAACCCGACCCGAACCCGAATAAACCCGCGTATAGTTGACCCGTATTTTACTTGACCCGTATTCGACCCGACCCTTAGTGACCCGAAACCGAAACTCGCCCACCCGACCCGTTTGACAGGTCTAAGTACAGGGTACCAATCTTGACTTAAATCAAGAAGCCCAATACACCAAAATTCAGTATACTTACGACTAATCATTAGAATAAAATTAAAGACAAAATAGACCACTTTATGGATAAAAAATAACAAAAGGCCTAACAATTATCACAAAAATACATTTGCTTGATCATACAAAAGGACAATCACAAAATAATCAACCACTTGAAATTAATTAATTCCGTACCAAAATTGAAACAATTTAAGTATCAATCATGAAAACAAGATAACTTGATGCATCGTCATTAGCGTCTAAGGATTGATTGTACATAGTATTAAAAATTAAAAGAGGTAAAGATAATCACGTACCGATTGAAGAGATCAATTGTTACGTACCAGAATGAAGAGATCGATTTTGACTCAATGAAAATGCGAGTCAAAATGGGTTAGAACTCAATTGGAGACTCGTATACAACAAAAGAGATATATACAAACCAAAAGAAGAAACTATCGAAAACTAACATGCATGAAGTTAAACATATTGCTTGATCAGTCACACATATATGATACTTTTAAGATCGATAAATCAAAATGAAAAGAAGCAATATGTCATGCGACTTGTCGGCTATGATAATCACAAATAGTAAATTGGAAAAGGTTGTGAATTTCTAGTTTCAAGAGAGTCTAACTCTGTGATCTACCACGTGTATGTACTTTATTTATACCAACAGATCATATGCTCTCATGCAAGGAAGATGTTATTTATGTCGTGCCTTATCCTATTAGACGCTTACCCTGAGCAATATAAAGGACCTGTAATGATGATTTATAAGGAATGAATGTCCAATCCCTCTAAATATGGTAACTTCGTGTGCGGTAAAACCATGTAATAAAGGCAATTAATTTAAACTTCACTCTTCGCATCACAAACTCAAAGTCTCTTAACAGGCTAAAGTCGTATGCCTAAAAATATAAATTAACAACACGAGCCTAAAACGTAGTAATGGGTTAGTGGGTATAACGCCCCGAAATTTAAAATTTATTAAGCAAGTAAAGAAATGAAATGGTAGGTAAAAATATACTTAAGAACAATCTGAGATTTATTGGCATAAATCTCCACCACCCTGATACAACAATAATTAAGAGCGTTACCGCCACACCTATCTATGTGACAGGTGTTAAGGCAGTTCCAATAAATTCAAACCAAATCTTATAATAACTCATTCCCCCCGGGTAGGCTATTATGAAATTTTAAGAAAGTAAACAACGGAAATAAAACCAACATTATTCAAAATGTACATTAAAAGAAAAACGATTAAAACGACACGTGTCCTCACACTTGAAATTCCCATCCACTTAATTATCCAGATAAACCTGCACATTATCTGCTCGCCGAAATGTTTCCAAAATCGGGTCATCACAGGTAATCATAAGGAAAAGAACGTCAGCCAAAGCTGGTAATCAACACGAACCCGAAATAACTTAACAAAGGTAATTTAGAAGGAAAAAGGGAACCACTATAAGAGTTATGCCTTACCTTAAAATTCTACTATCGACTGAGGTAGACCTTACACTGAATTATATAACAATACTGGAAAAAAATAGATTCGTAAACTAACGTAACAAGTTTGACGATTATGGGGAATCGAAATCCCATTCTCTCGAGTATCAAATAGCGGGGAATCGATATCCCACTTAACAAATAAAAAATATGGGGAATCGACATCCCATTTCTCAAATATCAAATATGGGGAATCGACATCCCATTTTTCAAATATCAATTATGGGGAATCGACATCCCATTTTTCAAATATCAATTATGGGGAATCAACATCCCATTTTTCAAATACTTGATGAGGATTTCGCATACTCATCAAGGCGTTGGGCCAACTCAACAAGATGGGAGCTTAATCCATCTAAAGCCGTTACCTAGTATGATCATACCTCTAACACTAGCAAACTAGGGAAAATATCGGGATATTAATCCTAGTGGCAAATGAATGGGTTCGATCATCACCCATGTTCCTTACTAAGAGTTTCTTCACTTTGTATAAACCATAACGTTATAAAATTTTACGAGTTATTTTATCGAATCTTAATACTCATTACTTCCTCCATATATATTCTATTACGAAACTTTTCGTTAGTATAAAAATACAAGGAGGATTTAATAGTGGAGTAAAATAATATAACATAATATTAAAATAATAATAAACTATTTAAACAATATAATCGCATAATATTATAATAATGTATTTTGTCGTAATATAATATAGTGGCTATGGTATCAACGTAGCTACTAACATCATATTGTAGTACTTGTAGTAGTTATAGGTTTTTTTATAATGTGTACTTGTATCTTTAGAATAAAATAATGTATATATAGTATATTAAGATAATAAGATAACATAATTAATGAATACTAATCTTTCCTACTAACATAACTAGTTATAACAGTGAACGAGAGATTACCTTTTGGGTTGATAATCTACAGGGCAATCCTACACCCGACTCCGAACCTTGCGTCGTTACCCCGAATGATAAAAGAAAACCGTAAGAAGGTAAATGATGGTCGTTGATGTTTAAACGGTGGCGAACGACCTCGCCGCGAACTAGACGGAAGATAAAGAAATTTTGGAGATAATAGTAGAAGTAGTAGTATATGTAGAGGGAGAAGAAGAAGAAGAAGTAGTAGGAGTAGAGGGAGAAGAAGGATTGATGAGAAGTATGAACCCTTAAGCTTGCTATTTATAGTAAGGGAAAGTAATCAAAGAACGAAACCCGACCACATAATGTGCGATCTCCATAAACGCACCTATTAGCTTTAGGAAGGATAAGGTTGCTCGGGATAGCAATGGAGTCTTGTCATGACTTTGTCGAATCATTGTTGTTTGATGAATGTGATAAAAGTGATGATAATGTGGTGATAAAGATCATGATCATGATAAGGTGCCTTACGTAAGGAGTATTTTGGTAATATGCAAGAGATGCTAATTTATTACTCCGTAGTATATAAAAAATGATACGTATTATTATAATGTATCCGGATACCGTCTCAATCTATCAAATTCGGTAATTATTTATTCTGACGACTTGTTCGAAAATACAAATTTTGTGCCCAGTAAAACGTATAGTAGTAAAATTATGTGGATAATAATAATAATTTAATATTCTAAATTTGGGTTATCACATTTTACCCCCCTTAAAACCAAAGTTCGTCCTCGAACTTCGTAAAAAAATTTTTTTTTATTTTTTTTTTACTTAAATTCTATATTCAAATTGTTCTTGTAAAACCATAACCCAACAGTTCACGCAGAACTGGTTTTCGACTAACCTATATGAGCAGAAAGTAAGGAGTCTAAAGGATCAAAGGAAAGGAATAAGGCTTCGAAGCAACCAAACAATCAAAACAAGGAAACTTAACGTAAAACAGCTAAATTTAGACAAGTTAGTAGAAGATAAGGTTAAAGGGTAATATGTTAAATTTACCATATGATTTACCCTTCTTAAAGAAAATTTCGTCATCGAAATTTACCTTTAAACGAATAAGTGTGGATACTTCTTCATCATATCATGTTCAGCTTCCCATGTTATTTCCTCCACCATTTGACTTCCCCAGAGTACCTTCACCAGTCTGGTTACCTTGTTTCGTAATCGTCTTTCGTTGTGATCTAAGATTTCCACCGGCTGTACCTCAAAACTTAAGTTGCTATCTAGCTTAACCTTTTCGGGTCTAAGGACGTGAGACGGATCGTACACATATTTTTTAAGTTGTGATACATGGAAAACATTGTGCACTTTCTCGAGGTCCATAGGTAATGCTAATTTGTAAGCCACTGCCCCAATTCTTTCAATCACCTCATACGGTCCAATGTATTTTGGGCTTAACTTTTCCTTTTTTCCAAATCTCATGACGCCCCTAGTAGGTGATACCTTTAAAAAGGCTTTTTCACCGACCTCAAATTCAATTGGCCTCATTCTTGAATCTGCGTGAGATTTCTGTCTATCTTGCGCAGCTTTCATCTTTTCCCGAATTACTCGTATCTGTTTCATCGTGTCTTCAATGCATTCGGGTCCAAGAACTAATGCTTCGCTTATGTCACTCCATTAAAATGGACTCCTACACTTTCGACCATAAAGGGCCTCGTACGGTGTCATCCCTATAGTTGAGTGATAACTGTTGTTATATGAAAATTCTATATTGGGAACAAGGTCTTCCCAAGATTTCGGAAATTCCATAACACAGGCTCGCAACATGTCTTCCAAGGTTTGAATTGTCCTTTCGGTCTGTCCGTCAGTTGCTGGATGAAATGCTGTACTAAATTTCAGAATCGTTCCAAGCGCTACTTGAAACTTTGTCCAAATTCGTGACAGAAACCTACCATCCCTGTCGGAAACGATATCTTTAGGTATACTGTGGTACCTTACGATTTCTTTTATATATGCTCCTGCGAGTTCTTAAGGTCCCCAAGTATCACTTATCGGTATGAATCTCGCAACCTTGGTGAGTCTGTCTACTATTACCCATATGCCGTTGTTCCTAGTTTTTGTTCTTGGTAAAGCAAACACAAAATCCATTGAGATCGAGTCCCATTTCCATTGAGGGATTTCTAATGGTTGTAACATACCTCCTGGCCTTCTATGCTCTATCTTGATCTATTGGCAGGTCAGACACTTAGCTACGAATTCTGCGACTTCTCTTTTCATGTTTGGCCACCAATATTGTTGTCTCAAGTCCTTATACAGTTTATTTCCACTGGGATGGATCGAATAAGGGGTAAAGTGAGCTTCTTGTAATATCTTCTTTCTTAACTCCTCATCATTAGGTATGTAGCATCTTCCATTGAGCCTTGCTATACCGTCTTTGTCGATTTCAAACCCTTGTTCCAACCCTCTTTCGCCCATTTCTTCCATCTTACCTATCCATTTGTCGCCTTGTTGCGTTTTCCGAATATCGTCAATTAGTGTCGGCTTGAATGTCATTGAGTTGATCATTGTTGGTACTTCCCTTTATTTACGACTTCGATGTTTAATTTCTTGAATTCCTTGCAAAGTTGGGGTGGCAAAACGAATGCTAAATCCAAGTTGTGTTTTGTCTTCCTACTTAAGGCGTCTGCCACCACATTTGCCTTTACCTCATGACACTGTATCTCTAAGTCGTAGTCTTTTATTAACTCCATCCACCTTCGCTCAACTCTTTCTGTGTGAAAATATATTTCAAACTCTTGTGATCGGTGTATACCTTGCAAGATGAACCGTAAAGGTAGTGGCGCCAAATCTTCAATGCAAATACTACCGCTGCTAACTCCAAATCGTGTGTTGGATAGTTTACCTCATAAGGTTTAAGTTGTCTTGATGCGTAAGCTATCACTTTCCGGTTTTGCATCAACACGCACCCTAACCCATGTTTGCTCGCGTCACTATATACCTCATACCCCTCCGTTCCTGTAGGAAGTGTTAGGATTGGGGCGGTGGTTAGCCTTGTCTTAAGTTCTTCGAAAGATTTCTCACAACTCTCGTTCCATTGGAATTTGATGGCTTTCCTCATCAAGGTTGTCATTGGTTGGGCTAGTCTGGAAAAATCTTTGACAAATCTCCTATAATAACCAGCTAATCCCAAGAAACTTCGTACTTCCGAGACAGAGGTTGGTGTAGACCATTCGGTTACAGCCTTGATTTCGGATGGGTCTACGGATACCCCGTCCTTTGATATCACGTGCCTAAGAAGGCAATATTCCCTAACCAAAATTCACACTTTGATAATTTTGCATACCACTTGTCAGCCCTTAGTATGTCTAATATCGTCCTCAGATGTCTTTCATGGTCATCGTTGGTCTTCGAGTATACAAGAATATCATATATGAATACTACAACAAATTCATCTAGAAATTCTCGAAAAGTGCGGTTCATTTGATCCATAAAGGCTGCTGGCGCATTTGTCAATCCAAAAGGCATCACGGTGAATTCGTAATGTCCGTATCGGGTTCTGAAAGCTGTTTTTGGAATATCTATGTCTTTAACTCTGAGTTGGTGATATCCTGATCTTAAATCGATTTTTGAGAATACCGAGGCCCCTTTCAATTAGTCAAACAGGTCATCAATTCTAGGCAAAGGATACCTGTTCTTGATGGTTACCTTATTTAACTCTCTATAGTCAATACACAACCTCATACTCCCATCTTTCTTTTTCACAAAAAGTACAGGGGCTCCCCACGGCGACACACTAGGTCTGACGTAACCTTTATCCAACAATTCTTGCAATTGTGCTTTTAATTCTTGTAGTTGTGCAGGAGCCATACGATAAGGGGCTTTGGAAATTGGTGATGTTCCTGGTAACAGATCTATCCCAAATTGTACTTCTCTATTTGGTGGCATGTTGGGTATTTCCTCAGGGAAAACATCCGGGTAATCTCTGACAATTGGGATGTTGTCAATTTTTTGCTCTAAACTCATATCCGAAACCGAGCAAAAGTAAACCACGTGTCCTTTTTTTTTCGTAGGCTTTGGTTTTTAATAGGGATACTATTTGCTTACGAGGACTCACCCTTCTTGGTAAACTATTAAGGGTAAGTTTCCTTTTAAAACAATCGATCTCCACCCTATGTTTACTAAGCCAATCCATCCCCAGTATGACATCAAATTGGGTAAGGTTAAATTCGAAGAGGGAGGCGGTGTATTCTTCCTTCATGATTGAAATGGGTACATCCTTAAACAGTTTGGAGCAAGCGATACTGTCTCCATTTGGTAGATTTACCAAGGTAGGAGTGGAAGTTACTGGTACTATATCTAGTTTACTTGCTAGAGAAGAAGCTATAAAACTAAGTGATGCACCAGTATCAAATAGTATAAAAGCGGGGTTTGAGTGTATAGAGAAAGTACCCGTGATTACATCTGGGTTGTTTTCAGCCTCTTCCCTACTCATGACGTAAATGCGTGGTTGCTGACCAGATGTCTGACTTCCGCGGTTGGAATGGGCCCCAATATTTCCTGCAGCATTACGGGTGCCCTGGCTGCCATTAGTTGCTCCTTGTTTGATATTGGTTCCAAAATCTCCACTTCCTTTATTGATCTGGCTTCCTCCTGCCCCAAAAGATGGTTTACCGAAATTTCTGTTTCCGTTTTGGTTAGGGTATGATCGACATTCATATGATCGATGCCCCAACTTGCCACATTTAAAACAGGTGACTATTTCGCCATCGCAAGTCTTGCCCTGATGGTACGGTTTTCCGTACTTAAGACAATTTCCCCTCCTCTGAGTATTTGTATGAAAGTTTTGGGTATTCATCCCTGCTCGCTTCCCGGGAAACTGGGTGCAATCCCGCTGCCTTGATATGAGTGCTTGCTTTCAAATCTAGATTTCTTGTCCAAACCATGTATCTGTAGGGGATCAGGAGACCTTCTCCTAATACGACTTTGGACAGATTCCCAAACCTTGTCGTATTCAGCAAGATCAAGAGCTCGGTTAGAAGTATCAGTGAAAGTAGAAGAACGGTTCCCCGCAAATCCGGCCCGTAAGTTAATCTTAAGGCCGTTCTCAAACTTCCTTGCCTTGCTGGGATCTGAGAGACAGATATTTGGCGCAAAGCGCGAAAGTCCCAAGAATTTGTCCGCATATTCATGTACAGTCATTGACCCTTGTTTCAAATCAATGAACTCCTGTTGTTTTTGGAACTTAAGGGTCTCGGGGTAGAATCTATTCCTCAATTCTCCAATAAAGTATTCCCAGGTAAGATTTGGATCATTGATATAATCCTCCCTAACAGTGGACCACCAACGGTCGGCCTCCTCTTTCATCAATATAGTGGACACCTTCACCTTTTGCTTCTCCGGGCATTCGATAACATCCATTAGTTTCTCTATTTCCCAGATCCATTCCTCCAGAACGGTTGGGTCAGAAGAACCGTTGTAGGTGGGTGGGTTGTATCCCATCAGTCTCCTTGCATAATCGATCTTGTTTGGTCCGAGCAATCGTTGACCTAAGATTAAGGTCAGGTCTTCAATGGCTTTAAGTCTTGCAGTCTGTTCATTTGCTTCATTTTCGTCGTCTTGTAAGATTTGTTGTTCCATTTCTTCATCTTCAATTCCAATGACGTTTTCGCTTCCGTTAGCGGCCGACATGGTTCCTTAGCTCAACTGTTTATGAACGACGTTATTCATAATCCAGTTAGTCAACTAAGGTGAAAACTATATGTGTTTCTGTTAGCGTGTACCAAGGTAAATTTAAAGTGGTAAGACTATTAAAGTAATAGGAAGAACTAATATACTTAGTAATCACCGCGTCACATAAGGCAAAGCTCAACTTAACTTGCTACGAGAACTATCTATCTAAAATCCCACACTCTGTTCGACAATTTTTTTTTTTTTTTTAAATTAAAAAATAAGCATTTTAAAAAATATATATATATATATATATATATATATATATATATATATATATATATATATATATATATATATATATATATATATATATATATATATATATATATATATATATATATATATATATATATATATAGAAATAGGATCATGTGAGGTCTCCTCCTTAGGTGAGGCGTGAGGTCTAATCTCAGCTGTTAGATTATACAGATCGGATGGTTTGTGATTTTACACGTCATAAGGGTACTCTAGTAATTGCGAATAATTAACAAAACTCTCCCTTCCTCCCATTTTAATTTCTCTCTCTTCTCATTTTTCCAGAAAAAAATTTCTGCTTCCTCCCACATTTTCTCTCTCCTCTCTCGTGCTCTCCGGCGACTTATTCTTCCACCGCCGATCTCGCCTCCGCCGTGTCACCGCCGATCTCGCCTCCGCCGTGTCACCGCCGATTTCGCCTCCGCCGTGCCGCCGCTGCTCTATTTCACTTATTATCGCCACATTTGAGTTTTTTTTCAGGTAATCGCTGATTTAGAAGTTTTTGCGTGTTACTCAAGCTGTTATTTGTTCGATTTTTTGTATTTTAATGCTCATTATGTTTCATTTATGTTGATTAGATGCTCGATTTGGTGTTTTCGAAAGTTTTAATTGTTTGTTCGATTTTTTCATTTTTCGTCTAATTCAAGCTATTATTTGTTCGATTTTAATTGGTTTAGTGCTTATTACGTTTGATTTATGGTGATTGGATGCTCGATTTCGTGTTTTCAGAATGTTTTAGTGTACTGTTGTTTATTTCGAATTTTCGGAAACCCTAGTTTATTTGGAACAAAATCTACAGTGTGATTGCATTTTCCGCAAGTTATGACTCTATTTTCCGCATGTTTTTTTGTAAGTATAAGTGACAGTTCTTGTGTGTTTGTAGTGTAAGGATGAAGCAACGTGCTGTTGTATTGCATAAAAGCAACAAGAGGATGTCAGTGAAGAAGAGAGTGGTCTTGATGTCGACGAAATCGAGTCTGAACAAGAAGACGATGATGAACCTGTGTATGATTATTTTTATGTGATTTTTTTTAATATGTTGTGTGATTTTGTGTGATGTCTTGTGTGATTTTGTTTCACTGTGATTCCGTGTGGATATTTGTATGATTTTGGTAGATAATTTGTATGATTCTATGTGGTTAGTGAGAGTGATTCAGTTTGCTAGTATGTGTGATTGTATTCGATTGTGTGTATGACTCTATTTGTCAGTGTGTATGATTCTATGTGTTATTGTGTATGATTCTATTCGATTGTGGTATGATATTATATGTCAGTGTGATTCTGTTGAATATCTTGTATAATTCTGATCTAATATTGTGTGAGAATGAACCTAGCCTGAGCTTGGTCACTTTTCTTAGCAATTGATAATAATTGACAGTGAATTAGGTGCATTAATTTTGATTTTATCATATGATCAACTTGAATTTGAAGCAATTCTCATCGTTTCTGCTAATTCAATTTGATCTTGAAAGTATTATTTGGTGTAGTATGACACCTATGCAGTTGCACTCGTATCGATAAGTTGTATGGTTAGGAGTAGGATATGCAGTTCACTTGATTCATTGTATTAGCTCATTGCATTACAGGACTGATCGTTGATCAGAGACACCTTCACTGAAATATACACTGATCATTATCTTGGTTTTCGCTGATCTAGCAAATAGGTATATTCAGGATTGGTTATGGTTCTTTTGCAGTGAGTCTATACTAATTTTTCTGGTATTATATATCTATATGGTAGAGAGGGATAGCAATGGTTGTACACTAAGAGGCGCTCAAGTGCAGGTGATAAGATTTTGTAAGGAGCATCGGGAATTCCACCAATCCAATTTTACTAGTTTTTAACATTCTGACAAGTGTGACATGGCTGGTCTTTTTATAATATATATGTTGCTGATGGATTGGGTATAATTCACCCTAATGGCTATTAGCTCAATGGTAGAGTGTTGTGCCCGATGGCACAATTGTGTGGGTTCGAGTCCCACATAGCCAAAATAATGGATTGTTGTTGTTGCCTTGCATGATCAGGTGACTTGAAGATGTCGCAAAAATTTGTTCTTTGGTTTAAATGTGAGGTCTAGAATGATAGTTACTGTGCACAGAAAACGGTAGTGAAGCAAAGCAGCAGCACAGTGGGAGATGTATGTGACTAGGGTCCGGTATTGGTGGTGATGGGTGTGACATCATGGGATGAGACCTTGTTAATATGGACTGTATGAGCCTGCTCTCGCGGCCACTGAAATCTGAATTTTGCAGAAGAAGCCCCTGATGAAGTTCATTATCTCTTTCCAGAAAAATTAGCATCTTCCTGAGATTGGCCACTGCCTTCAGATTATAATCTGACCGCGGCAATATGTTGTGCGATCCCGCTTTTTCTAAATGTAACATGTACCTTGTGTAGAAGCTAGGCTTAGTGATTGTGTGAAACAACATAGTAGGAAGAAGAAGGCTATAACTGATGCCACCAAATTTGCTGTCAAATTTTAAATCTTTTTTTAAGCAGAATTTTACCTGATGCTGAATTTAACCATCAATAATAGACAGTAGATTGTGGATTCGAATTCAGATCACATGATTACTGACCTGTCAGACTGTCAATGAGATTTAACAAATGCTCGGCTTCAGATCAGATTACAGACAATACTAGCTCAGTGTCTCAAAGTTGTCGCTATTGGCCAGGAAATGTTTTAGCTGTGAACAATCAAAATGAACTCCTATATGCTTTTATAAGAATCAAGTTTTGCAAAGTCTGGTCTGACCTACCACTCACTCAACCACCAAACACAATATACTTTTCTAGTAGACTTATGATGAGCTGCGTACATACTACGCCCACACAGAAGACGATACCAAGATCAAGGAAAGTGATGCAAAGCTACAATCCAACAAACACAAAAAACTGGTATAAGGTCGTGTGGGACTCGAACCCACACCAATGTGCATATTGCACAAGGCTCTACCATTGAGCTAACGACCTTCTGCAATTAAAAAAGAAAACCAGAGCGAAGAGTCACTGTATGACGGCAAAAATATTGGCACCTCACTTTATTCAAAGTGGTGGAGTAAGTCTATTTAAATCCATTACAAAGTCACAACTATCTGGCTTAGAGAAGAACAACCAGATTCTTGAACTACTTTCTTAAAGTCGCAAGGTGAACAGGCAAGAGGATTACACAAGTTACAGAATCATAGAGACTTCACAAATAAAATCACAAAGATTAACTAATAGAATCACACACAGTCACACACTAACAAATAGAATCACGAGACTAACTAATTAAATCACATAGACTAAAAAATAGAATCACAATAACAAATAGAATCACGAAGACTTGCTCAACAAATAGAATCACACACGCTAACTAATAGAATCCCACACCATCTAATAAAATCACATAGACTTACTGATGGATCCACACGTTATCAAATAGTAACACACTTACTATGAAATAGAATCACATGACTTACTAATGGAATCCAATACTGACAAATCGTCACACACTAAGATATAAAATCACACGCTCCACTGAATAAAATCACACACTCCACTGAATAGAATCACACACTGCATCCGATAAAATCGAGTGTGATTCAATATAGAATACAACAATTTTCGAGTGTTGGCAGATTAATGTACGAGACATAATATTTCAAGCAGATTCTAAACAAACTCGCAAAAAATCATCATAAAATCATGCAAACAATTCAATACAATCACAAAGTTATATCATTAAAATTCTTTATGATCAGTTTTAAAAAGGAATCACACACATGTCTCATATAAATCACACGGATGTTCCACACAGTCTCCGCATTTTCAGCCGGAGTGTCCCTGATCATGTATCTACTGGTCCCCTAATAATCAAGCAACGAGCAATGACCAGTAAAACTAGAAATGAATGCACTGATCACACAAACATAGCTCCTTCGAATTGATTGTGTGATTTCAAACATCAAATTAGAATAGTTCAGACAACGAATCCCCAAATCTCTAACCGAGATCAAATCAATCGAACACAAATCAAAACCTAGGGTTTCAGACCTCGTTCTAATTGACAAAAAAAGTCAATTATATCGAATGTTCATGAAAATCTGAAATAACACAGCAAATTTCATCCCGATTACGACTTTCCAAAGCGAAAAACTATATTATTTTTTGATTCGATCTGAGATCCGAATAAATTCGGATTTTTCGCTTTTGTAATTTTGTGATTGCATCAAGAGAGAAAAACAGGAGAAAAAAACCTGATTGACGGCGAGAGGGGCTCCTGCGACGGCTAACGAAACCTCGAAGGCAACGGAGCTGCGACGACGATGGTGAGAGAGGACGAGTTTTTTTGGGAGATGAGAAGGAGAGAGAAAGCACGAGAGGAAAACTGGGAGGAGAGAGAAAATGAAATGAGATTATGGTTGATGGACATGCTGACCCGTGAGACTTGGTTAGGGAGCGTGTAATTCCATGTAATCTGGGTCGTTAATCTTATCAGATCCTACGGTCCTTATTAGACCTCACGCCTCACGGGAAGGCAGGACCTCACCTGAACCCGCCTGTATATATATATATATATATATATATATATATATATATATATAGAAATAGGATCTCGTGAGGTATCATCCTTAGGTGAGGCGTGAGGTCTAATCTCAGCTGTTGGATTATACAGATCGGATGGTTTGTGATTTTACATGTCATAAGGGTACTCTAGTAATTGCGAATAATTAACAAAACCCCCCTTGCTCCCATTTTAATTTCTCTCTCTTCTCATTTTTCCAGAAAAAGAATTCTGCTTCCTCCCACATTTTCTCTCTCCTCTCTCGTGCTCTCCGGCGACTTATTCTTCCACCGCCGATCTCGCCTCCGCCGTGTCATCGCCGATTTCGCCTACGCCGTGCCGCCGCTGCTCTATTTCACTTATTATCGCCACATTTGAGTTGTTTTTTAAAGGTATTCGCTGATTTAGAAGTTTTTGCGTGTTACTCAAGCTGTTATTTGTTCGATTTTATGTGTTTTAATGCTCATTATGTTTCATTTATGTTGATTAGATGCTCGATTTGGTGTTTTCGAAAGTTTTAATTGTTTGTTCGATTTGTTTCATTTTTCGTCTAATTCAAGCTATTATTTGTTCAATTTTAATTGTTTTAGTGCTTATTACGTTTGATTTATGGTGATTGGATGCTCGATTTCGTGTTTACAGAATGTTTTAGTGTACTGTTGTTTATTTCGAATTTTCGGAAACCCTAGTTTATTTTGAACAAAATCTACAGTGTGATTGCATTTTCCACAAGTTATGACTCTATTTTCCGCATGTTTTTTTGCAAGTATAAGTGACAGTTCTTGTGTGTTTGTAGTGTAAGGATGAAGCAACGTGCTGTTGTATTGCATAAAAGCAACAAGAGGTTGCGTGAGGAGGATGTGAAGAAGAGAGTGGTCTTGATGTCGACGAAATCGAGTCTGAACAAGAAGACGATGATGAACCTGTGTATGATTCTTTTTATGTGTTTTTTTTTAATATGTTGTGTGATTTTGTGGGATGTCATGTGTGATTTTGTTTCATTGTGATTCCGTGTGGATATTTGTATGATTTTGGTTTGATTCTATTTTTGGTATGGTGTGTGATTCTATTTGGTTAGGTGTGTGATTCAATGTGCTAGTGTGTGATTCTATTGATAAGGTGTGTGATTCAATCTGTCAGTGTGTGATTCTATATGGTATGGTGTGTGATTCAATATGATAGTGTGTGATTGTATTTGGTATCGTGTGTGATTGTATTATTTATTGTCTTTGATTCAATCTGCCGGTGTGTGATTGTATTTGACATCGTGTGTGATTGTATAAGCTATTTGTCTGTGATTCAATCTGTACTCTGATTTTGTTTGATTCACACATTTTAATTGATATCTGATGATTCTTCATTGTTGATTTGTGGCGGCGGTACCGGTGGTTGCGTTCACTCGTTGTGGTGACGGTGGTTGTGGTCGCGGTGGTTGTGACTTGTGGTCACTGGTTGTCGTTTCTAAGTTTTATGTGTGCTAAGTTGAAGATTTTGCTATAGGCAAAACCTGTCATTCTATGGGATATGTTTGTCATTGTATGGATAATCGGTGTTATTGTATTGAAAATCGGTGCCATTGGATGGACACTAGATGTCGTTGTATGGATAGTTGGTGTCATTGTATGGACTCCCTTGTGTCATTGCATCGACACTCTTGTGTCATTGTATAGACTGTTGCTGTCATTGCAGGGAGGTGTCATTGTATGGGCAGTCCTGTGTCATTGTATGGAGGTGTCATGTATTGTTTTCTTTTTGGATCAAATGTGCTTGTATTGTATGTGCTAACCCTCTAGTACGATGCTCAATTGCTCATGTATGCGCTGTCCAACATTGCAATAGTAATTATGGTTTAGTTCTGGTGTTGCCTGATAAAGTGTGTCTGAACATAAGAACCTCGATGTCACTTGAATTAGAAAGGGGGTCGTTTAGGTAGTGTTTGTGAATGTGTAATTGAATTGAGAGATGAATTTGTCTTGAATCTCAAGGGTTTAGGAGCCTGGAACAGCAAAAATAAGAGATTCCTTGTTATGTTGACACTGGGGATGGTCGCCTATATTTGATGGTGAATTAGTTGCGTTGGATCAGTCTATTCGGTTATTCTTATCGCTGTGGGCCTAAAATCTGGACTATTATAGTCACATGGCTGTGATCCTGTGACTGTGAATCGATATCAAAATTGTCGGCTGAATTTTGTTAACTGGAGATTGCAGGAATTTGTATCTGTGAGAGGCGGAATATGCAATCTATATATTTCTTCTTTCCTATACCTTATATCCCTCTGTGGTGTGCATGCTTCATATCTTTCAGATCTTTTGCTAGTTTGCTGAATTTCATAGACTTTAGCTGGAGATGAAGGAGATGATGTAGGTAAGCCTTCGAAAATGAAAGTTATGTGTCGTCCATCTGGGTTAGCTGCCCTTGTTAAACACTTTAAGGAAATTCCTAATGATGGTGGACGTCAATTTTTGAATGTGACAGTTTTTCACATCTTATATATTTCTGATTGACATGAACCTGAAACGTGAGGATTTAATTTGTTTTCTAATGCTCAGGATCTTGTGATGCATCCGCTTTCTGCAAGTGCTCGTTTTATAGCATCCAAAACAAAGCTTATTTGAGAGGCTCTTACATTTGATTTTCCTTTTCTATATATATACAGGCGGGTTCAGGTGAGGTCCTGCATTCCCGTGAGGCGTGAGGTCCAATAAGGGCCGTCAGATCATTGGTTATGAACGGCCAGGATTAAAACATCCTATGCTTGACCGAAAAAGAAAAAAAAAACTCAAGGCCTTTCTCGACGTTTCAAACCCATTCTCCCATTCTCACAAACACATTTTCTCTCTCTTCTTCCCTGCTCTTTCCTCTCAGCTTCTTCTCTCTCCTAGTCTCCTCCATAATAAATCCCCAAATCAAACCCTAAAAAAAATTGGTTCGATTATACTCTAAATTCATCGAAAATTGGTAGCAATCGCAACGGTTAAATGCTTCGATTTGCTATGCATCATAAAAAAAACGATGAACAAGGTAATTTCGAACAATCTTTTAGTGGATTTCGATCAATTTTTTACGAATTGGCAGCGATTTTTTGGTTGTTTTTGTTGATTGAGTATGAAGATTACGATTTTCTATTGATTAAACGAAGAACGGATCAAAACATTTCATCCATTTGTTTGCAAATTCCCAAATTCGATCCTTCTGATTTTCGATTTTATGGTGGAATTTACAATCACACTGTTTTTAGTATTGAATCACACAAACTCTGATTTCTATTTCAATTCCGATTTTATAATGGAATTTGCAATCACACTGATTTGAGTATAGAATCATAGTGCTTTAAAATCATGTTAGCTCGTGATTATACTTTAGTGTGATTCTATGTTATAGAGTGTGTGATTATGTTATAGGAATTTGGATTCATACTGACTTCCATTTTTCGTTTTTTAGATAGAATTGAATCACACATGTTCTTCCTATTAGTTAGTGTGTGTGATTTTATTTGATAGGGTGTGTGATTCCATTCGATAGGGTGTGTGATTCAATCTGCTAGTGAGAGTGATTCTCTTTGTTAGTTTGTGTGATTCATTCTTTTAGATAGTGTGTTGATTGTATTCGATAGTGTGTGTGATTGTATTCGCTAGTGTGTGTGATTCTATTAGCTAGGGCGTGTGATTCAATTTTTTTGCATGATTTTGTGAAGATTTCTTGTGATTTTGTTTCTGATTGTATTGGATGTTGCCATGTTGGTCTTTGTAATATAGCTATACTGTATGTTACAAGAGTCAAGAGACAGATATGAAACGCTACACCCAAATTGTAGCAGTTCTTGATGTGCTTGTTATGATAGAGTAATTGCTTTAATTATCACAGGTGACTGCTTTTAGCTCTTTAAATGCAATGCCTTTCTTGTCTCGAGTAACCACGTTAGTTTTTCAGATTATCTTCCTCAGAGGATTAAAAGAATGCGCTGAAAATGTCCAAGTTGGTCTTGTATAATATATGCAGATGATCGATCAAGTATAACTGATACTTATGGCTATTAGCTCAACGGTAGAGCGTTGTGCAAGATGGCACAAATGTGTGGGTTCGATTCCCACATAGCCAAGATAATGTTTTTGTTTTTGTTGGCTCATATGAGCACAAAAATGTCCTGCTGCTTATCAATATCCTCTGGAATTCTATATATCACTTCTTCCCTTCTTCCCTCCCCTTATATAGGGAAATTGAACTGCTTTGGTGGCGCTAAAGGTGCAAAGACCACGCAGAGCTTCACCAGTCCTCTCTAAGGGTAAGAACTAAGAACGAGGTCGGTGGGATAAATACAACCTGATCAGGGCCATCAAGTTGGAGGATCAGTAGTCAAAGATCATCCTGATGTAGTTCTACTTATGACAAAAATCATGAAAAACCGAGCCACATTTACCTAGCCAAAATACCATACATCCTGCTGTATTGAAACTGAAACATAACATTTTACCATGTTACACACTGCGGAAAGGGCATTTAGACATAGCAAAATCTGATCGTCTTAGGCCTTAATTAGTATCATTCGAAAGCTATCTTGAAGGACTTCAATTTGCACCAAAAATTGCACAAAACAGATTCTGATTCAATGAGAAATCACCTCTCAAAGAGAAAGTCTGACATGATATTTGACGTTCTTTTTCATTTCTGCTATTTTCTGGCAATTCCAGTAACCTCAACTACTTAAGCACAGTAGGCAAATGCAAAAAGATGTAATCAACTATCCTATTGTTCTAGACCAGATAAGCATCTAGTCTACGTAGGAATCGAACCTACACCCTCCGTCCATGAGACGGCGCTCTGCCAATTGAGCTAGTAGACTATAGGAGTAGAATATACGCAAACTCTAAAACCCAGGTTGATTAGAATATTAGTGAACAAAAACAACAGTTACCAAGTCATAAAGTAGAACAAACGCAAATGTATGGTCTAGGCCGAGCCTCAATCAGCCCCTAACTACACCTTAAAACCTAGACTAGGTCACCTCAAACTTCAGGCACATCACACAAACTATCGTCTAGGCAGGCTAAAGGATAACTCAATGGCACCGACCAAATGAAAGCTTCTTACACTAGCGCGGCCTGAATCTAAAAAGATTTTGCGAAAATCACTACTTCATCAGGTAAATTACCCGTCATTAGGCATGTGTTTATACCCTGGGGCTCCAGTTTCCTCCTTTACTTTCTGCTCATCCTTGCCACAGCAAAAAGGAAAAAAAGTTTAGGCACTCCCGCAATATTCAAATTGGAAAACAGAGAGAAATGAGTGTTTAAGAGAGATACGTAGACAGATAGGTTGAATTATTTGAGAGTTCATTTTCTCCATCAACAACACACAATTTGAATCACACACTTTCACTAAAAGAATTGTGATTCCATAGACTAACCAATGTGATTCCATGGACTAACCAATGTGATTTCATATCTAACCAATGTGATTCTATGTCTAACTAACGTAATAACCAGTATGACCCCATAATCACCCTTACTACCAAATTGAGACACACTAACAAATGGTATCACTCTTACCAGCAAATTGAGACACATTAACAGATGGAATGAGACACTAACCATATAAAATCACACTCACTATCAAATAGAATCACACACTCTATAAACCATAAAAGTTGTAACTGATTCATCCTTACACTTATGAAAACAAAAAACTGTCAATTATACTCACAAAAAACATGCGGAAAAATAGAGTCATAACTTGTGGAAAATGCAATCACACTTAAAGAATTTGTTATGATTCAAAAACTCATCAGAAATCGTAACACGTAATCAGAATGCCAAAGAGTTCCGAAAACAACAAATCGAGCATCTAATCAAACCTAATAAGCATTAAAACACATAAATCGAACAAATGAAAGGTTGAATAAGACGAAAAAAACAGCAAACCTTCGAAAACACCAAATTGAGCATATAATCAACATAAATCAAACCTAATAAACATTAAAACGCATGAAATCAAACAAATAACAGCTTGATAAACACGCAAAATAAATCAAAACTTTCGAAAACAACAAATCGAGCATCTGATCAGCATAAATCAAACTTCATAAGCATTAAAACACATCAATCGAACAAACGAAAAGCTTAAATAACACATCAATCGAATAAAATGCAGCAAAATTTAGGTCGAAAATATATGAAAGAATTAAATCGAAGAGAGAGATTACCGACGGCGACGGCGACGGCGGAGTGATAGGCGACGACGGTGATATTGGCGACGGAGGGGAGATCAACGACGGAGGCGAGAGCAGCGGCGAACTGCTACGGTTGAGGAGAGAGAAAATAAGGAGAGAGAAAGAGCAAGAGTGTTTCATGGGAGAGAAATGAAAATTGAAAGTGGTGGGGGAAGGCGGAGAAATTTGTTTCTTTTTAATATGGACAGATGGCTTCATTTTAAGCGTCGGATTTGGCTAATCTAATGGCTCAGATAGGACCTCACGCCTCACCTAAGTAGATGACCTCACGAGATACTATTTCTATATATATATATATATATATATATATATATATATATATATATATATATATATATATATATATATAATCCCTATGGTTAATCCCAAGAGAGCGTAACCATGCTCTGATACCACTTTGTAACGCCCCGAAATTTAAAATTTATTAAGCAAGTAAAGAAATGAAAGGGTAGGTAAAAATATACTTAAGAACAATCTGAGATTTATTGCCATAAATCTCCAACACCCTGATACAACAATAATTAAGAGCGTTACCGCCACACCTATCTATGTGGTGTTAAGGCTGTTCCAATAAATTCAAACCAAATCTTATAATAACCCATTCCCCCCGGGTAGACTATTATGAAATTTTAAGAAAGTAAACAGCGGAAATAAAACCAACATTATTCAAAATGTATATTAAAAGAAAAACGATTAAAACGACACGCGTCCTCACACTTGAAATTCTCATCCACTTAATTATCCAGATAAACCTGCACATTATCTGCTCGCCGATATGTTTCCAAAAGGGTGGGACTAAATGTCGCCCACAATATCTCACTTTTCTTCCAAGTTTACCCCTAGTTCTTTTCTCTCTCTTCCCCACTCCCAACTCATTCTCTAGTTTATCTCAAAAAAAAAAAAACTCATTCTCTAGTTTTCTCTCAACTACTTCTACAACAACAACAACAACAACAACAAGCAAAAAAAGAAAAAAAAAAAAACGTTAGATCTGAAAATCAAAACAAGTGAAAAGCAAAATCAATCTTAAGTAAAAAGTCAAGTCAACTTGACAAGAATTAGAGATACATCTAGCGAATTAGCAAGCTAAAACCCTCTCAGATGAACCCTGGACAAATCCGCAAATCATCAATGGTGATCTTTGTTGAAAATTTTGACAAAAATCGAACAAGAGGCCGGACCTGTGAAACTGAGGTCTACATGGTGACCATGGACTTGTTGTTTGAGGGTTCTCGCTCAAAACAAGCACCTGACATCTCAAGGTTCATACTCACAACCTGGACCCAACATTTATAGGTTCACGCCCTACCAAGAACATGTAACTAGCAGGACCCTAATCATGGACATGTTAATAACAAGTCCGCCCACTAAACATAGACATATTAATAATAAGTCTGTACACTAAACACAGACCTGTTAGTAACAAGTCCGCACACTAAACACAGACATATTAATAATAAGTCTGTACACTAAACACAGGCTTGTTAGTAACAAGTCCGCTCACTAAACGCAAACCTGTTAGTAAAAAGTCCGCTCACTTAACACAGACCTGTTAATAACAAGTCCGCTCACTTACACATACCTATTAATAACAAGTCCGCTCAATTAACAAAAACTGATTTTTACAAGTCCCCGCATCGAAAAGTTGGACTTGTATTTTACCTATCTTACTTATTTGTGTCTAAGAAAATTTGCGAAATGATGTTTTGCAGCTTGTAATCCCTCCATATTTGCAGAACACTAATTTGAGTTAGTATATGAGAAGAAAAAAACGTTAACGTTTGAAAATAAGGACTATATCTGGTGGTATGAGGCGGACACTCTAGAGGGGGTGAATAGAGTGTTTAAGGGAATTCAAGTAAATGACCCGAATTCTACAACTTTTTCGCACTTTGTGGAAGATAGCAATAGGTGATAACGGTGTATGGAACAGTGTATGCGCGACTGTTCTCTAAGCAATGGAACGATGAGAGGAATGTTACACGGAACAGTGTATGTGAGACTGTTCCTTGTAAAACGAAAGTAATGCAATAGGCAAACAACACAGAGATTTACCGTGGTTCGACCTTACCTCAAGGTCTACGTCCACCCTAACCTAATCTTCAATAATCCACTATTATCAAAAGAGTAATACAAGCACCAATTCACGTTCTTACCACAAGAACTAATTGACGTTCTTACCACAAGAACCACTACCCAAATATCTACCACAGATACTGAGACTCTACCTGCAACACTCTTAAGAAAACTAAGATTACAAAAGAATAGCTATCTCGATAAGTTTCTCGAAAGCCAGGAGAGATACAATAAAACTGATTAAGAAATGATATTCCAAAAAGATAGAGTTTCCAAATTTAAAAGAAAGTATTTTGGAAAATATCTAATATACATAATATGAAAATCTCTTTGAAAGATAATACCCGAAAATAGATAAGATATGAGATAATCATTTTTTACCAAAATCTTTTTGAGAAGAAATCATAATCTTTATAAAAGATTGTTTTCTTTTAAAATCACGTACGTATAAAAGATTTGTAAAACTTGAATGCATAGGAACAATGTATGGAACAGAGACTATGGGCTAGTCTGTGACTCTGTTCCATGCTCTGTTCCCAGCATCGTTCCTTCAAGGCAAAGTTCGTTCCCCTATGAATCAAACAAGATTAATACAAGAGATCTATGCCGACATTTAATTGCTTCGATCTACGCTAAACCTCTTTAGTTGTAATATTGACGAGGTTGTATAAATTTGTTGACACTTCAAACTAAAACTAGTTTGCATGTCCGCGCTGTCTATTTATGTTGTTTATACTTGTTTTATGAAAAAAAACTCGGAAGACTATGTTGATCACAAATTACTCTTGTATAAACCAAGTCAACCAAGTAATACTGAGGATATGATACTACCTAATATATGATGTAGTTTAAATATGATTAAAGTAAGAGTATTAATCTTATAAGAAACAGAGGATTGAGATCGGTCTAGTTGCACTTGTACCAAAAAAATATAAGAAATATATTTCGTATTTCATACAATATATGCGCGTCTGATGGCACCACGCGCATTATGACATAGTTCGGGGGTATCAAGTGAATTTGTCGAAAATATAATTTGACAAATGGTTCCCTAGACTAGTATTCTTGAATTCTTGATTATTGTTCCGTTCTTATATGGTGATCTTATGAGTGAAATCAAAATATTAATATCTTTGGAATTTGTCGATCATCATATAGTGAAGTTTAATAGTTGATAAATAATCAATACATTAGGTGGATCGGCAGTGCATGCTTTCCACGAATTAATAAAAATGATCACTTACCTTAATATATGAATCTTTAGTATATAAAAATGTAGACTTTGATGTCACATGATTAGAATTGTCAATAGTTAGGCCTTGTTCGTTCAACTTATTAAACAATGTTTTCAAATCAGTTCATATTTATTCAAATCAAATAAAATCAGAATTATCCAAATAACATTCAATGAATCTAGTCTACTTTTAGTTATTAATTTGTCTAAATGCAGTTAATTTATCAATAGATTCAGTTTTATTCAAATCAAATCAAATCAGTTTTATTCAAATCAAATCAGATCAGATCAGAAAAATGCAATCCAATCGCACATGACCTTAGAGATGGATTGACAAGCCCTTGGAATTGAATCGGTCAAAGCTTGACTCAAGTTCAGTCAAATCGAGCTCGGACTCCATCTCCGAGGAATCTAAGACGATCTCGAGCTCGCCCTCAATGCTTCTTAGGTTTGCCAAGCTTCAAGACGAGCCTGAGTTCGAGCTAATCTCGAGCGTACCTGAGCTTGTGTTAGATTGGTTTCTTTGCACACGATCTAGGAGTAGAGTTGTGGACCTATAGCTTACATGTCCTTGTTAAAACACGGACTTGAAAGTTATATGTCCATTGTCTAAAGAGTGGATTTATAACTTACAAGTTCGTTATCTAAGCATGGATTTTTACTTGAAAGGTTCATGGTTCAAGCATGGACTTGTAACTTAGAAGTCCTCATTTGAATCATGGACCTGTAAAAAATCCATCAAGCTTCATTTATATGGCGTTCTCGTTGCATTTTCAACATGTGTGGGCTGACCTTGTTTCTTATGTGAGATTGTGAGCTAATCTGTTGAGTTTCTGTGAAAAAAAAAAAAAAAAAAATTGAGTCTTCGATGATCGATCCAACCTTGCTTCCAGATCTACTTCTAATTTTTGACAATTCAACAAGTTTCTTTCTCTTTTTTTCCATGATTTTTAAGATTCATTGTGCCCATATCCTGCACTAAAACGTTTGATTTGGTTGATCAAACCAATGAAACCAATTACATCAAATACAATCTTAGTTTCGACTAACCCAACCCCAAATGCATCAAACAAATCCAAAAAACTCATTAAATTTGAAAGCCCAACAGATTCAACCAAATCAAATCCGTTAATCTTAAACGAAGCAATTGAATCGCCATAAACATGTCGGCGACGACGGTGGCGGCCACCAGTAGTGAGGCGTGGAGCTGAAATTTGCAGCGGGTTGGCTGATTGATGCCTCAAAAGGAAGCCGATGGAGTGAGAAATGGAATCGGGAGACGGAGAAAATTGTGTGCGAGAGTAGTGAGAGTGTGGACTGTGGAGTGATTGTTTTAATTTTTTTTTTTCTGGGGATGGAAGTTTGAACAAGGACAGAGAAAGTGGGTAGACAATGGAAAATAGACAAAGGGTATTTTCGGTTTCACAGATACAATTGTGGGCGACATTTAGCGATTCAGTTCCAAAATCGGGTCATCACTGGTTCAATCACAAGGAAAAGAACGCCAGCCAAAGCTGGTAATCAACACGAACCCGAAATAACTTAACAAAGGTAATTTAGAAGGAAAAAGGGAACCACTATAAGAGTTATGCCTTACCTTGAAATTCTAATATCGACTGAGCTAGACCTTACTCTGAATTATATAACAATATTGGAAAAAAATAGATACGTAAACTAAATTAACAAGTTTGACGATTATGGGGAATCGAGATCCCATTTTCTCGAGTATCAAATAGCGGGGAATCGATATCCCACTTATCAAATAACAAATATGGGGAATCGACATCCCATTTCTCAAATACCAATTATGGGGAATCGACATCCCATTTTTCAAATATCAATTATGGGGAATCGACATCCCATTTTTCAAATACTTGATGAGGATTTCGCATACTCATCAAGGCGTTGGGCCAACTCAACAAGATAGGGGCTTAATCCATCCAAAGCCGTTACCTAGTATGATCATACCTCTAACACTAGCAAACTAGCGAAAATATCGGGATATTAATCCAAGAGGCAAATGAATGGGTTCGATCATCACCCATGTTCCTTACTAAGAGTTTCTTCAGTTTGTATAAAACATAACGTTATAAAATGTTACGAGTTATTTTATCGAATCTTAATACTCGTTACTTCCTCCATATATATTCTATTACGAAACTTTTCGTTAGTGTAAAAATATAAGGAGGATTTAATAGTGGAGTAAAATAATATAACATTATATTAAAATAATAATAAACTATTTAAATAATATAATCGCATAATATTATAATGGAAATCTATCAAATGAGAAGTATGAATTTCGTGAGAAATGAGAAGTGATCTCATCCGTCCATCTTATCCAGATCAAAGGTGTAGATTAAAACTTAAATAAAAGGAAAAATAAAAAACAAATCCAAACCCAAACACCAAAACTCACTCACATTTTCTCTCTCCTCCCATTCCCCCACCCTCTCTCTCAACGTCCTACCCCCGCGCCGCCCACCACCGCCGCCGTCTACCCCGTCAACAACCCTCGCCGGCTAAACCACCACCGGCCGACTCGCACGACCACCGCGAGGCTTCGTCGACAGATAGCTTCCTCCGTCGACCACCGTTTGGCCGCGAAAACCGTCTTCTCTTTCTTTTTTTCGCGCACGCCACCACACCGCCGCTGTCGGTGTTCACCGGCGGCAGCCATCGCCGGTTTCGATGCTACCGGCCGACTCCTCTCACACCGGCGAGTCTTCGTCGGCTATCCTCAACCTCCGTCGAGCACCATTACACCGCCAAAAACGTCTTCTCTCTCCCTTTTTTCGCACCTTTTTTGTCAGATCCGGCGGCCACCTTTGCTATTCACTGTCGGTTTACGCCTTCACCGGTCTCAGGTCACGTTTCCGCACCGATTTCCGCTTCTTCCTCTTATTTTCACCGACGTTGATTGAAAGAAACAAGTGAGAGAAACGAGTGAGAGAGGGGAAATGAGCGGTGATACAGTGGTAGAAGTGTCTCGGGGTAGAGGGCTTCTACTCGTCGTCTGAAGGTGAACATAAGGCTGGTGGTGGCGCCGTGTAAGGTGGTGGTGTAGACACCTGCATTTGTCCCTACCCAAATGCCCGATGATGAAAGGACATTTTACAGTGAACTGCGTCTACTTGCTCTACTATGTGAACCACCGTTGTCGTGAATCCGTTAGCAAATGCGTCTTCACCCAAAATAAGACCAAAAACAACCATTTTCCTCCCTTTTTGCACCTGACCTAACTCAGGAATGAACCGCGTGCCTAAGTCGCCAAAAATCATTTCGAAAACATGTTTTTGAACATCATTTGCCCACCCAAATTCACATGTACAATACTCATGTCATAAGAAGGCCAGAAATGCAATTTTGTATGGTGCGTCAAGGGGTCCAGGCGCACCTCTATCCGCGCACATAGGCCTTGGCGCAGCTGCACCTGCGCCTGACGCAGCTATGCCTGCGCATGACGCAGCCAGCTCGCGCCTGACGCGGCTTCGCCTGCGCATGACGCAGCCAGCTCGCGCATGACGCGGCCCAGCCTGCGCATGACGCAGCCAGCTCGCGCATGACGCGGCCCAGCCTGCGCATGACGCAGCCAGCTCGCGCATGACGCGGCCCAGCCTGCGCATGACGCACCTGCCCCGCGCCTCGCGCACGCAACCCTAGGGGCCGAAACCCTAGGTCTTCTACACCACTATATATACACCTCATTTCCACCCCATTTAACAACTTTCACACAACTCTCTCACACCATTTCTCCACCCTAATTCTCTGTTACTCTTTCATCTCATCATCTCTCTCTAGCCAATACAAAAACCCTAGCAACTACCACACCAAAACCCTAATAGCTCCCCTACACCTCTAGGGCACCCCTAAACACAATACAATCAAACACAATTCAAACAAAGCCCCTCTCAAACACCTACGTTCGAAGAGCAACGCATCGCTCCAAGAACACATCTAGCCCCTACGACGCATACTAAGGATCAACGCAACGATCTCAAAGCATAGTAGAGCAAGTAGTGGTATCGCGGACACACGTAAGTCCTGAGGACACCCCCTCTTTTCTAAACTCTTCTTTTACTTTATTCTCATCTTCTACCCCTTCTTTACGTGCGCATTTTATTGCTCTTACGACATAGATTTATATTTTGCCTAACCAAGATTTAGATCTAAAACGAATTACATGAATCACGCCTAACACACATAGCGCAAAGCACTTGGACAAATTGGTAACTAGGGACCTTAAATCAACTTTAATAATTTTGTGACCTAAGATCTAGTTTTATGTGCTAAAACTACCGACTTAGCCAAGTTTTATTAGGTTGTATATAACATGTAAATGACTGTAAACTTGCATGGCTAACTTCTCAACGACTTGTAAACGATAATTCAACTAGTAGAGGCCGCTATACGTGGGCGGGGTTGGGTGTCTTATGGCTTCCCAACACGTACCGTCACCCCCGAACCCAGTCTTGCGGTCCTTGGGATGCACATTGGCGTAGGGCACAGTGCGCATCTTGTTCCTTACGTCCCTCGGTTTTGTCCCTTTCGAAAAACGACTCGCGAAAGTGTTTTGTACCTGGCATGACTCGCTTCCCTAAGCGTTTATGCTCAATGGGTACAGACTCACCTAGCGTCTACGTAGTCCCTCGGTAACAAGGAACAAGATCGCATTGCATGGTTTCCAAACACCCCACAATTGTTTGGTGGCGACTCATATCCTAGTGCAATCATTCGCACGACTCGCGCGTCCGTCGCTATAGAGACCATCCGTGGAATCTACAGTGGCGACTCCGCTGGGGACTTATTGTTCAAAGTGGGTGAGACTCGAAGATTGGTTATCACTTTACATTTGTTGAGAAATTTAGCACTTTCATTTGCATGGACGCGATCCACGTCCCATAGGAACCCTTGTCCTTTCGGTTCATCCATGTCTTTCTACTTCGCGTAGGACTGAATAATGGTTGCACCACCCACGTTCGCATCATCGACACTTCGTTTCCAATGAAACATTGTTTCTGGTGTAAGGATGTTATACTCTCGAGTATGGGCTGCCACAAATCGAGATATAGCTACCTATAACGTGGTACCCAAAGCCTAAACCTCAAAGCCTAAGCCATAGTACATTTGCATGGTATGTGTTTGCTCTTACGTGCCTTTGTTGCTTGTTTTTTGCATCTTTTGTGCCATATTCATCTCCTAAACTTTGTCAAAACAAGTTTCAATTATATCAATGTCTTCCCTATGCACCACGTCAGTTTCTGTGACGTTTTGTCGCGTGCGTCCATGGCCTTGTGCGCACGTTGCCGTGCGTCCGAGCGCATGTGCGCACCTACCCCGTGCGTCTGCCTACTCATACACACCATGCATATTCCTTTGAGTGGTTCAATTCCCACTCCTAACCATGCCCCACTGCATGTTTCCCATTGTTTGAGTCATTTTCAACACTTGCATACACTACCATGCACCTATACACCTCGCACACACATGTTGCACCCACAAAATCGAGTCAATCTCATTGCATTTCGTGCTGCATTTTTGAATACCGCATTGCTGTGTCATGCATACACAACCATAGCTTGTTGCATACATATATGCACACATACAGATCAGTTATACATACATGCATACATACATGTATACATACGTCATGTCTATAGAGTCGCGTCTTGCATCGTATATTTGCATATCATCTAGGTTCACCCCTAGTCATCTAAATCATGCATCGTCCTAGTCCATACCATTCCTAGGACAAACCGTCTCATGTAGGGTCAAGTTCGTACCTAACTACGAACTCATGCATCCTAGGAACTCGAACCGTTGCACGCATTTTTGCACTACGACTTGTATGATCACATGCATCCATGCATACATGCATCACAACCCATGCATCGAACCTAAAAAAAAACAAGTTATTTATGCATCATGTCAAACACATCATGTCTATCTCATACGTCAATCCGTATCATCGACTTTATCCACTTGAGATCTTTGAGGCCCACTCCTCGCTCTTTATTACACAAAAATTCACATCTTTTTACGTCAATCCGTATCATCGACCCTAGCCACCTAGGATTTTCGAGGCCCACTCCTCGCTCTTTTTTTTTTTTTACTCAAAACTCCGCACCTTAGCGATACGTCAATCCGTATCAACGACCCTAACTACTTAGGACCTTCGAAGCCCACCCCTCACTACTTTTTGCCCAAAACTTGACAGCTGAACGGCACGTCAATCCGTATCATTCAATCCTAGCCACCTAGGATTTTTGAGGCCCACTCCTCGCTCATTTTTCAACAAATCCGTACAAGTTATGGAAATCCGAACCATATAATTTGATCTTAGCCACCTAGGATCACCGAGTCCCACTCCTCACTCACATCATCATTGAATTTTTGCATCTCGTCCATACGCCTATCCGTATGCGTACAAATCACACAAATTGCACTTGTTTCGATCTTAGCCACCTAGGATCATCGAGGACCACTCCTCACCTCCTTTCTTTCCGTCGTTGAAGCCCACTCTTCACGACCGGTCGATCTCTACATACATAAGATCCTCCACACCTTGTCCAACTCGGTGACCCCGGTCCACGTTTTCAAGTAACTCAATTGAAGCGCCAATGGTTTGAGGGACTGCTAGTCTGCTACTACTTCTCTATGGATCCACAATCCACATCGAGATTGGTCGCACGTTCCTCTCGTCAATGTTAAGTTTTCTCCACAAGTTCTCGACATTACCATCCCGAAAATCAAAGGGGTAGCAAAATCCATACATTATGTTTTGAACTCTAAAACTTACATTGCACGAAAACCAAGACGATAAGCACAAGCACCACTACAACAATGCAACCTCCAACGACGTCAACAACGAACGTTCTTTTCGAACTACGTTTGGTTTGATTCCACGCGCTAGTGGATACGTAGGCAGTCTTTCGAGACACAACCACACGACAAAAGGTTTCATGCATGTTTTTTTACCTCCTTTCCATGTCTAGCATAGATACCTCCAACAGATTGAAATTTCTCTTTTTTCGCTGATGGAATAAATGAACTTTTGTTTTACCATATTTCTCATGAGCATCCAACGACGAATCCTAGTCTGTCTTACGCTGCACGATTAATGACCGGAGGTAAAAAATCTGTAACTACATAAATGACTTTGATCCCTAACGATTGAATCCACTTTCTTTGGTAGCCCGCAAAGCCTCCATGCCGATAGCCTTTTCATTTTCATCCTACATCTTCCTAACTTGGGTAAAGGGTGTTGACTTGATCGAAACGGTAAGACTTACAAAAGTGGAGCCACTAACTATAAATGTTGATAGACTAACAAATGGCAAGACTTGAAAAAGTGGAGCCACTAATTGCAAATAGACTAACAATGGCAAGACTTAAAAAAGTGGAGCCAAAATGAAAAAGGCTAACAAAAAAGGCAAACTCTGAAGCTGGAGCCAAACTCTAACAAAAACAAATAACAAGCGTCACGAACGAGTGAAAGCATCATCCAATAGGGACACAATTGAAAAGATCAAGCAAAATGTGTCTTTCAAACTGCTAACATGGTCAAGTCAACACGATTGGGGGTAAAATGGGTCAGAGCCTTCATGCACATCCGTCATTTGTCACCCAAACCACCTACAAAAGCACCGAAAAAGTCCTCATTGAGATCGTGCAAATCACACTACCGCAATCTGTCGCTCTTCTAATCAACGAACTTGGCATTTGTTGATTCACCGCGAGAGTTCTTCCGCACGACGGATAATAATCGCGAAGGTAAGACGCTAGGAATTTTGAGGATTGCTCATCAAGCTCACCATGCATGCATTCTCTTATTCTTTTCCCGTAGTGCTATATGACATGGAAATCTGAACCCACGTTATTAACTTACCCTTTTGCAAATTTAGACTGACGCATTGGTCTGAATTCTCCCTATTCCAGCCACATTATAAGCCATAACCCTCGGCCAGCCGCATCAAACTTGCCTCCAGAATTTATATCCCACTTGTTCCAGCATCAAGGATCAAGGCCCCATTGAGCCAGCCACAACTACCGAACTCCACATTCCAAATCCTTAGACTCTTCTTTTCCCTTGCCCAGGCATGGAATCTTTTGTCAACCCAAGACAAGAACGATCGCCATCACGAGCATCACGTCTTGTCCATTATGAAGTATCAAATATTTGCGCCACCGCATCATTAAGCCTTGAGCCACCTCAAGCACCAAGTCGTGTGCCACCACATGCATACATTTGTGCCACCACAAATACAAAGCCTTGCTCCCGCAGCAAGCACGAAGATCATCCTCAAACAGTAGGAATGTCACTATGAGCTGTCACCATGAGTTGGACAATCACAACTTTTGCTCACCTTCTTCATCATTTTTCTTTTGGGGGAAACCTCAAATTTCGTCTATTAAACTTTATCATTTTTCTTTCTTTTTCTTTTGGGGGAAACCTCAAACTCATTCCCGCACGTTTCAGCTCTTTTCACTATTTGGCACTCCTAGTTTAATTCCACGAAACTTACCTTCTCTTTCATCCTTTTTCCTTTTGGGGGAAGTCGGGGTACCCCCTGCATTTTTTCGCATTTCACATCTGCATGTACCTCGAGTCTAGGTTGCATTACTTTAAGCTGCATAACACTATCGCATTGCATTACATCGAGTCAGTTACACTTGCACACCACCCGCACAACCCTTTTACACGAGCACTAGGCATCACCGGTTTGCATACCATTATATACATTTGCACACTACTTGCATAAATCTTTGCATGAGAACTAGGTAGCACTGGCCCACCCACAGGACAAGATGCAATCGTCCGTCACAACTACTCTCCAAGTATTGCAACCGCGAGGTCAAAAGCACAAGTCACGGCACCACAATCTCGTTGCTCGCACAAGAGTGAGACAGAGTGCAACAAGATACTACTATACAAGCATTGGCACGACGAGGTCAAAAGAACACACTTCTACGCCACGACCTCCTTGCTCGCACAAGAGTGAGACAAAGTACGACAAGAATTTTCAACATGCATAATCAACTGGCAAACACGAGGTCAAGCGGCATCCAATTGCTCCATAATCTCCTCTTTCATGCAAGAATGGGGGCTCCGATCGAAGCTGTCAATCCAGCATAGAACAACTGAGATCACACACATTCAAATCATGTAACAGTCGCACCGACTTTAAACTCGAGCATCTAGCAAAACCTCGTATTCAACACCAACGGACCTAACTCCACCATGATCAAGCAACGTCGGACCCACTTTCGACAACTCAAGCAATATATCATCAACAACAGTGGATCTAACTCCACCGTGATCAAGGAACTTCGGACCCACCTTCGATAGAAGCAAAAACAACCACAAGAAGCAATCAACGGTCGCACTGACCTTAAACATTGACATAATCACCAAATAGCATCGGACCCACTTCTGACTTTCAGAACCCACTACAAGTACAAACAGCAAGATTCACAATGCTATCCGACGGTCGCATCGACCTAAAACAACTTGCACAGTCGCACCGACTATAAACACCAGGTATGTACTCTAATTGGTTGGCGAACCTCTAAAAACGCACCGGCGGTCTAATGGACCTTAAACGACCCTCCACGTGCATTCGCATCCCGTTTTGCACGATTTACATACTTTGACTTTCACCTTGTCCAAGCCTCAGTCAAAGTGGGGGCTTCTGTAGACACCTGCATTTGTCCCTACCCAAATGCCCGATGATGAAAGGACATTTTACAGTGAACTGCGTCTACTTGCTCTACTATGTGAACCACCGTTGTCGTGAATCCGTTAGCAAATGCGTCTTCACCCAAAATAAGACCAAAAACAACCATTTTCCTCCCTTTTTGCACCTGACCTAACTCAGGAATGAACCGCGTGCCTAAGTCGCCAAAAATCATTTCGAAAACATGTTTTTGAACATCATTTGCCCACCCAAATTCACATGTACAATACTCATGTCATAAGAAGGCCAGAAATGCAATTTTGTATGGTGCGTCAAGGGGTCCAGGCGCACCTCTATCCGCGCACATAGGCCTTGGCGCAGCTGCACCTGCGCCTGACGCAGCTATGCCTGCGCATGACGCAGCCAGCTCGCGCCTGACGCGGCTTCGCCTGCGCATGATGCAGCCAGCTCGCGCATGACGCGGCCCAGCCTGCGCATGACGCAGCCAGCTCGCGCATGACGCGGCCCAGCCTGCGCATGACGCACCTGCCCCGCGCCTCGCGCACGCAACCCTAGGGGCCGAAACCCTAGGTCTTCTACACCACTATATATATACCTCATTTCCACCCCATTTAACAACTTTCACACAACTCTCTCACACCATTTCTCCACCCTAATTCTCTGTTACTCTTTCATCTCATCATCTCTCTCTAGCCAATACAAAAACCCTAGCAACTACCACACCAAAACCCTAATAGCACCCCTACACCTCTAGGGCACCCCTAAACACAATACAATCAAACACAATTCAAACAAAGCCCCTCTCAAACACCTACGTTCGAAGAGCAACGCATCGCTCCAAGAACACATCTAGCCCCTACGACGCATACTAAGGATCAACGCAACGATCTCAAAGCATAGTAGAGCAAGTAGTGGTATCGCGGACACACGTAAGTCCTGAGGACACCCCCTCTTTTCTAAACTCTTCTTTTACTTTATTCTCATCTTCTACCCCTTCTTTACGTGCGCATTTTATTGCTCTTACGACATAGATTTATATTTTGCCTAACCAAGATTTAGATCTAAAACGAATTACATGAATCACGCCTAACACACATAGCGCAAAGCACTTGGACAAATTGGTAACTAGGGACCTTAAATCAACTTTAATAATTTTGTGACCTAAGATCTAGTTTTATGTGCTAAAACTACCGACTTAGCCAAGTTTTATTAGGTTGTATATAACATGTAAATGACTGTAAACTTGCATGGCTAACTTCTCAACGACTTGTAAACGATAATTCAACTAGTAGAGGCCGCTATACGTGGGCGGGGTTGGGTGTCTTATGGCTTCCCAACACGTACCGTCACCCCCGAACCCAGTCTTGCGGTCCTTGGGCTGCACATTGGCGTAGGGCACAGTGCGCATCTTGTTCCTTACGTCCCTCGGTTTTGTCCCTTTCGAAAAACGACTCGCGAAAGTGTTTTGTACCTGGCATGACTCGCTTCCCTAAGCGTTTATGCTCAATGGGTACAGACTCAACTAGCGTCTACGTAGTCCCTCGGTAACAAGGAACAAGATCGCATTGCATGGTTTCCAAACACCCCACAATTGTTTGGTGGCGACTCCTATCCTAGTGCAATCATTCGCACGACTCGCGCGTCCGTCGCTATAGAGACCATCCGTGGAATCTACAGGTGGTGCGTGTGGTTGTCGGTGGTTGTGTGGGTGGCTGTGTGGGTGGCTCTGAGGGGGAAGGGTAGGGGAGAGGGGAGGAGAGAGAAAATGATAGAAGGGGAATTTTTGTTAAAATAAAATAGAAATGGAGTTAGGTGTTTTACCAATTAAAGTTATTTTGGAAATTGGAGTTACGGGTTTTAATTATTGAGTTAAATTGGAGTTATGAGTTTTAGTGAGTAGAGTTAAGTTGGAGTTACATAGTTTAGTTAGTGGAGTTAAGTTGAAGTTACGTGTTTTAGTTGGTGAAGTTAAGTTAGAGTTACGTTTTTTAGTTAGTTGAGTTACGTTAGAGTTACGTGTTTTAGTTAGTTGAGTTACGTTAGAGTTACGTGTTTTAGTTGGTGGAGTTAAGTTAGAGTTACGTGTTTTAGTTGGTGGAGTTAAGGTAGAGTTACGTCTTTTAGTTAATGGAGTTAAATTGTAGTTACGTGTTTTAATTGATAGAGTTACGTTAGACTTAATTAATTCTCTTTGAATTTGGTGGAGTGACTAATAATATTATGGATTTAACTCACTAGAGTTAGACAATTTAATTAGTACAGTTAAGTGACTGGAGTTAGATTTATAGTTAGTGGAGTTACCACTGGAGTTATGCAGTTTAGTTACTACAGTTACTACTTCTCACTTCTCACCAAATTATCACTTCTCACTGGATGTGAGCCCATATTATAATAATGTATTTTGTCGTAATATAATATAGTGGCTATGGTATCAACGTAGCTACTAACATCATATTGTAGTACTTGTAGTAGTTATAGGTTTTTTTATAATGTGTACTTGTATCTTTAGAATAAAATAATGTATATATAGTATATTAAGATAATAAGATAACATAATTAATGAATATTAATCTTTCCTACTAACATAACTAGTTATAACAGTGAACGAGAGATTACTTTTTGGGTTGGTAATCTACAGGGCCATCCTACACCCGACTCCGAACCTTGCGTCGTTACCCCGAATGATAAAAGAAAACCGTAAGAAGGTAAATGATGGTCGTTGGTGTTTAAACGGTGGCGAACGACCTCGGCGCGAACTAGACGGAAGATAAAGAAATTTTGGAGATAATAGTAGTAGAAGTAGTAGTATATGTAGAGGGAGAAGAAGAAGAAGAAGAAGAAGTAGGAGTAGAGGGCGGGAGAAGAAGGATTGATGAGAAGTATGAACCCTTAATCTTGCTATTTATAGTAAGGGAAAGTAATCAAAGAACGAAGCCCGACCACATAATGTGCGATCTCCATAAACGCATCTATTAGCTTTAAGAAGGATAAGGTTGCTCGGGATAGCAATGGAGTCTTGTCATGGCTTTGTCGAATCATTGTTGTTTGATGAATGTGATAAAAGTGATGATAATGTGGTGATAAAGATCATGATGACCATGATCATGATAAGGGTGCCTTACGTAAGGAGTATTTTGGTAATGCAAGAGATGCTAATTTATTAGTATATAAAAAATGATACGTATTATTATAATGTATCCGGATACCGTCTCAATCTATCAAATTCGGTACTTATTTATTCCAACGACTTGTTCGAAAATACAAATTTTGTCTCCGGTAAAACGTATAGTAGTAAAATTATGTGGATAATAATAATAATTTAATATTCTAAACTTGGGTTATCACAGTGGGTGTCGTATCCACAGAGAACGATAATTATCTAAGTGTGCTAAAGTAACTAAATGGGGGGTTTATAGTTTGTATTAATCGAACGTTCAAACGAAAAGAAATAATCAGCAATTCAATTAAGGAAAAAGTTTCGGACGATTAATATCCACTACAGTTCATCCAATTGATCATTGTCCTTACTTAGATCAACTATGTTGAGCACCTATTTGTGAAAACGGAATTTTCGATCGTTCCTAGTTAATAGCCAGCAATAGAGATCAGCGCTACCAACTAGCCCTAATCGATGAATAACAAAGACGCGCGCCTAAATTCAATTCAACGAAAGCAATAAGCAATAGAGCTATAACAACTAGGATAGATAAGATCTAGACACACGCGGTTTCGATCTTCGATCAATATATCACTTTTCTCCTAAATCCTAGATCTATGATAAACACGGAATTAAGGTTTAGTTTCTACTAGTGAATCAATTAAACAAATAATAATTAGTCATTTGATAAATGATTCTTACAATATGATTTAACCTAGCGCTAATTAGTGGTACACCTAATAAAAGATAAATCTATCAATAGCGGTTAAAGCAAAGATAATGATAATACTCAACGATAATAGAAATAGTTAGAACTCACAATTGTCCGGATGAATTTATAGCTTCATTTAATCAAATCCGAGAAATAGGTCTTTGCCTTGCATAGTCTTGAAAATACTACAACTTAAGTGTGAAAAAGTGAATATTGAATAAATGAAACTTAGGTTTAAATACTAAAAGATTACAAATGGATTAAGAAAATCCGCAAATACGACGACACAACAGCGGGCGACTCGTCTAACAGAGACGAGTCGTCTGGGGTTGAGGACGACTCATTTGACAGAGAGATGAGTCGTCTTAAATGCATTCTACCCTGCTTCGTTCTTAAAATGATTCTTCTGGAATCGGGACGAGTCGTCTGGTCGCCGAACTGGTTCTGGCGACGTTTTTCAAAAGATCTTAACTTCTTTGTTACTTGGGCGGTGAGGACGTGTGGCCACAACCTGGAAAGCTAAGATCATGAAATTCACTATGCCGTTGGTTTTACTGCAAAATTGTAAGCGGCATAAAAGTTATGAAGCTTAAAAGACCTTCCGTAAATGAACTGAAATAACTTCCAAACTTGTCCAAATCTTGTTGTATTGCTTCTTGGAACATCTTTCATCGCCTCATTGTCGTTCCACACAATTGCGCATCAATATTGAGACCATAAATACATACAAAATCGCTAATTCTTTTGTTAAAGCACAACTAATTAAATAATCGAATTAGCTAATAAACTGATCCAAAAGCTACCATTTTCTAACAATAAAACCCAACATTACCCACTACTAAGTGGCTCGTATCATCTCTAAACAATTCCCCATGTGCTCATCGCCTCATCTTCAATGTAAGTCTTGTCGCAAAGCTCTTGTGTGCAATACCAATCTTGTTACTTGAGAGCACTTGGACGAAGGGATCATTGAGAACAAGCGCATGCATATGAGGTATCTCTTATTCTTCTTGTCCCCATATTGGATTGCAAATCACCTTGACTATCAATTCGTAGTACTTCATTAAACGATGTTGTTAGGCAAAATTATGTACCTAACTTATTGTTATCCTATTGTTTCATAAGCTAAATCTTGATAATTTAATTTCATTTTCTCCTAAATTTGTTTTTTCTTTAGCCAATTTGATAGTTTGGCCACTGCATCTATTATATACAATCAAATGAGAAGAAAAACCCGAAAAGAAAAACTTAATCAGAATAATAGAATAATTGTGGATGTAAAATAAAAACATAATTGCTTTTTACACCATTAAAGCATACACTACAAATGGTTGTTCCAATTTTACCCCTCAATAAATACCTCACTACCTTAGCATTGGACTTCACTGTACACACTTCATAGAAATCCGGCATCCCATCTTCTTTCCTTCTCTCTCCTCCTCCATCCAACCTCTCTCTTCACTAGTCTAATTACTCACTCACCTCACTTCCAAGACCAAGTTCGTGAGGTCCGGTGATGTGATGGTATTAGTGGTGTCTAAGTAGTGGATTATGTCTCATTTTGGTGGTCATTTTAGTGTAATTTATATGGATTGCGAGTATTCTCCTATTTGTTGGTTTGTGTTGTAATTCGGAGAATATAAGTTTGTTTTGTAATGACGAGATATAATCAGTCAATTTGAATTGGTGATCGCTTGTTGAAGACAGTAATGGCCAAGTTAAACCCAAGGAAGACACCGGCAAAGACCAACTCTACCTACAAATGACCCGAGTTCAAGAGTTGAAGTTTTGATAGCCAAGAAACACAATGTCAACTTCCGATCGACATAAATTTCTTTGTAGATCCGTTTTTGCAGAGATACCACTTGGAGAGTAAAGCTCATGTCATAAGCTTTCCAACGATATATTATGAGCTCAAAACTGACTCCCGAGGTGAGAGTTATGTGCGATTGAATAATGGCCTGCGGAGCAGTTTCTCGACTCGAGACTGAAATGTCTCGACTCGAGCCCAGCACCTCGACTCGAGATTTCTTCTTCTCGAGTCGAGAATCCATTGTCGCAAGGCTGTTTTTGACGGGTTAAATCCCGAGTCGAGACGTGCTTGTCTCGACTCGAGGAAATCTATCTCGACTTGTGACAACTTGTCCCGAGTCGAGAAAACCTTGTCTCGGGTAGTATTAATTTTTAGTATTCTCGACTCGAGCCGTTCTACTCGAGTCGAGATTAGCTTTACCGGGTATTTTTAGTAACTTCTTTTCTTTTATCTTTTTCTTTAATTTCTATTTTTGGGTTTTGTATAAATAGGGGAGGAGAGAGAAAATCACATCTTATCTTCTTATCTTTCATTTTCTACCTCTCCTCTCTTAGCTTCCCCTCAAACTTATTTCATATTTTGTATTATGGAGAGCTAATCTCCCAAACTTGGTGAAGCACTAATCTTTCGATAGTTAATGTAAGTTATCGTCTTTTTCCTTTACGTACTTGATTGGTTGTTATTCCTCGCATTTATTTATAATCGTATCTCGTTTTATCTAGGTCGCTACTAGATTTGGCTAGGTTTGATTATTAGCTTGTTTAGATAATTTGGTGGTATTCGATTATCTAGATTTGTGAAGCAACCTTAGTTTATTAATGCGCGGTCGCGGTTTTTAGACTTAGGAGGAATTAACACGATAATTAAAGGTTAGGATTGGTTAATGCGCGGTTGCGGTTAATTAGTTACTAAACTTGTTATTCTTAATCGATATTAGTTCGTTGTTATTGCTACCACTAGATTGAACCGAAGACGGTCGTTTAGGTTATCTAGAGTGGTTAGGGTGAATTTAGAGCGGTCGCTTAAATTCACTAATCTTAAGAACTAATTGAACCACGTTCACGATTAAGCAATCAAAGTGAAGGAATATTTCGATTTCTTGCGGAAACTATTCGTTAGTGATAGTTGCGGATCCAAGACTTGTCTCTAATTAGAAATCACCTTTTATTTACTTGTTTCATGCTTGTTACATTGTTACTTAATCAATTCAAAACCCCCATTTGTGACGTTACTTTGCATATAAACACCGTTACAATTAATCCTAGTTCCTCGTGGATACGATCCCGACTTCCCTAGCTATATTAGTTAGATTGTAGGGTTATTTGGTGGATATCACGACAATATTCTCTCACCATCCGGCCACCCCATTTTCACCCAACAACATCTCAGAGAACTCTTTGAGGCCATTCGGGTTGGTCTTGAACGAACCGAAGCGATCGAAGTTTTTTTAACTTTTAAATTAAACTTTGAATCAGGTTAATAGATTTAAGATTTTTAATAAATTTTTTTTTGGGTTTTGAGAATTAGTATTGTTGTAGTTTTAATCCAATTTCATAATAGTTATAGAATTGGGTTTTGATTCTCCTCAATGTAAGAGTTTGAGTTTGTGATTTCGTAGTAATTTTGGGTTTTGATCTAGTTATATGAATCTTGGTTTTGTGCTTGAGTTTTAATTCAATTTGAGAAATCCAACTTTTCTAGATCTATTGTACTCTTACTTGCTCAATCAATGTCTAATAAATTAAATCAGGTTTTTTGCTTCAAGAAGTGATTTTGGATAATCATAATCACTTGATACTCCGCAGACAGAAAAAGTTGTTCCATTTTCTTTAGATTGAACAAACGATATCAATTATAAATGTATTTATTCATGAAACTGCATCGGGACTGAATGTATTTGTTAGAAAGAATACAGAAACATTGAATGTTTTTTTGACAAATCATACATCTGCGGTCGATGTATTATTGTACCAACTACATCAACGGTTGATGTAAGTTTGAGCTCAAATTGTCGCCATTGGTTGTTGTCGATAGAAAACTTTAGTTCTAACCAAGGTAGTAAATTTATAAATCGGTTAATATTATAGTCGTCATATATTTGGATGTCAACCGCTACCCATCAAAACATTTATAGTCTTTACAATTACAATAGCAAATTTCAATGTATCTAAGACTGCTTTTACATGTAAACACGATTACATATAAGAAGTGTAGGAGTAGTTAATTAGATCGATCGAGTAAGTGTCTATCGACTTCACTTCGGGAAACAATTATTGCACCAACTTATCAATTTTCTAGCCACAACACTAGAAATTTAACGCGTTGATTTTCTATGAGAATTGAAGTAACTCTCGGCCTACATAAAATAAACGCGAAACGTCTAACCCCACTACAACAAAATTGATTTTATGTAACACCTTAATTGTAATACTCGTACTTTTTAAAAGCGGAATAACAAACTGTTACATAGTATGTAAATAGTGTCACTTAGCACTCATAGTATACTCATAGTATACCCTATTGTGGATAAATACTACTCGCATAGGCAAACAACCGATTTAGTAACTCGAGATCCACTTGAGGATATAGTTGTTATTTGTTGTTTATGGATGATTGTAGATGGTTGGTGTTTATTCGTGTAGAGACAAATTCTACTTCAATTCTCACAGAAATCAACAGTAGGTAGATGATTTTTATTTCTTTGAAGACAAGTTATAAGTCAATACAACAACAACAACAACCAAGCCTTATTCCCAAAATGATTTGGGGTCGGCTAACATGAATCGTCATCCAGTAACCGTCTTGTGTACGCCAAGAAATTTCGAAAACGTTGTAAACATGTTAGAAATATTTAAACAATTTCAAAGGAAATTTAGAAAGTCGTCAAAATAAATAAAAAGGTTTAAAAAAAATATTGCAAAAAACAGATGAACTTTGAACACAAGTTAAAAAGTTTTAGAAAAATAGTTGGAAAAACCAAACAAATAAATCAAAAGGGGTCAGAAAAAGTCCTCCACATGGATAGAGTCTCGCCACCCTGCCCTATCCAACACCATACTCTCTTCAAGCCCTAGGGAGCTCATATCACTTCTAATCACCTTCGTCCAAGTCATCTTGGGTCTTCCTCGACCCCTACTAATATTATCACTTCTCCACCCTTCTACTCTTCTAACCGGCGCCTCACTAGGCCTCCTCCTCACGTGCCCATACCACCTCAGTCGGTTCTCCATCATCTTATCCCCTATGGGTGCAACCCCTACTTTCTCCCTAATAACTTCATTTCTCAACCGATCACGTCTTGTATGTCCACACATCCACCGTAACATGCGCATCTCCGCCACACTCATCTTATGAACGTGACACTGCTTCACGGCCCAACATTCCGTGCCATATAACAGTGCCGGCCTAATTGTCGTACGATAAAACTTACCCTTCAACTTATTGGGCAATCCTCGATCACACAGAAGTCCTGTGGCATTCTTCCACTTCAACCAACCTGATTTGATCCTATGAGCCACATCTCCATCCAATTCTCCATCCTTTTAAAGAATCGATCCTAAATATCGGAAAAAATCTGATCCCTGAACAATCTTTCCATCCAACATGATCGTCCCCGTCTCCGTTTGCCTAATGCCGCTGAACTTACACTCCAAATACTCGGTCTTGCTCCGACTCAACCGAAACCCTCGAGACTCCAACGTGTCCCTCCATAGCTCCAACCTTCTCTCCAAATCCTCTTTCGTTTCTGAGATCAACACTATATCATCTGCAAACATCATGCACCATGGTATATCATCCTGGATTGACCTCGTCAATTCATCCATGACTATAGCAAAGAGAAACGGGCTAAGTGCGGACCCTTGGTGCACTCCAATGGTAATAGGGAACTCTTCTGACTTCCCTACACTAGTCCGCACTCTCGTGCTAGCTCCCTCATACATGTCCTTAATGATGTCAATATATTTTTGCGGAACTCCTTTCTTAGTTAGAGCCCACCAAAGCACTTCCCTTGGTACCTTGTCATACGCCTTCTCCAAATCAATAAATACCATATGTAGGTCCTTCTTCCTATCCCGATAAGTCTCCATTGTCTGTCTTATGAGATGAATTGCCTCCATAGTTGACCTCCCCGGCATAAATCCAAATTGATTCTCTGAAATCTTCACACTTCTTCTTAATCTATGCTCAATCACCCGTTCCCAAAGTTTCATTGTATGACTCATCAACTTGATCCCGCGATAGTTGGCACACTCTTGAACATCCCCTTTGTTCTTATACAAAGGGACCAAAGTGCTCTTCCTCCACTCCACCGGCATCTTATTACCTCTCCAAATCATGTTGAAAAGTGTCGTCAACCATTCCACACCCCTATCTCCAAGACACCTCCAAACCTCAATAGGTATGCCGTCTGGCCCCACTGCTTTCTTCCGTCCCATCTTCTTCAAGGCCATCCTCACCTCTTCCTTCTGAATTCTCCGCCTGAACTCCCGATTAACAATACTTGGATGAATGTTCACATTTCCAATATCATTCACCCGATCACCATTGAACAAGTTATCAAAGTACGATCTCCATCTCTCCGTAATCTCCTTATCATCAACAAGAACTTTTTGATCAACATCTTTGACGCATTTCACCCTACCAATGTCCCGAGTCCTCCTTTCCCTAATGCGTGCAATTTTGTAGATCTCTTTCTCCCCTTCTCTGGTATCCAATCTTGTATATAGGTCTTAGTTCACCTTTCCTCTTGCATCTCTTACAGCTTTCTTTGCTGCTCTTTTTGCATCCTTATACCTCTCGAAGTTCTCCTCACTTCTCTCTTTCCCCAAACTCTTATAACATTTCCGCTTGTTCCTTATTGCTTCTTGCACTTCCTCATTCCACCAAGATGTATCCTTACTCGGTAGCGCTTTCCCCTTAGATTCACCGAGGACCTCTTCTGCCACCTCATTTACCTTATGCGCCATAGTAACCCATAACGAGTCTACATCTCTTTCCACACTAGTAGACCAGACATATGTCCCTGCCATCTTCTCCAAGAAAGCCTCCTTGTGCTCTCCTTCAAGTTTCCACCATTTGATCCTTGGCTCTACCTGTGGCCGCCTCTTCCCTAAGCCACCCTTAGCCCTGAAATCTAGTACCACCAATCTATGTTGCGTAGCCGCACTCTCCCCAGGGATCACCTTGCAATCCGTAAAGCTCTTACGCCAAGCATTCCTTACCAAAAAGAAGTCAATCTGACTCGCATTACTTCCGCTCCTGTATGTCACCAAGTGAGACTCCCTCTTCTCAAACCACGTGTTCATTATACCCAAGTCATAAGCTAACGCAAAATCCAAAATACTCGTTCCTCCTTCATTTCTCGACCCATAGCCAAAACCTCCATGCACGCTTTCAAAACCATGCCGCGTTGATCCCACATGTCCGTTAAGATCCCCACCAATAATCAACTTCTCCCCACTAGGAACCCCTTGCACCACCTCTTCTAACTCCTCCCAAAATTCTTGACGAATAGATGCATCCAATCCAATTTGTGGAGCATAAGCACTCACAACAGTCATAATCTCATTCCCAATCACCAACCTCACTGTCATAATGCGATCGCTCTTCCTTGAAACCTCCACCACATCATCTATGTACTCCTTATCAATAATAATACCAACTCCATTCCTACTCTTATCCTTTCCATAGTACCAAAGCTTATAACCCCATGGTGTGATCTCCTTAGCTTTCGCCCCAACCCATTTCGTCTCTTGTAAACACATAATGTGAATCCTTCTCCTCCTCATAACCTCCACAACCTCCGAAGATCTCCCTGTCAAAGACCCGATATTCCACGTTCCAAACCTAAGCCTACTACCCTTACCATTATGAATAAGCTTCCTTGCCCGCTCCCGTCCATGATTTGAAAACCTTTGCACATTTGACACCACCCCTGGGAGCCGGAGTGGCGCGTCACTTCGGGGTGACGACCTAGCAACCCTTGCATATTTTTCACTACACCCAGGTCTAGGAAGTGTAGCGCGACCTTGCATATTTGACACCACCCCCGGGCGTCGAAGTGGCGCGTCGCTTCGGGGCGACGACCTAGAGACCCTTGCATACTTATCACCACACCCGGGTCCAGGAAGTGTAGCGCGTCGCTGTGAAGGGGACGCCCCCACGGTTATTAAATTTCGATTCATGTCCATAAGATGTGGCTTGTTTTACGCTGGCCGCCACAAACCTACCGCAACTCTCCTCCTTTATCCGGGCTTGAGACCGGCAGTGAATGCCAAAAAAACACTCACAGGCGGAGTTACAAGTTATAAGTCAATGCTAAGAAAAAAAATCATTGCTCATCAAATGTATTAGAGGGGGTAAAAGAATGTCATATACCCCTAGGGGTACAATATAATTTTCCTACAACAACTGGTACAAGCTTAGAGTGACAACCTAGTAATATTGATTTTTTTCCCTCACCGCTTAACTGTTTATGTAACAAAATAATTTCGGACAAAAACATGAACTTTAAAGTATTGTATTTGAACATTGACCATCAACGTAATAACATCACACACGTAGGTCGAAGTTAGATGTAAAATGGCCGTAGGATCCACCACTTAACTCGTTTTCGTTTTCTCGAGAAAATACAACTAGCAAAGATGTAGAGATTGTGCACGTTCCAACGGCTATTGATGTAGTACAAGGTAAAGTACGCTCACGGTCGGTGTTTATCTAGTATAAAATTCAACCACCAGCAATGTAACTTTGTATATACTACATGAGTTGTGGATGTAATGTTGCATTGCAAGTACTCCGTAAACTCGATCGGATTAAAGTCTTTTTTGAACAAATCAAAAACTAAGTATTCATCTTTTGAACCCAGAAAAAAAGTTGATATAATGATGCACAAATAAAATTTCAAATTGTACTAGATAAAAAGTAAAATCACAAATTGATTAATCATAGAACTATTCCTCCTTTACTCCCACAAACAAATCTCAAGCAAACAATACTCCCAAAATTCGTTTTTCCCCCACTCCTTTTTCAGATCTAATCAATGAAAAGAACCCATATAGATGAGAAAATCATTGAATATGTTCCACCTGATTTTTTCAATAATCCTAAAATAGAAATATAGACAAAAATCAATCCACAAGTAATTGTATCAATACATCTTGATACACCAAAACAAACTATGCTTAATCTACTCACTTGATAGTTTTAATGTCTTCGCCGACCCTTCATTAACAGAAATATCACCTATCTATAATTTTGGTCGGTGTTCAACTTTGATTGAAAGGGAAACAATGATTTTGAAGGGATTTGTTTGATACAGGAGTGGGAATTCGAGAAAGAGAGAGAAAAGAGAGGAAGAGGCCTGCAAATTCTGATGAACAGTGTTTGAGATAAATTTTGGGGTTAGGGGCTTCTACAGGGGTAAAAAAGGAAGTCTATAATTGTGGTGCATAAAGTGTCTAACTTTAATAGTGTAAAGAGCATTACTCAATAAAAAAAAAGCAAAAGAAAAAAAAGGACCAAACAAGTGATTGGCAGCAAAACCTGTGACAAGGCAGATTAACATCCACAAAATTAAGTTTCAAAACCTTGAAAATAAACCCAAAACCTCTTCATTCTGATGCGATTTCATGTGATCAGTTGATCATTACTGAAGTGGAGGTGGTCAATGATAAATCAAAGGCTGGTCCATGGGATAATTTGGGAAAAATTGGGGTAATCAATGTTGAGGAAGGAAACAAACTACTTTATAGCACCAACCCACAGAATGAGACAAATTCCAGTACTAGTTGCACTGTCAATACCAGCAGTAACATGGGTAGTGCAACTTACCCTGTGACTCACATTCTTGGACCACTGACAAATGAAGGAGTTGAGGACTCTTGCAGCAACGGCTATTATTCAGCCTTTCTGACTTAATCTTCTTTTAATCTGTCCTTTTAGTATGGATTAGCTCTAGGGTATGAGGTGTCCTGGTGCAGGCACTATAAATGTAGGAAACCTGAATTTGCGCAGACTATCAATAAAAATCATCTTTTCTGCTCTCTAAAACTTTCTCTCAAATTGTTTCTTTTATTTTGTTAATTACTTAGAAATCTTCGAGGTTCCCTATCCTTGATGTGGTAATCTCTGGATTCTTAGTAGCAATCCTTCACAGAGTCTTCTGTTGGGGTTGATTTTGCGATTGAAAGGTCGTACCTTTGTTACAATCCTTGCAGATTGTAACACTGGTATCAGAGCTGCGGCTCTTGGCTTGTGGGAAAAGTAACGCTATCAGATGGGGAAATCTAAAGGAGGTGGAGGAGACAAGGGCACAGAAGGTTCGTCCGACGCTGCCTTGGATGCAGAAACTATTATCCAACAACTTGAGGTAACTTTACACGCATCTTTAGAGTCGCAAAATAGTAGAGTTAATGAGGTTTTACAAGCACAAAATGAGACCCTTCAATCTGCTATTGCTGCACAACAAAAGCTAAATGAAAGTAATCATCAACAAACTTCAATGAACATTGCTGCGAATACCAAATCGATTACTGAACTGCATGACATGATGTCCGGAGTCACCTTAACACTGAACCAACTGGTAGGGAGGTTGGGATCCAGTAGTAGTACCCCTGAAAGTGGAAGGAAAATTGGAGAAACAGAGGTTTTTGTGATTGGAGGGACAGAGCATAATAAAGATGCTAACTTTACCCACAAAACCCAAGAATCAGGTGGTAATTCATTCAACTACTCTGCTAGGTTAAAAGTGGAGTTCCCAAAATTCTGGGGGGAGGATTTAAGGTCCTGGTTGTACAAGTGTGAACAGTTCTTCACACTCGATAATGTTAGTGAGCAAGCCAGGGTTAAGTTGGTCTCTATTCATATGGAGGGAATAGCATTACAGTGGCATAGGTCTTACATGAAAAATAGGAATGATGTGATACCTGGCTGGGATGAGTATGTTAAGGAATTGGAGTCTCGGTTCGGAAAAATGGAGGATGACCCCATGTCGGAATTGGTTAACCTCAAGCAAACCTCTTCTATACAAGCTTATCATGACTCATTTGATGGCATATCAAGTAGGCTAACCCTCTCTAAGGACTACCTGTTGAGTTGTTTCATTTCTGGTTTGGAGGAGGAGATTAGAACACAGGTGAAGATGTTTAACCCCACAACCCTACAACAAGCGTACCACTTAGCTAAGCTACAAGAGAACGCACAGAAAATCAGGCATAGCAAGATGAAATCTCCTATATTACCTACTCCAAACACAGCCAAGAGAGCCCCCTTCATAAATAACAGAGGCACAAATCAGAATTCTTATGGGTTTAGACAAAATCAGAACTCGAGACCTGTTCAGAAACCCGTGGTTCAAAGAAGGTCTTTACCTCCTCAGGAATTTGCGGAAAAGTTGAGTAAAGGCGAGTGTTTCTGGTGTGATGAAAAATTTGAACCGGGGCATAGATGCAAGGGCAAGAAACCTCATAGCTTTAATATCGAAATGGAAATAGAAGAGGATGAGGAGGATGAAGCTCAAGTGTTAGAGACTGAGGTGGGGGAAGAAAGTGAGGGTAAAATGGCTCACATATCCCTAAATGCAATCGCAGGTGTCTCAAATTTCCAAACCATGAGGGTTTCAGGTCAATATGGTAAGAAAACCCTTCACCTGCTACTTGACAGTGGGAGCACGCATAACTTTATTGACTCTTAGCTCGCACGGAAGTTGGGATGTAGCATCAAACCAGTTTCACCAATGGCAGTCAGGGTGGCTGATGGAGCTAAGATAAAATGTAATTCTATGGTCTCTGGGTTCACATGGAAGATGAATGGTAAGGAATTTAGAGCTGATGTACTACTACTACCCCTCGGAGGATGTGATTTGGTGCTAGGAATACAGTGGCTCTCCTCTCTTGGGCCAATTTTATGGGATTTTCAACATTTGACCATGGAATTTCAACACCATGGAAGCAAATTAGTGCTCAGAAGTGCAAGGCAGAAAAAAATCACGAAGTTACCTGTCAAACAGCTCAACCAACTCCTTAGTCAATCGGAAGGTTCACTCTCGATGTTACAGGTTGTAGCTTGGGATGACCAGCACCAACTGCAGTGTAATGCCTTAAACATTAAGGAGTTGGGTGACATCTCTTCAGATCTGAAACAAGTTCTAGCCAGTTACACTGAAGTTTTCGAAGAGCCGAAGGGTTTACCTCCATTCAGAGGTGGGTTTGATCACTCCATTCCACTGAAAGAGGGGACTGATCCTATCAATATTCGACCCTACAGGTATCCCCTTATGCAAAAGGACATTATTGAAGATATGACACAGGAGTTAGTGGATCAAGGGGTAATAAGACATAGCCACAGTCCATTTTCAGCACCCGTGGTGTTAGTTAAGAAGAAAGATGGGGGCTGGAGGATGTGTGTGGATTATCGAGCTCTCAACAAGGCTACAATAAAAGATAAATTTCCTATCCCCTTGATAGAAGAGTTAATGGACGAGCTGTATGGTGCACAATACTTCACCAAGATAGATTTAAAATCCGGGTATTATCAAATAAGGATGGATGAAGGGGATGTGCACAAAACTGCATTCAAGACTCATGTGGGACACTTTGAATTCATGGTTATGCCTTTTGGGCTGACAAACGCACCCTCAACGTTCCAAGCACTTATGAACCATGTCTTTAAAGCCTATCTAAGGAAATTTGTGTTAGTGTTCTTTGACGATATCCTTATATACAGTCCGGACTGGAGTACACACCTTTCCCACTTAACTAAGGTGTTGCAAATCCTGAAAGAGAACCAACTATTTGCTAAGGCCAGCAAGTGCACTTTTGATGCTACAGAGATATCGTATTTGGGGCACATAATTTCAGCAAAAGGGGTGGCAACAGATCCTGCAAAAATTGAGGCCATCAAATCATGGCCATCTCCACAAAATCTGAAATAGCTAAGGGGTTTCCTCGGACTGACGGGATATTACAGAAGATTTGTGCAAGACTACGGTAAAATTTGCAAGCCTCTCACTGAGTTACTTAAGAAAGGAGGTTTTCAGTGGAATGAACAAGCCAATGCAGCATTTGAGTCTCTTAAAACCATCATGACAAACCCACCAGTGCTGGCACTTCCCAATTTTGATCAACCGTTTTGCATAGAGACGGATGCCTCTGGATGTGGGATAGGAGCGGTATTGTCCCAAGGAGGGCATCCCATAGCCTTCATTAGCAAGGCTCTATCACCAAGAAATGCTCAACTCTCAACCTATGAGAGAGAATTGCTAGCCATTATACACGCAGTAGAGAAATGGAGTGCATACCTCAGTCATCGACCCTTCATTATCAAAACAGACCAGAAAAGCCTAAAACATCTCCTAGACAATAGGGTATCCACCCCCTTTCAACAGAGGTGGCTTTCCAAGTTGATGGGGTATGATTACTGCATTGAGTACAAAAAGGGGACTGAAAACAAAGTGGCAGACGCACTTTCAAGGGTGCAGGGATCAGAATTGTTTACCATGGCAGTCACCACAATACAATCGGAGCTGTTGGATCAAATTAAGGTATTATGGCAATCTGATCCAAATCTTCAGCAGCTGATCCAAGAGAAGGAGGCTCATCCTATTTTACACCCTCATTACAAATGGAGTGATGGAGAATTGAGGAGAAAAGGTAGACTAGTGATCGGGTTGACCCTGACTTGAGAACTAAGGTGATCAGATGGATGCATAACACCCCACAGGGAGGACATTCGGGAATCGAGGCCACTCACAAAAGGATCACTTCGTTGTTCTACTGGCCAAACATGAAAGGAGACATTAAGGAGTATATAAGAGAATGTGAGATATGTCAAAAATGCAAGGCTGATAATGCCGCACTACCAGGGCTATTGCAACCTCTTCCCATACCTGACTCAATTTGGGAGGACATTACTATGGACTTTGTGGAGGGGTTGCCAAAGTCGCATGGAAAGGAGGTGATATTGGTTACCATAGACAGGCTATCTAAATATGCCCATTTCATTGCTTTGTCTCACCCTTTCACAGCTGCAGATGTAGCCCATGCCTTCATGGATAACGTTAGCAAGCTACATGGCCTACCCAAGAGCATCGTTTCAGACAGAGACAAAATTTTCATCAGTAACTTCTAGACAGAGTTATTCACGTTGCAAGGGGTAGAAATTAAGCTCTCCACAGCTTATCACCCGCAAACTGATGGCCAGTCTGAGGTACTTAATAGATGTGTGGAGTCATACCTCAGGTGCATGTGTAGTGACAAGCCTAAAGAGTGGTCAAAATGGTTGCCAATGGCAGAATACTGGTACAATACTAGCTACCACTCCTCAATCAAATGTTCCCCTTATGAGGTAATGTATAGTAAACCTCCTCCCATTCACATTCCATACGTGCCGGGGGAAAGCAAAGTAGCCAGTGTGGACAAGACCCTCATGGAGAGAGAGCAATTTCTGTTGACTCTCAAAGAACATCTCAGCAAGGCACAAAATCGAATGAAACAGCAAGCCGACAAAGGAAGGTCAGAGAAAGTGTTTGAGGTGGGAGATTGGGTCTATCTGAAGTTACAACCATATAGGCAGATGTCTGTAGCCCATAGGAACAACCAAAAGTTGTGTGCCAAGTTCTATGGGCCTTATGAAGTGATTAAGAAGGTAGGAGATGTAGCCTACACTCTGAAACTACCACCAGGATCCTCCATTCACCCCACCTTCCATGTCTCTCAACTTAAAATTCACCATGGGCCCTTACCTGATCATGACGAAGCAAGGGAGGTACCACTTACAATGACAGATGCCCCAACACTTGGAGAACCAGAAAGAGTGCTCGACAAGAGAATGATCAAGAGAGCTAATGAGGCTGAGGTTCAATGGTTAGTAAAATGGTCAGGAACAGAGGAAAGTGATGCTACCTGGGAACCAGCTCATAAAATGGCGGAAAGATATCCTCGATTTGATCCTTGGGGTCAAGGATCTTCAAATGGAGGGAGTATTGATGCGATTTCATGTGATCAGTTGATCATTACTGAAGTGGAGGTGGTCAATGATAAATCAAAGGCTGGTCCATGGGATAATTTGGGAAAAATTGGGGTAATTAATGTTGAGGAAGGAAACAAACTACTTTATAGCACCAACCCACAGAATGAGACAAATTCCAGTACTAGTTGCACTGTCAATACCAGCAGTAACATGGGTAGTGCAACTTACCCTGTGACTCACATTCTTGGACCACTGACAAATGAAGGAGTTGAGGACTCTTGCAGCAACGGCTATTATTCAGCCTTTCTGACTTAATCTTCTTTTAATCTGTCCTTTTAGTATGGATTAGCTCTAGGGTATGAGGTGTCCTGGTGCAGGCACTATATATGTAGGAAACCTGCATTTGCGCAGACTATCAATAAAAATCATCTTTTCTGCTCTCTAAAACTTTCTCTCAAATTGTTTCTTTTATTTTGTTAATTACTTAGAAATCTTCGAGGTTCCCTATCCTTGCTGTGGTAATCTCTGGATTCTTAGTAGCAATCCTTCACAGAGTCTTCTGTTGGGGTTGATTTTGCGATTGAAAGGTCGTACCTTTGTTACAATCCTTGCAGATTGTAACACATTCTTTTTCTCTGATTCACAGACCTTAAATTCTCAAACCACCACATATCATCAGTCTCTTACCTGACACTGTACAAGTCTTCTACAAATTCCCGACCCATATCTGGCAATTTCAATTCAGAATTGTCAGAGCACGGTTTCTATTTCTGGGAAGTAGAGATTGTAAGCATAGAGTAATGGCTTCCTCAGTGATGCCGACCTTGGTTAACACAAGAACCCCATCGTACCAAATTCAACTTCCCAGTGTTAAAGCTTCGACATTAAGTGTGAGGATAACAATGGAGGAGAGAGAAAAAAGGCACGAGGTTTGCGTGAATTCCATGTCAATGTCGGTGAAAGCAAGATTTGGGTCTTCAAGAGGAGGTGCTGTCTTGGAAAGACCCTCTTTTGATCAGTCTCAATTTGACCCTTCTACTCAAGTTCAACAAGGTAATCTAACTTTACTTGTGTTGATAAATCATTCATGATTTTTTTGTTTTTTTTTTTTTTTGTGTTAATTAAGTTTCTTGATGGTTAATATCAGTTCATGTTGCGGATTTTATTTTTAGTGAAAGATTTTATATCATCTTAGTTGAACTTGGAATTACAATGGTTTGATTTTGGTTTGTTTGACATATCTCTGGGATTATATTATGACTTTTTACATGATTGGTATAGAAGTGATTCTTTATAGTTAAGATGAAAACTGATACACTGGCTACTATATTTTGGTAGAATTTACTAGAACTAACCGAAACTGAGGCAGGTAAAGCTTATCGTCTATGGAGTTCTAGACTTCTAGCTAGAACAATATAACAGAAAATATTAGAAGAATAGGAGAAGAACAATACGGTGGTACAGTACTTTATAGGAAGGCAAAATGGCTCACAAAATTGTTTGCGCTTCTTGTATTGTGAAGTAGCACTCAGAGTCTCAGACACTGCGATTCTCAAAGCAATGTTTATTATGTGTCATACGTTAGCAGTCTCTCTTTGTTTTCTACGGAGGGGCAAGGCATTGCGTACATCCGACCTAATAGTAGGAGCCTTTGAGGCACCTTTGTTGGGTTGGAAAGGTGTAATGCAATTACTGTTATCACCCATTTAGCCCAACGTTGAAAGCGAGTGAGAGGGTTGGGTGTATTCGTCATTACAATGTAATGGAATGAAGTTAGAGGATAGGAGGAACCCCAACTTCAATCCCTCCACCCCCTCCCCCTTTTTTTTATTTTTTTTTTCCGAGGAGTATTTGGAGGGATTTTCTTTTATATCATCCTCTCCTTGGGTAGAGACTCCTTACCTAGATGAGTAACAATAGTAAACAACACCATGATATGATGTCCGGATATAACTTCAAAGATCAAACTTTCAGTGCTAACATTGTTGAGTTTTACTTTTGTTTTAATAGTAATTGTGTAATTGAATGTATAGTTACTCTAGAGGATACTGGCTTGTGAACTTTTTTGCCGGGTGAAGTGATTTTCACGTTCCGGTAGTCAATTTGGGTTATAGAATCTTGTGTTTTTATTTTGTAGGAGGAGATATTGGACGGGTGAGAGATAGGAGAAGTACTGGAAGTGGAGACAGTTACAGGGTGTTGCTTCTGGATGATGAGCGTCATACAGAGAAACTTGGTAAAGAAACTTCTGAGTTCTGATCACTGTGCCTTCATCTACCATTTGTACACATCTTAATATTTAATATGATCTTGCTAAGTTGTATTGTGTGATTCACATTCAGTTGCGAAGATGTTACCACTAGTAGTTCCGTCCATCACACCTGATGATGCCAGAAGACTCTTCAGTGTATCACGGCAAGATGGTGTTGCAGTGGTTATAGTGACAGTGAAGGTATGTTTATCAATCGTAGAGTCCTGATACGTTATTCCTTGTGGGCATCTGTTCCCCCCCCCCCTCCCTTTGTTTTTTAGGAGAAGGTGGCATCACCGCAACAGTCATCAGATAGAAACATTAAAGTTTAGTACAGCCAAAGTAAGTGCTAAACTGATCTAGAGACTAAATTAGCTAGAAAATAAGTTAAATGCGTGGGCTACCCCCGGCATCTGTATTTTGCTCCTCAAGTGTTCTATTCATGCAGCAACAATTGTTTGGATGAAATAAATTTTGAGCAGACCTTAAGATACTTGCTGGTCTATAAACACCCAATTTTTCTAATCATGCTCAAAGTCCATTCTCTGTTTTCAAATCGTGTATCTAAGCAACGTAAGCCATATACTGTCGATTTGAAAGATAGTGGGATCAGTATAGAGATACAGATTACCTCTGGTGGAGCTATGAACATCTTGGTGTAAGTTTGACAGGAATCAATGTTTATATAGCATCATTGGTGAAACTCTGAAAAGTATGGTATACACAACCATGCCTCGACGGGCTATGTTTTCTTAGAAATTAGAAATGAAAGGAAAACAATAACTTACACTTTCAATTTTAAATCTTAGTAGTTGTAAGAGGGAATCTATATTAGAATTGGGAAAGTAATTTTTTCAGTTTGAACTTTGAAGTAGAAGTTATTTAGTTGCAGGAGTGAAAGTGGACACTAGTTTTTTGAAAATATCTTGGATTTTGTTGACAAATTATCCTCTCATGCCTTACGTAGTTGAGTGCATTCAGATTAAGAACGGGCAAGCAAAGGTAAAAATTCCTTCCCTTACTGGGGTAGTCACCCAAGAAATAAGTTTATCTATCTCTAGCTTTCTACGAATCATCCTAGCAGCTAGTTATGACTGGTAGCCACTGCATCTCACTTTTAACAGAATTTGGTAACAGTTGATCTCTATGTCAGAACTAATATTATGTGTCTTCCTACTGGTTCTTTAGGGGCCTCTAATGGAGCCCAAACCTGAAAATAGCTCAGCATTCATAATTTTCATTGGTTTAGTGTCTTGGTCTTACTGTCTTGTTGCTTGCCTTAATCTTCTTGTGTGGTCTGTCTAAAGTTTTATACAGTGTTTTCTTTTCGTGACTCTGAAGGTACTTCTTTGGAAATTGGAATTAGGATTTAGGTTCATGGTAAGCGGTGCATGAATAGAGTTCTTTTTTAGGGAGATGAGGAGAACACCCTAAATGCGCTTTTGTGCTCAACATAAATTGTTCTCAAATGTGATTTTCTTGTTTGATTGTTGGTACTCTTATTATTTTTATGTCCTAAGTATGGGAAGTGATCAATTATTTTGGGACAAACCAAAAAATGGATGTTTTTTCGATTATGTTGGGACAGAGGGGCTAGTGGGTTAGTAAAATCCTCTCCGGAGATGTAGGAACTAGGAGCCACTCAATCATCTGACCTTTAAATCAATTGCTTGGTTCACTGAATGATTTATCGGCTTTGTAATGTTAAATTTTTGACCCAACTTCCATGGCATCCACAAGCTTTGATATCATCTCATTTTATTTCTAGTCCCTGTAGTAGATCTTATGTAAGTGCTTCCTTCTCTGAGCGGCGGTAGATTTGAATATCGTTGCAAAGCTGTAGATGACTGTTGTTTGGACCTTTTTGGCAGACTTGGAGTAGTGGCTTAACACCCTCTTTTTTTGGTTCGTAGGAGCATGCTGAATTTTACTCTCAAATGATGATGCAAAGAGGCCTACGCTCATCTATCGAGCCCGACTCCAACACTGTGTGAGCTGTGAAGTACATTGGGACTGTTACTAAAATTTGAGGTGGCATGGTACCTGAGGTGGATCACGAGAATATATAGGAAGTAGAGAGCAAATACGAATAGTAGATGGCTAGACGCCATACATAATTTTGTAGCCATATAGCCTTGGTACTCCGGGAGTATTGTTTCAGAAAATTTTGAGTAATATTGAATCAAATATAGGAGACGATATTGTCTTACTAAGTTACTAAGAGTCTAAGGGGTCGTTTGGATAACGTAGGAATCAAATTCCTATGGGAATTTCTACTTCCTTGGAATTTAATTCCTATGGCAAATTCTCGGGAATTTGGTTTAGAGCGTTTGGTTACCATATGGGAATTTAGAATTCCTTGGCATTCATTTCCTACATGTTGTTTGTTTACCATACTACAATTCTCATGTTAATCTTTCAAAAGACTAATTTACCCTCTATTTATGTTAGTAGTTAATTCAATGCAATAGAATTAATTAAGGGTGAACTAGTAATTTCCTATATATAACACCATAGAAATTGTGAATTACCAAGGGGGGGTGGGTAATTGAATTCCTATGGTCCATGGGAATTAGAAATTCCCAAGTAATTCACAATTCCTACACTTGAGTAAAAAATGGTCATCCAAACAACTACACAAAAATCAAATTCCTAGGAATATGAAATTCCTATAGAAATTAGGGGTATCCAAACGACCCCTAAGTGGTCGTTTGGTTGCCATGTTAAATCATGGGAATTCTGAATTCCCATGAATTGAAAAAGTTAGAGTTGTTTGGTTAGCCAAATTCATAGGAATTGAGAATTCATGGGAATTTCCAATTCCTACAAAATGGAGGAATTGGCTTACCAAGCTCCCCCTTGGTAATTTGCAATTCCTACATGAATTTACTTCCTACATCTAACCAAACAACTTTGACAAATTCACATGAATTAGAAATTCATAGGAATTGAAAATGTATGGGAATTCCAAATTCCCGTATGCAACCAAACGACCACTAAGATCAAACATGTTCATGACCGTATTTTCCATAACCTTCCTCCAAATCCTTCGACTAAGGTGTCGTTTGGATACACTCGGGAAGTCGGAATTCCCATGAACTTGCAAATCCTAGGAATTAAGAAAGCATGGGAATTGGAAAATTTTGTTTGGATGAACAAGGGAGTTCAATTACCATGGGAATTTCTACTTACCTAGCCCCCCCTAGGTAATTAAATTCCTACACTTTGGAGTAATTGGAAATGCCTAGGAATTTCCAATTCCTACACTTTATGGTAACCAAACAACTCAAGAGAATTCAATTCCTAGGAAAATAAAATTCCTATGCATTTTGAGGGTATCCAAACGACACCTAAAACTTTTTTTTTTTTTTTGGCGAGGTCGACTAATTTTTGTCAAACATGTATATTGACTTCATTTACATTCCTCTTCATTATGTGCCAAAATAGATGGTTTCTTGAGACAAAATCACAACTATAGATCAGTGGAGTATTTTATTAGGACGATTTCACATTCCCCATCATACATTTTAAAGAATATGCTTGTAGACCAATTCATAAGGTTGCTTTCAAGATAAAGACAATGCTTTTTAAGCCATTTGATGATTTGATAAGGTTTTAGTTTTTTTCCCACCAAGACAAAGATCTTTGAGCGACTTGTTTCTCAAACACATACCTCGCTACTATTGTAATCGAATCATCTTATATCTGATACTCCGTACGTTGTAAATTATTTTGAGGCCATTTCATAAAGATTTGTTATTGACGTTTATGTATTTCTTTGATAATAGAGAATGAAGAAAGAGAAATGATTATGTTTTTTTGTTATATATTTGTCATTATTATTTTGAGTTAAAAGAACAAAGAACTTTATGAAAATTGAGTAGTGAAAAGGAGAGAAAGAAAAGTGGTCTTAAATGAGTCAAAATAAACAAACCACTGAGGAGAAAAGAAGAAGCAAAGGAAGCCTTGAAATTGACAACTAAAGCTGATTTTGTACACTAACAGTCTAACAGTACGTGGTATATATATTTTTCTGTTCAAATGGAGCACTAATTTGTTTTGTTAATGGATATTTGGATGTGAGAGTTTGGGTCATTTGTACTAGGAAGCAACTAACAAGTTGGCGCGTAATTCAATTAAAAACAACACACACTTTTTTTTATTTAGATTTTTCATTAAAAATGCAAAATATACAGTAGTCACTGTATTTTTCTAGATCCGAAGCTCAAAAAGATGCCCTTGTGCGCTTGCATCATCATTCATCTCAATCATTTCCCCCATTTTCTTTCTCTCTCCTTTGTCTACTTTGTATTTTCTACTCACCTTCTTTCTCACAAAATCTGGCAAAGTTTTGAACTTGGTTGAACTTCGGATCTTCTGTTGAGAAAGTTTTTATCTTTTTCAATTTTCAGGTTCTGGGTAATGGAGAATTCTGTGATTCAGCTTACTCAAGCTGATGATACTATTACTGTTGCTCACTGTCAGACCCACGAAGTTTCAAATAATCTTCAGGTGATTTATAATTTCCCATCTTGTTTAATTTCGTTATGGGTTATCCGTAAGCAACCTTTATATATTTTCAACACAGGTGTAAGTCTTGAGAAAGGGTGATTCTATATATTATGTTGTTGTTTTTACAGTTTCTGGTTCTTCTTTGCTTCAAACCCTGGAAAAAAAAAATTGTTCTCTTTCCTGTAAAAAGATACAAGCCTTTTAGGTGCTCGTAATTTGCTCGTAGTGCTTGTTACGAGTTATGAGTAAGGCTGCGTACATATAAACCGCCGTAGACACTGCTAACTGCTTAGTCAGGAGTCAGGACCATTACCTGTAGGCGGTTGTTGTAGACGAACTGCTCTACCCAGAAATCAGCAGTGTCATGGACTCATGGTGCACATTTATTGCTCCATTATAATTTTTGACTAATTATTGCTCAAATGCTGGTAGGATTGTTGTAGCATTTGCCTTTAACCCTTGTGCTTGGTTCATATTTTGAGTGTGCAGACTCATGCTAGGAAATACCATTATTTTTATCTTTGTTGTGTTTTTTGTTGAGCGATTAATTATTTTACTTTGTTGGCAAATTATTTATCTCATTGCCTACTTGTTTGTGTATTCTTCTATTGAAAATTTGACTCAAATGCTGGAGGTTACAAAAATAAAACCAATTAACTGAATTGTAGGTATAAATTGGTTTGGGTGAACTTTCTATCAGGCTTCACAATTTTAACCATAAGCTAGGCCATTTCCACGGTCACCGTGTCCTCTTCTATTGAGTTTTGCTGTATGGCCATTATGTGCTCAAGATTTCACTTTCCTTTTTATAATCTGGAATTGGCAAGGGTGTTTAAAATCATACCGTTAGTAAAACCCGTACAATTTTTTTTCCAGATTCAAAGAACTCATTGATAACCCTAATAGAAGTTATAACCTTCAATGCACAAGTAAAAGAGCAAGGCTGGTGCCTTTTAATAGCAATTCCTTGAAAATCACGGTGTAATGATTGTTTGTTTAGTTACAGGGCCGTGGTTTGAAAGTTTCAACACTTGGAAACTTTAAATAGGCTTTAGAAAACGGTGATTGACTACTCTTTTCAGACGTCACTGCTTTCCGGCTTTACTGTTTCAATCACTTCTACTCTGAATCTATACAAAAAATGAAGAGAGGGTACACTTCAAAGGATCATCTGTAGGATCTACCTGGAGGTTCGTACTGTGGCTTTATATTCTTAATGGTCTAATGATTAATGGAGGTCTTCATTGTTAGAACCAGGTGAAGTAAGAAAATAGCAAGAGAGATTAGGAGAAGAAGAACAGTCTCAATTAGGCCAACATGGGTTACAGTAATCTGCTCTTCAATTGTGCGACACCATTGTGTCTTTTGACCGCAAACGGGCCTATTGTTAAGGCTGAGTGAGACGCACTCCCCCAGCCTAAATACATTAGGGATGAAGGTACAGAGGCAATGCTTCAATGCCCATGGCTTTTATGTTGATGGAGCTATGTTTAATCCTCATGCCAATGCAATGTGGGCGATAGTTTGGGATAATTTGGTAAAATTTCTGAGTTTAGCCCTACACTTCAGGACTGCTCGCGCAGCTAAAAAGAGTAGTACCAATCTGAATCTGCAATTTTTAGTAAAGTCTTTTGGTAGCTTGCTGCTTCAGCATTGCATTAGCAGTTGAGCCAAAAATGGCACGTACATAAGTCGAGTGGAACAATGCTCAGATTAGATGTTTGGTGTTATTAGCTTCTCCAGCGAGTGGATAGTTTGCTGGGTTGGTATTTCCTGAAATGTGTTCTTTGTAGGTTTTGCACATGGGTATGATATGGATATTCTGTTGTTATCTTGTCAGGTTGAAGAGACCGATGCAAGCACTTCAGGTCGCCATTCAAGACGTCCTAACCTTTCTCTTCTGGAAATACCTGCTAGATCTGTAGAAAATGCTGTCTCTTGTATTATAAGAACAGATAATCCTACACTCCCAAGTCCTTGTTCAGCTAGAGCTGGACTGCCACCAAGGCCCTGCTCAGCAGGGTTCAGATCATCTATGAGGAACATGCTTCCTCAGAGGAACTCCTCAACTAAGAATTCATCTGAGGATGGTGAAATGGCGGTTCTGATCTTCTCAGGCTCGCCCAGGTCAGATGTCACTACTGAAAAGCCCTGTACTTCAAGGTCTTTCTCTCTGAAACAGGTATTTTCTTCTCCGTCAACCAAAAGGGCATGTTCCTTACCAGTTACGCCATTTGCAAATTCAGGTTGCAAGCCTGAACAAGAAAGAAATTTGACTGTTATTATTGACCATCATGATGCTACTGTGAGTACTTCTTCATTTAATAATACTTTGGCCACTTACTGTTCTATTTAGTCAGCAGCACACCTAATGTTGACAATATAACATATTATCATGTTATGTTTGTCTTTCTTCAGAATCAAGATGCACAGCTGCTCATGAAACGCTCAGTTTCAGTTCCAGTAAAGTTAAAGAATCCCAGCTTAAAAAGATTGGGTTCCACAGGTGGTGTAATCCGTGTTGTTCCAGTGACGCCACATCCGGTAGAACCTAATAATTCTTTGCCAACTGATGCTACAATTAGTGATAATGGTATGTTTAACTTGTATTGCACTGTGCAGTTTTTCAGGTGACTGTCACCACAGAAACTCCTTTGCCACATGCCTTACTCATAAATGATAACAGAAGTCATAATGCTCCTTGATTTGTTTAGAGGAATTTTCTATTCAATACTCCCTGCAATTCATCCAATTGTCCCATTTTCTTCCCGTCGATTGATGATCTATATACTTGTTTTCCTCCGTTTCTTAGCCCTAAAACCGAGATGTTACCAATATATTAAATTTTTTGAGTTTACTGATGTATTTAGGTTTTTGAGTTTCCCGTGACCGCTGTTAAATGTTATATCAGCTGCTATTTTCCACGATTTAGGCGTCGTAACTGCGGTTGTGACCTAAATCCGAGATTTTACACCATTGTTCCACCAGTGGTTCTTTGCATTTTCAGTGTAACTTGACTATTATGAAGTTGGAAATAGCTTGGTGTTTCTGGATCTGTTTGAACATTTGTGTTGGTGTATCAGATAATGAAAATGCGGGTGAAGACATCCCGGAAGAAGAAGCTGTTTGCCGAATATGTTTAGTGGAGTTAGGGGAAGGAGGTGATGCTTTCAAATTGGAGTGCAGCTGTAAAGGTGAGCTCGCACTTGCTCACAAGGAATGTGCAGTCAAGTGGTTTACCATAAAAGGAAACAAAATATGTGATGTTTGTCAGCAAGATGTAAAAAATCTACCTGTCACGCTATTGAGGTTACAGTCCCGTTCTTTGCACCGACCACCAACCATCCAAGAAAATACGTCAGCCACAAGTTACAGGCAAGTGAAGGATTACTTTTTTGGTCAATAGCCTTAACTGATCTGATTTATGTGACATGTATATTGTGTTGGAGACAAAACAAGCTAGTATGTGTTTTGGTGAGCAAAGTAGATCTGTTTGTTCCCTCATAGCTCAACATCGTATCTCCAACTGATTCAATTTTCACATTTTTTTTGGACAGGGTTTGGCAGGATATTCCAATTCTTGTGATAGTGAGCATGCTAGCATATTTTTGCTTTTTGGAGGAACTTCTGGTATAAGTTTCTTTTCGTAAACTGATTAGCTTTTTCCTATTTGCGCTTAGACTTGCTGTCTAATCAAAGGATCCATTTTGATGACCGTATAAGACGTTTACCCAACTTCTCTTCCCTAAACAATCGTATATTGGCCAGAGTAATCAAATGTAGCAATTCAGATCTCTAAAACATTAACCATCAATGAATGTGTGTAGTGTCAAATGTCAAGTGTGTAATATGGATATTAATCAACCCAGTGAAAATAACAAATTTGTTCTGTACTACTAGTTCAGTAAAAACCACTTGCACCCTATTTTTATATCTTTCTGTTCCTTCCTACCTCAAAAGATTCCGTACTTTAGGTGTTAGTCAGAGTACTCTGACAAACATAGACTCAATGATAAAAGCACTTTCTATCGATGAAAGGACAATGCAAAGTGGAAGAGTCATTTGTGAACTTTCTTGATGGAGGTATGGGGGTGAAAAAAGTTTGTCATCTGTGTTGAAATGACCCAAAAATAATTATCAAATTAAATTAGTCATTGAATTTCTATTAACTAGAAATAAAGTTAGTGATTTATTGTTAAGGGGTTATGGACTTGGAAAGTCAAGAGTCATGGAACTATACCTATATAAGGGATTAGATGTAATGAAATTATTTGAGAAAGTTTATGAGAAACCTCTTCTCCATGGTTTACTCTCCCTCTATCTCTCAATTATCCCCAACAATCTGCAACAAATGCAGTTCTGTGAATTGATTCCTACATTGAAATGGGAGACTCCTGTAAGAAAGTCATTACGGCTGATCTTAAAAGAACTATTACAGCATTTGTAAGAAGTGAACTTATACAACAATAACAAGTTAACAACAACAACCAAGCCTTATTTCTAAATGATTTGGGGTCTGCTAACATGAATCGTCATAAGTAACTGTCTCGTGAATTTCATGTAAGTTAAAGATCATCGTGAACAAGTTAGAAAAATATTGGAACACTTTTAAAAGGAGATTATATGCACAATTATTGGCCTCACCCTATATGTCAGTTATGGGATAGGTTCAGGTTGTGGCCAGTTTGCAAGATTCAACAGCTTCAGATCAACTAATTCATATTATAACCATGACTAGCAAAAATAGCATTGTTATTATTAAGTCGATTGCTCAAGTTTGCGTTATCTATGAACAATGTCCTGATGGATTAATATCATTCACAGGTTTCTGAAATGGGTCCTCGTGCTTTAGCTGTAGCACTACCTTCTGCATGTGTTCTAGGACTTCTCTCGTCCATGATAGCATCTACAATGGGTAAATTATTAGCTTCAACGTGCTCGATTACTTTGTTTTCTACCCTGCTTGCATTAGTAGAAGAAATGTAATTTGTTCTAAGAACTTCTTCTTTCATGCAAGCAGTGAGCAAGGGTTACATATGGGCTTATGCATCCTTCCAGTTTGCGATTGTTGTCCTCTTTGCTCATATTTTCTATAATATTGTAAGTACAGTCGTACAGATCTTTACACTGAGTATGTGAGTATGCTTATTGAAAAATTGTCATCCTGACATGCATGCTTTTGTACATGTTCAAATGTGCAGCTCAATGTTAACCCTCTTCTCTCAGTTCTTCTTTCCTCCTTTACTGGGTTTGGAATTGCAATAAGCACAAATGCGTTAATTGTGGAATACCTTAGGTGGAAATCAGGTTCCCCTCGATCTTCTCATCATCCTATTAACAGAAGTAGGCATCCCAGACAACACCATCAAAGTTATCATCATCGTCATGTTCACCACAACCAGCATCAGAGACGCCAGCACCCAGTTCACGTGCTAGAAGTTTCAGTGGATTCCATTGATCGTGTTGGATACGAAGCAAGAGTAGAGCATGCTTAAATGTGAACAGGTGATTGTCAAAGGTATTATGAAATTTCGAATGTTATTGCAATTTCAGCATTACTATATCTGAAAATCCATGTTAGTCAAAGTATCTCGACAAATAGGCTTGATTTGGAAAGTGTTGTTGATGCATATTGCTACTGGCAGAAGTTTGAATGCCAGGCTTCATTCGGATTTATTACTCTCAAAGCATGACTTCTCTGTACCCCTTTGCCAGCTTTGACTCATATTTGGAGTTGTACCTATTCCTCACCTTCCTGCCCATTTATCCGTTTCCTTCACTCTCATCATTCCAGAAACCCATAGCACATCATAAGTTCTTGCTTTGGAAAGTGCGTGTATCAGATCCATTCTTGCTTTGATGCATCCTGTCTTACCAAGCTAAGACTGCCTTGTGAACTCAATCTACCGTTTTGTATCTAGTGGACTCTCATGCACAAGGTATGGGTGGGCTTGTTCATTATCTCCACGCTTTAACCCAAAAGGTATTTGTGTAAGGGGGCTAGTATAGAATCATTGTCGGAGTCTCACCAAAAACTGAATAAAGAGAGTTGTTATAGTTTAAATTGTGGTAGTGGAGGAAAATTAGGAAATATGAGAAAGAGAATGTGGGATTTAATAAAAAGTAGGAGAGTGAATGTGAAGATTAGTAAAATGTAGGAGAGACAAGATGTTTTAGAATATTTCCTATTACTGATTTTTATTCTTATTTCCTATTACTTTTAGAATATTTACCTTTTTATTTCTTTTTTGTTTTTGGTTGTTTTTCAACGATATTATCTGACTTTTCTATCTGAATGTGTGCACCAAATATTCCCAGAACACCCCCTCAAAAAAAAAAAACCCAGAACTTACCAACAGGCAACAGCAATAGCTTATTTGTTAGATGATCGTTGTTGTTTATTTTAAAACATACGGAGTATGAAGGTTTTACTGTTGCAAAAGTGTTTATCAGACAGACATTTCACTGGTTTCCTTCAAGCATTTAATGTATACGTACTTACGTAGGTAGACTAATTTATCTGTCTGTGCGTGCAGTGATGATCCATATCGACCATATGGCCAGATCCCAGGGCTCGATTGAGTCGATTCTGAGGGTACAACTGCAACTGCTTGCTGCTGAGAAAGAGTATTCGTGGCCAATGCATATGACTTCAGCGCCATCCATGCAGCACAAATTCTTTGATGTTCACCTACAGACTACAACTGAGAGTCAGTTTGATGGGAGTGTGGGACTACATTCAGGATAGAATGCCGTAAGGCCTTAACGATCACCAGAAAACTGGTCAGGCCTTATCGATCACCAGAAAACTGGTCAGCGCAGCTAGTAAATACTGTTGCACCACTTTTGTTTAAGTTCCTGAGTGCACATTCTAGAAATTACATGATCCTCGACATCCCTTCTATTGTGTACAGTTGGCCGCCCTGAAAATATGACCTCAATCTATGTTATGCAGATCTACAGTGAATGCAGGGCAAACGACACTCCTCTCTGGACATGCTGCTGTTTTGGGGTGTCTCAGCGTCTTTTGCATTAAGAAGATACCGCACACGCATGGCGCATGAAAGCGTTTTTGCACAAAGAGTTTGTATTGTACAGTAGTACTAGAACTGAGGATTTGTAAGCCTCTGAGAACTTGCTTTCTGCCATAGTATCTCAGTATGTCTCGAGTATCATGGCAAGAAGATAACCACAACCAATCACAAATTGCATTATTACCTGCATCTTACCAGTTCTGGCCTCTTTTTTGGTCCAGCAAACTTGGGATAATTACCGACTAGTCTTTCCTATGTCCGAAAGATTCTGTATTAAGACTGGGAACCAGAGTACTTTCTCCAACACTGCTATTCTGAATGAGTTTTTCGAAAAGTACACTTTGATTGCATTTAAAGCACAATCGATGAGACGATGAGATTCGTTGGCAACAATTCAAGTTTTATTAAACTGATAAAAGAGGCGAGAAATAGAATGGCTCAAGCTAAACCGTAATCCCCTCAATAATCTTTTCATGCCAAAAAATTTCGGTTACAAATACTATACTATGATACAAAAGCCTGACTTATATTTCCTGAGGAACTGATATGAACATGACGGAACCTTCTAACCATAAATGACCATGATGTTCTTTCAACAGATAGTTTCGCAGTAGACTCAAAAGACGAGTATAACAAAGTGGCCATCTCCAAATCTTTCCTTCGAACTGTGCTGAATGCGCTAGGAGAGGCTCTCCTTCATTTGAGATATATCAGTTCATAAAATCAATGATGCATTTCTATTACAGTACTCCTTTTTTGTTTGGTTTTGTCACTGCCTCAACGAGCCTATACATCCAGCGATCCAGCAATCCTGCATGCCGAACAATAATGGAACTATCAAAACACTAGATAAAAACTTCTATAATATGCAGAATCGTAGCAAATATGCCACTATGTATGCAACAATAGATGGCACTTTAGAATTTTAAAAACAATGCACCTGTCATTCTGAAAAGTGCCCTCACATTACATGCACAATATGACAGGTTCAAGTCCTGTAGGCAATTCTAGATGCAACAATGGAAAAAGTAAAAGCAGATTGGCTTTCTGATTTCAACTCCGCAAATAAAATCAGCATCCTTCAATTGCAACTATCAAACTGAAGAACTGAATGCTATCAGTAGTCCAGATAGGCAGATACATATTATAAAAACTTCACTCAGCATTAACCGTGTGAAAATGTCAACTAAAACTTGCAACATTAAGAGCGACAAAAACAATTGGAAATTGCTAAACATCCCAATTTACGCAACATTGAAAGTTCATACGCAATCCTGAACTCATTAAATTACTGTCATATTCTATTTATTATGAAGGCCTAAAACTAAGATGATGTAGGCTAACCTGTTAACGCAAAGGTACCCCCTAATACTGCGCAAAGACGAGTAAGGAAGTGGAGAAAACTGCGGCGTTCTTCTCTGATTGTCACAGTGATGGGTGACAGATCGTACAAGAAGTAAACAGCTGTCAAAATAAAAGTAAAATTTTAGAAACACAGTTAGAACAGTAAAAGAATGACCACAGAAAGCAGAATTTGATATGGAACGGTAAATACCAACCTGGCCATGATCTATCAAAGTCTTTCATAGGTGAAAAGTATTCTGTTACGGAAAACTGGTTGGTAGGCAGGACCTCTTTTGAGATATATTTATACTCAGTTGGAACAATCTAAGACATAAAAACACACAGCAATTTAGTCACACAAACCCTACAAGTAATAATCTGCAGTGTTATGAGTCAAAGAGAATTTCAGCAAACCTAATACATAAAACCAATGATACGTAAGCATCAACTACAAGAGTTTTAATGTGAGGATCAAGGTTGGCCTGGTAAGGAACTCAACCTGCTAAGGTTGTCCTGGGTTAAATCCTCATATCCCATCCCCACAACATTAGCTGCTCCTTTGGAAAAAGAAAAAAAAAAGTTTTTAATGTACAATTTTACCCATAAGCTGATAAGCATAGGTCAGCTATAACTTTGTCAAAAAAAAAAAAAAAAAAAAAAAAAAAAAAGATAAGCATAGGTCAAAGTTGCTTAAATGCAGGAAGCAAAAGACTGTTGTAGCATTTTAAGCCAGTTTTATACTGGGGCCAAGTACTCGCCACAAACATAGTTAATCACAACGCAGTTCCCATAATACAGGAACCAAGCAGCAAAAAAGCTCGAGCAGTCGAGCTACCCACACGGCTGTCATGGTTCTAATAATACTGTAGAGTTACATTTATCCACACTTACGTGGCTCTATCACATAGAAGCAGTTCTCTAGGGGTATGAGGCGAGGATAAGATTTATCCATCAAGTATCATGGCTACAAATAGAATATTACCAAAATGAAAAAAAAGGTAACAAGGTTATATCCTTTTTCTTCGCAAATTTGTGATATCCTCGGTTCGAAAAGAACTCTCAGGTTCAGCAATTTTATTTCCTTCACACTGTCTGGTGTCATCCTTATTGCTTAAAGCAGCTGGCACTTTCAGGGATATCCTTGTATCTTAGACATGATTGGGGTCATTTGTCAATATCTCATTGTACAGGACGTCTTGTCCTCACCGACTGATGACTATAAACTCTTCATTCTTACAAGAGTACAAGCTTTCTATGTTCAACAAAATCAACCAGGATAGTGAAACATTAAACAGCAACACCCACCCTCCCCCAATCCAAGTAGGCATGTTAAGACCCTCATTCTATTTCGATATAGTAAGCTGAGATGAATTTCAGTAAATGCTATACATTGCTTACAAAGCTAATGGCTATGCCTAAGACAGAGTAGACATAAACAGACATCCCAAACACACCTTTATGTAGTACTTGAAAGTGCCACTTGAACCACGCAAAATACGAACTGTCTCATCAAGAGGATTATGAATTCCAGGATACTTAGGGCCGAATGATAAATCGTGAATCATGTGGCTGACATTGACATGATTGGATCCTTCAAAAATCTGTCAAAAAAAATGAAAAAACAAATTTGACAACAAAACAAAGAAAATGCGGCAGAAAGAAGTTTCAGAAAAGTCTCCAACTTAGATTATCTCATATTAAGAATGTCAAATGTATATTAATGGGGCATTGTACTTATAGAAGCCAACTTGAAGCATGTGTCAATTCTTTCACCCATGCCTTCTAAATTCCTAATTTGGGTGCGCAAAAACTTGGGAGAGGGAAAGGTTCTAATATAACCATGAACCGTTTGTCATTTGAGCAGCTGTATTTCCCAGCATCTCTCTACCACTAATATGAGCTGACTACAATGTTCTATAAACGCCACCAAATCACATATCCTTTCCTAACAGTTAAGGTTTTACAATCACATTTGCAAGATATCTACCAAGGTTTCAGTTGACGAACATACATGAAGTCGAACATTGGAAAACACAAAATTGAGCAGAAGTGAGCAAGAAGATGAAACTTTAAAGATTATACAAAATTTTCACATACACAGTGTAACTACCCTGTGAAAACTGATTCCACTAATAGAGATTTTCCGCTTCAATATCTTGCAAAAGGCAAAGCTAATACAAAAGTTGCAACGGAAACTATCTTCATGAATGCCAACTCCAAAAAAAAAAAAAATACAAAACCAAAAAAAAAAAAGAACAAGAAAAATAAAATAATACTGACAAATAGGAAGTTCAGACAACAAGCACATGCATCGGCCAGATATCTACAACTAGACAATTTGGTAAAATATAATTCAAAGAGGACCTCACCATCTGAGCAACAAAAATGTTCAATCCATGAACTGAGATATGAAAGTTACCAGCAACCCTTTGCACATCCAAGACACCATAAACCTGTTGAATGCAATGAGTTCAGTAGTTGAAAAAACAGCAATTAAATACATTTCCAAAGCAATTGGAAACTATATTAATAGATACCCGACAGCCTTCTCCATTTGCTATGGCTTGCTTAACTTTTTTGACCATATTTTCAGTCTCTTCATCAAAGCTTTGCAGATGACTCTTCTCTTTCAGATCATTATGTTTGTCTTTGTCATCACCATGCTCAGCTTTATGATCTCCATGCTGATCTTTATGACCACTGTCGTGATGATCATGATGACCTACCAAAACGTTGCTAAAATAACCATCAAGTTGAATAACCATCAATTATTTTATCTTTTAGCACAGCAACTCGCAATCTAAAATTTTTCATTGGGAATGTTGATAACGGAAAATGACCTTGGACGACAAACATAAGGAGGAGAGGGAGTCCACTATACAAACCCAAAGAGGTCCCATCTCAAAACCAATTGGCAATGAGAGGAGTAACTCCTTGTTGGTTTATAAAGTGATCAACTCTCTCCTAAACTCCCAATGTGGCACACTCACAAGTGGGTGAACACATTGGGAGATACCCACTGATAAGGTACAATGTACAAGCGCAGGACACATAATAGAAGGCAACCCATGCTACAACGATTTCCTAACTTTCTTTTGAGATCGATCTGTTTTTTTTTTTTTAGATAAGAAAATTTGTATTAATGATCAAGAGGAGTAGAGGACAAGGAATCCACAAGAAAGCTTAATAGAATTATGGAGAGACATATATAGGGGAGCAACACGAGGCCTTCCCAGGGGGTCACCCATCCTAGTACTACCCTCGCCCAAGCACGCTTAACTGCAGACTCCTAATGGGATCCGGTGCATCTTTTTTTCCAACAGATAAGATTTCATTTTCATCTTTCTCGAATTCTGTGGCCTTTAAAAATTATTCCGCTGTATCTCCAACAACTCGGACCCAAAGAGATAAGGAAATCTTCTTACCTAGTTCACGTTACGCGTTCTTAACAGGTTATGACTTGACAAGCACATGTGACATTGGAGCTACAATTTACACAAGCACACAAGAGCTAGTGCGTGATACACTTTTTAACCTGTGGCACAAAGCCATGTTTACAGATACGGCACTCCAAACACAGAAAACAAGGATGCAAACAGGGAAGAATCAGTAGTCCAAACTGGATGAAACCTGACCCCCAGATGGAGTGAGGATAACCAAAACAATACACAGCACACACTCAAGCAACCCAATAGACAGCCATGGCAAGTAACAGATCGGAATGGATACAGATCCGAGTGTCCTTACTGTCCGACATCTTTCATTCTAAAAACAAGGATACAAAGACAGGTCAACAAGCGGATACTTTCACATTTGGACACAGTAAAAGTATCCAATTTTCTATTTTGGACACGATCTACCATTACCCAGAAAACCATATTAGGATTCTGGACTCTAGATGCATTTGGGCCTTAACAAAAATGTTTAATAGGGGAAAACCCCAACAATTCCACCCATTATTTTATGGTTAAAATAAAAAGATATCCTCTAGTCTAATTTTGATGTGCCGGTTAGAAGAGTAGAAGAATGGGGAAGTGATAACATCGTCAAGGGTTGTGGAAGACCCAAGATGACTTAGATCAGCTTATTTGAAGTGATATGAGTGTCTTAGGGCTTGAAAAGAGTATGGTATTGGATAGGGCGGTGTGGAGAGACACTATCCACGTGGAGGACTTGACTTGACTTTTCTTGGTTTCTTTGTTTGGTTTTATAATTTTCTTTTTTCTTCGTCTCCTAAACTTTTCCATCTTCTCTCAAACCTTTTCTTCATATTATTTTTAATCTATTGTTTACCTTTTCTTTTGATGGCTTGTTAACTACTTTACACATGTTCCAATTATTGTTAAAAAACACAATGACCTTTACACGAAACGTTTACATATGACGATTCATGTTAGCTGGCCCCAAATCATTTTGGCAATAAGGCTTAATTGTTGGTGTTGTTGTTATATTGTCTAGTCCAACTTTCTGTGCCCCATTTTCTATTTCAAATAAAAATACAGCATTTCCCGTGTCCCATCTTCTATATATTATCTAAATTCCTGTCCCTATCTACTAATCTCTGTTCTATAACCTCCTTCTCCCCTTCTCCCACATAACTTGTCTTCTCCACGAGCACCAATTCTTCTCCCATGGCTATGGCTTCCATCATGGACGTGTCCAGTTATCACTATGATAATTTTGACCGACCGTACCCGTATTATGTGTCAGGATTAGAGTCACATCAGGTCCCAGCATCATAGAATTATATCAATGCGTCAGCGAGAATGTTATTCCTTCCTGAATCAGTCAGACAAGAGCAGGTAAACTACTCAACTCTCTTTGCTGAATCTCAACACAAAGAGTTAAAGACAATCAACAAAAGAACTCATCAAGTTGCCAAGGTACTCGATTGTGCTTGGCTGGTTTTCTAAATAAGAAATAAGCTTGATTATGCATAGGCAAGGCTGCAAGATTGGTGTAGCCTTGTGGTAAAGGTTGAGCACTTGAGCGTCAGTCTTGCTTAGATTATATCAGGTCAACATCAAAACTCCAGGACCCCAGTATTTCCAAACAGGCTCCCAAACCATGTGGGGGTCGAACTGAAGCAGCATGCCCCAAATAGGTTGGCTGTTTCCACTTTCCACCTTAGTTTAACGAGGCGTGAGGCGCACCGAGGCGCTGGAGGGCCATTGCGATGAGGAGCAAGGCACGAGGCGAAGGCGCACGCCTCATGCACACGAGGCGCACTCATTTAGCAAACAAAATTCTATTTTTCGAAACCACAATATGCAAAACATTACCCCTTTTGTGGTATTTAACAAGGGCCTATGGGTAAAGAAGTATAAACAAGGGATTAAGGGGCAAAGGGAAGGGTAGAAATAAGGTTAGAAGAGACAGAAAACTGGAAATTGGAGAGTCATGCGCCTCGCGTGCGCCTCAGGGCCTGCGCCTCAGTGCGCACTTGTGCGCCTCAGGCTTCTGAGGCGTTGGCTGCTGCGCCTCATGGCGCCTTGCGCCTAGGCGCGCCTGAGGCGCACTATTTTAAACTAAGCTTTCCACAAGGCCCTTAACCGTAAGCGTCGTAATAGAACAACACAATCTGATACAACAACAACAACAACATCTTCAACCCCAGTGCCTTAAAGGCTCCCGCCATAAGGCGGGGTAAGGGGGGGTCGGATGCACGCAAGCCTTACCCCTATTGAACCATAGAGAGGCTGCACACGGATGACCCAAAATGAAAATTGCTTCGAGAATCGCACCGAGTGACTGCTACTTCACAAAATAAGAAGCACAGACAATCTGATACTTCAATTAAATAGAATTACCTCAATGATATTTTCATACAACAACATTACTCCAGTGCCACTAAGAAATCTGCCTACGGCAAGGTAAGGGGGTCAGATGTACGCAAGCCTTAAACCTGTGTTGAAAACATAGAGTGGCAGCTTACGGATGATCTATAATGAAGATTGCATCGAAAATCGCACCGACTGACTGCTACTTCACAGTAACTAAAAAGATGCACTGACCTAGTAGATATAACTGAAACCTTAATTGCTGCAGTATGTACTCAGCACAAATCCCCTTCCTGATGAACATGACATTGAGTCAGATAAAGAAGAATTGAGTTCAAGTGTCACTGAAGAAGTTAAGTTATGTTTAGCATGGTAGGCACACACTGAGTTACCCATTCACAGCTCCTTTTTGACTGTGCTTCAGTGACCAGCTTAGTTTAAAAAAGCGCGCCTCAGACATGGTGAGGCAATGCAATTCCATAAGGCGACCAGAGGCCACTGCCTCAGGCTGATGCATAAGACGAAGGCCTCATGGATCTGAGGCATTGTTGAGGACAGCAGACTCTTGAATTTCATTTTGAATGCTTGATATGCCAAGCCTATTCTATTAAGCTAAAATAGGACATCATATTATGGGATCATTAAAACCTCTCCTACCTCAACCCAATACTCCTAAGAAACAGTGTCTTATCTTACGATCAGTGTTTCTTTTATCTTTTTAGTATGTTCGTCATCTGTTACCCCAAGGTACTTTTCTTCCTCTTTCTTTTTTCCTTTCTTTGTTTTCATATCTGTTCTGCTTATTCTTCTTTAATAATTTTTTCAAAAAAATAAGAAACACCTCGCTTCCGTGAGTCGCCTTATTCTGTCGCCTTATACCTTGTTGCCTCGGGCCCTCATCGCCTCGGAGCGCCTCACGATTATAAAGGCTGGTCATGGTCTTTTCAAGAACTCTAGTAGGTAACAAGATGTATGGCCTTTATAACCTAGGCTCAGGGTCAATTTTCAGCAATCAACCAAGAAATACAAAAACAACAACAAGCTTGGCTTGAAGTTCCAGAAATTTGTCTTTGAATCATGTGAGTTGGGGGAACTTGTGAGAGTGTTCAAGCGGCAGTAACAGGATTGCTAAACCCCTATGGTACAGTCAATTTAGCAGGTTATTCCCTAGCTAAACTCTGAACAGTTCTTAGTTCGGAAGGTGTGTGAAACATTAGACAGCTAAGTTGATATACTTGTTCTCCTAAACTAACCTGTCAGTGTTCTTATTCTTCTTAACCTGTTTTCTCGAGTTTTCATTAAGCAACTACCAAAACCTTCCCAGACTAATTTCTTCCTATGATATCTCTTATTCCATCCATTACAAGTATATAACAACAAAATAAAATATAATCTTTCTTAGACGATCAATCAGATATAATCAAGATTAATCCTGTTGATGTCTATTTGTCTGTTTTGGTGGCCATCAATTTCCCTTCCCCCGCCCCCACCACACCTCAGGCCCTGCCTTTTGAAGGAAAAAAAGGAAAAGAACAGTAAAACATAAGTGTTACCATGACCATGAGAGTGCCCCTTCTCGACCAGGTCTGTGAGGAATTCAGTTCCAATAATATGGCCGTCACGGTTCAAGCGGAGCTGCATAAAACCAATAAAAAGTGTATAAGCACATACACCCTAATCATCTTAAAGGTTACCTCTACAGAAGACAAACTGTGAGTTTAAAGTAAAAAGGCACTATCAAAGTACCAATCCTTGTAGGGAAATCTTACACTACAACTTTACTTTGTTGACAAACTCCACTCACTGTTCCGACTACACCATTTAGTCTTAATATTCATGACTAGATATTCAGTATTTACGATACATGCATAAAGATCAAATATCTTACTCTCTTCGCCCCACTTTGAAGTCCTAAATACTTTTTGAAGGTCATATTTGACAACCTTTAGCCATCAAATGGTTTAATATATACACATAAGGATTAATATTGGAAACTTTTATAGTTATATCTCCATTTCCAAATAATTTTCATGTGTCTATAACTTTATAACTTTTAATAGTGTATACCGCATAAAAAAAGAAAACAGAAAAAAGAATAATAATAATAATGGACAAAGTTCAATCTTCAATATTCTGAAGAGAATAACCATGACAATATTAGTGGGATGGAGGGAGAATCTTTTTTCATGTGGAGCCTATTTTGTGAGCTTGATGATGCAAAAAGGAACGATCAGTAGCTTCGTTTGATATTAGCCACCGCATATATACTTGATTTTTCAACTTGGTTGTAAAAAATAGAATTTTCCCCAAAGATTCCCTTCAACTTGATAGAACTTAGTTGAGGGGATCCAATAAACAGGAAATCTCTGTATACATTGATGACAAGGACTGGTGTAATAAAGCTGCAAAAACGAATCCCCCCTAAGACCAACCCTTAAACATTGCTAATTCAAAACACAAACATTCAAGAACAAGGAGAAGCAAAGATAAACTACCACGTCAAGCTACAGTCCCTTTGTCCATAATTGATCATGAAGGGAATGAAGAAAAAGATAAAACCCCATTTCTGTTTTGATGAATTTAAGATTACATATAACATCACTAGTAAAATAATCATTATGAAAAGTTTAACCAGTGAGATCTTGTCTAAGATAGCCCAAAATCATGAAGGGTGTGAGGGTGAATTTAATCATTGGACCTCATGGAAATCAACAAACATACAGAAAGGGCTTCATTCGTTTATGCATGGCGCATAACCAAAGAAACAACATGGAAAACCGGTACGAGGAATTTCTGTGACAGAACAAACCCTAAGTTCCAAATTTAGTGGGGACAACTCGCATGAACCATCATAAGGAACTTTACAATGTGGTGAACGACAAGAAGTGAGAATAGAGAGGGACATATGAGAGGATAACAAGAGGGAAGGACAAGAGTAAACAGAAGCAAATACTGCAGTAAGCGCAGGTGCATATACAGGTCGTAAGCGTGTAGTACCAGGCATTCGTAAAGAAATCAGTGATGAAGTCAAAGAAAACGTTCAACATACTTTCCATATATTTGTATCCAGATCCACTTCATGCTTTCCTGACATATCAATAGCATCCACGCTAAGAACTGCATAAAAGAAATATCACCCCTCATTTGTAAACATTGTCCAGATCAACTTTAGAAGTCAGCATTTACAGTTAATTGATACTGTGAGACACCAGGCTTAGCATCAGCAGCGATCAATATCAGCATTAGTGACATGTAAAGCACAATTAAGGGAATTTATCAATACCATCGCATGGTAGTGAAGGAAATGTCATATTGATATGTATGGGAAGAGTTTCTCCACGCTTCAGATCCACAGACATCTGTGAGGGCAGATGCCATTGTCAAATTTCAAAGAATAAATTACAAGGAACTAGAGAAAGTGACAACAACACAAGGATACAAGAAAAAGAGTAGTCACCTGATGAACTGTGTAGGTACTAAGATAATATCTGAGTTCGTGTAGGAACAAAGTGGCCATAATGACCAAGCCTATGATAGACACTGCAAAAGAAAAAGGTGGGTGTTAGTCATTTTCTTATACACAACAGATTTTAGCTATAGCTCATCGTCTGCAAGAGACCAGCACTTTCACTACATTGGCTAGGGATGCTCAACCTATCAAATCACTTGGTACAATAATCCATGGTGCCCAAATAATACTCACTGTAACCTGACGTTTAAAATGTGTCTAAAGTGACTGTCGAAAAAGAAAACGTGTCTAAAGAGAACAATTTCTAATACCGAAACTAAGATCGTGCACCCCATGCCTGATTAACCTGAATAGCTAATCTTGGAAAGGTAATATAGGTTCTCTGGACAATAACACCTACTGATCTGTCATTTATCTCTGTCCTAACACTTCACTGAACTTTTGCTATAAAAGAAGGGTCACATGTGAGACAGCATCTCAGTGTACTACCGGAAGGGGAAACCTGTGTACTTCCGACCCATCCATGCTGTCACCGCTACCTTGTTAATTAGCATAGGGTATTGATCCCGTTGATAAACGAATTTCATGGAGTGTTCAAAACAAATTTCAAACATGAAGTGGCCTGAGAATGCAACAATTTGACTCCACACATCCATATCATATATACAGGAAAAACTAAAGATAGCTATATACTCCAATAAGCGAAAACGAAATTTGAGAGTGGAAGCATTAAAGAAAGAAATTACCACTATTATCACATTATGTCCTATGCAACACTTGTAAAATTTACTCGACTAAGAATTCGACTATAAATCTACTCCAATTAAAGTGAGAAGCACAATTCGAGGAGGAACTAACCCCGAAATCAACAAATTACTCGACGAATCCGAAAAATCGAAGAACACCCAATATTCTATAAGAAAAATTTAAGCAGTGAAGAGGCAAATAATAAAGAAATTACCAATAGCACCAGATTGAGTTTTGTGCAACAAATGTTCTTCAGCCCGAGGAAAGGCATCAAGCCTCTTAATTGCTTGCTTTACTCCCATTTCTATTCAATACCGTTTTCGATTTGATATCACACCCTGAACATTTCATAAGATTAACAAGTTAAAGATTGTTAATTTTTGCGTCAAAGAGAATTATGCAATTTATGCTATTTGCTGGATTTCAGGGATCCACAAATGAAATTCCTGTTAAGAAATCATGAAAGTTTAATGGATTGAGGGTGGTATAAGAAAAATTACCGGAGGTTGGTCGGCCGGAAGACGAGGAGTGAGAGAGTTGGGATGCCGGAGATCCCGTCGGAGGATCGATTGTATTTGGAAGGTAAAAGTTTGTTCCGTTTGAGGTTCGCTCCCGAAATTCTACTCCGCATTACAATTCTCGGCCTTTTTCAACTTGAATAGCACCAACGCGTCTATGGTACCCCCGGGGTACAATGCGTATGGTACCCCCAGCTTTTAATTAGGAATGTGCCAGATTTTACTGTAAAGGCCCAATTTAAAAATAAAGGCCCAGTTTAATTGCAGCCCAATACAATTACAAAACAAACCCAAACTCAATCTCTCTCTTCCCTTTCCCAACCCCTTACCTACCCGACCACCACCCCCAACCCCCCCAGCCACCGCCGCCGCCTTCACCGACCGCCACCCCAGACCCCATAAACCCACCACCGGAGGCGCAACCCTCCGGCGACCACAACCCCCACCCCCGCGGTAGCGATTTACCCTCCTCCCACCTCATTTTCTCTTTTTTTCCTCCATTTTCTCTCTCCTCAAATTTCTCCCTCTTAGGCGGCAATGTTTGAGCGAACTCCGTGAGATTACCCTTATAGAATTTGTTCTTTAATCTTTAATTTATGTGTAAAGATATTTTTTCTTTGGTTGTGTAGTAGAAGAACTGGATTTGGTTGTGGTTAGTTAGTGTGTTGTAGAAGCTGTTAGGATTAGTTAATTCTTGTGCTAATCTTGAATTCTTTAGATTAGATTTGTAATATTAAGGCTAATCCGATTTTGCGAATTGTACGGATGTTGGCCAGCCATATATTTGGTTAACAGATAAAGTAATAGTAGTAGTAGTAGATTAAGAAATTGTTAGGCTGATTTTTGTGTAATCATCTTGCAATCTTGCATCAATTGGTGACGGTGGATTGTGTGGATAAGTTACAACTTACAACACATTAGATTGTAAGAACAGACATAGCGAAGTTGGAAGTTTTGGTACTTTTATAGCCTTATAGGAACATACTCGGTTGTTATAAAGTTGTTTTGTGTTGAATTGACAATTAGCACTTGTTATCCAATGCTAGATTTCATAGCCATTACTATAGACAAAAACGATCATTACTCCTATAGAATTTGACCATTACTATACACAAACATGACCATTACCCCTATGGCCCTATAGAATTTGGTCATTACTATAGACAAAACCAGTCATTACACCTATAAAATTTGGCCATTACTATACACGAACATGATCATTACCCTTATACAACTTGGTCATTACTATACACAAATACGATCATTACCCTTATAAAATTTGGTCATTACTATCACAAACATGACCATTACCCCCTAATCCCCTATTGAACTTGGTCATTACTATAGACAAAAACGGTCATTACCCCTATAGAATTTGACCATTACTATACACAAACATGGTCATTACCCCTATAAAACTTGGTCATTACTATAGACAAAAACGGTCATTACCCCTATAGAATTTTGTCATTACTATACACGAACATGGTCATTACCCTTATCCAACTTGGTCATTATTATACACAAATACGATCATTACCCTTATTGAACTTGGTCATTATTATACACAAACATGGTCATTACTATACACAAACATGGTCATTACTCTTATAAAATTTGATTATTAATATAAGAAAACATGGTCATTACCCTTATATAACTTGATCATTATTATACACAAACATGGTCATTACCCTTATCGAACTTGATCATTACTATACACAAACACAGTCATTACCCGTATAGAATTTGATCATTAATATAATAAAACGTGATCATTACCCTTGTACATTTTTTTTTGAGGTTACTATACACAAATATTTTTTTTTTGAAATAATACTATACACAAATATAATCATTACCCTTATACATCTTGGTCATTATTATAAATAAACATGGTCATTATCCAAATAAAACTTTTAATTCTTAACCTACATAAACATGGTCATTACTATAATGAAACCTAATCATTCCACAAAACATACATTTCACGCATAAATCACACATTAAATTGTTTTGTTAATAAATCTATTCAATTCGAAAAAAAAAAAAAGCAAACCCACCCTTGAATCAGTTTATACTACAAAGCACAATATAAGTGATCAAATAATTGTTTGTTTACATACTCCAATTTCCCAATAAAAGTTGATCAATCATGACCATCTGATTACTAACCGTATTATACAAAATTGGAGCAACAAACTTTGATTTTCCGCCAACAAATCAAACACTTTGATCTGGGTATTACTGTAATTTTAAAGGGCAGCGATTGGAAAGTTGTGACCAAAGCCGGCAACGGTGAGTGTGCCGCGGCGGTGGCGAGGGTTGGGGCGCAGTCGGGGGAGTGGGGTAAAGGGGAGGAGAGAGAAATAATATTAAATGGGGGAAAGAAGAAGTCACGTTGTTTTTGTTTTCTTTTTTTTTTTCATCTAGCTTGGGCTTTGGGCTGAGTTAAGCAAATATTTGGGCCGAACTCAAAACCTATTCCGAAAATCTGGACGGGGGGTACCATGGGCATGGTACCCCGGGGGTACCATATCATTTGCGGAATAGCACAGCCCAAAACAAAATCTGCGGCTTGGTATCGTTTTTTATTTCAGTTTTTTTATTTTTTAACCAAAGTCCCAATTTTTTTTAGAATGGCGTTAAACGCAGCAAACAACCGCCTAAACGCAACATAAAATATTAATATAAACTAGTTGACGTGCCCGTGCCGCGCACGGGCTCCCTATTTGTATCAATCATACTTGTTTCACAAAAAAAAAATGTTGTTAAATAATGTTGATATTATTTTTTTTATCTAAAATCCTCTATAATATATAAATAGTCAATTACAAGAAATTGGTCGGGAGCCGCGAAACAAGCTGGGCCCCCACACCCTTGGCTATAGAGAAACCAATACGAGTAAAAATATGTGCCGCAATCTGCGCACCAATGTCCTGCGTCCTGGAGTACCGCTGAATGCGTTGAAGCAAAACAACGGCTCCTGACTCCAACTCTCCTAAAGAGGAGAATGAGAAAGGGAGGAAGCCATAACCCAAAGAAGCGCACCGAGCATCATACTTGATACGCTTACGATGAGCCGCAGCACACACAACCCCGCCCGACTCAAAATCGACCAAGCCAGACTGAGTTAAAGGCGATGACCCAGTCAAATCGACACACACGTCACGCTCACCATCCCACGAATATAATAGCACATCCGCCGGACGAAGAGGCCTGCCATCAGTGCCGACCATCCCAATATCCACCTCCTTGCCTGCGGAAATCCCAGACCGATAGCAGACATCCACCAAGGTGTCGCGAAACAGCATTATGACGATGCTTGATTCCCACAATCCCGGCACACGAAACTGCATGGTCCCCAAAAATATCCCCAGCGAAAGTCCTAGAACAAGCAGAACACGGCCGGTCAAGAGAACAAAGGGACCCCCAAACGATAGCACAGGACACAGCGATAAGTCCGGCTATTCATCGTCTGCCCTATGCCAGAAATAGGGACCACCCGCAGCCAATCCGAACAATGCTCACCCTGCTGTGAATGCCACAAGGCCAACTGACGCGGTGTGAGAGAGAAAACAGAGACAGCAGTCTGAGTGACCCTCGTAAAATATATATCTGCCAATTTCTTCATGAGTTTGGGGGCAGCAATATCACTAGAGTTACTCAAAATATCAACCTCCATAGTCCGATTAAAAACACCGAGAGCATCATCAAAAGATGGGCCGGAAGACACAACACCAGCACGCCGAAGAAGCTTATCCTGCAAGTCAGCGGATTGCAAACGAGACGCTAAAAACGCATAATGGACAGCATCACCAGCCGAATAAACACCAAGCCCCCCAAGGGAAAATGGCAAGGTGGCCAGCCTCCACTGCCAATCACCAAAACCCGGTCCCGAAGCAACAACAATACGCTCTAGGGAAGAGCGAAGTGCTGCATCAAAAACAACCCGAGCCGACTCAAAGACACTGGGTGGACAAGTGCGCAAAGCAAAGTAAAGCTTAGACACACCGGTACAAGCCCGCAGTAACAACAACTCACACTGGGGATCGCGAAGTGTTGCAACCGCATCCATGAGCGCAATGGTTTTGGTGACCCGCTCCAAAACAAGAGAACTGCAAAAGTTAAGATCCGCACTAACCGGCCCTTCGAGAAGCTTAACCCCACGGCGAGGCCTAGCAATGTTAGGAGGGAACATACCGTCGAGCCTACTCCGAGGGTCCTCGCGAGGCCAAAACACCTCAGTCTTATCAACATTAAGATGAAGACCCAAAGGGGGGCCCGCAAGCTGAATCAACTCCAAGACTTGACTAACAACCAAGGTATCGCCGATAACAGTACCATCATCTAAATACCATGCATGTAAGGACAAATCGAAAGGAATCCCGAATCTGACAAACCAAAGGATGCAACACAAGGGCAAAGAGCAACGGCCCAAGAGGATCACCCTACTGCACCCCCTGACAAGACCAGAGAGTGTGCTCCCCATAATAAAGACGAGCTGGATCCGAATAACAAAACTCAACCCAACGTGAAAGAGTAAGGCAACGAACCCGGTCCTCCCGTAGCATAGCAGCCCGATCCACCAAGTTGAAGGCATTCCTAAAGTCTACCAACAACATAGAAATACCAACCTCATCCCCCCTTGCCTCGACCAGACGATTAACTGCAATAGGGCGAATCCCACCCCCGGGCTTGACCAACGGAGTAAGAGGAGCACTAGCTATATAAGGGCCTAATACAGCAGGGCACCGCCCAGCTAGGAAAAGGTTAACCACCTGTGTAATCGACGCCAAGAGTTCATCTGAAACAGCCACCGCAGCACCGCTCAAACAATCTAGAAGATGTTGCGCACGCAATCCGTCACGCCACATAACGTACCACGCGGGAAACTCTGGATCCTCTCACGAACGATTGCGACAGGAGCATCAAGAAATGGCTGATCAGCAGGTAAGGAAGACATAGATGGCCCCGGCACGAAAGGGTGCTTAGCAGTCAGATCCTCCAAAGTAGCATCAGAATAAGGAGCAATGCCAGAAGATGAAAGGACACGAACTGCTGCAGTAAAATGACCATCTGAGACCTTACGCTTACACTGCAAGATAGAACGCTCCTCCATGTCCTCACCCACCTCCACAGAAAGAGGCGGACTAGCAGCCAACGCATCCTCCACAACCGCCCATGTACCCCCCGGCTCACCCCACGACCGCATGGCACCAAGAATACCCTCCTCCTGCAAATGACGTCTAACAGAAGATCGACGCTCACGACAACTCCGGGGAGAAAATGTCCGGAGGACACACAGCGGCAACACAAGCAACTGAACCCAACAAGAGATGTCATCTGGCTGACCAATAACCCTATCAAGCGCCCCTTTGAGTACACGTGCAATACTCAAACGACACTTCGGAGGGATAGACTTCACTGTACAAAGTCTCTTGGAAAGCAAGCTATCAAACAAAGCGACGTCAAACCTAAAAGGAGGGCCCGACACAGCAGCAGCAGCCCCAAGTCCACTAGGTGAGGAAACAGGTACCGCTGGTCTGGCCAAATCATAAAGAACAAAATGAACAACACCATCACCCGCATCAGGAGGACTAACAATCGAACCATCCTCATGACGACACTTAGCCCGAACAGTGTGGGTCCTTTAACAAACACCACAAAGCCAACGACCCATCCGGCGAAAAGTTGACTCTGCCTCGTCATACACAACTGAATTAGTCGAAAGAGCGAGTTTAATATCATCCAAAGCATCCCGGCCAAAGTGACGGTCACGCAAGTGCGTAACTAAAGATCCCCTCGTAAGCCCCAAACGCCCCCTATCCTGACAACCGCTAATGCCAACAAAGGGGCAATGAAACCGTACGGTAGGAGTAGCCATACAAAAAAAATAAAGAACAAACCCAAAATGTGGAAGGAAAATAGATTAACAAGCGAATACAAACAAAAAGTCAAAGCCAACTAAAGAACAAAAGAAAAAGAGAAGGATACCCTCAGGAGTGAGGTACCCCAAAAGCCAGCCATCTACGACAGCCACTCAAACCACAAACAAACAAATCCATCTCCCGACACCCACGACGACCACCCAAAACACAACCAACGAACACTGCCCCAGACAGCAGCATCATACCGTAACCACAACCCCCCTGACCCACCGCAGCGACAAAATCGTGGTCGACAGCGAAAAGGCGGCGGCTTGACAATATCGATCGGGAGTGATGATCAGTCGTGATGATCGGCAATTTGGTAGGATTTGGTAATTTGTTTGGGATTTTGGGGGCGGCGCGATTTTGGGGGCGCGATATGTTGACAGTCTCGATCGGAATGATGATCAGCCGAGATGATCGGAGGGATGATCGGCGATTTGGTGGGATGATCGGCGATTTGATATTATTATCACTAAAAATCAATAATAATACATCATACACATAAATGTCACATGTGAACATTATTTAACGTATGAAAAAAATATAGTTTAGCTATGAATTTATAAGTGTCAGCTATCAGTTAAAGAGTATTAGATATATATCCCTTACAAAAATGTTGATTACTACTACCTCCATAAAAATATAGATGACGTTTTGATCGAGATGGGGGTTTGACTTACAAATATAAGAATAAATATTCATGAAACATAAATTATAAAATGCACAGCGTGAGACTCGAATCGAAAAGTACTTTCACATATAATAAATTATGAAAAGTACAATTTCATGCGGACCTGACATGACACGAAATCAATACAACCCAACATGCTCTGACCATATGTGAAAATTATCAGACCCTCCTAATTTCCAACTCTATTTGCATTATTCATTTATTCTTATGTTTGTTGAGATTGCAAAAAAAAACTATAATTCTACACATACGTAATCATCTTGCAAAGAGAAACGTATTCCGCTTAGTAATTGACATCATCATATATATCTATCATATATAATATAATTACCGGTCCTTTTCGCAGCATATTAGAGCGTCCACCTCAGCAATGACATCAGCGACACCTCATCAATGACATCAGCAGTCGCTCTTTTTGGTAACAAAATCTCGAGTACGAATATTACATTCCATACAAATAAAAATAACAATTAAAAATAAAAATAAAAAAATTTAGATAAAAAAATTTGGGCATAAAAATCTACAGAATAAAAAAAGAGTTTCCGTAAATAAATATTTGTACCGTATTTATAATAATTGTATTAAGTCTAGCAAGAAAATCGATTTAGGCAAGAAAAATTGTATATTCTGCTTATAAATTTGGTAAATAAATATGCATTAACATTGTATATTCCGTTTATGAAAAAAACGGAATCAAATCTTTTCCATAAGTAATTAAGTTAAACAGATTCAAAAATAAATTCGGAAAGCAAATATGATTATAGTCAGCAAAATTGAGATCATTTAGGTAACAATAATAACTTAGTTACATCAACCTTGGAAAAAAAACGGATATTTTCTTAATTAAATGAAACAAGGTAAAAACGGATATTAAGCAATCCGTATTTATTTCCTAGAAGAAGAAATTACTGTTATTGATATTAATTACCTTAATTAAATGGTAATTTATACTGTATCCATCTATATGTATACATTCACACTGTAATATACGGAATAAACAATGGTTTCCGTAAATAAAACATTCACCTATATGTATACATTCACATTGAAATATTACGACCTCTTATGCACTGGATAAATCAAACAATTCTCAAGCGAAATATTATAAAATCGCAAATTTAGGAAATATTACAATGGACGAGATAAAATAATCATATGCAAATCATTATTTAGCCTAATAATTTATCATATACCTTCTGTTAATATCTCCGCAAATCTCCCATAAAATATACTCAGTATCCATTTAGGCAAAATCTTGACTACAGATATCAATCAAACAGAAAAATAGGAAACAATATTTATTTGCTCGAAAAATGAGTCAATATATACACTAAGACACCACGCCATCATATCAATGGTTAACAATTGTATTGTCATGAAATGATGATTTCGGTTTGGGTTGCCTTTCCAATTCATACATGAAAGAATTTCTGCGAAAGGTTAATTTATATGTTCCTATCATGTCATTAATTGATTGATTTGCCTTTCTTTATTCAGTTTTCATGTGCTCGATTCTGCAAATTGAAGAATTGTTCAGCAGGTAATTCTATCAATTTGTATAAGTTCTACTAATCTTTTTTTTTTTTTAGTTAATTCTATCTACGCGATTGTAAAACACTTTTTAACAAATTGGCCTCGGAGAGAAGCGAGCAGCACGGAACTAAGTTTTTATAGTTTTTACAATATAATGCCCTTCTTTGGTGATACTATTTCTTTGTTTTTTCTTTAATTTTTTTTTACACATATATATTGTCTCTCTGTTTAAAGTAGACAATAATATCACGTTGGGATCATATACGGGCGCTATGATAACAGATGTACACAAATGGTAGCATTAATTCTTCGCTCTGCGCTCATATTGGAGTACATATGCGTGACAATAATACACATAGCTTAATTGATACTTTTATCTGATTATATTGCTTAATTTTCGCATTTGTTCATTTTGCCGCAGCAATTGTTTTATATTTAGTAATGTTGGCAGTTTTGGCATTGCTATTCCTCGAGCAAATCATTTACACTCATCACTTTATATCTTTTAGTGTTACTATCTATCATGATTTGCAGGTTCTTAGACGGAGAGGTTTGACGTGGCGGGCGTGTCACTACTATGAGACATACGGTGTAGAGGATGCAAAACTGGGATAATATCGTGGCCTGTTGAAGTATGATCATTGTGATCTGAAAATTTTCGGCTATAGTAAGATCACCAGGTTGGCCCAGTTAACCATTTCGTACACCAATCTTAGCTATTATTTCGGCCAAAGCAAAAGCTATAATTTCAGCGGCTACATACGTACATATCCATGTACAGTGGCATAGGATCATACAACTTCTTAATATTAGTGCATGTACATACGTGGCTACATAATTTATGTACTTTTGGTTTAAAAAGGTAGTTTTAGAAGGAGAGTTTAGATTCATGGTAGGATATCTCTTTGACTTTATTTTGAGATATATATATTTTTTTTTTTTTTTTTTTATCATTCTGAATCTCAAGTAAATATGATCCATCTATAAGCCTTTTCCATAATAATCTCTTCTCGATTTTGAAAAGAGAGGTGTTATTCGTCGTCCGCCGTTTTACTTATATCGCCCACTTCGAGTCTCGCCATTTCTGACCACCTATATAGACACACCGCCGACCACCCAACTCAACAGTCAACACCATTTTTTGTCTCCATCACGACAACAACACGCCAATGTCGTGCACCTTAGGCAATTCCGACTACATGTGAAGATCAAATGATTCCTATCGGTGTTCATTAGCGACATTAATCAAGGCACTATCTTTTTCTTTTGTACAAACTGGATTGCACTTCTTCATTTGGGTAGTGAATTTCTGATGGTTGAATTTGTCTTTATGAATACTAAATTGGGCATAATCTGATTGTAGCAATTTCAAAAACCTGATGGTTGTTGTGGTGGCTGTAGCAATGGTGGTGATGGGTGTTGTGGTGAGAACCCAAATTGAGTTATGACTTTTTCGATAAAATTTTAGGGAGTGGAAATTAGTCATTTTTTGTTGTGTTCATAGCAAGAAGGTTGTAATTGGAAAAAGTTTGTACAAAAATTGGGCGATAGTAGTAAAACATGGGCGACATATAGCTATTCACAATTGGAAATTGGATTGATTGACGTTTAAGGCTTATGTAGGTGGAAAGTATAAGCTACGACTCACAACATTAATTTTGACCATAATTTTGGTTATTTCCTTTGCTCTTTACGAAAATACCATAAACTACAACATTGGTTTATGAAATTACTACTGTCCAGAACAGAACTTTCTTTCCCTATGTAAAATTTGGACAAGCTATGTTAGGATGAGCTTGCTTACTCTCCAAGCTACTGTACGGACACCCTAAAAAACACAAAATAAGCTTGCAAACATGGCGAAACGCAGAGGAAGACCACCAAAAAGAATTGCAGAATCGCACTCAGCAAATCATGAGGAAGATAATGAGCCTATTTTGGAGGAAAATGGTGACATACCCACAGGCATGAACTTGACGCCGCCTTCTCCGACGACTCTGAATGACATCATCGGAAATGTTTTGGAGAATTCCGGTAAGATTTCCACCCCGAAAGTAAGTCACCCAAATACTTCTATTACTGTTGATTCAAATAATTCTGGGAATGCACCAATTTCTGGGAAAGAACAGTCTAATCAGGGTAACAAGAACAATAATAACCAAATTAAGAAAACCTGGACTGAGATTGTTGGACCCAAGCCGAAAGTCGGAATGAGCTTGCAATTCAATGATTCAGGAGAGAAACATGATGAGGTTATTATTGATTCTGATGACATAATTGGGGAAGTTAAGTTTTGGGAAAACTCATTGGTAGGCAATGTAATTGGTGCAAAACCATCCTTGAAAGTTATGCAGGATTTTACTGGTAAGAATTGAAAGTTATTTAGCCCCTAATTAGACTCCTCTAATTAGTACTTAATTACCCCTAATTAAGTTTAGCTAGGATCTTTTGTTGCATGCAAGATTAAAGCATAAATAAGGTAATAAAACATATTTTTTATACCTTAATCAAGAGGAATTTAGACCTTCCTTCAAATGAAGGATCTTGAGCTGCTAATTTATGGGGATCCTCCTCCTTAGTCTTGAGTTTCCAAGTTAGGAAACCTCCTCTCTTGATCCACCAAAGAAGCTCTCCAAAAAAAAATCTCACTAAAAGACTAGTTTTTATGAGATTTTAACCCTAAAACCAAAATAAAATTAGCTAACACTTTAGCTAATGTTATTCTAGGTTTAGTGAAGTGTTTTGATCAAGTTTTTATTGACATGCAATGAAGAAAACTTGATCTTAAAAGAGTTGGAAGTAGGCTGAATTTCTAGAGAAATTAGAGGGTTTTCTCTCTATTCTCTCTCTAAAACAAGTTTTTGTGTATGTAGAAATGATGTGTTGTGTTTATTTGACATAAAACACACTATATATAATGGTTGTGGCAAATGACCATTTTGCCCTTACTAATTATACCCCTTAACATCTTATGTTACAATTTGGGTATAATTTCTACACTTATTTCTTTAAGTGTTAGTTACTTATTATATCTCTATATAATAATTACTAATTACATCATTTTAAGCTAAAATTACAATTCTTTGTAATTTAAATAGCTAATCGTCAATTTTGACAATTTACACAAAATCCATAATTTATCCGACTCGAGTTCCGAACTCGTAAAACACTATCCAACATAATCAGTTAACTCTATTACTGATACATTAGGGTTTATATTATATTGTATTAAATACAAATATAATATCTTTTGGAGAAACTATCTTTATCAGTGTGACCGGGAGGGATCAGTTGATTACCGCCGTCAAAACGACAATAACGTCAAACTCTAGCCAGCCAAGCGTTATCGATTTACGTTAATCAACTGACTTAGTATTTATAATATATCCCAGGTTTATTCCTAATTAGATTTAATTAGTCAACGCATTATTGTCGGAGGACACCTACTCCAACAATCTCCCACTTGTCCGAGACAAGTCATGCGTTACCGATTCTCTTGTCCGTTATATCTCCCACTCAATGCGAAGTATCTTTCAGGTCGAACTTGCATTGGATCTTTATCAAAAGTGGTTTTCTCGATCTGGATTATGACTGTCTGACCGGAATATCTATCATAGATCTCTTCCGAGCGTGGCCACGCATTTCCAGTCACAATTCCTCGAGTGGCCCAAAGATATTATACCCTGACGTGGGTGGACGATCCCTTCTTGAATTATCTTCTTCGTTTCATACAGTCGGTAATGACCCAATAGATGTTCTTTTAGCCTCCTTTTACGGCACGACTTAGGACATAAATCAAAGTCACCACCTGCTGTATAAACTTGGACAAATAATCTCAGGTCAAAAGAATCGACTAATAGGAATAATATAGATTACCTTGCCACGACCAGGCACAAAGGTTCTATAATTGGTCAAATGTCTGACAAGGTGTCTTCTACAGCCTGTCTATGTAATCGGTATTCATCTCTATGAATCCATGACTATTGAACTAGTCATCAACCGACTTACAATCTAGTCAATTGAGACGTCACCTCATTTTATGACTAGAGACAGAATACACTGTTGATCCTGATCACTTAATAGGGTTCAAATCGTCTCCACGACCTATTAGGAATCAACAGAGCATATATATAATTCAGCATTTTCTTAAAACTGAATTAATAAAAGAGTTCAATAAAACTTAAAACGATGAATTTAATTATCATATATGTAAAAGGTAATACACTTATTAACTATTACAACATATAATCTAACACATGTCAGGCATACGCCTCAAACCCATCGAGACAATATGACCATTGTGTTTAGCCTGTGATAATGGCTTGGTTAAAGGATCAGCGATATTATCATCTGTCCTAACCTTACAAATCGATATATCTTCTCGTTCCACAAAGTCTCGAATTACATGGAACTTCCTGAGTACATGTCTAGATTTGTTACTAGATTTAGGCTCTTTAACCTGAACTATTGCTCCACTATTGTCGCAATAGACTGGAATAGGATCCGCTGCTGTAGGGACTACATTTAATCCTTCCAGGAACTGCCGGATCCAAACTGCCTCTTTTGCAGCTTCTGACGCCGCAAGATACTCAGCCTCCGTTGTAGAATCCGCAGTCACCGATTGCTTGGTGCTCTTCCAGCATATAGCTCCACCATTCAGTATGAAAACATATCCTGATTGAGATTTTGAATCATCTCGGTCTGTTTGGAAACTAGCATCCGCATAACCCTTTACACGAAGCTCAGAATCCCCTCCATAAACTAAGAACGTGTCCTTAGTCCTTCTTAGGTATTTAAGGACGTTCTTAACGGCTATCCAGTGGCTCTCGCCTGGATTGGCTTGGTAACGACTTGTCATACTCAAAGCATATGACACGTCTGGACGCGTACACATCATAGCATACATGATCGAACCGATTGCGGAAGCGTAAGGTTTCGATTTCATGCGTTCAATATCCTCAGGTTCAGTTGGACATTGAGATTTACTCAAAGTTATCCCACTTCCCATAGGTAAAAATCCTCGTTTAGAGTCTTTCATATTGAACTTGTCAAGAATCTTATCAATATAAGTTTCTTGACTTAACGCTAGTATTCTTTTTGATCTATCTCTATAGATTCGAATACCTAGGATGCGTTGCGCTTCTCCTAAATCCTTCATCTGAAAATGTTTCCCGAGCCAGTCCTTAACAGAGTTAAGCATAGGGATATCATTTCCAATGAGTAATATGTCATCTACATACAGGATTAGGAGAGTTACTTTACTCCCACTAAATTTCATGTATAAACAAGGTTCCTCGACACTTCGGGTGAAACCATTTTGTTTAATCACATGGTTGAACCGATGGTTCCAACTCCGAGATGCTTGCTTAAGACCATAAATGGATCTCTTAAGTTTGCAAACTTTCTTAGGACTGTTTGGATCAATAAAACCCTCAGGTTGTGTCATATACACTTCCTCTTCCAGAAACCCATTCAGGAAGGCGGTTTTAACATCCATCTGCCATATCTCATAATCATGAAAAGCAGCAATCGCTAATATTATCCGAATAGACCTAAGCATTGCAACTGGCGCAAAGGTCTCGTCATAGTTTAAACCATGAACTTGTGTGAAACCTTTAGCTACCAATCGAGCTTTGAAAATATCTTGATTTCCATCCATGCCGGTCTTGATCTTAAAGATCCATTTGCACTGAAGAACCTTGGTTCCTTCAGGCAAGTTAACCAAGTCCCATACTTGATTCTCGTACATGGAATCTATCTCGGATTTCATTGCCTCCAGCCATTTAGCAGAATTCGGTCCAGTCATGGCTGCTCTGTAGGTTGCAGGCTCATTGCTTTCTAGAAGCAAAAGGTGATCACCACCATCCTCGATCACACCTAGGTATCGATCTGGTGGGTGGCTTGATCTGCCTGACTTTCTAGGAGTGGAAAATGGAACCACAGAGTTAGACGATTCAGGAATGTCTTCTGGCAAAACATCCTGAGCCTCATTATGCATTTGTGGCTCCTGAACTTCACTAAGTTCAAATTTTCTCCCACTCTGTCTTTTAGAAATAAATTCCTTTTCTAAAAAGACAGCATCTCGAGACACAAAAACTTTGTTCTCTAGACGATTGTAGAAGTAATATCCTCGAGTATGTAAAGGATAACCTACAAAGAGACATTTATCAGATCTTTGTGCAAGCTTATTGTCAGTCTTATTTTTGACATATGCTTCACAACCCCAGATCTTGATAAATGAGAGGTTCGGAACTTTTCCTCTCCATAACTCATATGGAGTTTTCGGAGCTGATTTAGTCGGGCATCTATTGAGTGTGAAAATGGCAGTTTGGAGAGCAAAACCCCAGAATGAATCAGGAAGCTCAGTCTGACTCATCATTGATCTTACCATATCCAACAGGGTACGGTTTCTTCTTTCGGCTACACCATTTAATTGTGGTGTACCAGGAGGTGTAAGCTGTGATATGATTCCACAGTCTTTCAGATGAATATCAAAGTCATTACTGAGATATTCACCTCCCCGATCAGATCGTAAGGCCTTGATCTTCTTTCCTAATTGGTTTTCTACTTCCTTTTGAAATTCTATAAATTTCTCAAGTACCTCACTTTTATATTTAATTAGGTAGATGTAGCCATATCTACTAAAATCATCTGTAAAAGTGACAAAGTAGTCATAACCTCCTCTAGCAGTGATTGTCATTGGACCGCAAACATCTGTATGAATGAGGGCCAATAAATCACTCGCTCGTACTCCTTTTCTTGAAAAAGGTGCTCGAGTCATCTTGCCTAAAAGACAAGATTCGCATGTTCCATATGATCCAAAATCAAATGGTTTGAGAACTCCATTGGCTACGAGTCTCTCAATGCGTTTTTCGTTTATATGCCCTAAACGACAATGCCAAAGGTAGGATTGATCGGGATCTCCTATTTTGAGCTTTTTATTTGTTACATGATAGACCTCATTTATCAAATCTAAAACGTAAATACCGTTTATAGATTTGGCTGTTCCGTACACCATATCATTAAACGAGAAGGTACAACTGTTGTTTCGTATTGAAAATTCAAAACCTTCAGCGTCTAAAACAGAAACCGAAATTATATTCTTACTTAGAGTTGGTACAAAATAGCAGTTATTTAGATACAACTCTAGCCCTGAGGCCAGTGACAGAATATACGTTCCTACTGATACGGCGGCTACTTTAGCTCCATTCCCGACACGGAGGTCAACTTCACCTTTTGCCAGCCGACGTGCCTTCGTCAGCCCCTGCAAGTGATTACAAAGGTGAGATCCACATCCAGTGTCCAATACCCAGGACGTGGTACTTGCATAATTAATGTCTATCATATATATACCTGGTTTCGACTTCTTCTCCTCCAGGTACTGTGGGCAATTTCGCTTCCAATGGCCGAAATTTCCACAATGGAAGCATTTTTGTTCAGGAGTCGCGCCTCTCTTAGCAATAGAATTGTTGCCCGAAGCAACTTTTCCTTTTCCTTTGCCACGCGCGGGTTTCTTACCCTTCCCCGCACCCTTCTTGAACTTCCCTTTTTGTTTTACCGCCATGGATAAAACATCTTTATTCGCGCTCCCACTTGACACCAAATCCCTCTCATGTTGTACAAGCATGGCATGCAATTCATGAAGATTTTTCTTTAAATCATTCATGTTGTAATTCGTCCTAAAAGGACCGAATGTTGCAGGCAAAGAATTAAGCAGACGGTATACCGCAAAATCTTCAGAAATTGGGCATCCTAACTTCTCAAGAGTTTCAACATTCTCGATCAATTTGAGAACATGAGGACCAACTGGTTGGCCCTTTGAGAGCTTAGTCTCAAAGAAACTCGAAGCTGCTTCGTATTGAAGTATTCGCGGCTTTTGCGAGAAACTAGTCGTGAGCCTAGCGAATATTTGATATGCACTAAAATCAATCATGCGTTTCTGTAAACGCGGGTGCATAGCAAAAATCAATACATTCTTAATCTGGTCAGATTCATGCTTGTACTCTTCATACATTTGTATCATATCAGGGGTGGCGTCGGGACCTGGAGCGGGAATCGGGGGTTCGTATAGAAAACGTTGTTTTCTATCAGATTGAAGGGCTAATCGCAGGTTTAACTCCCAATCAGTAAAATTGCTTCCATCCTCCTTTAGTTCATTCTTTTCCATAAAATTACGAAGCCAGGAGTCTTTGGATATTACTGAATTGGACATTTGAGCCATTTTCGACTTTAAACTACAACGTGGGAAAAACAATCGATTAAATTCATCGTCAAATTCACATTAAAATAATTATTTGTGAATTTAGGCATTTATATAATGATCTCTCTAAATTATATAAATGATTCCGAGATCCGATCTTATATAAATCTAGGCACGCGGAGGGCGATACATCCTAAATTTATGTAATTTCGGTAAACCAACTCATGATTAATTCTACACTTAGAACTCTCGGTTGATCGATTTCAACTAAATCAATCCTTTAGTCCCGTATTGCAAGACTTGTATTGCAAATCACGTCAAGATTAAACCAAAATTCACTCGTAATAACTCTTTATTAACCTACTCCCCAAGGTAAAAAGGAAACACCCCGCTAGGGCGAGCGTGCCCCTAATGAACAAGGGTTGCATAGGTATGAATTGTGGAAGGACTAAATCTTGATTTTAAAATTTTTTGTGAGAGATCTTGTCATATTTTATCTATCGCTTTTAAGTAAACTAAATCTAGCGAGTCGTGGATAATGGATATGACAATGTGGGATTTGCGTTTGGTTATAATTGTGCAGAAATTAAACCAAGCATGCATCAAATAAATCCAAGTCCTAGTATGGCCATAAGACTAGAACCTAATAAAAGCAATTAAACCTAAACTAGGCTTCAAAAGCTTCAAAGGCTCCGTCTTCAATTCGATCTCGAGTCACCAACTATTGGCTCCGTGAAAAGCGCCGGTCTTCAATATAAACAAATGTACATATGGACTATCCTATTATACATTTTTGAAAAAATAAGGAAATTAAATATTATTACAAACCGGCGATACGAGATCGCAATTATTACAAACCAATCGGATACCGTCCTTACATTTCGGTACAGTACCGATACTATAGTACTCTATGGCCATACTATACTTAGAATCATGCAAATAAGACCGAAAATCAGATTTTCAACTTTACAGTACAAGCAACCCGATAAATTTAGGAATTTCCGATTCTAACTTATTAGAATCAATAATCAACACTTAAAACACCTTTCAAGTTTAAACTAACCACCAACAAATTAGTTTTTCAATATTTAGTCTCCACTAAAATTGAATTAATTAGTTTAATTTGATTATATTTGCTAACTATTTGTCCAAAAAACACATAATAAACCCGAAAATATCTAAATAAATCATAACTAATTATGAAAAAAATTTAGAAATTATTTCATTATGTGATTTAAGCTCACAACCAGTAGCTAATTAAGGACAAAAATATGCAAAATTATTTTGGTCATTTTTTCTTAAGAAATCAATTTTCCACCATTTACATTATTACTAATTAATAACAAATGGCCAATAAAAATTATGAAATAAATTTATGGAAATTATACTCATTATAATTCTGGAAAAATTATAAATTTCTTAAATTACAAAAATCAACATGCATGTTAATCTAATTACCCATTAATTAGAAAATAGCATTAATCTTGTAAAAACAACCAAAAATAAGCAAAAATTAGCAAATAAATTCCTAAAATATCATAATTTCGGTTGGAGCATCCACATGCCCAAAACATCACATGCAACTTTAGTTTGTATGATAAAACCAATTTTTATCATTAAAAATTAATTAAGTTACCAATTAACCTAATTAAAGCTTAAAATTAACATGCAACTTAAACCGATGCTCTGATACCACATGAAAGTTATTTAGCCCCTAATTAGACTCCTCTAATTAGTACTTAATTACCCCTAATTAAGTTTAGCTAGGATCTTTTGTTGCATGCAAGATTAAAGCATAAATAAGGTAATAAAACATATTTTTTATACCTTAATCAAGAGGAATTTAGACCTTCCTTCAAATGAAGGATCTTGAGCTGCTAATTTATGGGGATCCTCCTCCTTAGTCTTGAGTTTCCAAGTTAGGAAACCTCCTCTCTTGATCCACCAAAGAAGCTCTCCAAAAAAAAATCTCACTAAAAGACTAGTTTTTATGAGATTTTAACCCTAAAACCAAAATAAAATTAGCTAACACTTTAGCTAATGTTATTCTAGGTTTAGTGAAGTGTTTTGATCAAGTTTTTATTGACATGCAATGAAGAAAACTTGATCTTAAAAGAGTTGGAAGTAGGCTGAATTTCTAGAGAAATTAGAGGGTTTTCTCTCTATTCTCTCTCTAAAACAAGTTTTTGTGTATGTAGAAATGATGTGTTGTGTTTATTTGACATAAAACACACTATATATAATGGTTGTGGCAAATGACCATTTTGCCCTTACTAATTATACCCCTTAACATCTTATGTTACAATTTGGGTATAATTTCTACACTTATTTCTTTAAGTGTTAGTTACTTATTATATCTCTATATAATAATTACTAATTACATCATTTTAAGCTAAAATTACAATTCTTTGTAATTTAAATAGCTAATCGTCAATTTTGACAATTTACACAAAATCCATAATTTATCCGACTCGAGTTCCGAACTCGTAAAACACTATCCAACATAATCAGTTAACTCTATTACTGATACATTAGGGTTTATATTATATTGTATTAAATACAAATATAATATCTTTTGGAGAAACTATCTTTATCAGTGTGACCGGGAGGGATCAGTTGATTACCGCCGTCAAAACGACAATAACGTCAAACTCTAGCCAGCCAAGCGTTATCGATTTACGTTAATCAACTGACTTAGTATTTATAATATATCCCAGGTTTATTCCTAATTAGATTTAATTAGTCAACGCATTATTGTCGGAGGACACCTACTCCAACAAGAATTGGCAGGGAATTGAGACCCCAAAAGTTTTCTATTACAAGAAAGGTTGGTTCATTATGAGGTTTTCAAATTCTGAAGCTGTGAATGAGGTTCTAAGAGGAGGGCCATGGAGAATCAATGGTAATGCTCTGATTTTGAAGAAATGGTCGCCTGAAATCTCGCTTGAACTGGAAAAAATCTCTGTGGTTCCAGTCTGGGTTCTCTTTCCCGAGCTGGATCCCTGGTTTTGGTCGGCTCAGGCATTAAGTAAAATTGCAAGCAAGATAGGTAACCCAATTTGTGCTGATTACACCACCACTCACAAAGAAAAATTAGCATTTGTCAGGGTGTTAATTGAGGTGGATGTATCACAGCATCTACCTGAATCATTGATCTTAAAAACTCCTTTTGCTGATGCCACTGTCCAAAGAGTTGAATATGAATGGGTGCCCTTTTTCTGTCAGAAATGCAAAAAATTGGGCCATTTGGAGGAGAAATGTAGGCTGAACAGGGAAGTGAAGAAAGTTCAGCAGATACTGGTCTATAAGCCTAAGGCAAAAACCACAGCAAAGACTTCTGATGAAAAGGAAACTCTGAACACTGAGATTGAAAAGACTGATCAGGGATTATCCAAGCAGATTCAGGAGCAGGAGATATTAGAGGAACTGCATGTTGAGCCTAGTACTCCTCCTCCAAAAGAAGCTGCAGATGAATTGGGTTTTAGAGTGGTCACAAGAAGGAAGAGCAGAAGCACCAAAACTCAGAATCAGACAACTCCACCTAACACCAGGAATAGGTTTGGTAGCTTGGGACTAAGAAGTATCAATCTGGGAGAGGAAATGGGGGAATTAAGCCATAAGGGGATTGACTTTCTAGGGGATGAAGAGCCTCCGGGCACTCCACCATCCCAATGATAATTTCAGCTTGGAATGTTAGAGGGTTTAATGAAACCCTCAAACAGCATGAAGCTAGGAGCTTCATGTTGAAACACAAGATTGATGTATTTGGCTTATTGGAAACTAGGGTGAAAGAAGGTAAATTCAAGGATATTATTAGAAAGAATTTCAGAAACTACAAGTACTGCAATAATTATTCCCATCATAGAAATGGAAGGATCTGGATTATTTGGAATGATAGTGGTGTTAAAGTGGATTTTGTAGACTCAGGTAGCCAATTTATTCATTGTAAAGTCTTCCATATAACTTCACAATGTACAATTTGGCTTACCATGGTGTATGCAAGTAACTGTGCCATAGAAAGGAAGTATTTATGGGAGAAGCTGAATGATCTTAAAGTGACCAATGAACCTTGGATTGTTCTTGGAGATTTTAATGTGATCAGATCACATGCTGAGAAGGAAGGAGGTGCTCCACCATCCGTTTCTGATATGAATGATTTTAACAGTTGCATTAATAATTGTTGCTTGGATGACATTAAGGGTCAGGGTTGCCATCTGACATGGACTAACAGCCAGGATGGGAGCACAAGGAGTTGGAGTAAACTGGACAGAGCCTTGGTTAATGCTGTTTGGAGAACGAAATTCTTCTCTTCTTTTGCTGATTTCAAGCCTGCTGGTGTTTCAGACCACTCTCCTGTTGTGGTTCAGGTTTTGAAACCTCAAGATGGGAGGAAAAATTTCAGGTATTTGAATTGTTGGGAGAGCCATAAGGATTTTAAGGAGACGGTTGATAATGGTTGGAAAAAAACCTGTGAAAGGCACTGCCATGTTTAGACTTTTCCAAAGGCTTAGGAATGTCAAACATGGTCTTACTCAGCTTAATAAGGCTCACTTTTCAAATCTGAGTAAGAGAGTTGAGGACCTGAAAAATGAGCTACTTCAGTGTCAGACAAGACTGCAGCATAGGCCTTTTGATCAGATCTTAATTGAGGAGTGCAAGGACATTAAGGAAAAATTCATTGTTATGAAGAAAGCTGAGTTAAATATGCTCTATCAAAGAGCCAAAGAGCACCACATCAAAGAGTCAGACTGTAGCTCAAGATATTTTTTTGCTAAAATTGCTGAAAGGAAAAGCCAGAGCTGCATAGGACAGATCATAGACAGGCATGGAGTGTTGCATAGAGATCAACCTGGAGTTGTAGGTGCCTTCTTGGACTATTACCAGCACTTGCTTGGCACTGAGAAGGAGGTTGATCACATTGATTACAACTTTATCCAAACATGAAGAGTTCTTACTCAGGATCAGCAAGCTTTCTTAAGTGCCCCTGTTTCATATGAAGAGATTAAAGCTGCTATTTTTAGCATGAATGCTAATAAAAGCCCGGGCCAAGATGGCTTTTCCCCAGGGTTTTTTAAAACAAATTGGGATATAATTGGAAAGGAATTCAGCAAAGCAGTGATTGATTACTTTGATAAGAAGGTTATGTGTAAAGCTGCAAATGCTACCATGGTTACCCTAATCCCAAAGAAAGAAAATGCCAGCAGTGTGACAGACTTCAGACCCATTTCATGCTGTTCCACCTATTACAAGACAGTGACAAAAATCATGGCAAATCGACTCCAACAGGTCTTACCTGACATAGTTGGTCATGAGCAAGCTGCTTTTGTCAAAGGAAGAGACATTTTTCAGAATATTCTAATGTCTCAGGCCTTGGTTAAAGGCTATGACATGAAGAATATTTCTCCAAGATGTTTAGTGAAAGTCGACATAAGGAAAGCATTTGACTCCTTGAATTGGAGTTTTATTAAGGAGATGCTTGATGCTCTCAAGTTCCCTGCAATCTTCATTGACTGGATCATGGGCTGCATTACTACTCCTTTCTACTCTTTCAAGATTAATGGCCAATATGAGGGGTTCATTCCTGGCAAATGTGGGATTAGGCAAGGAGATCCTCTCTCTCCTTACCTATTTGTTCTTAGCATGGAAATCTTATCAAGATATTTGAGAGTAATGCCTGATTACAATCAATTCTCTTATCATCCCAAATGTTTGAGAATCAAACTCACACATCTTACATTTGCTGATGATCTTATGATCTTTGTTAGAGGAGATCTCCCTTCAGTGGAAGCTGTGGTTAAGTGTCTTGATACTTTTGCAAAAATGTCAGGATTGGAAGCTAACCCTAGCAAAACTGATATTTACTTTGGGGGAGTAACTGCAAATGTAAAGGAGTTGATACTGGATGCTACTGGTTTCTCTGAAGGAAAGTTTCCATTCAGATATCTGGGTATGCCTTTGCATTCTAAGAGACTAAAATCTGAAGTGTATCAAATGATGTTGGGGAAAATCAGCAAAGCAGTGCAGCACTGGTCCTCACAGCTGCTCTCTTATGCTGGTAGAGTCCAGCTCATCAACTCTGTGATTTTTGGGTTGGAAAGCTTTTGGTGTGCTAGTTTTTTAATGCCAATTGGGGTTATCAAAAGAATCAACAAGATTTGTAAAGATTTCTTGTGGAACATTGAGGAGGGTCAAAGGAAAATGAGCTTCATAAGCTGGAAAAATTGCTGCAACCCCAAAGATGAATCAGGCTTCAACATCAAAGAAGTGCTGGCTTGGAATAGATCAGTGATGGCAAAATGGATTTGGAAATTGCTTAGGAATCAGGAAAGCATCTGGTGTAGGTGGATTAAAGCCTATTGTATCAAGGACAAGAATTTCTGGGAAGTTAAAAGCAAATCAAATGATCCAGAATCTTGGAGGGGAATTATGAAAATAAGAGACCAGCTGAGAAGGCAACATCATAGTGACAGTATGACTGAAGACCTGATTCTAAGCTGGCAACAGTTGGATAAATTCAGTGTTAAGAAAGCTTATAACTTCTTTAGAGTGCATCAGCCAAAAATTAAATGGAGCAAGGTGGTTTGGGACAGTGTAGCCATACCTAAACACAGTTTCATCACTGCCCTAGCAATTCAAAGAAAACTCTCTACAGTGGATAATATCAGAAGAAGAGGAGTTCCAATTACAAACAGATGTGTTCTATGCAAGAAAGCTGCAGAATCACATAGGCATCTGTTCTTTAAATGCCCTTTCACAGCTCAAATCTGGTCTGATATACTATGTTGGATTGGCATTGGGAGGAATGACTGGAGCCTGCAGCAAGCAGCTTTCTGGATGGCTAAACACAGGAATCAGAGAAATTGGAAAGCAAAGTGGAGTAAATGCAGTCTCTCAGCAACTGTTTACAGCATTTGGCAAGAAAGAAATAGGAGAATTTTTACTGATGTTGAAAATTCTACTAGTAGCATTGTTTACAGCATTAAGTACTTAGTTTGCTTAAGAATTTTTAGCTGGATGAGAAATGTGGTGAGTGAGGAGGTCTTAGACTGTCTTAACTCATAATCATGGTTTAGGGGCTCTTAGTTTTTTTGTAAGATCTCTTTTATTCCCTTTTGGATGAATAAAATTTCACCTTCTTACAAAAAAAAAAAAAAAAAAAGAAATTACTACTGTCCAATTCGTATTACACTACAGTGATGCCCTACTGGCTATGTATTAATTACATAAAATACAAAAAAAAAACAAATATAATATGTTGACTTCTTATTAGACAAAACAAAAACAATAAAAACCGTGCATAATTAAATGGGAAGATTATAGTGAATCGAATGAGTATATATACATTAGGCTTTTAGTTAAATTTAAATAATAGTAAAACTAAAAATTAGATCTTGGGTTATTATGTGAAGTTTACATAATTCTCATACATTTATTAGTTAAATACTTTTTTTTTTTGTAACGGATCAGGTTGGTTGAATTGACCCCAAAATGTGTTGTTCATAACGTGTCCATGTCAATACGGGTCGTGGATACCAAAAGATCTGTTAAATCAAGTTAAATTATCAGGTTGATGATCGAAGTTGGATAATGTCGTGTATCGTATCTTAATTATATTAACACGCATCGATCAATCTGACTAATTTACTAAGGTAATAATCACACTATAATTAGGAAAGAATTTAAACCGCCCGTGCAATTTTGCAAGGGTCAATAAAATCTATTTATGTGATAGGGCACGTAATTAGCTAGACATGTCAAATGGGTATAATCCGGTCAATGGGTCGGGTCGAATTAGACGAAAACATATGCAGGCTAAGACAGGTTCGGGTCATAAGGGGTCACAAGTCGTATATAAGCATTGTCATTACCTAACAAAATCGGGTCGGATTGAGACAAGTCACTTGGTTAGTTAAGCATTTAAGTTTTAACAAGTCTAGAAAATACGGTTTTTAATAATGTCTTATTACAACCCATGCACGGATAATAACAAAATGGACAAAACTTATTTACTGTACTTTAATTTTTTTTGTATAATATCTTTAAACGGGGATATTTATTATCCATGAGTTAACTCGAATCTTCAAATATTTAAACTTATAATATCGAGAGTTCTTAAGTACCGTTAGTTTCACTTGAATTAAGATCAGATCAATCAGTTTCGTATCAGTTATATTAGATTAGATTTTCATTCAAAACAAATTAGTAACATTTAGTCCTATCAAACTGAGCCTTAATAGGCTAATTACGGGTCGAAATAGTTTAACAGAAATATGCCAATAAAGCTGATTTGGGTTATTGTCGACCATAATTCACAAGATTAAATAGGGTTCATGAATGGGTACAAGCGATTAGATTGATTTTTGGCTGAAAAACTTATTAGTTTTTTTTTCCTAATTACGAGTCAATGAGTTAGATCAAACAATATTTGTGGATCTAAACGTGTTCGCAACCCGTTCAAAGAATATCTAATTAGGTAGACTTATCGGGTTGGATATGCATCTAATCAAGTAAAAATTAACTTTTGACTTAGTTAATTAACCTTTTATTCTCCTAATCCATTTTTGGGCTTGGTTTCGTCTTCGTTTTTTTTTGTTTGTTTTAAATACGAGTCAAATTTTGCTCAACAACTAGGTAGGGTTTATCCTAAAAGTTTCGTGGTTTGGTTAAATAAGGGTACGGGTCATTAAACGGATTCATGATCAGGAAAAACAAGCGAGTTTGACATGGTCGAGTCATCATAGCAATTGACTTTTCATAAGTCCACACTATGTATCCTATTTTTTATTTTTAGACGCTGACAAGGGAAAATGATTATAATCAAAATCTGAATTAGATTCATTATACCGTAGTTTATAAAATTAAGTTAATACCAATGCCATAGAAAAGCCCGTGCAATTTTGCACGGGTCATTAAACTATATAATATAATTAGTGGTGCATTTTCAGTCTTCTCAGGCCATCCACATCAGCGTTGACATCAGCGACATGTCATAGCTGATGTCATCAAGCGCTATTTACGGCAATAAAATAAATGACAATTGATATTAATTACCTTAATTAAATGGTGATTTATACTGTATCCAACTATATGTATACATTCAGTTATTACCTTAATTAACGGTTATTTTCGGCAATAAGATCAATGTAAAAAACGGTTATTACTTTTATTAAATTATATTTTAATTAATTTAATGTGTGATATATAAATCAGTGCACATTTCCATAAATTTCTCCCAGAATAATCCTAACAATATAGATTAATGTACGAAAAAATCCACACTATCCCAAAATAGGACCATAAAATCCGAAATTTGCTCTCAAATTGCATCAAATCTTTACAATCAATGAAAAGAATAAAATTATTATAACTGATGCTAATATAGAATGACCATAAACGGAATATAGAATCTATTAAAACTGAAAATAGAAACAAAATTCGAAATTATAGGCAACTGAATTAGAATATTGAGCATGGTAATATAATCGGAAAGAATCATTTTTTTTTTCCTAACAGATATTACTATATAATTTGTTGATTATGCTAAAGGGTATCAAATCTTTACCTAATTCTCTTTTTTTAAGACTTTGGATTCTACACCAATAATCTTAGGCGTGATTTTTTCCAAAATCCTACTCCTATATGTATGAATGAAAGTTATTTTACTGCCCTACGTCCTTTTTGAGTCTTTTCTTCTCAAAAATCAAGATCCAGCATTTCACAAATGGTTTCATGAGTTTATTTTCCTCATCTAACTAATTCCATCTTTTACATCCGATTGTTTTTAATTTTTGAGTCCATCTTTAATACTGTAATGTTTTGGTTGTAATGTAATTTGATCGTATGATTTTTTTTCCAGATGTGCTATTTTAGTCCAGTCTTACTCAATTTGATGAAAAGAATATAATATTGATGGTGGAGTCTCGGGAGAGAGGGCACGCAGATTTTGCAGACTTGCGTAATTGTAAATCTCATGCGTCGATAGTCAGCCTCATTAGGTCAGTACAAGCAGATATACCGTCAAGTTCGACAAGTAGGTCTACGTTGATATATGCTTCATCATGTCCAACATTTTTAGGGCTCCCCTTCCCTTTTAAATCCCCCAAAGCTAATCATTCTCCGTGATTTATCCGCTGTAACATTTGCAAGCAAACCAGTTCATAAGAGGGAGCCTTTCCCTGTACGACTCAAGTCTACAGTGACCCTTGCCGTGTTGGGTTCGAAACATCCGCCTCTATTTATCTCGAAAGTCTTTTTTCTCAGCTTTTTTTTTTCTCGGCACCGACATTTAACTAGCTTTTTGTTGTTAGATATTGTATTCTAACTACATACTGTTAATTAGTAATTTTTAGATTTCGTACATACTCCTTATTCATCAGTAATCAGTAAATTCATTAAAATTTCTTATACGGAGTAATGGAGTATCAATGTTTCACTACTCCATCCCTGCTACTTACCAAGTAACCACTATAACAAAACAATTTGGTTGGACATGTGCAAGTTGATATCTTATATAATAACGTCATACTTACACGTACGAAACATTGGCATATTAATGTATCGCAAATTATATGGTACACCACGGTGTACCATGCCCATGGTGCACCTCCTCACAATAGAGGAGTAGGGACCACACTTAAAATAATTTAAATTATTCTAAGTGTGGTCCTTACTCCTCTATTGTGAGGAGGTGCACCATGGGCATTGTGCACCGTGGTGCATGGTATAAGCACTCTTAATGTATGGGATTTCTTATGTATGCAATTCTACACTTCTAATTTAATACCCGTGAAAAAAAAATTAAATATTTTTCACTTATATCTTATAACAACTCGTGCAATTTTACATGGGTATTAAATTAGAATTGTAGAATTGGTACACATCTATAGTAAAAAATATTAAAGCTACAAATTCATCTATTTAGTAGTAAAGAAAGTTTGATTACAGGGGTTCATCACAATTAGCTAGACATGTTAGATGGGTCATAAGGGTCTGATTCAGGTCAAACTAAATACGGCTTAATTTTCATGAGCTCAGATCCTGACCAATGCGTCGGGTCAAATTAGACAAAGAGAGACACGGACAAATATAGGTTCGGGTCATATAAAACATTGTCATTACCTTAACAAAACGGGCCGGATTGATACGAGTTGCTCGGTCAGTCAAGCTTTTAAGTTTAACAGGTGTAATTAAATATAGTTATTAAGAATATATTAGAAGTTAGAACAACCCGGGAAGATAACAAAATGGACTAAAACTATTTATTGTAGTATAACTTTTGAGTACTATAGCATTTAATGGGAATATGTTTATAAGCAAGTCAACTCGAGCTCTATGCTGTTTTTTCGAAGGACAGATTAGTATTTAACTCGAATCATATGTTATTTTTTCGCTTTGATCTAAAGGACAAATTATCGGCCATGTTAAAATAATAAAACTTATAATATAAAATTAAGTCATCACTAATATCATACAACAAACAGTAAACAACTACTGGTCAAATATTGGTGAAGTTAGCAAGGGATCATAAGATTATAATTAGTTTATTATTATTATATTTTACATTGTGATGTATTTTTGGATTAAACCATCATAATTTTGTATTAGTAAAGGGTCAAGTCATGTCTACAATTCCGGTCAAGTTTAACCCAAAAATATGCGGGTTGAAACGGGTTCAAGTTAATATGGGATATGGGTAAGAGAAAAAAAAAACAAGTTTATTAAACTGAAATTATAAAAATACTTTTTATCTAATATTGGAGTATAACAAAAAAAAAATATTCTATCTATATCATTCAACAGCCCGTGCAATTTTGCACGGGTATTAAACAGTATATATGAATCATCCTGCCCTAGGTGGTGGTTTGGATCAGACTGCCCAGGGATCGTCTTAATAGGGGTTTAGTTTGAATTTAGGGTCATTTGTGTTAATTTGAGGTCAAAATTGATCGGCGTGTCGGACATGTTTGAGGTAGCACACATGGGTCAATATGGTGCACAAGTAAAAAAAAAAAATGAGTTAATAACCCACAAAAGCGGGTGAGGTCAAATAGGATCAACCAATTTTGCGGGTGCGTTTTCTTTATTTTCATACTTTTTAGTTTGACAATAGTTAAAGATAGTAACAACATATATAAGCCTGAAAATAAATAAAATAATATCATTATCATTTTTAAATAACAGCTCATGCAATAGTATTACAACTATTGAAAGAGATAAGACATACGAAGTACAATTAATATTGTTAAACATTAAATTGAAATTAAATTTCAATTCGACATAAATACCTACCATTATATTTTGAGTTAATTTTGATGTTCTGAGGTTGAGTATAACTTCAATTCCATATAACATTGTTTTTATAGATTTTAACTTCTTTAATTATAAATTAATTTTTAAAGGATTCAAATTTCAATTTTTTGGTTGGTAATATCAACTCTATTCGTGTTTAAATTTACGTTGTTTTGTACCACATTTCCTTAAAAAAGTTTAATATGACAGCCCGTGCAATTTTGCACGGGTCAATAAACTAGTCTAATATATATATATATATATAAAAGAGGGATTTTTGAAGAGCATAGAGAGAGTCCATCATTTGAGAAATGCTCGAGAGTTTAGTGTATAGTGAAAGAGTATATAAGAGAGTTTAGTGTAATAAAAAATGGGAAATACCACATTTTATTATTAACAACTCACACGGACATTAATTAATAATGGACATATAGAATCTTTATTTTCGTGAGACTCTCTCATAAATGTATCTAATAGATTTACGATATAATCACTCATAACATTGGCTATGTGCATCAGAAAATTTCAAAACATATATCATTAGATTTGTTTCGAAATGTATCTCAATTTGAGACCCATTTATATATTTTTCCGATATGTAGAACAATATAGTTACTCCGTATACATTTAGTAGGGATTTGGTCTTTTTGAAAAGTTTAGAGAGAGTCCAAAGTTTTGTTGAAGAGTTTAGATAGAGTTCAAAATAACAGAATTGGGGAGAGAGTCCAAAGAGTTTAGTGTATGGTGAAAGAGTATACAAGATATTTTTTAAAGAGCAAAGAGAGAGTCCCTTATTTGAGAAATACTTAAAGAGTTTAGTGTATGGTGAAAGACTAAACAAGAGAGTTTAGTGTATGGTGAAAGAGTATACAAGATAATACTAATTTATCATTTAAGATAAGACAAAGTCCAAAAAAGTAGAAGATAAATTCCACAGTTTATCATTAATAATTCACACGGATATTCTCATCTTCGTGAATTTCTTACCTAAAGCTATACTATATATTTGAAACACGGTGTAATTGATCATACAATTGGTAATGTGTATCAGAAACTTTTGAAACATATATTATTTTATTTGATTCGAAATGTATTTCAATTCGAGATCCAATTATACATTTTCCAATATGCAATGAATATAGATAAGAAATTTATTGTTGTATAATTTAAAATACAAGTAAGCAACATCACAATTGTTATGGATTATTTTAATTGAAAAATAGCATAGTTGGTTATAAACATAAAAATTATTAAGAATGATATAATATTTGAACCGTGCAACGCACGGGCTTGAAACTAGTATATATATAAAGTTGGATGGAAACCGTGTGGGTGCGACACGTCATCCTCCACCTCACGCGCCACGTAGGTGACAGGCAAACGTGTATGTCACACATGCGAATCCACCTCATCAGCCACATAAACAAATCCACCGCAAAAATGAGATTGCAAAGACTTGAACCCGCGACCTCCATGTGAAATTGTAACACACAAACCACTATGCCAAATGCTTTTGTTGATGCTTTTATTAACACAATTATATATAAAGGGCATTAATGTTGTGGTTATAAATACAAATATATGAAAATCAAAATAATTTATGGGTGATTGATTAATAGCGGTGTATGATATCGTTCAAAATCGTGGTGAAAATAAATATTGAAATAATAATAAAGTGGAGAGGGAAGTTAGAGGCTTGGTATTATGCGGTTTGAAGAATACCGAAGACGTTGATGACTAATATTGTAAATTCTCTATTATCCTATTTTACGAATTAAATCAAACATGCTAATCAATGAAGACCGTGCGTAGCACGGTGTAAAGACTAGTTATCTTTATATAATTTAATAAGTGTCATGCTCCCGATTCTAACTTTTAATCCAAGTTTTTGAAATATAACTCTTTTAACAAAAATTTACCACACACAATAATAGTAAAGGGAGAACTTTATAAAAAAATTAAAAATAATAACTAACTTAAAGACTTATATTCCATCTAATTTTGATGACGATGTTGCATTGTAAATGTCACGTATTGACCCTTATTGTATGAAAAAAATACACTTTAGTTGCGACATTATAAATGTAAATAAATATGTATCAGACCCTAATATATATTTATCATTTCAAAGTTTAATTTAGTCTAATTGTTTGCATCAAAGGTGAGATTATGCAAAAAATCTAAAAACTCGATTTGGTGGAACATGAGTCAACTCAATTCTATTCAGGAACCCATGTTCATGGACCAATGCTACATGACAGAATAATGTTTAATCTAAACTTGATTTCAATTCTTATAAGAGAATGAAACTTTTGAAAAATTTGAATAATAGTAGTCAAGAAGCCATAAAGAGAGAGAGAGAGAGAGAGAGAGAGAGAGAGAGAGAGAGAGAGAGAGAGAGAGAGAGAGAGAGAGAGAGAGAGAGAGAGAAACTTCATGTATGTCTGGAAACCAAAAAACATTGAACAAAATTCGAGATGATTAGATCAAATAAATAGGCCCAATGAGGATCTAAAAAAAAACCAACAACGCAAAAGTTATAATACCCAACTCGATAACAACCCGAACCGAACCCGACTCGATTCGACATGCCATAAACATAATATGACCTAACCCATTCTGACCATACCTATAAATGTAACGGGAAAACTCCAATCATATAAACAAACGAAATATTTGAAAAATTAGAAAAAATAGTAGTAAAAAGAATCCAAAAACAATAAGGAGAAAATAAATTATGGTCAAACTTTTATATCATATTCATGTATTATTCTTTTTTCTCTACAAAATTATTACTCTTTGTATAGACATACTTTTTTCACTGTACTTTAACATAGAGGAAAAAATTATACTGCTTGAATTTCATCAACTTCTCTATTATGCTTTTGATTTTTTTTACATATAAGCAATAACATTGATTAGTAGTTGAACCTTTCGAAATATAACTCTTTCAGCTCTAAATTAACATACGGAAGAGTCGAATTGTAAAATTACAATATCATATAAGTTGTAAACAAAGAACTTTATGTAGTCACTTCATAATAATAAGTCACATTTGTTTGCATCAAATGTGCCACGATCCAAGAAATCCAATAAATCGACGTGGTAGAATCTGACTCAACCAAACCCTATTCATGAACCAATGCTACATAACAAAATACACCATGAACCAATTACTAACTCTTTGTATAAACATTCATCCTTAAGTACTATTTAGTAGTATATTCTAAACACATTGCTTAATATTGAACTCTTTCGACACTTGTAAGCACAGGTCAAATTGGCAAAATTAGTCAACGGAAATGTTTATAATCACTTGTTAAACAAATAATAATTCACCTTAAGGCTTATACGTTTCTCCAATTCTCTATGATTTACACATTCTTTTTGGAACTGTTTCTTTTTTTTTGTAAGAGATGTGTTGCAAAATGAAACCGTGTCACAAATATTATGATCATGATTAACAAATTGGAAGAGAATCATATACTTTTTATAGACTGGAAATCATTTTTTTAGACTGTTAATATTTTATACAATTAATAATTTTAAGAACTTTAACTCCGCCTGTGAGTGTTTTTTCTTGCATTCACTGCCGGTCTCAAGTTCGGATAAAGGAGGAGAGTTGCGGTAGGTTTGTGGCGGCCAGCGTAAAACAAGCCACATCTTATGGACATGAATCGAAATTTAATAACCGTGGGGGCGTCCCCTTCACAGCGACGCGCTACACTTTCTGGACCCGGGTGTGGTGATAAGTATGCAAGGGTCTCTAGGTCGTCGCCCCGAAGCGACGTGCCACTCCGACGCCCGGGGGTGGTGTCAAATATGCAAGGTCGCGCTACACTTCCTAGACCTGGGTGTAGTGAAAAATATGCAAGGGTTGCTAGGTCGTCACCCCGAAGTGACGCGCCACTCCGGCTCCCAGGGGTGGTGTCAAATGTGCAAAGGTTCTCAAATCATGAACGGGAGCGGGCTAGGAAGTTTATTCATAACGGTAAGGGTAGTAGGCTTAGGTTTGGAACGTGGAATATCGGGTCTTTGACAGGGAGATCTTCGGAGGTTGTGGAGGTTATGAGGAGGAGAAGGATTCACATTATGTGTTTACAAGAGACGAAATGGGTTGGGGCGAAAGCTAAGGAGATCACACCATGGGGTTATAAGCTTTGGTACTATGGAAAGGATAAGAGTAGGAATGGAGTTGGTATCATTATTGATAAGGAGTACATAGATGATGTGGTGGAGGTTTCGAGGAAGAGCGATCGCATTATGACAGTGAGGTTGGTGATTGGGAATGAGATTATTACTGTTGTAAGTGCCTATGCTCCACAAATTGGATTGGATGCATCTATTCGTCATGAATTCTGGGAGGAGTTAGAAGAGGTGGTGCAAGGGATTCCTAGTGGGGAGAAGTTGGTTATTGGTGGGGACTTTAATGGACATGTGGGATCAACTCGACATGGTTTTGAAAGCGTGCATGGAGGTTTTGGCTATGGGTCGAGAAATGAATGAGGAACGAGCATTTTGGATTTTGCGTTGGCTTATGACTTGGGTATAATGAACACGTGGTTTGAGAAGAGGGAGTCTCACTTGGTGACATACAGGAGCGGAAGTAATGCGAGCCAGATTGACTTCTTTTTGGTAAGGAATGCTTGGCGTAAAAGCTTTACGGATTGCAAGGTGATACCTGGGGAGAGTGCGTCTACGCAACATAGATTGGTGGTACTGGACTTCGGGGCTAAGGGTGGCTTTGGGAAGAGGCGGCCACAAGTAGAGCCAATGATCAAGTGGTGGAAACTTGAAGGAGAGCACAAGGAGGCTTTCGTGGAGAAGATGGTAGGGACAGATGTGTGGTCAACTAATGTGGAAAGAGATGTAGACTCGTTATGGGTTACTATGGCGCATAAGGTAAAGGAGGTGGTAGAAGAGGTTCTCGGTGAATCTAAGGGGAAAGCGTTACCGAGTAAGGATACATCTTGGTGGAATGAGGAAGTGCAACAAGCAATAAGGAACAAGCGGAAATGTTATAAGAGTTTGGGGAAAGATAGAAGTGAGGAGAACTTCGAGAGGTATAAGGATGCAAAAAGAGCAGCAAAGAAAGCTGTAAGAGATGCAAGAGGAAAGGTGAACCAAGACCTATATACAAGATTGGATACCAGAGAAGGGGAGAAAGAGATCTACAAAATTGCGCGCATTAGGGAAAGAAGGACTCGTGACATTGGTAGGGTGAAATGTGTCAAACATGTTGATCAAAAAGTCCTGGTTGATGATAAGGAGATTACAGAGAGATGGAGATCGTACTTTGATACCTTGTTCAATGGTGATCGGGTGAATGATATTGGAAATGTGACCATTCATCCAAGTATCGTTAATCGGGAGTTCATGCGAAGAATTCAGAAGGGAGAGGTGAGGATGGCCTTAAAGAAGATGGGACGGAAGAAAGCAGTGGGGCCAGACGGCATACCTATTGAGGTTTGGAGGTGTTTAGGAGATAGAGGTGTGGAATGGTTGACGACACTTTTCAACATGATTTGGAGAGGTAATAAGATGCCGGTGGAGTGGAGGAAGATCACCTTGGTCCCTTTGTATAAGAACAAAAAGGATGTTCAAGAGTGTGCCAACTATCGCGGGATCAAGTTGATGAGTCATACAATGAAACTTTGGGAAATGATGATTGAGCATAGATTAAGAAGAAGTGTGAAGATTTCAGAGAACCAATTTGAATTTATGCCGGGGAGGTCAACTATGGAGGCAATTCATCTTATAAGACAGACAATGGAAACTTATCGGGATAGGAAGAAGGACCTACATATGGTGTTTATTGATTTGGAGAAGGCATATGACAAGGTACCAAGGGAAGTGCTTTGGTGGGCTCTAACTAAGAAAGGAGTTCCGCAAAAATATATTAACATCATTAAGGACATGTATGAGGGAGCTAGCACGAGTGTGCAGACTAGTGTAGGGAAGTCAAAAGAGTTCCCTATTACAATTGGAGTGCACCAAGGGTCCGCACTTAGCCCGTTTCTCTTTGCTATAGTCATGGACGAATTGACGAGGTCAATCAAGGATGATATACCATGGTGCATGATGTTTGCAGATGATATAGTGTTGATCTCAGAAACGAAAGAGGATTTGGAGAGGAGGTTGGAGCTATGGAGGCATACTTTGGAGTCTCGAGGGTTTCGGTTGAGCCGGAGCAAGACCGAGTATTTGGAGTGTAAGTTCAGCGGCATTAGGCAAACGGAGACGGGGACGATCAGGCTAGATGGAAAGATTGTTCAGGGATCAGACTTTTTCCGATATTTAGGATCGATTCTTCAAAAGGATGGAGAATTGGATGGAGATGTGGCCCATAGGATAAAATCAGGTTGGTTGAAGTGGAAGAATGCCACAGGACTTCTGTGTGATCGAGGAATGCCCAATAAGTTGAAGGGTAAGTTTTATCGAACGACAATTAGGCCGGCACTGTTATATGGCACGGAATGTTGGGCCGTGAAACAGTGTCACGTTCATAAGATGAGTGTGACGGAGATGCGCATGTTACGGTGGATGTGTGGACATACAAGGCGTGATCAGTTGAGAAATGAAGTTATTAGGGAGAAAGTAGGGGTTGCACCCATAGGGGATAAGATGATGGAGAACCGACTGAGGTGGTATGGCCACGTGAGGAGGAGGCCTAGTGACGCGCCGGTTAGAAGAGTAGAAGGGTGGAGAAATGATAATATTAGTAGGGGTCGGGGGAGGCCCAAGATGACGTGGATGAGAGTGATTAGAAGTGATATGAGCTTCCTAGGGCTTGAAGAGAGTATGGTGTTGGATAGGGCGGTGTGGCGAGACTCTATCCATGTGGATGACTTATTCTGACTCCTTTTTATTTTCGTCTTGTTTTGCCAACTATTTTTTTCCAAAATTTTTTTAACTTGTGTTTAAAGTTCTTATGTTTTTTGCAATATCTTTTTAAAAACCTTTTATTTTTGACTTTCCCAACTCCATTTGAAAGTGTTTAAATACTTCTAAAAGGTTTACAATGTTTTCGAAATTTCTTGGCGTACTCAAGACGGTTAATAGATGACGATTCATGTTAGCCGACCCCAAATCATTTTGGGAATAAGGCTTGGTTGTTGTTGTTGTTGTTGTTGTTGTTGTTGTTGTTGTTGTTGTTGTTGTAATTGTTTTAACAACTTTCCTTTTTCTATTTAAATTAAAATTATTAATATTCAGCTAATTATAATTTTTAATTGTTTACTAATGAACCTTATTACTATTTTAATATTTTATATGTATTTCCATATCCTAATAATCAATAATATTTTTTTTTAATTCCATCTAATGAGATTGTGCCAAGTGTCCGTCAATGAAGGGCTGTACTCGGCTTTTATAGTATATATTAGATTAGATAGATAACAATCGGTCTATGGTACCCGGGGGTACGTAGATCTCAATTTTCACTCATTATATACCATTTTGTAGTCATCATTATATATTTTCAATTATTATTTCCCAATTTTCTCTCATTAATTTTCAAATTTTCACTCATTATATAACACTTTATAGTCATTATTTATTTTCACTCATTATTTCCAATTTTCACTCATTATGTACCTCTTTATAGTCATTATTTATTTCCAGTCATTCTTATTGTTTAATTTTCACTCATTATATCTCAATTTTCACTCATTATTATATACCACTTTGAAGTCATTATTTATTTTCAGTCATTGTTAACCAATTTTCGCTCATTATTTCTCAATTTTCACTCATTATTTTCCAATTTTCATTCATTCTATACCACTTTATAGTCATTATATATTTTCACTCATTATTTCCCTATTTTCAGTCATTATTTCCCAGATTTCACTCATTATTTCTCAATTTTCACTCATTATTTCCCAATTTCCACTCATTATTTATCGGGGGGTACGTAGCTCTAGGTACCCCCGGGGTACCTAATAATTTGTGTATAAATAAATATACCTTTTTAACTTCCCTAAAATACCCCTTTGCTATCTATGTACTATTATAAAGAGAACACCCTTAATGGTATCCAAATTAATGTATTGCCCAAAATATCCCTTGCCTACAGTTAAAAGCTTAAATTACTTTGGGGTCATATAGGTCATTTTTGGACTCTAACTTCTCCTCCTTAACGTGCACAATAATGTAGTTATCGAACTGATCGTCTCCCAAAACTGCACAATGCAGTGTAGCTTCTTCAAAAACTGTCCCCAAGATTGTTTTTAGAGGTACATTTTTCTCATTTCGAAGAAACGGTTGGCTTGAATGCTACTTTATTCTAATGCTTCTCATTCATTAATTTAGTGCAAAAAAATTTTGCATTTATCTGATGGGATTCTGTTTACATGATTGATATTCACATTTTGAATGTTAATTTAATTGTAGTTTGTAGCTATTGGATTGTGATTGTCTATGGTGATTTTAGGCAAAGAGGCAGAATTGTTGAAAATAATGGAGTTAATCTGACTTATCTGATAGTCGAATCGAGTATCGAAACTGTTGTGGCGAGATCAACTAGTATCTCTGAACTTAAAGACGATTTCGTCGAGCCACGGTGCAAGCCCCTCCTGACGTTCGTCTTACAGGTTACACAACACCAACCTTATAACAAGCTCCGTACTCACGATCTAAGCTCAAAGGGACCTTCGTGAGACTTTTATGAGACTCTTGTGATTATTTCTGTGTGTCTTGCGTATCTCAAGCAATCCCGTATTTATAGCTCTCAAGGAAACAATAAACACGTAGAAGAATAGGAAAGCGCGTAAGAACCGCCGACATCACTCGGCGGTCCGCGGTAAAACACGGCGCGGTCCGCGGGACCAACTCGCGCGCTCCGCGGCAAGTCTTCTGCCGCTCCCCTTCTTCTCTTCTTCGGCGACCTGCCATGCCTCGAGCGCGGTCCGAGATACCTTCGACATTTGAGCTTGTTGATTAACAAACTCCAACAATCCCCCACTAATCGACAAGCATCAATTAGCGTAAATGAGCTTAAACATGTGAATACGAAGAACTTCTTGTATATGTGTTGATGTCTCGCGATTGAATCAAACACACCTGTGTAATCAGGCTCCGCGGTCATGCCTTGAGTGGTAAATACAAGTTTTTGAACCACAAAAGGTGATATGATAGCACCACCGAACACACGACTATCCATTCTACAAGGAACGTGTTATGTCGCCGTCACGTGACTATCTCATGAGTGTCATCTGACGCATTTTTGATGAGGCCTAGCGTCGTACCTGGATTTTGTTGAATGCTCTAGGGAGTTATCACAATGGCTCCCATAGGATCGGCCGTGCAAATAGACTCGGTCTCATTTGCCATATGTAAGAGGAATGCATCCAAGCACTACATATGTTCTACATTCAACTAGGTAGATCTCTTTAAGTGTGCTACTCTCACACCTCCTTGAAGTGAGGAAGACCACATCTTCCACCACTTTGGATATGAGTCCATTAAGAGCGTAAAGCTCAGCCTTTCCCAAAGTAACTCGCACATCATAAACATAAGATATACTAAATATATCAAAGCAGATAAAAGAATGGAGATAACTTTATCTATAAATTAGTGCCATGAAAAGCAATTATTGTATCCTTTAAACTGTACTTTACAAAGTAGAGTAGGAGTTCAATAACCCTAATCAATCTGGTGATCCAAGCCCCATTTCTCTCGCAGTTTCCTCTGCTTGTTACAATCAGGCCTTTTCTTATTCATTGTAACTTTAACGCATTTTCATTCTCTTACGACTTTACTGAGTCTAAAGAATTATTACAGTGGTGACCAAACTTGTCACTACATTTACGCTCATTCTTGGCTAGCTCCAGCTGTTAGCTGCCTAAGAATTGCAAATATAGTAGTTTATGTACTCCCACATTGGGTACCTACTAATCAGATTGCACAGTTATTCAAAGTTACAATCTTTCACATACAATGTCCAGTCCACTGGACTTATAGTCTATATATCATATTGCTCAATCGTTTAGACTTACAATCTGTCTCTTGTAATAATCAGCACATGCTTCATATACATATCAGTATTAAGGTGAATCTATCAAGTCCATGAACTAGGACCACCCAACAAGAAGGGATATAGAATCATTATGAAAATTCATTCAACCTGAAATACTTATGATATGTCTAGAACTCACATGTGAGCCTTCTTAGACTTTAGGTCACTTTTCTTTAGGAACTCAGAACTACTACACATATACTCTATATTAGACTATTCAGTGCACATAGTTCAGATTAACACAAAGATTTCATCTTTACCAAGGAATCACCGAATGGTAAGAATAATCTTTAACTACTATCAATTTAGTTTTCCATTAGAGTATATCTCCCAAACTAGGAGAACCTACTCCAAATAAACCTCAAGTTTCAGTACCCAACATCTAAACAATCCGCGGAAGCATTTGGGACAATGCTTTACGAAACATGTGTACTTCCTTTGTCTACATAAGACATACCAAGATAAGATCAGATATTAAGATGTGTAAGATTCTCTTAAGAAATTCATTCCTCAATTCTCACGAAGAAAAGATCCATAAAATATATTTACAAGAGAACATACATTTGATGAGTTACGTCTTTTATCCATCTACCCCTCAAGAGAGATCAACTCTCAACACAATTTCATCGATAACTTGATCTTGACCCAGAGTCTCAGACCATCAAATATTAACATAGTCAACCAGGGATAGATTTCAAAAACAGTTTCACTCAACTAATCGACATACAGTTAGATCATACAATCAACTTATCAACCACAATTTTCTATTCAACAATGATTTACACACAAGTACACTTACAACCAAAAACATAAATTATTAATCCTAGTATATGTGTATACTTAACACTCCAATACTCCAGATCGAACTCAGTTACAAAGGTTTAAGTTCTATTCAAATCATTGTTTGTTCGAAATACAGGGACTCTTAAAGTTTGCACACCAAGGCTTGCACTAGGCTCAAAAGGTCTCAGCATACCAGCAATGTATGACCCACGCAGGACAGCTAAACAGCTTCTATAAGCATATAAGGTTGCAAACGCATTTACAGAGTAAAGTCAAAACACATTTTACCACCCTTATCAAACAACATGCGAATCATCCAAATACATATCTTAAATAAGATCCATTACAATCTCAAAGATCTACAGCCTCTAGTAGCTTAGTTTGTTCAAACAAATACAACTCTCAACAGAATTTATTGCATAATAACAAACAAACAAATTATTTAATTGACCCAACAACTTACAAGTCTTATTTAAATAAAGAGGATCTTCATGTAAGATGGATTCATACAAATTCAGCTCATACATCTTAGCATTAAACAGTCACAAGGCATACTAACTTCTTCAGACCGTATTGAAACATCAGCTGAACTAATTAAACAACCGAACCTTAAAACTCAGGTTTGTCATGACATTCCGACTTGTCAGGAGTTCATTACTACTAGTTCCACCGGATTCTACGATTGGTCAAACAATTCACATGGTTACATCATAACAAGGGGTTTACTCTGAATCAGGATATGCTTATAACAGCACACATGTAACTATAACACGTTACAGGATTTCACTTGACCCAATTGAACATGTAACCCAACAACTAACTGATCAGTTATATACACAGTCGACATGAATCAACTTGTACAAATAAATAACCCTCACAATTACCAAGTTCACCAAACATGTAAAACAAAACTTAAAACTATAAAGGTTTTACAGTCCAAACGTATCAGGGTACTCTAACCACTCATAAAGGTACAAGTATTACCCCTACATTAGAACTCGTAAGAAATCAATCAAGCACATAGACTCTCCACATCAAAAAGATTAGAACTATGTTATCTTGTGTTCAAACAAACTCAATTAGAGCATACAAATTAGTGAACTTAATCACCCAGAAGATACATGTGAATACCGTTTTAACTAGAATTTAAAACATTCCTAGTAATCTAACAAAAACATATAAGAGTTCACACCATTGTATTATACTCTCTAATCACATTCACACTTAAGACAACAAACGACTCTAAGAGTAATCAAAACATCAAAACAAGTTATCCGACCCAGTCACTGCAAGTTCGTCACAATCCATGACAACTTTAGACTAGCTACTCACATTACCCTAACCATTACAGGTTTTCAACCTTAGGTTTATTTACAATAGAAATGCTTTGAACAAGCAAAAACAGGTAATTAAGCAAACGGACAACAGTTTTTATTCTTACTCTAACATGGAATTATATGTAAATATACAACACCAAACAGCATGCAAATTATACGAATCATGCATATAACACAGAAGTATACTTATCTGATGATTGTAATCCTACAAGATCAGATTTTAGCATCTTTCCCAAGAACGAGGGGTCAACTTTTCTTAATCGAGCTCCTTTTCGCACATTCCCACCTTGCACGATGTTCGATCCCGATTCATAAATTGACCTTGATCATCGATAATTGAAACAATCATCATTAGATAATACACTTTAAATTATCTTTATACATTAAACGAATCAAATTGTCTCACAAAGAACAAGTTAACAACACAACTTATAAGTTTGTCGGCAAAGCAGACAAAAGAAAAGTCCTACCAAACTAATCTGTCTTTTATCACTTGTTACTATGGATAAGCTTTGGATTTGAGACATTACCGTTCGTATTGTATTGGTATCATCGAGACATCAATTTTTCATGCGCCAAAACAAAGAATCAGCCGATGACTCAATAAAGGAAACACAAACCAGCATGCTACTAACTTAGGGTCTGTTTGGTATCGTTTTCTGTTTTCAGTTTTCTGTTTTTTTAAAACCAAAGTCCCATTTTTGAAAAACCAGAAAAAGTGGTTTTTAGTTTTCAGTTGTCAGTTTTCATTTTTTATATGACTACTACAAAACCAAACAATCTATACTTATCTATTAATAGGCTAACATTTCAGCCTACGTGGCAAAATGTTAGAACTTTTGGAGGAAAAAAAGCCAGCACATAGCTGAGTTGTCGATTTTAACACTACAAGAAATTCTCCATTTAGAGACGGATTTTAAAGTTCCTTCTCTAAGCTAGAGATGGAAAAGTTATATTCCGTCTCAAATCTCCATCAGAGACGGATGTCGTGATACCGTTTCTAATTAGAGACGAAACTCATTATGCCGTCTCTAATTTGAGACGGAATTGAGATTCATCTCTAATTAGAGACGGTCTATTACAATCCATCTCAGAATTTAGAAACGGAATTAAATTTCCGTATCTAATGTTAAATTTATGAATTTTTCTTTCTACCTCATTTTTTTTTTCTCGTCCTTTCTCACCTGCTCACTTCATCTTCCTCCTCTCACATTCTCTCTTTCTATCATTCTGAGTTTGAATACCTTACTCCCATAGCAACAAAGCATAACAATACATCGTCTGTCAAGCATTACAATTTCCGTCAATCCCCAAAACCAACAAATTTTCCTCTTTCTCTCTCCTCTCCCATCTCCAAACCCTAATTTTCTCTCTCATCCGTTCCCAATCTTAGATCTGCCATTGGAGTCGATGAGTAATTCCAATCACACGCTTGTGATGACGAACAACAACAACAACAATCGAAAGAAGTGCGAGAGATGACGATTTAGATCTCGTTTCTGATTTTGGATCTCATTTCTGATTTCGATCTCGAATAAAACTCCGCCGTCCGACTGAATCACCGTCACCGTTTCCTTCCGCTTCAACATGTAAGTTATTTTGTTCTTCATTTGTTATTAACATTTAATTTCTATTTTCGTTTTGGTTTTTTAATTCGTTTGTTAGTGTTGTATCTGTAGGACTGTAAAATCCGCAATATTTGTTGAACTTATGTTATTGCCGATTTATTAGGTTTGGTTGTTCATTAAATTTATGGTTCCAAATATATAATTGATTTTGGGGTTTTTTTTATTGTTCGAAATTGGCTTTAAAATGGTGATGTTGTGGATTCTATATAGACTTATAGAGGTTGGCTTGAGTGCTGTTTCATCATGATCCTAGAACAAGTTGGTACCAGCATACGCAGGGTCAAAAAACATAATTTCTAAGATCTTGAGTTGATTTGTAGGGATTGTATTTAAGTAGTAAGAGTTCCTGCTTTCTGGGTAATCTGAGTTGCATTGGTATGTTTGACATTTCATAGTCGTATAATCTTGTGAGGGCTGGTGCTTATCTAGTATTGAATTCTCCTCTTGAGTTGAGTCTTTACTGCATATATGTGAATGTGATGGTGAACATTGTAACTTGTCTTTCATTAATGTAAGGCTACATGTCTTATATAGATTCAAATATTCAATGATAATCTGTGTTGTTCTTCTATATTGCCTTCGCGGCAGAAACTGAGTAGTTTGACTTTTGCTCTGAAATTTATTGGTTTGAATCGCTGGGTGTTCGATTATTAGCTCAATTTTGCCCTTTTCCTATTAGCACATCTGGACAATATGGATAGGTCTCTAAACATGTCTTCTCATATTATAGGATGATGTTACTATTGAATGTATGGTTTTTAGAACCATGGAGTTTTAAATGTTCCTTTGTTGGAAAATGGTAACTCGGGAACTTGGACTTGTTAAGGGTGACAAATTAGTCATGTGTTAATGCTTCGAAATTGGTATTAATTCCTTCAAATGTAGGTCTCTTCCTTTTGCAAATATAATGTGTTTGTGTGTGGATGGGGGGGGGGGAGGGGATTCAATGATTACCTACGTGCTTGAACAAGTAGAGTGTAGTTTAGCGCTATTCTCCTATTGAAGTTTCTTGGCATTTGGATAATTTGAACAATACATTTACTATATACGATTGCTGCTATGTTCGTTTTTTGTACATAGTTTTGTAGATTGTTGAACTTTGACTTGTTTTCAGTATTTCACACGAACGCACCCATCGCTCTGCTTGTCTCTCCCCTGTATTCAAGGGCATATCTGTTGTAGCTGATAACCTAGGTGTTTATACTCTTAGCTGATTAATTATACATGTGTACCCTTTTCTTGGCTGCTGTATTCTTTGTTTTCAGTACGTTGCGAAAGGAATTAGAAAAGATGGGTCTAGTAGGCATTACATGTGATTGCGTGGTTTTTTTAGAGGGGAGAGAACAATGATAAACTCTTGCTGCCTTCTTGTTCAATGCTTTCATGCTGCCTGCCTCTTTGACTGTAAGGTTCTTATTCTTATCTAAAGAAAGGAACAAATCTCAGTTGGTTGGGAGAATGTAATGTTTTGTATGCAATCTGTCATACTCTTATTTTTCTTGTACCATATTTTGACAATGAGCTCTAATTGTGGAACTTGCCTTCAGCCTCATTATTTATTTATATTATCGTGGTCTCTTGCATCGTAGTTTTTGGTGGATGGGCTAAATGATAAGATGTGCAGCAACAATTTCTTTGATGCGAGGAAATTACATTATGCATCAGGTAATCTTAAATCATGTTTGCTTCATTTCCTTTTCATGTGATCCTGTGATGGGGCTATTGGTCTTTGCATAACAAGTCCAATGATGGATTAACTTGTTTCCTCCCTAGATATTTAATTAGTTGGGAGTTTGTTGATTCTTATATATGGCGATGGTCTTTCCTTGATACTCCATATGTATAGAATCGTACTACCTTATTTCATTTAAAATGGCTCACATTTTTATACTTCATACTTTCTTGGTTGTAAGTATATGTTAGAGATTGTGATTTTTTAAAGGCTATTAGCTCAAGTTGGAAGAGCATGTGCATTTTGCACAAAGATGTGGGTTCGATTCCCATATAGTCTATGGAAAAAATTTTATGTAGTGAATGAGATTAATATGTAAAATGGTTTATAATAAAAAAAAAATGGCTAATATGTAAAATTCAAATCTCTAAATTGAGACGGGGGTAGTAGTTCGTCTCAAACTCTTGAGACGGAAAATTATTTATTCCATCTCTAATTTGAGACGGAACTTGAAATCCGTCTCAAATCATTAGAGACGGATATTACAATTCCGTCTCTAATAAATTTGAGATGAGCTGTTTGGAGACGGAATATGATCCGTCTCTAATCCGTATCTAATTGCAGTTAGAGACGGATTTCCTTCACAAATTTCCGTCTCTATTTAGCTTTTTTCTTGTAGTGTAAAGTGAATGATAATTTGTTCTTATCCACGTCAATCCCACCAATCCACCATGTCTTTTCATCTTTCCCTTGGCCTTCTCAACTTACTCTACTATTCATCTTCCTCCTGTGTCTGATAAAACCGATCAATTCTGATTTCTGAGTCTTCGGACGTTTCTAGCTCCTTTCACATTTCCTCCTTTTCCCTTTTTCATCTTCCTATTTTCCCCTTCGCTTGCAATCCTCTGACTGTTGGTATGCATTAATTGAAATTAAGCCCCTCTAATCACTCCCAAAATTTAACTCAAAAATTCTAGGAATCAATAATGAAGGTATGTTCTTCCTCCCTTCTTGACTCATCTTTTGACAAATTTATGTGAAATTTAGATTATGTTTGTTCAAATTAAGATTCCAAAGTCAAATGTAATTCCATACTCCCAATCCAATTGCTACAGTTGCATCGTTTATTTTACTTTATTTTATATTTTGTGTGAATTTCCGACTCATCTATTGACATGTATGTTGCTTTGCTTCAGACTCATCTATTTTCATATAGTTGCCAAGACATGTTGCTCATTGAAGGTAAGTTCCATGTATATTTGATCCACAAAAGTAGTTTTGCTGCTAGATTTTAAATTTTTGTTTCAGCCTCACAAGTAAGCTATATAGGCTCTTCTTCTTGCTTTGATTCCAAGAGTAGTTTTGATATTGCATCTGTACACATATTTGATCTCTAAATTATTATTTGTATCAAACTATGATTGTGATTTTTGGGTAATCGACTATTAACTACTACATATGAGCATGTCTCCAATTGGAATTTTCTTTTAGAACCTTCCATGTAATTATGTTGATATGGCTGAATTTATTTATTTGCTTCAATGTTGTAATCGGAAAATTGGGGTAAAATACATTTATACTCGATTTATGTAAAGAATTTGGGAGGAATATGGAGTTCAGGCTCTATTTGATTAGGATGTGCGAAATTGGGATTCTCAATATTGTGTGTGTGGTGGTGTTCTTTGTTGAGTGTCGTTTGCGGTTTGCATATAAGAAAATGGAGTACCAATAGTAATGTTTCATTCTTGATCGAACACCACATCATCTTGGCAGTGCTAAACTAATTATTTAATACTTCAAAGAGCCTTGGACAAAGTTTGATATGGTAAGGCTAAAGGCTACACGGCAATAAGCCACATGATTCCACTTTTAATTAGTTTTTCCTATTAAATCCACCCTCGGTATATTTATGTTGGTTTCGGTGCAGTACTGGTTCAATGGAAGCATCGTACATGTTCTAGGATTCATTTGATTCATGCGTGTGAAGAGATGAGAGAAGCAGTGGTAAGGCTTACTGGTAAGCTCGCCATCTCACAACCTAAGCACCTGTTATATGATCGATTGGGTCCAACACTTATTGATGAAGATATGATTTCATCCTAATTGTCTGCCAATGAATGGCCTTTTAAAGAGCAGGAGCTTAAGGCTCTTAAGGTTCGCCGCGCCCGCATTGTCGAAGAGTTGGAGCAGAAGAAAGGGTATTGTTTTGGTGCTGATTATAATTGGGTTGTGAATTCCAGCTTTATTTTCGGTTATATATATGTGCACTGAAGTTGTCATCTTTACGTGATTGTGTGTGTGTGTGTGTGTGTGTGTGTGTGTGTGTGTGTGTGTGTGTGTGTGTGTTGAAATTTGGTTGTGGTATGTTGGTTTAGTTCTGTTTGCGAGCTCCAATGTTGTGATGTTAGTGTTAATGTTTTTCTACTTGCGACCAACATTGTATTGAAATTGGAATTTGATGTTTTGGTTCATTTTCGGAGACGTGTGTTTTCTTTTTGGGAGTGTTTGTGAAAGCGCGTAAGAACAATAAACACGTAGAAGAATAGGAAAGCGCGTAAGAACCGCCACATTACTCGGCGGTCCGCAGAACACGGCGCGGTCCGCGGGACCAACTCGCGCGCTCCGCGGCAAGTGTTCTGCTGCTCCCCTTCTTCTCTTCTTGCGCGACCTGCCATGCCTCGAGCACGGTCCGCGATACCTTCGACATTTGAGCTTGTTGATTAACAAAATCCAACAAGAATATCAGTAGGACAATCTTTGTTCATTTCTTAGTAATTGAACCAATATTCTGATATTTCAGGTGCTCACTTCCGTCGCCAATATTCGGTAAGCATGCCAGCTGGTGAATCCAGCTATTAACTACACGATCAAGTTTTTATTGTTATTGGAGATTTCTTAAGATATTAATCATTTATATGTTTTTGTTTCGGTTGGTTTATCTGCTTTTGTTTCGAATTACACATAGTTGTAACCTCATATATTTTTTTTTTTTTTTTTTTTTGAGAGGAAACGTTCTAAGACTATTATTCCAAACTTGCAGCTATAAAATCAATAGCTGCTAGATCAAGTACAGATTCAGGACCACTGTCCACCCAAACCCGAGCCGAATACTCAATCGGACTTAAGTGAGCAGCCTCATGGGCGACCTTATTACCACTACGACGAACATGACTAAACGTACACGACCTAAATCTACTGGAAAAATTGAAATCATCTAAAACTGCTAGACCGAAATGACTAGTAGCAAAATTCCTATTTTTAAGAGCATTAATCAGACCAAGCAAATCCGACTCCAGTATAACATCTTCACATCCCCGCTGCCAAGCTATTTGGAGACCAAACTCCGCCGCTCTTGCCTCCACAACGTCCGGTTCCCATCGCGCCTTTACTTGTCTGCACCCCACACTGCTAACATGCCCGTTCTCATCCCTCACCACCACCCCCATTCCCGACCTCGCATCCCCCAACACAGCCCCATCTGTATTAACTTTCACCACTCCCGCCTCTCGCGGTACCCACTTCACCCCACCGCAGCCTGCCCCTCCCCCTGCCATCTTCCGCCTTCCACCATCATTGGCCTCGGCATAAGCTTCAAAATAGTTCCTGGCCCTCTCCACCACTCGACTTATATCAGTTTCACCTTTATCATGAACCTCCTCGTTCCTTGCTAGCCAAATCGACCACGCCACCATGAATCGAAGCAGCCCTCTTCTGCCCTCATTCTGCTCGCTCCATCGATCCACTAATTCCCTACCTAATCGACATGCCTCCCACTCCTCGGTCTCCTCCCCAAACTCCTCCCATACCCCCCTAACCTTCGGGCAGACTACAAGAGCGTGTATCTCGCTTTCTTCCGCTAACCCACATCTTGGACACAGAACATCAGCATTTTCGATTCGCCTTTGGATATTAGTGCGCGTCGGCAGCGCTCCCTTGCATAATCTCCACACGAACACTCTCACCTTCGGCGGTAATGCCAATTTCCACAACCTGCTCCACCAGCTTCCCTTCTCAAACCTAACACTACACCCCTCACCTCTCTTCTCCATACACAGCCTCTGCCTCACATATTGGTAGCCCGACTTTACACTATATTCACCATCCCTACTATAGTGCCACACCAATCTATCAACATCCCCATTCGGTGCTAGTGGAATACTAAGTATCTCATCAGCTTCGAACCACAATAGACACCTACGGACCTCACTCTCCTTCCAAATTCGGAGATCTTCATCAATCCACCCCGCAACCTTCAAGTCCCTCTCCCCCCTCCTAGGCGAGACAATCTTAAAGGTAGGGCCTCTCATCGTCCACCTATCTTCCCACACCTTCACAAGCTTCCCGTCACCAATCAGCCACCGACATCCTCCCTCCAACGCTCCTTTTACCCCCACAATACTTCTCCACACGTAACTCGGGTGATTACCCGTAGTAGCCTCCAGAAAAGTACAATTCGGGAAGTACCTTGCCTTTAGTAAAACACTGGCCAACGAACCCGGGTGTGTTAAAACTCTCCACGCTTGCTTCATCAACATCGCCTCATTAAACGCCTCAATATGCCTAAACCCCATACCCCCCTCCATCTTAGAATAACACATCTTCTCCCAAGCCACCCAGTGAATCTTACGTTCACCCTCACGAGCCCCCCACCAAAACCGAGACATCATGGAATTCAATTCATTACAAAGACTACCCGGAAGTTTAAACAGTCCCATATGGTAGGTAGGAATCGCCTGGGCCACATCCTTGATTAGGATTTCTCTACCTGCAAAAGACAGTAAACTTCTTTTCCATCCTTGCAATTTCTTTCACACCCTCGCTTTTATCACATTAAAAGCTGCTCGCCGATTACGACCCACAGCCCCTGGCAAACCGAGGTAACGCTGGTGAGCCTCGACCACCCTTGCCTCAAGCAACCCTGCAATATTTTTGGTGGTCATGTGCCATTTTTCAGAAAACAAAATGCATTAAAGTGTATAGAAGTAAGATTTGGAGTCTGAACTGTAGGGAGAAGTTGCAAAATGCATTAAAGTGTATAGAAGTAAGAATTTGAGTCTGAACTGTAGGGAGAAGTTGCAGAATCACCAACAAAGGATTTAACAGTAGCCAGAAGTGTACTTAGGTCTCCTACATAATAAACTCTCATTTTTAACCTCCAATACATAAACCAATCTTACAAGTAGTTCTGTTTTTCAATCCTTTTATTGATCCGTCATTTGTTTTTGGTCTCATGTGTGTTTTCGTTCGGAAATTTGGTTTATTTATTCTCACATACGCTCTCCTTCGTAGAGCACTTCATGATGCCACTTTGATATTTCTTCTCTTAGATAGATTCAGCCGAGTTAATCAAACTCTAAACTCATGGATTTAGTTAATCTGAATTTTTCGGGGTGTGTATAGTATCGGGTTAGCCGTAAAACTTTTACCATTTTGTTCTTCATTTAATCTCTTTTCACACAAAAATATGTAGTTTGCTCTGTTTGTGATAATATGTTAAATTATATTTATTTCTTCAATGTTTAGCTAATTTGAAACTAGGAGCGATTTCAGAATGCAATGACACTAATATATTGTTTCGGATTGTGTTTGTAGGGTAATGAACCAATGAAAGTTGTTTGTGATAATATCAATTGATGAACGATCAACTTTTATAGGGTGGAGGAAAGGAGCTCAGGCGTGAATTATGTATGTTTTGGTATCTCTCTGTTTCTCTTTTAATTTGACCGTCCCCAAGTAATTTCATTAATAACTCTAATATATTGCTATCTAATTATTAGAAATTTATGGTATGGGAATATAGTCTTAAATGAGATTAGACTATCGAATCAATTCAGTTCTTAGTTGATAGTCAATGATGAATAACTCCATATATGTTGGGATTGCTTAGGTTATATGATTTGTACTACTGTAATTGTGGTTAACTTCTTGCTTACTAATTCCCCATATTGACTACAATGCATTGTAGGAAAAAGGGGATCAACAGTGTGCCTATAGTTTGGTTGTGCAATGAACCCAATCATTGAGTGAATTGATTTTTTTTTTTCATTTTATATGGGATTTTGCAGAGTTCTGTAGTTTTTGTTCAAAAAGCTTGAATAATTTTCATAAACTCATTGTAGCCTTTGAACCAAACCAATTCACTTATTACCGACTTCATAGATGACCTTCCAACGCTCAATTACTATAGTTAGGTAGCCATGCAACATATTTCTCAAACTTATAGATGACCTTCTAGCTTAGAAATAAAAATTGATACATGGTTGCCATTCTTACGTCAATCAATTGATGAGATAACGTTCATTAAATTTCTCAAAAAGCTTTGTACTGCTGTTGGTATCAGGCGGACACTCTAAATCTAGAGGGGGGGGGTGAATAGAGTGTTTGAGGGAATTCGAGTAATTGACCCTAATTTTACAACTTTTTCGCACTTTGAAAATGATAGACAAGGGACCAATAAGTGAGAACAACGTATGGAACAGTGTATATGTGACTGTTCCCAAGACAATGGAGCGATAAGATGAAAGTCACACGGAACAATGTATGTGAGACGGTTCCCTGTGATACGGAAATAAAGCAGTAAGATTTACCGTTGTTCGACCTTACCTCAAGGTCTACGTCAACCCTAACCTAATCTTCAATAATCCACTATTATAAAAAGAGTAATACAAGCATCAATCTACGTTGGTACCACAAGAACTAATTGACGTTCTTACCACAAGAACCTCTACCCAAATATCTACCACAGATATTGAGACTCTACCTGCAACACTCTTAAGAAAATTAAGATTACAAAAGAATAGTTATCTCGATAAGCTTCTCAAAAGCCAGGAGGGATACAATAAGCCCTAAATCAAGATGACGCACTAGGAACTTTGTTTGCCTTGATGAAATACTGTTTAAGCTCAAAACATTTTAATCTCAAGGTGCATGCGTAAATAAAACAATACGTTCAATGCTGCATATATAGTAGTGGAAACATTATAAAACTGATAAGGCAAGAATCGCCTAAAGATAGAGGTTTCAAAATAAAAGATATTATTTTCAAAGATAAAAATCCATTTTGGAAAACTTATCTTCAAGGATGAAATAAATACCTCTTTGAAAGGAGAACAACTAAAGATAGGTTATATCTTTAATATATGAAAATATTCTTTAAACAAATTACGTATCTTTGAGAAAGATAGTTTTCTTGATAAATCACGTATAAAGAATATTTGAATCTCACTGCATAGGAACAGCGTATTGAACACAGACTATGAGTCTGTTCCTTGCTCCCTTGCTCTGTTCCCAATTCTGTTTCTTCATGGCAAATTTATTTCAAAGTGTATCAAACAAGATTAATACAATAGATCTATACCGACTAAACCCGATGTTCTTCACGTCTCTTGTAAGTTCCACGATACTTGTAGTTGTTCCATTGAAACTCAATTCACCATGGTCGTTGAATCCTGTTCGTATAAATAAATCAACAACTTAAAAAGTATTAGATCATAAGGTTAGTTCAATAAGCACAATAACCAAATCTATCTATATAATAATATTAATAGGCTAACATAAAAGTTTCGCTAATCCTACGTGGCATGTTGAGAGTGATTTAGCTACGGTCATCACCTTATGTGACAGTCCCTTAAATAAAATAAATAACATCTTTTCATATGCCTCATTGAACGTTTCAACACTTCAACTTCTTCAAAATAATAATTTTTATTATTCAAATCATTATTAATCTTCATAATGGTATTAAATATTGTCTCTTGGCTTTCCGTCTGCCAAATTTGTCAGTTACACGTTAGTTTAAGGTAGTATATATACCGCAATTATTTGTTTGAGGTTGGTAAGAAAAGAATGCATGTCATAGATGAAAGGCATGTTGAAAGAGAGAAATTATGTTAGGAAATTAGATATAAAGATAGTGGTGTCGATAATTTTCTCTTACAAGAGTAATATTAGCATCGTTTAGTAAATTTACGAATCAATTATAACTAGATTTTAGGTATTGTATGTGTTTGTTCATCTATTAAATAAAACAGTCTAATATTTGTGTTTGTACTCTCAAATAATCATTGTCTGTAGATTGGTATACATATGGTTATTTATGCTACTCATATTGTTATATTAAAATTTGGTCATTTGATCAATTATATTTTCCATTGCAATTGAAAAAGTATGTATGATTCATCATTCTCAGTTAAGAGAACCATATCAAAATATAACAATAATTCATTCAAGAACTTCTCCAAAAAAATTAAACATATATATTTCCTTTTCAGTAATAAGTTATTAGAGGAGTGAATTGATGAGATATATATTTAATTGTTACTTTCTACAATTCTTTGGTTCATAATAAAAATGAAATTATTTCATCACTTAAAACAAATTAATAAGTTTATATTACTTAATAGATCTCATCACCTAACTAAGACATGCACAGAATGATTAGGCTTAGAATTAATAACTTAATAACTAAATATTAGTAGGCTAACAAAATAGTTCCACCAATACCACGTGGCATGCCCAGAATGATTAGGCTTAGTTGTCTTAAGTTTGATTCAATGTCATCAGCTTACGTGTCAATCTCATGTTAAATTAGATGAATAACATCTCTTGAGCTACCTTTTCGAGAGTTTATAAAGCACCTCCACTTCTTTAAATTTAATTATCATAATATTCATTATTCAAATAATTACTCATGATCTTAATAGTGGTATTAAATATTGTGTCTCTTGGATTTTCGTTTGCCAAATTTGTCAATTACATGTTTGATCGACATGCTATATATACCTGAGTTGTTTGTTTGAAGTTAGTTAGTAAAAAATGCACGTCATACATGAGCGGTATGTCCAAAGGGAGAAATGAAGTTACGAGAGGAGAGATGAAACTGGTAGTGTAAATAATTGTCTCTTACAACAATTTAGAGGGATATTGACAACTTTTAGTGATTTTCTGTAACAATCGTAGTCAGATTTTATGTAATATATATGTTTATACATACTTACAAATTATTGTTATTTATAAATTAAGATAGAAATTATTTCAACTTATTATGTTGTACTAAAAGTCTTTTTATAATGAAAGTTGATATTGTACCCAAGACGTTAATCACTCATGAAGTAACCAAATGACTTTAATATTCTTACGCATAACGTACTCATTAATATGCTTATTAATTATTTTTTTTAAAAAAATTTGGCTTCAAATTATGGGTGTGTTTGGCCAAGCTTCTGAAGTGTTTCTGGAGTGTTTCTGGGTCCTAGAAACTGAAAACTGGCCAAACACCCAAAACTGAGAAACTGTTTCTGGTTTCTGAGAAGCACTTCTAGTGTAAATTTGTTCTTCAGAAGTAGAAGCTCCAATTTGGGGCTTCTCCTCCATAAACTGTTTCTGAGAAGTAGTTCTGCAGAAGTTGGAGCTTGGCGAAACAGGCCCTATATAACGAACTCTATTTTGTTAACCCTGGTCCCTTTTCTCACCCTGCTTACACAATTTCAAGAAAGATACACAAACAAGATATCAAGAATTTAACAATAATGTTTACGTGCGAGTTCAGATTATACATGTGGTACTTTCTTAGGTCAGAAACCTAACTTTTGGTGAAATTGACGCAATGATAGCTAGATAACGCAAAGTTACTAATAGAAATATCTACAATTTTCACTTGAAAGGAAGAAAAAAAATAGACCCGTGATTTCACGGGTACAAAAACTAGTTATTAACCTTAATCATGCAACAGTATTTGTTATCATCAAAATTGGAAACCCAACAAATTCCCCCTTTTTGATGATGACAAATATGTGTGTCAAACTTTCACAAAAATCATTCAGAGAGCAAAGCATAAAGACATAGATGTAGACAATGGTCATTAGCAAGTATGAAGCTCAAAGGTCAGTAGCAAACATGAAGCTCAACAATTTGGTACTGACATAAACTGCCGAAAACTCAAGAAGAACTCTAATCATCATAAACTTAGAGATAGAAAGTTTGCACAAATTTTCCCCCTTTTGACACCATCAAAAAGGTCAAGACTGCACAAGAGAGTATGCGAGTCCAACACCACAAATGCGAATTGAATTAAGTCGAGTAGACAATAGAAACCAAATAGCTCAAGCAAAATTGTAATTAATCTATGTCTACCCAAAACCGGGTCACAAAATCCTCAAAAACATAACAGCGTTAGCATGAGAGTGTATCAAACAGTCAGCAAAAGAGAGAACAACAACAAATGATCAAGGCTGGGCTTGTGGTGTTTAGAAGGGAGAAAGGATCAGCGATGGAACAAATGAGGGAGTTGTGGGAATAAGGTGCATAAATGAGCAAACTCATCAATTTCATGGGACCAGTGGCGGGAATAGTGACACTTCAACATAGGAACAGTGCTGGGAAGAGGTATAGGTTCAGTGTTCTCAACAAGAACATGTCGCATCAACATTAGAACAGCATGAGTAGCGATAACCACCATCAACATTAGTTATTTGCCAAACTTGCACCAACTGTAACCATCAACTCATTAATCGAAGAGACCAACACCAACCAACTTGTCTTCCAAACCTTTTGTGAATCGAGCTTGCCTCCTGGATAATGAATGCAAAATGTTCCCCCTCAAAAGAATCAGTGATGAATGCATCATTGAGCAATCACCTCTTCTATGAATTTATCAACCATATTCCCCCTCATAATCATCCTCATTTCTTCTTCATTCTTCACTTATTGTCAATCACGATCAATTGACAACATGGGAACAGTGATGGGACCAGGACCATAAACAGATGCTGGAACAGTGTAAGGAACAGATGACGGAATAGTGGTTTTAGCAACAATATTCAATATTGTTGTCCTTCGTGGGTAGTAGAACCAGCAATCCAGAATTCGAATCTCTTCCCTTTGTCAGATTTCCCCGAGACCAAGCCAAGATTTGCTCCTCTTTCTCAGAAGAATCATCTTATCTTTCACAAGTTTCCACAAAAGTTTCATCAGCACTATGAGTATTTTCGTCCTCATTATTTTCAGTTGGCACAGCTTCTTCTAGTTTTGCCGTACGTTTCCTCGTCGCTAATTGATTTGAGCGACGTTTAGGACCAGAACTAGGACCAGGTGCACATTTGCTTCTTTTGGAGATTGTGAAGATGAAATTGTGCATCCCTTTTATTCATGTAAAAACATCTTGGAGGTCTTCTTTGGTTAGGAGTCTGTTTTCCTTTTTTTTTTTTCTTTTTTTTCCATTCTTTCCTTTTTGTGTGTGTGTGTGTGTGTGTGAAAAACAGCTCCTCTTTTGTAATACTTCCCTTTACGAATTATTGTGATGATCTTGCTTCATGAAACCTTCCAAACCAACACATATAAGATCTTTCCACCATATCAGCTGCATATTTTTGACTTGTGATCCAAGTTACCCATATCCTCTGAATATTCACTTTGCAATCCGCACGTTGCTCATAAGACCACTATTGCAAAAGACTCATAAAGAGTTTGGGAACAGGCGAGGGAACAACAACTGTAAGGTCTACGTCCACCCTAACCTAATCTTCAATAATCCACTATTATAAAAAGAGTAATACAAGCACCAATTTACGTTCTTACCACAAGAACTAATTGACGTTCTTACCACAAGAACCTCTACCCAAATATCTACCACAGATATTGAGACTCTACCCGCAACACTGAAAATTAAGATTACAAAAGAATAGTTATCTCGATAAGCTTCTCGAAAGCCAGGAGAGATACGATAAGCCCTAAATCAAGATGACGCACTAGGAACTTTGTTTGCCTTGATGAAATACTGTTTAAGCTCAAAACGTTTTAATCTCAAGGTGCATGCGTAAATGAAACAATACGTTCAATGCTGCATATATAGCAGTGGAAACATTATAAAACTAATAAGGCAAGAATCACCCAAAGATAGAGGTTTCAAAATAAAAGATATTGTTTCCAAAGATTAAAATCTGTTTTGGAAAACTTATCTTACAGGATAAAATAAATACCTCTTTGAAAGGATAATAACCAAAGATAGGTTATATCTTTGATATATGGTAAAATCAGTTTTATGAAAATATTCTTTAAACAAATTACGTATCTTTGAGAAAGAGAGTTATCTCTCAAATTGGTGTGTGAACTTTTCACAATTAACGAAATTGGTGTGTGGAACTTTGCTTTGATGGTTTTGGTGTCTCTGTTACCTTCCGTTAGGTTTGCCGTCAGTTCGACATGACGTGTCGAATGTCGGTGGATGCATACTGCATTCATCTTCCTCAAATCTATCATCCCCAATACAATTTTCAACCTTTAGGTTTTTAACTACCCAGATCAATCAATATTTCCCAATTCTCATCTTCCGCAAAAAATTCAACTAATCGGGTACCATTGATTACGATGTCGGAATTTTGTTAAAGATATTGAAAGCAATCGGAATGAGCAAATTATTAAGAAATTTTGGGGGAAGATCGTTGATTCAACCTATGGTTGGTGCCAATGGTAAAGAAATTGGGGGATTTTGTTACAATTTGATGGTTGAGCAGCATCCCCAAATAAAACCCAGAAAATCCCAAATCAAAACCAGTAAATTCCCAAATAAAACGCAGAAAAATCCCTAAATCAAACCAGTAAAATTCCCAAATCAAACCCAGAAAAATCCCTAAATCAAACCCAGAAAAAATTTCCGAATCAAACCCAGAAAATTTTGCCAAATCACAACTTTCAATTTAAACAAACAATAAAAAAGAGAAAATTGAGAGTGGTAACAAGCCATGGACAGGGGCGGTTGCGGCGGTGGAGCGAAGTGATGTTGAGGAAGTTGAAGATGATGAAGACCGTTGATGATAACGAAAATGTGATGAATTTTGTGATGAAGATGAGCCGTGAAGAGGATATTGAATATGAAAACGAAGATGATGAATTTAGGATGAAGATGATAAAGAATTTGTGATGATAGCGGTGAAAAGGCATAATGAGGAGAGAGAAGAGAATAAGGAGACAAATAACCAAGTTAACTGATGGAAGGAGACAGAGACACCAAATCCATCAATAAAAGTTCCCACACACCGATTTCGTTAATTTTGGAAAGTTCGCACACCGTTTTGATAGATAACTCTTGAGAAAGATAGTTTTCTTGATAAATCACGTATAAAGAATATTTGAATCTCACTGCATAGGAACAACGTATTGAACACAGACTATGAGTCTGTTCCATGCTCTGTTCCCAATTCTTTTTCTTCAAGGCAAATTCATTTCCAAGTGTATCAAACAAGATTAATACAAGAGATCTATACCGACTAAACCCGATATTCTTGACGTCTCTTGTAAGTTGCACGATACTTGTAGTTGTTCCATTGAAACTCAATTCACCATGGTAGGTGAAACCTGTTTGTATAAATAACTCAACAACTTAAAAAGTATTAGATCATAGCGTTAGTTCAATAAGCACAATAACCAAATTATTAACCTTAATCATGCAACAGTATTTGTTATCATCAAAACCGGAAACCCAACAACTGCACATTTAATTATTTACATCACAAAGATATTTGTTGTATATGAAGTTATCTTAGCCTATACGGCTATACGTTCTTATGTTCTCATTAATCTTTGTGCTAATGTCTGTGTACATGACTACAAGTCTTACTTAGATTGTTTCGTGTATATCATCTCCTTCCTGAGTTTCTATTTTCTACAAATAATTGTGTGCTATACTCAAACTATGGTGAGATCATTCTGCCTAGAGTCGGAAAGGTGAATGGAGTGCAAAGATTGTGTTAGAAGTTGACTTCAGAGTTCGGACTCATGTTCAAGGTCACAATGACATTGCATATGCATGAACAATGTTAATGGTCAATAAAGAGGTTATCAAAGTAGCGAGCAAAGTACACAATTCTTCATAAGTTATTATTTAGAACTTTTAATTTTTTAGCCTCTAATGATTCAATGACATTTCTGATTGACTGTAAACACTACTCCGTATATTAATTACCAGTCTAAGATGAACATATGTAATATTCTATATCAAGATGTTAATGTTTTTTTTTTCATTACGACAATTATATTGCTATAAATTTAATCAAATTTTTATATTCCAATATGATGTAATTTTAGTATGATGTCTTATATACTTTTGCCCGCATAGCGTGCATTGCAAAGCTTGTTTTAATAAGGTAAACCAAAAGTATATAAAAACCCAAATAAATACTACTCAGACAATTTAACCAATTGCATTGTTCAATAATTGTATAATAATTTACCGTGATTATGACGGACGAGATTCCTAACGATTTTTTTGAGGTAAGAATGAATTTTCCAGATTTCATAAGGTGACAACCGCCGCAATCAATGCCTAAGCGAGACTGTCGGCCAGCGTGGGCGACACCCTTTGAGAGGGTGTCGACTGCCATGGGCGGCACCTCATCTCGTGTATTGACAGTTATCAAACCAAAACAAGAAGAAGATAGTAAGAGGTGGCAGGTGTGAATCAGAGAAGACAGCTCACAAATCCAAGAAAACAACAAAATGAAGCTCATTAGGCCCTTTCTAGAGCTAATAAGAGTGTTGCAGCTTCAAATGCAAGGTCTCAATCTCAATGTCATAGGCAACATTTATCAATGCACAACAGGGGCTACGAGAACTACACATACCCTAGTGAATTTTCCACACCTGCTACTGTAAGTGTTGTAAATGACTTGGAATTTCTTCTACATATCAATCATTATATAGGATTTTGACGATTTTGCATTAACATTTAAATTTGTTCTACACCCTCCGTCTCCCTTTAAACACCCCATACCCAATTGAGGAGAGTGTACACACTAATCAGTTAATTCACCAAATAACTTTTCTGGAATTTTGATCAACCGATTTGAGTGTACACCCTCATCAACACCGGTGTATTTTGGGTATGGGGTGTTTAAAGGGGGACGGAGGGAGTATATAGATGCGCCCACACAAGAGGAATATTGCAGTGTTCGTGACGTTGAAGGCGAACAAATTAAACATTGCAGTCAGTTTCTACAATGACAACTCTAACACTTAACTTATCACATGCGAGCTCTAGTTCAACACCACAACCCTCAATTCTTGACACAAGGGGCATATCTTCCATTTCAAGACAAACATTATTGAATTGGTAATGTTTTCTTTTTAAAAGTACTTTGAACCCAGTTGTATTTAATTCTTTTTTATACAAATCTATTACTAAATGTCACAAATTTTGCATCGGGAACATGCGCAAAATAGAGCTGCTGATGTAGGGCAAGAAACTAAGGTAACTAATGATGAACCTGATTAGTCTAGTGATCAAGGGTTATGTTTATTTCTTGTGTTACTTAGGCTAACTTGGATTCGGGGGTGCTTCTATGCCCAAATTCCATATTTACAACTTAGAAATTAGGTCACAATAGCAGATGGAGGTTATGTGATAATTTGTTAGGGCTGTCAGCTTAGTTGTAGAATTAGTTTAATTATGATGTATTAGTAATTAAGTTCTTTATCCTAATTAGCTAGTACTCGTAGAAATTATGCAGCTAGTTTAATTAAAACTTGTTGTAATTAGTGCAAGTATATTAGCTTAAAATACAATCGCACATGGCCAGAATTTTGGCGCCAGAAGACTTATTGCAATCAGAGGAAATTAGGTGAAGGAAGCAAAGAAGACTTAGCCTAAAGAAAAGCTTTTTATTGATATTTCTGCCAGCAACAGCTTTGGGAGGAATAACCTTGTTTTCTATAGCTTCCCTTTAACATACATTTTTATGTTCTTTTGTATAAAAAAGTCGAGCTACTTGATTGTACTAAGGGTTATATATACCCTTCTCCTTGTACTCAGAAAATTTTAAAAAAACAGAGTAGGAGTGAATCTTTTTCATTTGATGCGAGAAGCATTAACAATCAGCTTTCAAAGGGTGGATAGCATCTCAAAGAGAGTGGATTAATCCTGAGTGATAGCTAATTGGTATATGGCTAATTTGTCCCCTTTATCATGTGATTCTTGTCCTCCCGTCTCCTACTTTTGATGATTGTATAGATGTTTTCTCGCTCTTTTCATAGATGTCTTTGGCTCGGCTAAATTCAATGTCATTTTGCAAATTCTAGTGCATTTCCTATTTTGTACGAGAATCGGGTTCTGCGGTGTGCTTTTGGCTTTTGTAGGGACACCTACGAGCCATGTTGGAGCGGAACCCGAGGCATTGGAGAGTCAAAGAGCGGAGATAGGTTTTAGAGCGGGACCCTAGGCATGGGAATCGAGAGTAAGGGACGATGATATAAGTTTGGAAGCAAAGAGAAGGCAAACACAGAGTTGAAGACTCTTCGCGCAAGGGGGTAACTTCAAACGGTCATATCTCAAGTTTTAGAGCAGATATTGAGATAAATAGAGTTGCAGATGAAATTTTATCTCGTTAGCTTTCCAATGATATATTATAAGCCCAATTTGGCCAAGAAATGAGTGAGATATGGCCTTCCAAAGTCAAGTGCGCCCGCCAGTTTTGGCCGCTCGGCCGTACGATCGCCGAGCGGATGGCCGAGCGTATAACCATTAGAGAGCATCCCGCCGAGTGCACATCCACTTGGCCGAGCGGTTGGCTCCACTCGACGAGTGGATTTATCCACTTGGCGAGCGACTGGCCGAGTGGAAGCTCAGATTTCGCCATTTGACACGTTTTCCGTTTTGTCTTTTGCACAACTATATATACTCACCTACCACTAATGGTGTATCAACTTTTCATTATTCTAGATATTTTTTTGGTTTATTTCAAAGGGGATGTAGAACTCTCTCTCTCTCCTAGTTTTGTAACTTTGGTTTCTCCACCATTTCAATTAGTTGAAGATTTTCATAACAATTCTCAAGTTTCATTATTAATACAATTCAAGTCTTATTTCATTCACCTCCTCCTTTTGTCACTTTTATTTGGGTAACAATTATTTCTCCCTTTTACTTATTGTCATTTATCTTGTTTTAATTATTGTTAATTCATGTTTATTAGTCAATTAATTAGATTTGTCTTTCAAGTTTGAATCTCTACGCAATTCTCATGTTAAGTATCATGTATACGGTTCTATTAATTGTGATTAGTGTTAGTTTAGCAATGTGTGAGTAGTTTCTATAACTAGGGGTGGGGTTAATGGGTTAAAGTTGTGAACTTTATGTTTAGGGGAGTTGTTTAATGGTTATTACTTGCAAAGCATGCTACTTTATCACCTTGTCTAATGTTTTAACAATTGGTAAACATAGATGACGATCTATTTTACTTATTATTGTTTTTTAATCAACATGGGAGACTTGAGATTGAAATTGGCGAATTAGACTTGGAGTTATTGATTAATTGCATGAGGCTGAATTAATTAGTAATTAGGCCTTGTTAATGGCTTGAGAGAGGATTAACCCCCTCCATTTGACCTTGAAAACTTGTTAGTGCGCATGATTAGGCTCAATTCAACCCCTAAACTAAAGACCTAAGCTTTACACTCGTGAATCTCTTTAACCCCTAGTGCCCGTCATTATTTATAAAAACTTCCGTTTTCATTAAATTAGTTACTAGTTTGTTTGTTTGAATTGTTGGTTGGTAGAACATAGTTAATAGTTTAGACTAAATAATTAGTTCTTGATTTGATTAGACTAAAATTAGAACATTATTGATAAGACAATTACCCTCCGTCCTCGTGGATACGACCCTAGCTATACTAGGATGATTAGACCCGCTTAGGCTAGTTTTAGGCGTGTCAAATTTGGCATCGCTGCCGGGGACGGTGTTGTTTAGTGATTGATATCGATTTTTGTTTAGTTTTAGGACTAATCTTTGTTACTTGTTTTGTGCTTAATTTTGGGAATGACTTTACTTTCAAATGTTATTTGATTCCCTTCCCAAGTGCACTAGCAATAGTGTGCTTGCATTTTATGCTTGTGGTTGTTTGTTGGTGTGAAGATTTTTAATGAGGCTCGTCGATCATATATTTCCCAATATTTCGGCGACCGAGCCTCTATTAACCATGACACTTTTGAAGCAACGGATTTTCAAATTAACCCCGAACTTATACTCCTTAGTCAACAAGATGCTTTTGGGGGTTCAACACTACAAGAAAACAGGTGATTTGCGACCAAATTATTTAGTCGCAAAGTTGGTCGCTAAACGCTGTTTGGTCGCAAAATCGATTTTGCGACCAATTAGCGACTAATGAAAATTTGGTCGCAAAGTGGCCAGTCGCTAATTCAGTTGGCCGCCTGGTTGGTCGCTAATTTGAAACCAAACAGAATTGGTCGCTAATTTGCGACCAACACTATCTTGGACGCTAATTAGCAACCAAACCCTTGGTAGCACATTTAGCGACCAAAGTGAAAATTGGACTCTGATTAGCGACCAAATTTTGATCAATTTTGGGTTGAGAGGGCGGCCCAATATTTCACTATATATCATCAGCAGTAGTGCAGTACACCACACATCACATTCATACCCAAATATGTACCATTCACCATTCACCAGCTTTCATACCAATATACTAGATGTCCCAAAAGGCCCAACTTTTATTGACATAAAAAACCAAAATACAACCACCAATAATACTAAAAATAAGAAAACTTATTACAGTTTAAATTCTTCAAGATCTTCAACTCTTGAATTTCATTTCCTCATCTTCAACTCAAATCCTCAACTTCAAGTGACCCAAGTTTTTCATCAAGAAAACTTTCGCCAGATCTGAAAATTAAAGGGCATAAAAATTAGAGGAAAGTAATCTAATCCCACATAAAATCAATCCCAACATCGAAAAGAAAAAAAAAACGAGAAATGCAAGAAAATGATTTGTGCGATTGGATCTATGTTGGGAATAACCCAGAAAACTTTTTAAGTAAAAAAAAAAACATGGTGATTAGATCTACATACAAAGTAAAATCAAGAAATTATATATTTTATTTTGATATTTATCATTCATAAAACGAACCACAAAAATTATGACTAAATTATCGTGAATCACAATGAAAAAGACAAAAACAAAAGATGGGAAACACGGATCTAACTTGTATTCACAGAACCACTAATCTTCAAGCAAATTAAAGGGGTGTAGGCCAAGATGTAGAAACCAAGCTTCAAATGATATATGAAAATATAGAGAGGAAGAACCAAAAGAAAGGAGAGAGAAGCAGGAGGCAGTAGGAGTTTTGGAGAGGAAGAACTATAGAAATAAGAGAGAAGCAGGAAAGGAGTAGGAGTTTTGGAGAGGAGAGAAGCAGGAGGATTTTTTTTTTTTGAAATAAGAAGCATGAGGATTTTTGGAGAGGAAGAACGAAATAAATGAGAGAGAAGCAGGAAGGGAGTAGGAGTTTTGGAGAGGAGAGAGAAAGTAAGGGAGAGAGGTTGTGATGGGAGTAAAATAGAAAAACCCTAAATTGTTTTTGTACCTGATGCGGGAGCAAGTGTTCAATTACTATCTAGTGCTAGTGATCATGAGGTTATGTTAAGCACTAAGGCAATGAATGTTGGTGTTGGATATTATCTAAGTCCAACTTTTGTTACTTTGCTTAATTGGTCATCTAATGACGGTCCAAGTGTTTGATGAGGGAAGGTTCTTAGAGAGCATTATTGAAGATTGAAATAAAGGTTATGAAGGTTGGCAGTAGTAAATTGATGGAAGAATAACTCTTGGTTTTACTCAACGTATGGAAGTAATTCCAAATGGAAGAGTTAGATGGATAATCAATCTTTGCAATAACTACTCATAAGTTATGAGGAGTTAAGTGAAGAGAGAGTAATGTTCCTAGGAATGAAGAATGTCCTGTTACAAGTGCATTCTTCAAAGGTTCATTGGATATAACTTTAAATCATTAAAGTTATATTGAATGAAGGTTTAGTTTTCTTTGAGTTTTCAACGTATAAGAGAAAGAATAAAGGGATTCATAAGTAGTATTGAATTCCATGAAGTTATTTTCTTAATTATGTATTTATTTATACTTTAAAGATTAGCTTTAAAGTAAGTTTTAACATCTTTTCCCTAAGAGCCTATATAAGGGGTTGAGTTTAGTTTGTAAGACATATACAACTTGAATAAAAATTATCTTGTGAGTTTTTCAACTTACTTTTCAGTTCCTTTGTGGTCTGAGCTTGAACCTTGTGATAAGGTTAACCCGTTTACTCTTTTGTTCCTTAGTGGTCTTGAGTGTAAACAACTCTTGTTCCTTAGTGGTCTTGAGTCTAAACCAAGTTTTAACTCTTGTTCCTTTGTGGTCTTGGGTTAATCCATATCATTTATTTACAAAATTGTTAGTCCAAATTATAATAAAATAACACATAAATATTTCCGCTGCTACAATACTCTAGTTTCACATCAGTACCCCAAGGCCCCAACCCGTTTGGTGTGTGGATATTCGTGTAATTATCAAAAGAAAATCGAAAAATAAATATTAAGTCAGGTTGGTAGCAAAAATGGTTGCTAATCTGCGACCAACTTAAAAGTTGGATGCAAATTAGCGACCAACTTAAAAGTTGGATGCAAATTAGCGACCAAAATAGCGTTTGGTCGCAAATTGGCATCCAAACTCAAATTTGGTTGCAGATTTGCAACCAATTTACTGTTGGATGCAAACATTGGTCGCAAAAGGGCCTTTTTCTCGTAGTGCAATTCACGAATGTCCATATGACCACCTCTCAACTTTTGTCTATATTGCAAAACTTTCAAATGTGAGGGGGTATCACACGAAACTATTCAACTTATCTTATTCCCTTTCTCACTTAAAGATAAAGCCAAGAAGTGGTTACACTCTCATCCTCCAAACACCTTCCACATATTTTATGACCTATCAAAAGCTTTTCTAGACAAATTTTTCCCTCCTTCAAAAACCGCCAAAATACAAAATGCTCTCCTCCAATTTGCACAAGAAGACCATGAGAGTTTTGCTAGCGCATGGGAACGCTTCAAGACCTCCAAAGTTCTTGCCCCCATCATGGTCTTCCCAAGTGGTTGTTGATTACCCAATTTTATCAAGGTACACAAGCAAAATATGTTGATTTGGTTAATGCAAGCGCGGGAGGGCTCATTTGCGGAGTTGGAGGTAGAAGAATGTGGGATGTTGTTGGAGAGAATCACTAGAACGGACACTCATTATCCATTTTCACTTAATAGAATAAGAGATAATGTCAAGGATGAGGTGAATTTTTCTTCGATCCAACGACCTACATTCAAGGAGATGGTCAACTCACTAAAAGAATATCATGAGTTAAATGCTTTCAAGTGTATCTATAAGGAAGGAGATCATATCCCTAATGTCTTTGAAGATGATGATAATGATGATGATGATGATGATGATGATGATGATGATGAGAAGGATGAGGGAGAGATTGAGGAGGATGATGACATGATCTTCGAAAAGCTCAAGGAAAAACCAAAGGACAATGCCCAAGAGAAATCCCTCAATGAAAGTGTCCTCAATCTTTATGAGTCTCGAAGCGTTTCTCATGAAAATCCCTTATATGGATACGATTCGCTCTATGCCAACCCACGATTTGATGTATATGATGATGATGATTATGAGCAAGTGGGTGAGGAAAGTGGTGATTGTAATGAAAGGATGATATTGGTGGATGATGACTTTGATGATAACTTTGATATGGTGAGCAATGGTGAACCTCAAGAAGCATTCCAAGACAATTCTCTATATGAATTTGATTATTCGTATGACGACAATCCACTCTTTGATACTTATGACGAAAACTTGTCTCTCGATGAAATATTGGAGAAGTCATTGAGTAAGGATGAGGATCGAGTTTCAATAGGGGAGCATGAGGAACCACGGGGCAAAGAAGAGCATACTAAGTTTGTCCCTTCTTATAAGGAGGAAGTTGGGCTTTTGGAGAGTCTTATAGAAAAGGTATCGAGTGCGAGTCGATTTGATGTTAGTGGCTCTAATCTCTCCGTGCCTCATCGTAAATCCAAGAAAAACCCATGAAGACAATGGTATGTCAATGGGGTACGGTGGAGAGGTTCCTACAAGCATCTCAAGTCTTGTCAAAATCTTTTCGCTCAAGTTTCATTGAAGATAATGTCTTATGCATCTCTTTGGGTACCATCAATTGATTACTCATCCGCTTTTGACAAGTTGTTACGTGCATTGATGGGTATTTTAATAATGGGACCGACATGACTTAAGCCACTTCTCACCACCACAAGCCACGAGAAGAACGTAAGATGGAGCATCCATCTCGAACAATCATAGGTAATACACTTTGCTCACCCCCTTTATTTTATTTAAACATTGAGTACAATATCCGATTCAAGTGTGGGGGAGATTTGAGTTTGGTGTTTCTTGTTGCTCTTGCCTAGATTTGTGATAGCTCGTGGCTGTGCAAAATGATGGTATGTTAGACTTGGATTTTCAGTGATCATGAATGCATCTTGTTTGATGATTTGAGTCTATGTGGTGGTAGAATTATATGGCTTTTGATTATTTGTTTGTTTTCCTTAGTTGACTATTTGCATATTTAGATGCTTGCTTGTTGTTTATACTCCTTTGAATCCAAATCCCTAATATCCAATTTTTGATGGAATTGTTTTTATTTATTTACTTGCATTGTTTTCTTTGTTTCTCGTATTTATTATTATTATTATTTTCTTTCTTCTTTCTTTTCTTATTTTTCAAAAATCCAAAAAAATGTTTTTTTTTTCCTTTGAAACCAAAAATTGTAAATAGTTTTGCTTTCCCCCTAACAATTTAGAGATTTTTCTAGTTTTCCACTTTTTAGGAAATTATGCCACTTAGACAATCCTTCTTGCACCATTGCATTGTGAATAAGTGTTTTTCCGGCCTAATGTTTTGACATTGAGGCTACGATTCCGATTAATTTGTTTTTGCCAATTTTGTGCGTTGAATGTTTTGTGTGACTACTCTCCCAAGGTGACATTATTGTGCTTGATAACATCTTTCTTCCACAAACACTTAGAAAGAGGTGTGACTGCCCCTACCTTGGCACACTTCCGCCACCAATGAGGATTTAATAAGCCAAATTGGAAATAAATCCCCTTTTATTTCGAAATTTCAAAGGGAATTGGCAAAACCCAATGCGGATGGAGCCACGAAAAAAAAAAAACACTTGCACCAAGTTAGAAAATCGGCAAGACCTGTATAAGTGGAGCCACCAAAAATATTACTCAATTCTTCAATAAAGTGGTATAAATTACCACCGTGGCAATGAACCACGTAAATAAAGCGGGAAATTCCCACCACCAATTCTCAAAAATCCAAAAAAGATTGAAAAACGTTGCAAGTGAAAAATCCAAAAAAAAAAAATGATTCTCTTTGTTATCTAGTCTTGAATTGGGGACTCCTTAGCCTCACAAAAAAACAGTGCTTGTTGAATAAACCACAAATTCTTTACATATTCTCAACCTCTTTCTCTAGACATACGACTCCAATAAAAATTCATTAATCTTTCATATAATTATATCAGTAATATCACATAAAAATTCAACCTATATGTGGAATCTACTAGGACCATTTTTGATACAGACCTTCAAAACCTCAATCCAAAGGACTAAATTCCTTAGATTGACGTAAGTAAGGGCAATTAAATAGTTGCAAATCAAGGGCTTAGCATATGCCACACAGCATAGTTGTGATGGATAAGAACATTAAAACCACTGTGAAGGTGGACAAGTAATATAAAGATCACAATGCGAGCAAGCCGGATCACTTACCGCCACCGCTAAAGATGCTCTTGTACCTGATTCGACCGATATAGAGAAAGACCCAAATCAAATAGATAAAGGAGATAGAAAGGTTGATAGATAGACAGGGGAGAAGTTAACTAAGGACTAATTAATTAATTGAAAGGAGAGGAACACAAGGGCATGTGAGAGAAGAGGAAAAAGAGAAGGGGAATTTTTGGAGAATTTGGGCTAGGAAAAGTCGAGAGAGAAGGGAGAGCCCCTCTATAGAATTCTAACCATTTTATCTGATTTGTGTTGGAATTGAAGGGTTTGGTGTTGATTTTATACAAGGGGAGCATATCCATCAATCAACGGTTTTGATGAAGGTGCGAGATGCTCAAAGCCATTCAAGTTTGAGAACCAATATTTGAGGACAAATCTTATTGAAATCATTCTGAAAAACTGGGTTTGCGCACTTATATTCGAGAGCCTCTTTGAAGCCTCAAATGAAGTCCAGAAATTTTGTGCCATACCATTTTGGAAACCTAGGAGATTAAACTAACTAATGGTTTTGGAATTAACAGTAAAATGTTTACACATTGATTGCAGTTTATTTTTGAAACCGGACTCACAGCAGCCGTTGAACAGAAACTGCAGGTTTGAGGGCTGAATTTCAAAGGCATGTATCTCCCTCTACAGATAAGGGAATTGGGTGAAATTTATGTCTAAATTGAAATTCAAGAATTAATATTTCCAATGGCATAAACTAGACCTCCATCGGTGATAAGTTTTTCTATGTCTAAAATCCTCTTCCCCACTGGTGCGAATCTGATGTGACTCTATTTCAGCAGTAATTTCTGTTGTTGTCTTTGGGCTCGAATTTGGAGTATTCATGAGTTGGGGCACATATTAATTTGGGAAGATAATTAGAATATTAATCAGTTAATATAAGTGTTCCATGAAGTTAATTCAATCAGCTCCACAAATGATAAAGCAAGGGAATGAGAAAACCCTTAGGTAAGGGTTTGCTTTTAATATTTCCTATTTGGAAAAGTAGCAGCTATTGTTGACTCAACTCTTAGCCACAAAACCAAGCAAGATGCTCCTTTATTTTATCAGAAAAGAGTCTGAAAAGATTGAAACAAAGTAGAAGCCAAGGCCAGCCTAAAACAGACGTCAGAAACAGCCTTGGAGCAACAAGTAGCTAGATTAGCTTTCTTTAGCTTTTCAGTTTTTTTATAAGTATTTTCTTAGATTAATTTAAACTTCCTTTTAATATTGTAAAAACTGTAGCTTAGTAAAAACTCTATAAATAGAGTCTCACTATCATTGTAAATATCAGAGTTTATGAAAATGAAAAAAAAAAAACCTTCAGATGAGAATTCTGTGTTTTGTCTTAATTTCTCTTTGAGTGAGTTATATCTTTTAGAGGTTAAGTCTTGTGGAGGGATCATTATTGAGTTATATCTAATGGTAGTTTCACTTAGTTCTTCCGGGACAAAGGTGAGTAATATCTAGAGTCTTTGAAGTCCATATCCAAATTATTTTCAGTCAAAAATACAGAAAATAAAAAAAGAAAGTGTAGCTTTTATGTGTGAGTTTCGAATGTGTTTAGGAGTGCATCAGGTTTAGATGAATTCGATCGTTTTCTTAAAATTGACCTAAAATTACAGAAATGTATGTAAATGAGTCAGATCACCACTTTATTAACCTTCATAGTCACGACACAAAACACTTTGTTCCTTCGGAGAAATGATAAACTGGAACATAAAAGAGTTTACTAAGAGCACACCAAAGTTGGAGAACCAGGTGATTGAATAGTGAAGATACACATTGATACATGATGACCGGATATATAAGGGAACCGAGACAGTGTCATTGCAAAATTCGAGCCTATCAGCGATGACGAAGATGCCGCTGAAGATTTGTAATGGACAAGTTAGCAGGCTTTCACACAAACTCCACCAACATCAGGAGTAGTAAGGTTGAGCTGACATTTGTATTGGGGGCAACATTCTGGCGGGTTCATGATGAAACCTCCACAATGTTGGTTAAGACCCTGACAACTCTTGGCGAATGCTGGGCCTGAAAGTTAAACATGCAAATTTCTCCTTAAGTAAACCAATAAAAAACAACAAATCCTCAATTACTATAATCTGAGGAATTCTACGGTACACGACGTGCACCGAAACATACCGTAACAAAGCTTAGATCTACCGTACATCATCCTAGAAAAGATCTACACCGTTCATTAATTTGTAATTATTTTATATTTTATAAACTATTTTCTAAATATTTTATAAACTATCGTGGGAGTGACTAGTCGCCGGAGGGAACAAGTGCTTCTTCGACGCCGTAACGCCTGACTATCTGGGCGAAAGATTGAACCTATAATGGGTTCATATAATTTAACTGCCTTTTTGATATCAGTAGTGTGCATTTGCTCAATTGGTTCCAAACTTCCTATCCTTCCATATCTTCTCGAAGGTCGCGGGTTCGAGCAGTTTTGTTGTTTTTCCCTTTTTTTTTTTTTTTTTTTTTTTTGTTTTGTTATAGTTTTCACTTTTTTACATGGGGCTTTTAGAGTGGGACTCTATTGTATTTGTGAGACAATTTAACTAGGACATGAAGTTATGAGGCTAGCAATCCTTGAGTATTTTGGACTTTAAAAAAATGAGGAATTAAAGAAGTTTAAAGAAATTCTTTTTTATGGTCATTTATAGAAATGACTATGATTAACATACATTATAATTATCTCTCATACGAAAATGTTACTATGATATTGTTAATCAGAGCGCCCTCTAGTCTTTTGCAAAATTAGTAAGACTTCTAAAAATATAAGGTCGATTATGAAACAGCAAAATAATGTATCCGTTACGTGTTTAGAAAATCACTGATCTTTAACATTATTAAATGGTTCTAACATTAAAATATGACGTACTCCATAAGATTAGAAAAAAAACACATGTTAGAAGAAGACTAACTTAATACTCGTAATGGGTGTAATCGACCTAATCATAACATTTAGTTAAATAAACAATAACTTAAAAAAGAAAACCGAGCCGTAATATTTTTGATTGATTTTGAAAATATTGTTTTTCAGTTTCTTATAAAAAAAAAAAAAAAAAAAAAAAAAAAACTCCTACGCTTAGGACTACTCGAACCCACGCCATGCCTAGGACATTGTAAAGCACTGACCAGCAGGCCACAGATTCCCAACTAAATATCATCATAAAAAGAAAAAAAATTTCGACAAGATTTTCCAGCGGGTGATCAAAGAGGTCCCGTTTCCGTCATCAAAGTAACCATGCCCGACGGACTCCACCCATAGTCGCCGTCCCTCCGCTCCGTCCCCTCCTTTGCGCCGTCCCATCCATGGATCTCCGTTCGTTAGCGGATGACGTGGAGGAGGAGATGGAGATGAGGGACGGCGATTTTGGGTGGTCGTCGCCGACGGCCATTTTTACCTTGACGGAAAACATATCCGACGCCGACAAGGTGAACATTGGGGTGGCAGATGGCCGGAGTAGTTGCCGGTGAAAGGAGAAGATGGGGTGAGGGAGGAGAGAGAATATGTAAAATCTAATTTTCCTATATCATTATTTTCTACTGTAATTACTTATTTTTTGAAAAATAAAAAAATAATATAAAAACTATTTATTATGGTATGTTTCAGTGCACGTCATGTACCGTAGAATTCCTCCTATAATCATTTCGGAAAATTCACGTGATACCCTTGAAATTTGACCGATTAGACCTGGTAACCAACTTGACAAGTTTGTGTACATGGTACCTCCTGAGTTTACTACTTTGTGCACATGGTACCCAAATAGTAACCCTGTCAGATTTTTCGGTTAAGTGATGTGGGTTAGTTAGTTGTTTGGTAAAGTAGGTAATTAGAGTTACTAATTAAGTTATATAATTTGACTTTCAATTTTGTAAAAACAAAAAAAAAAAAAAATTCAGACTTTTAGAATTTTTTTTGCAACAAATCCAAAAATTTGTTTCAAGGACAAAAAAAGACAGAAAACTTTTTTCTTTTTTTAAAAAAACATTCATTATTTATGCACATGGTACCCTTCAGGTTACCACTTTGTGCACACTGTACCCTTGAGACCACAACATTTTTTTTTTTGGTTGGTATGTGTGAATCAGTGACAGACAATATTAAATTATTAACGGATCGTAATTGTTATAATAATCCTATTGAGTAGAGCAAAGTTTACTCCGATCTCACTGACTAGTTGTTTTCATTGCAATTACATTGCAGATCACGTATCAACCTTATTTACATTTTACTTAACTTAATTCTCAGCGGAAGCGAGAAACTTCCAAGACAACCTCACTCAAAATTGTCGCAAATTGACCCGACCCATATTAACTTGCTCAATGATGGCAAAGTTGAAAGCTGATCTAATCGACAACCCGACGTATTTGACCTGTATGCAACTCAAAGTACTAGTGTGCAGGCAGAGAACCTTTTATATCAATTCATATGGTACAGGGATACAATAACCATGCACACGAAACTAATAGAACTCGTAAAACGGGACAGAGAGAGAATAACAGGATAAATTACCTGTAAGAGTGAGCAGAAAAACCACAAGCACCACTGCCATGATCAAGAACTTGGTCGAGATGAGCGCCATTCCCATTCCTGATCGTATGACACTGAACGGAACAACATATATTCATTGGCTGCTGTAGATAAAACCTGCCCCAAAAAAGGACCCCGTCGAACATGGATTTAAATAACTGTTGGGTAAACGAGCTCATCGTGCATGCATCTAAAGCATAGATACTGGATCAGATAAGAGGAAAAGATAATGCTTCAAAAACAAGCAGCTACAAGTTACAAGGTGCACTTGGTCAAATTACGCAAAGCACCAAAACGTCGGTAGAATATTAAAAAGATAGATCACATGCATGCTGGAAGAGTCAGGCTAGGCATGATCCTGACTCCGGACGCCAAAGTGACAAAACAGGCCGCATAATCCATAGCTATACAATGAACACAATAACACTACATAGTTGGCCCCAATGTACATGACAAAGCACCAACACTACCTTGTTGCTACAAACAGTCAGGGAAATGAACACCAGGACGCAAACGCACAACTACTATTAGTGATAACAAAGTCTGCCAGTCAACGGTTGAAAAAAACAACCAATAGAGTTCATTGATAGTGGACCTTCGTAGTCTGGCCTTGGGAGCAATCTTTCGCCCAATGTCCAGATTGACCACACTTGTAACAACCATCAGATGAAGATGACTTCCCTCTAACACCAGTAGTCATATTGGATGAAGTTGTGAGGCAGTCTCGAGCCCAATGTCCTTCCTCGCCACATTTGAAGCACGAGGAACTAGTTCTAACACCATAGCCTTTGTTCTCAGTGGTCTCAAATTTGGGAGCTGCTCCATAGGCAGACTTTGGAGTAGTGCTTCCTTTATCATACTCGTCCCATGATCTCGTATAGCCTGTAATTCCCTGTGAAGATATTCGTATCCAACCAAAGTTTAAATATCATGAAATACACCAAAGCTGAATAACGATTCAGCAGCAAGATGTGGAATTTGGGACCGCATACATACATCTGAGACTCGCATCAAAATATCATGGATGATATATCATATTTTTTGAAGACCACAAGGCTACAACAAATATTCCATTAAAAGATTTTGATTACTGGTCTCCTAGCTGTACAACTATTACGCAGTCCACAAGAAAATTAAAACTTTATCTTTCAAATGTAATATGTGAGAGAGGCAATTGGCATATCATATAATTTTCAATTCATGGAAGGTGGTCAAACTCGCTAAACCAGGAGAACATGCTTGAAACTGTAGGTGGGAATGCAATGTCACAAAGTTCATACCACAACGACAATAATAACAACCAAGCCTTAGTCACAAAATGATTTGGGGCCAGCTAACACGAATTCTCCTAAGCCGTCATCAAATGCATTAGAGGGTACAAGGTAAAACATGCAGTTCTTACAAAGTTCAAAACGACATTAAAAAGATGCACGCTATCTACATTTAGTGTAGAATGGGGGCCATCTCATGGGTTAACCACGATCTATGTACAATTATCCCCTGATTATCCAAACTTCATGCTTACAAAACAGAAAGGATTCAAAAATTAATATTGAAAGTCCTCCATATCATGCGATAGATTATATATCAAGATCACTTACGGAACCTTGATGTTGAAGGCAACATGTAGTAGGCTAGTAGCTGTGGTCCTTACAGAAATCAAAAGCCGTTACATCTAGTGGTCAGAGAGGAAGTTTAAGAAGGCATCAGTGTATCACAATCTGTCTTAAGTTGGTTGACAATCACAGGGTTAAAATAAAAATTAAAACATCACAATCGATCAACAAACTTATTGGTTCTGTACAAGCTGCAGCCTTATGGTGCCGAGCAGAAGTACATACAAGCTACATAACAGATTGTGACAGAGTCACATAGCATAGGATGAAACTGTGCTAGACCTGAATTAGGCAGAAAAAAGTATGATGGCCGCCTTTCCTTGGCTGAGGTGTATCACACAAAGTAACTTGCAGTGAGAGAATAAATAAACTGACAAGTAAATTTCCTAAAATGATAGAGAAGAAAACAGGACATCAGCAGATGAAACTACCTTGTTTGCAGAACGCTGGTAACAGTCCTGTTGGCGTTCATTCCAAGCCTTCTCTGCCAATGATAGAGAAAAGCAACATACCAACGAAATGTGAGGTTCAGCTTAAGTGAAACACGTCAAAAAGCTCTATGAAAGAATTATTCCTACCTTGAACAGAAGCATGACCTCCAGAAGATTCATCACACCATTCAAAAAATCCACAACCACCATTTTCCTGCAGGAGCACAGAATATCATGAGTGAAAGAAGCTACACAAAGCTCAACCACAAATGGAGAAGAGGGGACCATTTATCAAGGTTGCTAAAACTTCTATGAGATCAAGAATTTGTGACTCTTTGCCAGTGAGACTCCTCCAAGGCCACAATATTAAAACACACCATCAACTGTTGGACATCTGATCACCATAACCTTAAACCAACTCGAAATTGAACCATGATAGAATGCGTAAGTGAAGTTCAGGTATTATTTTTGTATTTTTGTGCTCAAAGAACTAAAAGAAAAGATAGGCAGAGAGAAAGACAGAGGTATAGTTATCACCACTCTGTTTCCTAACTGAGGAAGAATTCTTAGCTTGATTATATGATGCAAAACCACCACATACTCTCAAAGGTAAGCTGGTTACCACATCGGTTATTCCAAGAGCTAAAGCTATTGAATGCCAGAGAAGTGAGCTTAACATTCAAAAGGTTGTTTTTCCAGTATCAAAATTCAAGCTTTCTGAGGTACATATGAGCTTAGTCATAAGACCTTACTTACAGCCAATTAACTTATTCAAATACTAAAAGAAAGCAACAAAAAGTTATTACTATAAAGAAAAGAAACAGAAAGCAGCAATAACACATCAAGAAGCTCAAAGCTACAACCAATGAAAGGCTTTCCTAGAGGCGAACTACTCTAAAATGCTCTTCCACTTGAATCACAAGCTTGCTACCTTTCCCCTTTGAGGGTTTCCTCGTGGAATATTATCTCTCACACAGTCGAGTCTTAATTTTACCCTTCACACGTAACTATAACCAAAGAGAGACAAATCCCTGAAACAGAACAAATGAGCACGACACAGTGCGAAAACGGTTTTCAAACGTAGCTAATGTCATCTGATGATGTCCTACTTGGTACCACTGGAAAACTATCCTCGTGAACCTCACTTGGAACATAAGTTTCACCCAATTTCTTTATCTGCACAAAGAGATATAAGTCCTCGAAGTTCAGACCTTGCAGTTTCTAATCAACTCTTGCTGTTAGTCTGGTTTCAAAATTAAACTGCATGCGATCTACAAATGTTTTTCTGTTGATTCAAAACTATGACTTAGTTTAATTAATATCTTAGATTTCCAAAATGGTATGGTGAGTGGATATTGGACTCCAAGTCCATATGATGCCTCTAAGGACCTCTTATACTGACTACACAAAATAGGACTTGAAAGGCTGTTTCTGAAATGCTCAATAAAACCATCAAACAGTTTGACTTTTAACCTTCCTCTTTGGTTGGAATAAATCATTATTAGTTATAAAACGGTCCAATCAGGAAGCAAATGGCAACCCTCCTTCATCGTTTTAGTATTAAACATGGTTTCGTCATGAACTTTGTGCCTTCAATCTGCATCAATCTCCTCTTTGACGAGGATTTGATCTCGATTTATAGAAACTAAGAGTTTCGTGAACTCTGAAAGGGTTTTATGCTCACAAATGTTGCAAGAATTATCAAAACTACAAAACTGCATCATCTTCATGTACAAATCTCTTCTCTCAGAGACCATAACTTCCAGCTCACTAACTGTTTATCATGACCATGATACATGATGCACGGATCAATCCATTCAAAGGTGCAAAGAATCCGTTTATACAAAGTAACCAAGTAGCAGAATTGGTGTTAAACAAATCAACGAGGAAACCCTTATGAAAGGGTTTACATTTCATTATCAACTTAGAGTATTATTTTACCCATATAAAGCAGATTTTCTTGAGTTCTAAGGAAGGTCATTCTCAGCAAAACACTAAAAGAAAGCAGCTCCAAGTAGAAGATTAAAGAAATGAAAAGCGAGCTCAAGTTGCTGTCCACATCAGTGAGGTTCATGCAAATTTGCACCCGCTATTTGAGACTAAATTCTCACGCCACATCTCAGCCAAAATAATCATGTTAGCAGCTGCAAGTTGATGATTTAAGGGAAGGAAAGTTGCAGCCTAAACGCAGCAATTTCAGTCCCTAATCAGGCGTGAAATGCAGCACTCTGAAGCATATAGATTAAGTATAATTTGGCTTGTATTTTCCTTTGTATTTCCCTAGACAATATATTAGCTACTGTATGATTTTAAGACCAATTGTAGCTTAGTTCTCCAAAATAAATTGAGGTTAATCACCATTGCAAGAATCAGATTGTAAATAATCAAAAAAAAAAAAAAAAAAAAAAACCCCGATTTGAGTGGATTCTCAAATACCTTCTAGTTTCAGTAGTTCTTGCTTAGGGAAAGGCTTGAATGGGGTGCTAGCTTAGCTTATTTGTATGTGGTGTCTCTGTATCATACATTTAGACTAAGAACTCTCATGCCTAATTAGAGTTTAAAATTTGTGTTTCTGTATCTCATAACATCTCCGTCTATCCTTTTACTTTCAGTTCATAAAACACACACACACACACACACACAACAACAACAACAACAACAACAACCAAGCCTTATTCCCAAAATGATTTGGGGTCGGCTAACATGAATCGTCATCCAGTAACCGTCTTGTGAACGCCAAAAAATTTCGAAAACGTTGTAAACCTTTTAAAATTATTTAAACACTTTCAAAGGAAATTTAGGAAAGCCGATAAAATAAATAAAAAGGTTAAAAATATTGCCAAAAAACATATGAATTTTGAATACAAGTTAAAAAGTTATGAAAAAATAGTTGGAAAAACCAAACAAAAAAAAAATCAAAAGGGGTCAGAATAAGTCCTCCACATGAATAGAGTCTCGCCACCCTGCCCTATCCAACACCATACTCTCTTCAAGTCCTAGGAAACTCATATCACTTCTAATCACCCTCGTCCAAGTCATCTTGGGTCTTCCTCGACCCCTACTAATATTATCACTTCTCCACCCTTCTACTCTTCTAACCGGCGCGTCACTAGGCCTCCTCTTCACGTGGCCATACCACTTCAGTCGGTTCTCCATCATCTTATCCCCTATGGGTGCAACCCCTACTTTCTCCCTAATAACTTCATTTCTCAACCGATCACGTCTTGTATGTCCACACATCCATCGTAACATGCGCATCTCCGTCACACTCATCTTATGAACGTGAGACTGTTTCACGGCCCAACATTCAGTGCCATATAACAGTGTCGGCCTAATTGTCGTTCGATAAAACTTACCCTTCAACTTATTGGGCATTCCTCGATCACACAGAAGTCCTGTGGCATTCTTCCACTTCAACCAACCTGATTTGATCCTATGAGCCACATCTCCATCCAATTCTCCATCCTTTTGAAGAATCGATCCCAAATATCGGGAAAAATCTGATTGTGAGAAATGACAAAAAAAAAACATTTAAGTGGATTCCAAAAACCTTTTAGTATCAGTAGTTCTTGCTTAGTGGAAGGCTAGAAAGGTGTGCTAGCTTAGGTTATTTGTAGGTGGTATCTCTGTATCATGCATCTAGACTAAGACATCTCTTCCCAGTTAGAGTTTAAGAGTGGTGTTTCTGTATCTCATAACCTCTCTTTGTCTATCCTTTTACTTTCAGGTCATAAAACACACAAAAACACAAAAACAAAAACTGTCATTTGCTCAAAAATTCTATCATGGTTCAATTTGGGAATCGTTTATTACTTATGGTGTGAGAATCCGCATCAATACATCATGACGTAGCTATAGAAGTAAGCTTTCTTCCTAAACAAGTATCACCCCAAAAATTCTTTCTAGATCAAGAGATATTTAAGTTTGAGAGTTGACAGTCAGGTCTAACCTCTTAAACCTTCAGACTACGAAACTGATTTGAAAGGCGTATAACTTATGATGTAGAACTCATTTCACCATGAAACCAAAGCCAGAATTTAGATGACATCCTAAAGATTTCAGAAGTATATCATTCTGTTCAATTGGATTCTAGTGTTATCACCAGCAACAGAACAATTGAACTTTATGCAGAAATTGAAAACAGAAAACCTAAATTCCTAAGGTCATTTCCTCCATCAGCCACTCAACAAAGGTTTCCAACCATTGTCCCTCACTTTAGTCACCCTTTGCTGCATCACAGGTATAGCTAAGGCCACTGCAGGCTTCTGGCAATTTATCTCCATGGACAGGTAGGAAATGTTCCAATTTGCTGACAGCATATCCCCTAAAAGACCCCCTGGATGATTGGATCAAACATGTCATGTGTACTGCCCTTTTTGCAAAACAACCAAGTATCCGTATCTAGTAGATGGTACCTCAAAATTTTCAGCATCATTAATTGAAGTTTCTCCGGAAACAGTTCAGACTCTAAATCATTTTTCTCTTCATTCAGCTCACAGATATGATACACAACGAACTCCTTACAAATTAGGTCCTCTTTGTAATGAAAAAGATCAATATGACATATCCTTGAATTTGGGTTAAATGATTTATCATGAGAAATAGAGAGCTCATCGAAACAAATATTTTTTGGCTGCTTATTGTGCTTCAGTTCCAATGGAGCCAAAGACTAATTTGGTCTCTACTTCCAATGGAGCCAAAGACTAATTATGGTTTTTGGGATCTAATGGAATAAAGCAAAATGACTCATAAAACTATTTGTTCTTCTTATTTTGTGAAGTAGCAGTCAGTCGGTGCGATTCTCGAAACAATTTTCATTTTTGGTCATCCGTGCGCAGCCTCTCTATGTTTCAATAGGGGTAAGGCTTGCATGCATCCGACCCCCCCTTACCCCGCCTTATAGCGGGAGCCTTTAAGGCACTGGTATTAAAGATGTTGTTGATTGTGCTTCAGTTCAGACTTTTATTTCTTCCAAATTCTAATGGAAACTAATCCTTCTTCCACAGGAATTTTGAACACCCTAAAGCGGTGGACGAAACAAGCTACAATTCCCATATGTTGCTCAATCTTATGCTCATTGGAACCACTAGACTTGGTTTACCAGAAAATTCAGAAGTCTCTATCAAAGATATCTTTACCATTCCAAAATGTAAACAAAAAATATCCTCATATAAAGTAGCTTCGTTGTCACTTTTGTCCGTGAGATCAGTAAGAAACAAACTTAAAACTGCGGTCTCTTCTTGGAAATCAGTTTCAAGGTCAATGGATATTTGACAAACTTCATGGAAGAGTGCAGAAAAATGTATTTCATCTCAAGAGAAATTTGGTCATTTAACCCCAAGTAAAAGTGTAATAAAAATTCACCCATTGATATTCCTTCATCACATCTAGACAATAGAATCTCAAAATCTTTACATATTGAGAAACATCCTTGTTGCTCTCCTTCAGCTCCACCAGTTCTCTTAAGTCTCATATAGGTAATGACAGAAAATTTCATTTCAAAACTAGATTCATTTTGTTCCGAATTCTGATTTTCTTTCTCCCTTTTGATTCCCTCAACAAGATCTAATTCATTCCACCATGTTTAAGCATGTTTTCTAAACAAAGAAACAACATAGCTCCTTTTATCCTCTTCATCAAAGTTAAAATGACAGAACATTCTCTCTACACCATAGAGCCATTCAAGAAAATCATTTGGCTCTAGTTTACCATTAAACTTAGGTAGCGTTTGGGAAAAAGGAATTGAGAATTTGTAACCATTTCAATTCCATCATTTGAGGATGTGGATTTCAAATACAAATCCAATGTTTGGAAAAACTCAAATTTCGAATTTTAGAATTTGAATTCCAAATCCAATTGTTTGGAAATACAAGGAATTTGGATTTCCAAATTTGTGTTTTACTTACAATCAAAGCTTATTTAATTTAGACCATAAATAAAACTTAAACATTTAAAAACAAAAACAAAAACTCCTCTTAATATCAAATAAACAGAAAAAGAAAAAAGAAAAAAAAAACACTCCTCTTTTCTCTCTCCTCTCCCCGCCACCCACACTCCTCAACCCTAGCACCACCGCCGCCCAACACTAGATCCTACCGGCGCAGACTACTACACCACCGTAGTCCGGCGCCGGCGTCCTACAATACGAACGCGGGGTGGTTCGCGGTGGTTGTTAGATGTATGTGAGAGAAGATGTGAACGTTTATACGAACGGTGATTGGCGTCGAAGGCGTCGATGGTGGTTTCAAGGGTGGAGGTCCGGCGGTCTTTGGTGGGGCTGGGGTATGTGTGGTGAACCAGACTTTGCATAAATTAAATAGAGGGTTAAAGGAGATGATGATTGAAGAGAGGTTGAAGGATTGATATTAATGAAAAAGCTTGCGCAGCAAGCTAAAGAAAATAGAGGGCGGTTGTGTGAGTGGTCTCACACTTCCAGACAACAAAAAGGTTGATAATAATCTGCTTAATTCTCTAATGAACCTTATTCTCATATATATAGTACTATGCGCCTTTCCTGGTAGTTTCCTCCACTGCATAATGCCAAAAAACAGCTCACCACCTACTTGACCTGTTAATTTACTGTGCTGCCCTTCCTCTTCCTAGTGTATGTTACCAAAATTGGTGGCTTAGTGACTCGTCGGTCCATCACATTACTTCCCTCCGCGAGTCTCAACTTGTCCTCAAGTTGGAAAGCCGGAAACTGATGCTGCAGAATGTCAACATCCTCCCAAGTTGCCTCCTGTGAGCTCAATCCCTCCCATTGAATTAAGACTTCGCGCCCCTTAGAAGGCGGTGTGCCTTGTCGAACTCCCAGCACCTCTATTGGAACAACTTCAACCTCCAGGTCAGCAGATATCGTAGATGGTAGAGGATTGAGGGGGGGAATGTCTCCCCAAACTCGTTTCAGTTGTGACACATGGAAAACAGGATGTACCTTGGAGTGAGCTGGAAGGTCCAAGCGGTAAGCTACTATGCCAATCTTATTTTTCACCTTGTACGGCCCATAGAAGCGCGCTGCAAGCTTTTCAAAAGGCCGCTTAGCCACTGATTTCTGACGGTACGGTTGTAATTTCAGGTACACCATATCCCCTTCTGAGAACGATTCCTCACGTCGCTTTCCATCAGCCCACTTCTTCTGCCTTTGCTGTGCCCGCAAGAGGTTCATTCTCAATTCATCAAGAATGACATCCCGCAACAGCAATTGCTCCTCCAAAGAATCTACCGGTGTTTGTCCCCGGCTCACTCTCACCAACGTCGGAGGGTCCCGGCCATACAGAGCCTTGAATGGAGACATGAGGGTTGACGTGTGGGGGGAAGTGTTGTATGAGTATTCTGCCCAAGGTAGCCATTGCACCCAGCTCCTTGGTAAGCCATTAATAAAACACCGTAAGTAAGTCTCTACACTCTTATTGACGATCTCTGACTGGCCATCACTTTGAGGGTGATATGCAGAGGATCGGTTAAGGTGTGTTCCCTGAAGTCGGAAAAGCTCCTTCCAAAATATGCTCATGAACACCTTGTCTCGGTCAGACACAATAGAGGTAGGAAAACCATGGAGCCTGACCACTTCCTTGATGAAGACTGCAGCCACAGAGAGAGCAGTGAATGGGTGTTTAAGCGGAATGAAATGTGCGTATTTGGTGAGGCGATCCACAACTACTAACACCGTATCCCACCCATGCGACTTTGGTAGCCCTTCTATAAAGTCCATGGAAATTTCGTCCCATACTAGAAGAGGTATGGGGAGTGGCTGGAGTAATCCAGCGGGATGAGTGTTCATTGATTTTTGTTGTTGGCAAACGACACAATTACGAACATAATTAGCAACCTCTTTCCTCATTCCAGTCCAGTACCATTCTTGTGACAAACGCATGTAAGTTTTCAGCTCTCCTGCGTGCCCCCCTACTGGCGAATCATGGTATTCATGCAGCAGCCTTTGGGTAACCGGTGAATGTGGGGGAACCATGAGGCGCTCTTTATACAACAATCGTCCATCCACTACTGTAAAACCCGGAAGCTCCTTGCCCTCCACTGTAATTTCCTTAATTAGGCGTTGGATAAAAGAATCTTGCAGTAGTGCCTCCTCAAATTGTCCCCATGGTACTTCCAGTTGAGTCACCATTCCTTGTAATTTGAACTCCCCGGTGGTCTTACGGGACAGCGCGTCAGCTACCTTATTTGAAGACCCCGGATTATACTCTATGTCAAACGTAAAACCCATGAGTTTAGAGACCCATCGTTGGTAGTCAGCACCAACTTCACGCTGCTCCATCAGAAATTTCAGGCTTCTCTGATCGGTGCGGACTGTAAAATGGCGGCCCAGCAGATAATGTCTCCACTTCTGTACTGCCATCACTATTGCCATGAGCTCTTTCTCGTAAATTGATTTCAGGCGGCCCCTTGGCCCCAAGGTGTGACTGTAGTACGCAATAGGGTGTTGATGCTGAAGAAGCACTGCCCCCAACCCATACCCTGAAGCATCTGTCTCTAGAACGAACTTCGCATTAAAGTCCGGCATGGCTAGAACTGGCGCTGCCACCATGGCTGCCTTGAGCCGTTCAAAGGCCTGGGTGGCCTCCTCGGTCCAAAGAAAACTGTCCTTCTTAAGCTGGTTGGTGAGTGGAAGAGCAATCTTTGCATAGTTTGCCACAAACCTGCGATAGTAGCCCGTTAACCCGAGAAACCCGCGCAACTCCCTGAGATTTCGAGGCAGTTCCCAGTCTACTATGGCTCGGACTTTCTCCTCATCCATGGCGACCCCATCACCTGTTATCACATGACCCAAATAAGCTACCTTACATTTCCCAAACTCGCATTTCTTGCGATTTGCATACAGTTTGTTGTGAGCCAATAAGTTCATCACGGTCTCGACATGCTCACAATGGGACTGCTCATCCGGGCTATAAACCAGTATATCATCAAAAAATACCAACACGAATTTGCGCAAGTAAGGTCTAAAAATTTCGTTCATCAGGGACTGGAAGGTAGCAGGCGCGTTGGTCAAGCCAAAGGGCATTACGAGAAATTCGTAATGTCCCTCGTGCGTCCTAAAAGCCGTTTTTGCAACATCACTGGGGTTCAATCTTATCTGATGGTATCCAGCCTTCAGGTCGAGTTTCGTAAAGACTTTTGCCCCGTATAATTCGTCCAACAGCTCATCGATCATTGGAATGGGATATTTATCTGGTATGGTAACCCGGTTTAGAGCCCGATAATCCACACAGAAACGCCATGACCCGTCTTTCTTCTTGACCAACAGAACCGGACTCGAAAATGGGCTGGTTGAGGGTTGGATTACACCGCCTTCTAACATGTCTCTGACCAGTTTCTCAATTTCGTCCTTTTGGACTTGAGGGTACCTGTAAGGCCGCACCGAGACCGGATCCTGGCCTTGTCTTAGGTTGATATTGTGCTCATGTCCCCGAATTGGAGGTAACCCTGTAGGAAGGTGAAATACACTTTCATGCTTCGCCATTGTAGCCCTCAGGAATTCTGGTGTCCCTTCCCCATTCTCCCCCTCGTTCAAGTCTACCTCCGTAAGTAAGCTATTGAATTCTAGCAAGATACCGCCACCCGCCTTCTTAATAGCGCGTGTCATGGCCTTGAGTGAAATCTGGGACCTCTCTAAGGATGGGTCTCCTTGAAGGAAGACCTCCTTCCCGCCCCACTGGAAACTCATAGATAATTGTTTCCAATTCGTGGCAATTGTCCCCAGTTGCTCTAACCACTGTACTCCGAGAATCAGATCAAAACTACCCAATGTCAGTGGCAAAAAGTTTTCACAAATTTGCAGTCCTTGCATCTCCACCTCAACGTTTCTGCATTCGCCCATGCCTCTTATCTTTTCTCCATTTCCCAAAGACACCACAAACTTGCCACTAGGCGTTTTCGGTATCTTAAGGCGCTCAGTTACTTCCAATGAGATAAAATTGTGAGTTGCACCAGGATCTATCATGACCACCACGTCCTGGCCCTTAAGAACCCCCTTCAGCTTCATTGTTTTTGGATTTGAAAGTCCTACAACAGAGTTGAGTGAAATTCCTCCTGCAATCTCTTCGCCAGAAATCGCATCACCAATCTCCACAATCGAACTGACCGGAATGTCCTCCTCCACCAGATCATCCTCCTCCTGTGATACAAGGACGCTCAACTCCTTACGGCGACAGCGGTGCCCTGGCGTCCACTTCTCATCACACTTGAAACAGAGTTGTTGCTCACGCTTTTCCTGTAGCTCTTTGTCGGAGAGTCGCCTAACATCCCCAGTAAATTTAGACGAAGGATGATACGAGGCTGTTGAAGATGTCGATGGACTAATTTTGGGCTGGAAACTTGAACTTCTCGGCCCAACTCCCAACTGATACCCAGGCCCAAACCCACTTGTGGTGTTCAAGCTTGGATTGGGTTTTTGACCTGTTGACACATATGCTGAGTGTGGGCTCCTCACCCCTTGGCCCACGGATCTGGATCTGCTCCCAGCCCGGATCTTAGCCTCGACCCGGATAGCCAAATCCATGGCATGGTCCAAGCTTCTGGGTTCCAGCATCCTGATCTCCGCCTTGATTTCCTCCTGTAGCCCGTTAATGAAATGTCCCAAACCCAGTTCCTCTGAAAAATTTTCCAACGGAGCCGCTAACTCAATAAAACTCCGACGATACTCCGCTATGGTGCCCGTCTGACGTAGCGCTAGCCACTGCTCCGTCAGTGAGCCGGCGTTCAATGGACGGAACTGCCGCAACATCAGAGATTTGAGATCCTCCCACCTCCGTATTGGTTGTCGTCGGTCCTCCCATTGAAACCAAAGAAGGGCGTCACCCTCCATACAAACAACGGCGGCCTCCATCTTTTCCTCCTCGTTCAGATTGTAAAACTGAAAATATCGCTCCGCTCGCAGCGCCCAACCATCGGGATTTTCACCGTTAAACAACGGCATGTCCAGTTTCCGATACTTCCAGTTTCCGCCCCCAATCTGCCCCGGCGTGCGCCCTTGTCCTCCCCCATACAGACCACCTCCGTTTCTCCCTTGATTGGTAGAACCGAGTTGTGTGGGCGGTAACATCTCTGGGCCCCGTGAGCCGCCACCGGTTTCCACCACCGAACCGCCAACGGTCGGATTGGACCTCTCCACACGCATTTCCGCCAGGGTTGCCAGAATCTGCCTCATGGACGCATCATGATTCTCTCTGTCACGGGAAATTCGGCCCTCCAATCGAGCCGTCGTCCTTCCTAACTCCTCCGTGAGTTTCAGGTTCACCTCCGCCAGGTTCGCGGCCATCTGGGTCTGAACGTTCTCCATTCTTGCGACGGAACCTTGGATGTTGGAAAATTGTTCCTCCAAGGTATCCAGTCTCTGCGCATGAGGTGGAGCCATAGGATCGTGCTCTGATACCAACTGTGGTGAACCAGACTTTGCATAAATTAAATAGAGGGTTAAAGGAGATGATGATTGAAGAGAGGTTGAAGGATTGATATTAATGAAAAAGCTTGCGCAGCAAGCTAAAGAAAATAGAGGGCGGTTGTGTGAGTGGTCTCACACTTCCAGACAACAAAAAGGTTGATAATAATCTGCTTAATTCTCTAATGAACCTTATTCTCATATATATAGTACTATGCGCCTTTCCTGGTAGTTTCCTCCACTGCATAATGCCAAAAAACAGCTCACCACCTACTTGACCTGTTAATTTACTGTGCTGCCCTTCCTCTTCCTAGTGTATGTTACCAAAATTGGTGGCTTAGTGACTCGTCGGTCCATCACAGTATGGAAGGGGAGGAGAGACAATATGGGTGGGTTTGAGGAGAGAGGGGTGGAGAATTTCAAAATGACACCTCAATTGGTGTCATTCGTATTCGGCCTAATTGAATTTGTTTCAAATTCGGATTTGTACCAAATCCAGATTTGAGAATGATTGAATTCCCAAACATTTAGATTGGATCAAATTTGGATTGGTAAATCAAAAGATGGTTTCCAAACACTCTATTAAGGAGTTTAGCATCACACTCGACGAAGTCCAATTTGTAGGCTGCATGACGCCATCATACGAGTGAAAGAAGCTACACACAAATGGAGTAGGGGAAAACTTATCGACTATAATGCACACTAACAAGGTATTGATTTAAGTCAATTATCAAGGTTGCTTACTGTTTCCACCCACCCCACCCATGCGTAAGTTCTGCAGTTGAGCCCCAAAAATTTTCATAATTCCAAATTCATCAGAATCACAACTCTTTGCCTGTGTATCCAAGACCGGCCATGTATAATTGTGAAACTAATCACCAATTCAAAAGTTCATGTACTGGAGTCCCAAAGTACAGCTAGCCACATTAAAAGAAATTACCTAACAAATTCACAATCACAACACAAATAACACTAACTCATTCCGAAACCTGGCCAAACAAGAAGATCATCTTTCACACTATTGAGGCTATCACCTAACCTGCCTCGGTTAGCACAAACACAGTGGGAAAGTAGGAGAGAGGGGAAGGGTGTAATCACCATTACAAAGAGAGAGCTCCCATTACATCAACTCATGCAATGATGATTGTTCATGTAAAACCTAGGTAATTGTCAAGACATGGCAAATAAACTCACCTTCTTTCATATAAGTATCCTCTCTCCTCACTTTTAAGCCAAATTGAGCTAAAAAGACCACATTACATTACAAGGTTGACAGACATTATTATTAAACGTAGCCTTAGCTTCACCACTCTACATAGACATGAATCTAATTTAATTCAATTGAAATTGACAAGTAACAAACTTGTGATAGTCAGATTCAAAGCGATAATAAAGCCGTTCGTGTTCAATTAAATCAATGAATCCACAAAACAGTACACAACCAGGAAATACATTAAAATCATCGTCTGCCAACGAAATCAGGGGGAATTAAGAGAAAGAGAGAGAGAGAGAGAGAGCGCGGACCTGACGAACAGGACACTTGAAGAACTTGCGGCCACGGTTTCGTTCAGTATTAGCAGTGAGAACCAAACAAGTCCCCAGACCACATGGACACTCCTTGGCTACCACATTGGGCGTCCCAGGCACCGATGCCGAACCTGAAGCGTTGCAATCCCTAGCCCAATGACCGTCCATCCCGCATTTGAAGCACGCGCTGCCGCTGGCAACGGTGCGGGGGGAAATATCCGGCGCGGCGGTTGTGGCGGCGCAGCTGGATTGATTCTGCCATGTGAGACTCCTGCTTCCTTTGAGCGCGGCGGTGTAAGGCCCCTCCTGCAATTCCAAGTTGGTGTTAGGGTTTATAGCGGTTGAAGATGGCGGTGGAAGGGAAGAGTTGAGGGACACGCGACGCCGTTTGGAGGCGGAGAGAGAGAGAGCCTGAGCTTCGGCAGCCTCGAGTTCGGTGAGGAAGGCAATGTCTTCGTAATCGTCTGGGATTTCGATTATGTTTCCCTGCATTTTCCCCATTTTTGTGATTATTGCTTTTTCTCTTTCCCGCCTTTCCTGCTAGTTACTTGCTTGGAACTCCCTCCGTTACCCTTAAAACACACGCGTTTGCGAAAGTTCGAGGTAATGAGAAGTAGGGGTGTGTAAAATCGGTTTCGTTTAACCTACCGCACACTTTATTCGGTTAATCACCAACTTCGATTAGCTCCAAGCCCGACGCTAAACCGTAATCGTATGTTCGGCTAACAGCTCCATCGGTTAACCTAAATAACGGTTCGGTTTCGGTTACAGTAATCAAATGTGTGAATGTTGTGGATACAAGCATATATAGGTCGTTTTACAAGTTTGATTCAAATGTGTGAATGTTGTGGAGTGAGTGTGGTTAGAAATGACCTTTGGTTTACTTTTATGACAACCCTAACACATATCATCGTTTTCATGTCATTAGAATTCAAAAATAAGCTTAAAATCAAAGAATAAGCTTAAAAGTAGAATACAAGCATGCACAATTAGTTTTACAAGTTTGATTCAAATGTGCGAATTTTGTGGAGTGAGTGTGGATAAAAATGAAATTTGGTTTACTTTTATAAAACCCTAACACATATAATCGTCTCCTTATCATTAGAATTCAAAAATAAGCTTATAATCAACGAATTAGCTTAAAAGTAGAATACAAGCATGCAGAGTTTGTTTTACAAGTTTGATTCAAATGTGTGAATGTTGTGGAGTGAGTGTGGTTAGAAATGACATTTAGTTTACTTTTATGACAACCGTAACACATATAATCGTCTACATGTCATTAGAATTCAAAAACAAGCTTAGAATAATCAAAGAATAAGTTCAAAAGTAGAATACAAGCTTGCATAGTTCGTTTTGATTCAAATGTCTGAATGTTGTGGAGCAGTGTGGTTAGAAACGACATTTGTTTTACTTTTAGGACAACCCTAACACATATAATCGTCACCATGTCATTAGAATTAAAAAATAAGCTTAGAATCATAGACTAAGCTTAAAAGTAGAATAAAAGCATGCACAGTTCGTTTTACAAGTTTGATTCAAATGTGTGAATGTTGTGGTGTGAGTGTGGTTAGAAATGACATTTGGTTTACTTTTATGACAACCCTAACACATATAATCGTCTCCATGTCATTAGAATTCAAAAACAAGCTTAGAATCAAAGCACAAGCTTAAAAGTAGAATACATGTATGCACAGTTCGTTTTACAAGTTTGATTCAAATGAATGTTGTGGAGTGAGTGTGGTTAGAAATGACATTAGGTTTACTTTTATGACAACCCTAACACATATAACCGTCTCCATGTCATTAGAATTCAAAAATAAGCTTAGAATCAAACAATAAGCTTAAAAGTAGAATACAAGCATCCACTGTTCGTTTTACAAGTTTGATTCAAATTGTGAATGTTGTGGAGTGAGTGTGGCTAGAAATGACATTTGGTTTACTTTTATCACAACCCTAACACATATAATAGTCTCCATGTCATTAGAATTCAAAAACAAGCTTTGAATCAAAGAATGAGCTTAAAAGTAGAATACAAGCATGCATAGTTCGTTTTACAAGTTTGATTCAATTGTGTGAATGTTGTGAAGTGAGTGTGGTTAGAAACGACATTTGGTTTACTTTTATGACAACCCTAACACATATCATCCTCTCCATATGATTAGAATTCAAAAATAAGCTTAGAATCAAAGAATAAGCTTAAAAGTAGAATACAAGCATGCGGAGTTCGTTTTACAAGTTTGATTCAAATGTGTGAATGTTGTGGAGTGAGTGTGGTTAGAAATGACATTTGGTTTACTTTTATGACAACCCTAACACATATAATCGTCTCCAAGTCATTACAATTCAAAAATAATCTTAGAATCAAAGAATAAGCTTAAAAGTAGAACACAAGCATGCATAGTTCGTTTTACAAGTTTGATTCAAATGTGTAAATGTTGTGGAGTGAGTTTGGTTAGAAATGACATTTGGTTTACTTTTATGACAACCCTAACACATATAATCGTCTCCAAGTCATTATAATTCAAAAATAAGCTTATAATCAAAGAATTAGCTAAAAAGTAGAATACAAGCATGCACAGTTACAAGTTTGATTCAAATGTGTGAATGTTGTGATATGGGAGTAAGGGGGCAGGGGTATGTCCCAAGAATGGCTTAAATCAGGGTGCAAGTGATCTAGGAGTCATGACCCGAGCCATGAGTAAGAATGGTCAAGTTCTACCTGCTCTAAATGTCCTTCTAAGGCAACCTGCAAGTCAGGGTCTGTCTATGATTGCATTAGGCAGTTCGGAGTAGTTTTAATCATCATCACCAATAAAAGAATAAGGCATATGGTACAAGGTTCAGGTTTGGTATAAGGATCAGCTTCATGAGTCATTTTAGACCACTTGGTGCAACTTTTGCTTGTAACATAGAGTAATGTGGCAATTAAAGCTCCAAGACAAGTTTTGCTAGCTGTCGCTTTCCACCAGTGGTCCAAGAATTTCTTTGTGCAAGATAAACTGCTCTTGCTCTCTTTTCTGCAGAAATAGAGCTGCTTACACCACATGCACAAGAGAATAAGCCACCTACTTGTATTTTCTAGCCAATAGGAAATTTTCTATCATTTTCGTATTTTCTGAATTAGTTGTAACTTTAGGTGCATTCTCGGCCTTAGATGGGAATTTAGATGGCCTAGATCATTCCATGGGATTAGGTTCATATGAGAACCTTTGCTTAAATGAGAACTATGAAAACTCCTACCCACCCTTAGATAAAAAAATAAACGGCTAAGATCTTTCCTTGCTTTCAATTCCTTTTCCTTTCTTTTTCCAGTTTTCCTCCCCAATCCCCACCTCTATTCTTTCTCTCTCTATTAACAAGTCACCACCACCGCCATTGATAGCCCGCGCGCGACCTGCAACGCCCAACCCCCCCCCCCCCCCGCCGCGCCACCTCCACTGGGCCGACCAAGGCGGCGCGACGACGATGGCGTCATTGCCCATTATCACCACAATTTCCCATTCTCTTTAACTCCCTTTTTCTCCATTCTCAAATGCAACACCATCATTTTGAACCAATCAAGGCCATTTTCTCAATGTGCATCTTGTATAATCTGAATGTGCATTTTGTATAACTTGAATGTGCATTGGGCAACACCTATTTGTGCATTTGAGAATATCTATTTGTGCATTTCACAATTATTAATTATGCTTCTTATCATCCCCAAAATTGATTGTGCAATTCGTGAAACCTTGATGTGCATTTGATTATACCTATTTGTGCAATTTACAACTTGCAATTGTGCATTCTAAGAATGTGTCGCCGTTCGCTCGGCCATTGTTGGCCATAGTAGAGATAAACACGAGAAGAGCTAAGGAAGAGAAAATGGAGGAGAATGGGTGGGAGGTGGTGCCGTGGGGTGGGCATGTGGCGTTGGCGGCGGTCAGGCGAGATGAGGGGATTTAGCTGGTCACGGTGGTGAAAGTTACCGACCGGTGGCCGCGCAAAGTCGGATGTGTGGTGGGTCGAGGTGGGGAAGGGGAGGTGAGAGAGAAGGAAGTTGGGTTTGTTTCATTATTAAATTTTAATCTGGACCCTTCGTTATCTTAATCTAATAGTAGGGAGGGGTTCTCATGGGAGCAAGTGTTCTCATGAGAACCGAACCCTCATTCCATGCCTCTTATATAAGGAGTGCAACTTGTAATGTGAGAGGCAGACTTTGAATTAATGAAAAAACCCTTGAGATTTATCTCTTTCTTTCCTCTGTGGATTCAGCCACCTGTGTGGTGCATTGTTACAGCCTTCGTGGCTTGGTTTGGGTGTAATTTGCACCACCATCTATCCCCTTTATCCCCCAATTGATTAAGCCTTGTGTTTATCAATTTTTTATTGTTTTATTTCTCACAAAAAAAACACAGAAAAACCATACAAAAACAAGTTTATTTTCCTGATTTTTGTTCTTACTTTTGTTGGAAAACTTTCAGATTTTCTTTTGATTTTCAATACCACTCAAATCATATAAACCCCGTGAGTTTACGTATCAAATTGGTTATCAGAGCTTAGGTTGTTTGTTGAGTGGTTGAAACCCCAAAGTTCTTGCCTTTGTTTCATAGAAAGTTTCAATCTTTTGTGCTGAATTTTAGTCCTCTGTTTTTTTGTAATAAAACCATAAAAGAACCTTCCTTTTCTGTTCTTAATTCAAAACTCTGATCTTGAGAAGATGAAGTCTTCATTTGGTGGTTCAAATAGGAGGAGAAACAAGGAGAAAAGCAAGAAGAAATCCAAAGAAAAGGAGGCTGCACTCAAGGCTGATGTGCAGAAGCAAATGGAGGATTATCTTGTTTCTTGTGAGTCTAAGATGGTAGTGGATGAACCACAAGTTGAGTTGGATGTATATGATGTGGGTAAGCTTACTCAAGACGAAAGAAAATCAGCAACTTGCTTGGTTTCTTGTCATGAGGCAGTAGAAATAGGTGATGTTGCTTTTGGTGCATCGTCTTGCACATATTGGAGTCCGACTGAGTCATTTATCAATGAGAGGCTGTGTCTTTCTCCTAGAAGCAACGTGGAGATGTTCTCAAGTCTATTTGCTGGAGAAATTGTAAGGGACTCAAGAAGAAAAGAGAAAACAGTTGGTGGTAACTGCCTAGTGCAAGGGAATGTCAGAAAAATGCTATGTGGTTGTACAGTGCGTCCTTGCGTTTATTCCGGCCTTATGGAAGGTATAGCTTATCATCTTTGTCCTCCACATTTTCATTACTACATGTTAGTAAGACTGCAAGTTAGTCTAGTTCATTTGGGTTCCGTTTCAAAAATGTTATTGGAGAAAAATGGTGATTTCTGTTTGAGCATGTGTAAACTGTCAAAGTTTGAGAAGCAGTCCTTTTTTGAGTATCTAAAAGGCTTGGATTCTATTCATTTGGTGAATTTTGATTTGGGTAGATGACTTTTAAGCTCTAAAATGTTTGTGTTCTTAATCTCGAAGTGGAAGATGTTAAGAAGAGAAAAATCGAATCAAGTTGTATGGGTATACTTGGAGTTGTATGAACTGATTGTTGATGGAAAAATGGCAAGGAAACTTGTTGAATCTTGTCTAACCTGTTCACAAATTGATGATATCATTGGGAGTTCTTGTGTACATTATTTGGATCAAGATTTAAGTTGTTTGGATTTGATTATGGAGGGAAACAGTCATGAAAGCATTGACAGCAATTTCAGGGCATTCTATGATGCTCATGGTTGTGCTCTAATTCATTTGGGTTTAAAGTTTGGTACTTTAGAGCTGAAAAATGGATTGAATCTTATTTGTAGTTTGGGTGATGACGGTTTTCTAGTCCCTATGATTGAAAGTGATGTTGGTAGGAAGACTGTTACCAAAACTATTCTGCTGAATTTCCATATGCTGCATACGGGCCAAAAGATGATAATTCCGATGGCTAAATGGGGTTACAGATGTGATGCTCCAACAAACAGATCTTGGATAATGTCGTGGGAGTCACATGATGTTGATTGCAAGCCAAAACAGCAGCTGTGGCACTCATTTCAGAGAGGAATTCAGACATGTTGCAAAAAGTTCAGGTTTGCGTTGTCTGATTGTATGGGCAGTTTAGGCAAGCAAACGAGATTCAATTTTCAAGTTCCATACCTTTCTGGAAAGCCAAGACAAAGATCTAAATCAGGGATTTGGAATCATCAGCAAAGGAGTTGTGGATTGGATGCAGTTTGTGAATTTGTGAAGACTGACCTGCAGCCTGATTTCAGGGAATGCCAGGATTCAGCTTTCGAGTTCAAAGGGCAATATCTTCCTGTTCAGACTTCTGATTTGGTTGATTCTTGTGTGAAAATTGAAGAGAATGAAGTTAAATTTAATATGAAACAAGTTTCATCCAAGGATCAGATATGGTTAGGATTTTACAGCTATTTGCGTGCAGGGTGTCTTCCTGAAATTTTTCCTGACATTGGGTTAAGTTTCACAAGCATGAATTCTGAATATGGGGAAAGTGAGTTGTCCACTGTTTTGGTTCCAATGGAGCAAGTTTCAGCCATCAACAATGGCCTGATACAACCACTTTCATCCAAGTATGTGAATCCTTTGGAGCTGGCCATTGAGGAGGAGTTGCAATACACTTCGAGCTGCAAAGTAAGTGCATTCTTAAGGTTATTTGATGCCAAAACTGAAAGGAATGCAGTGGAGAAAGGGAAAGTCGAGGGTGTCATTGTTTTAGCAACTCAGGAGCATCAACACCATCATCAATTCATGAGTTTGCATTCAAGAGATTCAAATTCTGTTTTGGGAGGTATTTTCTGTGACCTAGCAGTCCCTCACTTTGGTTTTTACATGCTATTAAGGCTGCAACTTTGCTTAGATCAGGTTGTTTCATCTTCATATACAAATTTCCTGTCATTTGGCACTTTAAATCTGAATATGCACAACCTAGCCCAAGAATCAGTGAATCTCAATGTTCCTAAACCATCTAAACACTTACCTTGGGTGGGAAACACAAGAATGACAAATCACACACAGAAAACTCCACGAGAAAGTAAGAATGATCTTAACATGGGGACGATTCTGTTTGGTGTAATTAATTTGTGTGAGGAGAGACCTCAAGATCTATCATCTAGGTTCTTATGGATGAAGTTAACTGTTGAGTATTTAGTGCAAGAGGTCTTGTACTCTCTGCTCCTTATGAGTGAAGAATCTGTGATGCATATGCTCTGTCTTAGAAGTTCAGACATGTTGCAAAAAGTTCAGGTTTGCGTTGTCTGATTGTATGGGCAGTTTAGGCAAGCAAACGAGATTCAATTTTCAAGTTCCATACCTTTCTGGAAAGCCAAGACAAAGATCTAAATCAGGGATTTGGAATCATCAGCAAAGGAGTTGTGGATTGGATGCAGTTTGTGAATTTGTGAAGACTGACCTGCAGCCTGATTTCAGGGAATGCCAGGATTCAGCTTTCGAGTTCAAAGAGCAATATCTTCCTGTTCAGACTTCTGATTTGGTTGATTCTTGTGTGAAAATTGAAGAGAATGAAGTTAAATTTAATATGAAACAAGTTTCATCCAAGGATCAGATATGGTTAGGATTTTACAGCTATTTGCGTGCAGGGTGTCTTCCTGAAATTTTTCCTGACATTGGGTTAAGTTTCACAAGCATGAATTCTGAATATGGGGAAAGTGAGTTGTCCACTGTTTTGGTTCCAATGGAGCAAGTTTCAGCCATCAACAATGGCCTGATACAACCACTTTCATCCAAGTATGTGAATCCTTTGGAGCTGGCCATTGAGGAGGAGTTGCAATACACTTCGAGCTGCAAAGTAAGTGCATTCTTAAGGTTATTTGATGCCAAAACTGAAAGGAATGCAGTGGAGAAAGGGAAAGTCGAGGGTGTCATTGTTTTAGCAACTCAGGAGCATCAACACCATCATCAATTCATGAGTTTGCATTCAAGAGATTCAAATTCTGTTTTGGGAGGTATTTTCTGTGACCTAGCAGTCCCTCACTTTGGTTTTTACATGCTATTAAGGCTGCAACTTTGCTTAGATCAGGTTGTTTCATCTTCATATACAAATTTCCTGTCATTTGGCACTTTAAATCTGAATATGCACAACCTAGCCCAAGAATCAGTGAATCTCAATGTTCCTAAACCATCTAAACACTTACCTTGGGTGGGAAACACAAGAATGACAAATCACACACAGAAAACTCCACGAGAAAGTAAGAATGATCTTAACATGGGGACGATTCTGTTTGGTGTAATTAATTTGTGTGAGGAGAGACCTCATGATCTATCATCTAGGTTCTTATGGATGAAGTTAACTGTTGAGTATTTAGTGCAAGAGGTCTTGTACTCGCTGCTCCTTATGAGTGAAGAATCTGTGATGCATATGCTCTATCTTAGAAGAAGGCTAATGGTGAGGCACTTTTTTGATCCTGGAGGAGTCTTTTGCTGTTGGTTTCATGTGTTAGTAGTTTGCTTAGAGGTGTTTGGTGCTGCAGCAAAGAGAGGTATGGGTTTTCCCTGCAAAACTGAAATTCTGTTTTGTGGAAATCTAATGATGTATGCAAAGGGAATTGAGCCACAATAGCAAGAAGAACCAATCTTGGTCAAGAAATGGATTGGTGGATGTATTAAGGTCTGTCATGAGGAGTTACCATCAGGGTTGTCTCCTTTAAAGAGGGTGGAGCATCATCTAGACCTGATACAAGTTGTTGTGCTACAAAATAGATCAGCATACAAGAATGACCCTACTACTACTTCCAAGGGGCTGCACACCCAGATTGCAAAGCTGATGGACAAGCAGTTTGAGGGGAAATTTCTGAATTCCAATGCTGCACCAGTCCTACTTAATCCCAAGAACGATGAGTTGTTTGGCAAGCTGGAAAAATGTACATTCATGGCTAGGGAAGTGGGATTGCTTGGCTATGTAATGTCTGGTAGAAGTGTATCAGTGTATCAGGAAGAGTGTAAGTTTGTTGAGCCTTGGCCTGTTCTTAAGAGCAGAACTGAGGTGGGGAGCCTTCATGGGTTGATATCATTCTGCAAGAGATTTATTCAACATTTTAAATCCATAATGGCTTCATGTACTGAGTGCATAAAGGAAAGAGCAGGGCAGATTGTTCTACTGCATGAGCAAGCTCGAAAACAAACGGAGAAGGCAAGTGACTCAACAAAGAAGAAAATTGAGGAACCTATACACAGTCTTGAGTTCCAGCATGGTGAACAGATGAGCAAGGGGTGGTTCCTAGCAGCAAGGATGGGAAAACTTATGCATAGAGCTGAGGGATCACTAAAGATGGCTGATAACATTGGTGAGAGTGCAGACAGATTTGTGATGCTTGGAGATTATGAGGTGCATAGTAGATTCAAACTGAGAGAACCAAGTCCATACTATGGTAAGGATGAAAACATGACTGATGCAAGCTTGAGGACAAGCTCTTTTCAAGAAGGGGAGGATGATATGGGAGTAAGGGGGCAGGGGTATGTCCCAATGACCGAGCCAGTCAACAACAAACATCATTCTCTCCTATCCAAGCCACGGGTCCAGTTTGCAGCCAAGAATGGCTTAAATCAGGGTGCAAGTGATCTAGGAGTCATGACCCGAGCCATGAGTAAGAATGGTCAAGTTCTACCTGCTCTAATGTCATTCTAAGGCAACATGCAAGTCAGGGTCTGTCTATGATTGCATTAGGCAGTTCGGAGTAGTTTTAATCATCATCACCAATAAAAGAATAAGGCATATGGTACAAGGTTCAGGTTTGGTATAAGGATCAGCTTCATGAGTCATTTTAGACCACTTGGTGCAACTTTTGCTTGTAACATAGAGTAATGTGGCAATTAAAGCTCCAAGACAAGTTTTGCTAGCTGTCGCTTTCCACCAGTGGTCCAAGAATTTCATTGTGCAAGATAAACTGCTCTTGCTCTCTTTTCTGCATAAATAGAGCTGCTTACACCACATGCACAAGAGAACAAGCCACCTACTTGTATTTTCTAGCCAATAGGAAATTTTCTATCATTTTCGTATTTTCTGAATTAGCTGTAACTTTAGGTGCATTCTCAGCCTTAGATGGGAATTTAAATGGCCTAGATCATTCCATGCCTCTTATATAAGGAGTGAAACTTGTAATGTGAGAGGCAGACTTTGAATTAATGAAAAAACCTGATGCAGGTGCAAGATGTCCAAAGCCATTCAAGTTTGAGAGCCAATATTTGAGGACAAATCTTATTGAAGACATTCTGAAAAACCGGGTTTGCGCAGTTATATTCGAGAGCCTCGTTGAAGGCTTAAATGAAGTCCAGTGATTTCGTGCCATACCTTTCTGGAAACCTAGGAGATCAAACTAATCAATGGTTTTGGAATTAACAGCAAAATAGTTATACATTAGCTGCAGTTAAATTTTTAAATTGGATCACAGCAGGCGTTCGTCAGGAAGTTCAGATTACAGGGTTGAACTTTGAAAGCTTATATCTCGTTCTACAGATCATGGAATTGGGTGAAATTTGTGTCTAAATTGAAGTTCAAGAATTAATCTTTCCAATGGCATAAATTAGACCTCCAGACGATAAGTTTTTCTATGTCTACAATCCACTCCCCAAGGGTGCGTTTCTGAAGTGACTTTGTTTCAGTAGTAATTTATGTTGTTGGTTGTGGGTTCGAGTTTTGGATGTTACTGAGCTGGGACACGTTTTAATGGAGAGGAAAGATCAGGGTACCAAGTACTTGAGTGAGATGTTCCTACAAGTTCACCAAGCAGCTCAAAAGAAAGGGAATAAGAAAACCCTCCCTTGAGGGTTAACTTTAATAATCAAGACTTCCAGCTTTTTCTTGCAGCCTTCTTTGACTAGAAGGGCAAAACAATTATTATTTTTGGAAACCAAGATAGCAGACTTTAAATTAGATACAAAGAAGCTGAAAAGAACTTGCAAGTAGATGATAATTCAAGAGAAAAAGAGGACGTGATAAGCAGCACAGCAGCAGCCTTAATATTTTTAATTAGTTTTATTAGCTTTGTATTTTAATTATTATTTTTCTTTTCCTTTTTGTAATATTGTCTCTACATTATTGTATCAGTTTGTTAGCTTCCTTAGCTCTATAAATAGAGCCTCAGAACCATTGTAAAAATCAGACTTGATGAAATGAAAAACCAACTTTCAGATGTGAATTCTGTTTTTGTTTAAATTCTTAGGGTGGGTTTATCTCTTTGAAATTAAGCATATGGTTAAGCTTGCTTAGGGGTGGTTAACCTAAGTAATCTAAACCTAGTTCTTGGAGAGAAGTTGAGAGATCAATTAATCTTCAAGTCCATATCCTTTATTTCAGTCCAAAAATCAGAAAAATCATAAAAAGAAATTGTAGTTTGTAAGTTTGATTCTAGATGGTGTTTAGGAGTGCATCAAGTGGTATCAGAGCTTTGGCTCCGGTGTCCTACTTATAAAAAACCGTCTTAAATCCTCTCACACCAACCTAAACACAACCCCGAAGTGAAGAATGCACTGTAAGCATGTCGAAGGCAGAGGAGTTCAGAAAACAGAGCAAAAACAGGGGATGGTACAACAACTTGGAGCCATTGCAAGAGGGCTACTTTGCAGCAAGGAAAAAGTCTCTTTCTACCACCATCTTGTAAATGAATGTCAGTCTGGTTCCGCTGAAGGATGCTTGACTGATCTCTTGGAAGACAGCCCTGGCCGGATCTCGTGGATCCTAGGCAGGCTGATCTTGTAAATGAATGTCAGTCTGGCTCCGCTGAAGGATGCTTGACTGAACTCTTGGAAGGCAACCCTGGCTTGATCTCGTGAATCTTGGGCAGGCTGATCCTGTGGAAAGCAGCCTTGACCTGATCTCTTGGATTCTCGGCAGGCTGGTCTTGTGGAAAGCAGCCCCGACATGATCTCTTGGATTCTAGCCAGGCTCATCCTGAAGATATGTGTCAGTCTTGCTCCGTTTAAGGATGTTTGACTGAACTTGTGGAAGGCAGCCCTGGCCTGATCTCAGGGATGTTAGGCAAGCTGATTTTGTGGAAAGCAGCCCTGGCCTGATCTCGTGGATACTAGGCAGGCTGATCCTGTAAACATGTGCCAGTCTTGCTCTTGGAAGGCAGCCCTGGCTTGATCTCGTGAATCCTGGGCAGGCTGATCCTGTGGAAAGCAGCCCTGACCTGATCTCTTGGATTCTAGGCAGGCTGGTCTTGTGGAAAGCAGCCCCGGCATGATCTCTTGGATTCTAGCCAGGCTCATCCTGAAGATATGTGTCAGTCTTGCTCCGTTGAAGGATGTCTGACTGATCCTGTAAACATGTGCCAGTCTTGCTCTTGGAAGGCAGCCCTGGCTTGATCTCGTGAATCCTGGGCAGGCTGATCCTGTGGAAAGCAGCCCTGACCTGATCTCTTGGATTCTAGGCAGGCTGGTCTTGTGGAAAGCAGCCCCGGCATGATCTCTTGGATTCTAGCCAGGCTCATCCTGAAGAAATGTGTCAGTCTTGCTCCGTTGAAGGATGTCTGACTGAACTCTTGGAAGGCACCCCTGGCTTGATCTCGTGGATCCTGGGCAGGCTGATCTTGTGGAAAGCAGCCCCGGCATGATCTCTTGGATTCTAGCCAGGTTGATCCTGAAGATATGTGTCAGTCTTGCTCCGTTGAAGGATGTTTGACTGAACTCTTGGAAGGCAGCCCTGGCTTGATCTCGTGAATTCTGGGCAGGCTGACCCTAAAAATATGTGTCAGTCTTGCTCCGTTGAAGGATGTTTGACTGAACTCTTGGAAGGCAGCCCTGGCTTGATCTCGTGAATCCTGGGCAGGCTGACCCTGAAAATATTTGCCAGTCTTGCTCCGTTGGAGGACGTTTGACTGAACTCTTGGAAGGAGCCCTGGCCTGGTCTCGTGGATCCTGGGCAGGCTGATCCTGTGGAAAGCAGCCCTGACCCGACTCTTGGATTCTAGGCAGGCTGATTTTGTGGAAAGCAGCCCCGGCATGATCTCTTGAATTCTAGTCAGGCTGATCCTGAAGATATGTGTCAGTCTTGCTCCGTTGGAGGACGTTTGACTGAACTCTTGGAAGGAGCCCTGGCCTGGTCTCGTGGATCCTGGGCAGGCTGATCCTGTGGAAAGCAGCCCTGACCCGATCTCTTGGATTCTAGGCAGGCTGATTTTGTGGAAAGCAGCCCCGGCATGATCTCTTGAATTCTAGCTACGATGATCCTGAAGATATGTGTCAGTCTTGCTCCGTTGAAGGATGTTTGACTGAACTCTTGGAAGGCAACCCTGGCTTGATCTCGTGAATCCTGGGCAGGCTGGCCTTGAAAATATGTGTCAGTCTTGCTCTGTTAAAGGATGTTTGACTGAACTCTCGGAGGACAGCCCTAGCTCGATTTCGTGGATGCTAGGTAGGCTTATCCTCTCTTACTTGCTTTTTCGTTGACGTTTGTGTTTCATATTGCACTGTGGGTTCTTCAAGGTTTCTTAATGATCCTGCAACCTTACCTTGCCTGTGACGTAACAAACCTTGGTCTCGTCTTCTTCCTATCCCGTAGGACCCTGCCGTGCTGCTTTAACTTGCATTGGAGCAGATGCCTGACCCTAACCAGGACCCTTATCATAGGTTGTGGTTTTCTGGCGTTGGCCATGTGATCCGGCCTTGACCGGACCCTGGGCTTTTCCATATTCATGCATTAGCGTTATCCAATTATGCGCTTTCCAGCTCTTCGCCTTTAACTCTTAGTCTTACAGCCTCTCAATTTGCTTTGATATTCTCCTCCCGATACCTCTTGCCCCTTATTCCTTTTTGTCGTATGTGATGAAAAGGAATACAAGTTTAGGATCTTTGTGCTCATGTCTTCAATTTTAGGTGCTTTTCCACTTTCGCGTCGGTTGTGTCTCCTTCGATACCCTGATGTGACGCCCTAGACTTGGGTTTCTTCATGAAATCTCGGGGCTGCCCCTTTGGGACATTGGAACTCGAAGCTTGTCTGAGGCTTATATAAGGCAGCCCTGGCCTGAACTCGCGAATGCTGGCCAGGCTGACCTTGAAAATAGATGCCACCCCTGACCTTCGAGGTCAGGGTGGTCTCATAGATGAATCTGGCCTGATCTTCCCTAGGCTCTGCCGTATTTCGTGGATGGACGATGGCTGGTCTTGCAGATCGGTGTCAATCTGGTCCTGCTGAAGAGTGCTTGACTGAGCTTGTTAAAGGCACCCCTGGCCTGATCTTGTCGATGCTAGGCAGGCTGATCCGTTGTGATGAACTTAGTGCGTTCTGCTTGAGCTAACTGCCCACTCTGGCAGGATGTGCCGGGGCTGGACAACCTTTACTTTGGCTTTGGTTATTTTGCCCACCCTGGTGGGATGTGTCAGGGCTGAACAACTCCTTAATCACAGCTTCTTTCGAACTCCGATTTCGTGTTGGTACTTATGTTATGATCGGTCTTTCTTGGATATTACGAACTCTGACGTCGGTTGATAACTTTCCATTGGGGTCTTACAATAGCCCTGGATGGGTATTCTTTTTACGATCTCTAACCTTAGTCAGCTTCCAGCCAAGGAATTATATTTTTCTTGATTAGGTATTGTCTTTACGACCTTTGACCGTAGTCAGCTTCCAGCCAGGGAAATATACTATCCCCGACTAGGTAATATTTAGCAACCAATCAGGGCTTCCTAATATCCTTTGATTGGGAATTGGTCTTTCGACATATGACTTTAGTCATCTTCCAGACATGGCTTCCTAATATCCTTGACTGGGTTGTCTTTACGACCTTTGACCGTAGCCAGCTTCCAACCAGGGAATTATACTATCCCCGACTAGGTATTGTCTTTATGACCTATGACCGTAGTCAGCTTCCAGTCAGGGTTAGACCGGGTTGTCTTTACGACCTTTGACCGTAGCCAGCTTCCAGCCAGGGAATTATACTATCCCCGACTAGGTATTGTCTTTATGACCTTTGACCGTAGTCAGCTTCCAGTCAGGGCTTCATAATATCCTTGACTGGGTATTGTCTTGGTCTTTATGACCTTTGACCTTTTTCTTGTTTCAGCGTTGACGCGTGTCCATGGATATTTGAGGCGATGTCTTCGAACCAGGTCTCTTTAGGCTGGAAGCTGTAGTCTGGAGGGTGCCTTTGCTTCTACAGGGTCTGGTGGTCCCTCTTCCATGTGCTGGACGTTGAAGCTTCCCTTTTAGGGAGTGAGAGGTCTTCTCATGATTGGAGCCACATTCTAACTTTGCGAATGTCAGGGTCTGGAGGTCTCTTTGGCGGAGTCCAGGCCCTGGCTTCACAATAGCCCTGGCTGGATCATATTTCCACCCTGACTTTACAATAGCCCCGGCTGGACTTTGGCTTTAGTGTCCTATGACCATAGTCGTTGCACTGCCCGGCCCCTTATTCCTTTATGGTGTGCTATGAGAAGGAATGCTCGCCAGGCTTCAGCACTATCTTTACCCAGGTCAGGGTTCGACTATAGAACCCCTGCCTGATTCCGAGTCATTTTCTTTCACTCCTGGTTTGGATCCACTTTGAAGGACCTTGCAGGATTAGATAGCCGATCTTGTCGCTATCAAGTGCCCCTTAGTCGAGTACCTAGCAATACAAATAATTGAGGTAAGCCCATAGGCAGCCAATTAAAGTGTGGTAAGTAAACACAATCTTTAATCTATAACGCACTACAAAGCATATGACAGATTTTTAAATACGTCTTCGCTTTAAACACGGTTTTCCTTCTTATTTGGGGGCGTTAAATCTTTAAAAGTCTTAATCATGCCTTTAAAGACGTTTTTCCAGGGTAAATCTATCGCAAATCCTCTTCAAAAAAAAAAACTATGTCTCAATCGGACATTCCAGCGTAAAGTTATGGCCTGCCAAAGTTTGGCTAAAAAAAAAAACAATGAAACATTTAATTAAGTTATAGAACTTAGCTTTTGCATTCAATTGTAGATCTGCCTAGTCCACTCGATTTGCATTCCTTGTTTATAAAGGGTAGCCTTAGCCGCATCATCCGTCTAGCTATTGGCCTTAGCCTAGCTTTCGGAATTTTCGATACTTCTTTTGACTTTTTGACAAGTGCAGTTTTACCCAACTGAAGACCGGATGTTGTCCGTCAGGCTTGATGTTGCCCGCCAGGCTGGATATTACTCTGCCAGGCGGGTCGCTGCTCTGCCAGGCTTGATACTGCTCCGTCAGACTTGATACTGCTCCGTCAAGATTCTCTGTCAGGCTTGATACTGCTCCGTCAGGCTTCTCTGCCAGGCTTGATACTGCTCCGTCAGGCTTCTCTGCCAGGCTTGATACTGCTCCGTCAGGATTCTCTGCCAGGCTTGATACTGCTCCGTAAGGCTTCTCTGCCAGGCTTGATACTGCTCCGCCACGCTGGTCGCTGCTCTGCCAGGCTTGATACTACTCTGCCAGGCTATCTCTCACTCATAGGATGCTCGAATATACCAGATCAAGTATTTTTTGTGAGCTAAGGAGTCTACAAACATACTTATGCGAGTAGATCTGAGATTTCGTGAGTAGAGACGGAGATTAAACACATGTATACTCGACCTCTACGAAATACCAATCCTTTGACGTGGCTAGCTTCTCTTTAGGAGTTGAAGACGTAGAAATGGCTTCTTGTTGGCGCTCCCCACAGACGGCGCCAATCGTTTCGCTGTGAAATGAACAATGGAAATTTGTTGATGGAGGGGAAGACGCCCTGGCCCTGCCTTGGGAATGAGGACCCTGATCTGACCCCTGCAAGAGAAACGTAGCTAGCCTCGGGGGTGTGTCCGAGGATGACCCCTCCGATGCCTAAGTTAGATGTAGTATTTTGTGGGTGTAGAGAGAGAAAGTAGAGAGAGGGTGGAGAGTTTCTCCACCAAAGATGTGTTACCTTCCTTAATGCCCCCATGGGGGTATTTATACTACTCATGGCAATTGGCTCCATGGCCCGTGCAAGGCATGTGCGGGCTTTTGGCCCTTTGGACACGTAATGGGCCTATAGGCTCTTTAGCTCACGTAATGGGCCTCTAGGCTCTTTAGCTCACCTCGGCCCAATGATTGTAGTCGGACATATAAGGCCCAACAGGAAATTTCTGACATTACCTTATATGAATGAGGCTTATGATCAACTCGTTGAGGTTAAGCAAGGTATTAATGGTGTTTCTGAGTATATTGAAGATTTCGAGTTTTTGATGTGTAGATGTGATGAGAGTGTTGCTTTAGATACTTTCATGTCACTGTTCTACCTAGGATTAAACTTGAATATTGCTGGCAAACTAGATATGGAGTCTTGTGTGTCTTTTAAAGATGTTTGTTTGAGAGCATTAGACCTCGAGGAGGAAGTATATTCTGTTAAGTCAGTAATAAAAGATGTGGAAGATGCTCAAAAATTGACAAGGCAGAGTGAACTCTGTGAGAAATCCTTAGAAATTGAAGTTGATATTCATATGGTTGAAGTTTCTGAAAACTTAGAGGAATCTGTGTGTATCAATTCAAGTGACAAAGAGGAACTAAGCAAAGATCAAATTAAAGAAGGTTCTCTGGAATTAGCCTTGTACGCCACTCAGAAGGAAGTTTTAATGTCATTTTGCAACCTGTTTTTGAAACTCGGTCATCAAAAGTTTTTAAACAAAAAATATTGGTGATTGTTCTGAATTGTTCAAGTTGTTGCTTACGGCCTGTCAATCGTTTTGCAGCTTAAGGGGGCCTCGTCTTGTTTTTGATCCTGGAGGGATCAAATTCATTTGGTTAGGGGTGCATCAGGGCTGTAGCATTATAGTTTTCAGATTGCTTTTCTGTTTAGGTTAGTCAGCCCGGATAAAGGAGGAGAGTTGCGGTAGGTTTGTGGCGGCCAGCGTAAAACAAGCCACATCTTATGGACATGAATCGAAATTTAATAACCGTGGGGGCGTCCCCTTCACAGCGACGCGCTACACTTCCTGGACCCGGGTGTGGTGATAAGTATGCAAGGGTCTCTAGGTCGTCGCCCCGAAGCGACGCGCCACTTCGACGCCCGGGGGTGGTGTCAAATATGCAAGGTCGCGCTACACTTCCTAGACCTGGGTGTAGTGAAAAATATGCAAGGGTTGCTAGGTCGTCACCCCGAAGTGACGCGCCACTCCGGCTCCCAGGGGTGGTGTCAAATGTGCAAAGGTTTTCAAATCATGGACGGGAGCGGGCAAGGAAGCTTATTCATAATGGTAAGGGTAGTAGGCTTAGGTTTGGAACGTGGAATATCGGGTCTTTGACAGGGAGATCTTCGGAGGTTGTGGAGGTTATGAGGAGGAGAAGGATTCACATTATGTGTTTACAAGAGACGAAATGGGTTGGGGCGAAAGCTAAGGAGATCACACCATGGGGTTATAAGCTTTGGTACTATGGAAAGGATAAGAGTAGGAATGGAGTTGGTATTATTATTGATAAGGAGTACATAGATGATGTGGTGGAGGTTTCAAGGAAGAGCGATCGCATTATGACAGTGAGGTTGGTGATTGGGAATGAGATTATGACTGTTGTGAGTGCTTATGCTCCACAAATTGGATTGGATGCATCTATTCGTCAAGAATTTTGGGAGGAGTTAGAAGAGGTGGTGCAAGGGGTTCCTAGTGGGGAGAAGTTGATTATTGGTGGGGATCTTAACGGACATGTGGGATCAACGCGGCATGGTTTTGAAAGCGTGCATGGAGGTTTTGGCTATGGGTCGAGAAATGAAGGAGGAACGAGTATTTTGGATTTTGCGTTAGCTTATGACTTGGGTATAATGAACACGTGGTTTGAGAAGAGGGAGTCTCACTTGGTGACATACAGGAGCGGAAGTAATGCGAGTCAGATTGACTTCTTTTTGGTAAGGAATGCTTGGCGTAAGAGCTTTACGGATTGCAAGGTGATCCCTGGGGAGAGTGCGGCTACGCAACATAGATTGGTGGTACTAGATTTCAGGGCTAAGGGTGGCTTAGGGAAGAGGCGGCCACAGGTAGAGCCAAGGATCAAATGGTGGAAACTTGAAGGAGAGCACAAGGAGGCTTTCTTGGAGAAGATGGCAGGGACAGATGTCTGGTCTACTAGTGTGGAAAGAGATGTAGACTCGTTATGGGTTACTATGGCGCATAAGGTAAATGAGGTGGCAGAAGAGGTCCTCGGTGAATCTAAGGGGAAAGCGCTACCGAGTAAGGATACATCTTGGTGGAATGAGGAAGTGCAAGAAGCAATAAGGAACAAGCGGAAATGTTATAAGAGTTTGGGGAAAGAGAGAAGTGAGGAGAACTTCGAGAGGTATAAGGATGCAAAAAGAGCAGCAAAGAAAGCTGTAAGAGATGCAAGAGGAAAGGTGAACCAAGACCTATATACAAGATTGGATACCAGAGAAGGGGAGAAAGAGATCTACAAAATTGCACGCATTAGGGAAAGGAGGACTCGGGACATTGGTAGGGTGAAATGCGTCAAAGATGTTGATCAAAGAGTTCTTGTTGATGATAAGGAGATTACGGAGAGATGGAGATCGTACTTTGATAACTTGTTCAATGGTGATCGGGTGAATGATATTGGAAATGTGAACATTCATCCAAGTATTGTTAATCGGGAGTTCAGGCGGAGAATTCAGAAGGAAGAGGTGAGGATGGCCTTGAAGAAGATGGGACGGAAGAAAGCAGTGGGGCCAGACGGCATACCTATTGAGGTTTGGAGGTGTCTTGGAGATAGGGGTGTGGAATGGTTGACGACACTTTTCAACATGATTTGGAGAGGTAATAAGATGCCGGTGGAGTGGAGGAAGAGCACTTTGGTCCCTTTGTATAAGAACAAAGGGGATGTTCAAGAGAGTGCCAACTATCGCGGGATCAAGTTGATGAGTCATACAATGAAACTTTGGGAACGGGTGATTGAGCATAGATTAAGAAGAAGTGTGAAGATTTCAGAGAATCAATTTGGATTTATGCCGGGGAGGTCAACTATGGAGGCAATTCATCTCATAAGACAGACAATGGAGACTTATCGGGATAGGAAGAAGGACCTACATATGGTATTTATTGATTTGGAGAAGGCGTATGACAAGGTACCAAGGGAAGTGCTTTGGTGGGCTCTAACTAAGAAAGGAGTTCCGCAAAAATATATTGACATCATTAAGGACATGTATGAGGGAGCTAGCACGAGAGTGCGGACTAGTGTAGGGAAGTCAGAAGAGTTCCCTATTACCATTGGAGTGCACCAAGGGTCCGCACTTAGCCCGTTTCTCTTTGCTATAGTCATGGATGAATTGACGAGGTCAATCCAGGATGATATACCATGGTGCATGATGTTTGCAGATGATATAGTGTTGATCTCAGAAACGAAAGAGGATTTGGAGAGAAGGTTGGAGCTATGGAGGGACACGTTGGAGTCTCGAGGGTTTCGGTTGAGTCGGAGCAAGACCGAGTATTTGGAGTGTAAGTTCAGCGGCATTAGGCAAACGGAGACGGGGACGATCATGTTGGATGGAAAGATTGTTCAGGGATCAGATTTTTTCCGATATTTAGGATCGATTCTTCAAAAGGATGGAGAATTGGATGGAGATGTGGCTCATAGGATCAAATCAGGTTGGTTGAAGTGGAAGAATGCCACAGGACTTCTGTGTGATCGAGGATTGCCCAATAAGTTGAAGGGTAAGTTTTATCGTACGACAATTAGGCCGGCACTGTTATATGGCACGGAATGTTGGGCCGTGAAGCAGTGTCACGTTCATAAGATGAGTGTGGCGGAGATGCGCATGTTACGGTGGATGTGTGGACATACAAGACGTGATCGGTTGAGAAATGAAGTTATTAGGGAGAAAGTAGGGGTTGCACCCATAGGGGATAAGATGATGGAGAACCGACTGAGGTGGTATGGGCACGTGAGGAGGAGGCCTAGTGAGGCGCCGGTTAGAAGAGTAGAAGGGTGGAGAAGTGATAATATTAGTAGGGGTCGAGGAAGACCCAAGATGACTTGGACGAAGGTGATTAGAAGTGATATGAGCTCCCTAGGGCTTGAAGAGAGTATGGTGTTGGATAGGGCAGGGTGGCGAGACTCTATCCATGTGGAGGACTTTTTCTGACCCCTTTTGATTTATTTGTTTGGTTTTTCCAACTATTTTTCTAAAACTTTTTAACTTGTGTTCAAAGTTCATCTGTTTTTTGCAATATTTTTTTTAAACCTTTTTATTTATTTTGACGACTTTCTAAATTTCCTTTGAAATTGTTTAAATATTTCTAACATGTTTACAACGTTTTCGAAATTTCTTGGCGTACACAAGACGGTTACTGGATGACGATTCATGTTAGCCGACCCCAAATCATTTTGGGAATAAGGCTTGGTTGTTGTTGTTGTTAGTCAGCAGATGGGTCAGTTTCTTTTGGTACGACAGTTTACTCCGGTGTTGAATTGATAAGTGTGATACATTTCTGGAAATTTTGGGAGTTTAACTAAGTTCTAGTCTTGGTTTCATGCCGAAATTATTTCTGGAACTAAAGTTATAAGCTTTTCAACCCAGCTACGCAGTTCCCATGTCCACGAATTTGGTTTTGACCTGTCAACACTAAATTCTGCTTAACTTTTGCTTCCGATTGAATTTTTGGGTGAATCTTGTTCTGGAAGTTAGCTAAGGTCTGTATCTACACACAGATATGTCATGGGTAATCTACAAATTTTGGAGTTGGAATTTATAGCCCCCGAAAACCAGAACCAATGCAGAGATTTAATTTATGAAGCTACTGTTTTATTGTTGGAGCTACAACTTCAGTTTTAGGAATGGTTTGTTTTTCGGAACTTAGTGAATCTTTCATATGATTTACCAAGATTTGAGGACAAATCTTTTTTGAAGAAGGGGAGAATGATGCAGGTGCAAGATGCTCAAAGCCATTCAAGTTTGAGAGCCAATATTTGAGGACAAATCTTATTGAAGACATTCTGAAAAACCGGGTTTGCGCAGTTATATTCGAGAGCCTCGTTGAAGGCTTAAATGAAGTCCAGTGATTTCGTGCCATACCTTTCTGGAAACCTAGGAGATCAAACTAATCAATGGTTTTGGAATTAACAGCAAAATAGTTATACATTAGCTGCAGTTAAATTTTTAAATTGGATCACAGCAGGCGTTCGTCAGGAAGTTCAGATTACAGGGTTGAACTTTGAAAGCTTATATCTCCTTCTACAGATCATGGAATTGGGTGAAATTTGTGTCTAAATTGAAGTTCAAGAATTAATATTTCCAATGGCATAAATTAGACCTCCAGACGATAAGTTTTTCTATGTCTACAATCCACTCCCCAAGGGTGCGTTTCTGAAGTGACTTTGTTTCAGTAGTAATTTATGTTGTTGGTTGTGGGTTCGAGTTTTGGGTGTTACTGAGCTGGGACACGTTTTAATGGAGAGGAAAGATCAGGGTACCAAGTACTTGAGTGAGATGTTCCTACAAGTTCACCAAGCAGCTCAAAAGAAAGGGAATAAGAAAACCCTCCCTTGAGGGTTTACTTTAATAATCAAGACTTCCAGCTTTTTCTTGCAGCCTTCTTTGACTAGAAGGACAAAACAATTATTATTTTTGGAAACCAAGATAGCAGACTTTAAATTAGATACAAAGAAGCTGAAAAGAACTTGCAAGTAAATGATAATTCAAGAGAAAAAGAGGACGTGATAAGCAGCACAGCAGCAGCCTTAATATTTTTAATTAGTTTTATTAGCTTTGTATTTTAATTATTATTTTTCTTTTCCTTTTTGTAATATTGTCTCTACATTATTGTATCAGTTTGTTAGCTTCCTTAGCTCTATAAATAGAGCCTCAGAACCATTGTAAAAATCAGACTTGATGAAATGAAAAACCAACTTTCAGATGTGAATTCTGTTTTTGTTTAAATTCTTAGGGTGGGTTTATCTCTTTGAAATTAAGCATATGGTTAAGCTTGCTTAGGGGTGGTTAACCTAAGTAATCTAAACCTAGTTCTTGGAGAGAAGTTGAGAGATCAATTAATCTTCAAGTCCATATCCTTTATTTCAGTCCAAAAATCAGAAAAATCATAAAAAGAAATTGTAGTTTGTAAGTTTGATTCTAGATGGTGTTTAGGAGTGCATCAAAACTCTTGAGATTTATCTCTTTCTTTCCTCTGTGGATTCAGCCACCTGTGTGGTGTATTGTTACAGCCTTCGTGGCTTGGTTTGGGTGTGATTTGCACCACCATCTATCCCCTTTATCCCCCAATTGATTAAGCCTTGTGTTTATCAATTTGTTATTGTTTTATTTCTCACAAAAAAACACAGAAAAACCATACAAAAACAAGTTTATTTTCCTGATTTTTGTTCTTACTTTTGTTGGCAAACTTTCAGATTTTCTTTCGATTTTCAATACCACTCAAATCATATAAACCCCGTGAGTTTACGTATCATGTTGTGGATTGAGTGTGGTTAGAAATGACATTTGGTTTACTTTTATGAGAACCCAAACACATATAATCGTCTCCATGTCATTAGAATTCAAAAACAAACTTAGAATCAAAGAATAAGTTCAAAAGAAGAATACAAGCTTGCATAGTTCGTTTTGATTCAAATGTCTGAATGTTGTGGAGTGAGTGTGGTTAGAAATGACATTTGTTTTACTTTTATGACAACCCTAACAAATATAATCGTCTCCATGTCATTAGAATTCAAAAATAAGCTTAGAATCAAAGAATAAGCTTAAAAGTAGAATACAAGCATGCATAGTTCGTTTTACAAGTTTGATTCAAATGTGTGAATGTTGTGGAGTGAGTGTGGTTAGAAACGACATTTGGTTTACTTTTATGACAACCCTAACACATATAATCGTCTCCAAGTCATTGCAATTCAAAAATAATCTTAGAATCAAAGAATAAGCTTAAAAGTAGAATACAAGCATGCATAGTTTGTTTTAAGTTTGATTCTAATGTGTGAATGTTGTGGAGTGAGTGTGGTTAGAAATGACATTTGGTTTACTTTTATGACAACCCTAACACATATAATCGTCTCCGAGTCATTACAATTCAAAAATAAGCTTAAAATCAAAGTATTAGCTAAAAAGTAGATTACAAGCATGCAGAGTTCGTTTTACATGTTTGATTCAAATGTGTGAATGTTGTGGATTGAGTGTGGTTAGAAATGACATTTGGTTTACTTTTATGAGAACCCAAACACATATAATCGTCTCCATGTCATTAGAATTCAAAAACAAGCTTAGAATCAAAGAATAAGTTCAAAAGTAGAATACAAGCTTGCGTAGTTCGTTTTGATTCACTACGCCAAAAATATCATATAACACCGGGTGTAAAATTAAATAGACACCGGTTACACCCGGTGTCTGGACTGCCGGTGTCTTAGATAAGACACCGGTTACCACTGAAAAAAACCGGTGTTAAAGGAAGACATAAGACACCGGTTGGAAACAAAACCGGTGTCTTATGTCTTATTTAAAGAGTAATTTACACACACATAAGACACCGGGTGCATGATAAACCGGTGTCTTATGTACCATTATAAAAAAAAAAATCTGGATTGGTAACGATATTATCATCGTGTTCATCATCATTATCCTCTCCTTCGAAATCTTAGCTCCGATCCCTCTTCCTTTTTGTTCTTCTCCATCTCATGGCCGTCAATTTCTCTCTTTTCTCTACTAATAGATAGATCTGAGATTTAATAACAAAACATTATCAAACATATAATACGGAGATAGTAAATGAAAAAGGATCTTTAGAAATTCTGGGTTTTGGGAAGAAAAAAATACAATTTACATGCGTGGTGTTCTTTAGAAATTCTGGGTTTAAGGAAGAAAAAAATACAATTCACAACGAAAAGATAGTACATGAAAAAGGATCAGAGATTAATCAAAAACGAAAAAAGTGATTAATCAAAAACGAAAATAAATCAACGTACCTATAGTCGAAATCATGAAACATGATAGTGAAGTTAAACTTCCTTCCTTAAAGATCTGAAATAACAACACAAAATCCAAACATAAGTTAAAAAATCAAACATATTAAAATTCTAGATCTATAAAAATCACACCCAATACACAATCCCACATATCTTAACCTTAAATCAATCCACAATTTCAACCAAAAAAACATAAAATTATTCGAATTAGAGACCAAAAACAACACTTACCTAAACCCTCAATCAGTTGTAGCAACAAAGAGAGGGAATGTTTAATCAGGTTGATAATGAAGGAGATACGGGTAGAACGACATATGAGTTGATGATTGTGGAAGGAGATGAGTTTGAGAATAGAGAAGAGAGATAATTAGACAAGGGTTTATTTTGTTGAAGGATGGGATGAATAATAATACGCAGTACAAAGGAGAGAGAATAGAGAGAAAGGGTTGACTAGGGAATACAACAAGGTGGTTTTTAGAATTCTGTTTTTTTTTTTTTTTTTTTTTTTTTTTTTTTTTGTGACACATAAGACACCGGTTGTGTGAACAACCGGTGTTAAAGATCCCCCAATTTTTTTTATCTTTATTTATTCATTACTTATGCAATTGTTCTTTTTTTTTAATGGCATTTTACACCGGTTGACGAGTAACCGAATTCTAATTGAAATTTAACACCGGTTATTTGGTCTCCGGTGTTATATGTCCCGGTGTTATATGTTATTTTTGACGTAGTGATTCAAATGTCTGAATGTTGTGGAGTGAGTGTGGTTAGAAATGACATTGTTTTACTTTTATGACAACCCGAACACATATAATCGTCTCCATGTCATTAGAATTCAAAAATAAGCTTAGAATCAAAGAATAAGCTTAAGAATAGAATAAAAGCATGCACAGTTCGTTTTACAAGTTTGATTCAAATGTGTGAATGTTGTGGTGTGACTGTGAGTGTGGTTAGAAATGACATTTGGTTTACTTTTATGACAACCCTAACACATATAATCGTCTCCATGTCATTAGAATTCAAAAACAAGCTTAGAATTAAAGAATAAGCTTAGAAGTAGAATACATGCATGGATAGTTCGTTTTACAAATTTGATTCAAATGAATGTTGTGCAGTGAGTGTGGTTAAAAATGAGATTTGGTTTACTTTTATGACACCCCTAACACACATAATCGTCTCCATGTCATTAGAATTCAAGAATAAGCTTAAAAGTAGAATATAAGCATCCACTGTTCGTTTTACAAGTTTGATTCAAATTGTGATGGGTGTGGAGTGAGTATGGTTAGAAATGACATTTGGTTTACTTTTATGACAACCCTAACACATATAATCGTCTCCATGTCATTAGAATTCAAAAACAAGCTTTAAATCAATGAATGAGCTTAAAACTAGAATACAAGCATATATAGGTCGTTTTACAAGTTTAATTCATATGTGTGAATGTTGTGGAGTGAGTGTGGTTAGAAACGATATTGGGTTTACTTTTATGATAACCCTAACAGAAATCATCTTCTCCATGTGATTAGAATTCAAAAATAAGCTTAGAATCAAAGAATAAGCTAAAAAAATAGTATACAAGCATGCACAGTTCGTTTTACAAGTTTGATTCAAATGTGTGAATGTTGGGGAGTGAGTGTGGTTAGAAATGACATTTGGTTTACTTTTATGACAACCCTAACACATATAATCGTCTCCAAGGCATTAGAATTCGAAAATAAGTGTAGAATCAAAGAATAACCTTAAAAGTAGAATACAACCATGCACAGTTCGTCTTTCAAGTTTGATTCAAATGTGTAAATGTTGTGGAGTGAGGTGGTTAGAAATAACATTTGGTTGATTTTTATGACAACCCTAACACATATAATCGTCTCCTAGTCATTCCAATTCAAAAATAATCATAGAATCAAAGAATAAGCTTAAAACTAGAATACAAGCATGCATAGTTCGTTTTACAAGTTTGATTCAAATGTGTGAAGTTGTGGAGTGAGTGTGGTATGAAATTACATTTGGTTTATTTTTATGACAACCCTAACACATATCATCGTCTCCATGTCATTAGAATTCAAAAATAAGCTTAGAATCAAAGAATAAGCTTAAAAGTAAAATACAAGCATGCATAGTTCGTTTTACAAGTTTGATTCAAATGTGTGAATGTTGTGGAGTGAGTGTGGTTAGAAATGACATTTGGTTTACTTTTATGACAACCCTAACACATATAATCGTCTCCAAGTCATTACAATTCAAAAATAAGGTTAGTATCAAAGAATAAGCTTAAAAGTAGGATACAAGCATGCACAGTTCGTTTTACAAGTTCGATTCAAATGTGTGAATGTTGTGGAGTGAGTGTGGTTAGAAATGACATTTGGTTTACTTTTATGACAAACCTAATACATATAACTGTTTTTATGTCATTAGAATTCAAAAATAAGCTTAGAATAAAAAAATAAGCTTAAAAGTAGAATACAAGCATGCAAAGTTCGATTTACAAGTTTGATTCCAATGTGTGAATATTGTGGAGTGAGTGTGGTTAGAAATGACATTTGTTTTACTTTTATGACAACCCTAACACATAATCGTATCCAAGTCACTAGAATTCAAAAATAAGTTTAGAATCAAAGAATAAGCTTCAAAGTAGAATACAAGGCATAGTTCGTTGGACAAGTTTGATTCAAATGTGTAAATGTTGTAGAGTGAGTGTGGTTTGAAATTACATTTGGTTTACTTTTATGACAACCCTAACACATATCATCGTCTCCTAGTCATTCCAATTCAAAAATAATCATAGAATCAAAGAATAAGCTTAAAACTAGAATACAAGCATGCATAGTTCGTTTTACAAGTTTGACTCAAATGTGTGAAGTTGTGGAGTGAGTGTGGTTTGAAATTACATTTGGTTTACTTTTATGACAACCCTAACACATATCATCGTCTCCATGTCATTAGAATTCAAAAATAAGCTTAGAATCAAAGAATAAGCTTAAAAGTAAAATACAAGCATGCATAGTTCGTTTTACAAGTTTGATTCAAATGTGTGAATGTTGTGGAGTGAGTGTGGTTAGAAATGACATTTGGTTTACTTTTATGACAACCCTAACACATATAATCGTCTTCAAGTCATTACAATTCAAAAATAAGGTTAGTATCAAAGAATAAGCTTAAAAGTAGGATACAAGCATGCACAGTTCGTTTTACAAGTTCGATTCAAATGTGTGAATGTTGTGGAGTGAGTGTGGTTAGAAATGACATTTGGTTTACTTTTATGACAACCCTAACACATATAACTGTTTTCATGTCATTAGAATTCAAAAATAAGCTTAGAATAAAAAAATAAGCTTAAAAGTAGAATACAAGCATGCACAGTTCGATTTACAAGTTTGATTCAAATGTGTGAATATTGTGGAGTGAGTGTGGTTAGAAATGACATTTGTTTTACTTTTATGACAAACCTAACACATAATCGTATCCAAGTCACTAGAATTCAAAAATAAGTTTAGAATCAAAGAATAAGCTTCAAAGTAGAATACAAGGCATAGTTCGTTGGACAAGTTTGATTCAAATGTGTAAATGTTGTAGAGTGAGTGTGGTTTGAAATTACATTTGGTTTACTTTTATGACAACCCTAACACATATCATCGTCTCCTAGTCATTCCAATTCAAAAATAATCATAGAATCAAAGAATAAGCTTAAAACTAGAATACAAGCATGCATAGTTCGTTTTACAAGTTTGACTCAAATGTGTGAAGTTGTGGAGTGAGTGTGGTTTGAAATTACATTTGGTTTACTTTTATGACAACCCTAACACATATCATCGTCTCCATGTCATTACAATTCAAAAATAAGCTTAGAATCAAAGAATAAGCTTAAAAGTAAAATACAAGCATGCATAGTTCGTTTTACAAGTTTGATTCAAATGTGTGAATTTTGTGGAGTGAGTGTGGTTAGAAATGACATTTGGTTTACTTTTATGACAACCCTAACACATATAATCGTCTCCAAGTCATTACAATTCAAAAATAAGGTTAGAATCAAAGAATAAGCTTAAAAGTAGAATACAAGCATGCACAGTTCGTTTTACAAGTTCGATTCAAATGTGTGAATGTTGTGGAGTGAGTGTGGTTAGAAATGACATTTGGTTTACTTTTATGACAACCCTAACACATATAACTGTTTTCATGTCATTAGTATTCAAAAATAAGCTTAGAATAAAAAAATAAGCTTAAAAGTAGAATACAAGCATGCACAGTTCGATTTACAAGTTTGATTCAAATGTGTGAATATTGTGGAGTGAGTGTGGTTAGAAATGACATTTGTTTTACTTTTATGACAACCCTAACACATAATCGTCTCCAAGTCATTAGAATTCAAAAATAAGTTTAGAATCAAAGAATAAGCTTAAAAGTAGAATACAAGGCATAGTTCGTTTGACAAGTTTGATTCAAATGTGTGAATGTTGTAGAGTGAGTGTGGTTTGAAATTACATTTTGTTTACTTTTATGACAACCCTAATGAAGGAGTATGTCCTTCGATCTAGTTGGCAAATAATTTGGTAATTAATTACGGAGTGAATTAATTCAATTACGTTTAGGTAATCATAATGTTTAGGCTAAAAACCTCTTATGATTTGTTGATCGTTGATCAGCTGCTAAATGTAATTGGACCTACTGGGTCACACACACTAAGTGTGGATCAGGTTAATCAGTCTTTCTATATTTATGGAAATACTAATGGAATAGTATTTTGCATATATGGACTTTCCTAATTAGATTAGAGAAAATATCTTAGAGGTTTGCTAATTATGTACGGAGTTTAGGAAATATTGGAGTATATATATTTACCTTCTGCAAAACTCTTAATTATGGGATCTTAGAGATAATTAATATATTGGAGAGCAACCTACTGAGCCCTCGGAGGGTTTGATGTAGACTGGTGAGCATGGAAAAATAGTTCGTTCCATTGTTGTAGCCGACAAACTCCTAAGGATCTGATCCAGCTGTGTAGATACTGGTAGAGGGGCAACACTTGAGGTCCTGATCTCCTGATTAATTATATTTTATACGGGAATTTACGCTACAAGAGGTATGTCAATATATGCAGATTCATGTTAATACATGTGAGAGATCTTGGACTGTTTGATAGTTTTTCCGCAATTAGATTTATCAAAACCTAACAGTGGTATCAGAGCGATCTCACATCGTATTAATTTTGATCTGAAATTGATGTGCGTTTTGAGTTACGATTTGATTGTTGTTGAATTGCAAAATTAAATTTGATTTAATTAAATTGTAAATTTTCGAACTTTATTAGATGGTTGTTCGATATTTCAGCCTTTGATTAGTATGCTTAAATTTGATTTATTGCCTTCTAAAAGTTATGAACTTTCGACCTAATTAAATTAAGTCATTGACCCACAAATTTCTCACCAAATTTTAATGATTAAGGTTAGACCTTTATCTACTGTCACCTAAATCAGAATATTAGATATTCATGATTCACGACATGTTTTAATGAAAAAAAAGGAATTAAAAAAAAAAAGGGGTAAAGTCTGATTGCCTAACTCACGGTAGGGACGACAACCAGAAATCAAAACAGAGTTCTGTGCTGGGACGAAACGGAAGCCATGGTGGTTTGCCGGCAACGTAAGGGCGACAATCTCGGATTGTCGATGCACAAGCGAGGCGGATGTCGACCGAGAAGGGGCGGCTCCGGCCAACTAACGCGATTTTGTTCGCGTATGTTGGCTTGAGCATCTCCATCAAGCGACGTGAATCTCCTTCGTGCAAACCTACGCGGCAGATCTAGCCATGGTGGCTGATGGTCGGCCCTCTTCTTGAAATCAGATCACGACGGTCGGAGAAGTAAGGATTCGAGATCAAAGGCTGCTGGGCAGCGCTTCGACGAACGCCTGACGCGACGCAGGTTGCGAAATTGAAGAACCAGACGGTCGACCAAGATGGGTACGAGCTGGGTTCGTTCTGATGGGCTGGGCTCGTCAAAAGACTCGAGTTTGTGAGACCACGAGTCTGATTCGTGGTTCAGGCGTCGGTGTAGGATTCAAGAGAGGACGCCGGCGAGCTAGGCTTGTGCGGGTCTGACTCATCCTTATAGCCGGTGATTCTGTTCAGGCGAAGGATTGTGCTCGATTGAGCAGCTAGGATGCGAAGTGGTCGTCAAGACGAGTTGGGCTCGTGCTTGTGCGTCACTATAGGCGTTGGACTTGAGTTTTAAGATGGTCATTTTGATTTATTAGCTGCTAGGCAGCTAGTACATTAAATAAAGTGGCTAGTTTGGCAAATTATTATTGGCTATTGATTTAATCAAGCTAGGTCTAGTAGTGAAAGATTTAGCTGGGCTAAATAGAGGACAAGAGTAAAATCACACGATACATTGGAGTGGGAGCGTACGTTTTACGTTTGTGCTTAATCTAGTTTCGAGTTAGACTTGAAATTACGTGTAATTTACGAGTTTTACTGTGAGTATAATTATTAATTTTGGGTGGGAGAATTTTCGATTTTGGATAGTCCAAAACAAAGGCATGAAAGGGGAATTTGTATGTGTTAATTGAGACACTAGGTGGGCTAATTATAACATTAATTACAATTTGCAATTTCTATCGAATAATTTGGAATTATCTGATATTGACACAATAAATCGATAATTCAATTTTTGTTAATTAATTATTAATTTAGAATTGTTTAATTATTTAGCATGTGTGATTGTTATTATGTGTTTAATATTGTTTAAATGCATGATATGAGTTTTAATATCGATATATTAGAACTGGGTCATTCACTTTAGAAGTTAATGAATGAATGTATGAATGGTTTATGCATGAGGTGACTTGTATGGCCCAAAATAGGATAGAAAATACAGTCTGCGTACTGTCTTGTATTCATGTAATCCAAATACGATCTGCGAATCGTGAAGTATTTTTGTAATTATTTAATTTTGTTTTCACGGTCTGCGAACCATTAATCAAATGTAATTACATCTGGAGTGGAGATTGATCATTGCAAGGCGAATCATAGTAGATGGCGCATGAAATGGCGTGGATGAGATCCAAAATTTCCAGGAGGTGTCTTGAAGATTAGATCTTTAGGATTAGGGGCCATACTAGGATCACATTTAATTTCGCAATTTTATTTTGGTATTTTATTGCGTTTTACGATTTATGCATGTCACCTATATCTCGTAAGAGTTCAGTAGAGTTTAGGTTAAACATATAATAAATCGAAGTCTCTACTAATATTGAGTTTATTGCCTTTCCAACAAGTAACACCTATGAAACCCTCGATCACTAGTGATAGGTTTTGCCAAAGCAAGGTATCACTTCTAATCTTGGGATAAGTACGGGTGGGTCTATGAAGAGATTCACATGTTAAGTTGGTTAACTCGACAATATCAGTAAGGAGTCCTTAGATGTTGAGGCAAACGAGTAGGTTTAACATTGGATGTGACTTACAAACCAGGAATTATATTGGATATAATTAGTAATGAGATTACTTACCTAAATTAATTGGTTTAAGTGTCAAGCCAAAGCTTGCTTAATTCAAGTAATTTGGGATCTTGGAGTCATTTTATTCTTGTAGAGCATTGGATGGAATAAAGTGTTAAATAACTTAAAATATTTCAAATTTTGTTATTTATTTGATAAATGTTAGATACTTTGCAATATAACAACAACAATAATAATTTGAGTTGCGTTCAAATCTTTTAGAAAGATTGTGGACGCCAATAATTTAATCGATTGGTATCGAAACTTGAGAATAGTTTTCAAGTGGAAGGAGATTAGTTGTATCTTGGAGATAGTAACTTTGTGTTCTCTTTTAGAATTGGCTACGGCCACTAAGAAAATTGTCAAAATGATATGGAGTAGATGTCAAAGTGTCTAGTGTAAGCAATTATTATTAGATAATTTATGCTAATAATCTTATCCTACAACTCAAGAACAAGGTTCTAGTGAGTGTGAGGATAGAATTATGACACACTAGAAAGTTTGATCATTGGATCGAGAATGGAAAAACAAATTTGTTTCTAGTGCTCAAAATGATGGTCATTTTGAAAACATGTAAGAAATTGAAGTTTTTCCTAATGTTGGCTAAGGTTTAGTCAAAGACATCGTTCTCTAGGAAGATAAGAAGAATGGAAACTATTTTATTTAAGTTATTTATGTCATTAATCTTAGCATAAAATTTCTACACCAAAAGTATTAGATACTTGTTGAAATAGATATTTGTTTAAGTGGGAGGTTAGACCTGCCTACATGTTAAGAATAAAACAATAGTTGTTTTAATCGTATTTTAGCTCTATATTAGATATGAGAGTTCATTGTTTTGGAAACAACCTATGACATAAATATATAATTGAGTAGTATTTGATTCGAATCCAACTTGTGAATAGCGTTGTTTTATCATGTAAATAGTAATTGCATCGAATTAAGATTCGTTTTTGAGTCGTTAGACTTGGAGTCGTATGACATATGCAAATCTGTTTACTGACAAATTGTGAAATCACATTTTAAAAATGGTGATAGCTAATGAATTATTGGGAGTACACTTTGTGTAATCAAATAAGTTCAATCACGTACAAGAGATGGGATTTAGTTATTTCATTGCATTAGCGAATGCGAAATAAATAGTTATATTTATGGTGAAATCAAAGTTTAAGACTTTTGGAAAGTTTAGAGAATTTCAAAATGAAATATAGAATCAACTTGACACTTGATATTAGCCATTCAATTAGATTGAGATGGTGAATATCTAAATCAATTAATTGAAGACTATCATGAATAATTGTGGGAAAGTTCCACATTAATTCCACCTAGAACACCAAGGTATGTGTGTCTGAGTGAGGAATTAAAGTCCTACTAGGTATGAATTGATCCATGATAAGTCAAGCCAAAATCTTTAGTTATCATTTTTGGAATTTACCTTATAAATTGTGTATCACTAAACAGTATTTTGTCAATAGCAGTTTAAAAGACTCCATATACATATGGAAGGAATAGTTCCTAGATTGTCTTACTTAAAATCTGAAGTTGCTAAGTTATTTGTAACAAGGTTTGTCAAATAAGCTTGCCTTATAATCAGATTAGTGTTTCTTTGGAAGAAACATGATGGTTTTTTTTTCTCCAACATTTGAGAACATAACATTTGTTGCTCGAAATTGTGTGTCCTTTTGGAAAGAACGTATCTTTCTAAAATGACAAGTGGGAGAAATGTCTATCTTGATCAGATTCGAGATGAGCAACAAATATAGTTCGAACATACCTTATCCTAATATGTCACCCTAATTAAAATTTTGGTGAGAATTGAGGAAACATGATATGACTAATATTTTAGAAACATGTAGTCATAGTAACGAACATACACCATTTAGGTTTGAAAGGGAAAGAATTTTGAGAAATAGATTTGGAGATCTGTGCTACTCATAATTCTAATGTACCTTTTGGAAAGTTATATGAACCTTTAAAACTTAAAGACGCTATATATGACAAGTCAAAACTCCATTGGTTTGAGGCCATAAATTTTGAGATGGATAAATGTCCAAATTTCAAGTTTAGAACTTGGTTGATTTGCGAAACGGAGTGGCTCCACATGCAAATGAATTTTATTGGATAAATTGGACAAGGATGAAAACATAGTGTTTTTCTTAAATCCATGGAATAAACCTAGTAAATGCAACTCCTTATAGTAATGAGATTTGGCATTAGGATATCGAAACCGCTTCCTGGATGGGTATTGGAAGAAGATGTGTATGGGGCATTTTAAATGTTTCGTTGATCCAATTAACGCTAGGAAAATGATGCTAGCTTAAGAATCCAAGTGATAGATTCAATGTAAGCATTTAGGAGTTGAAATCCTCATTTTAAAGAGACAACTTTAGAAGTTGATTTCTAAGATATGTTGGTGCATCTTGTGTAGACAAGAAGTTTAGTGGGAGCATAATTATTGTTCTAACTTTATGTGATAGTCACATGTTGTTTCTTCAAGCGAATTTTCATGTGTTTTGGTTTTGGATGACTTAAATAGTGTAATTTCTAAATGAAGAAAGTAGAAGGAAACAAGTACAATTTGGATATCAAGATTTATTGGAATAAATTTGTGAGATGTTGAATTTAGTGGGAGTGTTTACTTGGATGTAAAGCTTATTAAGTTCAATATTAGAAGACTCTTAGAGAGGTTTTCTTTCCATAACTCATTCATTAGATTCTCTGCAAGATTCAATAATGTCGTTGGACATGTGATAAGAGAGAAAATGATGAGTAGTTTAGTGTATGGATTTGTAGTAAGTCTATCAAACTTATTATTAAATACTTGTTGTTTCGTATACTTGGAGTATGACGAGCAGATACCAATTTAAGTGAATCGCAATAGTGTGTGATCAAATATATCTTATGGTGATCGAAAAACCAAAGATACACTTTTCATTTTTGGAAATTGAAATGATGTTGTTATGGAAAATCTGAATCAAATTGTTCATGGTTGAACTTTAGAGATTCTTGGAGATTTTCAGTTTATATATCATCTAATTGATTAGATTGCTAGTAGTATGGATGAGCAAAGTAAGTACGGATTGTAATGGTTCTATTCCGTTAACTAGACTGTCGCTGAAATTTATGCATGGGAAGCATACAACGGCAAATGGAATCAAACACTTTGGAGAGTGGTTGTGATTCTATTGAAATTATTGTTTTAGATATGATTATGAGATCATGATTGTAAAAGAGTATTGACATTTATCATTAATCGATATTTATTCGATTTTACATTTAATTTTGGTTTAGTGTTAAATGTACGTCCAAAATAATCTATTTGTCCATAAGCTGTCAAGATGAGGTCTTGATTATGAAATGCTTTTGTGAACTGGAATTTAGATTATAGTTGTTCCTAGTCTAAGTCATTAAACGTGGACACTAATGACTGTTATGACTAGTATGCAAGTTGATTCATTAGCTCTGTTTCATGAGTTTCGGGACTTGAAAGTCATGAATCTTTTGCATGGATATGAATTAGAATTCATATTGAACAGACCCACTTATGTGAATATTCTTTTAGGGATGTAAAGTCATTATGAGAATTTCACATTAACTATGTTGACTCGATTTCTTAACATGAGTACATCATTTCTCTTACTTGGGAATTGGTAAGCTGTGATATTGCCCAACACCGTGCCATAAAAGGAGGTCATAAAGGTAACATTCGGATTACTATGAACTTAGTAGAGAGACTTGAGTGTACAAGATTGGAATTGTCCTCCCATTGTGGGATTGTTGTCATTTGGCCCACTCGAAGAGTTGGAACTGAAAATGCATGGTCGTGCTCAAATGGATTTTAGATAATCATTTGTTTTATCAGTTCATCTCAGATTCGAGAAACACATTTGAACTATGTAAGGATGACATGAAATCTTACCTTATGTTCAAATAAGACATTAAGTGACAAGGGAATGCGATTGACCACTTGCTCTAAGGACAAGTGGGAGATTGAAGGAGTATGTCCTTCGATCAAGTTGTCAAATAGTTTGGTAATTAATTACGGAGTGAATTAATTCAATTACGTTTAGGTAATCATAATGTTTAGGCTAAAAACCTCTTATGATTTGTTGATCGTTGATCAGCTGCTAAATGTAATTGGACCTACTGGGTCACACACACTAAGTGTGGATCATGTTAATCAGTCTTTCTATATTTATGGAAATACTAATGGAATAGTATTTTGCATATATGGACTTTCCTAATTAGATTAGAGAAAATATCTTAGAGGTTTCCTAATTATGTACGGAGTTTAGGAAATATATGAGTATATATATTTACCTTCTGCAAAACTCTTAATTATGGGATCTTAGAGATAATTAATATATTGGAGAGAAACCTAGTGAGCCCTCGGAGGGTTTGATGTAGACTGGTGAGCATGGAAAAATAGTTCGTTCCATTGTTGTAGCCGACAAGCTCCTAAGGATCTGATCCAGCTGTGTGGATACTGGTAGAGGGGCAACACTTGAGGTCCTGATCTCCTGATTAATTATATTTTATACGGGAATTTACGCTACAAGATGTATGTCAATATATGCAGATTCATGTTAATACATGTGAGAGATCTTGGACTGTTTTGATAGTTTTTCCGCAATTAGATTTATCAAAACCTAACACCTAGAACATATCATCGTCTCCATGTCATTAGAATTCAAAAATAAGCTTAGAATCAAAGAATAAGCTTAAAAGTAGAATACATGCATGCATAGTTCGTTTTACAAGTTTGATTTAAATGTGTGAATGTTGTGGACTGAGTGTGGTTAAAAATGACATTTGTTTTCTTTTATGACAACCCTAACACATATAATCGTCTCCATGTCATTAGAATTCAAAAATAAGCTTATAATCAAAGAATTAGCTAAAAAGTAGAATACAAGCATGCACAGTTCGTTTTACAAGTTTGATTCAAATGTCTGAATGTTGTGGATTGAGTGTGGTTAGAAATGACATTTGGTTTACTTTTATGAGAACCAAAACACATATAATCGTCTCCATGTCATTAGAATTCAAAAACAAGCTTAGAATCAAAGAATAAGTTCAAAAGTAGAATACAAGCTTGCATAGTTCGTTTTGATTCAAATGTCTGAATGTTGTGAAGTCAGTGTGGTTAGAAATGACATTTGTTTTAATTTTATGACAACCCTAACACATATAATTGTCTCCAAGTCATTAGAATTCAAAAATAAGCTTAGAATCAAACAATAAGCTTAAGAGTAGAATACAAGCATGCACAGTTCGTTTTAAAAGTTTGATTCAAATGTGTGAATGTTGTGGTGTGAGTGTGGTTAGAAATGACATTTGGTTTACTTTTAAGACAACTCTAACACATATAATCGTCTCCATGTCATTAGAATTCAAAAATAAGCTTAGAATCAAAGAATAAGCTTAAAAGTAGAATGCAAGCATGTATAGTTCGTTTAACAAGTTTGATTCAAATGTGTGAATGTTGTGGAGTAAGTGTTGTTAGAAATGACATTTGGTTTACTTTTATGACAACCCTAACACATATGATCGTCTCCATGTCATTACAATTCAAAAATAAGCTTAGAATAAAAAAATAAGCTTAAAAGTACAGTACAAGCATGCACAGTTTGTTTTACAAGTTTGATTCAAATGTGTGAATGTTGTGGAGTGAGTGTGGTTAGAAATGACATTTGGTTTACTTTTATGACAACCCTAACACATAATCGTCTCCATGTCATTAGAATTCAAAAATAAGCTTAGAATCAAACAATAAGCTTAAGAGTAGAATACAAGCATGCACAGTTCGTTTTACAAGTTTGATTCAAATGTGTGAATGTTGTGGTGTGAGTGTGGTTAGAAATGACATTTGGTTTACTTTTATGACAACCCTAACACATATAATCGTCTCCATGTCATTAGAATTCATAAACAAGGTTAGAATCAAAGAATAAGCTTAAAAGTAGAATACATGCATGCATAATTCGTTTTACAAGTTTGATTCAAATGATTGTTGTGCAGTGAGTGTGCTTAGAAATGAGATTTGGTTTACTTTTATGACAACCCTAACATATATAATCGTCTCCATGTCATTAGAATTCAAAAATAAGCTTAAAAGTAGAATACAAGGCATAGTTTGTTTTACAAGTTTGATTCAAATGTGTGAATGTTGTGGAGTGAGTGTGGTTTGAAATTACATTTGGTTTACTTTTATGACAACCCTAACACATATCATCGTCTCCATGTCATTAGAATTCAAAAATAAGCTTAGAATCAAAGAATAAGCTTAAAAGTAGAATACATCCATGCATAGTTCGTTTTACAAGTTTGATTCAAATGTGTGAATGTTGTGGAGTGAGTGTGGTTAGAAATGAGATTTGGTTTACTTTTATGGCAATCCTAACACTATAATCGTCTCCTAGTCATTACAATTCAAAAATAAGCTTATAATCAAAGAATTAGCTTTAAAGTAGAATACAAGCCTGCACAGTTCGTTTTACAAGATTGATTCAAATGTGTGAATGTTGTGGAGTGAGTGTCGTTAGAAATGACCTTTGGTTTACTTTTATGACAACCCTAACACATATAATCGTCTTCATGTCATTAGAATTCAAAAACAAGCTTAGAATCAAAGAATAAGCTTAAAAGTAGAATACAAGGCATAGTTCGTTTTACAAGTTTGATTCAAATGTGTGAATGTTTTGGAGTGAGTGTGGTTTGAAATTACATTTGGTTTACTTTTGTGACAACTCTAACACATATCATCGTTTTCATTTCATTAGAATTCAAAAATAAGCTTAGAATCAAAGAATAAGCTAAGCTTAAAAGTAGAATACAAGCATGCATAGTTCGTTTTACAAGTTTGATTCAAATGTGTGAATGTTGTGAAGTGAGTGTTATTAGAAATGACATTTGGTTCACTTTTATGACAACCCTAACACATATGATCGTCTCCATGTCATTACAATTCAAAATTAAGGTTAGAATCAAAGAATAAGCTTAAAAGTAGAATACAAGCATGCACAGTTCGTTTTACAAGTTCGATTTAAATGTCTGAATGTTGTGGAGTGAGTGTGGTTAGAAATTACATTTGGTTTACTTTTATGACAACCCTAACACATATAACCGTTTTCATGTCATTAGAATTCAAAAATAAGATTAGAATCAAAAAATAAGCTTAAAAGTAGAATACAAGTATGCACACTTCGTTTTACAAGTTTGATTCAAATGTGTGAATATTGTGGAGTGACTGTGGTTAGAAATAACATTTGTTTTACTTTTATGACAACCCTAACACATAATTGTCTCCAAGTCATTAGAATTCAAAAATAAGTTTAGAATCAAAGAATAAGCTTAAAAGTAGAATACAAGGCATAGTTCGTTTGACAAGTTTGATTCAAATGTGTGAATGTTGTAGAGTGAGTGTGGTTTGAAATTACATTTGGTTTACTTTTATGACAACCCTAACACATATTATCGTCTCCATATCATTACAATTCAAAATTAAGGTTAGAATCAAAGAATAAGCTTAAAAGTAGAAGACAAGCATGCACAGTTCGTTTTACAAGTTCGATTTAAATGTGTGAATGTTGTGGAGTGAGTGTTGTTAGAAATGACATTTGGTTCACTTTTATGACAACCCTAACACATATGATCGTCTCCATGTCATTACAATTCAAAATTAAGGTTAGAATCAAAGAATAAGCTTAAAAGTAGAATACAAGCATGCACAGTTCGTTTTACAAGTTCGATTTAAATGTGTGAATGTTATGGAGTGAGTGTGGTTAGAAATGACATGTGGTTTACTTTTATGACAACCCTAACACATATAACCGTTTTCATGTCATTAGAATTCAAAAATAAGCTTAGAATAAAAAAATAAGCTAAAAAGTAGAATACAAGCATGCACAGTTCGTTTTACAAGTTTGATTCAAATGATTGTTGTGCAGTGAGTGTGCTTAGAAATGAGATTTGGTTTACTTTTATGACAACCCTAACACATATAATCGTCTCCATGTCATTAGAATTCAAAAATAAGCTTAAAAGTAGAATACAAGGCATAGTTCGTTTTACATGTTTGATTCAAATGTGTGAATGTTGTGGAGTGAGTGTGGTTTGAAATTACATTTGGTTTACTTTTATGACAACCCTAACACATATCATCGTCTCCATGTCATTAGAATTCAAAAATAAGCTTAGAATCAAAGAATAAGCTTAAAAGTAGAATATATCCATGCATAGTTCGTTTTACAAGTTTGATTCAAATGTGTGAATGTTGTGGAGTGAGTGTGGTTAGAAATGAGATTTGGCTTACTTTTATGGCAATCCTAACACTATAATCGTCTCCTAGTCATTACAATTCAAAAATAAGCTTAGAATCAAAGAATTAGCTTTAAAGTAGAATACAAGCCTGCACAGTTCGTTTTACAAGATTGATTCAAATGTGTGAATGTTGTGGAGTGAGTGTCGTTAGAAATGACATTTGGTTTACTTTTATGACAACCCTAACACATATAATCGTCTTCATGTCATTAGAATTCAAAAACAAGCTTAGAATCAAAGAATAAGCTTAAAAGTAGAATACAAGGCATAGTTCGTTTTACAAGTTTGATTCAAATGTGTGAATGTTTTGGAGTGAGTGTGGTTTGAAATTACACTTGGTTTACTTTTGTGACAACTCTAACACATATCATCGTTTTCATTTCATTAGAATTCAAAAATAAGCTTAGAATCAAAGAATAAGCTAAGCTTAAAAGTAGAATACAAGCATGCATAGTTCGTTTTACAAGTTTGATTCAAATGTGTGAATGTTGTGGAGTGAGTGTTGTTAGACATGACATTTGGTTCACTTTTATGACAACCCTAACACATATGATCGTCTCCATGTCATTACAATTCAAAATTAAGGTTAGAATCAAAGAATAAGCTTAAAAGTAGAATACAAGCATGCACAGTTCGTTTTACAAGTTCGATTTAAATGTGTGAATGTTGTGGAGTGAGTGTGGTTAAAAATGACATTTGGTTTACTTTTATGACAACCCTAACACATATAACCGTTTTCATGTCATTAGAATTCAAAAATAAGATTAGAATCAAAAAATAAGCTTAAAAGTAGAATACAAGTATGCACACTTCGTTTTACAAGTTTGATTCAAATGTGTGAATATTGTGGAGTGACTGTGGTTAGAAATAACATTTGTTTTACTTTTATGACAACCCTAACACATAATTGTCTCCAAGTCATTAGAATTCAAAAATAAGTTTAGAATCAAAGAATAAGCTTAAAAGTAGAATACAAGGCATAGTTCGTTTGACAAGTTTGATTCAAATGTGTGAATGTTGTAGAGTGAGTGTGGTTTGAAATTACATTTGGTTTACTTTTATGACAACCCTAACACATATGATCGTCTCCATGTCATTACAATTCAAAATTAAGGTTAGAATCAAAGAATAAGCTTAAAAGTAGAATACAAGCATGCACAGTTCGTTTTACAAGTTCGATTTAAATGTGTGAATGTTGTGGAGTGAGTGTTGTTAGAAATGACATTTTGTTCACTTTTATGACAACCCTAACACATATGATCGTCTCCATGTCATTACAATTCAAAATTAAGGTTAGAATCAAAGAATAAGCTTAAAAGTAGAATACAAGCATGCACAGTTCGTTTTACAAGTTCGATTTAAATGTGTGAATGTTATGGAGTGAGTGTGGTTAGAAATGACATTTGGTTTACTTTTATGACAACCCTAACACATATAACCGTTTTCATGTCATTAGAATTCAAAAATAAGGTTAGAATAAAAAAATAAGCTAAAAAGTAGAATACAAGCATGCACAGTTCGTTTTACAAGTTTGATTCAAATGTGTGAATGTTGTGGATTGAGTGTGGTTAGAAATGACATTTGGTTTACTTTTATGAGAAACCAAACACATATAATCGTCTCCATGTCATTAGAATTCAAAAACAAGCTTAGAATCAACGAATAAGTTCAAAAGTAGAATCCAAGCTTGCATAGTTCGTTTTGATTCAAATGTCTGAATGTTGTGGAGTCAGTGTGGTTAGAAATGACATTTGTTCTACTTTTATGACAACCCTAACACATATAATTGTCTCCATGTCATTAGAATTCAAAAATAAGCTTAGAATCAAACAATAAGCTTAAGAGTAGAATACAAGCATGCACAGTTCGTTTTAAAAGTTTGATTCAAATGTGTGAATGTTGTGGTGTGAGTGTGGTTAGAAATGACATTTGGTTTACTTTTATGACAACCCTAACACATATAATCGTCTCCATGTCATTAGAATTCAAAAATAAGCTTAGAATCAAAGAATAAGCTTAAAAGTAGAATGCAAGCATGTATAGTTCGTTTTACAAGTTTGATTCAAATGTGTGAATGTTGTGGAGTGAGTGTTGTTAGAAATGACATTTGGTTTACTTTTATGACAACCCTAACACATATGATCGTCTCCATGTCATTACAATTCAAAATTAAGGTTAGAATCAAAGAATCGTTTAAAAGTATAATACAAGCATGCACAGTCCGTTTTACAAGTTTGATTCAAATGTGTGAATGTTGTGGAGTGAGTGTGGTTAGAAATGACATTTGGTTTACTTTTATGACAACCCTAACACATATAATCGTCTCCATGTCATTAGTATTCATAAACAAGCTTAGAATCAAAGAATAAGCTTAAAAGTAGAATACATGCATGCATAATTCGTTTTACAAGTTTGATTCAAATGATTGTTGTGCAGTGAGTGTGGTTAGAAATGAGATTTGGTTTACTTTTATGACAACCCTAACACATATAATTGTTTCCATGTCATTAGAATTCAAAAATAAGCTTAAAAGTAGAATACAAGGCATAGTTCGTTTTACAAGTTTGATTCAAATGTGTGAATGTTGTGGAGTGAGTGTGGTTTGAAATTACATTTGGTTTACTTTTATGACAACCCTAACACATATCATCGTCTCCATGTCATTAGAATTCAAAAATAAGCTTAGAATCAAAGAATAAGCTTAAAAGTAGAATACATCCATGCATAGTTCGTTTTACAAGTTTGATTCAAATGTGTGAATGTTGTGGAGTGAGTGTGGTTAGAAATGAGATTTGGTTTACTTTTATGGCAATCCTAACACTATAATCGTCTCCTAGTCATTACAATTCAAAAATAAGCTTATAATCAAAAAATTAGCTTTAAAGTAGAATACAAGCCTGCACAGTTCGTTTTACAAGATTTATTCAAATGTGTGAATGTTGTGGAGTGAGTGTCGTTAGAAATGACATTTGGTTTACTTTTATGACAACCCTAACACATATAATCGTCTTCATGTCATTAGAATTCAAAAACAAGCTTAGAATCAAAGAATAAGCTTAAAAGTAGAATACAAGGCATAGTTCGTTTTACAAGTTTGATTCAAATGTGTGATTGTTTTGGAGTGAGTGTGGTTTGAAATTACATTTGGTTTACTTTTGTGACAACTCTAACACATATCATCGTTTTCATTTCATTAGAATTCAAAAATAAGCTTAGAATCAAAGAATAAGCTAAGCTTAAAAGTAGAATACAAGCATGCATAGTTCGTTTTACAAGTTTGATTCAAATGTGTGAATGTTGTGGTGTGAGTGTTGTTAGAAATGACATTTGATTCACTTTTATGACAACCCTAACACATATGATCGTCTCCATGTCATTACAATTCAAAATTAAGGTTAGAATCAAAGAATAAGCTTAAAAGTAGAATACAAGCATGCACAGTTCGTTTTACAAGTTCGATTTAAATGTGTGAATGTTGTGGAGTGAGTGTGGTTAGAAATGACATTTGGTTTACTTTTATGACAACCCTAACACATATAATCGTCTCCATGTCATTAGAATTCATAAACAAGCTTAGAATCAAAGAATAAGCTTAAAAGTAGAATACATGCATGCATAATTCGTTTTACAAGTTTGATTCAAATGATTGTTGTGCAGTGAGTGTGGTTAGAAATGAGATTTGGTTTACTTTTATGACAACCCTAACACATATAATTGTTTCCATGTCATTAGAATTCAAAAATAAGCTTAAAAGTAGAATACAAGGCATAGTTCGTTTTACAAGTTTGATTCAAATGTGTGAATGTTGTGGAGTGAGTGTGGTTTGAAATTACATTTGGTTTACTTTTATGACAACCCTAACACATATGATCGTCTCCATGTCATTACAATTCAAAATTAAGGTTAAAATCAAAGAATAAGCTTAAAAGTAGAATACAAGCATGCACAGTTCGTTTTACAAGTTCGATTTAAATGTGTGAATGTTGTGGTGTGAGTGTGGTTAGAAATGACATTTGGTTTACTTTTATGACAACCCTAACACATATAATCGTCTCCATGTCATTAGAATTCAAAAATAAGCTTAGAATCAAAGAATAAGGTTAAAAGTAGAATGCAAGCATGTATAGTTCGTTTTACAAGTTTGATTCAAATGTGTGAATGTTGTGGAGTGAGTGTTGTTAGAAATGACATTTGGTTTACTTTTATGACAACCGTAACACATATGATCGTCTCCATGTCATTACAATTCAAAATTAAGGTTAGAATCAAAGAATCGTTTAAAAGTATAATACAAGCATGCACAGTTCGTTTTACAAGTTTGATTCAAATGTGTGAATGTTGTGGAGTGAGTGTGGTTAGAAATGACATTTGGTTTACTTTTATGACAACCCTAACACATATAATCGTCTCCATGTCATTAGAATTCATAAACAAGCTTAGAATCAAAGAATAAGCTTAAAAGTAGAATACATGCATGCATAATTCGTTTTACAAGTTTGATTCAAATGATTGTTGTGCAATGAGTGTGGTTAGAAATGAGATTTGGTTTACTTTTATGACAACCCTAACACATATAATTGTTTCCATGTCATTAGAATTCAAAAATAAGCTTAAAAGTAGAATACAAGGCATAGTTCGTTTTACAAGTTTGATTCAAATGTGTGAATGTTGTGGAGTGAGTGTGGTTTGAAATTACATTTGGTTTACTTTTATGACAACCCTAACACATATCATCGTCTCCATGTCAATTGAATTCAAAAATAAGCTTAGAATCAAAGAATAAGCTTAAAAGTAGAATACATCCATGCATAGTTCGTTTTACAAGTTTGATTCAAATGTGTGAATGTTGTGGAGTGAGTGTGGTTAGAAATGAGATTTGGTTTACTTTTATGGCAATCCTAACACTATAATCGTCTCCTAGTCATTACAATTCAAAAATAAGCTTATAATCAAAAAATTAGCTTTAAAGTAGAATACAAGCCTGCACAGTTCGTTTTACAAGATTTATTCAAATGTGTGAATGTTGTGGAGTGAGTGTCGTTAGAAATGACATTTGGTTTACTTTTATGACAACCCTAACACATATAATCGTCTTCATGTCATTAGAAATCAAAAACAAGCTTAGAATCAAAGAATAAGCTTAAAAGTAGAATACAAGGCATAGTTCGTTTTACAAGTTTGATTCAAATGTGTGATTGTTTTGGAGTGAGTGTGGTTTGAAATTACATTTGGTTTACTTTTGTGACAACTCTAACACATATCATCGTTTTCATTTCATTAGAATTCAAAAATAAGCTTAGAATCAAAGAATAAGCTAAGCTTAAAAGTAGAATACAAGCATGCATAGTTCGTTTTACAAGTTTGATTCAAATGTGTGAATGTTGTGGTGTGAGTGTTGTTAGAAATGACATTTGATTCACTTTTATGACAACCCTAACACATATGATCGTCTCCATGTCATTACAATTCAAAATTAAGGTTAGAATCAAAGAATAAGCTTAAAAGTAGAATACAAGCATGCACAGTTCGTTTTACAAGTTCGATTTAAATGTGTGAATGTTGTGGAGTGAGTGTGGTTAGAAATGACATTTGGTTTACTTTTATGACAACCCTAACACATATAACCGTTTTCATGTCATTAGAATTCAAAAATAAGATTAGAATCAAAAAATAAGCTTAAAAGTAGAATACAAGCATGCACAGTTTGTTTTACAAGTTTGATTCAAATGTGTGAATGTTGTGGATTGAGTGTGGTTAGAAATGACATTTGGTTTACTTTTATGACAACCCTAACACATAATCGTCTCCAAGTCATTAGAATTCAAAAATAAGTTTGGAATCAAAGAATAAGCTTAAAAGTAGAATACAAGGCATAGTTCGTTTTACAAGTTTGATTCAAATGTGTGAATGTTGTGGAGTGAGTGTGGTTTGAAATTACATTTGGTTTACTTTTATGACTACCCTAACACATCATATCGTTTCCATGTCATTAGAATTCAAAAATAAGCTTAGAATCAAAGAATCAGCTTAAAAGTAGAATACATGCATGCATAGTTCGTTTTACAAGTTTGATTCAAATGTATGTGTGAATGTTGTGGAGTGAGTGTGGTTAGAAATGACATTTGGTTTACTTTTATGACAATCCTAACACATATAATCGTCTCCGAGTCATTACAATTCAAAAATAAGTTTATAATCAAAGAATTAGCTTTAAAGTAGAATACAAGCATGCACAGTTCGTTTTACAAGATTGATTCAAATGTGTGAATGTTGTGGAGTGAGTGTGGTTAGAAATGACATTTGTTTACTTTTATGACAACCCTAACACATATAATCGTCTCCATGTCATTAGAATTCAAAAATAAGCTTAGAATCAAAGAATAAGCTTAAAAGTAGAATGCAAGCATGTATAGTTCGTTTTACAAGTTTGTTTCAAATGTGCAAATGGTGTGGTGTGAGTGTGGTTAGAAATGACATTTGGTTTACTTTTTTGACAACCCTAACACATATAATCGTCTCCATGTCATTAGAATTCAAAAACAAGCTTAGAATCAAACAATAAGCTTAAAAAGTAAAATACAAGTATGCACAGTTTGTTTTACAAGTTTGATTCAAATGTGTGAATGTTGTGGAGTGAGTGTGGTTAGAAACGAGATTTGGTTTACTTTTATGACAACCCTAACATATATAATCGTCTCCATGTCATTACAATTCAAAAATAAGCTTAGAATCAAACAATAAGCTTAAAAGTAGAATACAAGCATCCACTAGTACTGTTGTTCGTTTTACAAGTTTGATTCAAATTGTGAATGTTTTGGAGTCAGTGTGGTTAGGGACGACATTTGGTTTACTTTTATGACAACCCTAACACATATTATCATCTTTGTTCCTGCCCAATGTGCACGGGCCATCACTTGTAAGGAATTCGGTGCGCAATGAAAGAAAGGCCCAATGAGGCTAACTCAGCCGAACATGCCCAATGTGGTCGATAGAGCCAAAAGCCCTAAAGCCCACACGTGCCATGCACGGGTCATGGAGCCACTTGCCATGAGTAGTATAAATACCCTCATGGGGGCACAAGGGAAGGTAACACATCTTTGGTGAAGAAACTCTCCACCCTCTCTCTACTTTCTCTCTCTAAAACACAAATACTACATCTAACTTAGACATCGGAGGGGTTTTCCTCGGACACACCCCCGAGGCTAGCTACGTTTCTCTTTCAGGGGTCAGACCAGGGGCCTCATTCCCGAGGCAGGCTCAGGGCGTCTTGTCGTCCTCCTACAAATCCTTATTGTCCATTTCACGAAGGAACAATTGGCGCCGTCTGTGGGGAACGCCAGCAAGAAGCCATTTCTACGTCTTCAACTCCTAATTAAAGAGAAGCTAGCCACGTCAAAAGATTGGTATTTTGTAGAGGTCGAGTATACATGTGTTTAATCTCCGTCTCTACTCACGAAATCTCAGATCTACTCGCATAAGTATGTTTGTAGACTCCTTAGCTCACAAAAGTTACTTGATCTGATATATTCGAGCATCCTATGGGTGAGAGATAGCCTGACGAAGCAGTATCAAGCCTGGCAGAGCATCGACCAGCCTGGCGGAGCAGTATCAAGTCTGGCAGAGAAGCCTGACGGAGCAGTATCAAGCCTGGCAGAGCAGCGACCAGCCTGGCGGAACAGTATCAAGCCTGGCAGAGCAGCAACTAGCCTGACGGAGCAACGTCCAGCCTGGCGGAGCAGTATCCAGCCTGGCGGGCAACATCAAGCCTGACAGACAGCATCCGGTCTTCAGTTGGGTGAAATTGCACTTGTCAACAAAGCCAAAAGAAGTATCGAAAAGTCTGGAAGCTAGGCTAAGGCCAATAGCTAGACGGAGGATATGGCTAAGGCTGACAGCTTGGCTAAGGCCACCATTCATAAACAAGGAATGCATTCGAGTGGACTAGGCAGATCTACAATTGAATGCTAAAGCTAAGTTCTATAACTGAATTAAATGTTTCATTGTTTTCTTTAGCAAAACTTTGGCAGGGCATTGAGACATTGTTTTTTTTGAAATCGCTTATCTCGACGAGATCTACGCGTTGGCAAATCCCCGATGGAAAAACGTCTTTAAAGGCATGATTGTGACTTTTAAAGATTTGACGCCCCCAAATAAGAAGGAAAAGCGTGTTTAAAGCAAGACGTATTTAAAAATCTGTCATATGCTTTGCAAGTGCATTATAGAGTAAAGATTGTGTTTACTTACCACACTTTAATTGGCTGCCTATGGGCTTACCTCAATTAATTGTGTTGTTAGGTACATTCTTGACTAAGGGGCACTTGATAGCGACAAGATCGGCTATCTAATCCTGCAAGGTGCGTCAAAGTGGATCCAAACCAGGACTCAAAGAAAATGACCCGAAATCAGGCAGGACTTCTATAGTTGAACCTTGGCCTGGGTAAGGAGAGTGCTGAAGCCTGGCGAGTATTCCTTCTCATAGCACACCATGAAGGAATAAGGGGCAGTGCGACGACTAAGGTCATAGGTCACTAAAGCCAAGATCTAGCCGGGGCTATTGAAAGGTCAGGGTGGAAATATGATCCAGCCAGGGCTATTGTGAAGCCAAGGCCCTGCATCAGCAAAAGCAGCCTCCAGACCCTGACATTAGCAGAGTTAGATACCGCCTCCAACCACGAAAGGACCTCTAACTCTCATAAACAGAAGCTTCAATGACCAGCATAAGCACGGGCGACCCCCAGACCCTGCAGAAGCAAAGGTAGCAAAAGCCGCCTTCAGGCCCTGCATCAGCAAAAGGCGGCCTCCAGACTCTGCGAAGTCCTCTAACTCTCGTATAGGGTAGCCTGAATGTCCAAGCATAGGCGAAGGCGACCACCAGATCCTGCAGAAGCGAAGGCAGCAAAGGCAGCCTCCAGACTACAGCTTCCAGCCTAAAGAGACGTAGTTCAAGGACATCGCCTCAAGTATCAAAGGACACGCATCAACGCTGAAGCGAGAAAAAGGGATGAGGGGCATGAGTCCAAAGATTCCAAGCTTGTAATTCCTTTTCATCGTATACGACAAAAAGGAATAAGGGGCAAAAGATATCAGGAAGGAAATATCAAGGCTACTAGAAGGCCATAGTGTGAAGTTAGACTCAGCTAAACCAACTAGAGCTATTGTAAGGCCAGAGTTGGAAGTTGACTAAGGTCAAAGGTCATAAAGACCTGGAACCCCAACCAAGGCTATTGGAAAGCCAGGGTGGAAGTTTAACTAAGGTTAAAGGTCATAAAGACCAAAAACCCAGCCAAGGCTATTGGAAAGCCAGGGTGGAAGTTTAACTAAGGTTAAAGGTCATAAAGACCAAATATCCAACCAGGGCTATTGGAAAGCCAGGGTTGAAGTTTAACTAAGGTTAAAGGTCATAAAAACCAAAAACCCAGCCACGGCTATTGGAAAGTCAGAGTGGAAGTTTAACTAAGGTTAAAGGTCATAAACACCAAATATCCAGCCAGGGCTATTGGAAAGTCAGGGTTGAAGTTTAACTAAGGTTAAAGGTCATAAAAACCAAGTACCCAGCCAGGGTTATTGGAAGGCCAGAACGGAAACCCGACTAAGGTACAAGAGAACGACTAAGGTCATTATATGATTCACGTCTAGTCAAGCTAAGGCCTGGAAAAATGATAGTGATACGAAAACCGCAATAATCGACGGAAAAACAGTTAACAAAAAGCGATTAGAGAAATTAGTCATGCCCTGGTGCAGCCCGCCAGGGTAGGCGAACATCGAAAGGCGATAAAAGGTTAAGTCATGTTCACTAAGGAGAAAGCTATTTAGCCCTGACACACCCTGTCAGGGTGAGAAATTAACTCAAGCAGAAAGTATTAAGTTCGTCAAAACAGATCAGCCAGCCTAGCATCCACGAGGTCAGGCCAGGGCTGCATTCAACAAGCTCAGTCAAGCATCCTTCAGCAGGACCAGACTGAGACCGATCTGCAAGATCAGCCATCGCCCATCCACGAAATCAGTTAGGAGCTACGGAAGATCAGGCTAGATCAATCTATGAGACCACCTTGACCTTCATTCGACAGGGTCAGGGGTGGAAACTATTTCCAAGGTCAGCCTGCTCAGCATCCGCGAGATCAGGCCAGGGCTACCTTATATAAGCCTCAGACAAGCTTCGAGTTCAATGCTGCACGCATCCTCCAGGGTATAGCCTTCAATGTTCCAAAGGGGCAGCCCCAAGCTTTCACGAAGAAACCTAAGTCTAGGACGTCACATCAGGATATCGAAGGAGACACAACCAACGCGAAAGTGGGAAAGCACCTGAAATTAAAGACATGAGCCCAAAGATCCGAAACTTGTATTTCCATTCATTGCATACGACAAAAATGAATAAAGGGCAAGAGGTATCGGGAGGAGAATATCAAAGCAAATTGAGCGACTGCAAGACTAAGAGTTAAAGGCGAAGAGCTGGAAAGCGCATAGTTGGAGCATAAACGCCAGGGTAAGTCCTTGGTAACGCTAATGCATGGGTAACGCGAAGCCATACACACAGGGCTAAAAGCAGAGCCAGACAAGAATATGGCAAAGCCCAGCGTCCGGTTAAGCTGGATCACATGGCTAAGGCCACAAAATGGTTAAGGCCGGTGAAAGGTTATGGTTAAGTAGACTAAGGCCCAGAAAACCACAACCAATGATAAGGGTCCTGGCTAAGGTCAGGCATCCACTCCACTGCAAGTTAAAGCAGCACTACATGGTCCTACGGGATAGCCACCAACAATATTGGAATTGAATACCTAAATAAAAGAGTATTAAACTCCCTCCCCCCTTGCCTCCCCCAGTGAAGTGGGATTGCTAGATCCTCCCGCGACTAATTCTCATACAATGGCCTAGGGGTGGGTCTGTATGGGCCGGTGCGGGCTTCCGGTAATAAGCCTTTTGCCAAAAAAAGAGTATTAAACTATAAGTCCCCAAAAATAAAAATAGAGCACACAACCCTGAAAGTTGGTACACCTACCAGGCTAAGGCCACAAGCTCAAAGTATGGGTAAGGTTAAGGCCAAATGCCCAATGCCAAGCAGGTAGAGCTGGCAATCGGGCGGGTCGGGTCGGTTTCGGGTCGGGTCGAGGCGGGTTGGGTCATATCGGGTTCGGGTCTTGGCGGGTCGAGATGAACTTTCGGGTCGGGTCGGTTTTGACTCGGGTCGCTTTCGGTTCGGGTCATGTCGGGTAAATTTTGTGTCGGGTCGGGTCGGTTTTGGGTCGGGTCATAATCGGGTTTAGTTACTGATGGTTATTAATCCTCGTCATTTCAAGTTGTGATTAATATTTTTTGGTTTTTTGGCATAATTAAGGGACTTTATTTAATTAGTAAGTTAAAACCATCAATATGCATACTAAATTGTTCTAATTTGGATCATTATTAAGCTTAATTATTATCGGGTCATCAAACGGGTCGGGTCATTGTCGAATAACGGGTCACTACGGGTCGGGTCGGGTCATTGTCGGGTTGAACATTATCGGGTTGTATCGGGTCATAGGTCGTTATCGGGTCGGGTCGAGTCGGGTTTCGGGTGATCACAATTTCGGGTCCAATCGGGTCGGGTTTTCGGGTGAGTCGGGTCGGGTCTCTCGGGTCGGGTCAAGGTTAAAAGCTCTACAAGCAGGTTAGGAAAAAGACGAGACTAAGGCCTTGTTATGTCAAAGGCAAGCTAAGGTACGAGATCCTTAAGAAACCTTGAATAAGCGACAATGTAAAATAAAACATAAACGTCAAAGAAAGAGCAAGTAAGAGAGGATAAGCCTGCCTAGCATCCACGAGATCAGGCCAGGGCTGTTTTCCTCAAGATCAGCCTGACCAGGATCCACGAGATCAGGCCGGGGCTGTTTTTCCAAGATGAGCCTGGCCAAGATCCACGAGATCAAGCCAGGGCTGCCTTTCAAGAGTTCAGCCTGGCCAGGATCCACGAGATCAAGCCAGGGTTGCCTTTCAAGAGTTCAGTCAAGCATCCTTCAGCGGAGCCAGACTGTCACCTATTTTCAGGATCAGCCTGCCTAGCATCCACGAGATCAGGCCGGGGCTGCTTTCCTCGAGATCAGCCTGACCAGGATCCACGAGACAAAGCCAGGGCTGCCTTTCAAGAGTTCACTCAAGCATCCTTCAGCGGAGCCAGACTGACACCTATTTTTCAGGATCAGCCTGCCTAGCATCCACGAGATCAGGCCGGGGCTGCTTTCCTCAAGATCAGCCTGCCCTGGATCCACGAGATCAGGCCGGGGCTGCTTTCCTCAAGATCAGCCTGGCCAGGATCCACGAGATCAAGCCAGGGCTGCCTTTCAAGAGTTCAGTCAAGCATCCTTCAGCGGAGCCAGACTGACATATATTTTCAGGTTCAGCCTGCCTAGCATCCATGAGATCAGGCCGGGGCTGCTTTCCTCAAGATCAGGCTGCCCAGGATCCACGAGATCAAGCCAGGACTGCCTTTTAAGAGTTCAGTCAAGCATCCTTCAGCGGAGCCAGACTGACACCTCTTTTCAGGATCAGCCTGCCTAGCATCATCTGGCCATGCCTGCATTTTGCAAGATCAGGCGAACATCCTTTAGTAAGACAAGGCCAAAATTTATCTCCAGGATAAGTTTGTCAAGCATACGCGAGATTATGCTAGGGCCTCTTGTTCAAGATTAGGTGATTATCACAGGTCACGGAACATCCGTCCAGGGTACAACCCTCACAAGAGACCAATTTGCAAGCTACAAAGCACAATTATGCAAAAGAGAACGCCGAAGAAAGGTACGAAACTATGCCACCGCTACATGACGGTGGCAAGTATGCACACACCTTTGGAGATAGTTATTAGATCGGAGTCGCATACGCGTATACAACTCCGATCGGGGCTATTGTTCCTGCCCAATGTGCACGGGCCATCACTTGTAAGGAATTAGGTGCGTTATAAAAGAAAGGCCCAATGAGGCTAACTCAGCCGAACAGGGCCAATGTGGTCGATAGAGCCAAAAGGCCTAAAGCCCACACGTGCCATGCACAGGTCATGGAGCCACTTGCCATGAGTAGTATAAATACCCCCATGGGGGCACAAGGGAAGGTAACACATCTTTGGTGGAGAAACTCTCCACCCTCTCTCTACTTTCTCTCTCTACAACACAAATACTACATCTAACTTAGGCATCAGAAAGGTCTTCCTCGGACACACCCCCGACGCTAGCTACGTTTCTCTTGTAGGGGTCAGACCAGGGGCCTTATTCCCGAGGCAGGCTCAGGGCGTCTTCCCGTCCTCCTACAAATCTTTATTGTCCATTTCACGAAGGAACAGTCTTCATGTGATTAAAATTAAAAAATAACTTTAGAATCAAAGAATAAGCTTCAAAGTAGAATACAAGCATGCACAGTACGTTTTACAAGTTTGATTCAAATGTGTGAATGTTGTGGAGTGAGTGTGGTTAGAAATGACATTTGATTTACTTTTATCATAACAAATATAATCGTCTCCAAATCATTACAATTCAAAAATAAGGTTAGAATCAAAGAATAAGCTTAAAAATAAAATACAAGCATCCACAGTTCGTTTTACAAGTTTACTTTAAAGCTTATTTTTGAGCTTATAATCTACTTGTAAAGCTTACTTTAAAACATTTGAATCAAACTTGTAAAACGCACTGTGCATGCTTGTAATCTACTTTTAAGCTTATTCTTTGATTCTAAGCTTATTTTTGAATTCTAACGACATGGACACGATTATATGTGTTAGGGTTGTCATAAAAGTAAACCAAATGTCATTTCTAACCACACTCACTCCACAACATTCACACATTTGAATCAAACTTGTAAAACGAACTTTGCATGCTTGTAATCTACTTTTAAGCTTATTCTTTGGTTCTAAGCTTATTTTTGAATTCTAATGACATGGACACGATTATATGTGTTAGGGTTGTCATAAAAGTAAAGCAAATGTCATTTCTAACCACCCTCACTCCACAACATTCACACATTTGAATCAAACTTGTAAAACGCACTGTGCATGCTTGTAATCTACTTTTAAGCTTATTCTTTGATTCTAAGGTTATTTTACAAATTCTAATGACATGGACACGATTATATGTGTTAGGGTTGTCATTAAAGTAAACCAAATGTCATTTTTAACCACTCTCACTCCACAACATTCACACATTTGAATCAAACTTGTAAAACGAACTTTGCATGCTTGTAATCTACTTTTAAGCTTATTCTTTGGTTCTAAGCTTATTTTTGAATTCTAATGACATGGACACGATTATATGTGTTAGGGTTGTCATAAAAGTAAAGCAAATGTCATTTCTAACCACACTCACTCCACAACATTCACACATTTGAATCAAACTTGTAAAACGAACTTTGCATGCTTGTAATCTACTTTTAAGTTTATTCTTTGGTTCTAAGCTTATTTTTGAATTCTAATGACATGGACACGATTATATGTGTTAGGGTTGTCATAAAAGTAAAGCAAATGTCATTTCTAACCACCCTCACTCCACAACATTCACACATTTGAATCAAACTTGTAAAACGCACTGTGCATGCTTGTAATCTACTTTTAAGCTTATTCTTTGATTCTAAGGTTATTTTACAAATTCTAATGACATGGAGGCGATTATATTTGTTAGGGTTGTCATAAAAGTAAACCAAATGTCATTTCTAACCACACTCACTCCACAACATTCACACATTTGAATCAAACCTGTAAAACGAACTATGCATGCTTGTAATCTACTTTTAAACTTATTCTATGATTCTAAGCTTATTTTTGAATTCTAATGACATGGAGACGATTATATGTGTTAGGGTTGTCATAAAAGTAAACCAAATGTCATTTCTAACAACACTCACTCCACAACATTCACATATTTGAATCAAATTTGTAAAACGAACTTTGCATGCTTGTAATCTACTTTTAAGCTTATTCTTTGGTTCTAAGCTTATTTTTGAATTCTAATGACATGGACACGATTATATGTGTTAAGGTTGTCATAAAAGTAAAGAAAATGTCATTTCTAACCACCCTCACTCCACAACATTCACACATTTGAATCAAACTTGTAAAACGAACTTTGCATGATTGTAATCTACTTTTAAGCTTATTCTTTGGTTCTAAGCTTATTTTTGAATTCTAATGACATGGACACGATTATATGTGTTAGGGTTGTCATAAAAGTAAACCAAATGTCATTTCTAACCACTCTCACTCCACAACATTCACACATTTGAATCAAACTTGTAAAACGAACTTTGCATGCTTGTAATCTACTTTTAAGCTTATTCTTTGGTTCTAAGCTTATTTTTGAATTCTAATGACATGGACACGATTATATGTGTTAGGGTTGTCATAAAAGTAAAGCAAATGTCATTTCTAACCACCCTCACTCCACAACATTCACACATTTGAATCAAACTTGTAAAACGCACTGTGCATGCTTGTAATCTACTTTTAAGCTTATTCTTTGATTCTAAGCTTATTTTTGAATTCTAATGACATGGAGGCGATTATATTTGTTAGGGTTGTCATAAAAGTAAACCAAATGTCATTTCTAACCACACTCACTCCACAACATTCTCACATTTGAATCAAACCTGTAAAACGAACTATGCATGCTTGTAATCTACTTTTAAGCTTATTCTATGATTCTAAGCTTATTTTTGAATTCTAATGACATGGAGACGATTATATGTGTTAGGGTTGTCATAAAAGTAAACCAAATGTCATTTCTAACAACACTCACTCCACAACATTCACACATTTGAATCAAACTTGCAAAACGAACTGGTGCATGCTTGTAATCTACTTTTAAGCTTATTCTCTTATTCTAAGCTTATTTTTGAATTCTAATGACATGGAGACGATTATATGTGTTAGGGTTGTCATTAAAGTAAACCAAATGTCATTTCTAACCACACTCACTCCACAACATTCACATATTTGAATCAAATTTGTAAAACGAACTTTGCATGCTTGTAATCTACTTTTAAGCTTATTCTTTGGTTCTAAGCTTATTTTTGAATTCTAATGACATGGACACGATTATATGTGTTAGGGTTGTCATAAAAGTAAAGCAAATGTCATTTCTAACCACCCTCACTCCACAACATTCACACATTTGAATCAAACTTGTAAAACGAACTTTGCATGCTTGTAATCTAGTTTTAAGTTTATTTTTTGATTCTAAGGTTATTTTTGAATTCTAATGACATGGAGGCGATTATATTTGTTAGGGTTGTCATAAAAGTAAACCAAATGTCATTTCTAACCACACTCACTCCACAACATTCACACATTTGAATCAAACCTGTAAAACGAACTATGCATGCTTGTAATATACTTTTAAGCTTATTCTATGATTCTAAGCTTATTTTTGAATTCTAATGACATGGAGACGATTATATGTGTTAGGGTTGTCATAAAAGTAAACCAAATGTCATTTCTAACAACACTCACTCCACAACATTCACACATTTGAATCAAACTTGCAAAACGAACTGGTGCATGCTTGTAATCTACTTTTAAGCTTATTCTCTTATTCTAAGCTTATTTTTGAATTCTAATGACATGGAGACGATTATATGTGTTAGGGTTGTCATTAAAGTAAACCAAATGTCATTTCTAACCACACTCACTCCACAACATTCACATATTTGAATCAAACTTGTAAAACGAACTTTGCATGCTTGTAATCTACTTTTAAGCTTATTCTTTGGTTCTAAGCTTATTTTTGAATTCTAATGACATGGACACGATTATATGTGTTAGGGTTGTCATAAAAGTAAACCAAATGTCATTTCTAACCACACTCACTCCACAACATTCTCACATTTGAATCAAACCTGTAAAACGAACTATGCATGCTTGTAATCTACTTTTAAGCTTATTCTATGATTCTAAGCTTATTTTTGAATTCTAATGACATGGAGACGATTATATGTGTTAGGGTTGTCATAAAAGTAAACCAAATGTCATTTCTAACAACACTCACTCCACAACATTCACACATTTGAATCAAACTTGCAAAACGAACTGGTGCATGCTTGTAATCTACTTTTAAACTTATTCTCTTATTCTAAGCTTATTTTTGAATTCTAATGACATGGAGACGATTATATGTGTTAGGGTTGTCATTAAAGTAAACCAAATGTCATTTCTAACCACACTCACTCCACAACATTCACATATTTGAATCAAATTTGTAAAACGAACTTTGCATGCTTGTAATCTACTTTTAAGCTTATTCTTTGGTTCTAAGCTTATTTTTGAATTCTAATGACATGGACACGATTATATGTGTTAGGGTTGTCATAAAAGTAAAGCAAATGTCATTTCTAACCACCCTCACTCCACAACATTCACACATTTGAATCAAACTTGTAAAACGAACTTTGCATGCTTGTAATCTAGTTTTAAGTTTATTCTTTGATTCTAAGGTTATTTTTGAATTCTAATGACATGGAGGCGATTATATTTGTTAGGGTTGTCATAAAAGTAAACCAAATGTCATTTCTAACCACACTCACTCCACAACATTCACACATTTGAATCAAACCTGTAAAACGAACTATGCATGCTTGTAATCTACTTTTAAGCTTATTCTATGATTCTAAGCTTATTTTTGAATTCTAATGACATGGAGACGATTATATGTGTTAGGGTTGTCATAAAAGTAAACCAAATGTCATTTCTAACAACACTCACTCCCCAACATTCACACATTTGAATCAAACTTGCAAAACGAACTGGTGCATGCTTGTAATCTACTTTTAAGCTTATTCTCTTATTCTAAGCTTATTTTTGAATTCTAATGACATGGAGACGATTCTATGTGTTAGGGTTGTCATAAAAGTAAACCAAATGTTATTTCTAAACACACTCACTCCACAACATTCACACATTTGAATCAAACTTGTAAAACGAACTGTGCATGCTTGTAATCTACTTTTAAGCTTATTCTTTGATTCTAAGGTTATTTTTGAATTCTAATGACATGGAGGCGATTATATTTGTTAGGGTTGTCATAAAAGTAAACCAAATGTCATTTCTAACCACACTCACTCCACAACATTCACACATTTGAATCAAACCTGTAAAACGAACTATGCATGCTTGTAATCTACTTTTAAGCTTATTCTATGATTCTAAGCTTATTTTTGAATTCTAATGACATGGAGACGATTATATGTGTTAGGGTTGTCATAAAAGTAAACCAAATGTCATTTCTAACAATACTCACTCCACAACATTCACACATTTGAATCAAACTTACAAACCGAACTGGTGCATGCTTGTAATTTACTTTTAAGCTTATTCTCTTATTCTAAGCTTATTTTTGAATTCTAATGACATGGAGACGATTATATGTGTTAAGGTTGTCATAAAAGTAAACCAAATGTTATTTCTAACCACACTCACTCCACAACATTCACACATTTGAATCAAACTTGTAAAACGAACTGTGCATGCTTGTAATCTACTTTTAAGCTTATTCTTTGATTCTAAGCTTATTTTTGAATTCTAATGACATGGACACGATTATATGTGTTAGGGTTGTCATAAAAGTCAAGCAATTGTCATTTCTAACCACACTCACTCCACAACATTCACACATTTGAATCAAACTTGTAAAACGAACTTTGCATGCTTGTAATATACTTTTAAGCTTATTCTTTGATTCTAAGCTTATTTTTGAATTCTAATGACATGGAGACGATTATATGTGTTAGGGTTGTCATTAAAGTAAACCAAATGTCATTTCTAACCACACTCACTCCACAACATTCACACATTTGAATCAAATTTGTAAAACGAACTTTGCATGCTTGTAATCTACTTTTAAGCTTATTCTTTGGTTCTAAGCTTATTTTTGAATTCTAATGACATGGACACGATTATATGTGTTAGGATTGTCATAAAAGTAAAGCAAATGTCATTTCTAACCACACTCACTCCACAACAGTCACACATTTGAATCAAACTTGTAAAACGAACTGTGCATGCTTGTAATCTACTTTTAAGCTTATACTTTGATTCTAAGCTTATTTTTGAATTCTAATGACATGGAGACGATTATATGTGTTAGGGTTGTCATAAAAGTAAAGCAAATGTCATTTCTAACCACACTCACTCCACAACATTCACACATTTGAATAAAACTTGTAAAACGAACTGTGCATGCTTGTAATCTACTTTTAAGCTTATACTTTGATTCTAAGCTTATTTTTGAATTCTAATGGCATGGACACAATTATATGTGTTAGGGTTGTCATAAAAGTAAAGCAAATGTCATTTCTAACCATACTCACTCCACAACATTCACACATTTGAATAAAACTTGTAAAACGAACTGTGCATGCTTGTAATCTACTTTTAAGCTTATTCTTTGATTTTTCGCTTATTTTTGAATTCTAATGACATGGAGACGATTATATGTGTTAGGGTTGTCATAAAAGTAAACCAAATGTCATTTCTAACCACACTCACTCCACAACATTCACACATTTGAATCAAACTTGTAAAACGAACTGTGCATGTTTGTAATCTACTTTTAAGCTTATACTTTGATTCTATGCTTATTTTTGAATTCTAATGACATGGAGACGATTATATCTGTTAGGGTTGTCATAAAACTAAACCAAATGTCATTTCTAACCACACTCACTCCACAACATTCACACATTTGAATCAAACTTGTAAAACGAACTTTGCATGTTTGTAATCTACTTTTAAGTTTATTCTTTGATTCTAAGGTTATTTTTGAATTCTAATGACATGGAGGCAATTATATGTGTTAGGGTTGTCATAAGAGTAAACCAAATGTCATTTCTAACCACACTCACTCCACAACATTCACACATTTGAATCAAACTTGTAAAACGAACTGTGCATGCTTGTAATCTACTTTTTAAGCTTATGCTTTGATTCTAAGCTTATTTTTGAATTCTAATGACATGGAGACGATTATATGTCTTAGGGTTGTCATAAAACTAAAGCAAATGTCATTTCTAACCACACTCACTCCACAACATTCACACATTTGAATCAAACTTGTAAAACGAACTGTGCATGCTTGTAATCTACTTTTAAGCTTATTCTTTGATTCTAAGCTTATTTTTGAATTCTAATGACATAGAGACGATTATATGTGTTAAGGTTGTCATAAAAGTAAACCAAATGTCATTTCTAACCACACTCACTCCACAACATTCGCACATTTGAATCAAACTTGTAAAACGAACTGTGCATGCTTGTAATCTACTTTTAAGCTTGTTCTTTGATTCTAAGCTTATTTTTGAATTCTAATGACATGGAGACGATTATATATGTTAGAGTTGTTATAAAAGTAAACCAAATGTCATTTCTAACCACACTCACTCCACAACATTCACACATTTGAATCAAACTTGTAAAACGAACTCTGCATGCTTGTAATCTACTTTTAAGCTTATACTTTGATTCTAAGCTTATTTTGAATTCTAATGACATGGAGACGATTATATGTGTTAGGGTTGTCATAAAAGTAAACCAAATGTCATTTCTAACAACACTCACTCCACAACATTCAGATATTTGAATCAAACTTGTAAAACGAACTTTGCATGTTTGTAATCTACTTTTAAGTTTATTCTTTGATTCTAAGGTTATTTTTGAATTCTAATGACATGGAGACGATTATATGTGTTAGGGTTGTCATAAAAGTAAACCAAATGTCATTTCTAACCACACTCACTCCACAACATTCGCACATTTGAATCAAACTTGTAAAACGAACTTTGCATGCTTGTAATCTACTTTTAAGCTTATTCTTTGATTCTAAGCTTATTTTTGAATTCTAATGACATGGAGACGATTATATATGTTAGAGTTGTTATAAAAGTAAACCAAATGTCATTTCTAACCACACTCACTCCACAACATTCACACATTTGAATCAAACTTGTAAAACGAACTTTGCATGCTTGTAATCTACTTTTAAGCTTATTCTTTGATTCTAAGCTTATTTTTGAATTCTAATGACATGGAGACGATTATATGTGTTAGGATTGTCATAAAACTAAAGCAAATGTCATTTCTAACCACACTCACTCCACAACATTCACACATTTGAATCAAACTTGTAAAACGAACTTTGCATGCTTGTAATCTACTTTTAAGTTTATTCTTTGATTCTAAGGTTATTTTTGAATTCTAATGACATGGACACGATTATCACTAGTAGAAAACATGTGAAAGGCGTCGGGTATAAAGTGTAAAAGGCGTCGGTTCTTGGTCGACGCGGATTGAGGCGCTAAGTGTGGACTTTAGGCGTCGGTCAACTAACCGATGCCTTAAACACTTTAGGCGTCGGTTGTTATATTAGGACCGATGCCAAAAGTGTACTTAAGGCATCGGTTGTTGACGTAAAACCGACGCCAAAAGTGCACTTGAGGCATCGGATGTGGTTCAAGGTCCGACGCCTTAAGTATGTACCCAAAATAAATTCCAAGCTTTTGATGAGACTTTAGGCGTCAGTTGACCAAATACAACCGACGCCAAAAGTGTAGAGAATAAATTAAAAAAAAAAAATTTGCTGCAATACATTGACAGCTAATATTGGAGTGTGAACAAAGAACATGCTTTATTAATCACAAAGTGGATATTATCATTTGACAAATCCATTACACAGATACTCGATTGAGATACAGTTATTATTACAGATTCAGGAAGCAAGCTAAACGCCAGCCTTTTAAGCATGCTCGCACACAAGTTTGCGTCCTCAAAAAGTCCCACCAGGTAAGCCTCGGACGCCTCTTGTAGAGCAAGACCAGAGTGGCTCTGTAACTTGAAACAAGTCTACAAATCACCAGATAACATTCAATTAAGGCCCAACAGAAAGTGAATTCAAAAGAAAGAAATGGCATGACAAGAAAGTGAAACATAGCTTCAGAGACTAAGTTGGTCTTCCAATCCTATAAATCAATATAACCTTCAATCCTAGTCATACACCATAAATGTTGTACACCGTACAAGAACGAAAAAAAGGAGCATAGGTATGTAGTGTCATGGCATTCTGTTTGGCTGCAAAATATTGAACTTTCAGACATTTCATTTATGAAGGGGCCAAAAAACTAATGTTCCATCAAAACGAATTAATAGTACATCCAAAAACGATTTCAAATTTCTTAAACGAGCACAATGTGAACTACGACCTTTGCTATACATAATCCTTCTCAACAAACAACCGAATTCCGACTTCTAACATAGTAACACACTTGGCTTTAATCAAAGTTATACTTCTAATTAATCAAAATTCAATCCATTCAACTAATCTCAAAAGGAGTAAAGTTGTTTACTTCAATTAATGACCCAACAAAAAAAGGCCTTACGCTACAATATTGTATGGATCAGATATGTTTATCCCGAATTCAACCTTCAAATTATCACGACTTAACTAATGGCACAAAAAGCTACTCCCTCTGTTTTTTTTTTTTTTTTTTTTTTTTTTTTTGTTCTTTACATTTGGTTTGAAACTGTAAAGAACAAAAAAAAAAAAATGCAGGGAGTAGAATCATAAACAGAATTTTTGAAATGGCATTTGGCTTACCCCCACGACCAAGTACTCAACCACTTTCAGTTGCGCTTCTGCCGCCATTGATCCAACTTTTGCTCGAAATTGAAAAAAAATAAGCGAGAATCAGATATGGCAATTAAATAAATGGGAAAATTGTTTGAATAACAGCAAAATAATGCAATTAAATAAAATGTCAAAGAGGAAAGACAAAGCTTTTTTAATGCGAAAATGACAATCTGCTAACACGCTCAGGGTAGACAAACGACACTAAGAATGTTGGCAATGTCCTGTACCAGTTTCACATACCAACCCGTAAGAATTTAAGATATCATGTATAACGCCTCAAGAGACTACAATTAGAATTAATGAATGAATGACATATCCACTCATGTTAAGGTCAAATGTGGTCCAAAACAACCGCAAGAGGTGAGATTAGAAAGACAAGTAGATACATGTACACATTGTTGTAGTATCTAGTGCTGTTCATAAGAGCTGAATTGCATATCCACTAAATTTTCGCCTAAAAGAAAAACCCAGTGTCACAAAAACCCTGTGATTGTATACACCTGCTAAACCTCTAGTCAGGCATCTGCTCATAATCTCCAATTTCAGAAGAATCAAGTGAGTCGTAACCTGCGTTTCATGCAAACAATAACATATATTAAGTTCCACTAGTTATAAGTCGGTAAGATTAGGCTCTCTAATACCATGACAACTAGATTCTGCTACCACAATTTGGGTGAAGTTCATAACAGATGATGACACGTCACACAAGTTAACAATAACGGAGAGCTATCATGAAAATGAGCAAAATTCAGGTAAGCATGAGACCCATAAAGTTCCACTTATGCAGAATGTCACCTGTCAAATCATATTTGAGCCGCGACTCCACTGAGATTGCGTCATGAAGGCATTTTCGTCCATATTCTGATGACCGTCACTTCCTGTCATAGTAAATCCTCCTGATGAACGATAGGTGACCCCGACACGGGTGAAGGCATTGTGCAGGCTGTCATAAAAGTAAAGTAAAGTAAAGCAAATGTCATTTCTAACCACACTCACTCCACAACATTCACACATTTGAATCAAACTTGTAAAACGAACTGTGCATGCTTGTAATCTACTTTTAAGCTTATACTTTGATTCTAAGCTTATTTTTGAATTCTAATGACATGGACACGATTATATGTGTTAGGGTTGTCATAAAACTAAAGCAAATGTCATTTCTAACCACACTCACTCCACAACATTCACACATTTGAATCAAACTTGTAAAACGAACTGTCCATGCTTGTAATCTACTTTTAAGCTTATTCTGATGCATGAGCATCGAGCTTGCAATTGATTTGGCAAGTAGGAGTCGGTCTAGAGTTACAAATTCGTACAGTTGACTTTACAGGAGAATATCTCACAAATTATAAGGAATTTGGTCGTGATTCTTGTGGAATAATAAACATCATGTTCTTAGCTTTCCAACAAGTGGTCATAAGCCCAAAACGGTTAAGGAACGAAGGAGATATGATCGATTGAAGTTGAGCTGTCCAGGACTTACGCGGGTACACGTAGCTCGGGAACTAGGCTTGATTCCCTTATTTGTGTCTTAGCTTAAGTTTAGGAAAGTGTCTTATTTACAGTATTTTGTGGAATAAAGGAGCCTTAGAAGGTTTCCAAGTTGTTATAGAAGAGTTTAGGAAAGTTTTACTAATAAGCTTGAAGTCGGTTTAAGGGAAGATCCAAATCTAGTTCTTAACTTGACTTTAAGTAAGTTTAGGAGTCTTAAGAGTAGTATAAATAGAGAGTCTTACTGTATTGTTTTTCATTGAATTTTGAGCATTAATATCGAAGAGTCGAGGGGAGTTTCCTTCAAATATGGCCTTGCGAGGTTCTGCGTTTTCTTGCTTTGTTTCTTAGTGATCTAGGCTCGAAAATAACTAGGTTTAACCTATCTTACTTGCGAGTTTGAGGGTTAGATCATATCAATTTCGTACTTTATTTTCTGTTTTAATTCCGCTGCGTAATAAACACAAAAACACAAAAAAATTAGAGTAGGTTTTACATCAAATTGGCCTCAGAGCGAGGTTTTAACATACTTCCTAGTGTGTTAGTCTTGGGTTGAGTTTGGTTTGTTTTCTGCAAGGAGTAAGATGCCCGGAAACAAGGAGAGTGATGGTGACGGTGATAAAGGTGGCAACTTGGAGGAAAAGCTTAGCACCATGGCAGGAACTATGATGGAGCTGCAAACCATGATGAAGCATCTCATGAGCATGAGTTATCATGAGAAGAGGAGGACTCGTGAAGAACCTGATGAGGAAGAAGAACCCATCAGACCTGAACCGAAGCCAAAAGATGATGATCGTGGATTGAAGCTTGATGTTCCTGAATTTGAAGGTGAACTTGATGGAGAGAAGTTCATGGATTGGATTCGACAAGCTGAAAGAGTCTTTGATTACAAGGGCTATGATGAGCATAAAAAGTTCAAGATTGCAACTTTAAAACTAACCAAGTATGCATCTTTGTGGTATGAAAACCTGAAGAAGCAAAGAAAAAGAGAAGATAAGAGCAAGATTGATACTTGGGAGAAGTTAAAGAAGCATCTAAAGAAGAGATTCATGCCGAGAGATTATGAACAAGAGCAATACTTGAATCTGACCTCCTTAACTCAAGGAAACAGGAGTGTTAGTGAGTATATCAAGGAGTTTGAGAAGCTGGCTATTGTTTGTGATCTAGAAGAGAAAGAGGAGCTGAAGATGGCAAGGTTTATTCGAGGATTGAATCCACAAATAGCACAAAAGGTAGAAGTTCAGACTTACCTTACCTTTGATGATGTGTGTAGATTATCCTTGAAGTTTGAGAAGCAAGAGAAGGGAAAGAGACGAACTTTCACACATGACTACCTTACGGATTCTACAGTTGGTGATTCTGATGTTACCTCTTCAAACCCTAAGGGATTCTTGAAAACAGAACCTAAGGATAAAGAGACGGGAATTTCTGACTTGGATTCGAAAAGCACAAGATTTAAGAGGTGTTACAAGTGTCAAGGTTATGGGCACATTGCTAATGAATGTACACAAAAGAGGGCTCTAACTTTGCGTGAATTGAAGTCGATTACCCCTTGCTTTGTCCAAGAAGAAAATCATGAGACAGTTGAGAGATCACTCCTAAGTTGTGAGTCCAAAGGTGGAGAGATTATGCAAGATCATATTGTGGAACCTTTGAGTTCTAGTGATGAAGATGAGGAGGCAGTCCGAAAGGTGCAAGGCAAACGAAATCTTATGCTACAAGCCTTACCTATTATGATTGAAGAGAAAGTTAATTATGATGCATTACCCATGGGAAAGAGCCAGAAATATGTGTCACCAGTTGATGCATATATTGAGGATAGCTTGGGTAGAAAGGAAGGGTTGAATTCGAAGCTTGCTAATGATGACCTTGTCCAAGAGTTACTTAGAAGTGGAAGGTACAATAATACTTCAAGCATCAACATGGCTAAAACAGAACATAACTTTGAAGATGGTAGCTTAAAGGAGTGTTTGATGGTCCTCAAGGTGTTACTCATGTTGTCATCAATTAATTTCTCTTACAAGTTTGTAAGATTGGTTTTTGATCCCGGTGGTCTGACTTACTCTCAAGAATTGGGACAATTCTTTTCAAAGAAGGGGAGTATGATGCATGAGCATCGAGCTTGCAATTGATTTGGCAAGTAGGAGTCGGTCTAGAGTTACAAATTCGTACAGTTGACTTTACAGGAGAATATCTCACAAATTATAAGGAATTTGGTCGTGATTCTTGTGGAATAATAAACATCATGTTCTTAGCTTTCCAACAAGTGGTCATAAGCCCAAAACAGTTAAGGAACGAAGGAGATATGATCGATTGAAGTTGAGCTGTCCAGGACTTACGCGGGTACACGTAGCTCGGGAACTAGGCTTGATTCCCTTATTTGTGTCTTAGCTTAAGTTTAGGAAAGTGTCTTATTTACAGTATTTTGTGGAATAAAGGAGCCTTAGAAGGTTTCCAAGTTGTTATAGAAGAGTTTAGGAAAGTTTTACTAATAAGCTTGAAGTCGGTTTAAGGGAAGATCCAAATCTAGTTCTTAACTTGACTTTAAGTAAGTTTAGGAGTCTTAAGAGTAGTATAAATAGAGAGTCTTACTGTATTGTTTTTCATTGAATTTTGAGCATTAATATCGAAGAGTCGAGGGGAGTTTCCTTCAAATATGGCCTTGCGAGGTTCTGCGTTTTCTTGCTTTGTTTCTTAGTGATCTAGGCTCGAAAATAACTAGGTTTAACCTATCTTACTTGCGAGTTTGAGGGTTAGATCATATCAATTTCGTACTTTATTTTCTGTTTTAATTCCGCTGCGTAATAAACACAAAAACACAAAAAAATTAGAGTAGGTTTTACATCATATTCATTGATTCTAAGCTTATTTTTGAATTCTAATGACATAGAGACGATTATATGTGGTAGGGTTGTCATAAAAGTAAAGCAAATGTCATTTATAACGACACTCACTCCACAACATTCACACATTTGAATAAAACTTGTAAAACGAATTGTGCATGCTTGTAATCATTTTTTAAGCTTATTCTTTGATTCTAAGCTTATTTTTGAATTCTAATGACATGGAGACGATTATATGTGTTAGAGTTGTTATAAAAGTAAACCAAATGTCATTTCTAACCACACTCACTCCACAACATTCACACATTTGAATCAAACTTGTAAAACGAACTGTGCATGCTTGTAATCTACGTAAAGCAAATGTCATTTCTAACCACACTCACTCCACAACATTCACACATTTGAATCAAACTTTTAAAACGAACTGTGCATGCTTGTAATCTACTTTTAAGCTTATTCTTTGATTCTAAGCTTATTTTTAAATTCTAATGACATGGAGACGATTATATGTGTTAGGGTTGTCATAAAAGTAACCCAAATGTCATTTCTAACCACACTCACTCCACAACATTCACATATTTGAATCAAATTTGTAAAACGTACTGTGCATGCTTGTAATCTACTTTTAAGCTTATTCTTTGATTCTAAGCTTATTTTTGAATTCTAATGACATGGAGACGATTATATGTGTTAGGGTTGTTATAAAAGTAAACCAAATGTCATTTCTAACCACACTCACTCCACAACATTCACACATTTGAATCAAACTTGTAAAACGAACTGTGCATGCTTGTAATCTACTTTTCAGCTTATTCTTTGATTCTAAGCTTATTTTTAAATTCTAATGACATGGAGACGATTATATGTGTTAGGGTTGTCATAAAAGTAAACCAAATGTCATTTCTGACCACACTCACTCCACAACATTCACACATTTGAATCAAACTTTTAAAACGAACTGTGCATGCTTGTAATCTACTTTTAAGCTTATTCTTTGATTCTAAGCTTATGTTTGAATTCTAGTGACATGGAGACGATTATATGTGTTAGGGTTGTCATAAAAGTAAACCAAATGTCATTTCTAACCACACTCACTCCATAACATTCACACATTTGAATCAAACTTGTAAAACGAACTGTGCATGCTTGTTATCTACTTTTAAGCTTATACTTTGATCCTAAGCTTATTTTTGAATTCTAATGACATGGAGACGATTATATGTGTTAGGGTTGTCATAAAACTAAAGCAAATGTCATTTCTAACCACACTCACTCCACAACATTCACACATTTGAATCAAACTTGTAAAACGAACTGTGCATGCTTGTAATCTACTTTTAAGCATATTCTTTGATTCTAAGCTTATTTTTGAATTCTAATGACATAGAGACGATTATATGTGGTAGGGTTGTCATAAAAGTAAAGCAAATGTCATTTCTAACCACACTCACTCCACAACATTCACACATTTGAATCAAACTTGTAAAACGAACTGTGCATGCTTGTAATCAACTTTTAAGCTTATTCTTTGATTCTAAGCTTATTTTTGAATTCTAATGACATGGAGACGATTATATGTGTTAGAGTTGTTATAAAAGTAAACCAAATGTCATTTCTAACCACACGCACTCTACAACATTCACACATTTGAATCAAACTTGTAAAACGAACTGTGCATGTTTGTAATCTACTTAAAGCAAATGTCATTTCTAACCACACTCACTCCACAACATTCTTACATTTGAATCAAACTTTTAAAATGAACTGTGCATGCTTGTAATCTACTTTTAAGCTTATTCTTTGATTCTAAGCTTATTTTTGAATTCTAATGACATGGAGACGATTATATGTGTTAGGGTTGTTATAAAAGTAAACAAAATATCATTTCTAACCACACTCACTCCACAACATTCACACATTTGAATCAAACTTGTAAAATGAACTGTGCATGCTTGTAATCTATTTTTCAGCTTATTCTTTGATTCTAAGCTTATTTTTAAATTCTAATGACATGGAGACGATTATATGTGTTAGGGTTGTCATAAAAGTAAAGCAAATGTCATTTCTAACCACACTCACTCCACAACATTCACACATTTGAATCAAACTTTTAAAACGAACTGTGCATGCTTGTAATCTACTTTTAAGCTTATTCTTTGATTCTAAGGTTATTTTTGAATTCTAATGACATGGAGACGATTATATGTGTTAGGGTTGTCATAAAAGTAAAACAAATGTCATTTCTAACCACACTCACTCCACAACATTCACACATTTGAATCAAACTTGTAAAACGAACTGTGCATGCTTGTAATCTACTTTTAAGCTTATTCTTTGATTCTAAGCTTATTTTTGAATTCTAATGACATGGAGACGATTATATGTGTTAGGGTTGTCATAAAAGTAAAGCAAATGTCATTTCTAACCACACTCACTCCACAACATTCACACATTTGAATCAAACTTTTAAAACGAATTGTGCATGCTTGTAATCTACTTTTAAGCTTATTCTTTGATTCTAAGCTTATTTTTGAATTCTAATGACATGGAGACGATTATATGTGTTAGGGTTGTCATAAAAGTAAACCAAATGTCATTTCTAACCACACTCACTCCACAACATTCACACATTTGAATCAAACTTGTAAAACGAACTGTGCATGCTTGTAATCTACTTTTAAGCTTATTCTTTGATTCTAAGCTTATTTTTAAATTCTAATGACATGGAGACGATTATATGTGTTAGGGTTGTCATAAAAGTAAAGCAAATGTCATTTCTAACCACACTCACTCCACAACATTCACACATTTGAATCAAACTTTTAAAACGAACTGTGCATGCTTGTAATCTACTTTTAAGCTTATTCTTTGATTCTAAGGTTATTTTTGAATTCTAATGACATGGTGATGATTATATGTGTTAGGGTTGTCATAAAAGTAAAACAAATGTCATTTCTAACCACACTCACTCCACAACATTCACACATTTGAATCAAACTTGTAAAACGAACTGTGCATGCTTGTAATCTACTTTTAAGCTTATTCTTTGATTCTAAGCTTATTTTTGAATTCTAATGACATGGAGACAATTATATGTGTTAGGGTTGTCATAAAAGTAAAGCAAATGTCATTTCTAACCACACTCACTCCACAACATTCACACATTTGAATCAAACTTTTAAAACGAACTGTGCATGCTTGTAATCTACTTTTAAGCTTATTCTTTGATTCTAAGCTTATTTTTGAATTCTAATGACATGGAGACGATTATATGTGTTAGGGTTGTCATAAAAGAAAACCAAATGTCATTTCTAACCACACTCACTCCACAACATTCACACATTTGAATCAAACTTGTAAAACGAACTGTGCATGCTTGTAATCTACTTTTAAGCTTATTCTTTGATTCTAAGCTTATTTTTAAATTCTAATGACATGGAGACGATTATATTTGTTAGGGTTGTCATAAAAGTAAACCAAATGTCATTTCTAACCACACTCACTCCACAACATTCACACATTTGAATCAAACTTGTAAAACGAACAGTGCATGCTTGTAATCTACTTTTAAGCTTATTCTTTGATTCTAAGCTTATTTTTGAATTCTAATGACATGGAGACGATTATATGTGTTAGGGTTGTCATAAGAGTAAAGCAAATGTCATTTTTAACCACACTCACTTCACAACATTCACACATTTGAATCAAACTTTTAAAACGAACTGTGCATGCTTGTAATCTACTTTTAAGCTTATTCTTTGATTCTAAGCTTATTTTTGAATTCTAATGACATGGAGACGATTATATGTGTTAGGGTTGTCATAAAAGTAAACCAAATGTCATTTCTAACCACACTCACTCCACAACATTCACACATTTGAATCAAACTTGTAAAACGAACTGTGCATGCTTGTAATCTACTTTTAAGCTTATTCTTTGATTCTAAGCTTATTTTTGAATTCTAATGACATGGAGACGATTATATGTGTTAGGGTTGTCATAAAAGTAAAGCAAATGTCATTTCTAACCACACTCACTCCACAACATTCACACATTTGAATCAAACTTTTAAAACGAACTGTGCATGCTTGTAATCTACTTTTAAGCTTATTCTTTGATTCTAAGCTTATTTTTGAATTCTAATGACATGGAGACGATTATATGTGTTAGGGTTGTCATAAAAGTAAACCAAATGTCATTTCTAACCACACTCACTCCACAACATTCACACATTTGAATCAAACTTGTAAGACGAACTGTGCATGCTTGTAATCTACTTTTAAGCTTATTCTTTGATTCTAAGCTTATTTTTAAATTCTAATGACATGGAGACGATTATATGTGTTAGGGTTGTCATAAAAGTAAAGCAAATGTCATTTCTAACCACACTCACTCCACAACATTCACACATTTGAATCAAACTTGTAAAACGAACAGTGCATGCTTGTAATCTACTTTTAAGCTTATTCTTTGATTCTAAGCTGATTTTTGAATTCTAATGACATGGAGACGATTATATGTGTTAGGGTTGTCATAAAAGTAAAGCAAATGTCATTTTTAACCACACTCACTCCACAACATTCACACATTTGAATCAAACTTGTAAAACGAACTGTGCATGCTTGTAATCTACTTTTAAGCTTATTCTTTGATCACTACAACAAATCATCACTTGTGCCACGTTTAGAATCGTGGCACAAGTGAGTAATTCCCGTGGCTAAGGTATCTTGCCACGGGAATTCCACTAAATTAGACCCGTGGCACAAGTGGTCGTGGCTAGAAAATTGCCACGGGAAAAGCTATACCGTGGCATAATTGCTTGGTCTTGCCACGAATATTAGCCATGGAAGCATACGTGGCAAGAAGTACATTCCCGTGGCAACCATCTTACTGGCCACAAGTAAATATAGTGGCAATGCCCGTGGCTATCTCTTCTACCAACATGCAGATATCGTTGTGGCAAGATCTAAATCCCCGTGGCTACTTTATGTATGAGCTAAACCTCATTTGTGCCCTACACGAAACACACCATTGGTCTCCAATCATCATCACTTACTAAATCAAGGATGGGGTAAGCTTAATTGTAACACTTAAAATAATAAAATTTGAAATTTTATATCATAAATGAAGTATAGGTACATAATTCATAACAAACATATATGACAAAAGAGTACAAGAAGATTTTCTTAGCTATTACAACTTTACAAGTCTTTTATATACAACTATAATAGTTCTAAAATTTAATCTCGTATGCAAAGTCCTCATCTTGTAATCTTAGGGTAAACACCGTCCCTTTCATGCGGTTTGCTTCAAAAATATACGATCACAATGATCATCAAGTATCATAGCCTGCCAAATAAAGGGAAATTTAGAGATTATGGAACAAAAGAAAGAAGGTTCACAAGAGTAACATAGTAGTATGTCTAAAAGAGTCATAGTACGTCACAAAGAAAGTAATGTATGTATAGAGTTAGCTCCTAAACTAAATCTTCTGATTTAGCAAAAATTCGGCAGCATTTTGGCTAAATGTGCACATATCCCAAATTTTGACATAACCTGACTGCTACCAAGCACATTCAACCAACCTTCCCAACATGTAGCCAAACACTAAGGTTCAAACATCATACTCAATGTAGAATCAAAACAGTAGCAATAATTCTCATTAAAGTGTCCAAATTAGGAAAACAAGGCGAATCTTATGTATGGGAGTATGGGACCGCCAGACCACACTTGATCACACACATGATGTTCATGCAATGCCGAGTGCAATCTAGTTTTGCTCTTATTTCTCATCTTCATACAATTGTTCATACGGCAGATCTCATCACTATGTTATGTTTCATAAAGACTGTTTTGTAGTGAATTTCTTTTGAAGTGTATTAATCTAAGCATGAGCAAATCAAACTTGTACTAACCTTACTCAGAAGAATTGAATCCATGACTTAACCATATCCGATTCACTACATTTGTTATAAGCTGCAAATATCCATGAGTGTGATATTTCCCAAAAACTTCAACTACAATTTCTTCATCGGGTTTCTCGTGAAGGCCTTCCTCTCGTTCTTTCTTCAATTTGTTCACTACATTCTACACATAATTTTGAATGAACATAATTCATGAGCTGAGCTAAGAAGAGCATCAAACAGTGGAGCATAATGTAAGTCATAAACTTACTATTACATTCGTGAATGTTGTTAGCTACATTGGTCAGTTATACCGGCTGCTTTGATGGTTTCCTTTTACGAGTATATAGTAGCACATGAACTCTTGAACACTATTTTCCAGTTTTCTTCTTCTACGCACACAACACAATAAAATTAGATGATATTAGCAATCATACAAACTGCAACGTAACACACTCTTTTCCAAGTTTCTTCTTCTACTTACAAAACTCAATAAAATCAGATAATACTAGCCATCACACAGCCTGCAATTTTAATTACATCTATATCATAACAAGGACACTATTCTCGTCCTCATCATCTATACCATTCTGATGCGTAATCAAGGTCTAGACAAAAACCGAGTATGAAATAAAGCAATTCTGCAGGTTCAAGAAATTTCAGGTTTGCGCACTCGATTTTGAGAGCCTCTTAGAAGGTCCAAATGAAGTTCATTTTATATGTGCCATACCTTTTTAGAAAGCTAAAAGATCAATCTAAGTCTTGGCTTTGGAATTAAGTTAAAAAGATCTCTCAATAATTTGCAGTTTAAGTCTGAAGCAGGCTGTCAGAGAGGAAGTCATCAGGAACTTCAATTTTCAGGTCTGTAGTTCAAGGACTCGTATCTCCATCTTCAGATAACGGAATTGGGCAAATTATATGTTCAAATTCAAATTCAGAGAGATATATTTCCAATGGTACCAATTACAACATCATACAATAACATTTTCTACATCTAAAAGCCATTTCCGCACTGCCACGACCTGCGGGACATACAAAAAGCTGACCTGATAGTATTCAATGGTCGATTTCTCCCCTGTCATGTTGAAATTTCGACTTAGTTTTTTTCATGAACTAAAGCTCAGATCTGTAGCTTTGATTTGATATATCATGGTTCTCCTAATTCAACATGAGCATAAAGTTATGATGTCTGCAATCAAGAAGCTGTGCGCGAGAATTGCAGTGCAGTTCAGGTTTTGATCAAGCACAAAGTTGTCATTTCATATGCTCGTGTTTTGGACCAAATGCTACCTAATGGAGAAGAAATGAATCCTAGAATGATTTTTAATCTAGGAACGAAAATTATAAGATGTTGCATCAGGTTTGCACTACACACTTCGAAAAATGACAAGAGCTCACTAGACAGCAAAAATTTCAGAGGTATAGGTTTTTTCCCGTAGAATAATCAAATGAAGTCCATTTTATATGATCTATACCATTTTGGAAAGATAAGAGACTAAAGGAGCTCTCAAAAACTTGCAATTTTAGTTTAAAGACATGCTGCCCACGAGAAATCAGTATGAATTTCAGATTACAAAGCCAAACTTTGAGGATTCACATCTCCTTTGATATGTAACGGAATTGGGTGAAATTTATGTTCATAATTAAGGACTTGAAGATAGCTCTTCAATAGTACTAATTAGAGCATGATCCAATAGTACTTCTTACGTCTAAAAGCCAGTTCCATGGCCATATCAAGCATAAAATTTCAGAAACTTGAATAATAAGGAGTGCGTTACATAGCAATATCATATCAAGCAAAATTTTCAGAACCGTGAAAAATTGATCATCAGCAATCAATAAGACACACACAACAATAACGACACACAACAACAAGTATAATATTAACCACAAGCAGCAACTTTTATCCTTTTCACAGAGCAATCAAGTCGGAATATAGATACATAAGCAATGATATTTGATCAATATCCAAAGAGATCAGAGAAAATGAAAACTTAAGTTTAGGGCATGATTTTTCCCAAATCAATTGAAACACAAACAGAAAAACAAACACAAATTTATTGAATCACAAAAGAAAAAACAAAATTATTGAGTCAAAAATCAATTAGATCAGAACCAATCAAAGCTCACAAGTTAATTTGATTGAATTGCACGCACATACCTTTGATCAAATAAACCAGGCGACATGATTGAAAAGAAGGGAAAGACCAGTGCCTTGGAGGAGAGGCGCGGATGGCAAGCGTATCAGAGAATGTATAGGGACGCAAACCGCATAGTGATTTTATTTTTCTGTTTAATTTGGCTTTTTTGTTTTACTTTCCCCGCTTCTTTTTTTTACTAGAGCGCCTTTATTTTTACGATGGGAAAATTTCAGATTTAAAGTGATTTTTTTTTCTGAGGGAATGTGTTTGCCACGGGCATTAATTCGTGGCGATAGTAATTGTTTGCCATGGGTAATTTATTTCGTGGCACAAGTGATTATTTGCCACATATTTTCCTCCCGTGGCAATACAAAAAAAATAAGAATGTGGAGTAACCTACTTTTCCCGTGGCAAAGTAAAATTATGCCACGAATTTTGATTTCCCGTGGCATAATTCGTGGCACAAGTGCTAATTTGTTGTAGTGGATTCTAAGCTTATTTTTGAATTCTAATGACATAGAGACGATTATATGTGGTAGGGTTGTCATAAAAGTAAAGCAAATGTCATTTCTAACCACACTCACTCCACAACATTCACACATTTGAATCAAACTTGTAAAACGAACTGTGCATGCTTGTAATCAACTTTTAAGCTTATTCTTTGATTCTAAGCTTATTTTTGAATTCTAATGACATGGAGACGATTATATGTGTTAGAGTTGTTATAAAAGTAAACCAAATGTCATTTCTAACCACACGCACTCCACAACATTCACACATTTGAATCAAACTTGTAAAACGAACTGTGCATGCTTGTAATCTACGTAAAGCAAATGTCATTTCTAACCACACTCACTCCACAACATTCACACATTTGAATCAAACTTTTAAAATGAACTGTGCATGCTTGTAATCTACTTTTAAGCTTATTCTTTGATTCTAAGCTTATTTTTGAATTCTAATGACATGGAGACGATTATATGTGTTAGGGTTGTTATAAAAGTAAACCAAATGTCATTTCTAACCACACTCACTCCACAACATTCACACATTTGAATCAAACTTGTAAAACGAACTGTGCATGCTTGTAATCTACTTTTAAGCTTATTCTTTGATTCTAAGCTTATTTTTAAATTCTAATGACATGGAGACGATTATATGTGTTAGGGTTGTCATAAAAGTAAACCAAATGTCATTTCTAACCACACTCACTCCACAACATTCACATATTTGAATCAAACTTGTAAAACGAACAGTGCATGCTTGTAATCTACTTTTAAGCTTATTCTTTGATTCTAAGCTTATTTTTGAATTCTAATGACATGGAGACGATTATATGTGTTAGGGTTGTCATAAAAGTAAAGCAAATGTCATTTTTAACCACACTCACTCCACAACATTCACACATTTGAATCAAACTTTTAAAACGAACTGTGCATGCTTGTAATCTACTTTTAAGCTTATTCTTTGATTCTAAGCTTATTTTTGAATTCTAATGACATGGAGACGATTATATGTGTTAGGGTTGTCATAAAAGTAAAGCAAATGTCATTTTTAACCACACTCACTCCACAACATTCACACATTTGAATCAAACTTGTAAAACGAACAGTGCATGCTTGTAATCTACTTTTAAGCTTATCCTTTGATTCTAAGCTTATTTTTGAATTCTAATGACATGGAGACGATTATATGTGTTAGGGTTGTCATAAAAGTAAAGCAAATGTCATTTTTAACCACACTCACTCCACAATATTCACACATTTGAATCAAACTTGTAAAACGAACTGTGCATGCTTGTAATCTACTTTTAAGCTTATTCTTTGATTCTAAGCTTATTTTTGAATTCTAATGACATGGAGACGATTATATGTGTTAGGGTTGTCATAAAAGTAAAGCAAATGTCATTTCTAACCACACTCACTCCACAACATTCACACATTTGAATCAAACTTTTAAAACGAACAGTGCATGCTTGTAATCTACTTTTAAGCTTATTCTTTGATTCTAAGCTTATTTTTGAATTCTAATGACATGGAGACGATTATATGTGTTAGGGTTGTCATAAAAGTAAACCAAATGTCATTTCTAACCACACTCACTCCACAACATTCACACATTTGAATCAAACTTGTAAAACCAACTGTGCATGCTTGTAATCTACTTTTAAGCTTATTCTTTAATTCTAAGCTTATTTTTGAATTCTAATGACATGGAGACGATTATATGTGTTAGGGTTGTCATAAAAGTAAACCAAATGTCATTTCTAACCACACTCACTCCAGAACATTCACACATTTGAATTAAACTTGTAAAACGAGCTGTGCATGCTTGTAATCTACTTTTAAGCTTATTCTTTGAATCTAAGCTTATTTTTGAATTCTAATGACATGGAGACGATTATATGTGTTAGGGTTGTCGTAAATGTAAAGCAAATGTCATTTCTAACCACACTCACTCCACAACATTCACACATTTGAATCAAACTTGTAAAACGAACTGTGCATGCTTGTAATCTACTTTTAAGCTTATTCTTTGATTCTAAGCTTGTTTTTGAATTCTAATGACATGGAGACGATTATATGTGTTAGGGTTGTTATAAAAGTAAACCAAATGTCATTTCTAACCACACTCACTCCACAACATTCACACATTTGAATCAAACTTGTAAAATGAACTGTGCATGCTTGTAATCTACGTAAAGCAAATGTCATTTCTAACCACACTCACTCCACAACATTCACACATTAGAATCAAACTTTTAAAACGAACTGTGCATGTTTGTAATCTACTTTTGAGCTTATTCTTTGATTCTAAGCTTATTTTTCAATTCTAATGACATGGAGACGATTATATGTGTTAGGGTTGTCATAAAAGTAAACCAAATGTCATTTCTAACCACACTCACTCCACAACATTCACATATTTGAATCAAACTTGTAAAACGTACTGTGCATGCTTGTAATCTACTTTTAAGCTTATTCTTTGATTCTAAGCTTATTTTTGAATTCTAATGACATGGAGACGATTATATGTGTTAGGGTTGTTATAAAAGTAAACCAAATGTCATTTCTAACCACACTCACTCCACAACATTCACACATTTGAATCAAACTTGTAAAACGAACTGTGCATGCTTGTAATCTACTTTTCAGCTTATTCTTTAATTCTAAGCTTATTTTTAAATTCTAATGACATGGAGACGATTATATGTGTTATGGTTGTCATAAAAGTAAACCAAATGTCATTTCTAACCACACTCACTCCACAACATTCACACATTTGAATCAAACTTGTAAAACGAACTGTGCATGCTTGTAATCTACTTTTAAACTTATTCTTTGATTCTAAGCTTATTTTTAAATTCTAATGACATGGAGACGATTATATGTGTTAGGGTTGTCATAAAAGTAAAGCAAATGTCATTTCTAACCACACTCACTCCACAACATTCACACATTTGAATCAAACTTTTAAAACGAACTGTGCATGCTTGTAATCTACTTTTAAGCTTATTCTTTGATTCTAAGCTTATTTTTGAATTCTAGTGACATGGAGACGATTATATGTGTTAGGGTTGTCATAAAAGTAAACCAAATGTCATTTCTAACCACACTCACTCCACAACATTCACACATTTGAATCAAACTTGTAAAACGAACTGTGCATGCTTGTAATCTACTTTTAAGCTTATACTTTGATTCTAAGCTTATTTTTGAATTCTAATGACATGGAGACGATTATATGTGTTAGGGTTGTCATAAAACTAAAGCAAATGTCATTTCTAACCACACTCACTCCACAACATTCACACATTTGAATCAAACTTGTAAAACGAACTGTGCATGCTTGTAATCTACTTTTAAGCTTATTCTTTGATTCTAAGCTTATTTTTGAATTCTAATGACATAGAGACGATTATATGTGGTAGGGTTGTCATAAAAGTAAATCAAATGTCATTTCTAACCACACTCACTCCACAACATTCACACATTTGAATCAAACTTGTAAAACGAACTGTGCATGCTTGTAATCTACTTTTAAACTTATTCTTTGATTCTAAGCTTATTTTTAAATTCTTATGACATGGAGACGATTATATGTGTTAGGGTTGTCATAAAAGTAAACCAAATGTCATTTCTAACCACACTCACTCCACAACATTCACACATTTGAATCAAACTTGTAAAACAAACTGTGCATGCTTGTAATCTACTTTTAAACTTATTCTTTGATTCTAAGCTTATTTTTAAATTCTAATGACATGGAGACGATTATATGTGTTAGGGTTGTCATAAAAGTAAAGCAAATGTCATTTCTAACCACACTCACTCCACAACATTCACACATTTGAATCAAACTTGTAAAACGAACTGTGCATGCTTGTAATCTACTTTTAAGCTTATTCTTTGATTCTAAGCTTATTTTTGAATTCTAATAACATAGAGACGATTATATGTGGTAGGGTTGTCATAAAAGTAAAGCAAATGTCATTTCTAACCACACTCATTCCACAACATTCACACATTTGAATCAAACTTGTAAAACGAACTGTGCATGCTTGTAATCTACTTTTAAACTTATTCTTTGATTCTAAGCTTATTTTTAAATTCTTATGACATGGAGACGATTATATGTGTTAGGGTTGTCATAAAAGTAAACCAAATGTCATTTCTAACCACACTCACTCCACAACATTCACACATTTGAATCAAACTTGTAAAACTAACTGTGCATGCTTGTAATCTACTTTTAAACTTATTCTTTGATTCTAAGCTTATTTTTAAATTCTAATGACATGGAGACGATTATATGTGTTAGGGTTGTCATAAAAGTAAAGCAAATGTCATTTCTAACCACACTCATTCCACAACATTCACACATTTGAATCAAACTTGTAAAACGAACTGTGCATGCTTGTAATCTACTTTTAAACTTATTCTTTGATTCTAAGCTTATTTTTAAATTCTTATGACATGGAGACGATTATATGTGTTAGGGTTGTCATAAAAGTAAACCAAATGTCATTTCTAACCACACTCACTCCACAACATTCACACATTTGAATCAAACTTGTAAAACTAACTGTGCATGCTTGTAATCTACTTTTAAACTTATTCTTTGATTCTAAGCTTATTTTTAAATTCTAATGACATGGAGACGATTATATGTGTTAGGGTTGTCATAAAAGTAAAGCAAATGTCATTTCTAACCACACTCACTCCACAACATTCACACATTTGAATCAAACTTTTAAAACGAACTGTGCATGCTTGTAATCTACTTTTAAGCTTATTCTTTGATTCTAAGCTTATTTTTGAATTCTAGTGACATGGAGACGATTATATGTGTTAGGGTTGTCATAAAAGTAAACCAAATGTCATTTCTAACCACACTCACTCCACAACATTCACACATTTGAATCAAACTTGTAAAACGAACTGTGCATGCTTGTAATCTACTTTTAAGCTTATAGTTTGATTCTAAGCTTATTTTTGAATTCTAATGACATGGAGACGATTATATGTGTTAGGGTTGTCGTAAAACTAAAGCAAATGTCATTTCTAACCACACTCACTCCACAACATTCACACATTTGAATCAAACTTGTAAAACGAACTGTGCATGCTTGTAATCTACTTTTAAGCTTATTCTTTGATTCTAAGCTTATTTTTGAATTCTAATGACATGGAGACGATTATATGTGTTAGAGTTGTTATAAAAGTAAACCAAATGTCATTTCTAACCACACGCACTCCACAACATTCACACATTTGAATCAAACTTGTAAAACGAACTGTGCATGCTTGTAATCTACGTAAAGCAAATGTCATTTCTAACCACACTCACTCCACAACATTCACACATTTGAATCAAACTTTTAAAATGAACTGTGCATGCTTGTAATCTACTTTTAAGCTTATTCTTTGATTCTAAGCTTATTTTTGAATTCTAATGACATGGAGACGATTATATGTGTTAGGGTTGTTATAAAAGTAAACCAAATGTCATTTCTAACCACACTCACTCCACAACATTCACACATTTGAATCAAACTTGTAAAACGAACTGTGCATGCTTGTAATCTACTTTTCAGCTTATTCTTTAATTCTAAGCTTATTTTTAAATTCTAATGACATGAAGACGATTATATGTGTTAGGGTTGTCATAAAACTAAAGCAAATGTCATTTATAACCACACTCACTCCACAACATTCACACATTTGAATCAAACTTTTAAAACGAACTGTGCATGCTTGTAATCTACTTTTAAGCTTATTCTTTGATTCTAAGCTTATTTTTGAATTCTAATGACATGGAGACGATTATATGTGTTAGGGTTGTCATAAAAGTAAAGCAAATGTCATTTCTAACCACACTCACTCCACAACATTCACACATTTGAATCAAACTTGTAAAACGAACTGTGCATGCTTGTTATCTACTTTTAAGCTTATTCTTTGATTCTAAGCTTATTTTTGAATTCTAATGACATGGAGACGATTATATGTGTTAGGGTTGTCTTAAAAGTAAAGCAAATTTCATTTCTAACCACACTCACTCCCCAACATTCACACATTTGAATCAAACTTTTAAAACGAACTGTGCATGCTTGTAATCTACTTTTAAGCTTATTCTTTGATTCTAAGCTTATTTTTGAATTCTAATGACATGGAGACGATTATATGTGTTAGGGTTGTCATAAAAGTAAACCAAATGTCATTTCTAACCACACTCACTCCACAACATTCACACATTTGAATCAAACTTGTAAAACGAACTGTGCATGCTTGTAATCTACTTTTAAGCTTATTCTTTGATTCTAAGCTTGTTTTTAAATTCTAATGACATGGAGACGATTATATGTGTTAGGGTTGTCATAAAAGTAAACCAAATGTCATTTCTAACCACACTCACTCCACAACATTCACACATTTGAATCAAACTTGTAAAACGAACAGTGCATGCTTGTAATCTACTTTTAAGCTTATTCTTTGATTCTAAGCTTATTTTTGAATTCTAATGACATGGAGACGATTATATGTGTTAGGGTTGTCATAAAAGTAAAGCAAATGTCATTTTTAACCACACTCACTCCACAACATTCACACATTTGAATCAAACTTGTAAAACGAACTGTGCATGCTTGTAATCAACTTTGAAGCTTATTCTTTGATTCTAAGCTTATTTTTGAATTCTAATGACATGGAGACGATTATATGTGTTAGAGTTGTTGTAAAAGTAAACCAAATGTCATTTCTAACCACACGCACTCCACAACATTCACACATTTGAATCAAACTTGTAAAACGAACTGTGCATGCTTGTAATCTACGTAAAGCAAATGTCATTTCTAACCACACTCACTCCACAACATTCACACATTTGAATCAAACTTTTAAAATGAACAGTGCATGCTTGTAATCTACTTTTAAGCTTATTCTTTGATTCTAAGCTTATTTTTGAATTCTAATGACATGGAGACGATTATATGTGTTAGGGTTGTTATAAAAGTAAACCAAATGTCATTTCTAACCACACTCACTCCACAACATTCACACATTTGAATCAAACTTGTAAAACGAACTGTGCATGCTTGTAATCTACTTTTCAGCTTATTCTTTGATTCTAAGCTTATTTTTGAATTCTAATGACATGGAGACGATTATATGTGTTAGGGTTGTCATAAAAGTAAAGCAAATGTCATTTTTAACCATACTCACTCCACAACATTCACACATTTGAATCAAACTTGTAAAACGAACTGTGCATGCTTGTAATCTACTTTTAAGCTTATTCTTTGATTCTAAGCTTATTTTTGAATTCTAATGACATGGAGACGATTATATGTGTTAGGGTTGTCATAAAAGTAAAGCACATGTCATTTCTAACCACACTCACTCCACAACATTCACACATTTGAATCAAACTTTTAAAACAAACTGTGCATGCTTGTAATCTACTTTTAAGCTTATTCTTTGATTCTAAGCTTATTTTTGAATTCTAATGACATAGAGACGATTATATGTGGTAGGGTTGTCATAAAAGTAAAGCAAATGTCATTTCTAACCACACTCACTCCACAACATTCACACATTTGAATCAAACTTGTAAAACGAACTGTGCATGCTTGTAATCTACTTTTAAGCTTATTCTTTGATTCTAAGCTTATTTTTGAATTCTAATGACATAGAGACGATTATATGTGGTAGGGTTGTCATAAAAGTAAAGCAAATGTCATTTCTAACCACACTCACTCCACAACATTCACACATTTGAATCAAACTTGTAAAACGAACTGTGCATGCTTGTAATCAACTTTTAAGCTTATTCTTTGATTCTAAGCTTATTTTTGAATTCTAATGACATGGAGACGATTATATGTGTTAGAGTTGTTATAAAAGTAAACCAAATGTCATTTCTAACCACACGCACTCCACAACATTCACACATTTGAATCAAACTTGTAAAACGAACTGTGCATGCTTGTAATCTACGTAAAGCAAATGTCATTTCTAACCACACTCACTCCACAACATTCACACATTTGAATCAAACTTTTAAAACGAACTGTGCATGCTTGTAATCTACTTTTAAGCTTATTCTTTGATTCTAAGCTTATTTTTGAATTCTAATGACATGGAGACGATTATATGTGTTAGGGTTGTTATAAAAGTAAACCAAATGTCATTTCTAACCACACTCACTCCACAACATTCACACATTTGAATCAAACTTGTAAAACGAACTGTGCATGCTTGTAATCTACTTTTCAGCTTATTCTTTGATTCTAAGCTTATTTTTAAATTCTAATGACATGGAGACGATTATATGTGTTAGGGTTGTCATAAAAGTAAAGCAAATGTCATTTCTAACCACACTCACTCCACAACATTCACACATTTGAATCAAACTTTTAAAACGAACTGTGCATGCTTGTAATCTACTTTTAAGCTTATACTTTGATTCTAAGCTTATTTTTGAATTCTAATGACATGGAGACGATTATATGTGTTAGGGTTGTCGTAAAACTAAAGCAAATGTCATTTCTAACCACACTCACTCCACAACATTCACACATTTGAATCAAACTTGTAAAACGAACTGTGCATGCTTGTAATCTACTTTTAAGCTTATTCTTTGATTCTAAGCTTATTTTTGAATTCTAATGACATGGAGACGATTATATGTGTTAGGGTTGTTATAAAAGTAAACCAAATGTCATTTCTAACCACACTCACTCCACAACATTCACACATTTGAATCAAACTTGTAAAACGAACTGTGCATGCTTGTAATCTACTTTTCAGCTTATTCTTTGATTCTAAGCTTATTTTTAAATTCTAATGACATGGAGACGATTATATGTGTTAGGGTTGTCATAAAAGTAAACCAAATGTCATTTCTAACCACACTCACTCCACAACATTCACACATTTGAATCAAACTTTTAAAACGAACTGTGCATGCTTGTAATCTACTTTTAAGCTTATACTTTGATTCTAAGCTTATTTTTGAATTCTAATGACATGGAGACGATTATATGTGTTAGGGTTGTCGTAAAACTAAAGCAAATGTCATTTCTAACCACACTCACTCCACAACATTCACACATTTGAATCAAACTTGTAAAACGAACTGTGCATGCTTGTAATCTACTTTTAAGCTTATTCTTTGATTCTAAGCTTATTTTTGAATTCTAATGACATGGAGACGATTATATGTGTTAGGGTTGTTATAAAAGTAAACCAAATGTCATTTCTAACCACACTCACTCCACAACATTCACACATTTGAATCAAACTTGTAAAACGAACTGTGCATGCTTGTAATCTACTTTTCAGCTTATTCTTTGATTCTAAGCTTATTTTTAAATTCTAATGACATGGAGACGATTATATGTGTTAGGGTTGTCATAAAAGTAAACCAAATGTCATTTCTAACCACACTCACTCCACAACATTCACACATTTGAATCAAACTTTTAAAACGAACTGTGCATGCTTGTAATCTACTTTTAAGCTTATACTTTGATTCTAAGCTTATTTTTGAATTCTAATGACATGGAGACGATTATATGTGTTAGGGTTGTCGTAAAACTAAAGCAAATGTCATTTCTAACCACACTCACTCCACAACATTCACACATTTGAATCAAACTTGTAAAACGAACTGTGCATGCTTGTAATCTACTTTTAAGCTTATTCTTTGATTCTAAGCTTATTTTTGAATTCTAATGACATAGAGACGATTATATGTGGTAGGGTTGTCATAAAAGTAAAGCAAATGTCATTTCTAACCACACTCACTCCACAACATTCACACATTTGAATCAAACTTGTAAAACGAACTGTGCATGCTTGTAATCAACTTTTAAGCTTATTCTTTGATTCTAAGCTTATTTTTGAATTCTAATGACATGGAGACGATTATATGTGTTAGAGTTGTTATAAAAGTAAACCAAATGTCATTTCTAACCACACGCACTCCACAACATTCACACATTTGAATCAAACTTGTAAAACGAACTGTGCATGCTTGTAATCTACGTAAAGCAAATGTCATTTCTAACCACACTCACTCCACAACATTCACACATTTGAATCAAACTTTTAAAACGAACTGTGCATGCTTGTAATCTACTTTTAAGCTTATTCTTTGATTCTAAGCTTATTTTTGAATTCTAATGACATGGAGACGATTATATGTGTTAGGGTTGTTATAAAAGTAAACCAAATGTCATTTCTAACCACACTCACTCCACAACATTCACACATTTGAATCAAACTTGTAAAACGAACTGTGCATGCTTGTAATCTACTTTTCAGCTTATTCTTTGATTCTAAGCTTATTTTTAAATTCTAATGACATGGAGACGATTATATGTGTTAGGGTTGTCATAAAAGTAAAGCAAATGTCATTTCTAACCACACTCACTCCACAACATTCACACATTTGAATCAAACTTTTAAAACGAACTGTGCATGCTTGTAATCTACTTTTAAGCTTATTCTTTGATTCTAAGCTTATTTTTGAATTCTAATGACATGGAGACGATTATATGTGTTAGGGTTGTCATAAAAGTAAAGCAAATGTCATTTCTAACCACACTCACTCCACAACATTCACACATTTGAATCAAACTTTTAAAACGAACTGTGCATGCTTGTAATCTACTTTTAAGCTTATTCTTTGATTCTAAGCTTATTTTTGAATTCTAATGACATGGAGACGATTATATGTGTTAGGGTTGTCATAAAAGTAAACCAAATGTCATTTCTAACCACACTCACTCCACAACATTCACACATTTGAATCAAACTTCTAAAACGAACTGTGCATGCTTGTAATCTACTTTTAAGCTTATTCTTTGATTCTAAGCTTATTTTTAAATTCTAATGACATGGAGACGATTATATGTGTTAGGGTTGTCATAAAAGTAAACCAAATGTCATTTCTAACCACACTCACTCCACAACATTCACACATTTGAATCAAACTTGTAAAACGAACAGTGCATGCTTGTAATCTACTTTTAAGGTTATTCTTTGATTCTAAGCTTATTTTTGAATTCTAATGACATGGAGACGATTATATGTGTTAGGGTTGTCATAAAAGTAAAGCAAATGTCATTTCTAACCACACTCACTCCACAACATTCACACATTTGAATCAAACTTGTAAAACGAACTGTGCATGCTTGTAATCTACTTTTAAGCTTATTCTTTGATTCTAAGCTTATTTTTGAATTCTAATGACATGGAGACGATTATATGTGTTAGGGTTGTCATAAAAGTAAAGCACATGTCATTTCTAACCACACTCACTCCACAACATTCACACATTTGAATCAAACTTGTAAAACGAACTGTGCATGCTTGTAATCTACTTTTAAGCTTATTCTTTAATTCTAAGCTTGTTTTTGAATTCTAATGACATGGAGACGATTATATGTGTTAGGGTTGTCATAAAAGTAAACCAAATGTCATTTCTAACCACACTCACTCCATAACATTCACACATTTGAATCAAACTTCTAAAACGAGCTGTGCATCTTAAGCTTATTCTTTGATTCTAAGCTTATTTTTGAATTCTAATGACATGGAGACGATTATATGTGTTAGGGTTGTCATAAAAGTAAAGCAAATGTCATTTCTAACCACACTCACTGATACAGGGGTAATGACAAGGGGCATGTACAAATTGAAGGAGAAAGCTGATTCAGGTGTTGGTCAGGTTTACTTATCAGGAATGGAGGTACAAACAGCATGGTTGCAGGGTTCAGGTTGTAGGTCCGGTCTCACCTTGGCCATGGACTTGCAAAACTGAGTCTTTTCTATCCTAGGATTAATAAGGCAAGGTGTCAGCAATTAGGTGAGAAACAATTCAGCAAGCCGTGACCACTTCCTATTGCAAATTCTATCACATGAGCAAATGAGTCAGCTGACAGTGACAGGTTGTGGTCCTGCAAGCTGGAGGTTTTTCTTCTTCTGCAAGCAACGGCTCTTGGGAGCGTCTTATTCCACCTGCACAAGAAGACACTACCAAATTCCTACACTAGCCAATAGAATCAGTAGCTGTCATTGTCAACATTTATGGTTTTTGTATTTCTGCTTTTAATCTGATTTTCCTGCAATTTCAGTGTACGAAATTATCTGAGCCTTTAGATGAGGAATTAAGGGTTCAGATGAAACTCTAAGCCTCTATATATAGAGTGCATGGTTGTAAGAGAGAAGGCAGCTGTTATTTTGAATCATAACCTGAGTTTTACTCATACAACCTTCGTGGTGTTTTCAGGCGACCTTTGTGGCGCTTATCAGTCCTTAGTGGCTTTGGTTTGGGTGTTTTTGCACCAATTTCTATCTGTTACTTCACAAAATTCTTCTATTTTCTTCTTTTAATCTTTGGCCTAATTTCATATTAAGTTAAAGCTTAGAAATCCTTGTTAACCCATAGGTTTACGTATCACTCACTCCACAACATTCACACATTTGAATCAAACTTGTAAAACGAACTGTGCATGCTTGTAATCTACTTTTAAGCTTATTCTTTGAATCTAAGCTTATTTTTGAATTCTAATGACATGGAGACGATTATATGTGTTAGGGTTGTCATAAAAGTAAACCAAATGTCATTTCTAACCACACTCACTCCACAACATTCACACATTTGAATCAAACTTTTAAAACGAACTGTGCATGCTTGTAATCTACTTTTAAGCTTATTCTTTGATTCTAAGCTTATTTTTGAATTCTAATGACATAGAGACGATTATATGTGGTAGGGTTGTCATAAAAGTAAAGCAAATGTCATTTCTAACCACACTCACTCCACAACATTCACACATTTGAATCAAACTTGTAAAACGAACTGTGCATGCTTGTAATCAACTTTTAAGCTTATTCTTTGATTCTAAGCTTATTTTTGAATTCTAATGACATGGAGACGATTATATGTGTTAGAGTTGTTATAAAAGTAAACCAAATGTCATTTCTAACCACACGCACTCCACAACATTCACACATTTGAATCAAACTTGTAAAACGAACTGTGCATGCTTGTAATCTACGTAAAGCAAATGTCATTTCTAACCACACTCACTCCACAACATTCACACATTTGAATCAAACTTTTAAAACGAACTGTGCATGCTTGTAATCTACTTTTAAGCTTATTCTTTGATTCTAAGCTTATTTTTGAATTCTAATGACATGGAGACGATTATATGTGTTAGGGTTGTTATAAAAGTAAACCAAATGTCATTTCTAACCACACTCACTCCACAACATTCACACATTTGAATCAAACTTGTAAAACGAACTGTGCATGCTTGTAATCTACTTTTCAGCTTATTCTTTGATTCTAAGCTTATTTTTAAATTCTAATGACATGGAGACGATTATATGTGTTAGGGTTGTCATAAAAGTAAAGCAAATGTCATTTCTAACCACACTCACTCCTCACACATTTGAATCAAACTTTTAAAACGAACTGTGCATGCTTGTAATCTACTTTTCAGCTTATTCTTTGATTCTAAGCTTATTTTTGAATTCTAATGACATGGAGACGATTATATGTGTTAGGGTTGTCATAAAAGTAAAGCAAATGTCATTTCTAACCACACTCACTCCACAACATTCACACATTTGAATCAAACTTGTAAAACGAACTGTGCATGCTTGTAATCTACTTTTAAGCTTATTCTTTGATTCTAAGCTTATTTTTGAATTCTAATGACATGGAGACGATTATATGTGTTAGGGTTGTCATAAAAGTAAAGCAAATGTCATTTCTAACCACACTCACTCCACAACATTCACACATTTGAATCAAACTTTTAAAACGAACTGTGCATGCTTGTAATCTACTTTTAAGCTTATTCTTTGATTCTAAGCTTATTTTTGAATTCTAATGACATGGAGACGATTATATGTGTTAGGGTTGTCATAAAAGTAAACCAAATGTCATTTCTAACCACACTCACTCCACAACATTCACACATTTGAATCAAACTTCTAAAACGAACTGTGCATGCTTGTAATCTACTTTTAAGCTTATTCTTTGATTCTAAGCTTATTTTTAAATTCTAATGACATGGAGACGATTATATGTGTTAGGGTTGTCATAAAAGTAAACCAAATGTCATTTCTAACCACACTCACTCCACAACATTCACACATTTGAATCAAACTTGTAAAACGAACAGTGCATGCTTGTAATCTACTTTTAAGGTTATTCTTTGATTCTAAGCTTATTTTTGAATTCTAATGACATGGAGACGATTATATGTGTTAGGGTTGTCTTAAAAGTAAAGCAAATGTCATTTCTAACCACACTCACTCCACAACATTCACACATTTGAATCAAACTTGTAAAACGAACTGTGCATGCTTGTAATCTACTTTTAAGCTTATTCTTTGATTCTAAGCTTATTTTTGAATTCTAATGACATGGAGACGATTATATGTGTTAGGGTTGTCATAAAAGTAAAGCACATGTCATTTCTAACCACACTCACTCCACAACATTCACACATTTGAATCAAACTTGTAAAACGAACTGTGCATGCTTGTAATCTACTTTTAAGCTTATTCTTTAATTCTAAGCTTGTTTTTGAATTCTAATGACATGGAGACGATTATATGTGTTAGGGTTGTCATAAAAGTAAACCAAATGTCATTTCTAACCACACTCACTCCATAACATTCACACATTTGAATCAAACTTCTAAAACGAGCTGTGCATCTTAAGCTTATTCTTTGATTCTAAGCTTATTTTTGAATTCTAATGACATGGAGACGATTATATGTGTTAGGGTTGTCATAAAAGTAAAGCAAATGTCATTTCTAACCACACTCACTGATACAGGGGTAATGACAAGGGGCATGTACAAATTGAAGGAGAAAGCTGATTCAGGTGTTGGTCAGGTTTACTTATCAGGAATGGAGGTACAAACAGCATGGTTGCAGGGTTCAGGTTGTAGGTCCGGTCTCACCTTGGCCATGGACTTGCAAAACTGAGTCTTTTCTATCCTAGGATTAATAAGGCAAGGTGTCAGCAATTAGGTGAGAAACAATTCAGCAAGCCGTGACCACTTCCTATTGCAAATTCTATCACATGAGCAAATGAGTCAGCTGACAGTGACAGGTTGTGGTCCTGCAAGCTGGAGGTTTTTCTTCTTCTGCAAGCAACAGCTCTTGGGAGCGTCTTATTCCACCTGCACAAGAAGACACTACCAAATTCCTACACTAGCCAATAGAATCAGTAGCTGTCATTGTCAACATTTATGGTTTTTGTATTTCTGCTTTTAATCTGATTTTCCTGCAATTTCAGTGTACGAAATTATCTGAGCCTTTAGATGAGGAATTAAGGGTTCAGATGAAACTCTAAGCCTCTATATATAGAGTGCATGGTTGTAAGAGAGAAGGCAGCTGTTATTTTGAATCATAACCTGAGTTTTACTCATACAACCTTCGTGGTGTTTTCAGGCGACCTTTGTGGCGCTTATCAGTCCTTAGTGGCTTTGGTTTGGGTGTTTTTGCACCAATTTCTATCTGTTACTTCACAAAATTCTTCTATTTTCTTCTTTTAATCTTTGGCCTAATTTCATATTAAGTTAAAGCTTAGAAATCCTTGTTAACCCATAGGTTTACGTATCACTCACTCCACAACATTCACACATTTGAATCAAACTTGTAAAACGAACTGTGCATGCTTGTAATCTACTTTTAAGCTTATTCTTTGAATCTAAGCTTATTTTTGAATTCTAATGACATGGAGACGATTATATGTGTTAGGGTTGTCATAAAAGTAAACCAAATGTCATTTCTAACCACACTCACTCCACAACATTCACACATTTGAATCAAACTTGTAAAACGAACTGTGCATGCTTGTAATCTACTTTTAAGCTTATTCTTTGATTCTAAGCTTATTTTTGAATTCTAATGACATGGAGACGATTATATGTGTTAGAGTTGTTATAAAAGTAAACCAAATGTCATTTCTAACCACACGCACTCCACAACATTCACACATTTGAATCAAACTTGTAAAACGAACTGTGCATGCTTGTAATCTACGTAAAGCAAATGTCATTTCTAACCACACTCACTCCACAACATTCACACATTTGAATCAAACTTTTAAAACGAACTGTGCATGCTTGTAATCTACTTTTAAGCTTATTCTTTGATTCTAAGCTTATTTTTGAATTCTAATGACATGGAGACGATTATATGTGTTAGGGTTGTTATAAAAGTAAACCAAATGTCATTTCTAACCACACTCACTCCACAACATTCACACATTTGAATCAAACTTGTAAAACGAACTGTGCATGCTTGTAATCTACTTTTCAGCTTATTCTTTGATTCTAAGCTTATTTTTAAATTCTAATGACATGGAGACGATTATATGTGTTAGGGTTGTCATAAAAGTAAAGCAAATGTCATTTCTAACCACACTCACTCCACAACATTCACACATTTGAATCAAACTTTTAAAACGAACTGTGCATGCTTGTAATCTACTTTTAAGCTTATTCTTTGATTCTAAGCTTATTTTTGAATTCTAATGACATGGAGACGATTATATGTGTTAGGGTTGTCATAAAAGTAAAGCAAATGTCATTTCTAACCACACTCACTCCACAACATTCACACATTTGAATCAAACTTGTAAAACGAACTGTGCATGCTTGTAATCTACTTTTAAGCTTATTCTTTGATTCTAAGCTTATTTTTGAATTCTAATGACATGGAGACGATTATATGTGTTAGGGTTGTCATAAAAGTAAAGCAAATGTCATTTCTAACCACACTCACTCCACAACATTCACACATTTGAATCAAACTTTTAAAACGAACTGTGCATGCTTGTAATCTACTTTTAAGCTTATTCTTTGATTCTAAGCTTATTTTTGAATTCTAATGACATGGAGACGATTATATGTGTTAGGGTTGTCATAAAAGTAAACCAAATGTCATTTCTAACCACACTCACTCCACAACATTCACACATTTGAATCAAACTTCTAAAACGAACTGTGCATGCTTGTAATCTACTTTTAAGCTTATTCTTTGATTCTAAGCTTATTTTTAAATTCTAATGACATGGAGACGATTATATGTGTTAGGGTTGTCATAAAAGTAAACCAAATGTCATTTCTAACCACACTCACTCCACAACATTCACACATTTGAATCAAACTTGTAAAACGAACAGTGCATGCTTGTAATCTACTTTTAAGGTTATTCTTTGATTCTAAGCTTATTTTTGAATTCTAATGACATGGAGACGATTATATGTGTTAGGGTTGTCATAAAAGTAAAGCAAATGTCATTTCTAACCACACTCACTCCACAACATTCACACATTTGAATCAAACTTGTAAAACGAACTGTGCATGCTTGTAATCTACTTTTAAGCTTATTCTTTGATTCTAAGCTTATTTTTGAATTCTAATGACATGGAGACGATTATATGTGTTAGGGTTGTCATAAAAGTAAAGCACATGTCATTTCTAACCACACTCACTCCACAACATTCACACATTTGAATCAAACTTGTAAAACGAACTGTGCATGCTTGTAATCTACTTTTAAGCTTATTCTTTAATTCTAAGCTTGTTTTTGAATTCTAATGACATGGAGACGATTATATGTGTTAGGGTTGTCATAAAAGTAAACCAAATGTCATTTCTAACCACACTCACTCCATAACATTCACACATTTGAATCAAACTTCTAAAACGAGCTGTGCATCTTAAGCTTATTCTTTGATTCTAAGCTTATTTTTGAATTCTAATGACATGGAGACGATTATATGTGTTAGGGTTGTCATAAAAGTAAAGCAAATGTCATTTCTAACCACACTCACTGATACAGGGGTAATGACAAGGGGCATGTACAAATTGAAGGAGAAAGCTGATTCAGGTGTTGGTCAGGTTTACTTATCAGGAATGGAGGTACAAACAGCATGGTTGCAGGGTTCAGGTTGTAGGTCCGGTCTCACCTTGGCCATGGACTTGCAAAACTGAGTCTTTTCTATCCTAGGATTAATAAGGCAAGGTGTCAGCAATTAGGTGAGAAACAATTCAGCAAGCCGTGACCACTTCCTATTGCAAATTCTATCACATGAGCAAATGAGTCAGCTGACAGTGACAGGTTGTGGTCCTGCAAGCTGGAGGTTTTTCTTCTTCTGCAAGCAACGGCTCTTGGGAGCGTCTTATTCCACCTGCACAAGAAGACACTACCAAATTCCTACACTAGCCAATAGAATCAGTAGCTGTCATTGTCAACATTTATGGTTTTTGTATTTCTGCTTTTAATCTGATTTTCCTGCAATTTCAGTGTACGAAATTATCTGAGCCTTTAGATGAGGAATTAAGGGTTCAGATGAAACTCTAAGCCTCTATATATAGAGTGCATGGTTGTAAGAGAGAAGGCAGCTGTTATTTTGAATCAAAACCTGAGTTTTACTCATACAACCTTCGTGGTGTTTTCAGGCGACCTTTGTGGCGCTTATCAGTCCTTAGTGGCTTTGGTTTGGGTGTTTTTGCACCAATTTCTATCTGTTACTTCACAAAATTCTTCTATTTTCTTCTTTTAATCTTTGGCCTAATTTCATATTAAGTTAAAGCTTAGAAATCCTTGTTAACCCATAGGTTTACGTATCAACTGGTTATCAGAGCTTTGGTTTGTTCTTTTCATTCAAAGTTTTAAACTTTAAACACTAAACTACAGAAAACCCTTTATCCCATATCAACCTTAAACAACAAAAAACCAAAAATGAGTGAAGAGAGGCTAGAGAGGCTTGAAAACAGTTTGGAAACTCTTACTGGGCACATGCAATTGATGATGACTGCTGTAAATCACCTGACAAGGAATCCAGAGGATCTGAACCACAGAAGAGGGCATGGAAGGGGTCAGAGAAATGGAGATGGGTCGGATTCAGACGAAGAGGGCAGAGTACAGCATCAGGAGCAGGGTGACAGACATCTAAAGGTAGAAATTCCTGACTTTTCTGGTAGTTTGAATCCTGATGAATGCTTGGATTGGTTGAGGTCTGTTGATAGGATTTTTGAGTTTAAAGGATATGATGATGCTAGAATGTTTAAAGTTGCAATCTTGAAGATGAAAGGATATGCATCACTTTGGTATGAAACCTTAAAAACTCAAAGAATCAGGGAAGGAAAACCACCTATTAAGTCATGGACTAAACTTAAGAAAAAAATCAAGGACAAGTTCATCCCATCTGACTATACTCAGGACCTGTTTCTTAAACTCACCCAACTTAAGCAAGGAGAACTTTCAGTGGAGGCTTATTTGCGTGAGTTTGAGCAACTAACCTTGCAATGTGAAATCAATGAAAAACCAGAACAAAGGATTGCTAGGTTTTTGCAGGGTTTAAGTGATAAGATTTCTGATAAGGTTAGGTTGCAGCCTTTGTGGTCTTTTGAGGATGTTGTTAGGTTGTCTTTTAAGGTGGAGAAACTTGAGAAGTCTAGAACCAGCAACACTAAACCCTGGTCTAAAACCTTGTTCCAAAAGAACCCTGTGTTGTCTAAAACTGAAATGGAGAAAACCTCTAAGGAAAATAAGATTGTTCCTAGGGAGGGTGGCTTAGGGAGTAATGCTGGAGGTCAGAGTAGGCCTATTGTGGGTGAAATGAAGAGGAAGTGTTACCAATGTCAGGGTTATGGCCACTTTAGTAGAGAATGCCCAACAAAAAGAGCATTGTCTGCTTTTGAGGTTGAACAGATGGAAAAGGAAGGAGTTGTGGAGACTGAAGTTATGGGAAAAGAAGGTAGTGACTCTGAGGAGGAGCAGCAGGGAACTCTATATGTCCCACCTGACTCAGGTCAGGCCTTGGTTTTATGGAGAGTCATGCATACACAGCCCCAACCTTTGGAAGAAGATCAGAGGACTTCTATTTTTCAGACTAGGTGTACAGTCAAAGGGAGGGTCTGCAACTTGATTATAGATGGAGGAAGTTGCACCAATGTGGCTTCAACCACTTTGGTTCAGAAGCTGGAGCTGCCCACAACTGCTCACCCACACCCTTACAGGCTCAGGTGGTTGAATCAGGGGAGTATGGTGAAAGTGGAGAAACAGTGTTTGGTGTCTTTCTCCATTGGGAAGGATTATTGTGATGAGATTTGCTGTGATGTGCTACCTATGGATGCTTGTCATCTACTTCTTGGTAGGCCTTGGGAGTTTGATAGAGATATCAACAGAAAAGGGAGGGAAAACACTTATACTTTCAGGATTGGCAAGAAAAAGATTGTACTCACCCCTTTACCTCCTAGCCTGAGATGTGCCAACACACCTAGCATGAGTGATGCCATCAAGGAGAACCTTTTTCTGAGTGAGGCTGAGATGGTGAAGTGTATTGAAGAGGAGGATCCTATATTGATGTTATATGCTAAAGATGCTGAAGTACAGTCTCAAGTGATTCCAGATTCAGTCCTAAGGTTGCTGCAGGAGTATAATGGTGTATTTCCTAAAGAGTTACCTCCTGGACTACCACCTATGAGGGGCATAGAGCATCACATTGACTTGATTCCAGGTGCTATGCTGCCTAACAGACCTGCCTACAGGAGTGATCCAACTGCTACCAAGGAGTTGCAAAGTCAGATTGCAGAACTGATGAGTAAAGGGTTTGTTAGGGAGTCTTTGAGCCCTTGTGCAGTACCTGCCTTGTTGGTGCCAAAGAAGGATGGGACTTGGAGGATGTGCATAGACAGCCGAGCCATTAACAATATCACCATCAAATACAGGTTTCCCATTCCTAGGTTGGATGATATGTTAGATGAGCTGAGTGGTGCTGTAATGTTCTCCAAGATAGACTTGAGACAGGGGTACCATCAAGTAAGGATAAGAGAAGGTGATGAGTGGAAAACAGCTTTCAAAACCAAGCATGGACTGTATGAATGGCTTGTCATGCCTTTTGGGTTGTCTAATGCACCCAGCACTTTCATGAGGCTGATGACAGAGGTGTTAAGGCCATACTTGGGTAAATTTGTGGTTGTTTACTTTGATGATATTCTTATCTACAGCTTATCACCAAAAGATCATCTTGAGCATCTGAGACAAGTTTTTGAAACACTCAAGAAGTACAAGCTGTATGGTAAGCTTGAGAAGTGTACTTTTATGGTTAAGGAGGTTGGGTTTCTTGGCTATGTGATTTCTGGAAGGGGAATATCAGTGGACCAAGACAAGATCAAATCTGTGGAATCCTGGCCTGTACCAAAGACTGTGACAGACTTGAGGAGTTTTCATGGGCTGGCTTCATTTTACAGAAGATTTATCAAGCATTTCAGCTCCATAATGGCACCCATCACTGAGTGCATGAAGAAAGGAGAGTTTAGATGGACTGAAAATGCTCAGCAAGCCTTCCAGCAAATCAAGAAATGTCTGTGTGAAGCACCAGTGCTAGCCTTACCAGATTTTGACAAGTTATTTGAAGTAGAGTGTGATGCTAGCGGGGTTGGGATAGGTGCTGTGCTTGTACAAGAACAAAAGCCAGTGGCTTATTTCAGTGAGAAGTTGAATGGTGCAAAGGTGGGTTACTCAACTTATGATAAGGAATTATATGCCATCATAAGAGCTCTCACACACTGGAGTCACTATTTGAAGCCAAAACCATTTGTACTTCACTCAGATCATGAAGCTCTTAAGTACATCAATGGTCAACACAAGCTGAACTCTAGGCATGCCAAGTGGGTGGAATTTCTCCAATCTTTCTCTTTTTCCAGCAAATTTAAAGAGGGGAAGAATAATGTGGTAGCTGATGCCCTTAGTAGGAGGTACAGGGTGCTGACAATCATGGAGGGGAAGGTACTAGGGTTTGAATTCATGAAAACCCTGTATCAGGAGGACCCTGACTTTGCTAAAGATTGGTTTGAGTTGCAAAAAACAGGAGAGGAGGAAAAGCACAGGAGGAGTGGGTTTACTCTACAAAATGGCTACCTGTTTAGGGGAAACAAACTCTGCATTCCTAGGGGCTCCTACAGGGACTTGCTGATACATGAAGTACACTCTAATGGTTTAGCAGGCCACTTTGGAGTTCAAAAGACTCTGATGATGTTGCAGGAGCAGTTTTATTGGCCGAGAATGTTAGGAGATGTCCAGGTGATCTTGAGAAGGTGTGGAATTTGTCAAAGGGCTAAGAGTACATCCCAGGGAAGTTCTTACACCCCTTTACCAATACCAGACAGGCCATGGGAGGACTTGAGCATGGACTTTATCACAGCTTTACCAAGGACACAGAGGGGCAAGGATTCAATTATGGTGGTAGTTGACAGATTCAGTAAGATGGCACACTTTGTAGCTTGCAAGCAAACAGAAGATGCTAGTAGTGTGGCTGAGCTATTCTTCAGGGAGATTCTTAAGCTGCATGGTGTACCTAAGTCCATTGTCTCTGATAGGGATGTCAAATTCATGAGTTATTTTTGGAAGACACTATGGAGGCTTCTCAACACTAAGCTGATGTTCAGTACTGCTCATCATCCACAAACAGATGGCCAGACTGAAGTCACCAACCGAACATTGGGTTCTATACTGAGAAGCATTGTCAAGAAGTCAATGACTGACTGGGATTTGAAGTTGGCTCAAGCTGAATTTGCTTTCAACAGGGCCCCCTCAAGTGCCACAGGAAAGAGTCCCTTTGAGATTGTGTATGGACTAAACCCTATAATGCCTGTCGATCTAGCTGCTATCCCAAGAGAGAACATCAGCTTTGATGCTAAGAAGAGAGCTGAACAAATCTTGCAGCTACATGAGCAAGTGAGGAAGCAGATTGAGAAAGCTAATGAAGCTGCCAAAAAGAAAGCTAAGCAGCCTAGACACAAGCATGAATTCAAGAAAGGAGACCTGGTTTGGCTACACTTGAGGAAGGAGAGGTTTCCAGCCAAGAGGAAGGGAAAATTAATGCCAAGAGCTGAGGGTCCATTTGAGATTGCTGAGAAAATTGGTGATAATGCCTATCAATTGGAACTACCTGGAGACTATGCTGTCCATGGTACTTTCAATGTTGGGGATTTAAGTCCATTCTATGGAGAGGATGAAGAAGAGCCTGACAATTCTGATACAAGCTTGAGGACAAGCTCCATTCAACCTGGGGAGGATGATACAGGGGTAATGACAAGGGGCATGTACAAATTGAAGGAGAAAGCTGATTCAGGTGTTGGTCAGGTTTACTTATCAGGAATGGAGGTACAAACAGCATGGTTGCAGGGTTCAGGTTGTAGGTCCGGTCTCACCTTGGCCATGGACTTGCAAAACTGAGTCTTTTCTATCCTAGGATTAATAAGGCAAGGTGTCAGCAATTAGGTGAGAAACAATTCAGCAAGCCGTGACCACTTCCTATTGCAAATTCTATCACATGAGCAAATGAGTCAGCTGACAGTGACAGGTTGTGGTCCTGCAAGCTGGAGGTTTTTCTTCTTCTGCAAGCAACGGCTCTTGGGAGCGTCTTATTCCACCTGCACAAGAAGACACTACCAAATTCCTACACTAGCCAATAGAATCAGTAGCTGTCATTGTCAACATTTATGGTTTTTGTATTTCTGCTTTTAATCTGATTTTCCTGCAATTTCAGTGTACGAAATTATCTGAGCCTTTAGATGAGGAATTAAGGGTTCAGATGAAACTCTAAGCCTCTATATATAGAGTGCATGGTTGTAAGAGAGAAGGCAGCTGTTATTTTGAATCAAAACCTGAGTTTTACTCATACAACCTTCGTGGTGTTTTCAGGCGACCTTTGTGGCGCTTATCAGTCCTTAGTGGCTTTGGTTTGGGTGTTTTTGCACCAATTTCTATCTGTTACTTCACAAAATTCTTCTATTTTCTTCTTTTAATCTTTGGCCTAATTTCATATTAAGTTAAAGCTTAGAAATCCTTGTTAACCCATAGGTTTACGTATCACTCACTCCACAACATTCACACATTTGAATCAAACTTGTAAAACGAACTGTGCATGCTTGTAATCTACTTTTAAGCTTATTCTTTGAATCTAAGCTTATTTTTGAATTCTAATGACATGGAGACGATTATATGTGTTAGGGTTGTCATAAAAGTAAACCAAATGTCATTTCTAACCACACTCACTCCACAACATTCACACATTTGAATCAAACTTGTAAAACGAACTGTGCATGCTTGTAATCTACTTTTAAGCTTATTCTTTGACTCTAAGCTTATTTTTGAATTCTAATGACATGGAGACGATTATATGTGTTAGGGTTGTCATAAAAGTAAAGCAAATGTCATTTCTAACCACACTCACTCCACAACATTCACACATTTGAATCAAACTTTTAAAACGAACTGTGCATGCTTGTAATCTACTTTTAAGCTTATTCTTTGATTCTAAGCTTATTTTTGAATTCTAATGACATGGAGACGATTATATGTGTTAGGGTTGTCATAAAACTAAACCAAATGTCATTTCTAACCACACTCACTCCACAACATTCACACATTTGAATCAAACTTGTAAAACGAACTGTGCATGCTTGTAATCTACTTTTAAGCTTATTCTTTGATTCTAAGCTTGTTTTTGAATTCTAATTACATGGAGACGATTATATGTGTTAGGGTTGTCATAAAAGTAAAGCAAATGTCATTTCTAACCACACTCACTCCATAACATTCACACATTTGAATCAAACTTTTAAAACGAACTGTGCATGCTTGTAATCTACTTTTAAGCTTATTCTTTGATTCTAAGCTTATTTTTAAATTCTAATGACATGGAGACGATTATATGTGTTAGGGTTGTCATAAAAGTAAAGCAAATGTCATTTCTAACCACACTCACTCCACAACATTCACACATTTGAATCAAACTTTTAAAACGAACTGTGCAAGCTTGTAATCTACTTTTAAGCTTATTCTTTGATTCTAAGCTTATTTTTAAATTCTAATGACATGGAGACGATTATATGTGTTAGGGTTGTCATAAAAGTAAACCAAATGTCATTTCTAACCACACTCACTCCACAACATTCACACATTTGAATCAAACTTGTAAAACGAACAGTGCATGCTTGTAATCTACTTTTAAGCTTATTCTTTGATTCTAAGCTTATTTTTGAAATCTAATGACATGGAGACGATTATATGTGTTAGGGTTGTCATAAAAGTAAACCAAATGTCATTTCTAACCACACTCACTCCACAACATTCACACATTTGAATCAAACTTCTAAAACGAACTGTGCATGCTTGTAATCTACTTTTAAGCTTAATCTTTGATTCTAAGCTTATTTTTAAATTCTAAAGACATGGAGACGATTATATGTGTTAGGGTTGTCATAAAAGTAAACCAAATGTCATTTCTAACCACACTCACTCCACAACATTCACACATTTGAATCAAACTTGTAAAACGAACTGTGCATGCTTGTAATCTACTTTTAAGCTTATTCTTTGAATCTAAGCTTTTTTTTGAATTCTAATGACATGGAGACGATTATATGTGTTAGGGTTGTCTTAAAAGTAAACCAAATGTCATTTCTAACCACACTCACTCCACAACATTCACACATTTGAATCAAACTTGTAAAACGAACTGTGCATGCTTGTAATCTACTTTTAAGCTTATTCTTTGATTCTAAGCTTATTTTTGAATTCTAATGACATGGAGACGATTATATGTGTTAGGGTTGTCATAAAAGTAAACCAAATGTCATTTCTAACCACACTCACTCCACCACATTCACACATTTGAATCAAACTTGTAAAACGAACAGTGCATGCTTGTAATCTACTTTTAAGCTTATTCTTTGATTCTAAGCTTATTTTTGAATTCTAATGACATGGAGACGATTATATGTGTTAGGGTTGTCATAAAAGTAAACCAAATGTCATTTCTAACCACACTCACTCCACAACATTCACACATTTGAATCAAACTTCTAAAACGAACTGTGCATGCTTGTAATCTACTTTTAAGCTTATTCTTTGATTCTAAGCTTATTTTTAAATTCTAAAGACATGGAGACGATTATATGTGTTAGGGTTGTCATAAAAGTAAACCAAATGTCATTTCTAACCACACTCACTCCACAACATTCACACATTTGAATCAAACTTGTAAAACGAACTGTGCATGCTTGTAATCTACTTTTAAGCTTATTCTTTGATTCTAAGCTTATTTTTGAATTCTAATGACATGGAGACGATTATATGTGTTAGGGTTGTCATAAAAGAAAAGCACATGTCATTTCTAACCACACTCACTCCACAACATTCACACATTTGAATCAAACTTTTAAAACGAACTGTGCATGCTTGTAATCTACTTTTAAGCTTATTCTTTGATTCTAAGCTTATTTTTAAATTCTAATGACATGGAGACGATTATATGTGTTAGGGTTGTCATAAAAGTAAAGCAAATGTCATTTCTAACCACACTCACTCCACAACATTCACACATTTGAATCAAACTTTTAAAACGAACTGTGCAAGCTTGTAATCTACTTTTAAGCTTATTCTTTGATTCTAAGCTTATTTTTAAATTCTAATGACATGGAGACGATTATATGTGTTAGGGTTGTCATAAAAGTAAACCAAATGTCATTTCTAACCACACTCACTCCACAACATTCACACATTTGAATCAAACTTGTAAAACGAACAGTGCATGCTTGTAATCTACTTTTAAGCTTATTCTTTGATTCTAAGCTTATTTTTGAAATCTAATGACATGGAGACGATTATATGTGTTAGGGTTGTCATAAAAGTAAACCAAATGTCATTTCTAACCACACTCACTCCACAACATTCACACATTTGAATCAAACTTCTAAAACGAACTGTGCATGCTTGTAATCTACTTTTAAGCTTATTCTTTGATTCTAAGCTTATTTTTAAATTCTAATGACATGGAGACGATTATATGTGTTAGGGTTGTCATAAAAGTAAACCAAATGTCATTTCTAACCACACTCACTCCACAACATTCACACATTTGAATCAAACTTCTAAAACGAACTGTGCATGCTTGTAATCTACTTTTAAGCTTATTCTTTGATTCTAAGCTTATTTTTAAATTCTAAAGACATGGAGACGATTATATGTGTTAGGGTTGTCATAAAAGTAAACCAAATGTCATTTCTAACCACACTCACTCCACAACATTCACACATTTGAATCAAACTTGTAAAACGAACTGTGCATGCTTGTAATCTACTTTTAAGCTTATTCTTTGAATCTAAGCTTTTTTTTGAATTCTAATGACATGGAGACGATTATATGTGTTAGGGTTGTCTTAAAAGTAAACCAAATGTCATTTCTAACCACACTCACTCCACAACATTCACACATTTGAATCAAACTTGTAAAACGAACTGTGCATGCTTGTAATCTACTTTTAAGCTTATTCTTTGATTCTAAGCTTATTTTTGAATTCTAATGACATGGAGACGATTATATGTGTTAGGGTTGTCATAAAAGTAAAGCAAATGTCATTTCTAACCACACTCACTCCACCACATTCACACATTTGAATCAAACTTGTAAAACGAACTGTGCATGCTTGTAATCTACTTTTAAGCTTATTCTTTGATTCTAAGCTTATTTTTGAATTCTAATGACATGGAGACGATTATATGTGTTAGGGTTGTCATAAAAGTAAACCAAATGTCATTTCTAACCACACTCACTCCACAACATTCACACATTTGAATCAAACTTCTAAAACGAACTGTGCATGCTTGTAATCTACTTTTAAGCTTATTCTTTGATTCTAAGCTTATTTTTAAATTCTAAAGACATGGAGACGATTATATGTGTTAGGGTTGTCATAAAAGTAAACCAAATGTCATTTCTAACCACACTCACTCCACAACATTCACACATTTGAATCAAACTTGTAAAACGAACTGTGCATGCTTGTAATCTACTTTTAATCTTATTCTTTGAATCTAAGCTTTTTTTTGAATTCTAATGACATGGAGACGATTATATGTGTTAGGGTTGTCTTAAAAGTAAACCAAATGTCATTTCTAACCACACTCACTCCACAACATTCACACATTTGAATCAAACTTGTAAAACGAACAGTGCATGCTTGTAATCTACTTTTAAGCTTATTCTTTGATTCTAAGCTTATTTTTGAATTCTAATGACATGGAGACGATTATATGTGTTAGGGTTGTCATAAAAGTAAACCAAATGTCATTTCTAACCACACTCACTCCACAACATTCACACATTTGAATCAAACTTCTAAAACGAACTGTGCATGCTTGTAATCTACTTTTCAGCTTATTCTTTGATTCTAAGCTTATTTTTAAATTCTAAAGACATGGAGACGATTATATGTGTTAGGGTTGTCATAAAAGTAAACCAAATGTCATTTCTAACCACACTCACTCCACAACATTCACACATTTGAATCAAACTTGTAAAACGAACTGTGCATGCTTGTAATCTACTTTTAAGCTTATTCTTTGAATCTAAGCTTTTTTTTGAATTCTAATGACATGGAGACGATTATATGTGTTAGGGTTGTCTTAAAAGTAAACCAAATGTCATTTCTAACCACACTCACTCCACAACATTCACACATTTGAATTAAACTTGTAAAACGAACAGTGCATGCTTGTAATCTACTTTTAAGCTTATTCTTTGATTCTAAGCTTCTTTTTGAATTCTAATGACATGGAGACGATTATATGTGTTAGGGTTGTCATAAAAGTAAACCAAATGTCATTTCTAACCACACTCACTCCACAACATTCACACATTTGAATCAAACTTCTAAAACGAACTGTGCATGCTTGTAATCTACTTTTCAGCTTATTCTTTGATTCTAAGCTTATTTTTAAATTCTAAAGACATGGAGACGATTATATGTGTTAGGGTTGTCATAAAAGTAAACCAAATGTCATTTCTAACCACACTCACTCCACAACATTCACACATTTGAATCAAACTTGTAAAACGAACTGTGCATGCTTGTAATCTACTTTTAAGCTTATTCTTTGAATCTAAGCTTTTTTTTGAATTCTAATGACATGGAGACGATTATATGTGTTAGGGTTGTCTTAAAAGTAAACCAAATGTCATTTCTAACCACACTCACTCCACAACATTCACACATTTGAATCAAACTTGTAAAACGAACTGTGCATGCTTGTAATCTACTTTTAAGCTTATTCTTTGATTCTAAGCTTATTTTTGAATTCTAATGACATGGAGACGATTATATGTGTTAGGGTTGTCATAAAAGTAAAGCAAATGTCATTTCTAACCACACTCACTCCACCACATTCACACATTTGAATCAAACTTGTAAAACGAACTGTGCATGCTTGTAATCTACTTTTAAGCTTATTCTTTGATTCTAAGCTTATTTTTGAATTCTAATGACATGGAGACGATTATATGTGTTAGGGTTGTCATAAAAGTAAAGCACATGTCATTTCTAACCACACTCACTCCACAACATTCACACATTTGAATCAAACTTTTAAAACGAACTGTGCATGCTTGTAATCTACTTTTAAGCTTATTCTTTGAATCTAAGCTTATTTTTGAATTCTAATGACATGGAGACGATTATATGTGTTAGGGTTGTCATAAAAGTAAAGAAAATGTCATTTCTAACCACACTCACTCCACAACATTCACACATTTGAATCAAACTTGTAAAACGAACTGTGCATGCTTGTAATCTACTTTTAAGCTTATTCTTTGATTCTAAGCTTGTTTTTGAATTCTAATGACATAGAGACGATTATATGTGTTAGGGTTGTCATAAAAGTAAAGCAAATGTCATTTCTAACCACACTCACTCCATAACATTCACACATTTGAATCAAACTTGTAAAACGAACTGTGCATGCTTGTAATCTACTTTTAAGCTTATTCTTTGATTCTAAGCTTATTTTTGAATTCTAATGACATGGAGACGATTATATGTGTTAGGGTTGTCATAAAAGTAAACCAAATGTCATTTCTAACCACACTCACTCCACAACATTCACACATTTGAATCAAACTTGTAAAACGAACTGTGCATGCTTGTAATCTACTTTTAAGCTTATTCTTTGATTCTAAGCTTATTTTTAAATTCTAATGACATAGAGACGATTATGTGTGTTAGGGTTGTCATAAAAGTAAACCAAATGTCATTTCTAACCACACTCACTCCACAACATTCACACATTTGAATCAATCTTGTAAAACGAACTGCGCAAGCTTGTAATCTACTTTTAAGCTTAATCTTTGATTCTAAGCTTATTTTTGAATTCTAATGACATGGAGACGATTATATGTGTTAGGGTTGTCATAAAAGTAAAGCAAATGTCATTTCTAACCACACTCACTCCACAACATTCACACATTTAAATCAAACTTGTAAAACGAACTGTGCATGCTTGTAATCTACTTTTAAGCTTATTCTTTAATTCTAAGCTTGTTTTTGAATTCTAATGACATGGAGACGATTATATGTGTTAGGGTTGTCATAAAAGTAAACCAAATGTCATTTCTAACCACACTCACTCCATAACATTCACACATTTGAATCAAACTTCTAAAACGAGCTGTGCATCTTGTAATCTAGTTTTAAGCTTATTCTTTGATTCTAAGCTTATTTTTGAATTCTAATGACATGGAGACGATTATATGTGTTAGGGTTGTCATAATAGTAAAGCAAATGTCATTTCTAACCACACTCACTCCACAACATTCACACATTTTAATCAAACTTGTAAAACGAACTGTGCATGCTTGTAATCTACTTTTAAGCTTATTCTTTGAATCTAAGCTTATTTTTGAATTCTAATGACATGGAGCCAATTATATGTGTTAGGGTTGTCATAAAAGTAAACCAAATGTCATTTCTAACCACACTCACTCCACAACATTCACACATTTGAATCAAACTTGTAAAACGAACTGTGCATGCTTGTAATCTACTTTTAAGCTTATTCTTTGATTCTAAGCTTATTTTTGAATTCTAATGACATGGAGACGATTATATGTGTTAGGGTTGTCATAAAAGTAAAGCAAATGTCATTTCTAACCACACTCACTCCACAACATTCACACATTTGAATCAAACTTTTAAAATGAACTGTGCATGCTTGTAATCTACTTTTAAGCTTATTCTTTGATTCTAAGCTTATTTTTGAATTCTAATGACATGGAGACGATTATATGTGTTAGGGTTGTCATAAAAGTAAACCAAATGTCATTTCTAACCACACTCACTTCACAACATTCACACATTTGAATCAAACTTGTAAAACGAACTGGTGTAATCTACTTTTAAGCTTATTCTTTGATTCTAAGCTTGTTTTTGAATTCTAATTACATGGAGACGATTATATGTGTTAGGGTTGTCATAAAAGTAAAGCAAATGTCATTTCTAACCACACTCACTCCACAACATTCACACATTTGAATCAAACTTGTAAAACGAACTATGCATGCTTGTAATCTACTTTTAAGCTTATTCTTTGATTCTAAGCTTATTTTTAAATTCTAATGACATGGAGACGATTATGTGTGTTAGGGTTGTCATAAAAGTAAACCAAATGTCATTTCTAACCACACTCACTCCACAACATTCACACATTTGAATCAAACTTGTAAAACGAACTGCGCAATCTTGTAATCTACTTTTAAGCTTATTCTTTGATTCTAAGCTTATTTTTGAATTCTAATGACATGGAGACGATTATATGTGTTAGGGTTGTCATAAAAGTAAACCAAATGTCATTTCTAACCACACTCACTCCACAACATTCACACATTTGAATCAAACTTGTAAAACGAACTGTGCATGCTTGTAATCTACTTTTAAGCTTATTCTTTGATTCTAAGCTTATTTTTGAATTCTAATGACATGGAGACGATTATTTGTGTTAGGGTTGTCATAAAAGTAAAGCAAATGTCATTTCTAACCACACTCACTCCACAACATTCACACATTTGAATCAAACTTTTAAAACGAACTGTGCATGCTTGTAATCTACTTTTAAGCTTATTCTTTGATTCTAAGCTTATTTTTGAATTCTAATGACATGGAGACGATTATATGTGTTAGGGTTGTCATAAAAGTAAACCAAATGTCATTTCTAACCACACTCACTCCACAACATTCACACATTTGAATCAAACTTGTAAAACGAACTGTGCATGCTTGTAATCTACTTTTAAGCTTATTCTTTAATTCTAAGCTTATTTTTAAATTCTAATGACATGGAGAGGATTATATGTGTTAGGGTTGTCATAAAAGTAAAGCAAATGTCATTTCTAACCACACTCACTCCACAACATTCACACATTTGAATCAAACTTTTAAAATGAACTGTGCATGCTTGTAATCTACTTTTAAGCTTATTCTTTGATTCTAAGCTTATTTTTGAATTCTAATGACATGGAGACGATTATATGTGTTAGGGTTGTCATAAAAGTAAACCAAATGTCATTTCTAACCACACTCACTCCACAACATTCACACATTTGAATCAAACTTGTAAAACGAACTGTGCATGCTTGTAATCTACTTTTAAGCTTATTCTTTAATTCTAAGCTTGTTTTTGAATTCTAATGACATGGAGACGATTATATGTGTTAGGGTTGTCATAAAAGTAAACCAAATGTCATTTCTAACCACACTCACTCCATAACATTCACACATTTGAATCAAACTTCTAAAACGAGTTGTGCATCTTGTAATCTAGTTTTAAGCTTATTCTTTGATTCTAAGCTTATTTTTGAATTCTAATGACATGGAGACGATTATATGTGTTAGGGTTGTCATAAAAGTAAAGCAAATGTCATTTCTAACCACACTCACTCCACAACATTCACACATTTGAATCAAACTTGTAAAACGAACTGTGCATGCTTGTAATCTACTTTTAAGCTTATTCTTTGATTCTAAGCTTATTTTTGAATTCTAATGACATGGAGACGATTATTTGTGTTAGGGTTGTCATAAAAGTAAAGCAAATGTCATTTCTAACCACACTCACTCCACAACATTCACACATTTGAATCAAACTTTTAAAACGAACTGTGCATGCTTGTAATCTACTTTTAAGCTTATTCTTTGATTCTAAGCTTATTTTTGAATTCTAATGACATGGAGACGATTATATGTGTTAGGGTTGTCATAAAAGTAAACCAAATGTCATTTCTAACCACACTCACTCCACAACATTCACACATTTGAATCAAACTTGTAAAACGAACTGTGCATGCTTGTAATCTACTTTTAAGCTTATTCTTTAATTCTAAGCTTATTTTTAAATTCTAATGACATGGAGACGATTATATGTGTTAGGGTTGTCATAAAAGTAAAGCAAATGTCATTTCTAACCACACTCACTCCATAACATTCACACATTTGAATCAAACTTTTAAAATGAACTGTGCATGCTTGTAATCTACTTTTAAGCTTATTCTTTGATTCTAAGCTTATTTTTGAATTCTAATGACATGGAGACGATTATATGTGTTAGGGTTGTCATAAAAGTAAACCAAATGTCATTTCTAACCACACTCACTCCACAACATTCACACATTTGAATCAAACTTGTAAAACGAACTGTGCATGCTTGTAATCTACTTTTAAGCTTATTCTTTAATTCTAAGGTTGTTTTTGAATTCTAATGACATGGAGACGATTATATGTGTTAGGGTTGTCATAAAAGTAAACCAAATGTCATTTCTAACCACACTCACTCCATAACATTCACACATTTGAATCAAACTTCTAAAACGAGCTGTGCATCTTGTAATCTAGTTTTAAGCTTATTCTTTGATTCTAAGCTTATTTTTGAATTCTAATGACATGGAGACGATTATATGTGTTAGGGTTGTCATAAAAGTAAAGCAAATGTCATTTCTAACCACACTCACTCCACAACATTCACACATTTTAATCAAACTTGTAAAACGAACTGTGCATGCTTGTAATCTACTTTTAAGCTTATTCTTTGAATCTAAGCTTATTTTTGAATTCTAATGACATGGAGCCAATTATATGTGTTAGGGTTGTCATAAAAGTAAAGCAAATGTCATTTCTAACCACACTCACTCCACAACATTCACACATTTGAATCAAACTTGTAAAACGAACTGTGCATGCTTGTAATCTACTTTTAAGCTTATTCTTTGATTCTAAGCTTATTTTTGAATTCTAATGACATGGAGACGATTATATGTGTTAGGGTTGTCATAAAAGTAAAGCAAATGTCATTTCTAACCACACTCACTCCACAACATTCACACATTTGAATCAAACTTTTAAAATGAACTGTGCATGCTTGTAATCTACTTTTAAGCTTATTCTTTGATTCTAAGCTTATTTTTGAATTCTAATGACATGGAGACGATTATATGTGTTAGGGTTGTCATAAAAGTAAACCAAATGTCATTTCTAACCACACTCACTCCACAACATTCACACATTTGAATCAAACTTGTAAAACGAACTGGTGTAATCTACTTTTAAGCTTATTCTTTGATTCTAAGCTTGTTTTTGAATTCTAATTACGTGGAGACGATTATATGTGTTAGGGTTGTCATAAAAGTAAAGCAAATGTCATTTCTAACCACACTCACTCCACAACATTCACACATTTGAATCAAACTTGTAAAACGAACTGTGCATGCTTGTAATCTACTTTTAAGCTTATTCTTTGATTCTAAGCTTATTTTTAAATTCTAATGACATGGAGACGATTATGTGTGTTAGGGTTGTCATAAAAGTAAACCAAATGTCATTTCTAACCACACTCACTCCACAACATTCACACATTTGAATCAAACTTGTAAAACGAACTGCGCAAGCTTGTAATCTACTTTTAAGCTTATTCTTTGATTCTAAGCTTATTTTTGAATTCTAATGACATGGAGACGATTATATGTGTTAGGGTTGTCATAAAAGTAAAGCAAATGTCATTTCTAACCACACTCACTCCACAACATTCACACATTTGAATCAAACTTGTAAAACGAACTGTGCATGCTTGTAATCTACTTTTAAGCTTATTCTTTGATTCTAAGCTTATTTTTGAATTCTAATGACATGGAGACGATTATTTGTGTTAGGGTTGTCATAAAAGTAAAGCAAATGTCATTTCTAACCACACTCACTCCACAACATTCACACATTTGAATCAAACTTTTAAAACGAACTGTGCATGCTTGTAATCTACTTTTAAGCTTATTCTTTGATTCTAAGCTTATTTTTGAATTCTAATGACATGGAGACGATTATATGTGTTAGGGTTGTCATAAAAGTAAACCAAATGTCATTTCTAACCACACTCACTCCACAACATTCACACATTTGAATCAAACTTGTAAAACGAACTGTGCATGCTTGTAATCTACTTTTAAGCTTATTCTTTAATTCTAAGCTTATTTTTAAATTCTAATGACATGGAGACGATTATATGTGTTAGGGTTGTCATAAAAGTAAAGCAAATGTCATTTCTAACCACACTCACTCCACAACATTCACACATTTGAATCAAACTTTTAAAATGAACTGTGCATGCTTGTAATCTACTTTTAAGCTTATTCTTTGATTCTAAGCTTATTTTTGAATTCTAATGACATGGAGACGATTATATGTGTTAGGGTTGTCATAAAAGTAAACCAAATGTCATTTCTAACCACACTCACTCCACAACATTCACACATTTGAATCAAACTTGTAAAACGAACTATGCATGCTTGTAATCTACTTTTAAGCTTATTCTTTGATTCTAAGCTTGTTTTTGAATTCTAATTACATGGAGACGATTATATGTGTTAGGGTTGTCATAAAAGTAAAGCAAATGTCATTTCTAACCACACTCACTCCACAACATTCACACATTTGAATCAAACTTGTAAAACGAACTGTGCATGCTTGTAATCTACTTTTAAGCTTATTCTTTGATTCTAAGCTTATTTTTAAATTCTAATGACATGGAGACGATTATGTGTGTTAGGGTTGTCATAAAAGTAAACCAAATGTCATTTCTAACCACACTCACTCCACAACATTCACACATTTGAATCAAACTTGTAAAACGAACTGGTGTAATCTACTTTTAAGCTTATTCTTTGATTCTAAGCTTGTTTTTGAATTCTAATTACATGGAGACGATTATATGTGTTAGGGTTGTCATAAAAGTAAAGCAAATGTCATTTCTAACCACACTCACTCCACAACATTCACACATTTGAATCAAACTTGTAAAACGAACTGTGCATGCTTGTAATCTACTTTTAAGCTTATTCTTTAATTCTAAGCTTATTTTTAAATTCTAATGACATGGAGACGATTATATGTGTTAGGGTTGTCATAAAAGTAAAGCAAATGTCATTTCTAACCACACTCACTCCACAACATTCACACATTTGAATCAAACTTTTAAAATGAACTGTGCATGCTTGTAATCTACTTTTAAGCTTATTCTTTGATTCTAAGCTTATTTTTGAATTCTAATGACATGGAGACGATTATATGTGTTAGGGTTGTCATAAAAGTAAACCAAATGTCATTTCTAACCACACTCACTCCACAACATTCACACATTTGAATCAAACTTGTAAAACGAACTATGCATGCTTGTAATCTACTTTTAAGCTTATTCTTTGATTCTAAGCTTGTTTTTGAATTCTAATTACATGGAGACGATTATATGTGTTAGGGTTGTCATAAAAGTAAAGCAAATGTCATTTCTAACCACACTCACTCCACAACATTCACACATTTGAATCAAACTTGTAAAACGAACTGTGCATGCTTGTAATCTACTTTTAAGCTTATTCTTTGATTCTAAGCTTATTTTTAAATTCTAATGACATGGAGACGATTATGTGTGTTAGGGTTGTCATAAAAGTAAACCAAATGTCATTTCTAACCACACTCACTCCACAACATTCACACATTTGAATCAAACTTGTAAAACGAACTGCGCAAGCTTGTAATCTACTTTTAAGCTTATTCTTTGATTCTAAGCTTATTTTTGAATTCTAATGACATGGAGACGATTATATGTGTTAGGGTTGTCATAAAAGTAAAGCAAATGTCATTTCTAACCACACTCACTCCACAACATTCACACATTTGAATCAAACTTGTAAAACGAACTGTGCATGCTTGTAATCTACTTTTAAGCTTATTCTTTGATTCTAAGCTTATTTTTGAATTCTAATGACATGGAGACGATTATTTGTGTTAGGGTTGTCATAAAAGTAAAGCAAATGTCATTTCTAACCACACTCACTCCACAACATTCACACATTTGAATCAAACTTTTAAAACGAACTGTGCATGCTTGTAATCTACTTTTAAGCTTATTTTTTGATTCTAACCTTATTTTTGAATTCTAATGACATGGAGACGATTATATGTGTTAGGGTTGTCATAAAAGTAAACCAAATGTCATTTCTAACCACACTCACTCCACAACATTCACACATTTGAATCAAACTTGTAAAACGAACTGTGCATGCTTGTAATCTACTTTTAAGCTTATTCTTTAATTCTAAGCTTATTTTTAAATTCTAATGACATGGAGACGATTATATGTGTTAGGGTTGTCATAAAAGTAAACCAAATGTCATTTCTAACCACACTCACTCCACAACATTCACACATTTGAATCAAACTTTTAAAACGAACTGTGCATGCTTGTAATCTACTTTTAAGCTTATTCTTTGATTCTAAGCTTATTTTTGAATTCTAATGACATGGAGACGATTATATGTGTTAGGGTTGTCATAAAAGTAAACCAAATGTCATTTCTAACCACACTCACTCCACAACATTCACACATTTGAATCAAACTTGTAAAACGAACTGTGCATGCTTGTAATCTACTTTTAAGCTTATTCTTTAATTCTAAGCTTATTTTTAAATTCTATTGACATGGAGACGATTATATGTGTTAGGGTTGTCATAAAAGTAAACCAAATGTCATTTCTAACCACACTCATTCCACAACATTCACACATTTGAATCAAACTTGTAAAACGAACTGTGCATGCTTGTAATCTACTTTTAAGCTTATTCTTTAATTCTAAGCTTGTTTTTGAATTCTAATGACATGGAGACGATTAAATGTGTTAGGGTTGTCATAAAAGTAAACCAAATGTCATTTCTAACCACACTCACTCCATAACATTCACACATTTGAATCAAACTTCTAAAACGAGCTGTGCATCTTGTAATCTAGTTTTGAAGCTTATTCTTTGATTCTAAGCTTATTTTTGAATTCTAATGACATGGAGACGATTATATGTGTTAGGGTTGTCATAAAAGTAAAGCAAATGTCATTTCTAACCACACTCACTCCACAACATTCACACATTTTAATCAAACTTGTAAAACGAACTGTGCATGCTTGTAATCTACTTTTAAGCTTATTATTTGAATCTAAGCTTATTTTTGAATTCTAATGACATGGAGCCAATTATATGTGTTAGGGTTGTCATAAAAGTAAACCAAATGTCATTTCTAACCACACTCACTCCACAACATTCACACATTTGAATCAAACTTGTAAAACGAACTGTGCATGCTTGTAATCTACTTTTAAGCTTATTCTTTGATTCTAAGCTTATTTTTGAATTCTAATGACATGGAGACGATTATATGTGTTAGGGTTGTCATAAAAGTAAAGCAAATGTCATTTCTAACCACACTCACTCCACAACATTCACACATTTGAATCAAACTTTTAAAATGAACTGTGCATGCTTGTAATCTACTTTTAAGCTTATTCTTTGATTCTAAGCTTATTTTTGAATTCTAATGACATGGAGACGATTATATGTGTTAGGGTTGTCATAAAAGTAAACCAAATGTCATTTCTAACCACACTCACTCCACAACATTCACACATTTGAATCAAACTTGTAAAACGAACTGTGCATGCTTGTAATCTACTTTTAAGCTTATTCTTTGATTCTAAGCTTGTTTTTGAATTCTAATTACATGGAGACGATTATATGTGTTAGGGTTGTCATAAAAGTAAAGCAAATGTCATTTCTAACCACACTCACTCCATAACATTCACACATTTGAATCAAACTTGTAAAACGAACTGTGCATGCTTGTAATCTACTTTTAAGCTTATTCTTTGATTCTAAGCTTATTTTTGAATTCTAATGACATGGAGACGATTATATGTGTTAGGGTTGTCATAAAAGTAAACCAAATGTCATTTCTAACCACACTCACTCCACAACATTCACACATTTGAATCAAACTTGTAAAACGAACTGTGCATGCTTGTAATCTACTTTTAGGCTTATTCTTTAATTCTAAGCTTGTTTTTGAATTCTAATGACATGGAGACGATTATATGTGTTAGGGTTGTCATAAAAGTAAACCAAATGTCATTTCTAACCACACTCACTCCATAACATTCACACATTTGAATCAAACTTCTAAAACGAGCTGTGCATCTTGTAATCTAGTTTTGAAGCTTATTCTTTGATTCTAAGCTTATTTTTGAATTCTAATGACATGGAGACGATTATATGTGTTAGGGTTGTCATAAAAGTAAAGCAAATGTCATTTCTAACCACACTCACTCCACAACATTCACACATTTTAATCAAACTTGTAAAACGAACTGTGCATGCTTGTAATCTACTTTTAAGCTTATTCTTTGAATCTAAGCTTATTTTTGAATTCTAATGACATGGAGCCAATTATATGTGTTAGGGTTGTCATAAAAGTAAACCAAATGTCATTTCTAACCACACTCACTCCACAACATTCACACATTTGAATCAAACTTGTAAAACGAACTGTGCATGCTTTTAATCTACTTTTAAGCTTATTCTTTGATTCTAAGCTTATTTTTGAATTCTAATGACATGGAGACGATTATATGTGTTAGGGTTGTCATAAAAGTAAACCAAATGTCATTTCTAACCACACTCACTCCACAACATTCACACATTTGAATCAAACTTTTAAAATGAACTGTGCATGCTTGTAATCTACTTTTAAGCTTATTCTTTGATTCTAAGCTTATTTTTGAATTCTAATGACATGGAGACGATTATATGTGTTAGGGTTGTCATAAAAGTAAACCAAATGTCATTTCTAACCACACTCACTCCACAACATTCACACATTTGAATCAAACTTGTAAAACGAACTGTGCATGCTTGTAATCTACTTTTAAGCTTATTCTTTGATTCTAAGCTTGTTTTTGAATTCTAATTACATGGAGACGATTATATGTGTTAGGGTTGTCATAAAAGTAAAGCAAATGTCATTTCTAACCACACTCACTCCATAACATTCACACATTTGAATCAAACTTGTAAAACGAACTGTGCATGCTTGTAATCTACTTTTAAGCTTATTCTTTGATTCTAAGCTTATTTTTGAATTCTAATGACATGGAGACGATTATATGTGTTAGGGTTGTCATAAAAGTAAACCAAATGTCATTTCTAACCACACTCACTCCACAACATTCACACATTTGAATCAAACTTGTAAAACGAACTGTGCATGCTTGTAATCTACTTTTAAGCTTATTCTTTGATTCTAAGCTTATTTTTGAATTCTAATGACATGGAGACGATTATATGTGTTAGGGTTGTCATAAAAGTAAAGCAAATGTCATTTCTAACCACACTCACTCCACAAGATTCACACATTTGAATCAAACTTGTAAAACGAACTGTGCATGCTTGTAATCTACTTTTAAGCTTATTCTTTGATTCTAAGCTTATTTTTGAATTCTAATGACATGGAGACGATTATATGTGTTAGGGTTGTCATAAAAGTAAAGCAAATGTCATTTCTAACCACACTCACTCCACAAGATTCACACATTTGAATCAAACTTGTAAAACGAACTTTGCATGCTTGTAATCTACTTTTAAGCTTATTCTTTAATTCTAAGTTTTTTTTTGAATTCTAATAACATGGAGACGATTATATGTGTTAGGGTTGTCATAAAAGTAAACCAAATGTCATTTCTAACCACACTCACTCCATAACATTCACACATTTGAATCAAACTTCTAAAACGAGCTGTGCATCTTGTAATCTAGTTTTAAGCTTATTCTTTGATTCTAAGCTTATTTTTGAATTCTAATGACATGGAGACGATTATATGTGTTAGGGTTGTCATAAAAGTAAAGCAAATGTCATTTCTAACCACACTCACTCCACAACATTCACACATTTTAATCAAACTTGTAAAACGAACTGTGCATGCTTGTAATCTACTTTTAAGCTTATTCTTTGAATCTAAGCTTATTTTTGAATTCTAATGACATGGAGCCAATTATATGTGTTAGGGTTGTCATAAAAGTAAACCAAATGTCATTTCTAACCACACTCACTCCACAACATTCACACATTTGAATCAAACTTGTAAAACGAACTGTGCATGCTTGTAATCTACTTTTAAGCTTATTCTTTGATTCTAAGCTTATTTTTGAATTCTAATGACATGGAGACGATTATATGTGTTAGGGTTGTCATAAAAGTAAAGCAAATGTCATTTCTAACCACACTCACTCCACAACATTCACACATTTGAATCAAAGTTTTAAAATGAACTGTGCATGCTTGTAATCTACTTTTAAGCTTATTCTTTGATTCTAAGCTTGTTTTTGAATTCTAATTACATGGAGACGATTATATGTGTTAGGGTTGTCATAAAAGTAAAGCAAATGTCATTTCTAACCACACTCACTCCATAACATTCACACATTTGAATCAAACTTGTAAAACGAACTGTGCATGTTTGTAATCTACTTTTAAGCTTATTCTTTGATTCTAAGCTTATTTTTGAATTCTAATGACATGGAGACGATTATATGTGTTAGGGTTGTCATAAAAGTAAACCAAATGTCATTTCTAACCACACTCACTCCACAACATTCACACATTTGAATCAAACTTGTAAAACGAACTGTGCATGCTTGTAATCTACTTTTAAGCTTATTCTTTAATTCTAAGCTTGTTTTTGAATTCTAATGACATGGAGACGATTATATGTGTTAGGGTTGTCATAAAAGTAAACCAAATGTCATTTCTAACCACACTCACTCCATAACATTCACACATTTGAATCAAACTTCTAAAACGAGCTGTGCATCTTGTAATCTAGTTTTAAGCTTATTCTTTGATTCTAAGCTTATTTTTGAATTCTAATGACATGGAGACGATTATATGTGTTAGGGTTGTCATAAAAGTAAAGCAAATGTCATTTCTAACCACACTCACTCCACAACATTCACACATTTTAATCAAACTTGTAAAACGAACTGTGCATGCTTGTAATCTACTTTTAAGCTTATTCTTTGAATCTAAGCTTATTTTTGAATTCTAATGACATGGAGCCAATTATATGTGTTAGGGTTGTCATAAAAGTAAACCAAATGTCATTTCTAACCACACTCACTCCACAACATTCACACATTTGAATCAAACTTGTAAAACGAACTGTGCATGCTTGTAATCTACTTTTAAGCTTATTCTTTGATTCTAAGCTTATTTTTGAATTCTAATGACATGGAGACGATTATATGTGTTAGGGTTGTCATAAAAGTAAAGCAAATGTCATTTCTAACCACACTCACTCCACAACATTCACACATTTGAATCAAACTTTTAAAATGAACTGTGCATGCTTGTAATCTACTTTTAAGCTTATTCTTTGATTCTAAGCTTATTTTTGAATTCTAATGACATGGAGACGATTATATGTGTTAGGGTTGTCATAAAAGTAAACCAAATGTCATTTCTAACCACACTCACTCCACAACATTCACACATTTGAATCAAACTTGTAAAACGAACTGTGCATGCTTGTAATCTACTTTTAAGCTTATTCTTTGATTCTAAGCTTGTTTTTGAATTCTAATTACATGGAGACGATTATATGTGTTAGGGTTGTCATAAAAGTAAAGCAAATGTCATTTCTAACCACACTCACTCCATAACATTCACACATTTGAATCAAACTTGTAAAACGAACTGTGCATGCTTGTAATCTACTTTTAAGCTTATTCTTTGATTCTAAGCTTATTTTTGAATTCTAATGACATGGAGACGATTATATGTGTTAGGGTTGTCATAAAAGTAAACCAAATGTCATTTCTAACCACACTCACTCCACAACATTCACACATTTGAATCAAACTTGTAAAACGAACTGTGCATGCTTGTAATCTACTTTTAAGCTTATTCTTTGATTCTAAGCTTATTTTTGAATTCTAATGACATGGAGACGATTATATGTGTTAGGGTTGTCATAAAAGTAAACCAAATGTCATTTCTAACCACACTCACTCCACAACATTCACACATTTGAATCAAACTTGTAAAACGAACTGTGCATGCTTGTAATCTACTTTTAAGCTTATTCTTTGATTCTAAGCTTATTTTTGAATTCTAATGACATGGAGACGATTATATGTGTTAGGGTTGTCATAAAAGTAAAGCAAATGTCATTTCTAACCACACTCACTCCACAAGATTCACACATTTGAATCAAACTTGTAAAACGAACTGTGCATGCTTGTAATCTACTTTTAAGCTTATTCTTTGATTCTAAGCTTATTTTTGAATTCTAATGACATGGAGACGATTATATGTGTTAGGGTTGTCATAAAAGTAAAGCAAATGTCATTTCTAACCACACTCACTCCACAACATTCACACATTTGAATCAAACTTTTAAAACGAACTGTGCATGCTTGTAATCTAGTTTTAAGCTTATTCTTTGATTCTAAGCTTATTTTTGAATTCTAATGACGTGGAGACGATTATATGTGTTAGGGTTGTCATAAAAGTAAAGCAAATGTCATTTCTAACCACACTCACTCCACAACATTCACACATTAGAATCAAACTTTTAAAACGAACTGTGCATGCTTGTAATCTAGTTTTAAGCTTATTCTTTGATTCTAAGCTTATTTTTGAATTCTAATGACGTGGAGACGATTATATGTGTTAGGGTTGTCATAAAAGTAAAGCAAATGTCATTTCTAACCACACTCACTCCACAACATTCACACATTTGAATCAAACTTGTAAAACGAACTGTGCATGCTTGTAATCTACTTTTAAGCTTATTCTTTGATTCTAAGCTTATTTTTGAATTCTAATGACATGGAGACGATTATATGTGTTAGGGTTGTCATAAAAGTAAACCAAATGTCATTTCTAACCACACTCACTCCACAACATTCACACATTTGAATCAAACTTGTAAAACGAACTGTGCATGCTTGTAATCTACTTTTAAGCTTATTCTTTGATTCTAAGCTTATTTTTGAATTCTAATGACATGGAGACGATTATATGTGTTAGGGTTGTCATAAAAGTAAAGCAAATGTCATTTCTAACCACACTCACTCCACAACATTCACACATTTGAATCAAACTTTTAAAATGAACTGTGCATGCTTGTAATCTACTTTTAAGCTTATTCTTTGATTCTAAGCTTGTTTTTGAATTCTAATTACATGGAGACGATTATATGTGTTAGGGTTGTCATAAAAGTAAAGCAAATGTCATTTCTAACCACACTCACTCCATAACATTCACACATTTGAATCAAACTTGTAAAACGAACTGTGCATGTTTGTAATCTACTTTTAAGCTTATTCTTTGATTCTAAGCTTATTTTTGAATTCTAATGACATGGAGACGATTATATGTGTTAGGGTTGTCATAAAAGTAAACCAAATGTCATTTCTAACCACACTCACTCCACAACATTCACACATTTGAATCAAACTTGTAAAACGAACTGTGCATGCTTGTAATCTACTTTTAAGCTTATTCTTTAATTCTAAGCTTGTTTTTGAATTCTAATGACATGGAGACGATTATATGTGTTAGGGTTGTCATAAAAGTAAACCAAATGTCATTTCTAACCACACTCACTCCATAACATTCACACATTTGAATCAAACTTCTAAAACGAGCTGTGCATCTTGTAATCTAGTTTTAAGCTTATTCTTTGATTCTAAGCTTATTTTTGAATTCTAATGACATGGAGACGATTATATGTGTTAGGGTTGTCATAAAAGTAAAGCAAATGTCATTTCTAACCACACTCACTCCACAACATTCACACATTTTAATCAAACTTGTAAAACGAACTGTGCATGCTTGTAATCTACTTTTAAGCTTATTCTTTGAATCTAAGCTTATTTTTGAATTCTAATGATATGGAGCCAATTATATGTGTTAGGGTTGTCATAAAAGTAAACCAAATGTCATTTCTAACCACACTCACTCCACAACATTCACACATTTGAATCAAACTTGTAAAACGAACTGTGCATGCTTGTAATCTACTTTTAAGCTTATTCTTTGATTCTAAGCTTATTTTTGAATTCTAATGACATGGAGACGATTATATGTGTTAGGGTTGTCATAAAAGTAAAGCAAATGTGATTTCTAACCACACTCACTCCACAACATTCACACATTTGAATCAAACTTTTAAAATGAACTGTGCATGCTTGTAATCTACTTTTAAGCTTATTCTTTGATTCTAAGCTTATTTTTGAATTCTAATGACATGGAGACGATTATATGTGTTAGGGTTGTCATAAAAGTAAACCAAATGTCATTTCTAACCACACTCACTCCACAACATTCACACATTTGAATCAAACTTGTAAAACGAACTGTGCATGCTTGTAATCTACTTTTAAGCTTATTCTTTGATTCTAAGCTTGTTTTTGAATTCTAATTACATGGAGACGATTATATGTGTTAGGGTTGTCATAAAAGTAAAGCAAATGTCATTTCTAACCACACTCACTCCATAACATTCACACATTTGAATCAAACTTGTAAAACGAACTGTGCATGCTTGTAATCTACTTTTAAGCTTATTCTTTGATTCTAAGCTTATTTTTGAATTCTAATGACATGGAGACGATTATATGTGTTAGGGTTGTCATAAAAGTAAACCAAATGTCATTTCTAACCACACTCACTCCACAACATTCACACATTTGAATCAAACTTGTAAAACGAACTGTGCATGCTTGTAATCTACTTTTAAGCTTATTCTTTGATTCTAAGCTTATTTTTGAATTCTAATGACATGGAGACGATTATATGTGTTAGGGTTGTCATAAAAGTAAACCAAATGTCATTTCTAACCACACTCACTCCACAACATTCACACATTTGAATCAAACTTGTAAAACGAACTGTGCATGCTTGTAATCTACTTTTAAGCTTATTCTTTGATTCTAAGCTTATTTTTGAATTCTAATGACATGGAGACGATTATATGTGTTAGGGTTGTCATAAAAGTAAAGCAAATGTCATTTCTAACCACACTCACTCCACAAGATTCACACATTTGAATCAAACTTGTAAAACGAACTGTGCATGCTTGTAATCTACTTTTAAGCTTATTCTTTGATTCTAAGCTTATTTTTGAATTCTAATGACATGGAGACGATTATATGTGTTAGGGTTGTCATAAAAGTAAAGCAAATGTCATTTCTAACCACACTCACTCCACAACATTCACACATTTGAATCAAACTTTTAAAACGAACTGTGCATGCTTGTAATCTAGTTTTAAGCTTATTCTTTGATTCTAAGCTTATTTTTGAATTCTAATGACGTGGAGACGATTATATGTGTTAGGGTTGTCATAAAAGTAAAGCAAATGTCATTTCTAACCACACTCACTCCACAACATTCACACATTAGAATCAAACTTTTAAAACGAACTGTGCATGCTTGTAATCTAGTTTTAAGCTTATTCTTTGATTCTAAGCTTATTTTTGAATTCTAATGACGTGGAGACGATTATATGTGTTAGGGTTGTCATAAAAGTAAAGCAAATGTCATTTCTAACCACACTCACTCCACAACATTCACACATTAGAATCAAACTTTTAAAACGAACTTTGCATGCTTGTAATCTACTTTTAAGCTTATTCTTTGTGTCTAAGCTTAATTTTGAATTCTAATGACATGGAGACGATTATATGTGTTAGGGTTGTCATAAAAGTAAAGCAAATGTCATTTCTAACCACACTCACTCCACAACATTCACACATTTGAATCAAACTTTTAAAACGAACTGTGCATGCTTGTAATCTACTTTTAAGCTTATTCTTTAATTCTAAGCTTATTTTTGAATTCTAATGACATGGAGACGATTATATGTGTTAGGGTTGTCATAAAAGTAAACCAAATGTCATTTCTAACCACACTCACTCCATAACATTCACACATTTGAATCAAACTTGTAAAACGAACTGTGCATGCTTGTAATCTACTTTTAAGCTTATTCTTTGAGTCTAAGCTTAATTTTGAATTCTAATGACATGGAGACGATTATATGTGTTAGGGTTGTCATAAAAGTAAAGCAAATGTCATTTCTAACCACACTCACTCCACAACATTCACACATTTGAATCAAACTTTTAAAACGAACTGTGCATGCTTGTAATCTACTTTTAAGCTTATTCTTTGATTCTAAGCTTATTTTTGAATTCTAATGACGTGGAGACGATTATATGTGTTAGGGTTGTCATAAAAGTAAACCAAATGTCATTTCTAACCACACTCACTCAACAACATTCACACATTTGAATCAAACTTGTAAAACGAACTGTGCATGCTTGTAATCTACTTTTAAGCTTATTCTTTAATTCTAAGCTTATTTTTGAATTCTAATGACATGGAGACGATTATATGTGTTAGGGTTGTCATAAAAGTAAACCAAATGTCATTTCTAACCACACTCACTCCATAACATTCACACATTTGAATCAAACTTGTAAAACGAGCTGTGCATGCTTGTAATCTAGTTTTAAGCTTATTCTTTGATTCTAAGCTTATTTTTGAATTCTAATGACATGGAGACGATTATATGTGTTAGGGTTGTCATAAAAGTAAAGCAAATGTCATTTCTAACCACACTCACTCCACAACATTCACACATTTGAATCAAACTTGTAAAACGAACTTTGCATGCTTGTAATCTACTTTTAAGGTTATTCTTTGAATCTAAGCTTTTTTTTGAATTCTAATGACATGGAGACGATTATATGTGTTAGGGTTGTCATAAAGGTAAACCAAATTAATGTCATTTCTAACCACACTCACTCCACAACATTCACACATTTGAATCAAACTTGTAAAACGAACTGTGCATGCTTGTAATCTACTTTTAAGCTTATTCTTTGATTCTAAGCTTGTTTTTGAATTCTAATTACATGGAGACGATTATATGTGTTAGGGTTGTCATAAAAGTAAAGCAAATGTCATTTCTAACCACAATCACTCCATAACATTCACACATTTGAATCAAACTTGTAAAACGAACTGTGCATGCTTGTAATCTACTTTTAAGCTTATTCTTTGATTCTAAGCTTATTTTTGAATTCTAATGACATGGAGACGATTATATGTGTTAGGGTTGTCATAAAAGTAAAGCAAATGTCATTTCTAACCACACTCACTCCACAACATTCACACATTTGAATCAAACTTGTAAAACGAACTGTGCATGCTTGTAATCTACTTTTAAGCTTATTCTTTGATTCTAAGCTTATTTTTGAATTCTAATGACATGGAGACGATTATATGTGTTAGGGTTGTCATAAAAGTAAAGCAAATGTCATTTCTAACTACACTCACTCCACAACATTCACACATTTGAATCAAACTTTTAAAACGAACTGTGCATGCTTGTAATCTACTTTTAAGCTTATTCTTTGATTCTAAGCTTATTTTTGAATTCTAATGACGTGGAGACGATTATATGTGTTAGGGTTGTCATAAAAGTAAAGCAAATGTCATTTCTAACCACACTCACTCCACAACATTCACACATTAGAATCAAACTTTTAAAACGAACTGTGCATGCTTGTAATCTACTTTTAAGCTTATTCTTTGATTCTAAGCTTATTTTTGAATTCTAATGACATGGAGACGATTATATGTGTTAGGGTTGTCATAAAAGTAAAGCAAATGTCATTTCTAACCACACTCACTCCACAACATTCACACATTTGAATCAAACTTTTAAAACGAACTGTGCATGCTTGTAATCTACTTTTAAGCTTATTCTTTGATTCTAAGCTTATTTTTGAATTCTAATGACGTGGAGACGATTATATGTGTTAGGGTTGTCATAAAAGTAAACCAAATGTCATTTCTAACCACACTCACTCCACAACATTCACACATTTGAATCAAACTTGTAAAACGAACTGTGCATGCTTGTAATCTACTTTTAAGCTTATTCTTTAATTCTAAGCTTATTTTTGAATTCTAATGACATGGAGACGATTATATGTGTTATGGTTGTCATAAAAGTAAACCAAATGTCATTTATAACCACACTCACTCCATAACATTCACACATTTGAATCAAACTTGTAAAACGAGCTGTGCATGCTTGTAATCTAGTTTTAAGCTTATTCTTTGATTCTAAGCTTATTTTTGAATTCTAATGACATGGAGACGATTATATGTGTTAGGGTTGTCATAAAAGTAAACCAAATGTCATTTCTAACCACACTCACTCCATAACATTCACACATTTGAATCAAACTTGTAAAACGAGCTGTGCATGCTTGTAATCTAGTTTTAAGCTTATTCTTTGATTCTAAGCTTATTTTTGAATTCTAATGACATGGAGACGATTATATGTGTTAGAGTTGTTATAAAAGTAAACCAAATGTCATTTCTAACCACACTCACTCCACAACATTCACACATTTGAATCAAACTTGTAAAACGAACTGTGCATGTGTAGACACCTGCATTTGTCCCTACCCAAACGCCCGATGATGAAAGGACACTATACAGTGAACTGCGTCTACTTGCTCTACTATGTAAACCACCGTTGTCGTGAACCCGTTAGCAAATGCGTCTTTACCCGAAACAAGGCTAAAAACAACCACTTTCCAGCCCGTTTACACCTGACCTAACTCAGGAATAACCCGCATTCCTAAACCGCCAAAAATCATCAATAAAACATGTTTTTGTACGTCATTTGCCCACCCAAATTCAGATGTACAATACTCATGTCATAAGAAGGCCATAAATGCAATTTTGTATGGTGCGTCAAGGGGTCCAAGCGCACCTTTGCGCGCGCACAGAGGTCTTGGCGCACCCGCGCGTGCGCCACGCGCGACCAAGGCTGCGCCATGCGCGAGCCAACCTGCGCCATGCGCGACCAAGGCTGCGCCACGCGCGACCAAGGCTGCGCCATGCGCGAGCCAACCTACGCCATGCGCGACCAAGGCTGCGCCACGCGTGACCAAGGCTGCGCCATGCGCGAGCCAACCTGCGCCATGCGCGACCAAGGCTGCGCCATGCGCGAGCCAGGCTGCGCCATGCGCGACCCCTCCGCGCCATGCGCGACGCCGCCGCGCCTTGCGCACCAAACCCTAGTGGCCGAAAACCCTAGATCTTCTCCCACACTATAAATACCTCTCTCCTCCACCCTCATTTGAACCTACACACACCATTTCCACCCCGAATCTCTGCTCCTCTCTTTACATTCTCTCACAAAAACCCTAACCACAATACAAAACCCTAGCAACTACAACACCAAAACCCTAATAGCACCCCTACACCTCTAGGGCACCCCCAAACACAACACTACAGGCACAACTCAAGCAAAGCCCCTCTCAAACACCACGTTCGAAGAGCAACACATCGCTCTAAGAACATATCTAGCCCTTACGACGCATACTAAGGATCAACGCATGGATCTCGAAGCATAGTAGAGCAAGTAGTGGTATGGCGGATACACGTAAGTCCTGAGGGCACCCCCTCTTTTCTAAACTCATCTTTTTACTTTATTCTCATCTTCTATCCCTTCTTTACGTGCGCAATTTATTGCTTTTGACATAGATTTATATTTTGCCTAACCAAGATTTAGATCTAAAACGATTACATGAATCACGCCTAACACACATAGCGCAAAGCGCTTGGACAAATTGGTAGCTAGGGACCGTTAATCAATCTTAACGACATTGCGACCTAAGATCTAGTTTATGTGCTAAATAACCGACTTAACTAATTTACTAGGTTGTATATAACTTGTAAATGATTGTAACTTGCATGGCTTAACTTCTCGACGACTTGTAAACGATAATTCAACTAGTAGAGGCCGCTATACGTGGGCGGGGTTGGGTGTCTTATGGCTTCCCAACACGTACCGTCACCCCCGAACCCAGTCTTGCAGTTCGTAGACTGCATATTGGCGTAGGGCACAAAGCGCATCTTGTTCCTTACGTCCCTCGGTTTTGTCCCTTTCGGTAAACGACTCGCGAAAGTGTTTTGTACTTGGCATGACTCGCTTCCTCAAGCGTTTATGCTCAATGGGTACAGACTCACCTAGCGTTTACGTAGTCCCTCGGTAACAAGGAACAAGATCGCATTGCATGGTTTCCAAACACCCCACAATTGTTTGGTGGCGACTCCTATCCTAGTGCAATCATTCGCACGACTCGCGCGTCCGTCGCTATAGAGACCATCCGTGGAATCTACAGTGGCGACTCCGCTGGGGACTTATTGTTCAAAGTGGGTGAGACTCGAAGATTGGTTATCATGTTACATTTGTTGAGAAGTTTAGCACCTTCATTTGCATGGACGCGACCCACGTCCCATAGGAACCCTTGTCCTTTCGGTATATCCATGTCTTTCTAACTCGTGTAGGACTGAATAATGGTTGTACCACCCACGTTCGCATCATCGACACTTCGTTTCCAATGAAACATTGTTTCTGGTGCAAGGATGTTATACTCTCGAGCATGGGCTGCCACAAATCGAGATATAGCTACCTATAACGTGGTACCCAAAACCTAAACCTCAAAGCCTAAGCCATAGCACATTTGCATGGTATGTGTTTGCTCTTACTTGCCTTTGTTGCTTGTTTTTGCCTCTTTTGTGCCATATTCATCCCCAAAACTTTGTCAAATCAAGTTTCAATTATATAAATGTCTTCCCTATGCACCACGTCAGTTTCTGTGACGTTTTGTCGCGTGCGTCCATGGCCTTGTGCGCACGTTGTCGTGCGTCCGAGCGCCTGTGCGCACCATTCCCGTGCGCCCGCCCAGTACTGCGCACCACACATATTCCTTTGAATGGTGCAATTCCCATTCCTAGTCTTGGCCCACTGCATGTTTCCCATTTTTGAGTCATTTTCAACACTTGCATACACTACCATGCACCTATACACCTCGCACACACATGTTGCACCCACAAAATCGAGTCAACCTCATTGCACTCTGTGCTGCATTCTTGAATACTGCATTGTCGTGTCATGCATACACAACCGTAGCTTGCTGCATACATACTTACATACGTTATGTCCATATATAGAGTCGCGTCTTGCATCATACATTTGCATATTATCTAGGTCCACCCCTAGTCATCTAAATCATGCATCATGCATCCGAGTGCATACCATTCCTAGAACAAACCGTCTCGTGTAGGGTCAAGTTCATACCTAACTACGAACTCATGCATCATAGGAACCCGAACCATTGCACGCATTTTGCATTACGACTTATATGATCACATGCATCCATACATACATGCATCACAACCCATACATCGAACCTCCAAAAAAAAAAAAAAAAAAACGAGTTACTTCATGCATTATGTCAAACACATCATGTCTATCTCATACGTCAATCCGTATCATCGACTCTATCCACGTGAGATCTTTGAGGCCCACTCCTCACTCTTTATTACACAAAAATTCACATCTTTCTACGTCAATTCGTATCATCGACCCTAGCCACCTAGGATTTTTTAGGCCCACTCCTCGCTCTTTTTTACCTGAAACTCCGCACCTCAGCGATACGTCAATCCGTATCAACGACCCTAGCTACTTAGGATCTTCGAGGCCCACCCCTCACTTTTTTTTGCCCAAAACTTGGCAACTGGACGGCACGTCAATCCGTATCATTCATTCCTATCCACCTAGGATTTTTGAGGCCCACTCCTTACCCATTTTTCAACAATTCCGTACAACTTATGGAAATCCAAACCATATATCTTGATCTTAGTCACCTAGGATCACCGATCCCCACTACTCACCCACATCATCATTGATTTTTTGCATCTCGTCCATACGTCTATCCGTATGCGCACACATCACACAAATTGCACTTGTTTCGATCTTAGCCACCTACGATCATCGAGGTCCACTCCTCACCTCCTTCCTTTCCGTCGTCGAACCCCACTCTTCACGACCACTGGATTTTTACATACATAAGATCGTCAACACCTTGTCCAACTCGGTGACCCCGGCCCACGTTTTCAAGTAACTCAATTGAAGCACCAATGGTTTGAGGGACTGCTACTACTTCTCTATGGATCCACAATCCACGTCGAGATTGGTCGCACGTTCCTCTCGTCAATGTTAAGCTTTTTCCACAAGTTCTCGACATTACCATCCCGAAAATCAAAGGGGTAGAAAAATCCATGCACTATGTTTTGAACTCTAAAACTTACATTGCACGAAAACCGAAGACGATGAGAACGAGCATCACTACAACGATGCAACCTTCAACGACATCAACAACGAACGTTCTTTCCGAACTACGTCTGGTTTGATTCCACGCGCTAGTGGATACGTAGGCAGTCTTTTGAGACACAACCACACGACAAAAAGATTTCATGCTTGTTTCTTTACCTCCTTTCCATGTCTAGCATAGATACCTCCAACAGATTGAAATTTCTCTCTTTCGCTTATGGAATAAATGAGCTTTTGCTTGGTTTACCACATTCTCATGAGCAACCAACGACGAATCCTAGTCTGTCTTACGCTGCACGATTAATGACTGGAGGTAAAAAATCTGTAACTACATAAATGACTTTGATCCCTAACGATTGAATCCACTTTCTTTGGTAGCCCGCAGAGCCTCCATGCCGATAGCCTTTTAATTTTCATCCTACATCTTCCTAACTTGGGTAAAGGGTGTTGAATTGATCGAAACGGCAAGACTTAAAAAAGTGGAGCCACTAACAATAAATTTGGCTAACAAATGGCAAGACTTAAAAAAGTGGAGCCAAAATGAAAAATGGCTAACAAAAAAGGCAAACTTCTGAAATTGGAGCCATACTCTAACAAAAACAAATAGCAAGTGCCACGAACAGGTAAAAGTCATCCCTCAATAGGGACAAAATTGAAAACATCAAGCAAAATATGTATTTCCAACTGCAAACATGGTCAAGTCAGCACAATTGGGGGTAAAATGGGTCAGAGCCTTCATGCACATCCGTCATTTGTCACCCAAACCACCTACAAAAGCACCGAAAAAGTCCTCATTGAGATCGTGCAAATCACACTACCGCAATCTGTCGCTCTTCTAATCAACGAACTTGGCATTTGTTGATTCACCGCGAGAGTTCTTCCGCACGACGGATAATATTCGCGAAGGTAAGACGCTAGAAATTTTGAGGATTGCTCATCAAGCTCACCATGCATGCATTCTCTTATTCTTTTCCCGTAGTGCTATATGACATGGAAATCTGAACCCACGTTATTAACTTACCCTTTTGCAAATTTAGACTGACGCATTAGTCTGAATTCCCCCTATTCCAGCCACATTATAAGCCATAACCCTCGGCCAGCCGCATCAAACTTGCCTTCAGAATTTATATCCCACTTGGTCCAACATCAAGGATCAAGGCCCAGTTGAGCCAGCCACAGATACCGAACTCCACATTCCAAATCCTTGGACTCTTCTTTTCCCTAGCCCACGCATGAAATCTTTAGTCTACCCAAGACAAGAACGATCGTCATCACGAGCAGCACGTCTCGTCCATTTGGAACCATCAGACGTTGCGCCGCCGTAAACACTAAGCCTTGAGCCACCTCAAGCACCAAGTCGTGTGCCACCACATGCATACATTTGTGCCACCACAAATACAAAGCCCTGCTCCGCAGCAAGCACGAAAATCATCCTCAAACAGCTGGAATGTCACTATGAGCTGTCACCATGAGTTGGACAATCACAACTTTTGCTCACCTTTTTTCATCATTTTTCTTTTGGGGGATACCTCAAACTCACTCCTATACATTTCTATTCTTTCCACTTACCATTTTTTTTTTCCTTTTGGGGGAAGTCGGGATACCCCCTGCATTTTTTCGCATTTCACATCTGCATGTATCTCGAGTTTAGGTTGCATTACTTTAAGTTGCATAACATTATCGCATTGCATTTCATAACATTCCATTACATCATCGCATTGCATTTCATAACATTGCATTACATCGAGTCAGTTACACTTGCACACCACCCGCACAACCCTTTTACACGAGCACTAGGCATCACCGGTTTGCATACCATTATATACATTTGCACACTACTTGCATAAATCTTTGCATGAGAACTAGGCAGCACTGGCCCACCCACAGGACAAGATGCAATCGTCCGTCACAACTACTCTCCAAGTATTGCAACCGCGAGGTCAAAAGCACAAGTCACGGCACCACAATCTCCTTGCTCGCACAAGAGTGAGACAGAGTGCAACAAGATACTACTATACAAGCATTGGCACGACGAGGTCAAAAGAACACACTTCTACGCCACGACCTCCTTGCTCGCACAAGAGTGAGACAAAGTACAACAAGAATTTTCAACATGCATAATCAACTGGCAAACAAGAGGTCAAGCGGCATCCAATTGCTCCATAATCTCCTCTTTCATGCAAGAATGGGGGCTCCGCTCGAAGCTGTCAATCCAGCATAGAACAACTGAGATCACACACATTCAAGTCATGTAACAGTCGCACCGACTTTAAACTCGAGCATCTAGCAAAACCTCGTATTCAACACCAACGGACCTAACTCCACCATGATCAAGCAACGTCGGACCCACTTTCGACATCTCAAGCAATATATCATCAACAACAGTGGATCTAACTCCACCGTGATCAAGGAACTTCGGACCCACCTCCGATAGAAGCAAAAACAACCACAAGAAGCAATCAACGGTCGCACTGACCTTAACCATTGACATAATCACCAAATAGCATCGGACCCACTTCTGACTTTCAGAACCCACTACAAGTACAAACAGCAAGATTCACAATGTTATCCGACGGTCGCATCGACCTAAAACAACTTGCACAGTCGCACCGACTATAAACACCAGGTATGTACTCTAATTGGTTGGCGAACCTCTAAAAACGCACCGGCGGTCTAATGGACCTTAAACGACCCTCCACGTGCATCCGCATCCCGTTTGCACGATTTACATACTTTGACTTTCGCCTTGTCCAAGCCTCAGTCAAAGTGGGGGCTTCTGTAGACACCTGCATATGTCCCTACCCAAACGCCCGATGATGAAAGGACACTATACAGTGAACTGCGTCTACTTGCTCTACTATGTAAACCACCGTTGTCGTGAACCCGTTAGCAAATGCGTCTTTACCCGAAACAAGGCTAAAAACAACCACTTTCCAGCCCGTTTACACCTGACCTAACTCAGGAATAACCCGCATTCCTAAACCGCCAAAAATCATCAATAAAACATGTTTTTGTACGTCATTTGCCCACCCAAATTCAGATGTACAATACTCATGTCATAAGAAGGCCATAAATGCAATTTTGTATGGTGCGTCAAGGGGTCCAGGCGCACCTTTGCGCGCGCACAGAGGTCTTGGCGCACCCGCGCGTGCGCCACGCGCGACCAAGGCTGCGCCATGCGCGAGCCAACCTGCGCCATGCGCGACCAAGGCTGCGCCACGCGCGACCAAGGCTGCGCCATGCGCGAGCCAACCTGCGCCATGCGCGACCCAGGCTGCGCCATGCGCGACCCCTCCGCGCCATGCGCGACGCCGCCGCGCCTTGCGCACCAAACCCTAGTGGCCGAAAACCCTAGATCTTCTCCCACACTATAAATACCTCTCTCCTCCACCCTCATTTGAACCTACACACACCATTTCCACCCCGAATCTCTGCTCCTCTCTTTACATTCTCTCACAAAAACCCTAACCACAATACAAAACCCTAGCAACTACAACACCAAAACCCTAATAGCACCCCTACACCTCTAGGGCACCCCCAAACACAACACTACAGGCACAACTCAAGCAAAGCCCCTCTCAAACACCACGTTCGAAGAGCAACACATCGCTCTAAGAACATATCTAGCCCTTACGACGCATACTAAGGATCAACGCATCGATCTCGAAGCATAGTAGAGCAAGTAGTGGTATGGCGGACACACGTAAGTCCTGAGGGCACCCCCTCTTTTCTAAACTCATCTTTTTACTTTATTCTCATCTTCTATCCCTTCTTTACGTGCGCAATTTATTGCTTTTGACATAGATTTATATTTTGCCTAACCAAGATTTAGATCTAAAACGATTACATGAATCACGCCTAACACACATAGCGCAAAGCGCTTGGACAAATTGGTAGCTAGGGACCGTTAATCAATCTTAACGACATTGCGACCTAAGATCTAGTTTATGTGCTAAATAACTGACTTAACTAATTTACTAGGTTGTATATAACTTGTAAATGATTGTAACTTGCATGGCTTAACTTCTCGACGACTTGTAAACGATAATTCAACTAGTAGAGGCCGCTATACGTGGGCGGGGTTGGGTGTCTTATGGCTTCCCAACACGTACCGTCACCCCCGAACCCAGTCTTGCAGTTCGTAGACTGCATATTGGCGTAGGGCACAAAGCGCATCTTGTTCCTTACGTCCCTCGGTTTTGTCCCTTTCGGTAAACGACTCGCGAAAGTGTTTTGTACTTGGCATGACTCGCTTCCTCAAGCGTTTATGCTCAATGGGTACAGACTCACCTAGCGTTTACGTAGTCCCTCGGTAACAAGGAACAAGATCGCATTGCATGGTTTCCAAACACCCCACAATTGTTTGGTGGCGACTCCTATCCTAGTGCAATCATTCGCACGACTCGCGCGTCCGTCGCTATAGAGACCATCCGTGGAATCTACAGTGGCGACTCCGCTGGGGACTTATTGTTCAAAGTGGGTGAGACTCGAAGATTGGTTATCATGTTACATTTGTTGAGAAGTTTAGCACCTTCATTTGCATGGACGCGACCCACGTCCCATAGGAACCCTTGTCCTTTCGGTATATCCATGTCTTTCTAACTCGTGTAGGACTGAATAATGGTTGTACCACCCACGTTCGCATCATCGACACTTCGTTTCCAATGAAACATTGTTTCTGGTGCAAGGATGTTATACTCTCGAGCATGGGCTGCCACAAATCGAGATATAGCTACCTATAACGTGGTACCCAAAACCTAAACCTCAAAGCCTAAGCCATAGCACATTTGCATGGTATGTGTTTGCTCTTACTTGCCTTTGTTGCTTGTTTTTGCCTCTTTTGTGCCATATTCATCCCCAAAACTTTGTCAAATCAAGTTTCAATTATATAAATGTCTTCCCTATGCACCACGTCAGTTTCTGTGACGTTTTGTCGCGTGCGTCCATGGCCTTGTGCGCACGTTGTCGTGCGTCCGAGCGCCTGTGCGCACCATTCCCGTGCGCCCGCCCAGTACTGCGCACCACACATATTCCTTTGAATGGTGCAATTCCCATTCCTAGTCTTGGCCCACTGCATGTTTCCCATTTTTGAGTCATTTTCAACACTTGCATACACTACCATGCACCTATACACCTCGCACACACATGTTGCACCCACAAAATCGAGTCAACCTCATTGCACTCTGTGCTGCATTCTTGAATACTGCATTGTCGTGTCATGCATACACAACCGTAGCTTGCTGCATACATACTTACATACGTTATGTCCATATATAGAGTCGCGTCTTGCATCATACATTTGCATATTATCTAGGTCCACCCCTAGTCATCTAAATCATGCATCATGCATCCGAGTGCATACCATTCCTAGAACAAACCGTCTCGTGTAGGGTCAAGTTCATACCTAACTACGAACTCATGCATCATAGGAACCCGAACCATTGCACGCATTTTGCATTACGACTTATATGATCACATGCATCCATACATACATGCATCACAACCCATACATCGAACCTACAAAAAAAAAAAAAAAAAAACGAGTTACTTCATGCATTATGTCAAACACATCATGTCTATCTCATACGTCAATCCGTATCATCGACTCTATCCACGTGAGATCTTTGAGGCCCACTCCTCACTCTTTATTACACAAAAATTCACATCTTTCTACGTCAATTCGTATCATCGACCCTAGCCACCTAGGATTTTTTAGGCCCACTCCTCGCTCTTTTTTACCTGAAACTCCGCACCTCAGCGATACGTCAATCTGTATCAACGACCCTAGCTACTTAGGATCTTCGAGGCCCACCCCTCACTTTTTTTTGCCCAAAACTTGGCAACTGGACGGCACGTCAATCCGTATCATTCATTCCTATCCACCTAGGATTTTAAGCTTATTTTTGAATTCTAATGACATGGAGACGATTATATGTGTTAGAGTTGTTATAAAAGTAAACCAAATGTCATTTCTAACCACACTCACTCCACAACATTCACACATTTGAATCAAACTTGTAAAACGAACTGTGCATGCTTGTAATCTACGTAAAGCAAATGTCATTTCTAACCACACTCACTCCACAACATTCACACATTTGAATCAAACTTTTAAAACGAACTGTGCATGCTTGTAATCTACTTTTAAGCTTATTCTTTGATTCTAAGCTTATTTTTGAATTCTAATGACATGGAGACGATTATATGTGTTAGGGTTGTCATAAAAGTAAACCAAATGTCATTTCTAACCACACTCACTCCACAACATTCACATATTTGAATCAAACTTGTAAAACGAACTGTGCATGCTTATAATCTACTTTTAAGCTTATTCTTTGATTCTAAGCTTATTTTTGAGTTCTAATGACATGGAGACGATTATATGTGTTAGGGTTGTTATAAAAGTAAACCAAATGTCATTTCTAACCACACTCACTCCACAACATTCACACATTTGAATCAAACTTGTAAAACGAACTGTGCATGCTTGTAATCTACTTTTCAGCTTATTCTTTGATTCTAAGCTTATTTTTAAATTCTAATGACATGGAGACGATTATAAGTGTTAGGGTTGTTATAAAAGTAAACCAAATGTCATTTCTAACCACACTCACTCCACAACATTCACACATTTGAATCAAACTTGTAAAACGAACTGTGCATGCTTGTAATCTACTTTTAAGCTTATTCTTTGATTCTAAGCTTATTTTTAAATTCTAATGACATGGAGACGATTATATGTGTTAGGGTTGTCATAAAAGTAAAGCAAATGTCATTTCTAACCACACTCACTCCACAACATTCACACATTTCAATCAAACTTTTAAAACGAACTGTGCATGCTTGTAATCTACTTTTAAGCTTATTCTTTGATTCTAAGCTTATTTTTGAATTCTAGTGACATGGAGACGATTATATGTGTTAGAGTTGTTATAAAAGTAAACCAAATGTCATTTCTAACCACACTCACTCCACAACATTCACACATTTGAATCAAACTTGTAAAACGAACTGTGCATGCTTGTAATCTACTTTTAAGCTTATTCTTTGATTCTAAGCTTATTTTTGAATTCTAATGACATGGAGACGATTATATGTGTTAGGGTTGTTATAAAAGTAAACCAAATGTCATTTCTAACCACACTCACTCCACAACATTCACACATTTGAATCAAACTTGTAAAACGAACTGTGCATGCTTGTAATCTACTTTTCAGCTTATTCTTTGATTCTAAGCTTATTTTTAAATTCTAATGACATGGAGACGATTATAAGTGTTAGGGTTGTCATAAAAGTAAACCAAATGTCATTTCTAACCACACTCACTCCACAACATTCACACATTTGAATAAAACTTGTAAAAAGAACTGTCCATGCTTGTAATCTACTTTTAAGCTTATTCTTTGATTCTAAGCTTATTTTTGAATTCTAATGACATAGAGACGATTATATGTGGTAGGGTTGTCATAAAAGTAAAGCAAATGTCATTTATAACGACACTCACTCCACAACATTCACACATTTGAATCAAACTTGTAAAACGAACTGTGCATGCTTGTAATAATTTTTTAAGCTTATTCTTTGATTCTAAGCTTATTTTTGAATTCTAATGACATGGAGACGATTATATGTGTTAGAGTTGTTATAAAAGTAAACCAAATGTCATTTCTAACCACACTCACTCCACAACATTCACACATTTGAATCAAACTTGTAAAACGAACTGTGCATGCTTGTAATCTACGTAAAGCAAATGTCATTTCTAACCACACTCACTCCACAACATTCACACATTTGAATCAAACTTTTAAAACGAACTGTGCATGCTTGTAATCTACTTTTAAGCTTATTCTTTGATTCTAAGCTTATTTTTGAATTCTAATGACATGGAGACGATTATATGTGTTAGGGTTGTCATAAAAGTAAACCAAATGTCATTTCTAACCACACTCACTCCACAACATTCACATATTTGAATCAAACTTGTAAAACGAACTGTGCATGCTTATAATCTACTTTTAAGCTTATTCTTTGATTCTAAGCTTATTTTTGAGTTCTAATGACATGGAGACGATTATATGTGTTAAGGTTGTTATAAAAGTAAACCAAATGTCATTTCTAACCACACTCACTCCACAACATTCACACATTTGAATCAAACTTGTAAAACGAACTGTGCATGCTTGTAATCTACTTTTCAGCTTATTCTTTGATTCTAAGCTTATTTTTAAATTCTAATGACATGGAGACGATTATAAGTGTTAGGGTTGTTATAAAAGTAAACCAAATGTCATTTCTAACCACACTCACTCCACAACATTCACACATTTGAATCAAACTTGTAAAACGAACTGTGCATGCTTGTAATCTACTTTTAAGCTTATTCTTTGATTCTAAGCTTATTTTTAAATTCTAATGACATGGAGACGATTATATGTGTTAGGGTTGTCATAAAAGTAAAGCAAATGTCATTTCTAACCACACTCACTCCACAACATTCACACATTTCAATCAAACTTTTAAAACGAACTGTGCATGCTTGTAATCTACTTTTAAGCTTATTCTTTGATTCTAAGCTTATTTTTGAATTCTAGTGACATGGAGACGATTCTATGTGTTAGGGTTGTCATAAAAGTAAACCAAATGTCATTTCTAACCACACTCACTCCACAACATTCACACATTTGAATCAAACTTGTAAAACGAACTGTGCATGCTTGTAATCTACTTTTAAGCTTATACTTTGATTCTAAGCTTATTTTTGAATTCTAATGACATGGAGACGATTATATGTGTTAGGGTTGTCATAAAACTAAAGCAAATGTCATTTCTAACTACACTCACTCCACAACATTCACACATTTGAATCAAACTTGTAAAACGAACTGTGCATGCTTGTAATCTACTTTTAAGCTTATTCTTTGATTCTAAGCTTATTTTTAAATTCTAATGACATGGAGACGATTATATGTGTTAGGGTTGTCATAAAAGTAAAGCAAATGTCATTTCTAACCACACTCACTCCACAACATTCACACATTTCAATCAAACTTTTAAAACGAACTGTGCATGCTTGTAATCTACTTTTAAGCTTATTCTTTGATTCTAAGCTTATTTTTGAATTCTAGTGACATGGAGACGATTCTATGTGTTAGGGTTGTCATAAAAGTAAACCAAATGTCATTTCTAACCACACTCACTCCACAACATTCACACATTTGAATCAAACTTGTAAAACGAACTGTGCATGCTTGTAATCTACTTTTAAGCTTATACTTTGATTCTAAGCTTATTTTTGAATTCTAATGACATGGAGACGATTATATGTGTTAGGGTTGTCATAAAACTAAAGCAAATGTCATTTCTAACCACACTCACTCCACAACATTCACACATTTGAATCAAACTTGTAAAACGAACTGTCCATGCTTGTAATCTACTTTTAAGCTTATTCTTTGATTCTAAGCTTATTTTTGAATTCTAATGACATGGAGACGATTATATATGTTAGAGTTGTTATAAAAGTAAACCAAATGTCATTTCTAACCACACTCACTCCACAATATTCACACATTTGAATGAAACTTGTAAAACGAACTCTGCATGCTTGTAATCTACTTTTAAGCTTATACTTTGATTCTAAGCTTATTTTTGAATTCTAATGACATGGAGACGATTATATGTGTTAGGATTGTCATAAAACTAAATCAAATGTCATTTCTAACCACACTCACTCCACAACATTCAGATATTTGAATCAAACTTGTAAAACGAACTTTGCATGTTTGTAATCTACTTTTAAGTTTATTCTTTGATTCTAAGGTTATTTTTGAATTCTAATGACATGGAGGCAATTATATGTGTTAGGGTTGTCATAAAAGTAAAGCAAATGTCATTTCTAACCACACTCACTCCACAACATTCACACATTTGAATCAAACTTGTAAAACGAACTGTGCATGCTTGTAATCTACTTTTAAGCTTCTACTTTGATTCTAAGCTTATTTTTGAATTCTAATGACATGGAGACGATTATATGTGGTAGGGTTGTCATAAAAGTAAAGCAAATGTCATTTATAACGACACTCACTCCACAACATTCACACATTTGAATCAAACTTGTAAAACGAACTGTGCATGCTTGTAATAATTTTTTAAGCTTATTCTTTGATTCTAAGCTTATTTTTGAATTCTAATGACATGGAGACGATTATATGTGTTAGAGTTGTTATAAAAGTAAACCAAATGTCATTTCTAACCACACTCACTCCACAACATTCACACATTTGAATCAAACTTGTAAAACGAACTGTGCATGCTTATAATCTACGTAAAGCAAATGTCATTTCTAACCACACTCACTCCACAACATTCACACATTTGAATCAAACTTTTAAAACGAACTGTGCATGCTTGTAATCTACTTTTAAGCTTATTCTTTGATTCTAATCTTATTTTTGAATTCTAATGACATGGAGACGATTATATGTGTTAGGGTTGTCATAAAAGTAAACCAAATGTCATTTCTAACCACACTCACTCCACAACATTCACATATTTAAATCAAACTTGTAAAACGAACTGTCCATGCTTGTAATCTACTTTTAAGCTTATTCTTTGATTCTAAGCTTATTTTTGAGTTCTAATGACATGGAGACGATTATATGTGTTAGGGTTGTTATAAAAGTAAACCAAATGTCATTTCTAACCACACTCACTCCACAACATTCACATATTTGAATCAAACTTGTAAAACGAACTGTGCATGCTTGTAATCTACTTTTAAGCTTATTCTTTGATTCTAAGCTTATTTTTGAATTCTAATGACATGGAGACGATTATATGTGTTAGGGTTGTTATAAAAGTAAACCAAATGTCATTTCTAACCACACTCACTCCACAACATTCACACATTTGAATTAAACTTGTAAAACGAACTGTGCATGCTTGTAATAATTTTTTAAGCTTATTCTTTGATTCTAAGCTTATTTTTGAATTCTAATGACATGGAGACGATTATATGTGTTAGAGTTGTTATAAAAGTAAACCAAATGTCATTTCTAACCACACTCACTCCACAACATTCACACATTTGAATCAAACTTGTAAAACGAACTGTGCATGCTTATAATCTACGTAAAGCAAATGTCATTTCTAACCACACTCACTCCACAACATTCACACATTTGAATCAAACTTTTAAAACGAACTGTGCATGCTTGTAATCTACTTTTAAGCTTATTCTTTGATTCTAAGCTTATTTTTGAATTCTAATGACATGGAGACGATTATATGTGTTAGGGTTGTCATAAAAGTAAACCAAATGTCATTTCTAACCACACTCACTCCACAACATTCACATATTTGAATCAAACTTGTAAAACGAACTGTGCATGCTTGTAATCTACTTTTAAGCTTATTCTTTGATTCTAAGCTTATTTTTGAGTTCTAATGACATGGAGACGATTATATGTGTTAGGGTTGTTATAAAAGTAAACCAAATGTCATTTCTAACCACACTCACTCCACAACATTCACATATTTGAATCAAACTTGTAAAACGAACTGTGCATGCTTGTAATCTACTTTTAAGCTTATTCTTTGATTCTAAGCTTATTTTTGAATTCTAATGACATGGAGACGATTATATGTGTTAGGGTTGTTATAAAAGTAAACCAAATGTCATTTCTAACCACACTCACTCCACAACATTCACACATTTGAATTAAACTTGTAAAACGAACTGTGCATGCTTGTAATAATTTTTTAAGCTTATTCTTTGATTCTAAGCTTATTTTTGAATTCTAATGACATGGAGACGATTATATGTGTTAGAGTTGTTATAAAAGTAAACCAAATGTCATTTCTAACCACACTCACTCCACAACATTCACACATTTGAATCAAACTTGTAAAACGAACTGTGCATGCTTATAATCTACGTAAAGCAAATGTCATTTCTAACCACACTCACTCCACAACATTCACACATTTGAATCAAACTTTTAAAACGAACTGTGCATGCTTGTAATCTACTTTTAAGCTTATTCTTTGATTCTAAGCTTATTTTTGAATTCTAATGACATGGAGACGATTATATGTGTTAGGGTTGTCATAAAAGTAAACCAAATGTCATTTCTAACCACACTCACTCCACAACATTCACATATTTGAATCAAACTTGTAAAACGAACTCTGCATGCTTGTAATCTACTTTTAAGCTTATTCTTTGATTCTAAGCTTATTTTTGAATTCTAATGACATGGAGACGATTATATGTGTTAGGGTTGTTATAAAAGTAAACCAAATGTCATTTCTAACCACACTCACTCCACAACATTCACACATTTGAATCAAACTTGTAAAACGAACTGTGCATGCTTGTAATAATTTTTTCAGCTTATTCTTTGATTCTAAGCTTATTTTTGAATTCTAATGACATGGAGACGATTATATGTGTTAGAGTTGTTATAAAAGTAAACCAAATGTCATTTCTAACCACACTCACTCCACAACATTCACACATTTGAATCAAACTTGTAAAACGAACTGTGCATGCTTGTAATCTACGTAAAGCAAATGTCATTTCTAACCACACTCACTCCACAACATTCACACATTTGAATCAAACTTTTAAAACGAACTGTGCATGCTTGTAATCTACCTTAAGCTTATTCTTTGATTCTAAGCTTATTTTTGAATTCTAATGACATGGAGACGATTATATGTGTTAGGGTTGTCATAAAAGTAAACCAAATGTCATTTCTAACCACACTCACTCCACAACATTCACATATTTGAATCAAACTTGTAAAACGAACTGTGCATGCTTGTAATCTACTTTTAAGCTTATTCTTTGATTCTAAGCTTATTTTTGAGTTCTAATGACATGGAGACGATTATATGTGTTAGGGTTGTTATAAAAGTAAACCAAATGTCATTTCTAACCACACTCACTCCACAACATTCACATATTTGAAACAAACTTGTAAAACGAACTGTGCATGTTTGTAATCTACTTTTAAGCTTATTCTTTGATTCTAAGCTTATTTTTGAATTCTAATGACATGGAGACGATTATATGTGTTAGGGTTGTTATAAAAGTAAACCAAATGTCATTTCTAACCACACTCACTCCACAACATTCACACATTTGAATCAAACTTGTAAAACGAACTGTGCATGCTTGTAATAATTTTTTAAGCTTATTCTTTGATTCTAAGCTTATTTTTGAATTCTAATGACATGGAGACGATTATATGTGTTAGAGTTGTTATAAAAGTAAACCAAATGTCATTTCTAACCACACTCACTCCACAACATTCACACATTTGAATCAAACTTGTAAAACGAACTGTGCATGCTTGTAATCTACGTAAAGCAAATGTCATTTCTAACCACACTCACTCCACAACATTCACACATTTGAATCAAACTTTTAAAACGAACTGTGCATGCTTGTAATCTACTTTTAAGCTTATTCTTTGATTCTAAGCTTATTTTTGAATTCTAATGACATGGAGACGATTATATGTGTTAGGGTTGTCATAAAAGTAAACCAAATGTCATTTCTAACCACACTCACTCCACAACATTCACATATTTGAATCAAACTTGTAAAACGAACTGTGCATGCTTGTAATCTACTTTTAAGCTTATTCTTTGATTCTAAGCTTATTTTTGAGTTCTAATGACATGGAGACGATTATATGTGTTAGGGTTGTTATAAAAGTAAACCAAATGTCATTTCTAACCACACTCACTCCACAACATTCACACATTTGAATCAAACTTGTAAAACGAACTGTGCATGCTTGTAATAATTTTTTAAGCTTATTCTTTGATTCTAAGCTTATTTTTGAATTCTAATGACATGGAGACGATTATATGTGTTAGAGTTGTTATAAAAGTAAACCAAATGTCATTTCTAACCACACTGACTCCACAACATTCACACATTTGAATCAAACTTGTAAAACGAACTGTGCATGCTTGTAATCTACGTAAAGCAAATGTCATTTCTAACCACACTCACTCCACAACATTCACACATTTGAATCAAACTTTTAAAACGAACTGTGCATGCTTGTAATCTACTTTTAAGCTTATTCTTTGATTCTAAGCTTATTTTTGAATTCTAATGACATGGAGACGATTATATGTGTTAGGGTTGTCATAAAAGTAAACCAAATGTCATTTCTAACCACACTCACTCCACAACATTCACATATTTGAATCAAACTTGTAAAACGAACTGTGCATGCTTGTAATCTACTTTTAAGCTTATTCTTTGATTCTAAGCTTATTTTTGAGTTCAAAATGACATGGAGACGATTATATGTGTTAGGGTTGTTATAAAAGTAAACCAAATGTCATTTCTAACCACACTCACTCCACAACATTCACACATTTGAATCAAACTTGTAAAACGAACTGTGCATGCTTGTAATCTACTTTTCAGCTTATTCTTTGATTCTAAGCTTATTTTTAAATTCTAATGACATGGAGACGATTATAAGTGTTAGGGTTGTTATAAAAGTAAACCAAATGTCATTTCTAACCACACTCACTCCACAACATTCACACATTTGAATCAAACTTGTAAAACGAACTGTGCATGCTTGTAATCTACTTTTAAGCTTATTCTTTGATTCTAAGCTTATTTTTAAATTCTAATGACATGGAGACGATTATATGTGTTAGGGTTGTCATAAAAGTAAAGCAAATGTCATTTCTAACCACACTCACTCCACAACATTCACACATTTCAATCAAACTTTTAAAACGAACTCTGCATGCTTGTAATCTACTTTTAAGCTTATTCTTTGATTCTAAGCTTATTTTTGAATTCTAGTGACATGGAGACGATTCTATGTGTTAGGGTTGTCATAAAAGTAAACCAAATGTCATTTCTAACCACACTCACTCCACAACATTCACACATTTGAATCAAACTTGTAAAACGAACTGTCCATGCTTGTAATCTACTTTTAAGCTTATTCTTTGATTCTAAGCTTATTTTTGAATTCTAATGACATAGAGACGATTATATGTGGTAGGGTTGTCATAAAAGTAAACCAAATGTCATTTCTAACCACACTCACTCCACAACATTCGCACATTTGAATCAAACTTGTAAAACGAGCTGTGCATGCTTGTAATCTACTTTTAAGCTTATTCTTTGATTCTAAGCTTATTTTTGAATTCTAATGACATGGAGACGATTATATATGTTAGAGTTGTTATAAAAGTAAACCAAATGTCATTTCTAACCACACTCACTCCACAATATTCACACATTTGAATCAAACTTGTAAAACGAACTCTGCATGCTTGTAATCTACTTTTAAGCTTATACTTTGATTCTAAGCTTATTTTGAATTCTAATGACGTGGAGACGATTATATGTGTTAGGATTGTCATAAAACTAAAGCAAATGTCATTTCTAACCACACTCACTCCACAACATTCACACATTTGAATCAAACTTGTAAAACGAACTGTCCATGCTTGTAATCTACTTTTAAGCTTATTCTTTGATTCTAAGCTTATTTTTGAATTCTAATGACATAGAGACGATTATATGTGGTAGGGTTGTCATAAAAGTAAAGCAAATGTCATTTATAACGACACTCACTCCACAACATTCACACATTTGAATCAAACTTGTAAAACGAACTGTGCATGCTTGTAATAATTTTTTAAGCTTATTCTTTGATTCTAAGCTTATTTTTAAATTCTAATGACATGGAGACGATTCTATGTGTTAGGATTGTCATAAAACTAAATCAAATGTCATTTCTAACCACACTCACTCCACAACATTCAGATATTTGAATCAAACTTGTAAAACGAACTTTGCATGTTTGTAATCTACTTTTAAGTTTATTCTTTGATTCTAAGGTTATTTTTGAATTCTAATGACATGGAGGCAATTATATGTGTTAGGGTTGTCATAAAAGTAAAGCAAATGTCATTTCTAACCACACTCACTCCACAACATTCACACATTTGAATCAAACTTGTAAAACGAACTGTGCATGCTTGTAATCTACTTTTAAGCTTATACTTTGATTCTAAGCTTATTTTTGAATTCTAATGACATGGAGACGATTATATGTGTTAGGGTTGTCATAAAACTAAAGCAAATGTCATTTCTAACCACACTCACTCCACAACATTCACACATTTGAATCAAACTTGTAAAACGAACTGTCCATGCTTGTAATCTACTTTTAAGCTTATTCTTTGATTCTAAGCTTATTTTTGAATTCTAATGACATAGAGACGATTATATGTGGTAGGGTTGTCATAAAAGTAAAGCAAATGTCATTTATAACGACACTCACTCCACAACATTCACACATTTGAATCAAACTTGTAAAACGAACTGTGCATGCTTGTAATAATTTTTTAAGCTTATTCTTTGATTCTAAGCTTATTTTTGAATTCGAATGACATGGAGACGATTATATGTGTTAGAGTTGTTATAAAAGTAAACCAAATGTCATTTCTAACCACACTCACTCCACAACATTCACACATTTGAATCAAACTTGTAAAACGAACTGTGCATGCTTGTAATCTACGTAAAGCAAATGTCATTTCTAACCACACTCACTCCACAACATTCACACATTTGAATCAAACTTTTAAAACGAACTGTGCATGCTTGTAATCTACTTTTAAGCTTATTCTTTGATTCTAAGCTTATTTTTGAATTCTAATGACATGGAGACGATTATATGTGTTAGGGTTGTCATAAAAGTAAACCAAATGTCATTTCTAACCACACTCACTCCACAACATTCACATATTTGAATCAAACTTGTAAAACGAACTGTGCATGCTTGTACTCTACTTTTAAGCTTATTCTTTGATTCTAAGCTTATTTTTGAATTCTAATGACATGGAGACGATTATATGTGTTAGGGTTGTTATAAAAGTAAACCAAATGTCATTTCTAACCACACTCACTCCACAACATTCACACATTTGAATCAACCTTGTAAAACGAACTGTGCATGCTTGTAATCTACTTTTCAGCTTATTCTTTGATTCTAAGCTTATTTTTAAATTCTAATGACATGGAGACGATTATAAGTGTTAAGGTTGTCATAAAAGTAAACCAAATGTCATTTCTAACCACACTCACTCCACAACATTCACACATTTGAATCAAACTTGTAAAACGAACTGTGCATGCTTGTAATCTACTTTTAAGCTTATTCTTTGATTCTAAGCTTATTGTTAAATTCTAATGACATGGAGACGATTATATGTGTTAGGGTTGTCATAAAAGTAAAGCAAATGTCATTTCTAACCACACTCACTCCACAACATTCACACATTTCAATCAAACTTTTAAAACGAACTGTGCATGCTTGTAATCTACTTTTAAGCTTATTCTTTGATTCTAAGCTTATTTTTGAATTCTAGTGACATGGAGACGATTCTATGTGTTAGGGTTGTCATAAAAGTAAACCAAATGTCATTTCTAACCACACTCACTCCACAACATTCACACATTTGAATCAAACTTGTAAAACGAACTGTGCATGCTTGTAATCTACTTTTAAGCTTATACTTTGATTCTAAGCTTATTTTTGAATTCTAATGACATGGAGACGATTATATGTGTTAGGGTTGTCATAAAACTAAAGCAAATGTCATTTCTAACCACACTCACTCCACAACATTCACACATTTGAATCAAACTTGTAAAACGAACTGTCCATGCTTGTAATCTACTTTTAAGCTTATTCTTTGATTCTAAGCTTATTTTTGAATTCTAATGACATAGAGACGATTATATGTGGTAGGGTTGTCATAAAAGTAAAGCAAATGTCATTTCTAACCACACTCACTCCACAACATTCACACATTTGAATCAAACTTGTAAAACGAACTGTGCATGCTTGTAATCTACGTAAAGCAAATGTCATTTCTAACCACACTCACTCCACAACATTCACACATTTGAATCAAACTTTTAAAACGAACTGTGCATGCTTGTAATCTACTTTTAAGCTTATTCTTTGATTCTAAGCTTATTTTTGAATTCTAATGACATGGAGACGATTATATGTGTTAGGGTTGTCATAAAAGTAAACCAAATGTCATTTCTAACCACACTCACTCCACAATATTCACACATTTGAATCAAACTTGTAAAACGAACTGTGCATGCTTGTAATCTACTTTTAAGCTTATTCTTTGATTCTAAGCTTATTTTTTAATTCTAATGACATGGAGACGATTATATGTGTTAGGGTTGTTATAAAAGTAAACCAAATGTCATTTCTAACCACACTCACTCCACAACATTCACACATTTGAATCAAACTTGTAAAACGAACTGTGCATGCTTGTAATCTACTTTTAAGCTTATTCTTTGATTCTAAGCTTATTTTTAAATTCTAATGACATGGAGACGATTATATGTGTTAGGGTTGTCATAAAAGTAAACCAAATGTCATTTCTAACCACACTCACTCCACAACATTCACACATTTGAATCAAACTTGGAAAACGAACTGTGCATGCTTGTAATATACTTTTAAGCTTATTCTTTGATTCTAAGCTTATTTTTGAATTCTAATGACATGGAGACGATTATATGTGTTAGGGTTGTCATAAAAGTAAAGCAAATGTCATTTCTAACCACACTCACTCCACAACATTCACACATTTGAATCAAACTTGTAAAACGAACTATGCATGCTTGTAATCTACTTTTAAGCTTATTCTTTGATTCTAAGCTTATTTTTGAATTCTAGTGACATGGAGACGATTCTATGTGTTAGGGTTGTCATAAAAGTAAACCAAATGTCATTTCTAACCACACTCACTCCACAACATTCACACATTTGAATCAAACTTGTAAAACGAACTGTGCATGCTTGTAATTTACTTTTAAGCTTATACTTTGATTCTAAGCTTATTTTTGAATTCTAATGACATGGAGACGATTATATGTGTTAGGGTTGTCATAAAACTAAAGCAAATGTCATTTCTAACCACACTCACTCCACAACATTCACACATTTGAATCAAACTTGTAAAACGAACTGTGCATGCTTGTAATCTACGTAAAGCAAATGTCATTTCTAACCACACTCACTCCACAACATTCACACATTTGAATCAAACTTTTAAAACGAACTGTGCATGCTTGTAATCTACTTTTAAGCTTATTCTTTGATTCTAAGCTTATTTTTGAATTCTAATGACATGGAGACGATTATATGTGTTAGGGTTGTCATAAAAGTAAACCAAATGTCATTTCTAACCACACTCACTCCACAACATTCACACATTTGAATCAAACTTGTAAAACGAACTGTGCATGCTTGTAATCTACTTTTAAGCTTATTCTTTGATTCTAAGCTTATTTTTTAATTCTAATGACATGGAGACGATTATATGTGTTAGGGTTGTTATAAAAGTAAACCAAATGTCATTTCTAACCACACTCACTCCACAACATTCACACATTTGAATCAAACTTGTAAAACGAACTGTGCATGCTTGTAATCTACTTTTAAGCTTATTCTTTGATTCTAAGCTTATTTTTAAATTCTAATGACATGGAGACGATTATATGTGTTAGGGTTGTCATAAAAGTAAACCAAATGTCATTTCTAACCACACTCACTCCACAACATTCACACATTTGAATCAAACTTGGAAAACGAACTGTGCATGCTTGTAATATACTTTTAAGCTTATTCTTTGATTCTAAGCTTATTTTTGAATTCTAATGACATGGAGACGATTATATGTGTTAGGGTTGTCATAAAAGTAAAGCAAATGTCATTTCTAACCACACTCACTCTACAACATTCACACATTTGAATCAAACTTGTAAAACGAACTGTGCATGCTTGTAATCTACTTTTAAGCTTATTCTTTGATTCTAAGCTTATTTTTGAATTCTAGTGACATGGAGACGATTCTATGTGTTAGGGTTGTCATAAAAGTAAACCAAATGTCATTTCTAACCACACTCACTCCACAACATTCACACATTTGAATCAAACTTGTAAAACGAACTGTGCATGCTTGTAATTTACTTTTAAGCTTATACTTTGATTCTAAGCTTATTTTTGAATTCTAATGACATGGAGACGATTATATGTGTTAGGGTTGTCATATAACTAAAGCAAATGTCATTTCTAACCACACTCACTCCACAACATTCACACATTTGAATCAAACTTGTAAAACGAACTGTCCATGCTTGTAATCTACTTTTAAGCTTATTCTTTGATTCTAAGCTTATTTTTGAATTCTAATGACATAGAGACGATTATATGTGGTAGGGTTGTCATAAAAGTAAAGCAAATGTCATTTCTAACCACACCCACTCCACAACATTCACACATTTGAATCAAACTTGTAAAACGAACTGTGCATGCTTGTAATCAACTTTTAAGCTTATTCTTTGATTCTAAGCTTATTTTTGAATTCTAATGACATGGAGACGATTATATGTGTTAGAGTTGTTATAAAAGTAAACCAAATGTCATTTCTAACCACACTCACTCCACAACATTCACACATTTGAATCAAACTTGTAAAACGAACTGTGCATGCTTGTAATCTACGTAAAACAAATGTCATTTCTAACCACACTCACTCCACAACATTCACACATTTGAATCAAACTTTTAAAACGAACTGTGCATGCTTGTAATCTACTTTTAAGCTTATTCTTTGATTCTAAGCTTATTTTTGAATTCTAATGACATGGAGACGATTATATGTGTTAGAGTTGTTATAAAAGTAAACCAAATGTCATTTCTAACCACACTCACTCCACAACATTCACACATTTGAATCAAACTTGTAAAACGAACTGTGCATGCTTGTAATCTACGTAAAACAAATGTCATTTCTAACCACACTCACTCCACAACATTCACACATTTGAATCAAACTTTTAAAACGAACTGTGCATGCTTGTAATCTACTTTTAAGCTTATTCTTTGATTCTAAGCTTATTTTTGAATTCTAATGACATGGAGACGATTATATGTGTTAGGGTTGTCATAAAAGTAAACCAAATGTCATTTCTAACCACACTCACTCCACAACATTCACACATTTGAATCAAACTTGTAAAACGAACTGTGCATGCTTGTAATCTACTTTTAAGCTTATTCTTTGATTCTAAGCTTATTTTTTAATTCTAATGACATGGAGACGATTATATGTGTTAGGGTTGTTATAAAAGTAAACCAAATGTCATTTCTAACCACACTCACTCCACAACATTCACACATTTGAATCAAACTTGTAAAACGAACAGTGCATGCTTGTAATCTACTTTTAAGCTTATTCTTTGATTCTAAGCTTATTTTTAAATTCTAATGACATGGAGACGATTATATGTGTTAGGGTTGTCATAAAAGTAAACCAAATGTCATTTCTAACCACACTCACTCCACAACATTCACACATTTGAATCAAACTTGGAAAACGAACTGTGCATGCTTGTAATATACTTTTAAGCTTATTCTTTGATTCTAAGCTTATTTTTGAATTCTAATGACATGGAGACGATTATATGTGTTAGGGTTGTCATAAAAGTAAAGCAAATGTCATTTCTAACCACACTCACTCCACAACATTCACACATTTGAATCAAACTTGTAAAACGAACTGTGCATGCTTGTAATCTACTTTTAAGCTTATTCTTTGATTCTAAGCTTATTTTTGAATTCTAATGACATGGAGACGATTATATGTGTTAGGGTTGTCATAAAAGTAAACCAAATGTCATTTCTAACCACACTCACTCCACAACATTCACACATTTGAATCAAACTTGTAAAACGAACTATGCATGCTTGTAATCTACTTTTAAGCTTATTCTTTGATTCTAAGCTTATTTTTGAATTCTAATGACATAGAGACGATTATATGTGGTAGGGTTGTCATAAAAGTAAAGCAAATGTCATTTCTAACCACATTCACTCCACAACATTCACACATTTGAATCAAACTTGTAAAACGAACTGTGCATGCTTGTAATCAACTTTTAAGCTTATTCTTTGATTCTAAGCTTATTTTTGAATTCTAATGACATGGAGACGATTATATGTGTTAGAGTTGTCATAAAAGTAAACCAAATGTCATTTCTAACCACACTCACTCCACAACATTCACTCCACAACATTCACACATTTGAATCAAACTTGTAAAACGAACTGTGCATGCTTGTAATCTACTTTTAAGCTTATTCTTTGATTCTAAGCTTATTTTTGAATTCTATTGACATAGAGACGATTATATGTGGTAGGGTTGTCATAAAAGTAAAGGAAATGTCATTTCTAACCACACTCACTCCACAACATTCACACATTTGAATCAAACTTGTAAAACCAACTGTGCATGCTTGTAATCAACTTTTAAGCTTATTCTTTGATTCTAAGCTTAGTTTGGAATTCTAATGACATGGAGACGATTATATGTGTTAGAGTTGTTATAAAAGTAAACCAAATGTCATTTCTAACCACACTCACTCCACAACATTCACACATTTAAATCAAACTTGTAAAACGAACTGTGCATGCTTGTAATCTACATAAAGCAAATGTCATTTCTAACCACACTCACTCCACAACATTCACACATTTGAATCAAACTTTTAAAACGAACTGTGCATGCTTGTAATCTACTTTTAAGCTTATTCTTTGATTCTAAGCTTATTTTTGAATTCTAATGACATGGAGACGATTATATGTGTTAGGGTTGTCATAAAAGTAAACCAAATGTCATTTCTAACCACACTCACTCCACAACATTCACACATTTGAATCAAACTTGGAAAACGAACTGTGCATGCTTGTAATATACTTTTAAGCTTATTCTTTGATTCTAAGCTTATTTTTGAATTCTAATGACATGGAGACGATTATATGTGTTAGGGTTGTCATAAAAGTAAACCAAATTAATGTCATTTCTAACCACACTCACTCCACAACATTCACACATTTGAATCAAACTTGTAAAACGAACTGTGCATGCTTGTAATCTACTTTTAAGCTTATTCTTTGATTCTAAGCTTATTTTTGAATTCTAATGACATGGAGACGATTATATGTGTTAGGGTTGTCATAAAAGTAAACCAAATGTCATTTCTAACCACACTCACTCCACAACATTCACACATTTGAATCAAACTTGTAAAACGAACTATGCATGCTTGTAATCTACTTTTAAGCTTATTCTTTGATTCTAAGCTTATTTTTGAATTCTAATGACATAGAGACGATTATATGTGGTAGGGTTGTCATAAAAGTAAAGCAAATGTCATTTCTAACCACATTCACTCCACAACATTCACACATTTGAATCAAACTTGTAAAACGAACTGTGCATGCTTGTAATCAACTTTTAAGCTTATTCTTTGATTCTAAGCTTATTTTTGAATTCTAATGACATGGAGACGATTATATGTGTTAGAGTTGTCATAAAAGTAAACCAAATGTCATTTCTAACCACACTCACTCCACAACATTCACTCCACAACATTCACACATTTGAATCAAACTTGTAAAACGAACTGTGCATGCTTGTAATCTACTTTTAAGCTTATTCTTTGATTCTAAGCTTATTTTTGAATTCTATTGACATAGAGACGATTATATGTGGTAGGGTTGTCATAAAAGTAAAGGAAATGTCATTTCTAACCACACTCACTCCACAACATTCACACATTTGAATCAAACTTGTAAAACCAACTGTGCATGCTTGTAATCAACTTTTAAGCTTATTCTTTGATTCTAAGCTTAGTTTGGAATTCTAATGACATGGAGACGATTATATGTGTTAGAGTTGTTATAAAAGTAAACCAAATGTCATTTCTAACCACACTCACTCCACAACATTCACACATTTAAATCAAACTTGTAAAACGAACTGTGCATGCTTGTAATCTACATAAAGCAAATGTCATTTCTAACCACACTCACTCCACAACATTCACACATTTGAATCAAACTTTTAAAACGAACTGTGCATGCTTGTAATCTACTTTTAAGCTTATTCTTTGATTCTAAGCTTATTTTTGAATTCTAATGACATGGAGACGATTATATGTGTTAGGGTTGTCATAAAAGTAAACCAAATGTCATTTCTAACCACACTCACTCCACAACATTCACACATTTGAATCAAACTTGGAAAACGAACTGTGCATGCTTGTAATATACTTTTAAGCTTATTCTTTGATTCTAAGCTTATTTTTGAATTCTAATGACATGGAGACGATTATATGTGTTAGGGTTGTCATAAAAGTAAACCAAATTAATGTCATTTCTAACCACACTCACTCCACAACATTCACACATTTGAATCAAACTTGTAAAACGAACTGTGCATGCTTGTAATCTACTTTTAAGCTTATTCTTTGATTCTAAGCTTATTTTTGAATTCTAATGACATGGAGACGATTATATGTGTTAGGGTTGTCATAAAAGTAAACCAAATGTCATTTCTAACCACACTCACTCCACAACATTCACACATTTGAATCAAACTTGTAAAACGAACTATGCATGCTTGTAATCTACTTTTAAGCTTATTCTTTGATTCTAAGCTTATTTTTGAATTCTAATGACATAGAGACGATTATATGTGGTAGGGTTGTCATAAAAGTAAAGCAAATGTCATTTCTAACCACATTCACTCCACAACATTCACACATTTGAATCAAACTTGTAAAACGAACTGTGCATGCTTGTAATCAACTTTTAAGCTTATTCTTTGATTCTAAGCTTATTTTTGAATTCTAATGACATGGAGACGATTATATGTGTTAGAGTTGTCATAAAAGTAAACCAAATGTCATTTCTAACCACACTCACTCCACAACATTCACTCCACAACATTCACACATTTGAATCAAACTTGTAAAACGAACTGTGCATGCTTGTAATCTACTTTTAAGCTTATTCTTTGATTCTAAGCTTATTTTTGAATTCTATTGACATAGAGACGATTATATGTGGTAGGGTTGTCATAAAAGTAAAGGAAATGTCATTTCTAACCACACTCACTCCACAACATTCACACATTTGAATCAAACTTGTAAAACCAACTGTGCATGCTTGTAATCAACTTTTAAGCTTATTCTTTGATTCTAAGCTTAGTTTGGAATTCTAATGACATGGAGACGATTATATGTGTTAGAGTTGTTATAAAAGTAAACCAAATGTCATTTCTAACCACACTCACTCCACAACATTCACACATTTAAATCAAACTTGTAAAACGAACTGTGCATGCTTGTAATCTACATAAAGCAAATGTCATTTCTAACCACACTCACTCCACAACATTCACACATTTGAATCAAACTTTTAAAACGAACTGTGCATGCTTGTAATCTACTTTTAAGCTTATTCTTTGATTCTAAGCTTATTTTTGAATTCTAATGACATGGAGACGATTATATGTGTTAGGGTTGTCATAAAAGTAAACCAAATGTCATTTCTAACCACACTCACTCCACAACATTCACACATTTGAATCAAACTTGTAAAACGAACTGTGCATGCTTGTAATCTACTTTTAAGCTTATTCTTTAATTCTAAGCTTATTTTTGAATTCTAATGACATGGAGACAATTATATGTGTTAGGGTTGTCATAAAAGTAAACCAAATGTCATTTCTAACCACACTCACTCCATAACATTCACACATTTGAATCAAACTTGTAAAACGAGCTGTGCATGCTTGTAATCTAGTTTTAAGCTTATTCTTTGATTCTAAGCTTATTTTTGAATTCTAATGACATGGAGACGATTATATATGTTAGGGTTGTCATAAAAGTAAAGCAAATGTCATTTCTAACCACACTCACTCCACAACATTCACACATTTGAATCAAACTTGTAAAACGAACTGTGTATGCTTGTAATCTACTTTTAAGCTTATTCTTTGAATCTAAGCTTATTTTTGAATTCTAATGACATGGAGACGATTATATGTGTTAGGGTTGTCATAAAAGTAAACCAAATTAATGCCATTTCTAACCACACTCACTCCACAACATTCACACATTTGAATCAAACTTGTAAAACGAACTGTGCATGCTTGTAATCTACTTTTAAGCTTATTCTTTGATTCTAAGCTTATTTTTGAATTCTAATGACATGGAGACAATTATATGTGTTAGAGTTGTTATAAAAGTAAACCAAATGTCATTTCTAACCACACTTACTCCACAACATTCACACATTTGAATCAAACTTGTAAAACGAACTGTGCATGCTTGTAATCTACTTTTAAGCTTATACTTTGATTCTAAGCTTATTTTTGAATTCAAATGACATGGAGACGATTATATGTGTTAGGGTTGTCATAAAACTAAAGCAAATGTCATTTCTAACCACACTCACTCCACAACATTCACACATTTGAATCAAACTTGTAAAACGAACTGTCCATGCTTGTAATCTACTTTTAAGCTTATTCTTTGATTCTAAGCTTATTTTTGAATTCTAATGACATAGAGACGATTATATGTGGTAGGGTTGTCATAAAAGTAAAGCAAATGTCATTTCTAACCACACTCACTCCACAACATTCACACATTTGAATCAAACTTGTAAAACGAACTGTGCATGCTTGTAATCAACTTTTAAGCTTATTCTTTGATTCTAAGCTTATTTTTGAATTCTAATGACATGGAGACGATTATATGTGTTAGAGTTGTTATAAAAGTAAACCAAATGTCATTTCTAACCACACTCACTCCACAACATTCACACATTTGAATCAAACTTGTAAAACGAACTGTGCATGCTTGTAATCTACGTAAAGCAAATGTCATTTCTAACCACACTCACTCCACAACATTCACACATTTGAATCAAACTTTTAAAACGAACTGTGCATGCTTGTAATCTACTTTTAAGCTTATTCTTTGATTCTAAGCTTATTTTTGAATTCTAATGACATGGAGACAATTATATGTGTTAGGGTTGTCATAAAAGTAAACCAAATGTCATTTCTAACCACACTCACTCCATAACATTCACACATTTGAATCAAACTTGTAAAACGAGCTGTGCATGCTTGTAATCTAGTTTTAAGCTTATTCTTTGATTCTAAGCTTATTTTTGAATTCTAATGACATGGAGACGATTATATGTGTTAGGGTTGTCATAAAAGTAAAGCAAATGTCATTTCTAACCACACTCACTCCACAACATTCACACATTTGAATCAAACTTGTAAAACGAACTGGGCATGCTTGTAATCTACTTTTAAGCTTATTCTTTGAATCTAAGCTTATTTTTGAATTCTAATGACATGGAGACGATTATATGTGTTAGGGTTGTCATAAAAGTAAACCAAATTAATGTCATTTCTAACCACACTCACTCCACAACATTCACACATTTGAATCAAACTTGTAAAACGAACTGTGCATGCTTGTAATCTACTTTTAAGCTTATTCTTTGATTCTAAGCTTATTTTTGAATTCTAATGACATGGAGACAATTATATGTGTTAGAGTTGTTATAAAAGTAAACCAAATGTCATTTCTAACCACACTTACTCCACAACATTCACACATTTGAATCAAACTTGTAAAACGAACTGTGCATGCTTGTAATCTACTTTTAAGCTTATACTTTGATTCTAAGCTTATTTTTGAATTCTAATGACATGGAGACGATTATATGTGTTAGGGTTGTCATAAAACTAAAGCAAATGTCATTTCTAACCACACTCACTCCACAACATTCACACATTTGAATCAAACTTGTAAAACGAACTGTCCATGCTTGTAATCTACTTTTAAGCTTATACTTTGATTCTAAGCTTATTTTTAAATTCTAATGACATGGAGACAATTATATGTGTTAGGGTTGTCATAAAAGTAAACCAAATGTCATTTCTAACCACACTCACTCCATAACATTCACACATTTGAATCAAACTTGTAAAACGAGCTGTGCATGCTTGTAATCTAGTTTTAAGCTTATTCTTTGATTCTAAGCTTATTTTTGAATTCTAATGACATGGAGACGATTATATGTGTTAGGGTTGTCATAAAAGTAAAGCAAATGTCATTTCTAACCACACTCACTCCACAACATTCACACATTTGAATCAAACTTGTAAAACGAACTGTGCATGCTTGTAATCTACTTTTAAGCTTATTCTTTGAATCTAAGCTTATTTTTGAATTCTAATGACATGGAGACGATTATATGTGTTAGGGTTGTCATAAAAGTAAACCAAATTAATGTCATTTCTAACCACACTCACTCCACAACATTCACACATTTGAATCAAACTTGTAAAACGAACTGTGCATGCTTGTAATCTACTTTTAAGCTTATACTTTGATTCTAAGCTTATTTTTGAATTCAAATGACATGGAGACGATTATATGTGTTAGGGTTGTCATAAAACTAAAGCAAATGTCATTTCTAACCACACTCACTCCACAACATTCACACATTTGAATCAAACTTGTAAAACGAACTGTCCATGCTTGTAATCTACTTTTAAGCTTATTCTTTGATTCTAAGCTTATTTTTGAATTCTAATGACATAGAGACGATTATATGTGGTAGGGTTGTCATAAAAGTAAAGCAAATGTCATTTCTAACCACACTCACTCCACAACATTCACACATTTGAATCAAACTTGTAAAACGAACTGTGCATGCTTGTAATCAACTTTTAAGCTTATTCTTTGATTCTAAGCTTATTTTTGAATTCTAATGACATGGAGACGATTATATGTGTTAGAGTTGTTATAAAAGTAAACCAAATGTCATTTCTAACCACACTCACTCCACAACATTCACACATTTGAATCAAACTTGTAAAACGAACTGTGCATGCTTGTAATCTACGTAAAGCAAATGTCATTTCTAACCACACTCACTCCACAACATTCACACATTTGAATCAAACTTTTAAAACGAACTGTGCATGCTTGTAATCTACTTTTAAGCTTATTCTTTGATTCTAAGCTTATTTTTGAATTCTAATGACATGGAGACAATTATATGTGTTAGGGTTGTCATAAAAGTAAACCAAATGTCATTTCTAACCACACTCACTCCATAACATTCACACATTTGAATCAAACTTGTAAAACGAGCTGTGCATGCTTGTAATCTAGTTTTAAGCTTATTCTTTGATTCTAAGCTTATTTTTGAATTCTAATGACATGGAGACGATTATATGTGTTAGGGTTGTCATAAAAGTAAAGCAAATGTCATTTCTAACCACACTCACTCCACAACATTCACACATTTGAATCAAACTTGTAAAACGAACTGTGCATGCTTGTAATCTACTTTTAAGCTTATTCTTTGAATCTAAGCTTATTTTTGAATTCTAATGACATGGAGACGATTATATGTGTTAGGGTTGTCATAAAAGTAAACCAAATTAATGTCATTTCTAACCACACTCACTCCACAACATTCACACATTTGAATCAAACTTGTAAAACGAACTGTGCATGCTTGTAATCTACTTTTAAGCTTATTCTTTGATTCTAAGCTTATTTTTGAATTCTAATGACATGGAGACAATTATATGTGTTAGAGTTGTTATAAAAGTAAACCAAATGTCATTTCTAACCACACTTACTCCACAACATTCACACATTTGAATCAAACTTGTAAAACGAACTGTGCATGCTTGTAATCTACTTTTAAGCTTATACTTTGATTCTAAGCTTATTTTTGAATTCTAATGACATGGAGACGATTATATGTGTTAGGGTTGTCATAAAACTAAAGCAAATGTCATTTCTAACCACACTCACTCCACAACATTCACACATTTGAATCAAACTTGTAAAACGAACTGTCCATGCTTGTAATCTACTTTTAAGCTTATACTTTGATTCTAAGCTTATTTTTAAATTCTAATGACATGGAGACAATTATATGTGTTAGGGTTGTCATAAAAGTAAACCAAATGTCATTTCTAACCACACTCACTCCATAACATTCACACATTTGAATCAAACTTGTAAAACGAGCTGTGCATGCTTGTAATCTAGTTTTAAGCTTATTCTTTGATTCTAAGCTTATTTTTGAATTCTAATGACATGGAGACGATTATATGTGTTAGGGTTGTCATAAAAGTAAAGCAAATGTCATTTCTAACCACACTCACTCCACAACATTCACACATTTGAATCAAACTTGTAAAACGAACTGTGCATGCTTGTAATCTACTTTTAAGCTTATTCTTTGAATCTAAGCTTATTTTTGAATTCTAATGACATGGAGACGATTATATGTGTTAGGGTTGTCATAAAAGTAAACCAAATTAATGTCATTTCTAACCACACTCACTCCACAACATTCACACATTTGAATCAAACTTGTAAAACGAACTGTGCATGCTTGTAATCTACTTTTAAGCTTATTCTTTGATTCTAAGCTTATTTTTGAATTCTAATGACATGGAGACAATTATATGTGTTAGAGTTGTTATAAAAGTAAACCAAATGTCATTTCTAACCACACTTACTCCACAACATTCACACATTTGAATCAAACTTGTAAAACGAACTGTGCATGCTTGTAATCTACTTTTAAGCTTATACTTTGATTCTAAGCTTATTTTTGAATTCAAATGACATGGAGACGATTATATGTGTTAGGGTTGTCATAAAACTAAAGCAAATGTCATTTCTAACCACACTCACTCCACAACATTCACACATTTGAATCAAACTTGTAAAACGAACTGTCCATGCTTGTAATCTACTTTTAAGCTTATTCTTTGATTCTAAGCTTATTTTTGAATTCTAATGACATAGAGACGATTATATGTGGTAGGGTTGTCATAAAAGTAAAGCAAATGTCATTTCTAACCACACTCACTCCACAACATTCACACATTTGAATCAAACTTGTAAAACGAACTGTGCATGCTTGTAATCAACTTTTAAGCTTATTATTTGATTCTAAGCTTATTTTTGAATTCTAATGACATGGAGACGATTATATGTGTTAGAGTTATTATAAAAGTAAACCAAATGTCATTTCTAACCACACTCACTCCACAACATTCACACATTTGAATCAAACTTGTAAAACGAACTGTGCATGCTTGTAATCTACGTAAAGCAAATGTCATTTCTAACCACACTCACTCCACAACATTCACACATTTGAATCAAACTTTTAAAACGAACTGTGCATGCTTGTAATCTACTTTTAAGCTTATTCTTTGATTCTAAGCTTATTTTTGAATTCTAATGACATGGAGACAATTATATGTGTTAGGGTTGTCATAAAAGTAAACCAAATGTCATTTCTAACCACACTCACTCCATAACATTCACACATTTGAATCAAACTTGTAAAACGAGCTGTGCATGCTTGTAATCTAGTTTTAAGCTTATTCTTTGATTCTAAGCTTATTTTTGAATTCTAATGACATGGAGACGATTATATGTGTTAGGGTTGTCATAAAAGTAAAGCAAATGTCATTTCTAACCACACTCACTCCACAACATTCACACATTTGAATCAAACTTGTAAAACGAACTGTGCATGCTTGTAATCTACTTTTAAGCTTATTCTTTGAATCTAAGCTTATTTTTGAATTCTAATGACATGGAGACGATTATATGTGTTAGGGTTGTCATAAAAGTAAACCAAATTAATGTCATTTCTAACCACACTCACTCCACAACATTCACACATTTGAATCAAACTTTTAAAACGAACTGTGCATGCTTGTAATCTACTTTTAAGCTTATTCTTTGATTCTAAGCTTATTTTTGAATTCTAATGACATAGAGACGATTATATGTGGTAGGGTTGTCATAAAAGTAAAGCAAATGTCATTTCTAACCACACTCACTCCACAACATTCACACATTTGAATCAAACTTGTAAAACGAACTGTGCATGCTTGTAATCAACTTTTAAGCTTATTATTTGATTCTAAGCTTATTTTTGAATTCTAATGACATGGAGACGATTATATGTGTTAGAGTTGTTATAAAAGTAAACCAAATGTCATTTCTAACCACACTCACTCCACAACATTCACACATTTGAATCAAACTTGTAAAACGAACTGTGCATGCTTGTAATCTACGTAAAGCAAATGTCATTTCTAACCACACTCACTCCACAACATTCACACATTTGAATCAAACTTTTAAAACGAACTGTGCATGCTTGTAATCTACTTTTAAGCTTATTCTTTGATTCTAAGCTTATTTTTGAATTCTAATGACATGGAGACAATTATATGTGTTAGGGTTGTCATAAAAGTAAACCAAATGTCATTTCTAACCACACTCACTCCATAACATTCACACATTTGAATCAAACTTGTAAAACGAGCTGTGCATGCTTGTAATCTAGTTTTAAGCTTATTCTTTGATTCTAAGCTTATTTTTGAATTCTAATGACATGGAGACGATTATATGTGTTAGGGTTGTCATAAAAGTAAAGCAAATGTCATTTCTAACCACACTCACTCCACAACATTCACACATTTGAATCAAACTTGTAAAACGAACTGTGCATGCTTGTAATCTACTTTTAAGCTTATTCTTTGAATCTAAGCTTATTTTTGAATTCTAATGACATGGAGACGATTATATGTGTTAGGGTTGTCATAAAAGTAAACCAAATTAATGTCATTTCTAACCACACTCACTCCACAACATTCACACATTTGAATCAAACTTGTAAAACGAACTGTGCATGCTTGTAATCTACTTTTAAGCTTATTCTTTGATTCTAAGCTTATTTTTGAATTCTAATGACATGGAGACAATTATATGTGTTAGAGTTGTTATAAAAGTAAACCAAATGTCATTTCTAACCACACTTACTCCACAACATTCACACATTTGAATCAAACTTGTAAAACGAACTGTGCATGCTTGTAATCTACTTTTAAGCTTATACTTTGATTCTAAGCTTATTTTTGAATTCTAATGACATGGAGACGATTATATGTGTTAGGGTTGTCATAAAACTAAAGCAAATGTCATTTCTAACCACACTCACTCCACAACATTCACACATTTGAATCAAACTTGTAAAACGAACTGTCCATGCTTGTAATCTACTTTTAAGCTTATTCTTTGATTCTAAGCTTATTTTTGAATTCTAATGACATAGAGACGATTATATGTGGTAGGGTTGTCATAAAAGTAAAGCAAATGTCATTTCTAACCACACTCACTCCACAACATTCACACATTTGAATCAAACTTGTAAAACGAACTGTGCATGCTTGTAATCAACTTTTAAGCTTATTCTTTGATTCTAAGCTTATTTTTGAATTCTAATGACATGGAGACGATTATATGTGTTAGAGTTGTTATAAAAGTAAACCAAATGTCATTTCTAACCACACTCACTCCACAACATTCACACATTTGAATCAAACTTGTAAAACGAACTGTGCATGCTTGTAATCTACGTAAAGCAAATGTCATTTCTAACCACACTCACTCCACAACATTCACACATTTGAATCAAACTTTTAAAACGAACTGTGCATGCTTGTAATCTACTTTTAAGCTTATTCTTTGATTCTAAGCTTATTTTTGAATTCTAATGACATGAAGACGATTATATGTGTTAGGGTTGTCATAAAAGTAAACCAAATGTCATTTCTAACCACACTCACTCCACAACATTCACACATTTGAATCAAACTTGTAAAACGAACTGTGCATGCTTGTAATCTACTTTTAAGCTTATTCTTTGATTCTAAGCTTATTTTTTAATTCTAATGACATGGAGACGATTATATGTGTTAGGGTTGTTATAAAAGTAAACCAAATGTCATTTCTAACCACACTCACTCCACAACATTCACACATTTGAATCAAACTTGTAAAACGAACTGTGCATGCTTGTAATCTACTTTTAAGCTTATTCTTTGATTCTAAGCTTATTTTTAAATTCTAATGACATGGAGACGATTATATGTGTTAGGGTTGTCATAAAAGTAAACCAAATGTCATTTCTAACCACACTCACTCCACAACATTCACACATTTGAATCAAACTTGGAAAACGAACTGTGCATGCTTGTAATATACTTTTAAGCTTATTCTTTGATTCTAAGCTTATTTTTGAATTCTAATGACATGGAGACGATTATATGTGTTAGGGTTGTCATAAAAGTAAACTAAATGTCATTTCTAACCACACTCACTCCACAACATTCACACATTTGAATCAAACTTGGAAAACGAACTGTGCATGCTTGTAATCTACTTTTAAGCTTATTCTTTGATTCTAAGCTTATTTTTGAATTCTAATGACATGGAGACGATTATATGTGTTAGGGTTGTCATAAAAGTAAACCAAATGTCATTTCGAACCACACTCACTCCACAACATTCACACATTTGAATCAAACTTGTAAAACGAACTATGCACGCTTGTAATCTACTTTTAAGCTTATTCTTTGATTCTAAGCTTATTTTTGAATTCTAATGACATAGAGACGATTATATGTGGTAGGGTTGTCATAAAAGTAAAGCAAATGTCATTTCTAACCACATTCACTCCACAACATTCACACATTTGAATCAAACTTGTAAAACGAACTGTGCATGCTTGTAATCAACTTTTAAGCTTATTATTTGATTCTAAGCTTATTTTTGAATTCTAATGACATGGAGACGATTATATGTGTTAGAGTTGTCATAAAAGTAAACCAAATGTCATTTCTAACCACACTCACTCCACAACATTCACTCCACAACATTCACACATTTGAATCAAACTTGTAAAACGAACTGTGCATGCTTGTAATCTACTTTTAAGCTTATTCTTTGATTCTAAGCTTATTTTTGAATTCTAATGACATAGAGACGATTATATGTGGTAGGGTTGTCATAAAAGTAAAGGAAATGTCATTTCTAACCACACTCACTCCACAACATTCACACATTTGAATCAAACTTGTAAAACCAACTGTGCATGCTTGTAATCAACTTTTAAGCTTATTCTTTGATTCTAAGCTTAGTTTTGAATTCTAATGACATGGAGACGATTATATGTGTTAGAGTTGTTATAAAAGTAAACCAAATGTCATTTCTAACCACACTCACTCCACAACATTCACACATTTAAATCAAACTTGTAAAACGAACTGTGCATGCTTGTAATCTACATAAAGCAAATGTCATTTCTAACCACACTCACTCCACAACATTCACACATTTGAATCAAACTTTTAAAACGAACTGTGCATGCTTGTAATCTACTTTTAAGCTTATTCTTTGATTCTAAGCTTATTTTTGAATTCTAATGACATGGAGACGATTATATGTGTTAGGGTTGTCATAAAAGTAAACCAAATGTCATTTCGAACCACACTCACTCCACAACATTCACACATTTGAATCAAACTTGTAAAACGAACTGTGCATGCTTGTAATCTACTTTTAAGCTTATTCTTTAATTCTAAGCTTATTTTTGAATTCTAATGACATGGAGACGATTATATGTGTTAGGGTTGTCATAAAAGTAAACCAAATGTCATTTCTAACCACACTCACTCCATAACATTCACACATTTGAATCAAACTTGTAAAACGAGCTGTGCATGCTTGTAATCTAGTTTTAAGTTTATTCTTTGATTCTAAGCTTATTTTTGAATTCTAATGACATGGAGACGATTATATGTGTTAGAGTTGTCATAAAAGTAAACCAAATGTCATTTCTAACCACACTCACTCCACAACATTCACACATTTGAATCAAACTTGTAAAACGAACTGTGCATGCTTGTAATCTACTTTTAAGCTTATTCTTTGATTCTAAGCTTATTTTTGAATTCTAATGACATGGAGACAATTATATGTGTTAGGGTTGTTATAAAAGTAAACCAAATGTCATTTCTAACCACACTTACTCCACAACATTCACACATTTGAATCAAACTTGTAAAACGAACTGTGCATGCTTGTAATCTACTTTTAAGCTTATACTTTGATTCTAAGCTTATTTTTGAATTCTAATGACATGGAGACGATTATATGTGTTAGGGTTGTCAAAAAACTAAAGCAAATGTCATTTCTAACCACATTAACTCCACAACATTCACACATTTGAATCAAACTTGTAAAACGAACTGTGCATGCTTGTAATCTACTTTTAAGCTTATTCTTTGATTCTAAGCTTATTTTTGACTTCTAATGACATAGAAAGATTATATGTGTAAGGGTTGTCATAAAAGTAAACCAAATGTCATTTCTAACCACACTCACTCCACAACATTTACACATTTGAATCAAACTTGTAAAACGAACTGTGCATGCTTGTAATCTACTTTTAAGCTTATTCTTTGATTCTAAGCTTATTTTTGAGTTCTAATGACATGGAGACGATTATATGTGTTAGAGTTGTTATAAAAGTAAACCAAATGTCATTTCTAACCACACTCACTCCACAACATTCACACATTTGAATCAAACTTGTAAAACGAACTGTGCATGCTTGTAATCTACTTTTAAGCTTATACTTTGATTCTAAGCTTATTTTTGAATTCTAATGACATGCAGACGATTATATGTGTTAGGGTTGTCATAAAACTAAAGCAAATGTCATTTCTAACCACCCTCACTCCACAACATTCACACATTTGAATCAAACTTGTAAAACGAACTCTGCATGCTTGTAATCTACTTTTAAGCTTATACTTTGATTCTAAGCTTATTTTTGAATTCTAATGACATGGAGACGATTATATGTGTTAGGATTGTCATAAAACTAAAGCAAATGTCATTTCTAACCACACTCACTCCACAACATTCAGATATTTGAATCAAACTTGTAAAACGAACTTTGCATGTTTGTAATCTACTTTTAAGTTTATTCTTTGATTCTAAGGTTATTTTTGAATTCTAATGACATGGAGGCAATTATATGTGTTAGGGTTGTCATAAAAGTAAAGCAAATGTCATTTCTAACCACACTCACTCCACAACATTCACACATTTGAATCAAACTTGTAAAACGAACTGTGCATGCTTGTAATCTACTTTTAAGCTTATACTTTGATTCTAAGCTTATTTTTGAATTCTTATGACATGGAGACGATTATATGTGTTAGGGTTGTCATAAAACTAAAGCAAATGTAATTTCTAACCACACTCACTCCACAACATTCACACATTTGAATCAAACTTGTAAAACGAACTGTGCATGCTTGTAATCTACGTAAAGCAAATGTCATTTCTAACCACACTCACTCCACAACATTCACACATTTGAATCAAACTTTTAAAACGAACTGTGCATGCTTGTAATCTACTTTTAAGCTTATTCTTTGATTCTAACCTTATTTTTGAATTCTAATGACATGGAGACGATTATATGTGTTAGGGTTGTCATAAAAGTAAACCAAATGTCATTTCTAACCACACTCACTCCACAACATTCACATATTTGAATCAAACTTGTAAAACGAACTGTGCATGCTTGTAATCTACTTTTAAGCTTATTCTTTGATTCTAAGCTTATTTTTGAATTCTAATGACATGGAGACGATTATATGTGTTAGGGTTGTTATAAAAGTAAACCAAATGTCATTTCTAACCACACTCACTCCACAACATTCACACATTTCAATCAAACTTTTAAAACGAACTGTGCATGCTTGTAAACTACTTTTAAGCTTATTCTATGATTCTAAGCTTATTTTTGAATTCTAGTGACATGGAGACGATTCTATGTGTTAGGGTTGTCATAAAAGTAAACCAAATGTCATTTCTAACCACACTCACTCCACAACATTCACACATTTGAATCAAACTTGTAAAACGAACTGTGCATGCTTGTAATCTACTTTTAAGCTTATACTTTGTTTCTAAGCTTATTTTTGAATTCTAATGACATGGAGACGATTATATGTGTTAGGGTTGTCATAAAACTAAAGCAAATATCATTTCTAACCACCCTCACTCCACAACATTCACACATTTGAATCAAACTTGTAAAACGAACTCTGCATGCTTGTAATCTACTTTTAAGCTTATACTTTGATTCTAAGCTTATTTTTGAATTCTAATGACATGGAGACGATTATATGTGTTAGGATTGTCATAAAACTAAAGCAAATGTCATTTCTAACCACACTCACTCCACAACATTCAGATATTTGAATCAAACTTGTAAAACGAACTTTGCATGTTTGTAATCTACTTTTAAGTTTATTCTTTGATTCTAAGGTTATTTTTGAATTCTAATGACATGGAGGCAATTATATGTGTTAGGGTTGTCATAAAAGTAAAGCAAATGTCATTTCTAACCACACTCACTCCACAACATTCACACATTTGAATCAAACTTGTAAAACGAACTGTGCATGCTTGTAATCTACTTTTAAGCTTATACTTTGATTCTAAGCTTATTTTTGAATTCTAATGACATGGAGACGATTATATGTGTTAGGGTTGTCATAAAACTAAAGCAAATGTAATTTCTAACCACACTCACTCCACAACATTCACACATTTGAATCAAACTTGTAAAACGAACTGTGCATGCTTGTAATCTACGTAAAGCAAATGTCATTTCTAACCACACTCACTCCACAACATTCACACATTTGAATCAAACTTTTAAAACGAACTGTGCATGCTTGTAATCTACTTTTAAGCTTATTCTTTGATTCTAAGCTTATTTTTGAATTCTAATGACATGGAGACGATTATATGTGTTAGGGTTGTCATAAAAGTAAACCAAATGTCATTTCTAACCACACTCACTCCACAACATTCACATATTTGAATCAAACTTGTAAAACGAACTGTGCATGCTTGTAATCTACTTTTAAGCTTATTCTTTGATTCTAAGCTTATTTTTGAATTCTAATGACATGGAGACGATTATATGTGTTAGGGTTGTTATAAAAGTAAACCAAATGTCATTTCTAACCACACTCACTCCACAACATTCACACATTTCAATCAAACTTTTAAAACGAACTGTGCATGCTTGTAATCTACTTTTAAGCTTATTCTATGATTCTAAGCTTATTTTTGAATTCTAGTGACATGGAGACGATTCTATGTGTTAGGGTTGTCATAAAAGTAAACCAAATGTCATTTCTAACCACACTCACTCCACAACATTCACACATTTGAATCAAACTTGTAAAACGAACTGTGCATGCTTGTAATCTACTTTTAAGCTTATACTTTGATTCTAAGCTTATTTTTGAATTCTAATGACATGGAGACGATTATATGTGTTAGGGTTGTCATAAAACTAAAGCAAATGTCATTTCTAACCACACTCACTCCACAACATTCACACATTTGAATCAAACTTGTAAAACGAACTGTCCATGCTTGTAATCTACTTTTAAGCTTATTCTTTGATTCTAAGCTTATTTTTGAATTCTAATGACATAGAGACGATTATATGTGGTAGGGTTGTCATAAAAGTAAAGCAAATGTCATTTCTAACCACACTCACTCCACGACATTCACACATTTGAATCAAACTTGTAAAACGAACTGTGCATGCTTGTAATCAACTTTTAAGCTTATTCTTTGATTCTAAGCTTATTTTTGAATTCTAATGACATGGAGACGATTATATGTGTTATAGTTTTTATAAAAGTAAACCAAATGTCATTTCTAACCACACTCACTCCACAACATTCACACATTTGAATCAAACTTGTAAAACGAACTGTGCATGCTTGTAATCTACGTAAAGCAAATGTCATTTCTAACCACACTCACTCCACAACATTCACACATTTGAATCAAACTTTTAAAACGAACTGTGCATGCTTGTAATCTACTTTTAAGCTTATTCTTTGATTCTAAGCTTATTTTTGAATTCTAATGACATGGAGACGATTATATGTGTTAGGGTTGTCATAAAAGTAAACCAAATGTCATTTCTAACCACACTCACTCCACAACATTCACATATTTGAATCAAACTTGTAAAACGAACTGTGCATGCTTGTAATCTACTTTTAAGCTTATTCTTTGATTCTAAGCTTATTTTTGAATTCTAATGACATGGAGACGATTATATGTGTTAGGGTTGTTATAAAAGTAAACCAAATGTCATTTCTAACCACACTCACTCCACAACATTCACACATTTGAATCAAACTTGTAAAACGAACTGTGCATGCTTGTAATCTACTTTTCAGCTTATTCTTTGATTCTAAGCTTATTTTTAAATTCTAATGACATGGAGACGATTATAAGTGTTAGGGTTGTCATAAAAGTAAACCAAATGTCATTTCTAACCACACTCACTCCACAACATTCACACATTTGAATCAAACTTGTAAAACGAACTGTGCATGCTTGTAATCTACTTTTAAGCTTATTCTTTGATTCTAAGCTTATTTTTAAATTCTAATGACATGGAGACGATTATATGTGTTAGGGTTGTCATAAAAGTAAAGCAAATGTCATTTCTAACCACACTCACTCCACAACATTCACACATTTCAATCAAACTTTTAAAACGAACTGTGCATGCTTGTAATCTACTTTTAAGCTTATTCTTTGATTCTAAACTTATTTTTGAATTCTAGTGACATGGAGACGATTCTATGTGTTAGGGTTGTCATAAAAGTAAACCAAATGTCATTTCTAACCACACTCACTCCACAACATTCACACATTTGAATCAAACTTGTAAAACGAACTGTGCATGCTTGTAATCTACTTTTAAGCTTATACTTTGATTCTAAGCTTATTTTTGAATTCTAATGACATGGAGACGATTATATGTGTTAGGGTTGTCATAAAACTAAAGCAAATGTCATTTCTAACCACACTCACTCCACAACATTCACACATTTGAATCAAACTTGTAAAACGAACTGTCCATGCTTGTAATCTACTTTTAAGCTTATTCTTTGATTCTAAGCTTATTTTTGAATTCTAATGACATAGAGACGATTATATGTGGTAGGGTTGTCATAAAAGTAAAGCAAATGTCATTTATAACGACACTCACTCCACAACATTCACACATTTGAATCAAACTTGTAAAACGAACTGTGCATGCTTGTAATAATTTTTTAAGCTTATTCTTTGATTCTAAGCTTATTTTTGAATTCTAATGACATGGAGACGATTATATGTGTTAGAGTTGTTATAAAAGTAAACCAAATGTCATTTCTAACCACACTCACTCCACAACATTCACACATTTGAATCAAACTTGTAAAACGAACTGTGCATGCTTGTAATCTACTTTTAAGCTTATTCTTTGATTCTAAGCTTATTTTTAAATTCTAATGACATGGAGACGATTATATGTGTTAGGGTTGTCATAAAAGTAAAGCAAATGTCATTTCTAACCACACTCACTCCACAACATTCACACATTTCAATCAAACTTTTAAAACGAACTGTGCATGCTTGTAATCTACTTTTAAGCTTATTCTTTGATTCTAAACTTATTTTTGAATTCTAGTGACATGGAGACGATTCTATGTGTTAGGGTTGTCATAAAAGTAAACCAAATGTCATTTCTAACCACACTTACTCCACAACATTCACACATTTGAATCAAACTTGTAAAACGAACTGTGCATGCTTGTAATCTACTTTTAAGCTTATACTTTGATTCTAAGCTTATTTTTGAATTCTAATGACATGGAGACGATTATATGTGTTAGGGTTGTCATAAAACTAAAGCAAATGTCATTTCTAACCACACTCACTCCACAACATTCACACATTTGAATCAAACTTGTAAAACGAACTGTCCATGCTTGTAATCTACTTTTAAGCTTATTCTTTGATTCTAAGCTTATTTTTGAATTCTAATAACATAGAGACGATTATATGTGGTAGGGTTGTCATAAAAGTAAAGCAAATGTCATTTATAACGACACTCACTCCACAACATTCACACATTTGAATCAAACTTGTAAAACGAACTGTGCATGCTTGTAATAATTTTTTAAGCTTATTCTTTGATTCTAAGCTTATTTTTGAATTCTAATGACATGGAGACGATTATATGTGTTAGAGTTGTTATAAAAGTAAACCAAATGTCATTTCTAACCACACTCACTCCACAACATTCACACATTTGAATCAAACTTGTAAAACGAACTGTGCATGCTTGTAATCTACGTAAAGCAAATGTCATTTCTAACCACACTCACTCCACAACATTCACACATTTGAATCAAACTTTTAAAACGACCTGTGCATGCTTGTAATCTACTTTTAAGCTTATTCTTTGATTCTAAGCTTATTTTTGAATTCTAATGACATGGAGACGATTATATGTGTTAGGGTTGTCATAAAAGTAAACCAAATGTCATTTCTAACCACACTCACTCCACAACATTCACATATTTGAATCAAACTTGTAAAACGAACTGTGCATGCTTGTAATCTACTTTTAAGCTTATTCTTTGATTCTAAGCTTATTTTTGAATTCTAATGACATGGAGACGATTATATGTGTTAGGGTTGTTATAAAAGTAAACCAAATGTCATTTCTAACCACACTCACTCCACAACATTCACACATTTGAATCAAACTTGTAAAACGAACTGTGCATGCTTGTAATCTACTTTTCAGCTTATTCTTTGATTCTAAGCTTATTTTTAAATTCTAATGACATGGAGACGATTATAAGTGTTAGGGTTGTCATAAAAGTAAACCAAATGTCATTTCTAACCACACTCACTCCACAACATTCACACATTTGAATCAAACTTGTAAAACGAACTGTGCATGCTTGTAATCTACTTTTAAGCTTATTCTTTGATTCTAAGCTTATTTTTAAATTCTAATGACATGGAGACGATTATATGTGTTAGGGTTGTCATAAAAGTAAAGCAAATGTCATTTCTAACCACACTCACTCCACAACATTCACACATTTCAATCAAACTTTTAAAACGAACTGTGCATGCTTGTAATCTACTTTTAAGCTTATTCTTTGATTCTAAACTTATTTTTGAATTCTAGTGACATGGAGACGATTCTATGTGTTAGGGTTGTCATAAAAGTGAACCAAATGTCATTTCTAACCACACTTACTCCACAACATTCACACATTTGAATCAAACTTGTAAAACGAACTGTGCATGCTTGTAATCTACTTTTAAGCTTATACTTTGATTCTAAGCTTATTTTTGAATTCTAATGACATGGAGACGATTATATGTGTTAGGGTTGTCATAAAACTAAAGCAAATGTCATTTCTAACCACACTCACTCCACAACATTCACACATTTGAATCAAACTTGTAAAACGAACTGTCCATGCTTGTAATCTACTTTTAAGCTTATTCTTTGATTCTAAGCTTATTTTTGAATTCTAATGACATAGAGACGATTATATGTGGTAGGGTTGTCATAAAAGTAAAGCAAATGTCATTTATAACGACACTCACTCCACAACATTCACACATTTGAATCAAACTTGTAAAACGAACTGTGCATGCTTGTAATAATTTTTTAAGCTTATTCTTTGATTCTAAGCTTATTTTTGAATTCTAATGACATGGAGACGATTATATGTGTTCGAGTTGTTATAAAAGTAAACCAAATGTCATTTCTAACCACACTCACTCCACAACATTCACACATTTGAATCAAACTTGTAAAACGAACTGTGCATGCTTGTAATCTACTTTTAAGCTTATTCTTTGATTCTAAACTTATTTTTGAATTCTAGTGACATGGAGACGATTCTATGTGTTAGGGTTGTCATAAAAGTGAACCAAATGTCATTTCTAACCACACTTACTCCACAACATTCACACATTTGAATCAAACTTGTAAAACGAACTGTGCATGCTTGTAATCTACTTTTAAGCTTATACTTTGATTCTAAGCTTATTTTTGAATTCTAATGACATGGAGACGATTATATGTGTTAGGGTTGTCATAAAACTAAAGCAAATGTCATTTCTAACCACACTCACTCCACAACATTCACACATTTGAATCAAACTTGTAAAACGAACTGTCCATGCTTGTAATCTACTTTTAAGCTTATTCTTTGATTCTAAGCTTATTTTTGAATTCTAATGACATAGAGACGATTATATGTGGTAGGGTTGTCATAAAAGTAAAGCAAATGTCATTTATAACGACACTCACTCCACAACATTCACACATTTGAATCAAACTTGTAAAACGAACTGTGCATGCTTGTAATAATTTTTTAAGCTTATTCTTTGATTCTAAGCTTATTTTTGAATTCTAATGACATGGAGACGATTATATGTGTTCGAGTTGTTATAAAAGTAAACCAAATGTCATTTCTAACCACACTCACTCCACAACATTCACACATTTGAATCAAACTTGTAAAACGAACTGTGCATGCTTGTAATCTACGTAAAGCAAATGTCATTTCTAACCACACTCACTCCACAACATTCACACATTTGAATCAAACTTTTAAAACGAACTGTGCATGCTTGTAATCTACTTTTAAGCTTATTCTTTGATTCTAAGCTTATTTTTGAATTCTAATGACATGGAGACGATTATATGTGTTAGGGTTGTCATAAAAGTAAACCAAATGTCATTTCTAACCACACTCACTCCACAACATTCACATATTTGAATCAAACTTGTAAAACGAACTGTGCATGCTTGTAATCTACTTTTAAGCTTATTCTTTGATTCTAAGCTTATTTTTGAATTCTAATGACATGGAGACGATTATATGTGTTAGGGTTGTTATAAAAGTAAACCAAATGTCATTTCTAACCACACTCACTCCACAACATTCACACATTTGAATCAAACTTGTAAAACGAACTGTGCATGCTTGTAATCTACTTTTCAGCTTATTCTTTGATTCTAAGCTTATTTTTAAATTCTAATGACATGGAGACGATTATAAGTGTTAGGGTTGTCATAAAAGTAAACCAAATGTCATTTCTAACCACACTCACTCCACAACATTCACACATTTGAATCAAACTTGTAAAACGAACTGTGCATGCTTGTAATCTACTTTTAAGCTTATTCTTTGATTCTAAGCTTATTTTTAAATTCTAATGACATGGAGACGATTATATGTGTTAGGGTTGTCATAAAAGTAAAGCAAATGTCATTTCTAACCACACTCACTCCACAACATTCACACATTTCAATCAAACTTTTAAAACGAACTGTGCATGCTTGTAATCTACTTTTAAGCTTATTCTTTGATTCTAAGCTTATTTTTGAATTCTAGTGACATGGAGACGATTCTATGTGTTAGGGTTGTCATAAAAGTAAACCAAATGTCATTTCTAACCACACTCACTCCACAACATTCACACATTTGAATCAAACTTGTAAAACGAACTGTGCATGCTTGTAATCTACTTTTAAGCTTATACTTTGATTCTAAGCTTATTTTTGAATTCTAATGACATGGAGACGATTATATGTGTTAGGGTTGTCAAAAAACTAAAGCAAATGTCATTTCTAACCACACTCACTCCACAACATTCACACATTTGAATCAAACTTGTAAAACGAATTGTCCATGCTTGTAATCTACTTTTAAGCTTATTCTTTGATTCTAAGCTTATTTTTGAATTCTAATGACATAGAGACGATTATATGTGGTAGGGTTGTCATAAAAGTAAAGCAAATGTCATTTCTAACCACACTCACTCCACAACATTCACACATTTGAATCAAACTTGTAAAACGAACTATGCATGCTTGTAATCAACTTTTAAGCTTATTCTTTGATTCTAAGCTTATTTTTGAATTCTAATGACATGGAGACGATTATATGTGTTAGAGTTGTTATAAAAGTAAACCAAATATCATTTCTAACCACACTCACTCCACAACATTCACACATTTGAATCAAACTTGTAAAACGAACTGTGCATGCTTGTAATCTACTTTTAAGCTTATACTTTGATTCTAAGCTTATTTTTGAATTCTAATGACATGGAGACGATTATATGTGTTAGGGTTGTCAAAAAACTAAAGCAAATGTCATTTCTAACCACACTCACTCCACAACATTCACACATTTGAATCAAACTTGTAAAACGAACTGTCCATGCTTGTAATCTACTTTTAAGCTTATTCTTTGATTCTAAGCTTATTTTTGAATTCTAATGACATAGAGACGATTATATGTGGTAGGGTTGTCATAAAAGTAAAGTAAATGTCATTTCTAACCACACTCACTCTACAACATTCACACATTTGAATCAAACTTGTAAAACGAACTGTGCATGCTTGTAATCAACTTTTAAGCTTATTCTTTGATTCTAAGCTTAGTTTTGAATTCTAATGACATGGAGACGATTATATGTGTTAGAGTTGTTATAAAAGTAAACCAAATGTCATTTCTAACCACACTCACTCCACAACATTCACACATTTGAATCAAACTTGTAAAACGAACTGTGCATGCTTGTAATCTACATAAAGCAAATGTCATTTCTAACCACACTCACTCCACAACATTCACACATTTGAATCAAACTTTTAAAACGAACTGTGCATGCTTGTAATCTACTTTTAAGCTTATGCTTTGATTCTAAGCTTATTTTTGAATTCTAATGACATGGAGACGATTATATGTGTTAGGGTTGTTATAAAAGTAAACCAAATGTCATTTCTAACCACACTCACTCCACAACATTCACACATTTGAATCAAACTTGTAAAACGAACTGTGCATGCTTGTAATCTACTTTTCAGCTTATTCTTTGATTCTAAGCTTATTTTTAAATTCTAATGACATGGAGACGATTATAAGTGTTAGGGTTGTCATAAAAGTAAACCAAATGTCATTTATAACCACACTCACTCCACAACATTCACACATTTGAATCAAACTTGTAAAACGAACTGTGCATGCTTGTAATCTACTTTTAAGCTTATTCTTTGATTCTAAGCTTATTTTTAAATTCTAATGACATGGAGACGATTATATGTGTTAGGGTTGTCATAAAAGTAAAGCAAATGTCATTTCTAACCACACTCACTCCACAACATTCACACATTTCAATCAAACTTTTAAAACGAACTGTGCATGCTTGTAATCTACTTTTAAGCTTATTCTTTGATTCTAAGCTTATTTTTGAATTCTAATGACATGGAGACGATTATATGTGTTAGGGTTGTCATAAAAGTAAACCAAATGTCATTTCTAACCACACTCACTCCACAACATTCACATATTTGAATCAAACTTGTAAAACGAACTGTGCATGCTTGTAATCTACTTTTAAGCTTATTCTTTGATTCTAAGCTTATTTTTGAATTCTAATGACATGGAGACGATTATATGTGTTAGGGTTGTTATAAAAGTAAACCAAATGTCATTTCTAACCACACTCACTCCACAACATTCACACATTTGAATCAAACTTGTAAAACGAACTGTGCATGCTTGTAATCTACTTTTCAGCTTATTCTTTGATTCTAAGCTTATTTTTAAATTCTAATGACATGGAGACGATTATAAGTGTTAGGGTTGTCATAAAAGTAAACCAAATGTCATTTCTAACCACACTCACTCCACAACATTCACACATTTGAATCAAACTTGTAAAACGAACTGTGCATGCTTGTAATCTACTTTTAAGCTTATTCTTTGATTCTAAGCTTATTTTTAAATTCTAATGACATGGAGACGATTATATGTGTTAGGGTTGTCATAAAAGTAAAGCAAATGTCATTTCTAACCACACTCACTCCACAACATTCACACATTTCAATCAAACTTTTAAAACGAACTGTGCATGCTTGTAATCTACTTTTAAGCTTATTCTTTGATTCTAAGCTTATTTTTGAATTCTAGTGACATGGAGAGGATTCTATGTGTTAGGGTTGTCATAAAAGTAAACCAAATGTCATTTCTAACCGCACTCACTCCACAACATTCACACATTTGAATCAAACTTGTAAAACGAACTGTGCATGATTGTAATCTACTTTTAAGCTTATACTTTGATTCTAAGCTTATTTTTGAATTCTAATGACATGGAGACGATTATATGTGTTAGGGTTGTCATAAAACTAAAGCAAATGTCATTTCTAACCACACTCACTCCACAACATTCACACATTTGAATCAAACTTGTAAAACGAACTGTCCATGCTTGTAATCTACTTTTAAGCTTATTCTTTGATTCTAAGCTTATTTTTGAATTCTAATGACATAGAGACGATTATATGTGGTAGGGTTGTCATAAAAGTAAAGAAAATGTCACTTCTAACCACACTCACTCCACAACATTCACACATTTGAATCAAACTTGTAAAACGAACTGTGCATGCTTGTAATCAACTTTTAAGCTTATTCTTTGATTCTAAGCTTATTTTTGAATTCTAATGACATGGAGACGATTATATGTGTTAGAGTTGTTATAAAAGTAAACCAAATGTCATTTCTAACCACACTCACTCCACAACATTCACACATTTGAATCAAACTTGTAAAACGAACTGTGCATGCTTGTGATCTACGTAAAGCAAATGTCATTTCTAACCACACTCACTCCACAACATTCACACATTTGAATCAAACTTTTAAAACGAACTGTGCATGCTTGTAATCTATTTTTAAGCTTATTCTTTGATTCTAAGCTTATTTTTGAATTCTAATGACATGGAGACGATTATATGTGTTAGGGTTGTCATAAAAGTAAACCAAATGTCATTTCTAACCACACTCACTCCACAACATTCACACATTTGAATCAAACTTGTAAAACGAACTGTGCATGCTTGTAATCTACTTTTAAGCTTATTCTTTGATTCTAAGCTTATTTTTTAATTCTAATGACATGGAGACGATTATATGTGTTAGGGTTGTTATAAAAGTAAACCAAATGTCATTTCTAACCACACTCACTCCACGACATTCACACATTTGAATCAAACTTGTAAAACGAACTATGCATGCTTGTAATCAACTTTTAAGCTTATTCTTTGATTCTAAGCTTATTTTTGAATTCTAATGACATGGAGACGATTATATGTGTTAGAGTTGTTATAAAAGTAAACCAAATGTCATTTCTAACCACACTCACTCCACAACATTCACACATTTGAATCAAACTTGTAAAACGAACTGTGCATGCTTGTGATCTACGTAAAGCAAATGTCATTTCTAACCACACTCACTCCACAACATTCACACATTTGAATCAAACTTTTAAAACGAACTGTGCATGCTTGTAATCTACTTTTAAGCTTATTCTTTGATTCTAAGCTTATTTTTGAATTCTAATGACATGGAGACGATTATATGTGTTAGGGTTGTCATAAAAGTAAACCAAATGTCATTTCTAACCACACTCACTCCACAACATTCACACATTTGAATCAAACTTGTAAAACGAACTGTGCATGCTTGTGATCTACGTAAAGCAAATGTCATTTCTAACCACACTCACTCCACAACATTCACACATTTGAATCAAACTTTTAAAACGAACTGTGCATGCTTGTAATCTACTTTTAAGCTTATTCTTTGATTCTAAGCTTATTTTTTAATTCTAATGACATGGAGACGATTATATGTGTTAGGGTTGTTATAAAAGTAAACCAAATGTCATTTCTAACCACACTCACTCCACAACATTCACACATTTGAATCAAACTTGTAAAACGAACTGTGCATGCTTGTAATCTACTTTTAAGCTTATTCTTTGATTCTAAGCTTATTTTTAAATTCTAATGACATGGAGACGATTATATGTGTTAGGGTTGTCATAAAAGTAAACCAAATGTCATTTCTAACCACACTCACTCCACGACATTCACACATTTGAATCAAACTTGTAAAACGAACTATGCATGCTTGTAATCAACTTTTAAGCTTATTCTTTGATTCTAAGCTTATTTTTGAATTCTAATGACATGGAGACGATTATATGTGTTAGAGTTGTTATAAAAGTAAACCAAATGTCATTTCTAACCACACTCACTCCACAACATTCACACATTTGAATCAAACTTGTAAAACGAACTGTGCATGCTTGTGATCTACGTAAAGCAAATGTCATTTCTAACCACACTCACTCCACAACATTCACACATTTGAATCAAACTTGTAAAACGAACTGTGCATGCTTGTAATCTACTTTTAAGCTTATTCTTTGATTCTAAGCTTATTTTTTAATTCTAATGACATGGAGACGATTATATGTGTTAGGGTTGTTATAAAAGTAAACCAAATGTCATTTCTAACCACACTCACTCCACAACATTCACACATTTGAATCAAACTTGTAAAACGAACTGTGCATGCTTGTAATCTACTTTTAAGCTTATTCTTTGATTCTAAGCTTATTTTTAAATTCTAATGACATGGAGACGATTATATGTGTTAGGGTTGTCATAAAAGTAAACCAAATGTCATTTCTAACCACACTCACTCCACAACATTCACACATTTGAATCAAACTTGGAAAACGAACTGTGCATGCTTGTAATATACTTTTAAGCTTATTCTTTGATTCTAAACTTATTTTTGAATATTAATGACATGGAGACGATTATATGTGTTAAGGTTGTCATAAAAGTAAAGCAAATGTCATTTCTAACCACACTCACTCCACAACATTCACACATTTGAATCAAACTTGTAAGACGAACTGTGCATGCTTGTAATCTACTTTTAAGCTTATTCTTTGATTCTAAGCTTATTTTTGAATTCTAATGACATGGAGACGATTATATGTGTTAGGGTTGTCATAAAAGTAAACCAAATGTCATTTCTAACCACACTCACTCCACAACATTCACACATTTGAATCAAACTTGTAAAACGAACTATGCATGCTTGTAATCTACTTTTAAGCTTATTCTTTGATTCTAAGCTTATTTTTGAATTCTAATGACATAGAGACGATTATATGTGGTAGGGTTGTCATAAAAGTAAAGCAAATGTCATTTCTAACCACACTCACTCCACAACATTCACACATTTGAATCAAACTTGTAAAACGAACTGTGCATGCTTGTAATCAACTTTTAAGCTTATTCTTTGATTCTAAGCTTATTTTTGAATTCTAATGACATGGAGACGATTATATGTGTTAGAGTTGTCATAAAAGAAAACCAAATGTCATTTCTAACCACACTCACTCCACAACATTCACTCTACAACATTCACACATTTGAATCAAACTTGTAAAACGAACTGTGCATGCTTGTAATCTACTTTTAAGCTTATTCTTTGATTCTAAGCTTATTTTTGAATTCTAATGACATAGAGACGATTATATGTGGTAGGGTTGTCATAAAAGTAAATCAAATGTCATTTCTAACCACACTCACTCCACAACATTCACACATTTGAATCAAACTTGTAAAACGAACTGTGCATGCTTGTAATCAACTTTTAAGCTTATTCTTTGATTCTAAGCTTAGTTTTGAATTCTAATGACATGGAGACGATTATATGTGTTAGAGTTGTTATAAAAGTAAACCAAATGTCATTTCTAACCACACTCACTCCACAACATTCACACATTTGAATCAAACTTGTAAAACGAACTGTGCATGCTTGTAATCTACATAAAGCAAATGTCATTTCTAACCACACTCACTCCACAACATTCACACATTTGAATCAAACTTTTAAAACGAACTGTGCATGCTTGTAATCTACTTTTAAGCTTATTCTTTGATTCTAAGCTTATTTTTGAATTCTAATGACATGGAGACGATTATATGTGTTAGGGTTGTCATAAAAGTAAACCAAATGTCATTTTTAACCACACTCACTCCACAACATTCACACATTTGAATCAAACTTGTAAAACGAACTGTGCATGCTTGTAATCTACTTTTAAGCTTATTCTTTAATTCTAAGCTTATTTTTGAATTCTAATGACATGGAGACGATTATATGTGTTAGGGTTGTCATAAAAGTAAACCAAATGTCATTTGTAACCACACTCACTCCATAACATTCACACATTTGAATCAAACTTGTAAAACGAGCTGTGCATGCTTGTAATCTAGTTTTAAGCTTATTCTTTGATTCTAAGCTTATTTTTGAATTCTAATGACATGGAGACGATTATATGTGTTAGGGTTGTCATAAAAGTAAAGCAATTGTCATTTCTAACCACACTCACTCCACAACATTCACACATTTGAATCAAACTTGTAAAACGAACTGTGCATGCTTGTAATCTACTTTTAAGCTTATTCTTTGAATCTAAGCTTATTTTTGAATTCTAATGACATGGAGACGATTATATGTGTTAGGATTGTCATAAAAGTAAACCAAATTAATGTCATTTCTAACCACACTCACTCCACAACATTCACACATTTGAATCAAACTTGTAAAACGAACTGTGCAAGCTTGTAATCTACTTTTAAGCTTATTCTTTGATTCTAAGCTTATTTTTGAATTTTAATGACAGGGAGACAATTATATGTGTTAGAGTTGTTATAAAAGTAAAGCAAATGTCATTTCTAACCACACTCACTCCACAACATTCACACATTTGAATCAAACTTGTAAAACGAACTGTGCATGCTTGAAATCTACTTTTAAGCTTATACTTTGATTCTAAGCTTATTTTTGAATTCTAATGACATGGAGACGATTATATGTGTTAGGGTTGTCATAAAACTAAAGCAAATGTCATTTCTAACCACATTCACTCCACAACATTCACACATTTGAATCAAACTTGTAAAACGAACTGTGCATGCTTGTAATCTACTTTTAAGCTTATTCTTTGATTCTAAGCTTATTTTTGACTTCTAATGACATAGAGACGATTATATGTGTTAGGGTTGTCATAAAAGTAAACCAAATGTCATTTCTAACCACACTCACTCCACAACATTCACACATTTGAATCAAACTTGTAAAACGAACTGTGCATGCTTGTAATCTACTTTTAAGCTTATTCTTTGATTCTAAGCTTATTTTTGAGTTCTAATGACATGGAGACGATTATATGTGTTAGAGTTGTTATAAAAGTAAACCAAATGTCATTTCTAACCACACTCACTCCACAACATTCACACATTTGAATCAAACTTGTAAAACGAACTGTGCATGCTTGTAATCTACTTTTAAGCTTATACTTTGATTCTAAGCTTATTTTTGAATTTTAATGACATGGAGACGATTATATGTGTTAGGGTTGTCATAAAAGTAAAGCAAATGTCATTTCTAACCACACTCACTCCACAACATTCACACATTTGAATCAAACTTGTAAAACGAACTGTGCATGCTTGTAATCTAGTTTTAAGCTTATTCTTTGATTCTAAGCTTATTTTTGAATTCTAATGACATGGAGACGATTATATGTGTTAGAGTTGTTATAAAAGTACACCAAATGTCATTTCTAACCACACTCACTCCACAACATTCACACATTTAAATAAAACTTATAAAACGAACTGTGCATGCTTGTAATCTACTTTTAAGCTTATACTTTGATTCTAAGCTTATTTTTGAATTCTAATGGCATGGACACAATTATATGTGTTAGGTTTGTCATAAAACTAAAGCAAATGTCATTTCTAACCACACTCACTCCACAACATTCAGATATTTGAATCAAACTTGTAAAACGAACTTTGCATGTTTGTAATCTACTTTTAAGTTTATTCTTTGATTCTAAGGTTATTTTTGAATTCTAATGACATGGAGGCAATTATATGTGTTAGGGTTGTCATAAAAGTAAAGCAAATGTCATTTCTAACCACACTCACTCCACAACATTCACACATTTGAATCAAACTTGTAAAACGAACTGTGCATGTTTGTAATCTACTTTTAAGCTTATACTTTGATTCTAAGCTTATTTTTGAATTCTAATGACATGGAGACGATTATATGTGTTAGAGTTGTTATAAAAGTAAACCAAATGTCATTTCTAACCACACTCACTCCACAACATTCACACATTTGAATCAAACTTGTAAAACGAACTGTGCATGCTTGTAATCTACTTTTAAGCTTATACTTTGATTCTAAGCTTATTTTTGAATTCTAATGGCATGGACACAATTATATTTGTTAGGTTTGTCATAAAACTAAAGCAAATGTCATTTCTAACCACACTCACTCCACAACATTCAGATATTTGAATCAAACTTGTAAAACGAACTTTGCATGTTTGTAATCTACTTTTAAGTTTATTCTTTGATTCTAAGGTTATTTTTGAATTCTAATGACATGGAGGCAATTATATGTGTTAGGGTTGTCATAAAAGTAAACCAAATGTCATTTCTAACCACACTCACTCCACAACATTCACACATTTGAATCAAACTTGTAAAACGAACTGTGCATGCTTGTAATCTACTTTTAAGCTTATTCTTTGATTCTAAGCTTATTTTTGAGTTCTAATGACATGTTGACGATTATATGTGTTAGAGTTGTTATAAAAGTAAACCAAATGTCATTTCTAACCACACTCACTCCACAACATTCACACATTTGAATCAAACTTGTAAAACGAACTGTGCATGCTTGTAATCTACTTTTAAGCTTATTCTTTGATTCTAAGCTTATTTTTGAGTTCTAATGACATGGAAACGATTATATATGTTAGAGTTGTTATAAAAGTAAACCAAATGTCATTTCTAACCACACTCACTCCACAACATTCACACATTTGAATCAAACTTGTAAAACGAACTCTGCATGCTTGTAATCTACTTTTAAGCTTATACTTTGATTCTAAGCTTATTTTTGAATTCTAATGACATGGAGACGATTATATGTGTTAGGATTGTCATAAAACTAAAGCAAATGTCATTTCTAACCACACTCACTCCACAACATTCAGATATTTGAATCAAACTTGTAAAACGAACTTTGCATGTTTGTAATCTACTTTTAAGTTTATTCTTTGATTCTAAGGTTATTTTTGAATTCTAATGACATGGAGGCATATATGTGTTAGGGTTGTCATAAAAGTAAAGCAAATGTCATTTCTAACCACACTCACTCCACAACATTCACACATTTGAATCAAACTTGTAAAACGAACTGTGCATGCTTGCAATCTACTTTTAAGCTTATACTTTGATTCTAAGCTTATTTTTGAATTCCAATGACATGGAGACGATTATATGTGTTAGGGTTGTCATAAAACTAAAGCAAATGTCATTTCTAACCACACTCACTCCACAACATTCACACAATTGAATCAAACTTGTAAAACGAACTGTCCATGCTTGTAATCTACTTTTAAGCTTATACTTTGATTCTAAGCTTATTTTTGAATTCTAATGACATGGAGACGATTATATGTGTTAGGGTTGTCATAAAACTAAAGCAAATGTCATTTCTAACCACATTCACTCCACAACATTCACACATTTGAATCAAACTTGTAAAACGAACTGTGCATGCTTGTAATCTACTTTTAAGCTTATTCTTTGATTCTAAGCTTATTTTTGACTTCTAATGACATAGAGACGATTATATGTGTTAGGGTTGTCATAAAAGTAAACCAAATGTCATTTCTAACCACACTCACTCCACAACATTCACACATTTGAATCAAACTTGTAAAACGAACTGTGCATGCTTGTAATCTACTTTTAAGCTTATTCTTTGATTCTAAGCTTATTTTTGAGTTCTAATGACATGGAGACGATTATATGTGTTAGAGTTGTTATAAAAGTAAACCAAATGTCATTTCTAACCACACTCACTCCACAACATTCACACATTTGAATCAAACTTGTAAAACGAACTGTGCATGCTTGTAATCTACTTTTAAGCTTATACTTTGATTCTAAGCTTATTTTTGAATTTTAATGACATGGAGACGATTATATGTGTTAGGGTTGTCATAAAAGTAAAGCAAATGTCATTTCTAACCACACTCACTCCACAACATTCACACATTTGAATCAAACTTGTAAAACGAACTGTGCATGCTTGTAATCTAGTTTTAAGCTTATTCTTTGATTCTAAGCTTATTTTTGAATTCTAATGACATGGAGACGATTATATGTGTTAGAGTTGTTATAAAAGTACACCAAATGTCATTTCTAACCACACTCACTCCACAACATTCACACATTTAAATAAAACTTATAAAACGAACTGTGCATGCTTGTAATCTACTTTTAAGCTTATACTTTGATTCTAAGCTTATTTTTGAATTCTAATGGCATGGACACAATTATATGTGTTAGGTTTGTCATAAAACTAAAGCAAATGTCATTTCTAACCACACTCACTCCACAACATTCAGATATTTGAATCAAACTTGTAAAACGAACTTTGCATGTTTGTAATCTACTTTTAAGTTTATTCTTTGATTCTAAGGTTATTTTTGAATTCTAATGACATGGAGGCAATTATATGTGTTAGGGTTGTCATAAAAGTAAAGCAAATGTCATTTCTAACCACACTCACTCCACAACATTCACACATTTGAATCAAACTTGTAAAACGAACTGTGCATGTTTGTAATCTACTTTTAAGCTTATACTTTGATTCTAAGCTTATTTTTGAATTCTAATGACATGGAGACGATTATATGTGTTAGAGTTGTTATAAAAGTAAACCAAATGTCATTTCTAACCACACTCACTCCACAACATTCACACATTTGAATCAAACTTGTAAAACGAACTGTGCATGCTTGTAATCTACTTTTAAGCTTATACTTTGATTCTAAGCTTATTTTTGAATTCTAATGGCATGGACACAATTATATTTGTTAGGTTTGTCATAAAACTAAAGCAAATGTCATTTCTAACCACACTCACTCCACAACATTCAGATATTTGAATCAAACTTGTAAAACGAACTTTGCATGTTTGTAATCTACTTTTAAGTTTATTCTTTGATTCTAAGGTTATTTTTGAATTCTAATGACATGGAGGCAATTATATGTGTTAGGGTTGTCATAAAAGTAAACCAAATGTCATTTCTAACCACACTCACTCCACAACATTCACACATTTGAATCAAACTTGTAAAACGAACTGTGCATGCTTGTAATCTACTTTTAAGCTTATTCTTTGATTCTAAGCTTATTTTTGAGTTCTAATGACATGTTGACGATTATATGTGTTAGAGTTGTTATAAAAGTAAACCAAATGTCATTTCTAACCACACTCACTCCACAACATTCACACATTTGAATCAAACTTGTAAAACGAACTGTGCATGCTTGTAATCTACTTTTAAGCTTATTCTTTGATTCTAAGCTTATTTTTGAGTTCTAATGACATGGAGACGATTATATATGTTAGAGTTGTTATAAAAGTAAACCAAATGTCATTTCTAACCACACTCACTCCACAACATTCACACATTTGAATCAAACTTGTAAAACGAACTCTGCATGCTTGTAATCTACTTTTAAGCTTATACTTTGATTCTAAGCTTATTTTTGAATTCTAATGACATGGAGACGATTATATGTGTTAGGATTGTCATAAAACTAAAGCAAATGTCATTTCTAACCACACTCACTCCACAACATTCAGATATTTGAATCAAACTTGTAAAACGAACTTTGCATGTTTGTAATCCACTTTTAAGTTTATTCTTTGATTCTAAGGTTATTTTTGAATTCTAATGACATGGAGGCATATATGTGTTAGGGTTGTCATAAAAGTAAAGCAAATGTCATTTCTAACCACACTCACTCCACAACATTCACACATTTGAATCAAACTTGTAAAACGAACTGTGCATGCTTGCAATCTACTTTTAAGCTTATACTTTGATTCTAAGCTTATTTTTGAATTCTAATGACATGGAGACGATTATATGTGTTAGGGTTGTCATAAAACTAAAGCAAATGTCATTTCTAACCACACTCACTCCACAACATTCACACAATTGAATCAAACTTGTAAAACGAACTGTCCATGCTTGTAATCTACTTTTAAGTTTATTCTTTGATTCTAAGCTTATTTTTGAATTCTAATGACATAGAGACGATTATATGTGGTAGGGTTGTCATAAAAGTAAAGCAAATGTCATTTATAACGACACTCACTCCACAACATTCACACATTTGAATCAAACTTGTAAAACGAACTGTGCATGCTTGTAATAATTTTTTAAGCTTATTCTTTGATTCTAAGCTTATTTTTGAATTCTAATGACATGGAAACGATTATATGTGTTAGAGTTGTTATAAAAGTAAACCAAATGTCATTTCTAACCACACTCACTCCACAACATTCACACATTTGAATCAAACTTGTAAAACGAACTGTGCATGCTTGTAATCTACGTAAAGCAAATGTCATTTCTAACCACACTCACTCCACAACATTCACACATTTGAATCAAACTTTTAAAACGAACTGTGCATGCTTGTAATCTACTTTTAAGCTTATTCTTTGATTCTAAGCTTATTTTTGAGTTCTAATGACATGTTGACGATTATATGTGTTAGAGTTGTTATAAAAGTAAACCAAATGTCATTTCTAACCACACTCACTCCACAACATTCACACATTTGAATCAAACTTGTAAAACGAACTGTGCATGCTTGTAATCTACTTTTAAGCTTATTCTTTGATTCTAAGCTTATTTTGAGTTCTAATGACATGGAGACGATTATATATGTTAGAGTTGTTATAAAAGTAAACCAAATGTCATTTCTAACCACACTCACTCCACAACATTCACACATTTGAATCAAACTTGTAAAACGAACTCTGCATGCTTGTAATCTACTTTTAAGCTTATACTTTGATTCTAAGCTTATTTTTGAATTCTAATGACATGGAGACGATTATATGTGTTAGGATTGTCATAAAACTAAAGCAAATGTCATTTATAACCACACTCACTCCACAACATTCAGATATTTGAATCAAACTTGTAAAACGAACTTTGCATGTTTGTAATCTACTTTTAAGTTTATTCTTTGATTCTAAGGTTATTTTTGAATTCTAATGACATGGAGGCATATATGTGTTAGGGTTGTCATAAAAGTAAAGCAAATGTCATTTCTAACCACACTCACTCCACAACATTCACACATTTGAATCAAACTTGTAAAACGAACTGTGCATGCTTGCAATCTACTTTTAAGCTTATACTTTGATTCTAAGCTTATTTTTGAATTCTAATGACATGGAGACGATTATATGTGTTAGGGTTGTCATAAAACTAAAGCAAATGTCATTTCTAACCACACTCACTCCACAACATTCACACAATTGAATCAAACTTGTAAAACGAACTGTCCATGCTTGTAATCTACTTTTAAGTTTATTCTTTGATTCTAAGCTTATTTTTGAATTCTAATGACATAGAGACGATTATATGTGGTAGGGTTGTCATAAAAGTAAAGCAAATGTCATTTATAACGCCACTCACTCCACAACATTCACACATTTGAATCAAACTTGTAAAACGAACTGTGCATGCTTGTAATAATTTTTTAAGCTTATTCTTTGATTCTAAGCTTATTTTTGAATTCTAATGACATGGAAACGATTATATGTGTTAGAGTTGTTATAAAAGTAAACCAAATGTCATTTCTAACCACACTCACTCCACAACATTCACACATTTGAATCAAACTTGTAAAACGAACTGTGCATGCTTGTAATCTACGTAAAGCAAATGTCATTTCTAACCACACTCACTCCACAACATTCACACATTTGAATCAAACTTTTAAAACGAACTGTGCATGCTTGTAATCTACTTTTAAGCTTATTCTTTGATTCTAAGCTTATTTTTGAATTCTAATGACATGGAGACGATTATATGTGTTAGGGTTGTCATAAAAGTAAACCAAATGTCATTTCTAACCACACTCACTCCACAACATTCACATATTTGAATCAAACTTGTAAAACGAACTGTGCATGCTTGTAATCTACTTTTAAGCTTATACTTTGATTCTAAGCTTATTTTTGAATTCTAATGACATGGAGACGATTATATGTGTTAGGGTTGTCATAAAACTAAAGCAAATGTCATTTCTAACCACACTCACTCCACAACATTCACACAATTGAATCAAACTTGTAAAACGAACTGTCCATGCTTGTAATCTACTTTTAAGTTTATTCTTTGATTCTAAGCTTATTTTTGAATTCTAATGACATAGAGACGATTATATGTGGTAGGGTTGTCATAAAAGTAAAGCAAATGTCATTTATAACGACACTCACTCCACAACATTCACACATTTGAATCAAACTTGTAAAACGAACTGTGCATGCTTGTAATAATTTTTTAAGCTTATTCTTTGATTCTAAGCTTATTTTTGAATTCTAATGACATGGAAACGATTATATGTGTTAGAGTTGTTATAAAAGTAAACCAAATGTCATTTCTAACCACACTCACTCCACAACATTCACACATTTGAATCAAACTTGTAAAACGAACTGTGCATGCTTGTAATCTACGTAAAGCAAATGTCATTTCTAACCACACTCACTCCACAACATTCACACATTTGAATCAAACTTTTAAAACGAACTGTGCATGCTTGTAATCTACTTTTAAGCTTATTCTTTGATTCTAAGCTTATTTTTGAATTCTAATGACATGGAGACGATTATATGTGTTAGGGTTGTCATAAAAGTAAAGCAAATGTCATTTCTAACCACACTCACTCCACAACATTCACATATTTGAATAAAACTTGTAAAACGAACTGTGCATGCTTGTAATCTACATTTAAGCTTATACTTTGATTCTAAGCTTATTTTTGAATTCTAATGGCATGGACACAATTATATGTGTTAGGGTTGTCATAAAAGTAAAGCAAATGTCATTTCTAACCACACTCACTCCACAACATTTACACATTTGAATAAAACTTGTAAAACGAACTGTGCATGCTTGTAATCTACTTTTAAGCTTATTCTTTGATTCTTAGCTTATTTTTGAATTCTAATGACATGGAGACGATTATATGTGTTAGGGTTGTCATAAAAGTAAACCAAATGTCATTTCTAACCACACTCACTCCACAACATTCACACATTTGAATCAAACTTGTAAAACGAACTGTGCATGCTTGTAATCTACTTTTAAGCTTATACTTTGATTCTATGCTTATTTTTGAATTCTAATGACATGGAGACGATTATATGTGTTAGGGTTGTCATAAAAGTAAACCAAATGTCATTTCTAACCAAACTCACTCCACAACATTCGCACATTTGAATCAAACTTGTAAAACGAGCTGTGCATGCTTGTAATCTACTTTTAAGCTTATTCTTTGATTCTAAGCTTATTTTTGAATTCTAATGACATGGAGACGATTATATATGTTAGAGTTGTTATAAAAGTAAACCAAATGTCATTTCTAACCACACTCACTCCACAACATTCACACATTTGAATCAAACTTGTAAAACGAACTCTGCATGCTTGTAATCTACTTTTAAGCTTATACTTTGATTCTAAGCTTATTTTTGAATTCTATTGACATGGAGACGATTATATGTGTTAGGATTGTCATAAAACTAAAGCAAATGTCATTTCTAACCACACTCACTCCACAACATTCAGATATTTGAATCAAACTTGTAAAACGAACTTTGCATGTTTGTAATCTACTTTTAAGTTTATTCTTTGATTCTAAGGTTATTTTTGAATTCTAATGACATGGAGGCAACTATATGTGTTAGGGTTGTCATAAAAGTAAAGCAAATGTCATTTCTAACCACACTCACTCCACAACATTCACACATTTGAATCAAACTTTTAAAACGAACTGTGCATGCTTGTAATCTACTTTTAAGCTTATTCTTTGATTCTAAGCTTGTTTTTGAATTCTAATGGCATGGAGACGATTATATGTGTTAGGGTTGTCATAAAAGTAAAGCAAATGTCATTTCTAACCACACTCACTCCATAACATTCACACATTTGAATCAAACTTGTAAAACGAACTGTGCATGCTTGTAATCTACTTTTAAGCTTATTCTTTGATTCTAAGCTTATTTTTGAATTCTAATGACATGGAGACGATTATACTTTTAAGCTTATTCTTTGATTCTAAGCTTATTTTTGAATTCTAATGACATAGAGACGATTATATGTGGTAGGGTTGTCATAAAAGTAAAGCAAATGTCATTTATAACGACACTCACTCCACAACATTCACACATTTGAATCAAACTTGTAAAACGAACTGTGCATGCTTGTAATAATTTTTTAAGCTTATACTTTAATTCTAAGCTTATTTTTGAATTCTAATGACATGGGGACGATTATATGTGTTAGAGTTGTTATAAAAGTAAACCAAATGTTATTTCTAACCACACTCACTCCACAACATTCACACATTTGAATCAAACTTGTAAAACGAACTGTGCATGCTTGTAATCTACGTAAAGCAAATGTCATTTCTAACCACACTCACTCCACAACATTCACACATTTGAATCAAACTTTTAAAACGAACTGTGCATGCTTGTAATCTACTTTTAAGCTTATTCTTTGATTCTAAGCTTATTTTTGAATTCTAATGACATGGAGACGATTATATGTGTTAGGGTTGTCATAAAAGTAAACCAAATGTCATTTCTAACCACACTCACTCCACAACATTCACATATTTGAATCAAACTTGTAAAACGAACTGTGCATGCTTGTAATCTACTTTTAAGCTTATTCTTTGATTCTAAGCTTATTTTTGAGTTCTAATGACATGGAGACGATTATATGTGTTAGGGTTGTTATAAAAGTAAACCAAATGTCATTTCTAACCACACTCACTCCACAACATTCACACATTTGAATCAAACTTGTAAAACGAACTGTGCATGCTTGTAATCTACTTTTCAGCTTATTCTTTGATTCTAAGCTTATTTTTAAATTCTAATGACATGAAGACGATTATAAGTGTTAGGGTTGTCATAAAAGTAAACCAAATGTCATTTCTAACCACACTCACTCCACAACATTCACACATTTGAATCAAACTTGTAAAACGAACTGTGCATGCTTGTAATCTACTTTTAAGCTTATTCTTTGATTCTAAGCTTATTTTTAAATTCTAATGACATGGAGACGATTATATGTGTTAGGGTTGTCATAAAAGTAAAGCAAATGTCATTTCTAACCACACTCACTCCACAACATTCACACATTTCAATCAAACTTTTAAAACGAACTGTGCATGCTTGTAATCTACTTTTAAGCTTATTCTTTGATTCTAAGCTTATTTTTGAATTCTAGTGACATGGAGACGATTCTATGTGTTAGGGTTGTCATAAAAGTAAACCAAATGTCATTTCTAACCACACTCACTCCACAACATTCACACATTTGAATCAAACTTGTAAAACGAACTGTGCATGCTTGTAATCTACTTTTAAGCTTATACTTTGATTCTAAGCTTATTTTTGAATTCTAATTACATGGAGACGATTATATGTGTTAGGGTTGTCATAAAACTAAAGCAAATGTCATTTCTAACCACACTCACTCCACAACATTCACACATATGAATCAAACTTGTAAAACGAACTGTCCATGCTTGTAATCTACTTTTAAGCTTATTCTTTGATTCTAAGCTTGTTTTTGAATTCTAATGACATGGAGACGATTATATGTGTTAGGGTTGTCATAAAAGTAAAGCAAATGTCATTTCTAACCACACTCACTCCACAACATTCACACATTTGAATCAAACTTGTAAAACGAACTGTGCATGCTTGTAATCTACTTTTAAGCTTATTCTTTAATTCTAAGCTTATTTTTGAATTCTAATGACATGGAGACGATTATATGTGTTAGGGTTGTCATAAAAGTAAACCAAATGTCATTTCTAACCACACTCACTCCAGAACATTCACACATTTGAATCAAACTTGTAAAACGAGCTGTCCATGCTTGTAATCTACTTTTAAGCTTATTCTTTGATTCTAAGCTTATTTTTGAATTCTAATGACATGGAGACGATTATATGTGTTAGGGTTGTCATAAAAGTAAACCAAATGTCATTTCTAACCACACTCACTCCACAACATTCACACATTTGAATCAAACTTGTAAAACGAACTGTGCATGCTTGTAATCTACTTTTAAGCTTATTCTTTGATTCTAAGCTTATTTTTGAATTCTAATGACATGGAGACGATTATATGTGTTAGGGTTGTCATAAAAGTAAACCAAATGTCATTTCTAACCACACTCACTCCACAACATTCACACATTTGAATCAAACTTGTAAAACGAACTGTGCATGCTTGTAATCTACTTTTAAGCTTATTCTTTGAATCTAAGCTTACTTTTGAATTCTAATGGCATGGAGACAATTATATGTGTTAGGGTTGTCATAAAAGTAAAGCAAATGTCATTTCTAACCACACTCACTCCACAACATTCACACATTTGAATCAAACTTGTAAAACGAACTGTGCATGCTTGTAATCTACTTTTAAGCTTATTCTTTGATTCTAAGCTTATTTTTGAATTCTAATGACATGGAGACGATTATATGTGTTAGGGTTGTCATAAAAGTAAACCAAATGTCATTTCTAACCACACTCACTCCACAACATTCACACATTTGAATCAAACTTTTAAAACGAACTGTGCATGCTTGTAATCTACTTTTAAGCTTATTCTTTGATTCTAAACTTATTTTTGAATTCTAATGACATGGAGACGATTATATGTGTTAGGGTTGTCATAAAAGTAAAGCAAATGTCATTCTAACCACACTCACTCCACAACATTCACACATTTGAATCAAACTTGTAAAACGAACTGTGCATGCTTGTAATCTACTTTTAAGCTTATTCTTTAATTCTAAGCTTATTTTTGAATTCTAATGACATGGAGACGATTATATGTGTTAGGGTTGTCATAAAAGTAAACCAAATGTCATTTCTAACCACACTCACTCCACAACATTCACACATTTGAATTAAACTTGTAAAACGAGCTGTGCATGCTTGTAATCTACTTTTAAGCTTATTCTTTGATTCTAAGCTTGTTTTTTAATTCTAATGACATGGAGACGATTATATGTGTTAGGGTTGTCATAAAAGTAAAGCAAATGTCATTTCTAACCACACTCACTCCACAACATTCACACATTTGAATCAAACTTGTAAAACGAACTATGCATGCTTGTAATCTACTTTTAAGCTTATTCTTTGATTCTAAGCTTGTTTTTGAATTCTAATGATATGGAGACGATTATATGTGTTAGGGTTGTCATAAAAGTAAAGCAAATGTCATTTCTAACCACACTCACTCCACAACATTCACACATTTGAATCAAACTTGTAAAACGAACTGTGCATGCTTGTAATCTACTTTTAAGCTTATTCTTTGATTCTAAGCTTATTTTTGAATTCTAATGACATGGAGACGATTATATGTGTTAGGGTTGTCATAAAAGTAAACCAAATGTCATTTATAACCACACTCACTCCACAACATTCACACATTTGAATCAAACTTGTAAAACGAACTGTGCATGCTTGTAATCTACTTTTAAGCTTATTCTTTGATTCTAAGCTTGTTTTTGAATTCTAATGACATGGAGACGATTATATGTGTTAGGGTTGTCATAAAAGTAAAGCAAATGTCATTTCTAACCACACTCACTCCACAACATTCACACATTTGAATCAAACTTGTAAAACGAACTGTGCATGCTTGTAATCTACTTTTAAGCTTATTCTTTGATTCTAAGCTTATTTTTAAATTCTAATGACATGGAGACGATTATATGTGTTAGGGTTGTCATAAAAGTAAAGCAAATGTCATTTCTAACCACACTCACTCCACAACATTCACACATTTCAATCAAACTTTTAAAACGAACTGTGCATGCTTGTAATCTACTTTTAAGCTTATTCTTTGATTCTAAGCTTATTTTTGAATTCTAGTGACATGGAGACGATTCTATGTGTTAGGGTTGTCATAAAAGTAAACCAAATGTCATTTCTAACCACACTCACTCCACAACATTCACACATTTGAATCAAACTTGTAAAACGAACTGTGCATGCTTGTAATCGACTTTTAAGCTTATACTTTGATTCTAAGCTTATTTTTGAATTCTAATTACATGGAGACGATTATATGTGTTAGGGTTGTCATAAAACTAAAGCAAATGTCATTTCTAACCACACTCACTCCACAACATTCACACATATGAATCAAACTTGTAAAACGAACTGTCCATGCTTGTAATCTACTTTTAAGCTTATTCTTTGATTCTAAGCTTGTTTTTGAATTCTAATGACATGGAGACGATTATATGTGTTAGGGTTGTCATAAAAGTAAAGCAAATGTCATTTCTAACCACACTCACTCCACAACATTCACACATTTGAATCAAACTTGTAAAACGAACTGTGCATGCTTGTAATCTACTTTTAAGCTTATTCTTTGATTCTAAGCTTATTTTTGAATTCTAATGACATGGAGACGATTATATGTGTTAGGGTTGTCATAAAAGTAAACCAAATGTCATTTCTAACCACACTCACTCCACAACATTCACACATTTGAATCAAACTTGTAAAACGAACTGTGCATGCTTGTAATCTACTTTTAAGCTTATTCTTTAATTCTAAGCTTATTTTTGAATTCTAATGACATGGAGACGATTATATGTGTTAGGGTTGTCATAAAAGTAAACCAAATGTCATTTCTAACCACACTCACTCCAGAACATTCACACATTTGAATCAAACTTGTAAAACGAGCTGTCCATGCTTGTAATCTACTTTTAAGCTTATTCTTTGATTCTAAGCTTATTTTTGAATTCTAATGACATGGAGACGATTATATGTGTTAGGGTTGTCATAAAAGTAAACCAAATGTCATTTCTAACCACACTCACTCCACAACATTCACACATTTGAATCAAACTTGTAAAACGAACTGTGCATGCTTGTAATCTACTTTTAAGCTTATTCTTTGATTCTAAGCTTATTTTTGAATTCTAATGACATGGAGACGATTATATGTGTTAGGGTTGTCATAAAAGTAAATCAAATGTCATTTCTAACCACACTCACTCCACAACATTCACACATTTGAATCAAACTTGTAAAACGAACTGTGCATGCTTGTAATCTACTTTTAAGCTTATTCTTTGAATCTAAGCTTACTTTTGAATTCTAATGGCATGGAGACAATTATATGTGTTAGGGTTGTCATAAAAGTAAAGCAAATGTCATTTCTAACCACACTCACTCCACAACATTCACACATTTGAATCAAACTTGTAAAACGAACTGTGCATGCTTGTAATCTACTTTTAAGCTTATTCTTTGATTCTAAGCTTGTTTTTGAATTCTAATGACATGGAGACGATTATATGTGTTAGGGTTGTCATAAAAGTAAAGCAAATGTCATTTCTAACCACACTCACTCCACAACATTCACACATTTGAATCAAACTTGTAAAACGAACTGTGCATGCTTGTAATCTACTTTTAAGCTTATTCTTTGATTCTAAGCTTATTTTTGAATTCTAATGACATGGAGACGATTATATGTGTTAGGGTTGTCATAAAAGTAAACCAAATGTCATTTCTAACCACACTCACTCCACAACATTCACACATTTGAATCAAACTTTTAAAACGAACTGTGCATGCTTGTAATCTACTTTTAAGCTTATTCTTTGATTCTAAACTTATTTTTGAATTCTAATGACATGGAGACGATTATATGTGTTAGGGTTGTCATAAAAGTAAAGCAAATGTCATTCTAACCACACTCACTCCACAACATTCACACATTTGAATCAAACTTGTAAAACGAACTGTGCATGCTTGTAATCTACTTTTAAGCTTATTCTTTAATTCTAAGCTTATTTTTGAATTCTAATGACATGGAGACGATTATATGTGTTAGGGTTGTCATAAAAGTAAACCAAATGTCATTTCTAACCACACTCACTCCACAACATTCACACATTTGAATTAAACTTGTAAAACGAGCTGTGCATGCTTGTAATCTACTTTTAAGCTTATTCTTTGATTCTAAGCTTGTTTTTTAATTCTAATGACATGGAGACGATTATATGTGTTAGGGTTGTCATAAAAGTAAAGCAAATGTCATTTCTAACCACACTCACTCCACAACATTCACACATTTGAATCAAACTTGTAAAACGAACTATGCATGCTTGTAATCTACTTTTAAGCTTATTCTTTGATTCTAAGCTTGTTTTTGAATTCTAATGATATGGAGACGATTATATGTGTTAGGGTTGTCATAAAAGTAAAGCAAATGTCATTTCTAACCACACTCACTCCACAACATTCACACATTTGAATCAAACTTGTAAAACGAACTGTGCATGCTTGTAATCTACTTTTAAGCTTATTCTTTGATTCTAAGCTTATTTTTGAATTCTAATGACATGGAGACGATTATATGTGTTAGGGTTGTCATAAAAGTTAACCAAATGTCATTTATAACCACACTCACTCCACAACATTCACACATTTGAATCAAACTTGTAAAACGAACTGTGCATGCTTGTAATCTACTTTTAAGCTTATTCTTTGATTCTAAGCTTGTTTTTGAATTCTAATGACATGGAGACGATTATATGTGTTAGGGTTGTCATAAAAGTAAAGCAAATGTCATTTCTAACCACACTCACTCCACAACATTCACACATTTGAATCAAACTTGTAAAACGAACTGTGCATGCTTGTAATCTACTTTTAAGCTTATTCTTTGATTCTAAGCTTATTTTTAAATTCTAATGACATGGAGACGATTATATGTGTTAGGGTTGTCATAAAAGTAAAGCAAATGTCATTTCTAACCACACTCACTCCACAACATTCACACATTTCAATCAAACTTTTAAAACGAACTGTGCATGCTTGTAATCTACTTTTAAGCTTATTCTTTGATTCTAAGCTTATTTTTGAATTCTAGTGACATGGAGACGATTCTATGTGTTAGGGTTGTCATAAAAGTAAACCAAATGTCATTTCTAACCACACTCACTCCACAACATTCACACGTTTGAATCAAACTTGTAAAACGAACTGTGCATGCTTGTAATCTACTTTTAAGCTTATACTTTGATTCTAAGCTTATTTTTGAATTCTAATTACATGGAGACGATTATATGTGTTAGGGTTGTCATAAAACTAAAGCAAATGTCATTTCTAACCACACTCACTCCACAACATTCACACATATGAATCAAACTTGTAAAACGAACTGTCCATGCTTGTAATCTACTTTTAAGCTTATTCTTTGATTCTAAGCTTGTTTTTGAATTCTAATGACATGGAGACGATTATATGTGTTAGGGTTGTCATAAAAGTAAAGCAAATGTCATTTCTAACCACACTCACTCCACAACATTCACACATTTGAATCAAACTTGTAAAACGAACTGTGCATGCTTGTAATCTACTTTTAAGCTTATTCTTTGATTCTAAGCTTATTTTTGAATTCTAATGACATGGAGACGATTATATGTGTTAGGGTTGTCATAAAAGTAAACCAAATGTCATTTCTAACCACACTCACTCCACAACATTCACACATTTGAATCAAACTTGTAAAACGAACTGTGCATGCTTGTAATCTACGTAAAGCAAATGTCATTTCTAACCACACTCACTCCACAACATTCACACATTTGAATCAAACTTGTAAAACGAACTATGCATGCTTGTAATCTACTTTTAAGCTTATTCTTTGATTCTAAGCTTATTTTTGAATTCTAATGACATAGAGACGATTATATGTGGTAGGGTTGTCATAAAAGTAAAGCAAATGTCATTTCTAACCACACTCACTCCACAACATTCACACATTTGAATCAAACTTGTAAAACGAACTGTGCATGCTTGTAATCTACTTTTAAGCTTATTCTTTAATTCTAAGCTTATTTTTGAATTCTAATGACATGGAGACGATTATATGTGTTAGGGTTGTCATAAAAGTAAACCAAATGTCATTTCTAACCACACTCACTCCAGAACATTCACACATTTGAATCAAACTTTTAAAACGAGCTGTCCATGCTTGTAATCTACTTTTAAGCTTATTCTTTGATTCTAAGCTTATTTTTGAATTCTAATGACATGGAGACAATTATATGTGTTAGGGTTGTCATAAAAGTAAACCAAATGTCATTTCTAACCACACTCACTCCACAACATTCACACATTTGAATCAAACTTGTAAAACGAACTGTGCATGCTTGTAATCTACTTTTAAGCTTATTCTTTGATTCTAAGCTTATTTTTGAATTCTAATGACATGGAGACGATTATATGTGTTAGGGTTGTCATAAAAGTAAATCAAATGTCATTTCTAACCACACTCACTCCACAACATTCACACATTTGAATCAAACTTGTAAAACGAACTGTGCATGCTTGTAATCTACTTTTAAGCTTATTCTTTGAATCTAAGCTTACTTTTGAATTCTAATGGCATGGAGACAATTATATGTGTTAGGGTTGTCATAAAAGTAAAGCAAATGTCATTTCTAACCACACTCACTCCACAACATTCACACATTTGAATCAAACTTGTAAAACGAACTGTGCATGCTTGTAATCTACTTTTAAGCTTATTCTTTGATTCTAAGCTTGTTTTTGAATTCTAATGACATGGAGACGATTATATGTGTTAGGGTTGTCATAAAAGTAAAGCAAATGTCATTTCTAACCACACTCACTCCACAACATTCACACATTTGAATCAAACTTGTAAAACGAACTGTGCATGCTTGTAATCTACTTTTAAGCTTATTCTTTGATTCTAAGCTTATTTTTGAATTCTAATGACATGGAGACGATTATATGTGTTAGGGTTGTCATAAAAGTAAACCAAATGTCATTTCTAACCACACTCACTCCACAACATTCACACATTTGAATCAAACTTTTAAAACGAACTGTGCATGCTTGTAATCTACTTTTAAGCTTATTCTTTGATTCTAAACTTATTTTTGAATTCTAATGACATGGAGACGATTATATGTGTTAGGGTTGTCATAAAAGTAAAGCAAATGTCATTCTAACCACACTCACTCCACAACATTCACACATTTGAATCAAACTTGTAAAACGAACTGTGCATGCTTGTAATCTACTTTTAAGCTTATTCTTTAATTCTAAGCTTATTTTTGAATTCTAATGACATGGAGACGATTATATGTGTTAGGGTTGTCATAAAAGTAAACCAAATGTCATTTCTAACCACACTCACTCCACAACATTCACACATTTGAATCAAACTTGTAAAACGAGCTGTGCATGCTTGTAATCTACTTTTAAGCTTATTCTTTGATTCTAAGCTTGTTTTTTAATTCTAATGACATGGAGACGATTATATGTGTTAGGGTTGTCATAAAAGTAAAGCAAATGTCATTTCTAACCACACTCACTCCACAACATTCACACATTTGAATCAAACTTGTAAAACGAACTATGCATGCTTGTAATCTACTTTTAAGCTTATTCTTTGATTCTAAGCTTGTTTTTGAATTCTAATGATATGGAGACGATTATATGTGTTAGGGTTGTCATAAAAGTAAAGCAAATGTCATTTCTAACCACACTCACTCCACAACATTCACACATTTGAATCAAACTTGTAAAACGAACTGTGCATGCTTGTAATCTACTTTTAAGCTTATTCTTTGATTCTAAGCTTATTTTTGAATTCTAATGACATGGAGACGATTATATGTGTTAGGGTTGTCATAAAAGTAAACCAAATGTCATTTCTAACCACACTCACTCCACAACATTCACACATTTGAATCAAACTTGTAAAACGAACTGTGCATGCTTGTAATCTACTTTTAAGCTTATTCTTTGATTCTAAGCTTGTTTTTGAATTCTAATGACATGGAGACGATTATATGTGTTAGGGTTGTCATAAAAGTAAAGCAAATGTCATTTCTAACCACACTCACTCCACAACATTCACACATTTGAATCAAACTTGTAAAACGAACTGTGCATGCTTGTAATCTACTTTTCAGCTTATTCTTTGATTCTAAGCTTATTTTTAAATTCTAATGACATGGAGACGATTATAAGTGTTAGGGTTGTCATAAAAGTAAACCAAATGTCATTTCTAACCACACTCACTCCACAACATTCACACATTTGAATCAAACTTGTAAAACGAACTGTGCATGCTTGTAATCTACTTTTAAGCTTATTCTTTGATTCTAAGCTTATTTTTAAATTCTAATGACATGGAGACGATTATATGTGTTAGGGTTGTCATAAAAGTAAAGCAAATGTCATTTCTAACCACACTCACTCCACAACATTCACACATTTCAATCAAACTTTTAAAACGAACTGTGCATGCTTGTAATCTACTTTTAAGCTTATTCTTTGATTCTAAGCTTATTTTTGAATTCTAGTGACATGGAGACGATTCTATGTGTTAGGGTTGTCATAAAAGTAAACCAAATGTCATTTCTAACCACACTCACTCCACAACATTCACACATTTGAATCAAACTTGTAAAACGAACTGTGCATGCTTGTAATCTACTTTTAAGCTTATACTTTGATTCTAAGCTTATTTTTGAATTCTAATTACATGGAGACGATTATATGTGTTAGGGTTGTCATAAAACTAAGGCAAATGTCATTTCTAACCACACACACTCCACAACATTCACACATATGAATCAAACTTGTAAAACGAACTGTCCATGCTTGTAATCTACTTTTAAGCTTATTCTTTGATTCTAAGCTTGTTTTTGAATTCTAATGACATGGAGACGATTATATGTGTTAGGGTTGTCATAAAAGTAAAGCAAATGTCATTTCTAACCACACTCACTCCACAACATTCACACATTTGAATCAAACTTGTAAAACGAACTGTGCATGCTTGTAATCTACTTTTAAGCTTATTCTTTGATTCTAAGCTTATTTTTGAATTCTAATGACATGGAGACGATTATATGTGTTAGGGTTGTCATAAAAGTAAACCAAATGTCATTTCTAACCACACTCACTCCACAACATTCACACATTTGAATCAAACTTGTAAAACGAACTGTGCATGCTTGTAATCTACGTAAAGCAAATGTCATTTCTAACCACACTCACTCCACAACATTCACACATTTGAATCAAACTTGTAAAACGAACTATGCATGCTTGTAATCTACTTTTAAGCTTATTCTTTGATTCTAAGCTTATTTTTGAATTCTAATGACATAGAGACGATTATATGTGGTAGGGTTGTCATAAAAGTAAAGCAAATGTCATTTCTAACCACACTCACTCCACAACATTCACACATTTGAATCAAACTTGTAAAACGAACTGTGCATGCTTGTAATCTACTTTTAAGCTTATTCTTTAATTCTAAGCTTATTTTTGAATTCTAATGACATGGAGACGATTATATGTGTTAGGGTTGTCATAAAAGTAAACCAAATGTCATTTCTAACCACACTCACTCCACAACATTCACACATTTGAATCAAACTTGTAAAACGAACTGTGCATGCTTGTAATCTACTTTTAAGCTTATTCTTTGATTCTAAGCTTGTTTTTGAATTCTAATGACATGGAGACGATTATATGTGTTAGGGTTGTCATAAAAGTAAAGCAAATGTCATTTCTAACCACACTCACTCCACAACATTCACACATTTGAATCAAACTTGTAAAACGAACTGTGCATGCTTGTAATCTACTTTTCAGCTTATTCTTTGATTCTAAGCTTATTTTTAAATTCTAATGACATGGAGACGATTATAAGTGTTAGGGTCGTCATAAAAGTAAACCAAATGTCATTTCTAACCACACTCACTCCACAACATTCACACATTTGAATCAAACTTGTAAAACGAACTGTGCATGCTTGTAATCTACTTTTAAGCTTATTCTTTGATTCTAAGCTTATTTTTAAATTCTAATGACATGGAGACGATTATATGTGTTAGGGTTGTCATAAAAGTAAAGCAAATGTCATTTCTAACCACACTCACTCCACAACATTCACACATTTCAATCAAACTTTTAAAACGAACTGTGCATGCTTGTAATCTACTTTTAAGCTTATTCTTTGATTCTAAGCTTATTTTTGAATTCTAGTGACATGGAGACGATTCTATGTGTTAGGGTTGTCATAAAAGTAAACCAAATGTCATTTCTAACCACACTCACTCCACAACATTCACACATTTGAATCAAACTTGTAAAACGAACTGTGCATGCTTGTAATCTACTTTTAAGCTTATACTTTGATTCTAAGCTTATTTTTGAATTCTAATTACATGGAGACGATTATATGTGTTAGGGTTGTCATAAAACTAAGGCAAATGTCATTTCTAACCACACTCACTCCACAACATTCACACATATGAATCAAACTTGTAAAACGAACTGTCCATGCTTGTAATCTACTTTTAAGCTTATTCTTTGATTCTAAGCTTATTTTTGAATTCTAATGACATGGAGACGATTATATGTGTTAGGGTTGTCATAAAAGTAAACCAAATGTCATTTATAACCACACTCACTCCACAACATTCACACATTTGAATCAAACTTGTAAAACGAACTGTGCATGCTTGTAATCTACTTTTAAGCTTATTCTTTGATTCTAAGCTTATTTTTGAATTCTAATGACATGGAGACGATTATATGTGTTAGGGTTGTCATAAAAGTAAACCAAATGTCATTTCTAACCACACTCACTCCACAACATTCACACATTTGAATCAAACTTGTAAAACGAACTGTGCATGCTTGTAATCTACGTAAAGCAAATGTCATTTCTAACCACACTCACTCCACAACATTTACACATTTGAATCAAACTTGTAAAACGAACTATGCATGCTTGTAATCTACTTTTAAGCTTATTCTTTGATTCTAAGCTTATTTTTGAATTCTAATGACATAGAGACGATTATATGTGGTAGGGTTGTCATAAAAGTAAAGCAAATGTCATTTCTAACCACACTCACTCCACAACATTCACACATTTGAATCAAACTTGTAAAACGAACTGTGCATGCTTGTAATCTACTTTTAAGCTTATTCTTTAATTCTAAGCTTATTTTTGAATTCTAATGACATGGAGACGATTATATGTGTTAGGGTTGTCATAAAAGTAAACCAAATGTTATTTCTAACCACACTCACTCCAGAACATTCACACATTTGAATCAAACTTGTAAAACGAGCTGTCCATGCTTGTAATCTACTTTTAAGCTTATTCTTTGATTCTAAGCTTATTTTTGAATTCTAATGACATGGAGACGATTATATGTGTTAGGGTTGTCATAAAAGTAAACCAAATGTCATTTCTAACCACACTCACTCCACAACATTCACACATTTGAATCAAACTTGTAAAACGAACTGTGCATGCTTGTAATCTACTTTTAAGCTTATTCTTTGATTCTAAGCTTATTTTTGAATTCTAATGACATGGAGACGATTATATGTGTTAGGGTTGTCATAAAAGTAAATCAAATGTCATTTCTAACCACACTCACTCCACAACATTCACACATTTGAATCAAACTTGTAAAACGAACTGTGCATGCTTGTAATCTACTTTTAAGCTTATTCTTTGAATCTAAGCTTACTTTTGAATTCTAATGGCTTGGAGACAATTATATGTGTTAGGGTTGTCATAAAAGTAAAGCAAATGTCATTTCTAACCACACTCACTCCACAACATTCACACATTTGAATCAAACTTGTAAAACGAACTGTGCATGCTTGTAATCTACTTTTAAGCTTATTCTTTGATTCTAAGCTTTTTTTGAATTCTAATGACATGGAGACGATTATATGTGTTAGGGTTGTCATAAAAGTAAAGCAAATGTCATTTCTAACCACACTCACTCCACAACATTCACACATTTGAATCAAACTTGTAAAACGAACTGTGCATGCTTGTAATCTACTTTTAAGCTTATTCTTTGATTCTAAGCTTATTTTTGAATTCTAATGACATGGAGACGATTATATGTGTTAGGGTTGTCATAAAAGTAAACCAAATGTCATTTCTAACCACACTCACTCCACAACATTCACACATTTGAATCAAACTTTTAAAACGAACTGTGCATGCTTGTAATCTACTTTTAAGCTTATTCTTTGATTCTAAACTTATTTTTGAATTCTAATGACATGGAGACGATTATATGTGTTAGGGTTGTCATAAAAGTAAAGCAAATGTCATTCTAACCACACTCACTCCACAACATTCACACATTTGAATCAAACTTGTAAAACGAACTGTGCATGCTTGTAATTTACTTTTAAGCTTATTCTTTAATTCTAAGCTTATTTTTGAATTCTAATGACATGGAGACGATTATATGTGTTAGGGTTGTCATAAAAGTAAACCAAATGTCATTTCTAACCACACTCACTCCACAACATTCACACATTTGAATCAAACTTGTAAAACGAACTGTGCATGCTTGTAATCAACGTAAAGCAAATGTCATTTCTAACCACACTCACTCCACAACATTCACACATTTGAATCAAACTTGTAAAACGAACTATGCATGCTTGTAATCTACTTTTAAGCTTATTCTTTGATTCTAAGCTTATTTTTGAATTCTAATGACATAGAGACGATTATATGTGGTAGGGTTGTCATAAAAGTAAAGCAAATGTCATTTCTAACCACACTCACTCCACAACATTCACACATTTGAATCAAACTTGTAAAACGAACTGTGCATGCTTGTAATCTACTTTTAAGCTTATTCTTTAATTCTAAGCTTATTTTTGAATTCTAATGACATGGAGACGATTATATGTGTTAGGGTTGTCATAAAAGTAAACCAAATGTCATTTCTAACCACACTCACTCCAGAACATTCACACATTTGAATCAAACTAGTAAAACGAGCTGTCCATGCTTGTAATCTACTTTTAAGCTTATTCTTTGATTCTAAGCTTATTTTTGAATTCTAATGACATGGAGACGATTATATGTGTTAGGGTTGTCATAAAAGTAAACCAAATGTCATTTCTAACCACACTCACTCCACAACATTCACACATTTGAATCAAACTTGTAAAACGAACTGTGCATGCTTGTAATCTACTTTTAAGCTTATTCTTTGATTCTAAGCTTATTTTTGAATTCTAATGACATGGAGACGATTATATGTGTTAGGGTTGTCATAAAAGTAAATCAAATGTCATTTCTAACCACACTCACTCCACAACATTCACACATTTGAATCAAACTTGTAAAACGAACTGTGCATGCTTGTAATCTACTTTTAAGCTTATTCTTTGAATCTAAGCTTACTTTTGAATTCTAATGGCATGGAGACAATTATATGTGTTAGGGTTGTCATAAAAGTAAAGCAAATGTCATTTCTAACCACACTCACTCCACAACATTCACACATTTGAATCAAACTTGTAAAACGAACTGTGCATGCTTGTAATCTACTTTTAAGCTTATTCTTTGATTCTAAGCTTGTTTTTGAATTCTAATGACATGGAGACGATTATATGTGTTAGGGTTGTCATAAAAGTAAAGCAAATGTCATTTCTAACCACACTCACTCCACAACATTCACACATTTGAATCAAACTTGTAAAACGAACTGTGCATGCTTGTAATCTACTTTTAAGCTTATTCTTTGATTCTAAGCTTATTTTTGAATTCTAATGACATGGAGACGATTATATGTGTTAGGGTTGTCATAAAAGTAAACCAAATGTCATTTCTAACCACACTCACTCCACAACATTCACACATTTGAATCAAACTTTTAAAACGAACTGTGCATGCTTGTAATCTACTTTTAAGCTTATTCTTTGATTCTAAACTTATTTTTGAATTCTAATGACATGGAGACGATTATATGTGTTAGGGTTGTCATAAAAGTAAAGCAAATGTCATTCTAACCACACTCACTCCACAACATTCACACATTTGAATCAAACTTGTAAAACGAACTGTGCATGCTTGTAATCTACTTTTAAGCTTATTCTTTAATTCTAAGCTTATTTTTGAATTCTAATGACATGGAGACGATTATATGTGTTAGGGTTGTCATAAAAGTAAACCAAATGTCATTTCTAACCACACTCACTCCACAACATTCACACATTTGAATCAAACTTGTAAAACGAGCTGTGCATGCTTGTAATCTACTTTTAAGCTTATTCTTTGATTCTAAGCTTGTTTTTTAATTCTAATGACATGGAGACGATTATATGTGTTAGGGTTGTCATAAAAGTAAAGCAAATGTCATTTCTAACCACACTCACTCCACAACATTCACACATTTGAATCAAACTTGTAAAACGAACTATGCATGCTTGTAATCTACTTTTAAGCTTATTCTTTGATTCTAAGCTTGTTTTTGAATTCTAATGATATGGAGACGATTATATGTGTTAGGGTTGTCATAAAAGTAAAGCAAATGTCATTTCTAACCACACTCACTCCACAACATTCACACATTTGAATCAAACTTGTAAAACGAACTGTGCATGCTTGTAATCTACTTTTAAGCTTATTCTTTGATTCTAAGCTTATTTTTGAATTCTAATGACATGGAGACGATTATATGTGTTAGGGTTGTCATAAAAGTAAACCAAATGTCATTTCTAACCACACTCACTCCACAACATTCACACATTTGAATCAAACTTGTAAAACGAACTGTGCATGCTTGTAATCTACTTTTAAGCTTATTCTTTGATTCTAAGCTTGTTTTTGAATTCTAATGACATGGAGACGATTATATGTGTTAGGGTTGTCATAAAAGTAAAGCAAATGTCATTTCTAACCACACTCACTCCACAACATTCACACATTTGAATCAAACTTGTAAAACGAACTGTGCATGCTTGTAATCTACTTTTCAGCTTATTCTTTGATTCTAAGCTTATTTTTAAATTCTAATGACATGGAGACGATTATAAGTGTTAGGGTTGTCATAAAAGTAAACCAAATGTCATTTCTAACCACACTCACTCCACAACATTCACACATTTGAATCAAACTTGTAAAACGAACTGTGCATGCTTGTAATCTACTTTTAAGCTTATTCTTTGATTCTAAGCTTATTTTTAAATTCTAATGACATGGAGACGATTATATGTGTTAGGGTTGTCATAAAAGTAAAGCAAATGTCATTTCTAACCACACTCACTCCACAACATTCACACATTTCAATCAAACTTTTAAAACGAACTATGCATGCTTGTAATCTACTTTTAAGCTTATTCTTTGATTCTAAGCTTATTTTTGAATTCTAGTGACATGGAGACGATTCTATGTGTTAGGGTTGTCATAAAAGTAAACCAAATGTCATTTCTAACCACACTCACTCCAGAACATTCACACATTTGAATCAAACTTGTAAAACGAACTGTGCATGCTTGTAATCTACTTTTAAGCTTATACTTTGATTCTAAGCTTATTTTTGAATTCTAATTACATGGAGACGATTATATGTGTTAGGGTTGTCATAAAACTAAGGCAAATGTCATTTCTAACCACACTCACTCCACAACATTCACACATATGAATCAAACTTGTAAAACGAACTGTCCATGCTTGTAATCTACTTTTAAGCTTATTCTTTGATTCTAAGCTTGTTTTTGAATTCTAATGACATGGAGACGATTATATGTGTTAGGGTTGTCATAAAAGTAAAGCAAATGTCATTTCTAACCACACTCACTCCACAACATTCACACATTTGAATCAAACTTGTAAAACGAACTGTGCATGCTTGTAATCTACTTTTAAGCTTATTCTTTGATTCTAAGCTTATTTTTGAATTCTAATGACATGGAGACGATTATATGTGTTAGGGTTGTCATAAAAGTAAACCAAATGTCATTTCTAACCACACTCACTCCACAACATTCACACATTTGAATCAAACTTGTAAAACGAACTGTGCATGCTTGTAATCTACGTAAAGCAAATGTCATTTCTAACCATACTCACTCCACAACATTCACACATTTGAATCAAACTTGTAAAACGAACTATGCATGCTTGTAATCTACTTTTAAGCTTATTCTTTGATTCTAAGCTTATTTTTGAATTCTAATGACATAGAGACGATTATATGTGGTAGGGTTGTCATAAAAGTAAAGCAAATGTCATTTCTAACCACACTCACTCCACAACATTCACACATTTGAATCAAACTTGTAAAACGAACTGTGCATGCTTGTAATCTACTTTTAAGCTTATTCTTTAATTCTAAGCTTATTTTTGAATTCTAATGACATGGAGACGATTATATGTGTTAGGGTTGTCATAAAAGTAAACCAAATGTCATTTCTAACCACACTCACTCCAGAACATTCACACATTTGAATCAAACTTGTAAAACGAGCTGTCCATGCTTGTAATCTACTTTTAAGCTTATTCTTTGATTCTAAGCTTATTTTTGAATTCTAATGACATGGAGACGATTATATGTGTTAGGGTTGTCATAAAAGTAAACCAAATGTCATTTCTAACCACACTCACTCCACAACATTCACACATTTGAATCAAACTTGTAAAACGAACTGTGCATGCTTGTAATCTACTTTTAAGCTTATTCTTTGATTCTAAGCTTATTTTTGAATTCTAATGACATGGAGACGATTATATGTGTTAGGGTTGTCATAAAAGTAAATCAAATGTCATTTCTAACCACACTCACTCCACAACATTCACACATTTGAATCAAACTTGTAAAACGAACTGTGCATGCTTGTAATCTACTTTTAAGCTTATTCTTTGAATCTAAGCTTACTTTTGAATTCTAATGGCTTGGAGACAATTATATGTGTTAGGGTTGTCATAAAAGTAAAGCAAATGTCATTTCTAACCACACTCACTCCACAACATTCACACATTTGAATCAAACTTGTAAAACGAACTGTGCATGCTTGTAATCTACTTTTAAGCTTATTCTTTGATTCTAAGCTTGTTTTTGAATTCTAATGACATGGAGACGATTATATGTGTTAGGGTTGTCATAAAAGTAAAGCAAATGTCATTTCTAACCACACTCACTCCACAACATTCACACATTTGAATCAAACTTGTAAAACGAACTGTGCATGCTTGTAATCTACTTTTAAGCTTATTCTTTGATTCTAAGCTTATTTTTGAATTCTAATGACATGGAGACGATTATATGTGTTAGGGTTGTCATAAAAGTAAACCAAATGTCATTTCTAACCACACTCACTCCACAACATTCACACATTTGAATCAAACTTTTAAAACGAACTGTGCATGCTTGTAATCTACTTTTAAGCTTATTCTTTGATTCTAAACTTATTTTTGAATTCTAATGACATGGAGACGATTATATGTGTTAGGGTTGTCATAAAAGTAAAGCAAATGTCATTCTAACCACACTCACTCCACAACATTCACACATTTGAATCAAACTTGTAAAACGAACTGTGCATGCTTGTAATTTACTTTTAAGCTTATTCTTTAATTCTAAGCTTATTTTTGAATTCTAATGACATGGAGACGATTATATGTGTTAGGGTTGTCATAAAAGTAAACCAAATGTCATTTCTAACCACACTCACTCCACAACATTCACACATTTGAATCAAACTTGTAAAACGAGCTGTGCATGCTTGTAATCTACTTTTAAGCTTATTCTTTGATTCTAAGCTTGTTTTTTAATTCTAATGACATGGAGACGATTATATGTGTTAGGGTTGTCATAAAAGTAAAGCAAATGTCATTTCTAACCACACTCACTCCACAACATTCACACATTTGAATCAAACTTGTAAAACGAACTATGCATGCTTGTAATCTACTTTTAAGCTTATTCTTTGATTCTAAGCTTGTTTTTGAATTCTAATGATATGGAGACGATTATATGTGTTAGGGTTGTCATAAAAGTAAAGCAAATGTCATTTCTAACCACACTCACTCCACAACATTCACACATTTGAATCAAACTTGTAAAACGAACTGTGCATGCTTGTAATCTACTTTTAAGCTTATTCTTTGATTCTAAGCTTATTTTTGAATTCTAATGACATGGAGACGATTATATGTGTTAGGGTTGTCATAAAAGTAAACCAAATGTCATTTCTAACCACACTCACTCCACAACATTCACACATTTGAATCAAACTTGTAAAACGAACTGTGCATGCTTGTAATCTACTTTTAAGCTTATTCTTTGATTCTAAGCTTGTTTTTGAATTCTAATGACATGGAGACGATTATATGTGTTAGGGTTGTCATAAAAGTAAAGCAAATGTCATTTCTAACCACACTCACTCCACAACATTCACACATTTGAATCAAACTTGTAAAACGAACTGTGCATGCTTGTAATCTACTTTTAAGCTTATTCTTTGATTCTAAGCTTATTTTTGAATTCTAATGACATGGAGACGATTATATGTGTTAGGGTTGTCATAAAAGTAAACCAAATGTCATTTCTAACCACACTCACTCCACAACATTCACACATTTGAATCAAACTTGTAAAACGAGCTGTGCATGCTTGTAATCTACTTTTAAGCTTATTCTTTAATTCTAAGCTTATTTTTGAATTCTAATGACATGGAGACGATTATATGTGTTAGGGTTGTCATAATAGTAAACCAAATGTCATTTCTAACCACACTCACTCCACAACATTCACACATTTGAATCAAACTTGTAAAACGAACTGTGCATGCTTGTAATCTACTTTTAAGCTTATTCTTTGATTCTAAGCTTATTTTTGAATTTTAATGACATGGAGACGATTATATGTGTTAGGGTTGTCATAAAAGTAAACCAAATGTCATTTCTAACCACACTCACTCCACAACATTCACACATTTGAATCAAACTTTTAAAACGAACTGTGCATGCTTGTAATCTACTTTTAAGCTTATTTTTTGATTCTAAGCTTATTTTTGAATTCTAATGACATGGAGACGATTATATGTGTTAGGGTTGTCATAAAAGTAAACCAAATGTCATTTCTAACCACACTCACTCCACAACATTCACACATTTGAATCAAACTTGTAAAACGAACTGTGCATGCTTGTAATCTACTTTTAAGCTTATTCTTTAATTCTAAGCTTATTTTTGAATTCTAATGACATGGAGACGATTATATGTGTTAGGGTTGTCATAAAAGTAAACCAAATGTCATTTCTAACCACACTCACTCCATAACATTCACACATTATTTGAATCAAACTTGTAAAACGAGTTGTGCATGCTTGTAATCTACTTTTAAGCTTATTCATTAATTCTAAGCTTATTTTTGAATTCTAATGACATGGAGACGATTATATGTGTTAGGGTTGTCATAAAAGTTAACCAAATGTCATTTCTAACGACACTCACTCCAGAACATTCACACATTTGAATCAAACTTGTAAAACGAGCTGTGCATGCTTGTAATCTACTTTTAAGCTTATTCTTTGATTCTAAGCTTATTTTTGAATTCTAATGACATGGAGACGATTATATGTGTTAGGGTTGTCATAAAAGTAAAGCAAATGTCATTTCTAACCACACTCACTCCACAACATTCACACATTTGAATCAAACTTGTAAAACGAACTGTGCATGCTTGTAATCTACTTTTAAGCTTATTTTTTGATTCTAAGCTTATTTTTGAATTCTAATGACATGGAGACGATTATATGTGTTAGGGTTGTCATAAAAGTAAACCAAATGTCATTTCTAACCACACTCACTCCACAACATTCACACATTTGAATCAAACTTGTAAAACGAACTGTGCATGCTTGTAATCTACTTTTAAGCTTATTCTTTAATTCTAAGCTTATTTTTGAATTCTAATGACATGGAGACGATTATATGTGTTAGGGTTGTCATAAAAGTAAACCAAATGTCATTTCTAACCACACTCACTCCATAACATTCACACATTATTTGAATCAAACTTGTAAAACGAGCTGTGCATGCTTGTAATCTACTTTTAAGCTTATTCTTTAATTCTAAGCTTATTTTTGAATTCTAATGACATGGAGACGATTATATGTGTTAGGGTTGTCATAAAAGTTAACCAAATGTCATTTCTAACGACACTCACTCCAGAACATTCACACATTTGAATCAAACTTGTAAAACGAGCTGTGCATGCTTGTAATCTACTTTTAAGCTTATTCTTTGATTCTAAGCTTATTTTTGAATTCTAATGACATGGAGACGATTATATGTGTTAGGGTTGTCATAAAAGTAAAGCAAATGTCATTTCTAACCACACTCACTCCACAACATTCACACATTTGAATCAAACTTGTAAAACGAACTGTGCATGCTTGTAATCTACTTTTAAGCTTATTCTTTGATTCTAAGCTTATTTTTGAATTCTAATGACATGGAGACGATTATATGTGTTAGGGTTGTCATAAAAGTAAACCAAATGTCATTTCTAACCACACTCACTCCAGAACATTCACACATTTGAATCAAACTTGTAAAACGAGCTGTCCATGCTTGTAATCTACTTTTAAGCTTATTCTTTGATTCTAAGCTTATTTTTGAATTCTAATGACATGGAGACGATTATATGTGTTAGAGTTGTCATAAAAGTAAACCAAATGTCATTTCTAACCACACTCACTCCACAACATTCACACATTTGAATCAAACTTGTAAAACGAACTGTGCATGCTTGTAATCTACTTTTAAGCTTATTCTTTGATTCTAAGCTTATTTTTGAATTCTAATGACATGGAGACGATTATATGTGTTAGGGTTGTCATAAAAGTAAATCAAATGTCATTTCTAACCACACTCACTCCACAACATTCACACATTTGAATCAAACTTGTAAAACGAACTGTGCATTCTTGTAATCTACTTTTAAGCTTATTCTTTGATTCTAAGCTTGTTTTTGAATTCTAATGACATGGAGACGATTATATGTGTTAGGGTTGTCATAAAAGTAAAGCAAATGTCATTTCTAACCACACTCACTCCACAACATTCACACATTTGAATCAAACTTGTAAAACGAACTGTGCATGCTTGTAATCTACTTTTAAGCTTATTCTTTGATTCTAAGCTTATTTTTGAATTCTAATGACATGGAGACGATTATATGTGTTAGGGTTGTCATAAAAGTAAACCAAATGTCATTTCTAACCACACTCACTCCACAACATTCACACATTTGAATCAAACTTTTAAAACGAACTGTGCATGCTTGTAATCTACTTTTAAGCTTATTCTTTGATTCTAAACTTATTTTTGAATTCTAATGACATGGAGACGATTATATGTGTTAGGGTTGTCATAAAAGTAAAGCAAATGTCATTCTAACCACACTCACTCCACAACATTCACACATTTGAATCAAACTTGTAAAACGAACTGTGCATGCTTGTAATTTACTTTTAAGCTTATTCTTTAATTCTAAGCTTATTTTTGAATTCTAATGACATGGAGACGATTATATGTGTTAGGGTTGTCATAAAAGTAAACCAAATGTCATTTCTAACCACACTCACTCCACAACATTCACACATTTGAATCAAACTTGTAAAACGAGTTGTGCATGCTTGTAATCTACTTTTAAGCTTATTCTTTGATTCTAAGCTTGTTTTTTAATTCTAATGACATGGAGACGATTATATGTGTTAGGGTTGTCATAAAAGTAAAGCAAATGTCATTTCTAACCACACTCACTCCACAACATTCACACATTTGAATCAAACTTGTAAAACGAACTATGCATGCTTGTAATCTACTTTTAAGCTTATTCTTTGATTCTAAGCTTGTTTTTGAATTCTAATGATATGGAGACGATTATATGTGTTAGGGTTGTCATAAAAGTAAAGCAAATGTCATTTCTAACCACACTCACTCCACAACATTCACACATTTGAATCAAACTTGTAAAACGAACTGTGCATGCTTGTAATCTACTTTTAAGCTTATTCTTTGATTCTAAGCTTATTTTTGAATTCTAATGACATGGAGACGATTATATGTGTTAGGGTTGTCATAAAAGTAAACCAAATGTCATTTCTAACCACACTCACTCCACAACATTCACACATTTGAATCAAACTTGTAAAACGAACTGTGCATGCTTGTAATCTACTTTTAAGCTTATTCTTTGATTCTAAGCTTGTTTTTGAATTCTAATGACATGGAGACGATTATATGTGTTAGGGTTGTCATAAAAGTAAAGCAAATGTCATTTCTAACCACACTCACTCCACAACATTCACACATTTGAATCAAACTTGTAAAACGAACTGTGCATGCTTGTAATCTACTTTTAAGCTTATTCTTTGATTCTAAGCTTATTTTTGAATTCTAATGACATGGAGACGATTATATGTGTTAGGGTTGTCATAAAAGTAAACCAAATGTCATTTTTAACCACACTCACTCCACAACATTCACACATTTGAATCAAACTTGTAAAACGAGCTGTGCATGCTTGTAATCTACTTTTAAGCTTATTCTTTAATTCTAAGCTTATTTTTGAATTCTAATGACATGGAGACGATTATATGTGTTAGGGTTGTCATAATAGTAAACCAAATGTCATTTCTAACCACACTCACTCCACAACATTCACACATTTGAATCAAACTTGTAAAACGAACTGTGCATGCTTGTAATCTACTTTTAAGCTTATTCTTTGATTCTAAGCTTATTTTTGAATTCTAATGACATGGAGACGATTATATGTGTTAGGGTTGTCATAAAAGTAAACCAAATGTCATTTCTAACCACACTCACTCCACAACATTCACACATTTGAATCAAACTTTTAAAACGAACTGTGCATGCTTGTAATCTACTTTTAAGCTTATTTTTTGATTCTAAGCTTATTTTTGAATTCTAATGACATGGAGACGATTATATGTGTTAGGGTTGTCATAAAAGTAAACCAAATGTCATTTCTAACCACACTCACTCCACAACATTCACACATTTGAATCAAACTTGTAAAACGAACTGTGCATGCTTGTAATCTACTTTTAAGCTTATTCTTTAATTCTAAGCTTATTTTTGAATTCTAATGACATGGAGACGATTATATGTGTTAGGGTTGTCATAAAAGTAAACCAAATGTCATTTCTAACCACACTCACTCCATAACATTCACACATTATTTGAATCAAACTTGTAAAACGAGTTGTGCATGCTTGTAATCTACTTTTAAGCTTATTCATTAATTCTAAGCTTATTTTTGAATTCTAATGACATGGAGACGATTATATGTGTTAGGGTTGTCATAAAAGTTAACCAAATGTCATTTCTAACGACACTCACTCCAGAACATTCACACATTTGAATCAAACTTGTAAAACGAGCTGTGCATGCTTGTAATCTACTTTTAAGCTTATTCTTTGATTCTAAGCTTATTTTTGAATTCTAATGACATGGAGACGATTATATGTGTTAGGGTTGTCATAAAAGTAAAGCAAATGTCATTTCTAACCACACTCACTCCACAACATTCACACATTTGAATCAAACTTGTAAAACGAACTGTGCATGCTTGTAATCTACTTTTAAGCTTATTTTTTGATTCTAAGCTTATTTTTGAATTCTAATGACATGGAGACGATTATATGTGTTAGGGTTGTCATAAAAGTAAAGCAAATGTCATTTCTAACCACACTCACTCCACAACATTCACACATTTGAATCAAACTTGTAAAACGAACTGTGCATGCTTGTAATCTACTTTTAAGCTTATTCTTTAATTCTAAGCTTATTTTTGAATTCTAATGACATGGAGACGATTATATGTGTTAGGGTTGTCATAAAAGTTAACCAAATGTCATTTCTAACGACACTCACTCCAGAACATTCACACATTTGAATCAAACTTGTAAAACGAGCTGTGCATGCTTGTAATCTACTATTAAGCTTATTCTTTGATTCTAAGCTTATTTTTGAATTCTAATGACATGGAGACGATTATATGTGTTAGGGTTGTCATAAAAGTAAAGCAAATGTCATTTCTAACCACACTCACTCCACAACATTCACACATTTGAATCAAACTTGTAAAACGAACTGTGCATGCTTGTAATCTACTTTTAAGCTTATTCTTTGATTCTAAGCTTATTTTTGAATTCTAATGACATGGAGACGATTATATGTGTTAGGGTTGTCATAAAAGTAAAGCAAATGTCATTTCTAACCACACTCACTCCACAACATTCACACATTTGAATCAAACTTGTAAAACGAACTGTGCATGCTTGTAATCTACTTTTAAGCTTATTCTTTGATTCTAATCTTATTTTTGAATTCTAATGACATGGAGACGATTATATGTGTTAGGGTTGTCATAAAAGTAAACCAAATGTCATTTCTAACCACACTCACTCCACAACATTCACACATTTGAATCAAACTTGTAAAACGAGCTGTGCATGCTTGTAATCTACTTTTAAGCTAATTCTTTAATTCTAAGCTTATTTTTGAATTCTAATGACATGGAGACGATTATATGTGTTAGGGTTGTCATAATAGTAAACCAAATGTCATTTCTAACCACACTCACTCCACAACATTCACACATTTGAATCAAACTTGTAAAACGAACTGTGCATGCTTGTAATCTACTTTTAAGCTTATTCTTTGATTCTAAGCTTATTTTTGAATTCTAATGACATGGAAACAATTATATGTGTTAGGGTTGTCATAAAAGTAAACCAAATGTCATTTCTAACCACACTCACTCCACAACATTCACACATTTGAATCAAACTTTTAAAACGAACTGTGCATGCTTGTAATCTACTTTTAAGCTTATTTTTTGATTCTAAGCTTATTTTTGAATTCTAATGACATGGAGACGATTATATGTGTTAGGGTTGTCATAAAAGTAAACCAAATGTCATTTCTAACCACACTCACTCCACAACATTCACACATTTGAATCAAACTTGTAAAACGAACTGTGCATGCTTGTAATCTACTTTTAAGCTTATTCTTTAATTCTAAGCTTATTTTTGAATTCTAATGACATGGAGACGATTATATGTGTTAGGGTTGTCATAAAAGTAAACCAAATGTCATTTCTAACCACACTCACTCCATAACATTCACACATTATTTGAATCAAACTTGTAAAACGAGTTGTGCATGCTTGTAATCTACTTTTAAGCTTATTCATTAATTCTAAGCTTATTTTTGAATTCTAATGACATGGAGACGATTATATCTGTTAGGGTTGTCATAAAAGTTAACCAAATGTCATTTCTAACGACACTCACTCCAGAACATTCAACATTTGAATCAAACTTGTAAAACGAGCTGTGCATGCTTGTAATCTACTTTTAAGCTTATTCTTTGATTCTAAGCTTATTTTTGAATTCTAATGACATGGAGACGATTATATGTGTTAGGGTTGTCATAAAAGTAAAGCAAATGTCATTTCTAACCACACTCACTCCACAACATTCACACATTTGAATCAAACTTGTAAAACGAACTGTGCATGCTTGTAATCTACTTTTAAGCTTATTCTTTAATTCTAAGCTTATTTTTGAATTCTAATGACATGGAGACGATTATATGTGTTAGGGTTGTCATAAAAGTAAACCAAATGTCATTTCTAACCACACTCACTCCATAACATTCACACATTATTTGAATCAAACTTGTAAAACGAGCTGTGCATGCTTGTAATCTACTTTTAAGCTTATTCTTTAATTCTAAGCTTATTTTTGAATTCTAATGACATGGAGACGATTATATGTGTTAGGGTTGTCATAAAAGTTAACCAAATGTCATTTCTAACCACACTCACTCCACAACATTCACACATTTGAATCAAACTTGTAAAACGAACTGTGCATGCTTGTAATCTACTTTTAAGCTTATTTTTTGATTCTAAGCTTATTTTTGAATTCTAATGACATGGAGACGATTATATGTGTTAGGGTTGTCATAAAAGTAAACCAAATGTCATTTCTAACCACACTCACTCCACAACATTCACACATTTGAATCAAACCTGTAAAACGAACTGTGCATGCTTGTAATCTACTTTTAAGCTTATTCTTTAATTCTAAGCTTATTTTTGAATTCTAATGACATGGAGACGATTATATGTGTTAGGGTTGTCATAAAAGTAAACCAAATGTCATTTCTAACCACACTCACTCCATAACATTCACACATTATTTGAATCAAACTTGTAAAACGAGCTGTGCATGCTTGTAATCTACTTTTAAGCTTATTCTTTAATTCTAAGCTTATTTTTGAATTCTAATGACATGGAGACGATTATATGTGTTAGGGTTGTCATAAAAGTTAACCAAATGTCATTTCTAACGACACTCACTCCAGAACATTCACACATTTGAATCAAACTTGTAAAACGAGCTGTGCATGCTTGTAATCTACTATTAAGCTTATTCTTTGATTCTAAGCTTATTTTTGAATTCTAATGACATGGAGACGATTATATGTGTTAGGGTTGTCATAAAAGTAAAGCAAATGTCATTTCTAACCACACTCACTCCACAACATTCACACATTTGAATCAAACTTGTAAAACGAACTGTGCATGCTTGTAATCTACTTTTAAGCTTATTCTTTGATTCTAAGCTTATTTTTGAATTCTAATGACATGGAGACGATTATATGTGTTAGGGTTGTCATAAAAGTAAAGCAAATGTCATTTCTAACCACACTCACTCCACAACATTCACACATTTGAATCAAACTTTTAAAACGAACTGTGCATGCTTGTAATCTACTTTTAAGCTTATTCTTTGATTCTAAGCTTATTTTTGAATTCTAATGACATGGAGACGATTATATGTGTTAGGGTTGTCATAAAAGTAAACCAAATGTCATTTCTAACCACACTCACTCCACAACATTCACACATTTGAATCAAACTTGTAAAACGAGATGTGCATGCTTGTAATCTACTTTTAAGCTTATTCTTTAATTCTAAGCTTATTTTTGAATTCTAATGACATGGAGACGATTATATGTGTTAGGGTTGTCATAAAAGTTAACCAAATGTCATTTCTAACCACACTCACTCCAGAACATTCACACATTTGAATCAAACTTGTAAAACGAGCTGTGCATGCTTGTAATCTACTTTTAAGCTTATTCTTTGATTCTAAGCTTATTTTTGAATTCTAATGACATGGAGACGATTATATGTGTTAGGGTTGTGATAAAAGTAAACCAAATGTCATTTCTAACCACACTCACTCCACAACATTCACACATTTGAATCAAACTTGTAAAACGAACTGTGCATGCTTGTAATCTACTTTTAAGCTTATTCTTTGATTCTAAGCTTATTTTTGAATTCTAATGACATGGAAACAATTATATGTGTTAGGGTTGTCATAAAAGTAAACCAAATGTCATTTCTAACCACACTCACTCCACAACATTCACACATTTGAATCAAACTTTTAAAACGAACTGTGCATGCTTGTAATCTACTTTTAAGCTTATTTTTTGATTCTAAGCTTATTTTTGAATTCTAATGACATGGAGACGATTATATGTGTTAGGGTTGTCATAAAAGTAAACCAAATGTCATTTCTAACCACACTCACTCCACAACATTCACACATTTGAATCAAACTTGTAAAACGAACTGTGCATGCTTGTAATCTACTTTTAAGCTTATTCTTTAATTCTAAGCTTATTTTTGAATTCTAATGACATGGAGACGATTATATGTGTTAGGGTTGTCATAAAAGTAAACCAAATGTCATTTCTAACCACACTCACTCCATAACATTCACACATTATTTGAATCAAACTTGTAAAACGAGTTGTGCATGCTTGTAATCTACTTTTAAGCTTATTCATTAATTCTAAGCTTATTTTTGAATTCTAATGACATGGAGACGATTATATCTGTTAGGGTTGTCATAAAAGTTAACCAAATGTCATTTCTAACGACACTCACTCCAGAACATTCAACATTTGAATCAAACTTGTAAAACGAGCTGTGCATGCTTGTAATCTACTTTTAAGCTTATTCTTTGATTCTAAGCTTATTTTTGAATTCTAATGACATGGAGACGATTATATGTGTTAGGGTTGTCATAAAAGTAAAGCAAATGTCATTTCTAACCACACTCACTCCACAACATTCACACATTTGAATCAAACTTGTAAAACGAACTGTGCATGCTTGTAATCTAGTTTTAAGCTTATTCTTTAATTCTAAGCTTATTTTTGAATTCTAATGACATGGAGACGATTATATGTGTTAGGGTTGTCATAAAAGTAAACCAAATGTCATTTCTAACCACACTCACTCCATAACATTCACACATTATTTGAATCAAACTTGTAAAACGAGCTGTGCATGCTTGTAATCTACTTTTAAGCTTATTCTTTAATTCTAAGCTTATTTTTGAATTCTAATGACATGGAGACGATTATATGTGTTAGGGTTGTCATAAAAGTTAACCAAATGTCATTTCTAACCACACTCACTCCACAACATTCACACATTTGAATCAAACTTGTAAAACGAACTGTGCATGCTTGTAATCTACTTTTAAGCTTATTTTTTGATTCTAAGCTTATTTTTGAATTCTAATGACATGGAGACGATTATATGTGTTAGGGTTGTCATAAAAGTAAACCAAATGTCATTTCTAACCACACTCACTCCACAACATTCACACATTTGAATCAAACCTGTAAAACGAACTGTGCATGCTTGTAATCTACTTTTAAGCTTATTCTTTAATTCTAAGCTTATTTTTGAATTCTAATGACATGGAGACGATTATATGTGTTAGGGTTGTCATAAAAGTAAACCAAATGTCATTTCTAACCACACTCACTCCATAACATTCACACATTATTTGAATCAAACTTGTAAAACGAGCTGTGCATGCTTGTAATCTACTTTTAAGCTTATTCTTTAATTCTAAGCTTATTTTTGAATTCTAATGACATGGAGACGATTATATGTGTTAGGGTTGTCATAAAAGTTAACCAAATGTCATTTCTAACGACACTCACTCCAGAACATTCACACATTTGAATCAAACTTGTAAAACGAGCTGTGCATGCTTGTAATCTACTATTAAGCTTATTCTTTGATTCTAAGCTTATTTTTGAATTCTAATGACATGGAGACGATTATATGTGTTAGGGTTGTCATAAAAGTAAAGCAAATGTCATTTCTAACCACACTCACTCCACAACATTCACACATTTGAATCAAACTTGTAAAACGAACTGTGCATGCTTGTAATCTACTTTTAAGCTTATTCTTTGATTCTAAGCTTATTTTTGAATTCTAATGACATGGAGACGATTATATGTGTTAGGGTTGTCATAAAAGTAAAGCAAATGTCATTTCTAACCACACTCACTCCACAACATTCACACATTTGAATCAAACTTTTAAAACGAACTGTGCATGCTTGTAATCTACTTTTAAGCTTATTCTTTGATTCTAAGCTTATTTTTGAATTCTAATGACATGGAGACGATTATATGTGTTAGGGTTGTCATAAAAGTAAACCAAATGTCATTTCTAACCACACTCACTCCACAACATTCACACATTTGAATCAAACTTGTAAAACGAGATGTGCATGCTTGTAATCTACTTTTAAGCTTATTCTTTAATTCTAAGCTTATTTTTGAATTCTAATGACATGGAGACGATTATATGTGTTAGGGTTGTCATAAAAGTTAACCAAATGTCATTTCTAACCACACTCACTCCAGAACATTCACACATTTGAATCAAACTTGTAAAACGAGCTGTGCATGCTTGTAATCTACTTTTAAGCTTATTCTTTGATTCTAAGCTTATTTTTGAATTCTAATGACATGGAGACGATTATATGTGTTAGGGTTGTGATAAAAGTAAACCAAATGTCATTTCTAACCACACTCACTCCACAACATTCACACATTTGAATCAAACTTGTAAAACGAACTGTGCATGCTTGTAATCTACTTTTAAGCTTATTATTTAATTCTAAGCTTATTTTTGAATTCTAATGACATGGAGACGATTATATGTGTTAGGGTTGTCATAAAAGTAAACCAAATGTCATTTCTAACCACACTCACTCCACAACATTCACACATTTGAATCAAACTTGTAAAACGAACTGTGCATGCTTGTAATCTACTTTTAAGCTTATTCTTTGATTCTAAGCTTATTTTTGAATTCTAATGACATGGAGACGATTATATGTGTTAGGGTTGTCATAAAAGTAAAGCAAATGTCATTTCTAACCACACTCACTCCACAACATTCACACATTTGAATCAAACTTTTAAAACGAACTGTGCATGCTTGTAATCTACTTTTAAGCTTATTTTTTGATTCTAAGCTTATTTTTGAATTCTAATGACATGGAGACGATTATATGTGTTAGGGTTGTCATAAAAGTAAACCAAATGTCATTTCTAACCACACTCACTCCACAACATTCACACATTTGAATCAAACTTGTAAAACGAACTGTGCATGCTTGTAATCTACTTTTAAGCTTATTCTTTAATTCTAAGCTTATTTTTGAATTCTAATGACATGGAGACGATTATATGTGTTAGGGTTGTCATAAAAGTAAACCAAATGTCATTTCTAACCACACTCACTCCATAACATTCACACATTATTTGAATCAAACTTGTAAAACGAGCTGTGCATGCTTGTAATCTACTTTTAAGCTTATTCTTTAATTCTAAGCTTATTTTTGAATTCTAATGACATGGAGACGATTATATGTGTTAAGGTTGTCATAAAAGTTAACCAAATGTCATTTCTAACGACACTCACTCCAGAACATTCACACATTTGAATCAAACTTGTAAAACGAGCTGTGCATGCTTGTAATCTACTTTTAAGCTTATTCTTTGATTCTAAGCTTATTTTTGAATTCTAATGACATGGAGACGATTATATGTGTTAGGGTTGTCATAAAAGTAAAGCAAATGTCATTTCTAACCACACTCACTCCACAACATTCACACATTTGAATCAAACTTGTAAAACGAACTGTGCATGCTTGTAATCTACTTTTAAGCTTATTCTTTGATTCTAAGCTTGTTTTTTAATTCTAATGACATGGAGACGATTATATGTGTTAGGGTTGTCATAAAAGTAAAGCAAATGTCATTTCTAACCACACTCACTCCACAACATTCACACATTTGAATCAAACTTGTAAAACGAACTATGCATGCTTGTAATCTACTTTTAAGCTTATTCTTTAATTCTAAGCTTGTTTTTGAATTCTAATGATATGGAGACGATTATATGTGTTAGGGTTGTCATAAAAGTAAAGCAAATGTCATTTCTAACCACACTCACTCCACAACATTCACACATTTGAATCAAACTTGTAAAACGAACTGTGCATGCTTGTAATCTACTTTTAAGCTTATTCTTTGATTCTAAGCTTATTTTTGAATTCTAATGACATGGAGACGATTATATGTGTTAGGGTTGTCATAAAAGTAAACCAAATGTCATTTCTAACCACACTCACTCCACAACATTCACACATTTGAATCAAACTTGTAAAACGAACTGTGCATGCTTGTAATCTACTTTTAAGCTTATTCTTTGATTCTAAGCTTGTTTTTGAATTCTAATGACATGGAGACGATTATATGTGTTAGGGTTGTCATAAAAGTAAAGCAAATGTCATTTCTAACCACACTCACTCCACAACATTCACACATTTGAATCAAACTTGTAAAACGAACTGTGCATGCTTGTAATCTACTTTTCAGCTTATTCTTTGATTCTAAGCTTATTTTTAAATTCTAATGACATGGAGACGATTATAAGTGTTAGGGTTGTCATAAAAGTAAACCAAATGTCATTTCTAACCACACTCACTCCACAACATTCACACATTTGAATCAAACTTGTAAAACGAACTGTGCATGCTTGTAATCTACTTTTAAGCTTATTCTTTGATTCTAAGCTTATTTTTAAATTCTAATGACATGGAGACGATTATATGTGTTAGGGTTGTCATAAAAGTAAAGCAAATGTCATTTCTAACCACACTCACTCCACAACATTCACACATTTCAATCAAACTTTTAAAACGAACTGTGCATGCTTGTAATCTACTTTTAAGCTTATTCTTTGATTCTAAGCTTATTTTTGAATTCTAGTGACATGGAGACGATTCTATGTGTTAGGGTTGTCATAAAAGTAAACCAAATGTCATTTCTAACCACACTCACTCCACAACATTCACACATTTGAATCAAACTTGTAAAACGAACTGTGCATGCTTGTAATCTACTTTTAAGCTTATACTTTGATTCTAAGCTTATTTTTGAATTCTAATTACATGGAGACGATTATATGTGTTAGGGTTGTCATAAAACTAAAGCAAATGTCATTTCTAACCACACTCACTCCACAACATTCACACATATGAATCAAACTTGTAAAACGAACTGTCCATGCTTGTAATCTACTTTTAAGCTTATTCTTTGATTCTAAGCTTGTTTTTGAATTCTAATGACATGGAGACGATTATATGTGTTAGGGTTGTCATAAAAGTAAAGCAAATGTCATTTCTAACCACACTCACTCCACAACATTCACACATTTGAATCAAACTTGTAAAACGAACTGTGCATGCTTGTAATCTACTTTTAAGCTTATTCTTTGATTCTAAGCTTATTTTTGAATTCTAATGACATGGAGACGATTATATGTGTTAGGGTTGTTATAAAAGTAAACCAAATGTCATTTCTAACCACACTCACTCCACAACATTCACACATTTGAATCAAACTTGTAAAACGAACTGTGCATGCTTGTAATCTACGTAAAGCAAATGTCATTTCTAACCACACTCACTCCACAACATTCACACATTTGAATCAAACTTGTAAAACGAACTATGCATGCTTGTAATCTACTTTTAAGCTTATTCTTTGATTCTAAGCTTATTTTTGAATTCTAATGACATGGAGACGATTATATGTGTTAGGGTTGTCATAAAAGTAAAGCAAATGTCATTTCTAACCACACTCACTCCACAACATTCACACATTTGAATCAAACTTTTAAAACGAACTGTGCATGCTTGTAATCTACTTTTAAGCTTATTTTTTGATTCTAAGCTTATTTTTGAATTCTAATGACATGGAGACGATTATATGTGTTAGGGTTGTCATAAAAGTAAACCAAATGTCATTTCTAACCACACTCACTCCACAACATTCACACATTTGAATCAAACTTGTAAAACGAACTGTGCATGCTTGTAATCTACTTTTAAGCTTATTCTTTAATTCTAAGCTTATTTTTGAATTCTAATGACATGGAGACGATTATATGTGTTAGGGTTGTCATAAAAGTAAACCAAATGTCATTTCTAACCACACTCACTCCATAACATTCACACATTATTTGAATCAAACTTGTAAAACGAGCTGTGCATGCTTGTAATCTACTTTTAAGCTTATTCTTTAATTCTAAGCTTATTTTTGAATTCTAATGACATGGAGACGATTATATGTGTTAGGGTTGTCATAAAAGTTAACCAAATGTCATTTCTAACGACACTCACTCCAGAACATTCACACATTTGAATCAAACTTGTAAAACGAGCTGTGCATGCTTGTAATCTACTTTTAAGCTTATTCTTTGATTCTAAGCTTATTTTTGAATTCTAATGACATGGAGACGATTATATGTGTTAGGGTTGTCATAAAAGTAAAGCAAATGTCATTTCTAACCACACTCACTCCACAACATTCACACATTTGAATCAAACTTGTAAAACGAACTGTGCATGCTTGTAATCTACTTTTAAGCTTATTCTTTGATTCTAAGCTTGTTTTTTAATTCTAATGACATGGAGACGATTATATGTGTTAGGGTTGTCATAAAAGTAAAGCAAATGTCATTTCTAACCACACTCACTCCACAACATTCACACATTTGAATCAAACTTGTAAAACGAACTATGCATGCTTGTAATCTACTTTTAAGCTTATTCTTTGATTCTAAGCTTGTTTTTGAATTCTAATGATATGGAGACGATTATATGTGTTAGGGTTGTCATAAAAGTAAAGCAAATGTCATTTCTAACCACACTCACTCCACAACATTCACACATTTGAATCAAACTTGTAAAACGAACTGTGCATGCTTGTAATCTACTTTTAAGCTTATTCTTTGATTCTAAGCTTATTTTTGAATTCTAATGACATGGAGACGATTATATGTGTTAGGGTTGTCATAAAAGTAAACCAAATGTCATTTCTAACCACACTCACTCCACAACATTCACACATTTGAATCAAACTTGTAAAACGAACTGTGCATGCTTGTAATCTACTTTTAAGCTTATTCTTTGATTCTAAGCTTGTTTTTGAATTCTAATGACATGGAGACGATTATATGTGTTAGGGTTGTCATAAAAGTAAAGCAAATGTCATTTCTAACCACACTCACTCCACAACATTCACACATTTGAATCAAACTTGTAAAACGAACTGTGCATGCTTGTAATCTACTTTTCAGCTTATTCTTTGATTCTAAGCTTATTTTTAAATTCTAATGACATGGAGACGATTATAAGTGTTAGGGTTGTCATAAAAGTAAACCAAATGTCATTTCTAACCACACTCACTCCACAACATTCACACATTTGAATCAAACTTGTAAAACGAACTGTGCATGCTTGTAATCTACTTTTAAGCTTATACTTTGATTCTAAGCTTATTTTTGAATTCTAATTACATGGAGACGATTATATGTGTTAGGGTTGTCATAAAACTAAAGCAAATGTCATTTCTAACCACACTCACTCCACAACATTCACACATATGAATCAAACTTGTAAAACGAACTGTCCATGCTTGTAATCTACTTTTAAGCTTATTCTTTGATTCTAAGCTTGTTTTTGAATTCTAATGACATGGAGACGATTATATGTGTTAGGGTTGTCATAAAAGTAAAGCAAATGTCATTTCTAACCACACTCACTCCACAACATTCACACATTTGAATCAAACTTGTAAAACGAACTGTGCATGCTTGTAATCTACTTTTAAGCTTATTCTTTGATTCTAAGCTTATTTTTGAATTCTAATGACATGGAGACGATTATATGTGTTAGGGTTGTCATAAAAGTAAACCAAATGTCATTTCTAACCACACTCACTCCACAACATTCACACATTTGAATCAAACTTGTAAAACGAACTGTGCATGCTTGTAATCTACGTAAAGCAAATGTCATTTCTAACCACACTCACTCCACAACATTCACACATTTGAATCAAACTTGTAAAACGAACTATGCATGCTTGTAATCTACTTTTAAGCTTATTCTTTGATTCTAAGCTTATTTTTGAATTCTAATGACATAGAGACGATTATATGTGGTAGGGTTGTCATAAAAGTAAAGCAAATGTCATTTCTAACCACACTCACTCCACAACATTCACACATTTGAATCAAACTTGTAAAACGAACTGTGCATGCTTGTAATCTACTTTTAAGCTTATTCTTTAATTCTAAGCTTATTTTTGAATTCTAATGACATGGAGACGATTATATGTGTTAGGGTTGTCATAAAAGTAAACCAAATGTCATTTCTAACCACACTCACTCCAGAACATTCACACATTTGAATCAAACTTGTAAAACGAGCTGTCCATGCTTGTAATCTACTTTTAAGCTTATTCTTTGATTCTAAGCTTATTTTTGAATTCTAATGACATGGAGACGATTATATGTGTTAGGGTTGTCATAAAAGTAAACCAAATGTCATTTCTAACCACACTCACTCCATAACATTCACACATTATTTGAATCAAACTTGTAAAACGAGCTGTGCATGCTTGTAATCTACTTTTAAGCTTATTCTTTAATTCTAAGCTTATTTTTGAATTCTAATGACATGGAGACGATTATATGTGTTAGGGTTGTCATAAAAGTTAACCAAATGTCATTTCTAACGACACTCACTCCAGAACATTCACACATTTGAATCAAACTTGTAAAACGAGCTGTGCATGCTTGTAATCTACTTTTAAGCTTATTCTTTGATTCTAAGCTTATTTTTGAATTCTAATGACATGGAGACGATTATATGTGTTAGGGTTGTCATAAAAGTAAAGCAAATGTCATTTCTAACCACACTCACTCCACAACATTCACACATTTGAATCAAACTTGTAAAACGAACTGTGCATGCTTGTAATCTACTTTTAAGCTTATTCTTTGATTCTAAGCTTGTTTTTTAATTCTAATGACATGGAGACGATTATATGTGTTAGGGTTGTCATAAAAGTAAAGCAAATGTCATTTCTAACCACACTCACTCCACAACATTCACACATTTGAATCAAACTTGTAAAACGAACTATGCATGCTTGTAATCTACTTTTAAGCTTATTCTTTGATTCTAAGCTTGTTTTTGAATTCTAATGATATGGAGACGATTATATGTGTTAGGGTTGTCATAAAAGTAAAGCAAATGTCATTTCTAACCACACTCACTCCACAACATTCACACATTTGAATCAAACTTGTAAAACGAACTGTGCATGCTTGTAATCTACTTTTAAGCTTATTCTTTGATTCTAAGCTTATTTTTGAATTCTAATGACATGGAGACGATTATATGTGTTAGGGTTGTCATAAAAGTAAACCAAATGTCATTTCTAACCACACTCACTCCACAACATTCACACATTTGAATCAAACTTGTAAAACGAACTGTGCATGCTTGTAATCTACTTTTAAGCTTATTCTTTGATTCTAAGCTTGTTTTTGAATTCTAATGACATGGAGACGATTATATGTGTTAGGGTTGTCATAAAAGTAAAGCAAATGTCATTTCTAACCACACTCACTCCACAACATTCACACATTTGAATCAAACTTGTAAAACGAACTGTGCATGCTTGTAATCTACTTTTCAGCTTATTCTTTGATTCTAAGCTTATTTTTAAATTCTAATGACATGGAGACGATTATAAGTGTTAGGGTTGTCATAAAAGTAAACCAAATGTCATTTCTAACCACACTCACTCCACAACATTCACACATTTGAATCAAACTTGTAAAACGAACTGTGCATGCTTGTAATCTACTTTTAAGCTTATACTTTGATTCTAAGCTTATTTTTGAATTCTAATTACATGGAGACGATTATATGTGTTAGGGTTGTCATAAAACTAAAGCAAATGTCATTTCTAACCACACTCACTCCACAACATTCACACATATGAATCAAACTTGTAAAACGAACTGTCCATGCTTGTAATCTACTTTTAAGCTTATTCTTTGATTCTAAGCTTGTTTTTGAATTCTAATGACATGGAGACGATTATATGTGTTAGGGTTGTCATAAAAGTAAAGCAAATGTCATTTCTAACCACACTCACTCCACAACATTCACACATTTGAATCAAACTTGTAAAACGAACTGTGCATGCTTGTAATCTACTTTTAAGCTTATTCTTTGATTCTAAGCTTATTTTTGAATTCTAATGACATGGAGACGATTATATGTGTTAGGGTTGTCATAAAAGTAAACCAAATGTCATTTCTAACCACACTCACTCCAAAACATTCACACATTTGAATCAAACTTGTAAAACGAACTGTGCATGCTTGTAATCTACGTAAAGCAAATGTCATTTCTAACCACACTCACTCCACAACATTCACACATTTGAATCAAACTTGTAAAACGAACTATGCATGCTTGTAATCTACTTTTAAGCTTATTCTTTGATTCTAAGCTTATTTTTGAATTCTAATGACATAGAGACGATTATATGTGGTAGGGTTGTCATAAAAGTAAAGCAAATGTCATTTCTAACCACACTCACTCCACAACATTCACACATTTGAATCAAACTTGTAAAACGAACTGTGCATGCTTGTAATCTACTTTTAAGCTTATTCTTTAATTCTAAGCTTATTTTTGAATTCTAATGACATGGAGACGATTATATGTGTTAGGGTTGTCATAAAAGTAAACCAAATGTCATTTCTAACCACACTCACTCCAGAACATTCACACATTTGAATCAAACTTGTAAAACGAGCTGTCCATGCTTGTAATCTACTTTTAAGCTTATTCTTTGATTCTAAGCTTATTTTTGAATTCTAATGACATGGAGACGATTATATGTGTTAGGGTTGTCATAAAAGTAAACCAAATGTCATTTCTAACCACACTCACTCCACAACATTCACACATTTGAATCAAACTTGTAAAACGAACTGTGCATGCTTGTAATCTACTTTTAAGCTTATTCTTTGATTCTAAGCTTATTTTTGAATTCTAATGACATGGAGACGATTATATGTGTTAGGGTTGTCATAAAAGTAAATCAAATGTCATTTCTAACCACACTCACTCCACAACATTCACACATTTGAATCAAACTTGTAAAACGAACTGTGCATGCTTGTAATCTACTTTTAAGCTTATTCTTTGAATCTAAGCTTACTTTTGAATTCTAATGGCATGGAGACAATTATATGTGTTAGGGTTGTCATAAAAGTAAAGCAAATGTCATTTCTAACCACACTCACTCCACAACATTCACACATTTGAATCAAACTTGTAAAACGAACTGTGCATGCTTGTAATCTACTTTTAAGCTTATTCTTTGATTCTAAGCTTGTTTTTGAATTCTAATGACATGGAGACGATTATATGTGTTAGGGTTGTCATAAAAGTAAAGCAAATGTCATTTCTAACCATACTCACTCCACAACATTCACACATTTGAATCAAACTTGTAAAACGAACTGTGCATGCTTGTAATCTACTTTTAAGCTTATTCTTTGATTCTAAGCTTATTTTTGAATTCTAATGACATGGAGACGATTATATGTGTTAGGGTTGTCATAAAAGTAAACCAAATGTCATTTCTAACCACACTCACTCCACAACATTCACACATTTGAATCAAACTTTTAAAACGAACTGTGCATGCTTGTAATCTACTTTTAAGCTTATTCTTTGATTCTAAACTTATTTTTGAATTCTAATGACATGGAGACGATTATATGTGTTAGGGTTGTCATAAAAGTAAACCAAATGTCATTTCTAACCACACTCACTCCACAACATTCACACATTTGAATCAAACTTGTAAAACGAACTGTGCATGCTTGTAATCTACTTTTAAGCTTATTCTTTAATTCTAAGCTTATTTTTGAATTCTAATGACATGGAGACGATTATATGTGTTAGGGTTGTCATAAAAGTAAACCAAATGTCATTTCTAACCACACTCACTCCATAACATTCACACATTATTTGAATCAAACTTGTAAAACGAGCTGTGCATGCTTGTAATCTACTTTTAAGCTTATTCTTTAATTCTAAGCTTATTTTTGAATTCTAATGACATGGAGACGATTATATGTGTTAGGGTTGTCATAAAAGTTAACCAAATGTCATTTCTAACGACACTCACTCCAGAACATTCACACATTTGAATCAAACTTGTAAAACGAGCTGTGCATGCTTGTAATCTACTATTAAGCTTATTCTTTGATTCTAAGCTTATTTTTGAATTCTAATGACATGGAGACGATTATATGTGTTAGGGTTGTCATAAAAGTAAAGCAAATGTCATTTCTAACCACACTCACTCCACAACATTCACACATTTGAATCAAACTTGTAAAACGAACTGTGCATGCTTGTAATCTACTTTTAAGCTTATTCTTTGATTCTAAGCTTATTTTTGAATTCTAATGACATGGAGACGATTATATGTGTTAGGGTTGTCATAAAAGTAAAGCAAATGTCATTTCTAACCACACTCACTCCACAACATTCACACATTTGAATCAAACTTGTAAAACGAACTGTGCATGCTTGTAATCTACTTTTAAGCTTATTCTTTGATTCTAAGCTTATTTTTGAATTCTAATGACATGGAGACGATTATATGTGTTAGGGTTGTCATAAAAGTAAACCAAATGTCATTTCTAACCACACTCACTCCACAACATTCACACATTTGAATCAAACTTTTAAAACGAACTGTGCATGCTTGTAATCTACTTTTAAGCTTATTCTTTGATTCTAAACTTATTTTTGAATTCTAATGACATGGAGACGATTATATGTGTTAGGGTTGTCATAAAAGTAAACCAAATGTCATTTCTAACCACACTCACTCCACAACATTCACACATTTGAATCAAACTTGTAAAACGAACTGTGCATGCTTGTAATCTACTTTTAAGCTTATTCTTTAATTCTAAGCTTATTTTTGAATTCTAATGACATGGAGACGATTATATGTGTTAGGGTTGTCATAAAAGTAAACCAAATGTCATTTCTAACCACACTCACTCCATAACATTCACACATTATTTGAATCAAACTTGTAAAACGAGCTGTGCATGCTTGTAATCTACTTTTAAGCTTATTCTTTAATTCTAAGCTTATTTTTGAATTCTAATGACATGGAGACGATTATATGTGTTAGGGTTGTCATAAAAGTTAACCAAATGTCATTTCTAACGACACTCACTCCAGAACATTCACACATTTGAATCAAACTTGTAAAACGAGCTGTGCATGCTTGTAATCTACTATTAAGCTTATTCTTTGATTCTAAGCTTATTTTTGAATTCTAATGACATGGAGACGATTATATGTGTTAGGGTTGTCATAAAAGTAAAGCAAATGTCATTTCTAACCACACTCACTCCACAACATTCACACATTTGAATCAAACTTGTAAAACGAACTGTGCATGCTTGTAATCTACTTTTAAGCTTATTCTTTGATTCTAAGCTTATTTTTGAATTCTAATGACATGGAGACGATTATATGTGTTAGGGTTGTCATAAAAGTAAAGCAAATGTCATTTCTAACCACACTCACTCCACAACATTCACACATTTGAATCAAACTTTTAAAACGAACTGTGCATGCTTGTAATCTACTTTTAAGCTTATTCTTTGATTCTAAGCTTATTTTTGAATTCTAATGACATGGAGACGATTATATGTGTTAGGGTTGTCATAAAAGTAAACCAAATGTCATTTCTAACCACACTCACTCCACAACATTCACACATTTGAATCAAACTTGTAAAACGAGATGTGCATGCTTGTAATCTACTTTTAAGCTTATTCTTTAATTCTAAGCTTATTTTTGAATTCTAATGACATGGAGACGATTATATGTGTTAGGGTTGTCATAAAAGTTAACCAAATGTCATTTCTAACCACACTCACTCCAGAACATTCACACATTTGAATCAAACTTGTAAAACGAGCTGTGCATGCTTGTAATCTACTTTTAAGCTTATTCTTTGATTCTAAGCTTATTTTTGAATTCTAATGACATGGAGACGATTATATGTGTTAGGGTTGTGATAAAAGTAAACCAAATGTCATTTCTAACCACACTCACTCCACAACATTCACACATTTGAATCAAACTTGTAAAACGAACTGTGCATGCTTGTAATCTACTTTTAAGCTTATTCTTTAATTCTAAGCTTATTTTTGAATTCTAATGACATGGAGACGATTATATGTGTTAGGGTTGTCATAAAAGTAAACCAAATGTCATTTCTAACCACACTCACTCCACAACATTCACACATTTGAATCAAACTTGTAAAACGAACTGTGCATGCTTGTAATCTACTTTTAAGCTTATTCTTTGATTCTAAGCTTATTTTTGAATTCTAATGACATGGAGACGATTATATGTGTTAGGGTTGTCATAAAAGTAAAGCAAATGTCATTTCTAACCACACTCACTCCACAACATTCACACATTTGAATCAAACTTTTAAAACGAACTGTGCATGCTTGTAATCTACTTTTAAGCTTATTTTTTGATTCTAAGCTTATTTTTGAATTCTAATGACATGGAGACGATTATATGTGTTAGGGTTGTCATAAAAGTAAACCAAATGTCATTTCTAACCACACTCACTCCACAACATTCACACATTTGAATCAAACTTGTAAAACGAACTGTGCATGCTTGTAATCTACTTTTAAGCTTATTCTTTAATTCTAAGCTTATTTTTGAATTCTAATGACATGGAGACGATTATATGTGTTAGGGTTGTCATAAAAGTAAACCAAATGTCATTTCTAACCACACTCACTCCATAACATTCACACATTATTTGAATCAAACTTGTAAAACGAGCTGTGCATGTTTGTAATCTACTTTTAAGCTTATTCTTTAATTCTAAGCTTATTTTTGAATTCTAATGACATGGAGACGATTATATGTGTTAGGGTTGTCATAAAAGTTAACCAAATGTCATTTCTAACGACACTCACTCCAGAACATTCACACATTTGAATCAAACTTGTAAAACGAGCTGTGCATGCTTGTAATCTACTTTTAAGCTTATTCTTTGATTCTAAGCTTATTTTTGAATTCTAATGACATGGAGACGATTATATGTGTTAGGGTTGTCATAAAAGTAAAGCAAATGTCATTTCTAACCACACTCACTCCACAACATTCACACATTTGAATCAAACTTGTAAAACGAACTGTGCATGCTTGTAATCTACTTTTAAGCTTATTCTTTGATTCTAAGCTTATTTTTGAATTCTAATGACATGGAGACGATTATATGTGTTAGGGTTGTCATAAAAGTAAAGCAAATGTCATTTCTAACCACACTCACTCCACAACATTCACACATTTGAATCAAACTTTTAAAACGAACTGTGCATGCTTGTAATCTACTTTTAAGCTTATACTTTGATTCTAAACTTATTTTTGAATTCTAATTACATGGAGACGATTATATGTGTTAGGGTTGTCATAAAACTAAAGCAAATGTCATTTCTAACCACACTCACTCCACAACATTCACACATATGAATCAAACTTGTAAAACGAACTGTCCATGCTTGTAATCTACTTTTAAGCTTATTCTTTGATTCTAAGCTTGTTTTTGAATTCTAATGACATGGAGACGATTATATGTGTTAGGGTTGTCATAAAAGTAAAGCAAATGTCATTTCTAACCACACTCACTCCACAACATTCACACATTTGAATCAAACTTGTAAAACGAACTGTGCATGCTTGTAATCTACTTTTAAGCTTATTCTTTGATTCTAAGCTTATTTTTGAATTCTAATGACATGGAGACGATTATATGTGTTAGGGTTGTCATAAAAGTAAACCAAATGTCATTTCTAACCACACTCACTCCACAACATTCACACATTTGAATCAAACTTGTAAAACGAACTGTGCATGCTTGTAATCTACGTAAAGCAAATGTCATTTCTAACCACACTCACTCCACAACATTCACACATTTGAATCAAACTTGTAAAACGAACTATGCATGCTTGTAATCTACTTTTAAGCTTATTCTTTGATTCTAAGCTTATTTTTGAATTCTAATGACATAGAGACGATTATATGTGGTAGGGTTGTCATAAAAGTAAAGCAAATGTCATTTCTAACCACACTCACTCCACAACATTCACACATTTGAATCAAACTTGTAAAACGAACTGTGCATGCTTGTAATCTACTTTTAAGCTTATTCTTTAATTCTAAGCTTATTTTTGAATTCTAATGACATGGAGACGATTATATGTGTTAGGGTTGTCATAAAAGTAAACCAAATGTCATTTCTAACCACACTCACTCCAGAACATTCACACATTTGAATCAAACTTGTAAAACGAGCTGTCCATGCTTGTAATCTACTTTTAAGCTTATTCTTTGATTCTAAGCTTATTTTTGAATTCTAATGACATGGAGACGATTATATGTGTTAGGGTTGTCATAAAAGTAAACCAAATGTCATTTCTAACCACACTCACTCCACAACATTCACACATTTGAATCAAACTTGTAAAACGAACTGTGCATGCTTGTAATCTACTTTTAAGCTTATTCTTTGATTCTAAGCTTATTTTTGAATTCTAATGACATGGAGACGATTATATGTGTTAGGGTTGTCATAAAAGTAAATCAAATGTCATTTCTAACCACACTCACTCCACAACATTCACACATTTGAATCAAACTTGTAAAACGAACTGTGCATGCTTGTAATCTACTTTTAAGCTTATTCTTTGAATCTAAGCTTACTTTTGAATTCTAATGGCATGGAGACAATTATATGTGTTAGGGTTGTCATAAAAGTAAAGCAAATGTCATTTCTAACCACACTCACTCCACAACATTCACACATTTGAATCAAACTTGTAAAACGAACTGTGCATGCTTGTAATCTACTTTTAAGCTTATTCTTTGATTCTAAGCTTGTTTTTGAATTCTAATGACATGGAGACGATTATATGTGTTAGGGTTGTCATAAAAGTAAAGCAAATGTCATTTCTAACCACACTCACTCCACAACATTCACACATTTGAATCAAACTTGTAAAACGAACTGTGCATGCTTGTAATCTACTTTTAAGCTTATTCTTTGATTCTAAGCTTATTTTTGAATTCTAATGACATGGAGACGATTATATGTGTTAGGGTTGTCATAAAAGTAAACCAAATGTCATTTCTAACCACACTCACTCCACAACATTCACACATTTGAATCAAACTTTTAAAACGAACTGTGCATGCTTGTAATCTACTTTTAAGCTTATTCTTTGATTCTAAACTTATTTTTGAATTCTAATGACATGGAGACGATTATATGTGTTAGGGTTGTCATAAAAGTAAACCAAATGTCATTTCTAACCACACTCACTCCACAACATTCACACATTTGAATCAAACTTGTAAAACGAACTGTGCATGCTTGTAATCTACTTTTAAGCTTATTCTTTGATTCTAAGCTTATTTTTGAATTCTAATGACATGGAGACGATTATATGTGTTAGGGTTGTCATAAAAGTAAATCAAATGTCATTTCTAACCACACTCACTCCACAACATTCACACATTTGAATCAAACTTGTAAAACGAACTGTGCATGCTTGTAATCTACTTTTAAGCTTATTCTTTGAATCTAAGCTTACTTTTGAATTCTAATGGCATGGAGACAATTATATGTGTTAGGGTTGTCATAAAAGTAAAGCAAATGTCATTTCTAACCACACTCACTCCACAACATTCACACATTTGAATCAAACTTGTAAAACGAACTGTGCATGCTTGTAATCTACTTTTAAGCTTATTCTTTGATTCTAAGCTTGTTTTTGAATTCTAATGACATGGAGACGATTATATGTGTTAGGGTTGTCATAAAAGTAAAGCAAATGTCATTTCTAACCACACTCACTCCACAACATTCACACATTTGAATCAAACTTGTAAAACGAACTGTGCATGCTTGTAATCTACTTTTAAGCTTATTCTTTGATTCTAAGCTTATTTTTGAATTCTAATGACATGGAGACGATTATATGTGTTAGGGTTGTCATAAAAGTAAACCAAATGTCATTTCTAACCACACTCACTCCACAACATTCACACATTTGAATCAAACTTTTAAAACGAACTGTGCATGCTTGTAATCTACTTTTAAGCTTATTCTTTGATTCTAAACTTATTTTTGAATTCTAATGACATGGAGACGATTATATGTGTTAGGGTTGTCATAAAAGTAAACCAAATGTCATTTCTAACCACACTCACTCCACAACATTCACACATTTGAATCAAACTTGTAAAACGAACTGTGCATGCTTGTAATCTACTTTTAAGCTTATTCTTTAATTCTAAGCTTATTTTTGAATTCTAATGACATGGAGACGATTATATGTGTTAGGGTTGTCATAAAAGTAAACCAAATGTCATTTCTAACCACACTCACTCCATAACATTCACACATTATTTGAATCAAACTTGTAAAACGAGCTGTGCATGCTTGTAATCTACTTTTAAGCTTATTCTTTAATTCTAAGCTTATTTTTGAATTCTAATGACATGGAGACGATTATATGTGTTAGGGTTGTCATAAAAGTTAACCAAATGTCATTTCTAACGACACTCACTCCAGAACATTCACACATTTGAATCAAACTTGTAAAACGAGCTGTGCATGCTTGTAATCTACTATTAAGCTTATTCTTTGATTCTAAGCTTATTTTTGAATTCTAATGACATGGAGACGATTATATGTGTTAGGGTTGTCATAAAAGTAAAGCAAATGTCATTTCTAACCACACTCACTCCACAACATTCACACATTTGAATCAAACTTGTAAAACGAACTGTGCATGCTTGTAATCTACTTTTAAGCTTATTCTTTGATTCTAAGCTTATTTTTGAATTCTAATGACATGGAGACGATTATATGTGTTAGGGTTGTCATAAAAGTAAAGCAAATGTCATTTCTAACCACACTCACTCCACAACATTCACACATTTGAATCAAACTTTTAAAACGAACTGTGCATGCTTGTAATCTACTTTTAAGCTTATTCTTTGATTCTAAGCTTATTTTTGAATTCTAATGACATGGAGACGATTATATGTGTTAGGGTTGTCATAAAAGTAAACCAAATGTCATTTCTAACCACACTCACTCCACAACATTCACACATTTGAATCAAACTTGTAAAACGAGATGTGCATGCTTGTAATCTACTTTTAAGCTTATTCTTTAATTCTAAGCTTATTTTTGAATTCTAATGACATGGAGACGATTTTATGTGTTAGGGTTGTCATAAAAGTTAACCAAATGTCATTTCTAACCACACTCACTCCAGAACATTCACACATTTGAATCAAACTTGTAAAACGAGCTGTGCATTCTTGTAATCTACTTTTAAGCTTATTCTTTGATTCTAAGCTTATTTTTGAATTCTAATGACATGGAGACGATTATATGTGTTAGGGTTGTGATAAAAGTAAACCAAATGTCATTTCTAACCACACTCACTCCACAACATTCACACATTTGAATCAAACTTGTAAAACGAACTGTGCATGCTTGTAATCTACTTTTAAGCTTATTCTTTAATTCTAAGCTTATTTTTGAATTCTAATGACATGGAGACGATTATATGTGTTAGGGTTGTCATAAAAGTAAACCAAATGTCATTTCTAACCACACTCACTCCACAACATTCACACATTTGAATCAAACTTGTAAAACGAACTGTGCATGCTTGTAATCTACTTTTAAGCTTATTCTTTGATTCTAAGCTTATTTTTGAATTCTAATGACATGGAGACGATTATATGTGTTAGGGTTGTCATAAAAGTAAAGCAAATGTCATTTCTAACCACACTCACTCCACAACATTCACACATTTGAATCAAACTTTTAAAACGAACTGTGCATGCTTGTAATCTACTTTTAAGCTTATTTTTTGATTCTAAGCTTATTTTTGAATTCTAATGACATGGAGACGATTATATGTGTTAGGGTTGTCATAAAAGTAAACCAAATGTCATTTCTAACCACACTCACTCCACAACATTCACACATTTGAATCAAACTTGTAAAACGAACTGTGCATGCTTGTAATCTACTTTTAAGCTTATTCTTTAATTCTAAGCTTATTTTTGAATTCTAATGACATGGAGACGATTATATGTGTTAGGGTTGTCATAAAAGTAAACCAAATGTCATTTCTAACCACACTCACTCCACAACATTCACACATTTGAATCAAACTTGTAAAACGAACTGTGCATGCTTGTAATCTAGTTTTAAGCTTATTCTTTAATTCTAAGCTTATTTTTGAATTCTAATGACATGGAGACGATTATATGTGTTAGGGTTGTCATAAAAGTAAACCAAATGTCATTTCTAACCACACTCACTCCATAACATTCACACATTATTTGAATCAAACTTGTAAAACGAGCTGTGCATGCTTGTAATCTACTTTTAAGCTTATTCTTTAATTCTAAGCTTATTTTTGAATTCTAATGACATGGAGACGATTATATGTGTTAGGGTTGTCATAAAAGTTAACCAAATGTCATTTCTAACGACACTCACTCCAGAACATTCACACATTTGAATCAAACTTGTAAAACGAGCTGTGCATGCTTGTAATCTACTTTTAAGCTTATTCTTTGATTCTAAGCTTATTTTTGAATTCTAATGACATGGAGACGATTATATGTGTTAGGGTTGTCATAAAAGTAAAGCAAATGTCATTTCTAACCACACTCACTCCACAACATTCACACATTTGAATCAAACTTGTAAAACGAACTGTGCATGCTTGTAATCTACTTTTAAGCTTATTCTTTGATTCTAAGCTTGTTTTTTAATTCTAATGACATGGAGACGATTATATGTGTTAGGGTTGTCATAAAAGTAAAGCAAATGTCATTTCTAACCACACTCACTCCACAACATTCACACATTTGAATCAAACTTGTAAAACGAACTGTGCATGCTTGTAATCTACTTTTAAGCTTATTCTTTGATTCTAAGCTTATTTTTGAATTCTAATGACATGGAGACGATTATATGTGTTAGGGTTGTCATAAAAGTAAACCAAATGTCATTTCTAACCACACTCACTCCACAACATTCACACATTTGAATCAAACTTGTAAAACGAACTGTGCATGCTTGTAATCTACTTTTAAGCTTATTCTTTGATTCTAAGCTTGTTTTTGAATTCTAATGATATGGAGACGATTATATGTGTTAGGGTTGTCATAAAAGTAAAGCAAATGTCATTTCTAACCACACTCACTCCACAACATTCACACATTTGAATCAAACTTGTAAAACGAACTGTGCATGCTTGTAATCTACTTTTAAGCTTATTCTTTGATTCTAAGCTTATTTTTGAATTCTAATGACATGGAGACGATTATATGTGTTAGGGTTGTCATAAAAGTAAACCAAATGTCATTTCTAACCACACTCACTCCACAACATTCACACATTTGAATCAAACTTGTAAAACGAACTGTGCATGCTTGTAATCTACTTTTAAGCTTATTCTTTGATTCTAAGCTTGTTTTTGAATTCTAATGACATGGAGACGATTATATGTGTTAGGGTTGTCATAAAAGTAAAGCAAATGTCATTTCTAACCACACTCACTCCACAACATTCACACATTTGAATCAAACTTGTAAAACGAACTGTGCATGCTTGTAATCTACTTTTCAGCTTATTCTTTGATTCTAAGCTTATTTTTAAATTCTAATGACATGGAGACGATTATAAGTGTTAGGGTTGTCATAAAAGTAAACCAAATGTCATTTCTAACCACACTCACTCCACAACATTCACACATTTGAATCAAACTTGTAAAACGAACTGTGCATGCTTGTAATCTACTTTTAAGCTTATTCTTTGATTCTAAGCTTATTTTTAAATTCTAATGACATGGAGACGATTATATGTGTTAGGGTTGTCATAAAAGTAAAGCAAATGTCATTTCTAACCACACTCACTCCACAACATTCACACATTTCAATCAAACTTTTAAAACGAACTGTGCATGCTTGTAATCTACTTTTAAGCTTATTCTTTGATTCTAAGCTTATTTTTGAATTCTAGTGACATGGAGACGATTCTATGTGTTAGGGTTGTCATAAAAGTAAACCAAATGTCATTTCTAACCACACTCACTCCACAACATTCACACATTTGAATCAAACTTGTAAAACGAACTGTGCATGCTTGTAATCTACTTTTAAGCTTATACTTTGATTCTAAGCTTATTTTTGAATTCTAATTACATGGAGACGATTATATGTGTTAGGGTTGTCATAAAACTAAAGCAAATGTCATTTCTAACCACACTCACTCCACAACATTCACACATATGAATCAAACTTGTAAAACGAACTGTCCATGCTTGTAATCTACTTTTAAGCTTATTCTTTGATTCTAAGCTTGTTTTTGAATTCTAATGACATGGAGACGATTATATGTGTTAGGGTTGTCATAAAAGTAAAGCAAATGTCATTTCTAACCACACTCACTCCACAACATTCACACATTTGAATCAAACTTGTAAAACGAACTGTGCATGCTTGTAATCTACTTTTAAGCTTATTCTTTGATTCTAAGCTTATTTTTGAATTCTAATGACATGGAGACGATTATATGTGTTAGGGTTGTCATAAAAGTAAATCAAATGTCATTTCTAACCACACTCACTCCACAACATTCACACATTTGAATCAAACTTGTAAAACGAACTGTGCATGCTTGTAATCTACTTTTAAGCTTATTCTTTGAATCTAAGCTTACTTTTGAATTCTAATGGCATGGAGACAATTATATGTGTTAGGGTTGTCATAAAAGTAAAGCAAATGTCATTTCTAACCACACTCACTCCACAACATTCACACATTTGAATCAAACTTGTAAAACGAACTGTGCATGCTTGTAATCTACTTTTAAGCTTATTCTTTGATTCTAAGCTTGTTTTTGAATTCTAATGACATGGAGACGATTATATGTGTTAGGGTTGTCATAAAAGTAAAGCAAATGTCATTTCTAACCACACTCACTCCACAACATTCACACATTTGAATCAAACTTGTAAAACGAACTGTGCATGCTTGTAATCTACTTTTAAGCTTATTCTTTGATTCTAAGCTTATTTTTGAATTCTAATGACATGGAGACGATTATATGTGTTAGGGTTGTCATAAAAGTAAACCAAATGTCATTTCTAACCACACTCACTCCACAACATTCACACATTTGAATCAAACTTTTAAAACGAACTGTGCATGCTTGTAATCTACTTTTAAGCTTATTCTTTGATTCTAAACTTATTTTTGAATTCTAATGACATGGAGACGATTATATGTGTTAGGGTTGTCATAAAAGTAAAGCAAATGTCATTCTAACCACACTCACTCCACAACATTCACACATTTGAATCAAACTTGTAAAACGAACTGTGCATGCTTGTAATTTACTTTTAAGCTTATTCTTTAATTCTAAGCTTATTTTTGAATTCTAATGACATGGAGACGATTATATGTGTTAGGGTTGTCATAAAAGTAAACCAAATGTCATTTCTAACCACACTCACTCCACAACATTCACACATTTGAATCAAACTTGTAAAACGAGCTGTGCATGCTTGTAATCTACTTTTAAGCTTATTCTTTGATTCTAAGCTTGTTTTTTAATTCTAATGACATGGAGACGATTATATGTGTTAGGGTTGTCATAAAAGTAAAGCAAATGTCATTTCTAACCACACTCACTCCACAACATTCACACATTTGAATCAAACTTGTAAAACGAACTATGCATGCTTGTAATCTACTTTTAAGCTTATTCTTTGATTCTAAGCTTGTTTTTGAATTCTAATGATATGGAGACGATTATATGTGTTAGGGTTGTCATAAAAGTAAAGCAAATGTCATTTCTAACCACACTCACTCCACAACATTCACACATTTGAATCAAACTTGTAAAACGAACTGTGCATGCTTGTAATCTACTTTTAAGCTTATTCTTTGATTCTAAGCTTATTTTTGAATTCTAATGACATGGAGACGATTATATGTGTTAGGGTTGTCATAAAAGTAAACCAAATGTCATTTCTAACCACACTCACTCCACAACATTCACACATTTGAATCAAACTTGTAAAACGAACTGTGCATGCTTGTAATCTACTTTTAAGCTTGTTCTTTGATTCTAAGCTTGTTTTTGAATTCTAATGACATGGAGACGATTATATGTGTTAGGGTTGTCATAAAAGTAAAGCAAATGTCATTTCTAACCACACTCACTCCACAACATTCACACATTTGAATCAAACTTGTAAAACGAGCTGTGCATGCTTGTAATCTACTTTTAAGCTTATTCTTTGATTCTAAGCTTGTTTTTGAATTCTAATGATATGGAGACGATTATATGTGTTAGGGTTGTCATAAAAGTAAAGCAAATGTCATTTCTAACCACACTCACTCCACAACATTCACACATTTGAATCAAACTTGTAAAACGAACTGTGCATGCTTGTAATCTACTTTTAAGCTTATTCTTTGATTCTAAGCTTATTTTTGAATTCTAATGACATGGAGACGATTATATGTGTTAGGGTTGTCATAAAAGTAAACCAAATGTCATTTCTAACCACACTCACTCCACAACATTCACACATTTGAATCAAACTTTTAAAACGAACTGTGCATGCTTGTAATCTACTTTTAAGCTTATTCTTTGATTCTAAACTTATTTTTGAATTCTAATGACATGGAGACGATTATATGTGTTAGGGTTGTCATAAAAGTAAAGCAAATGTCATTCTAACCACACTCACTCCACAACATTCACACATTTGAATCAAACTTGTAAAACGAACTGTGCATGCTTGTAATTTACTTTTAAGCTTATTCTTTAATTCTAAGCTTATTTTTGAATTCTAATGACATGGAGACGATTATATGTGTTAGGGTTGTCATAAAAGTAAACCAAATGTCATTTCTAACCACACTCACTCCACAACATTCACACATTTGAATCAAACTTGTAAAACGAGCTGTGCATGCTTGTAATCTACTTTTAAGCTTATTCTTTGATTCTAAGCTTGTTTTTTAATTCTAATGACATGGAGACGATTATATGTGTTAGGGTTGTCATAAAAGTAAAGCAAATGTCATTTCTAACCACACTCACTCCACAACATTCACACATTTGAATCAAACTTGTAAAACGAACTATGCATGCTTGTAATCTACTTTTAAGCTTATTCTTTGATTCTAAGCTTGTTTTTGAATTCTAATGATATGGAGACGATTATATGTGTTAGGGTTGTCATAAAAGTAAAGCAAATGTCATTTCTAACCACACTCACTCCACAACATTCACACATTTGAATCAAACTTGTAAAACGAACTGTGCATGCTTGTAATCTACTTTTAAGCTTATTCTTTGATTCTAAGCTTATTTTTGAATTCTAATGACATGGAGACGATTATATGTGTTAGGGTTGTCATAAAAGTAAACCAAATGTCATTTCTAACCACACTCACTCCACAACATTCACACATTTGAATCAAACTTGTAAAACGAACTGTGCATGCTTGTAATCTACTTTTAAGCTTGTTCTTTGATTCTAAGCTTGTTTTTGAATTCTAATGACATGGAGACGATTATATGTGTTAGGGTTGTCATAAAAGTAAAGCAAATGTCATTTCTAACCACACTCACTCCACAACATTCACACATTTGAATCAAACTTGTAAAACGAACTGTGCATGCTTGTAATCTACTTTTAAGCTTATTCTTTGATTCTAAGCTTATTTTTGAATTCTAATGACATGGAGACGATTATATGTGTTAGGGTTGTCATAAAAGTAAACCAAATGTCATTTCTAACCACACTCACTCCACAACATTCACACATTTGAATCAAACTTGTAAAACGAGCTGTGCATGCTTGTAATCTACTTTTAAGCTTATTCTTTAATTCTAAGCTTATTTTTGAATTCTAATGACATGGAGACGATTATATGTGTTAGGGTTGTCATAATAGTAAACCAAATGTCATTTCTAACCACACTCACTCCACAACATTCACACATTTGAATCAAACTTGTAAAACGAACTGTGCATGCTTGTAATCTACTTTTAAGCTTATTCTTTGATTCTAAGCTTATTTTTGAATTCTAATGACATGGAGACGATTATATGTGTTAGGGTTGTCATAAAAGTAAACCAAATGTCATTTCTAACCACACTCACTCCACAACATTCACACATTTGAATCAAACTTTTAAAACGAACTGTGCATGCTTGTAATCTACTTTTAAGCTTATTCTTTGATTCTAAACTTATTTTTGAATTCTAATGACATGGAGACGATTATATGTGTTAGGGTTGTCATAAAAGTAAAGCAAATGTCATTCTAACCACACTCACTCCACAACATTCACACATTTGAATCAAACTTGTAAAACGAACTGTGCATGCTTGTAATTTACTTTTAAGCTTATTCTTTAATTCTAAGCTTATTTTTGAATTCTAATGACATGGAGACGATTATATGTGTTAGGGTTGTCATAAAAGTAAACCAAATGTCATTTCTAACCACACTCACTCCACAACATTCACACATTTGAATCAAACTTGTAAAACGAGCTGTGCATGCTTGTAATCTACTTTTAAGCTTATTCTTTGATTCTAAGCTTGTTTTTTAATTCTAATGACATGGAGACGATTATATGTGTTAGGGTTGTCATAAAAGTAAAGCAAATGTCATTTCTAACCACACTCACTCCACAACATTCACACATTTGAATCAAACTTGTAAAACGAACTATGCATGCTTGTAATCTACTTTTAAGCTTATTCTTTGATTCTAAGCTTGTTTTTGAATTCTAATGATATGGAGACGATTATATGTGTTAGGGTTGTCATAAAAGTAAAGCAAATGTCATTTCTAACCACACTCACTCCACAACATTCACACATTTGAATCAAACTTGTAAAACGAACTGTGCATGCTTGTAATCTACTTTTAAGCTTATTCTTTGATTCTAAGCTTATTTTTGAATTCTAATGACATGGAGACGATTATATGTGTTAGGGTTGTCATAAAAGTAAACCAAATGTCATTTCTAACCACACTCACTCCACAACATTCACACATTTGAATCAAACTTGTAAAACGAACTGTGCATGCTTGTAATCTACTTTTAAGCTTATTCTTTGATTCTAAGCTTGTTTTTGAATTCTAATGACATGGAGACGATTATATGTGTTAGGGTTGTCATAAAAGTAAAGCAAATGTCATTTCTAACCACACTCACTCCACAACATTCACACATTTGAATCAAACTTGTAAAACGAACTGTGCATGCTTGTAATCTACTTTTAAGCTTATTCTTTGATTCTAAGCTTATTTTTGAATTCTAATGACATGGAGACGATTATATGTGTTAGGGTTGTCATAAAAGTAAACCAAATGTCATTTCTAACCACACTCACTCCACAACATTCACACATTTGAATCAAACTTGTAAAACGAACTGTGCATGCTTGTAATCTACTTTTAAGCTTATTCTTTGATTCTAAGCTTATTTTTGAATTCTAATGACATGGAGACGATTATATGTGTTAGGGTTGTCATAAAAGTAAACCAAATGTCATTTCTAACCACACTCACTCCACAACATTCACACATTTGAATCAAACTTTTAAAACGAACTGTGCATGCTTGTAATCTACTTTTAAGCTTATTCTTTGATTCTAAACTTATTTTTGAATTCTAATGACATGGAGACGATTATATGTGTTAGGGTTGTCATAAAAGTAAAGCAAATGTCATTCTAACCACACTCACTCCACAACATTCACACATTTGAATCAAACTTGTAAAACGAACTGTGCATGCTTGTAATTTACTTTTAAGCTTATTCTTTAATTCTAAGCTTATTTTTGAATTCTAATGACATGGAGACGATTATATGTGTTAGGGTTGTCATAAAAGTAAACCAAATGTCATTTCTAACCACACTCACTCCACAACATTCACACATTTGAATCAAACTTGTAAAACGAGCTGTGCATGCTTGTAATCTACTTTTAAGCTTATTCTTTGATTCTAAGCTTGTTTTTTAATTCTAATGACATGGAGACGATTATATGTGTTAGGGTTGTCATAAAAGTAAAGCAAATGTCATTTCTAACCACACTCACTCCACAACATTCACACATTTGAATCAAACTTGTAAAACGAACTATGCATGCTTGTAATCTACTTTTAAGCTTATTCTTTGATTCTAAGCTTGTTTTTGAATTCTAATGATATGGAGACGATTATATGTGTTAGGGTTGTCATAAAAGTAAAGCAAATGTCATTTCTAACCACACTCACTCCACAACATTCACACATTTGAATCAAACTTGTAAAACGAACTGTGCATGCTTGTAATCTACTTTTAAGCTTATTCTTTGATTCTAAGCTTATTTTTGAATTCTAATGACATGGAGACGATTATATGTGTTAGGGTTGTCATAAAAGTAAACCAAATGTCATTTCTAACCACACTCACTCCACAACATTCACACATTTGAATCAAACTTGTAAAACGAACTGTGCATGCTTGTAATCTACTTTTAAGCTTATTCTTTGATTCTAAGCTTGTTTTTGAATTCTAATGACATGGAGACGATTATATGTGTTAGGGTTGTCATAAAAGTAAAGCAAATGTCATTTCTAACCACACTCACTCCACAACATTCACACATTTGAATCAAACTTGTAAAACGAACTGTGCATGCTTGTAATCTACTTTTAAGCTTATTCTTTGATTCTAAGCTTATTTTTGAATTCTAATGACATGGAGACGATTATATGTGTTAGGGTTGTCATAAAAGTAAACCAAATGTCATTTCTAACCACACTCACTCCACAACATTCACACATTTGAATCAAACTTGTAAAACGAGCTGTGCATGCTTGTAATCTACTTTTAAGCTTATTCTTTAATTCTAAGCTTATTTTTGAATTCTAATGACATGGAGACGATTATATGTGTTAGGGTTGTCATAATAGTAAACCAAATGTCATTTCTAACCACACTCACTCCACAACATTCACACATTTGAATCAAACTTGTAAAACGAACTGTGCATGCTTGTAATCTACTTTTAAGCTTATTCTTTGATTCTAAGCTTATTTTTGAATTCTAATGACATGGAGACGATTATATGTGTTAGGGTTGTCATAAAAGTAAACCAAATGTCATTTCTAACCACACTCACTCCACAACATTCACACATTTGAATCAAACTTTTAAAACGAACTGTGCATGCTTGTAATCTACTTTTAAGCTTATTTTTTGATTCTAAGCTTATTTTTGAATTCTAATGACATGGAGACGATTATATGTGTTAGGGTTGTCATAAAAGTAAACCAAATGTCATTTCTAACCACACTCACTCCACAACATTCACACATTTGAATCAAACTTGTAAAACGAACTGTGTATGCTTGTAATCTACTTTTAAGCTTATTCTTTAATTCTAAGCTTATTTTTGAATTCTAATGACATGGAGACGATTATATGTGTTAGGGTTGTCATAAAAGTAAACCAAATGTCATTTCTAACCACACTCACTCCATAACATTCACACATTATTTGAATCAAACTTGTAAAACGAGTTGTGCATGCTTGTAATCTACTTTTAAGCTTATTCATTAATTCTAAGCTTATTTTTGAATTCTAATGACATGGAGACGATTATATGTGTTAGGGTTGTCATAAAAGTTAACCAAATGTCATTTCTAACGACACTCACTCCAGAACATTCACACATTTGAATCAAACTTGTAAAACGAGCTGTGCATGCTTGTAATCTACTTTTAAGCTTATTCTTTGATTCTAAGCTTATTTTTGAATTCTAATGACATGGAGACGATTATATGTGTTAGGGTTGTCATAAAAGTAAAGCAAATGTCATTTCTAACCACACTCACTCCACAACATTCACACATTTGAATCAAACTTGTAAAACGAACTGTGCATGCTTGTAATCTACTTTTAAGCTTATTTTTTGATTCTAAGCTTATTTTTGAATTCTAATGACATGGAGACGATTATATGTGTTAGGGTTGTCATAAAAGTAAACCAAATGTCATTTCTAACCACACTCACTCCACAACATTCACACATTTGAATCAAACTTGTAAAACGAACTGTGCATGCTTGTAATATACTTTTAAGCTTATTCTTTAATTCTAAGCTTATTTTTGAATTCTAATGACATGGAGACGATTATATGTGTTAGGGTTGTCATAAAAGTAAACCAAATGTCATTTCTAACCACACTCACTCCACAACATTCACACATTTGAATCAAACTTGTAAAACGAACTGTGTATGCTTGTAATCTACTTTTAAGCTTATTCTTTAATTCTAAGCTTATTTTTGAATTCTAATGACATGGAGACGATTATATGTGTTAGGGTTGTCATAAAAGTAAACCAAATGTCATTTCTAACCACACTCACTCCATAACATTCACACATTATTTGAATCAAACTTGTAAAACGAGTTGTGCATGCTTGTAATCTACTTTTAAGCTTATTCATTAATTCTAAGCTTATTTTTGAATTCTAATGACATGGAGACGATTATATGTGTTAGGGTTGTCATAAAAGTTAACCAAATGTCATTTCTAACGACACTCACTCCAGAACATTCACACATTTGAATCAAACTTGTAAAACGAGCTGTGCATGCTTGTAATCTACTTTTAAGCTTATTCTTTGATTCTAAGCTTATTTTTGAATTCTAATGACATGGAGACGATTATATGTGTTAGGGTTGTCATAAAAGTAAAGCAAATGTCATTTCTAACCACACTCACTCCACAACATTCACACATTTGAATCAAACTTGTAAAACGAACTGTGCATGCTTGTAATCTACTTTTAAGCTTATTTTTTGATTCTAAGCTTATTTTTGAATTCTAATGACATGGAGACGATTATATGTGTTAGGGTTGTCATAAAAGTAAACCAAATGTCATTTCTAACCACACTCACTCCACAACATTCACACATTTGAATCAAACTTGTAAAACGAACTGTGCATGCTTGTAATATACTTTTAAGCTTATTCTTTAATTCTAAGCTTATTTTTGAATTCTAATGACATGGAGACGATTATATGTGTTAGGGTTGTCATAAAAGTAAACCAAATGTCATTTCTAACCACACTCACTCCATAACATTCACACATTATTTGAATCAAACTTGTAAAACGAGCTGTGCATGCTTGTAATCTACTTTTAAGCTTATTCTTTAATTCTAAGCTTATTTTTGAATTCTAATGACATGGAGACGATTATATGTGTTAGGGTTGTCATAAAAGTTAACCAAATGTCATTTCTAACGACACTCACTCCAGAACATTCACACATTTGAATCAAACTTGTAAAACGAACTGTGCATGCTTGTAATCTACTTTTAAGCTTATTCTTTGATTCTAAGCTTGTTTTTGAATTCTAATGACATGGAGACGATTATATGTGTTAGGGTTGTCATAAAAGTAAAGCAAATGTCATTTCTAACCACACTCACTCCACAACATTCACACATTTGAATCAAACTTGTAAAACGAACTGTGCATGCTTGTAATCTACTTTTAAGCTTATTCTTTGATTCTAAGCTTATTTTTGAATTCTAATGACATGGAGACGATTATATGTGTTAGGGTTGTCATAAAAGTAAACCAAATGTCATTTCTAACCACACTCACTCCACAACATTCACACATTTGAATCAAACTTTTAAAACGAACTGTGCATGCTTGTAATCTACTTTTAAGCTTATTCTTTGATTCTAAACTTATTTTTGAATTCTAATGACATGGAGACGATTATATGTGTTAGGGTTGTCATAAAAGTAAAGCAAATGTCATTCTAACCACACTCACTCCACAACATTCACACATTTGAATCAAACTTGTAAAACGAACTGTGCATGCTTGTAATTTACTTTTAAGCTTATTCTTTAATTCTAAGCTTATTTTTGAATTCTAATGACATGGAGACGATTATATGTGTTAGGGTTGTCATAAAAGTAAACCAAATGTCATTTCTAACCACACTCACTCCACAACATTCACACATTTGAATCAAACTTGTAAAACGAGCTGTGCATGCTTGTAATCTACTTTTAAGCTTATTCTTTGATTCTAAGCTTGTTTTTTAATTCTAATGACATGGAGACGATTATATGTGTTAGGGTTGTCATAAAAGTAAAGCAAATGTCATTTCTAACCACACTCACTCCACAACATTCACACATTTGAATCAAACTTGTAAAACGAACTATGCATGCTTGTAATCTACTTTTAAGCTTATTCTTTGATTCTAAGCTTGTTTTTGAATTCTAATGATATGGAGACGATTATATGTGTTAGGGTTGTCATAAAAGTAAAGCAAATGTCATTTCTAACCACACTCACTCCACAACATTCACACATTTGAATCAAACTTGTAAAACGAACTGTGCATGCTTGTAATCTACTTTTAAACTTATTCTTTGATTCTAAGCTTATTTTTGAATTCTAATGACATGGAGACGATTATATGTGTTAGGGTTGTCATAAAAGTAAACCAAATGTCATTTCTAACCACACTCACTCCACAACATTCACACATTTGAATCAAACTTGTAAAACGAACTGTGCATGCTTGTAATCTACTTTTAAGCTTATTCTTTGATTCTAAGCTTGTTTTTGAATTCTAATGACATGGAGACGATTATATGTGTTAGGGTTGTCATAAAAGTAAAGCAAATGTCATTTCTAACCACACTCACTCCACAACATTCACACATTTGAATCAAACTTGTAAAACGAACTGTGCATGCTTGTAATCTACTTTTAAGCTTATTCTTTGATTCTAAGCTTATTTTTGAATTCTAATGACATGGAGACGATTATATGTGTTAGGGTTGTCATAAAAGTAAATCAAATGTCATTTCTAACCACACTCACTCCACAACATTCACACATTTGAATCAAACTTGTAAAACGAACTGTGCATGCTTGTAATCTACTTTTAAGCTTATTCTTTGAATCTAAGCTTACTTTTGAATTCTAATGGCATGGAGACAATTATATGTGTTAGGGTTGTCATAAAAGTAAAGCAAATGTCATTTCTAACCACACTCACTCCACAACATTCACACATTTGAATCAAACTTGTAAAACGAACTGTGCATGCTTGTAATCTACTTTTAAGCTTATTCTTTGATTCTAAGCTTGTTTTTGAATTCTAATGACATGGAGACGATTATATGTGTTAGGGTTGTCATAAAAGTAAAGCAAATGTCATTTCTAACCACACTCACTACACAACATTCACACATTTGAATCAAACTTGTAAAACGAACTGTGCATGCTTGTAATCTACTTTTAAGCTTATTCTTTGATTCTAAGCTTATTTTTGAATTCTAATGACATGGAGACGATTATATGTGTTAGGGTTGTCATAAAAGTAAACCAAATGTCATTTCTAACCACACTCACTCCACAACATTCACACATTTGAATCAAACTTTTAAAACGAACTGTGCATGCTTGTAATCTACTTTTAAGCTTATTCTTTGATTCTAAACTTATTTTTGAATTCTAATGACATGGAGACGATTATATGTGTTAGGGTTGTCATAAAAGTAAAGCAAATGTCATTCTAACCACACTCACTCCACAACATTCACACATTTGAATCAAACTTGTAAAACGAACTGTGCATGCTTGTAATTTACTTTTAAGCTTATTCTTTAATTCTAAGCTTATTTTTGAATTCTAATGACATGGAGACGATTATATGTGTTAGGGTTGTCATAAAAGTAAACCAAATGTCATTTCTAACCACACTCACTCCACAACATTCACACATTTGAATCAAACTTGTAAAACGAGCTGTGCATGCTTGTAATCTACTTTTAAGCTTATTCTTTGATTCTAAGCTTGTTTTTTAATTCTAATGACATGGAGACGATTATATGTGTTAGGGTTGTCATAAAAGTAAAGCAAATGTCATTTCTAACCACACTCACTCCACAACATTCACACATTTGAATCAAACTTGTAAAACGAACTATGCATGCTTGTAATCTACTTTTAAGCTTATTCTTTGATTCTAAGCTTGTTTTTGAATTCTAATGATATGGAGACGATTATATGTGTTAGGGTTGTCATAAAAGTAAAGCAAATGTCATTTCTAACCACACTCACTCCACAACATTCACACATTTGAATCAAACTTGTAAAACGAACTGTGCATGCTTGTAATCTACTTTTAAGCTTATTCTTTGATTCTAAGCTTATTTTTGAATTCTAATGACATGGAGACGATTATATGTGTTAGGGTTGTCATAAAAGTAAACCAAATGTCATTTCTAACCACACTCACTCCACAACATTCACACATTTGAATCAAACTTGTAAAACGAACTGTGCATGCTTGTAATCTACTTTTAAGCTTATTCTTTGATTCTAAGCTTGTTTTTGAATTCTAATGACATGGAGACGATTATATGTGTTAGGGTTGTCATAAAAGTAAAGCAAATGTCATTTCTAACCACACTCACTCCACAACATTCACACATTTGAATCAAACTTGTAAAACGAACTGTGCATGCTTGTAATCTACTTTTAAGCTTATTCTTTGATTCTAAGCTTATTTTTGAATTCTAATGACATGGAGACGATTATATGTGTTAGGGTTGTCATAAAAGTAAACCAAATGTCATTTCTAACCACACTCACTCCACAACATTCACACATTTGAATCAAACTTGTAAAACGAGCTGTGCATGCTTGTAATCTACTTTTAAGCTTATTCTTTAATTCTAAGCTTATTTTTGAATTCTAATGACATGGAGACGATTATATGTGTTAGGGTTGTCATAATAGTAAACCAAATGTCATTTCTAACCACACTCACTCCACAACATTCACACATTTGAATCAAACTTGTAAAACGAACTGTGCATGCTTGTAATCTACTTTTAAGCTTATTCTTTGATTCTAAGCTTATTTTTGAATTCTAATGACATGGAGACGATTATATGTGTTAGGGTTGTCATAAAAGTAAACCAAATGTCATTTCTAACCACACTCACTCCACAACATTCACACATTTGAATCAAACTTTTAAAACGAACTGTGCATGCTTGTAATCTACTTTTAAGCTTATTTTTTGATTCTAAGCTTATTTTTGAATTCTAATGACATGGAGACGATTATATGTGTTAGGGTTGTCATAAAAGTAAACCAAATGTCATTTCTAACCACACTCACTCCACAACATTCACACATTTGAATCAAACTTGTAAAACGAACTGTGCATGCTTGTAATCTACTTTTAAGCTTATTCTTTAATTCTAAGCTTATTTTTGAATTCTAATGACATGGAGACGATTATATGTGTTAGGGTTGTCATAAAAGTAAACCAAATGTCATTTCTAACCACACTCACTCCATAACATTCACACATTATTTGAATCAAACTTGTAAAACGAGTTGTGCATGCTTGTAATCTACTTTTAAGCTTATTCATTAATTCTAAGCTTATTTTTGAATTCTAATGACATGGAGACGATTATATGTGTTAGGGTTGTCATAAAAGTTAACCAAATGTCATTTCTAACGACACTCACTCCAGAACATTCACACATTTGAATCAAACTTGTAAAACGAGCTGTGCATGCTTGTAATCTACTTTTAAGCTTATTTTTTGATTCTAAGCTTATTTTTGAATTCTAATGACATGGAGACGATTATATGTGTTAGGGTTGTCATAAAAGTAAACCAAATGTCATTTCTAACCACACTCACTCCACAACATTCACACATTTGAATCAAACTTTTAAAACGAACTGTGCATGCTTGTAATCTACTTTTAAGCTTATTTTTTGATTCTAAGCTTATTTTTGAATTCTAATGACATGGAGACGATTATATGTGTTAGGGTTGTCATAAAAGTAAACCAAATGTCATTTCTAACCACACTCACTCCACAACATTCACACATTTGAATCAAACTTGTAAAACGAACTGTGCATGCTTGTAATCTACTTTTAAGCTTATTCTTTAATTCTAAGCTTATTTTTGAATTCTAATGACATGGAGACGATTATATGTGTTAGGGTTGTCATAAAAGTAAACCAAATGTCATTTCTAACCACACTCACTCCACAACATTCACACATTTGAATCAAACTTGTAAAACGAACTGTGCATGCTTGTAATCTACTTTTAAGCTTATTCTTTGATTCTAAGCTTATTTTTGAATTCTAATGACATGGAGACGATTATATGTGTTAGGGTTGTCATAAAAGTAAACCAAATGTCATTTCTAACCACACTCACTCCACAACATTCACACATTTGAATCAAACTTGTAAAACGAACTGTGCATGCTTGTAATCTACTTTTAAGCTTATTCTTTGATTCTAAGCTTGTTTTTGAATTCTAATGACATGGAGACGATTATATGTGTTAGGGTTGTCATAAAAGTAAAGCAAATGTCATTTCTAACCACACTCACTCCACAACATTCACACATTTGAATCAAACTTGTAAAACGAACTGTGCATGCTTGTAATCTACTTTTAAGCTTATTCTTTGATTCTAAGCTTATTTTTGAATTCTAATGACATGGAGACGATTATATGTGTTAGGGTTGTCATAAAAGTAAACCAAATGTCATTTCTAACCACACTCACTCCACAACATTCACACATTTGAATCAAACTTGTAAAACGAGCTGTGCATGCTTGTAATCTACTTTTAAGCTTATTCTTTAATTCTAAGCTTATTTTTGAATTCTAATGACATGGAGACGATTATATGTGTTAGGGTTGTCATAATAGTAAACCAAATGTCATTTCTAACCACACTCACTCCACAACATTCACACATTTGAATCAAACTTGTAAAACGAACTGTGCATGCTTGTAATCTACTTTTAAGCTTATTCTTTGATTCTAAGCTTATTTTTGAATTCTAATGACATGGAGACGATTATATGTGTTAGGGTTGTCATAAAAGTAAACCAAATGTCATTTCTAACCACACTCACTCCACAACATTCACACATTTGAATCAAACTTGTAAAACGAGCTGTGCATGCTTGTAATCTACTTTTAAGCTTATTCTTTAATTCTAAGCTTATTTTTGAATTCTAATGACATGGAGACGATTATATGTGTTAGGGTTGTCATAAAAGTAAACCAAATGTCATTTCTAACCACACTCACTCCACAACATTCACACATTTGAATCAAACTTGTAAAACGAACTGTGCATGCTTGTAATCTACTTTTAAGCTTATTCTTTAATTCTAAGCTTATTTTTGAATTCTAATGACATGGAGACGATTATATGTGTTAGGGTTGTCATAAAAGTAAACCAAATGTCATTTCTAACCACACTCACTCCACAACATTCACACATTTGAATCAAACTTGTAAAACGAACTGTGCATGCTTGTAATCTACTTTTAAGCTTATTTTTTGATTCTAAGCTTATTTTTGAATTCTAATGACATGGAGACGATTATATGTGTTAGGGTTGTCATAAAAGTAAACCAAATGTCATTTCTAACCACACTCACTCCACAACATTCACACATTTGAATCAAACTTTTAAAACGAACTGTGCATGCTTGTAATCTACTTTTAAGCTTATTTTTTGATTCTAAGCTTATTTTTGAATTCTAATGACATGGAGACGATTATATGTGTTAGGGTTGTCATAAAAGTAAACCAAATGTCATTTCTAACCACACTCACTCCACAACATTCACACATTTGAATCAAACTTGTAAAACGAACTGTGCATGCTTGTAATCTACTTTTAAGCTTATTCTTTAATTCTAAGCTTATTTTTGAATTCTAATGACATGGAGACGATTATATGTGTTAGGGTTGTCATAAAAGTAAACCAAATGTCATTTCTAACCACACTCACTCCACAACATTCACACATTTGAATCAAACTTGTAAAACGAACTGTGCATGCTTGTAATCTACTTTTAAGCTTATTCTTTGATTCTAAGCTTATTTTTGAATTCTAATGACATGGAGACGATTATATGTGTTAGGGTTGTCATAAAAGTAAACCAAATGTCATTTCTAACCACACTCACTCCACAACATTCACACATTTGAATCAAACTTGTAAAACGAACTGTGCATGCTTGTAATCTACTTTTAAGCTTATTCTTTGATTCTAAGCTTGTTTTTGAATTCTAATGACATGGAGACGATTATATGTGTTAGGGTTGTCATAAAAGTAAAGCAAATGTCATTTCTAACCACACTCACTCCACAACATTCACACATTTGAATCAAACTTGTAAAACGAACTGTGCATGCTTGTAATCTACTTTTAAGCTTATTCTTTGATTCTAAGCTTATTTTTGAATTCTAATGACATGGAGACGATTATATGTGTTAGGGTTGTCATAAAAGTAAACCAAATGTCATTTCTAACCACACTCACTCCACAACATTCACACATTTGAATCAAACTTGTAAAACGAGCTGTGCATGCTTGTAATCTACTTTTAAGCTTATTCTTTAATTCTAAGCTTATTTTTGAATTCTAATGACATGGAGACGATTATATGTGTTAGGGTTGTCATAATAGTAAACCAAATGTCATTTCTAACCACACTCACTCCACAACATTCACACATTTGAATCAAACTTGTAAAACGAACTGTGCATGCTTGTAATCTACTTTTAAGCTTATTCTTTGATTCTAAGCTTATTTTTGAATTCTAATGACATGGAGACGATTATATGTGTTAGGGTTGTCATAAAAGTAAACCAAATGTCATTTCTAACCACACTCACTCCACAACATTCACACATTTGAATCAAACTTTTAAAACGAACTGTGCATGCTTGTAATCTACTTTTAAGCTTATTTTTTGATTCTAAGCTTATTTTTGAATTCTAATGACATGGAGACGATTATATGTGTTAGGGTTGTCATAAAAGTAAACCAAATGTCATTTCTAACCACACTCACTCCACAACATTCACACATTTGAATCAAACTTGTAAAACGAACTGTGCATGCTTGTAATCTACTTTTAAGCTTATTCTTTAATTCTAAGCTTATTTTTGAATTCTAATGACATGGAGACGATTATATGTGTTAGGGTTGTCATAAAAGTAAACCAAATGTCATTTCTAACCACACTCACTCCATAACATTCACACATTATTTGAATCAAACTTGTAAAACGAGTTGTGCATGCTTGTAATCTACTTTTAAGCTTATTCATTAATTCTAAGCTTATTTTTGAATTCTAATGACATGGAGACGATTATATGTGTTAGGGTTGTCATAAAAGTTAACCAAATGTCATTTCTAACGACACTCACTCCAGAACATTCACACATTTGAATCAAACTTGTAAAACGAGCTGTGCATGCTTGTAATCTACTTTTAAGCTTATTTTTTGATTCTAAGCTTATTTTTGAATTCTAATGACATGGAGACGATTATATGTGTTAGGGTTGTCATAAAAGTAAACCAAATGTCATTTCTAACCACACTCACTCCACAACATTCACACATTTGAATCAAACTTTTAAAACGAACTGTGCATGCTTGTAATCTACTTTTAAGCTTATTTTTTGATTCTAAGCTTATTTTTGAATTCTAATGACATGGAGACGATTATATGTGTTAGGGTTGTCATAAAAGTAAACCAAATGTCATTTCTAACCACACTCACTCCACAACATTCACACATTTGAATCAAACTTGTAAAACGAACTGTGCATGCTTGTAATCTACTTTTAAGCTTATTCTTTAATTCTAAGCTTATTTTTGAATTCTAATGACATGGAGACGATTATATGTGTTAGGGTTGTCATAAAAGTAAACCAAATGTCATTTCTAACCACACTCACTCCATAACATTCACACATTATTTGAATCAAACTTGTAAAACGAGTTGTGCATGCTTGTAATCTACTTTTAAGCTTATTCATTAATTCTAAGCTTATTTTTGAATTCTAATGACATGGAGACGATTATATGTGTTAGGGTTGTCATAAAAGTTAACCAAATGTCATTTCTAACGACACTCACTCCAGAACATTCACACATTTGAATCAAACTTGTAAAACGAGCTGTGCATGCTTGTAATCTACTTTTAAGCTTATTTTTTGATTCTAAGCTTATTTTTGAATTCTAATGACATGGAGACGATTATATGTGTTAGGGTTGTCATAAAAGTAAACCAAATGTCATTTCTAACCACACTCACTCCACAACATTCACACATTTGAATCAAACTTGTAAAACGAACTGTGCATGCTTGTAATCTACTTTTAAGCTTATTTTTTGATTCTAAGCTTATTTTTGAATTCTAATGACATGGAGACGATTATATGTGTTAGGGTTGTCATAAAAGTAAACCAAATGTCATTTCTAACCACACTCACTCCACAACATTCACACATTTGAATCAAACTTGTAAAACGAACTGTGCATGCTTGTAATCTACTTTTAAGCTTATTCTTTAATTCTAAGCTTATTTTTGAATTCTAATGACATGGAGACGATTATATGTGTTAGGGTTGTCATAAAAGTAAAGCAAATGTCATTTCTAACCACACTCACTCCACAACATTCACACATTTGAATCAAACTTGTAAAACGAACTGTGCATGCTTGTAATCTACTTTTAAGCTTATTCTTTGATTCTAAGCTTATTTTTGAATTCTAATGACATGGAGACGATTATATGTGTTAGGGTTGTCATAAAAGTAAAGCAAATGTCATTTCTAACCACACTCACTCCACAACATTCACACATTTGAATCAAACTTTTAAAACGAACTGTGCATGCTTGTAATCTACTTTTAAGCTTATTCTTTGATTCTAAGCTTATTTTTGAATTCTAATGACATGGAGACGATTATATGTGTTAGGGTTGTCATAAAAGTAAACCAAATGTCATTTCTAACCACACTCACTCCACAACATTCACACATTTGAATCAAACTTGTAAAACGAGATGTGCATGCTTGTAATCTACTTTTAAGCTTATTCTTTAATTCTAAGCTTATTTTTGAATTCTAATGACATGGAGACGATTATATGTGTTAGGGTTGTCATAAAAGTTAACCAAATGTCATTTCTAACCACACTCACTCCAGAACATTCACACATTTGAATCAAACTTGTAAAACGAGCTGTGCATGCTTGTAATCTACTTTTAAGCTTATTCTTTGATTCTAAGCTTATTTTTGAATTCTAATGACATGGAGACGATTATATGTGTTAGGGTTGTCATAAAAGTAAACCAAATGTCATTTCTAACCACACTCACTCCACAACATTCACACATTTGAATCAAACTTGTAAAACGAACTGTGCATGCTTGTAATCTACTTTTAAGCTTATTCTTTAATTCTAAGCTTATTTTTGAATTCTAATGACATGGAGACGATTATATGTGTTAGGGTTGTCATAAAAGTAAACCAAATGTCATTTCTAACCACACTCACTCCATAACATTCACACATTATTTGAATCAAACTTGTAAAACGAGCTGTGCATGCTTGTAATCTACTTTTAAGCTTATTCTTTAATTCTAAGCTTATTTTTGAATTCTAATGACATGGAGACGATTATATGTGTTAGGGTTGTCATAAAAGTTAACCAAATGTCATTTCTAACGACACTCACTCCAGAACATTCACACATTTGAATCAAACTTGTAAAACGAGCTGTGCATGCTTGTAATCTACTTTTAAGCTTATTCTTTGATTCTAAGCTTATTTTTGAATTCTAATGACATGGAGACGATTATATGTGTTAGGGTTGTCATAAAAGTAAAGCAAATGTCATTTCTAACCACACTCACTCCACAACATTCACACATTTGAATCAAACTTGTAAAACGAACTGTGCATGCTTGTAATCTACTTTTAAGCTTATTCTTTGATTCTAAGCTTATTTTTGAATTCTAATGACATGGAGACGATTATATGTGTTAGGGTTGTCATAAAAGTAAAGCAAATGTCATTTCTAACCACACTCACTCCACAACATTCACACATTTGAATCAAACTTTTAAAACGAACTGTGCATGCTTGTAATCTACTTTTAAGCTTATTCTTTGATTCTAAGCTTATTTTTGAATTCTAATGACATGGAGACGATTATATGTGTTAGGGTTGTCATAAAAGTAAACCAAATGTCATTTCTAACCACACTCACTCCACAACATTCACACATTTGAATCAAACTTGTAAAACGAGATGTGCATGCTTGTAATCTACTTTTAAGCTTATTCTTTAATTCTAAGCTTATTTTTGAATTCTAATGACATGGAGACGATTATATGTGTTAGGGTTGTCATAAAAGTAAACCAAATGTCATTTCTAACCACACTCACTCCATAACATTCACACATTATTTGAATCAAACTTGTAAAACGAGCTGTGCATGCTTGTAATCTACTTTTAAGCTTATTCTTTAATTCTAAGCTTATTTTTGAATTCTAATGACATGGAGACGATTATATGTGTTAGGGTTGTCATAAAAGTTAACCAAATGTCATTTCTAACGACACTCACTCCAGAACATTCACACATTTGAATCAAACTTGTAAAACGAGCTGTGCATGCTTGTAATCTACTTTTAAGCTTATTCTTTGATTCTAAGCTTATTTTTGAATTCTAATGACATGGAGACGATTATATGTGTTAGGGTTGTCATAAAAGTAAAGCAAATGTCATTTCTAACCACACTCACTCCACAACATTCACACATTTGAATCAAACTTGTAAAACGAACTGTGCATGCTTGTAATCTACTTTTAAGCTTATTTTTTGATTCTAAGCTTATTTTTGAATTCTAATGACATGGAGACGATTATATGTGTTAGGGTTGTCATAAAAGTAAACCAAATGTCATTTCTAACCACACTCACTCCACAACATTCACACATTTGAATCAAACTTGTAAAACGAACTGTGCATGCTTGTAATCTACTTTCAAGCTTATTCTTTAATTCTAAGCTTATTTTTGAATTCTAATGACATGGAGACGATTATATGTGTTAGGGTTGTCATAAAAGTAAACCAAATGTCATTTCTAACCACACTCACTCCATAACATTCACACATTATTTGAATCAAACTTGTAAAACGAGCTGTGCATGCTTGTAATCTACTTTTAAGCTTATTCTTTAATTCTAAGCTTATTTTTGAATTCTAATGACATGGAGACGATTATATGTGTTAGAGTTGTCATAAAAGTTAACCAAATGTCATTTCTAACCACACTCACTCCAGAACATTCACACATTTGAATCAAACTTGTAAAACGAGCTGTGCATGCTTGTAATCTACTTTTAAGCTTATTCTTTGATTCTAAGCTTATTTTTGAATTCTAATGACATGGAGACGATTATATGTGTTAGGGTTGTGATAAAAGTAAACCAAATGTCATTTCTAACCACACTCACTCCACAACATTCACACATTTGAATCAAACTTGTAAAACGAACTGTGCATGCTTGTAATCTACTTTTAAGCTTATTTTTTGATTCTAAGCTTATTTTTGAATTCTAATGACATGGAGACGATTATATGTGTTAGGGTTGTCATAAAAGTAAACCAAATGTCATTTCTAACCACACTCACTCCACAACATTCACACATTTGAATCAAACTTGTAAAACGAACTGTGCATGCTTGTAATCTACTTTTAAGCTTATTCTTTAATTCTAAGCTTATTTTTGAATTCTAATGACATGGAGACGATTATATGTGTTAGGGTTGTCATAAAAGTAAACCAAATGTCATTTCTAACCACACTCACTCCATAACATTCACACATTATTTGAATCAAACTTGTAAAACGAGCTGTGCATGCTTGTAATCTACTTTTAAGCTTATTCTTTAATTCTAAGCTTATTTTTGAATTCTAATGACATGGAGACGATTATATGTGTTAGGGTTGTCATAAAAGTTAACCAAATGTCATTTCTAACCACACTCACTCCACAACATTCACACATTTGAATCAAACTTGTAAAACGAGATGTGCATGCTTGTAATCTACTTTTAAGCTTATTCTTTAATTCTAAGCTTATTTTTGAATTCTAATGACATGGAGACGATTATATGTGTTAGGGTTGTCATAAAAGTTAACCAAATGTCATTTCTAACCACACTCACTCCAGAACATTCACACATTTGAATCAAACTTGTAAAACGAGTTGTGCATGCTTGTAATCTACTTTTAAGCTTATTCTTTGATTCTAAGCTTATTTTTGAATTCTAATGACATGGAGACGATTATATGTGTTAGGGTTGTGATAAAAGTAAACCAAATGTCATTTCTAACCACACTCACTCCACAACATTCACACATTTGAATCAAACTTGTAAAACGAACTGTGCATGCTTGTAATCTACTTTTAAGCTTATTCTTTAATTCTAAGCTTATTTTCGAATTCTAATGACATGGAGACGATTATATGTGTTAGGGTTGTCATAAAAGTAAACCAAATGTCATTTCTAACCACACTCACTCCACAACATTCACACATTTGAATCAAACTTGTAAAACGAACTGTGCATGCTTGTAATCTACTTTTAAGCTTATTCTTTGATTCTAAGCTTATTTTTGAATTCTAATGACATGGAGACGATTATATGTGTTAGGGTTGTCATAAAAGTAAAGCAAATGTCATTTCTAACCACACTCACTCCACAACATTCACACATTTGAATCAAACTTTTAAAACGAACTGTGCATGCTTGTAATCTACTTTTAAGCTTATTTTTTGATTCTAAGCTTATTTTTGAATTCTAATGACATGGAGACGATTATATGTGTTAGGGTTGTCATAAAAGTAAACCAAATGTCATTTCTAACCACACTCACTCCACAACATTCACACATTTGAATCAAACTTGTAAAACGAACTGTGCATGCTTGTAATCTACTTTTAAGCTTATTCTTTAATTCTAAGCTTATTTTTGAATTCTAATGACATGGAGACGATTATATGTGTTAGGGTTGTCATAAAAGTAAACCAAATGTCATTTCTAACCACACTCACTCCATAACATTCACACATTATTTGAATCAAACTTGTAAAACGAGCTGTGCATGCTTGTAATCTACTTTTAAGCTTATTCTTTAATTCTAAGCTTATTTTTGAATTCTAATGACATGGAGACGATTATATGTGTTAGGGTTGTCATAAAAGTTAACCAAATGTCATTTCTAACGACACTCACTCCAGAACATTCACACATTTGAATCAAACTTGTAAAACGAGCTGTGCATGCTTGTAATCTACTTTTAAGCTTATTCTTTGATTCTAAGCTTATTTTTGAATTCTAATGACATGGAGACGATTATATGTGTTAGGATTGTCATAAAAGTAAAGCAAATGTCATTTCTAACCACACTCACTCCACAACATTCACACATTTGAATCAAACTTGTAAAACGAACTGTGCATGCTTGTAATCTACTTTTAAGCTTATTTTTTGATTCTAAGCTTATTTTTGAATTCTAATGACATGGAGACGATTATATGTGTTAGGGTTGTCATAAAAGTTAACCAAATGTCATTTCTAACCACACTCACTCCACAACATTCACACATTTGAATCAAACTTGTAAAACGAGATGTGCATGCTTGTAATCTACTTTTAAGCTTATTCTTTAATTCTAAGCTTATTTTTGAATTCTAATGACATGGAGACGATTATATGTGTTAGGGTTGTCATAAAAGTTAACCAAATGTCATTTCTAACCACACTCACTCCAGAACATTCACACATTTGAATCAAACTTGTAAAACGAGCTGTGCATGCTTGTAATCTACTTTTAAGCTTATTCTTTGATTCTAAGCTTATTTTTGAATTCTAATGACATGGAGACGATTATATGTGTTAGGGTTGTGATAAAAGTAAACCAAATGTCATTTCTAACCACACTCACTCCACAACATTCACACATTTGAATCAAACTTGTAAAACGAACTGTGCATGCTTGTAATCTACTTTTAAGCTTATTCTTTAATTCTAAGCTTATTTTTGAATTCTAATGACAGGGAGACGATTATATGTGTTAGGGTTGTCATAAAAGTAAACCAAATGTCATTTCTAACCACACTCACTCCACAACATTCACACATTTGAATCAAACTTGTAAAACGAACTGTGCATGCTTGTAATCTACTTTTAAGCTTATTCTTTGATTCTAAGCTTATTTTTGAATTCTAATGACATGGAGACGATTATATGTGTTAGGGTTGTCATAAAAGTAAAGCAAATGTCATTTCTAACCACACTCACTCCACAACATTCACACATTTGAATCAAACTTTTAAAACGAACTGTGCATGCTTGTAATCTACTTTTAAGCTTATTTTTTGATTCTAAGCTTATTTTTGAATTCTAATGACATGGAGACGATTATATGTGTTAGGGTTGTCATAAAAGTAAACCAAATGTCATTTCTAACCACACTCACTCCACAACATTCACACATTTGAATCAAACTTGTAAAACGAACTGTGCATGCTTGTAATCTACTTTTAAGCTTATTCTTTAATTCTAAGCTTATTTTTGAATTCTAATGACATGGAGACGATTATATGTGTTAGGGTTGTCATAAAAGTAAACCAAATGTCATTTCTAACCACACTCACTCCATAACATTCACACATTATTTGAATCAAACTTGTAAAACGAGCTGTGCATGCTTGTAATCTACTTTTAAGCTTATTCTTTAATTCTAAGCTTATTTTTGAATTCTAATAACATGGAGACGATTATATGTGTTAGGGTTGTCATAAAAGTTAACCAAATGTCATTTCTAACGACACTCACTCCAGAACATTCACACATTTGAATCAAACTTGTAAAACGAGCTGTGCATGCTTGTAATCTACTTTTAAGCTTATTCTTTGATTCTAAGCTTATTTTTGAATTCTAATGACATGGAGACGATTATATGTGTTAGGGTTGTCATAAAAGTAAAGCAAATGTCATTTCTAACCACACTCACTCCACAACATTCACACATTTGAATCAAACTTGTAAAACGAACTGTGCATGCTTGTAATCTACTTTTAAGCTTATTTTTTTATTCTAAGCTTATTTTTGAATTCTAATGACATGGAGACGATTATATGTGTTAGGGTTGTCATAAAAGTAAACCAAATGTCATTTCTAACCACACTCACTCCACAACATTCACACATTTGAATCAAACTTGTAAAACGAACTGTGCATGCTTGTAATCTACTTTTAAGCTTATTCTTTAATTCTAAGCTTATTTTTGAATTCTAATGACATGGAGACGATTATATGTGTTAGGGTTGTCATAAAAGTAAACCAAATGTCATTTCTAACCACACTCACTCCATAACATTCACACATTATTTGAATCAAACTTGTAAAACGAGCTGTGCATGCTTGTAATCTACTTTTAAGCTTATTCTTTAATTCTAAGCTTATTTTTGAATTCTAATGACATGGAGACGATTATATGTGTTAGGGTTGTCATAAAAGTTAACCAAATGTCATTTCTAACCACACTCATTCCAGAACATTCACACATTTAAATCAAACTTGTAAAACGAGCTGTGCATGCTTGTAATCTACTTTTAAGCTTATTCTTTGATTCTAAGCTTATTTTTGAATTCTAATGACATGGAGACGATTATATGTGTTAGGGTTGTCATAAAAGTAAAGCAAATGTCATTTCTAACCACACTCACTCCACAACATTCACACATTTGAATCAAACTTGTAAAACGAACTGTGCATGCTTGTAATCTACTTTTAAGCTTATTCTTTGATTCTAAGCTTATTTTTGAATTCTAATGACATGGAGACGATTATATGTGTTAGGGTTGTCATAAAAGTAAAGCAAATGTCATTTCTAACCACACACACTCCACAACATTCACACATTTGAATCAAACTTTTAAAACGAACTGTGCATGCTTGTAATCTACTTTTAAGCTTATTCTTTGATTCTAAGCTTATTTTTGAATTCTAATGACATGGAGACGATTATATGTGTTAGGGTTGTCATAAAAGTAAACCAAATGTCATTTCTAACCACACTCACTCCACAACATTCACACATTTGAATCAAACTTGTAAAACGAGATGTGCATGCTTGTAATCTACTTTTAAGCTTATTCTTTAATTCTAAGCTTATTTTTGAATTCTAATGACATGGAGACGATTATATGTGTTAGGGTTGTCATAAAAGTAAAGCAAATGTCATTTCTAACCACACTCACTCCACAACATTCACACATTTGAATCAAACTTTTAAAACGAACTGTGCATGCTTGTAATCTACTTTTAAGCTTATTCTTTGATTCTAAGCTTATTTTTGAATTCTAATGACATGGAGACGATTATATGTGTTAGGGTTGTCATAAAAGTAAACCAAGTGTCATTTCTAACCACACTCACTCCACAACATTCACACATTTGAATCAAACTTGTAAAACGAGATGTGCATGCTTGTAATCTACTTTTAAGCTTATTCTTTAATTCTAAGCTTATTTTTGAATTCTAATGACATGGAGACGATTATATGTGTTAGGGTTGTCATAAAAGTTAACCAAATGTCATTTCTAACCACACTCACTCCAGAACATTCACACATTTGAATCAAACTTGTAAAACGAGCTGTGCATGCTTTTAATCTACTTTTAAGCTTATTCTTTGATTCTAAGCTTATTTTTGAATTCTAATGACATGGAGACGATTATATGTGTTAGGGTTGTGATAAAAGTAAACCAAATGTCATTTCTAACCACACTCACTCCACAACATTCACACATTTGAATCAAACTTGTAAAACGAACTGTGCATGCTTGTAATCTACTTTTAAGCTTATTCTTTAATTCTAAGCTTATTTTTGAATTCTAATGACATGGAGACGATTATATGTGTTAGGGTTGTCATAAAAGTAAACCAAATGTCATTTCTAACCACACTCACTCCACAACATTCACACATTTGAATCAAACTTGTAAAACGAACTGTGCATGCTTGTAATCTACTTTTAAGCTTATTCTTTGATTCTAAGCTTATTTTTGAATTCTAATGACATGGAGACGATTATATGTGTTAGGGTTGTCATAAAAGTAAAGCAAATGTCATTTCTAACCACACTCACTCCACAACATTCACACATTTGAATCAAACTTTTAAAACGAACTGTGCATGCTTGTAATCTACTTTTAAGCTTATTTTTTGATTCTAAGCTTATTTTTGAATTCTAATGACATGGAGACGATTATATGTGTTAGGGTTGTCATAAAAGTAAACCAAATGTCATTTCTAACCACACTCACTCCACAACATTCACACATTTGAATCAAACTTGTAAAACGAACTGTGCATGCTTGTAATCTACTTTTAAGCTTATTCTTTAATTCTAAGCTTATTTTTGAATTCTAATGACATGGAGACGATTATATGTGTTAGGGTTGTCATAAAAGTAAACCAAATGTCATTTCTAACCACACTCACTCCATAACATTCACACATTATTTGAATCAAACTTGTAAAACGAGCTGTGCATGCTTGTAATCTACTTTTAAGCTTATTCTTTAATTCTAAGCTTATTTTTGAATTCTAATGACATGGAGACGATTATATGTGTTAGGGTTGTCATAAAAGTTAACCAAATGTCATTTCTAACGACACTCACTCCAGAACATTCACACATTTGAATCAAACTTGTAAAACGAGCTGTGCATGCTTGTAATCTACTTTTAAGCTTATTCTTTGATTCTAAACTTATTTTTGAATTCTAATGACATGGAGACGATTATATGTGTTAGGGTTGTCATAAAAGTAAAGCAAATGTCATTTCTAACCACACTCACTCCACAACATTCACACATTTGAATCAAACTTGTAAAACGAACTGTGCATGCTTGTAATCTACTTTTAAGCTTATTTTTTGATTCTAAGCTTATTTTTGAATTCTAATGACATGGAGACGATTATATGTGTTAGGGTTGTCATAAAAGTAAACCAAATGTCATTTCTAACCACACTCACTCCACAACATTCACACATTTGAATCAAACTTGTAAAACGAACTGTGCATGCTTGTAATCTACTTTTAAGCTTATTCTTTAATTCTAAGCTTATTTTTGAATTCTAATGACATGGAGACGATTATATGTGTTAGGGTTGTCATAAAAGTAAACCAAATGTCATTTCTAACCACACTCACTCCATAACATTCACACATTATTTGAATCAAACTTGTAAAACGAGCTGTGCATGCTTGTAATCTACTTTTAAGCTTATTCTTTAATTCTAAGCTTATTTTTGAATTCTAATGATATGGAGACGATTATATGTGTTAGGGTTGTCATAAAAGTTAACCAAATGTCATTTCTAACCACACTCACTCCAGAACATTCACACATTTGAATCAAACTTGTAAAACGAGCTGTGCATGCTTGTAATCTACTTTTAAGCTTATTCTTTGATTCTAAGCTTATTTTTGAATTCTAATGACATGGAGACGATTATATGTGTTAGGGTTGTCATAAAAGTAAAGCAAATGTCATTTCTAACCACACTCACTCCACAACATTCACACATTTGAATCAAACTTGTAAAACGAACTGTGCATGCTTGTAATCTACTTTTAAGCTTATTCTTTGATTCTAAGCTTATTTTTGAATTCTAATGACATGGAGACGATTATATGTGTTAGGGTTGTCATAAAAGTAAACCAAATGTCATTTCTAACCACACTCACTCCACAACATTCACACATTTGAATCAAACTTGTAAAACGAGATGTGCATGCTTGTAATCTACTTTTAAGCTTATTCTTTAATTCTAAGCTTATTTTTGAATTCTAATGACATGGAGACGATTATATGTGTTAGGGTTGTCATAAAAGTAAAGCAAATGTCATTTCTAACCACACTCACTCCACAACATTCACACATTTGAATCAAACTTTTAAAACGAACTGTGCATGCTTGTAATCTACTTTTAAGCTTATTCTTTGATTCTAAGCTTATTTTTGAATTCTAATGACATGGAGACGATTATATGTGTTAGGGTTGTCATAAAAGTAAACCAAATGTCATTTCTAACCACACTCACTCCACAACATTCACACATTTGAATCAAACTTGTAAAACGAGATGTGCATGCTTGTAATCTACTTTTAAGCTTATTCTTTAATTCTAAGCTTATTTTTGAATTCTAATGACATGGAGACGATTATATGTGTTAGGGTTGTCATAAAAGTTAACCAAATGTCATTTCTAACCACACTCACTCCAGAACATTCACACATTTGAATCAAACTTGTAAAACGAGCTGTGCATGCTTTTAATCTACTTTTAAGCTTATTCTTTGATTCTAAGCTTATTTTTGAATTCTAATGACATGGAGACGATTATATGTGTTAGGGTTGTGATAAAAGTAAACCAAATGTCATTTCTAACCACACTCACTCCACAACATTCACACATTTGAATCAAACTTGTAAAACGAACCGTGCATGCTTGTAATCTACTTTTAAGCTTATTCTTTAATTCTAAGCTTATTTTTGAATTCTAATGACATGGAGACGATTATATGTGTTAGGGTTGCAATAAAAGTAAACCAAATGTCATTTCTAACCACACTCACTCCACAACATTCACACATTTGAATCAAACTTGTAAAACGAACTGTGCATGCTTGTAATCTACTTTTAAGCTTATTCTTTGATTCTAAGCTTATTTTTGAATTCTAATGACATGGAGACGATTATATGTGTTAGGGTTGTCATAAAAGTAAAGCAAATGTCATTTCTAACCACACTCACTCCACAACATTCACACATTTGAATCAAACTTTTAAAACGAACTGTGCATGCTTGTAATCTACTTTTAAGCTTATTTTTTGATTCTAAACTTATTTTTGAATTCTAATGACATGGAGACGATTATATGTGTTAGGGTTGTCATAAAAGTAAACCAAATGTCATTTCTAACCACACTCACTCCACAACATTCACACATTTGAATCAAACTTGTAAAACGAGATGTGCATGCTTGTAATCTACTTTTAAGCTTATTCTTTAATTCTAAGCTTATTTTTGAATTCTAATGACATGGAGACGATTATATGTGTTAGGGTTGTCATAAAAGTAAAGCAAATGTCATTTCTAACCACACTCACTCCACAACATTCACACATTTGAATCAAACTTTTAAAACGAACTGTGCATGCTTGTAATCTACTTTTAAGCTTATTCTTTGATTCTAAGCTTATTTTTGAATTCTAATGACATGGAGACGATTATATGTGTTAGGGTTGTCATAAAAGTAAACCAAATGTCATTTCTAACCACACTCACTCCACAACATTCACACATTTGAATCAAACTTGTAAAACGAGATGTGCATGCTTGTAATCTACTTTTAAGCTTATTCTTTAATTCTAAGCTTATTTTTGAATTCTAATGACATGGAGACGATTATATGTGTTAGGGTTGTCATAAAAGTTAACCAAATGTCATTTCTAACCACACTCACTCCAGAACATTCACACATTTGAATCAAACTTGTAAAACGAGCTGTGCATGCTTTTAATCTACTTTTAAGCTTATTCTTTGATTCTAAGCTTATTTTTGAATTCTAATGACATGGAGACGATTATATGTGTTAGGGTTGTGATAAAAGTAAACCAAATGTCATTTCTAACCACACTCACTCCACAACATTCACACATTTGAATCAAACTTGTAAAACGAACCGTGCATGCTTGTAATCTACTTTTAAGCTTATTCTTTAATTCTAAGCTTATTTTTGAATTCTAATGACATGGAGACGATTATATGTGTTAGGGTTGCAATAAAAGTAAACCAAATGTCATTTCTAACCACACTCACTCCACAACATTCACACATTTGAATCAAACTTGTAAAACGAACTGTGCATGCTTGTAATCTACTTTTAAGCTTATTCTTTGATTCTAAGCTTATTTTTGAATTCTAATGACATGGAGACGATTATATGTGTTAGGGTTGTCATAAAAGTAAAGCAAATGTCATTTCTAACCACACTCACTCCACAACATTCACACATTTGAATCAAACTTTTAAAACGAACTGTGCATGCTTGTAATCTACTTTTAAGCTTATTTTTTGATTCTAAGCTTATTTTTGAATTCTAATGACATGGAGACGATTATATGTGTTAGGGTTGTCATAAAAGTAAACCAAATGTCATTTCTAACCACACTCACTCCACAACATTCACACATTTGAATCAAACTTGTAAAACGAACTGTGCATGCTTGTAATCTACTTTTAAGCTTATTCTTTAATTCTAAGCTTATTTTTGAATTCTAATGACATGGAGACGATTATATGTGTTAGGGTTGTCATAAAAGTAAACCAAATGTCATTTCTAACCACACTCACTCCATAACATTCACACATTATTTGAATCAAACTTGTAAAACGAGCTGTGCATGCTTGTAATCTACTTTTAAGCTTATTCTTTAATTCCAAGCTTATTTTTGAATTCTAATGACATGGAGACGATTATATGTGTTAGGGTTGTCATAAAAGTTAACCAAATGTCATTTCTAACGACACTCACTCCATAACATTCACACATTTGAATCAAACTTGTAAAACGAGTTGTGCATGCTTGTAATCTACTTTTAAGCTTATTCTTTGATTCTAAGCTTATTTTTGAATTCTAATGACATGGAGACGATTATATGTGTTAGGGTTGTCATAAAAGTAAAGCAAATGTCATTTCTAACCACACTCACTCCACAACATTCACACATTTGAATCAAACTTGTAAAACGAACTGTGCATGCTTGTAATCTACTTTTAAGCTTATTTTTTGATTCTAAGCTTATTTTTGAATTCTAATGACATGGAGACGATTATATGTGTTAGGGTTGTCATAAAAGTAAACCAAATGTCATTTCTAACCACACTCACTCCACAACATTCACACATTTGAATCAAACTTGTAAAACGAACTGTGCATGCTTGTAATCTACTTTTAAGCTTATTCTTTAATTCTAAGCTTATTTTTGAATTCTAATGACATGGAGACGATTATATGTGTTAGGGTTGTCATAAAAGTAACCAAATGTCATTTCTAACCACACTCACTCCATAACATTCACACATTATTTGAATCAAACTTGTAAAACGAGCTGTGCATGCTTGTAATCTACTTTTAAGCTTATTCTTTAATTCTAAGCTTATTTTTGAATTCTAATGACATGGAGACGATTATATGTGTTAGGGTTGTCATAAAAGTTAACCAAATGTCATTTCTAACCACACTCACTCCAGAACATTCACACATTTGAATCAAACTTGTAAAACGAGCTGTGCATGCTTGTAATCTACTTTTAAGCTTATTCTTTGATTCTAAGCTTATTTTTGAATTCTAATGACATGGAGACGATTATATGTGTTAGGGTTGTCATAAAAGTAAAGCAAATGTCATTTCTAACCACACTCACTCCACAACATTCACACATTTGAATCAAACTTGTAAAACGAACTGTGCATGCTTGTAATCTACTTTTAAGCTTATTCTTTGATTCTAAGCTTATTTTTGAATTCTAATGACATGGAGACGATTATATGTGTTAGGGTTGTCATAAAAGTAAACCAAATGTCATTTCTAACCACACTCACTCCACAACATTCACACATTTAAATCAAACTTTTAAAACGAACTGTGCATGCTTGTAATCTACTTTTAAGCTTATTCTTTGATTCTAAGCTTATTTTTGAATTCTAATGACATGGAGACGATTATATGTGTTAGGGTTGTCATAAAAGTAAACCAAATGTCATTTCTAACCACACTCACTCCACAACATTCACACATTTGAATCAAACTTGTAAAACGAGATGTGCATGCTTGTAATCTACTTTTAAGCTTATTCTTTAATTCTAAGCTTATTTTTGAATTCTAATGACATGGAGACGATTATATGTGTTAGGGTTGTCATAAAAATTAACCAAATGTCATTTCTAACCACACTCACTCCAGAACATTCACACATTTGAATCAAACTTGTAAAACGAGCTGTGCATGCTTGTAATCTACTTTTAAGCTTATTCTTTGATTCTAAGCTTATTTTTGAATTCTAATGACATGGAGACGATTATATGTGTTAGGGTTGTGATAAAAGTAAACCAAATGTCATTTCTAACCACACTCACTCCACAACATTCACACATTTGAATCAAACTTGTAAAACGAGCTGTGCATGCTTGTAATCTACTTTTAAGCTTATTCTTTGATTCTAAGCTTATTTTTGAATTCTAATGACATGGAGACGATTATATGTGTTAGGGTTGTCATAAAAGTAAACCAAATGTCATTTCTAACCACACTCACTCCAGAACATTCACACATTTGAATCAAACTTGTAAAACGAGCTGTGCATGCTTTTAATCTACTTTTAAGCTTATTCTTTGATTCTAAGCTTATTTTTGAATTCTAATGACATGGAGACGATTATATGTGTTAGGGTTGTGATAAAAGTAAACCAAATGTCATTTCTAACCACACTCACTCCACAACATTCACACATTTGAATCAAACTTGTAAAACGAACTGTGCATGCTTGTAATCTACTTTTAAGCTTATTCTTTAATTCTAAGCTTATTTTTGAATTCTAATGACATGGAGACGATTATATGTGTTAGGGTTGCAATAAAAGTAAACCAAATGTCATTTCTAACCACACTCACTCCACAACATTCACACATTTGAATCAAACTTGTAAAACGAACTGTGCATGCTTGTAATCTACTTTTAAGCTTATTCTTTGATTCTAAGCTTATTTTTGAATTCTAATGACATGGAGACGATTATATGTGTTAGGGTTGTCATAAAAGTAAAGCAAATGTCATTTCTAACCACACTCACTCCACAACATTCACACATTTGAATCAAACTTGTAAAACGAACTGTGCATGCTTGTAATCTACTTTTAAGCTTATTCTTTAATTCTAAGCTTATTTTTGAATTCTAATGACATGGAGACGATTATATGTGTTAGGGTTGTCATAAAAGTAACCAAATGTCATTTCTAACCACACTCACTCCATAACATTCACACATTATTTGAATCAAACTTGTAAAACGAGCTGTGCATGCTTGTAATCTACTTTTAAGCTTATTCTTTAATTCTAAGCTTATTTTTGAATTCTAATGACATGGAGACGATTATATGTGTTAGGGTTGTCATAAAAGTTAACCAAATGTCATTTCTAACCACACTCACTCCAGAACATTCACACATTTGAATCAAACTTGTAAAACGAGCTGTGCATGCTTGTAATCTACTTTTAAGCTTATTCTTTGATTCTAAGCTTATTTTTGAATTCTAATGACATGGAGACGATTATATGTGTTAGGGTTGTCATAAAAGTAAAGCAAATGTCATTTCTAACCACACTCACTCCACAACATTCACACATTTGAATCAAACTTGTAAAACGAACTGTGCATGCTTGTAATCTACTTTTAAGCTTATTCTTTGATTCTAAGCTTATTTTTGAATTCTAATGACATGGAGACGATTATATGTGTTAGGGTTGTCATAAAAGTAAACCAAATGTCATTTCTAACCACACTCACTCCACAACATTCACACATTTAAATCAAACTTTTAAAACGAACTGTGCATGCTTGTAATCTACTTTTAAGCTTATTCTTTGATTCTAAGCTTATTTTTGAATTCTAATGACATGGAGACGATTATATGTGTTAGGGTTGTCATAAAAGTAAACCAAATGTCATTTCTAACCACACTCACTCCACAACATTCACACATTTGAATCAAACTTGTAAAACGAGATGTGCATGCTTGTAATCTACTTTTAAGCTTATTCTTTAATTCTAAGCTTATTTTTGAATTCTAATGACATGGAGACGATTATATGTGTTAGGGTTGTCATAAAAATTAACCAAATGTCATTTCTAACCACACTCACTCCAGAACATTCACACATTTGAATCAAACTTGTAAAACGAGCTGTGCATGCTTGTAATCTACTTTTAAGCTTATTCTTTGATTCTAAGCTTATTTTTGAATTCTAATGACATGGAGACGATTATATGTGTTAGGGTTGTGATAAAAGTAAACCAAATGTCATTTCTAACCACACTCACTCCACAACATTCACACATTTGAATCAAACTTGTAAAACGAGCTGTGCATGCTTGTAATCTACTTTTAAGCTTATTCTTTGATTCTAAGCTTATTTTTGAATTCTAATGACATGGAGACGATTATATGTGTTAGGGTTGTCATAAAAGTAAACCAAATGTCATTTCTAACCACACTCACTCCAGAACATTCACACATTTGAATCAAACTTGTAAAACGAGCTGTGCATGCTTTTAATCTACTTTTAAGCTTATTCTTTGATTCTAAGCTTATTTTTGAATTCTAATGACATGGAGACGATTATATGTGTTAGGGTTGTGATAAAAGTAAACCAAATGTCATTTCTAACCACACTCACTCCACAACATTCACACATTTGAATCAAACTTGTAAAACGAACTGTGCATGCTTGTAATCTACTTTTAAGCTTATTCTTTAATTCTAAGCTTATTTTTGAATTCTAATGACATGGAGACGATTATATGTGTTAGGGTTGCAATAAAAGTAAACCAAATGTCATTTCTAACCACACTCACTCCACAACATTCACACATTTGAATCAAACTTGTAAAACGAACTGTGCATGCTTGTAATCTACTTTTAAGCTTATTCTTTGATTCTAAGCTTATTTTTGAATTCTAATGACATGGAGACGATTATATGTGTTAGGGTTGTCATAAAAGTAAAGCAAATGTCATTTCTAACCACACTCACTCCACAACATTCACACATTTGAATCAAACTTTTAAAACGAACTGTGCATGCTTGTAATCTACTTTTAAGCTTATTTTTTGATTCTAAGCTTATTTTTGAATTCTAATGACATGGAGACGATTATATGTGTTAGGGTTGTCATAAAAGTAAACCAAATGTCATTTCTAACCACACTCACTCCACAACATTCACACATTTGAATCAAACTTGTAAAACGAACTGTGCATGCTTGTAATCTACTTTTAAGCTTATTCTTTAATTCTAAGCTTATTTTTGAATTCTAATGACATGGAGACGATTATATGTGTTAGGGTTGTCATAAAAGTAAACCAAATATCATTTCTAACCACACTCACTCCATAACATTCACACATTATTTGAATCAAACTTGTAAAACGAGCTGTGCATGCTTGTAATCTACTTTTAAGCTTATTCTTTAATTCTAAGCTTATTTTTGAATTCTAATGACATGGAGACGATTATATGTGTTAGGGTTGTCATAAAAGTTAACCAAATGTCATTTCTAACGACACTCACTCCATAACATTCACACATTTGAATCAAACTTGTAAAACGAGTTGTGCATGCTTGTAATCTACTTTTAAGCTTATTCTTTGATTCTAAGCTTATTTTTGAATTCTAATGACATGGAGACGATTATATGTGTTAGGGTTGTCATAAAAGTAAAGCAAATGTCATTTCTAACCACACTCACTCCACAACATTCACACATTTGAATCAAACTTGTAAAACGAACTGTGCATGCTTGTAATCTACTTTTAAGCTTATTTTTTGATTCTAAGCTTATTTTTGAATTCTAATGACATGGAGACGATTATATGTGTTAGGGTTGTCATAAAAGTAAACCAAATGTCATTTCTAACCACACTCACTCCACAACATTCACACATTTGAATCAAACTTGTAAAACGAACTGTGCATGCTTGTAATCTACTTTTAAGCTTATTCTTTAATTCTAAGCTTATTTTTGAATTCAAATGACATGGAGACGATTATATGTGTTAGGGTTGTCATAAAAGTAAACCAAATGTCATTTCTAACCACACTCACTCCATAACATTCACACATTATTTGAATCAAACTTGTAAAACGAGCTGTGCATGCTTGTAATCTACTTTTAAGCTTATTCTTTAATTCTAAGCTTATTTTTGAATTCTAATGACATGGAGACGATTATATGTGTTAGGGTTGTCATAAAAGTTAACCAAATGTCATTTCTAACCACACTCACTCCAGAACATTCACACATTTGAATCAAACTTGTAAAACGAGCTGTGCATGCTTGTAATCTACTTTTAAGCTTATTCTTTGATTCTAAGCTTATTTTTGAATTCTAATGACATGGAGACGATTATATGTGTTAGGGTTGTCATAAAAGTAAAGCAAATGTCATTTCTAACCACACTCACTCCACAACATTCACACATTTGAATCAAACTTGTAAAACGAACTGTGCATGCTTGTAATCTACTTTTAAGCTTATTCTTTGATTCTAAGCTTATTTTTGAATTCTAATGACATGGAGACGATTATATGTGTTAGGGTTGTCATAAAAGTAAACCAAATGTCATTTCTAACCACACTCACTCCACAACATTCACACATTTGAATCAAACTTTTAAAACGAACTGTGCATGCTTGTAATCTACTTTTAAGCTTATTCTTTGATTCTAAGCTTATTTTTGAATTCTAATGACATGGAGACGATTATATGTGTTAGGGTTGTCATAAAAGTAAACCAAATGTCATTTCTAACCACACTCACTCCACAACATTCACACATTTGAATCAAACTTGTAAAACGAGATGTGCATGCTTGTAATCTACTTTTAAGCTTATTCTTTAATTCTAAGCTTATTTTTGAATTCTAATGACATGGAGACGATTATATGTGTTAGGGTTGTCATAAAAGTTAACCAAATGTCATTTCTAACCACACTCACTCCAGAACATTCACACATTTGAATCAAACTTGTAAAACGAGCTGTGCATGCTTGTAATCTACTTTTAAGCTTATTCTTTGATTCTAAGCTTATTTTTGAATTCTAATGACATGGAGACGATTATATGTGTTAGGGTTGTCATAAAAGTAAACCAAATGTCATTTCTAACCACACTCACTCCACAACATTCACACATTTGAATCAAACTTGTAAAACGAGATGTGCATGCTTGTAATCTACTTATTTTTTGATTCTAAGCTTATTTTTGAATTCTAATGACATGGAGACGATTATATGTGTTAGGGTTGTCATAAAAGTAAACCAAATGTCATTTCTAACCACACTCACTCCACAACATTCACACATTTGAATCAAACTTGTAAAACGAACTGTGCATGCTTGTAATCTACTTTTAAGCTTATTCTTTAATTCTAAGCTTATTTTTGAATTCTAATGACATGGAGACGATTATATGTGTTAGGGTTGTCATAAAAGTAAACCAAATATCATTTCTAACCACACTCACTCCATAACATTCACACATTATTTGAATCAAACTTGTAAAACGAGCTGTGCATGCTTGTAATCTACTTTTAAGCTTATTCTTTAATTCTAAGCTTATTTTTGAATTCTAATGACATGGAGACGATTATATGTGTTAGGGTTGTCATAAAAGTTAACCAAATGTCATTTCTAACGACACTCACTCCATAACATTCACACATTTGAATCAAACTTGTAAAACGAGTTGTGCATGCTTGTAATCTACTTTTAAGCTTATTCTTTGATTCTAAGCTTATTTTTGAATTCTAATGACATGGAGACGATTATATGTGTTAGGGTTGTCATAAAAGTAAAGCAAATGTCATTTCTAACCACACTCACTCCACAACATTCACACATTTGAATCAAACTTGTAAAACGAACTGTGCATGCTTGTAATCTACTTTTAAGCTTATTCTTTGATTCTAAGCTTATTTTTGAATTCTAATGACATGGAGACGATTATATGTGTTAGGGTTGTCATAAAAGTAAACCAAATATCATTTCTAACCACACTCACTCCATAACATTCACACATTATTTGAATCAAACTTGTAAAACGAACTGTGCATGCTTGTAATCTACTTTTAAGCTTATTTTTTGATTCTAAGCTTATTTTTGAATTCTAATGACATGGAGACGATTATATGTGTTAGGGTTGTCATAAAAGTAAACCAAATGTCATTTCTAACCACACTCACTCCACAACATTCACACATTTGAATCAAACTTGTAAAACGAACTGTGCATGCTTGTAATCTACTTTTAAGCTTATTCTTTGATTCTAAGCTTATTTTTGAATTCTAATGACATGGAGACGATTATATGTGTTAGGGTTGTCATAAAAGTAAAGCAAATGTCATTTCTAACCACACTCACTCCACAACATTCACACATTTGAATCAAACTTTTAAAACGAACTGTGCATGCTTGTAATCTACTTTTAAGCTTATTTTTTGATTCTAAGCTTATTTTTGAATTCTAATGACATGGAGACGATTATATGTGTTAGGGTTGTCATAAAAGTAAACCAAATGTCATTTCTAACAACACTCACTCCACAACATTCACACATTTGAATCAAACTTGTAAAACGAGATGTGCATGCTTGTAATCTACTTTTAAGCTTATTCTTTAATTCTAAGCTTATTTTTGATTTCTAATGACATGGAGACGATTATATGTGTTAGGGTTGTCATAAAAGTAAACCAAATGTCATTTCTAACCACACTCACTCCATAACATTCACACATTATTTGAATCAAACTTGTAAAACGAGATGTGCATGCTTGTAATCTACTTTTAAGCTTATTCTTTAATTCTAAGCTTATTTTTGAATTCTAATGACATGGAGACGATTATATGTGTTAGGGTTGTCATAAAAGTTAACCAAATGTCATTTCTAACCACACTCACTCCAGAACATTCACACATTTGAATCAAACTTGTAAAACGAGCTGTGCATGCTTGTAATCTACTTTTAAGCTTATTCTTTGATTCTAAGCTTATTTTTGAATTCTAATGACATGGAGACGATTATATGTGTTAGGGTTGTCATAAAAGTAAAGCAAATGTCATTTCTAACCACACTCACTCCACAACATTCACACATTTGAATCAAACTTGTAAAACGAACTGTGCATGCTTGTAATCTACTTTTAAGCTTATTCTTTGATTCTAAGCTTATTTTTGAATTCTAATGACATGGAGACGATTATATGTGTTAGGGTTGTCATAAAAGTAAAGCAAATGTCATTTCTAACCACACTCACTCCACAACATTCACACATTTGAATCAAACTTTTAAAACGAACTGTGCATGCTTGTAATCTACTTTTAAGCTTATTTTTTGATTCTAAGCTTATTTTTGAATTCTAATGACATGGAGACGATTATATGTGTTAGGGTTGTCATAAAAGTAAACCAAATGTCATTTCTAACCACACTCACTCCACAACATTCACACATTTGAATCAAACTTGTAAAACGAGATGTGCATGCTTGTAATCTACTTTTAAGCTTATTCTTTAATTCTAAGCTTATTTTTGATTTCTAATGACATGGAGACGATTATATGTGTTAGGGTTGTCATAAAAGTAAACCAAATGTCATTTCTAACCACACTCACTCCATAACACTCACACATTATTTGAATCAAACTTGTAAAACGAGATGTGCATGCTTGTAATCTACTTTTAAGCTTATTCTTTAATTCTAAGCTTATTTTTGAATTCTAATGACATGGAGACGATTATATGTGTTAGGGTTGTCATAAAAGTAAACCAAATGTCATTTCTAACCACACTCACTCCACAACATTCACACATTTGAATCAAACTTGTAAAACGAGCTGTGCATGCTTGTAATCTACTTTTAAGCTTATTCTTTGATTCTAAGCTTATTTTTGAATTCTAATGACATGGAGACGATTATATGTGTTAGGGTTGTCATAAAAGTAAACCAAATGTCATTTCTAACCACACTCACTCCACAACATTCACACATTTGAATCAAACTTGTAAAACGAACTGTGCATGCTTGTAATCTACTTTTAAGCTTATTCTTTAATTCTAAGCTTATTTTTGAATTCTAATGACATGGAGACGATTATATGTGTTAGGGTTGTCATAAAAGTAAACCAAATGTCATTTCTAACCACACTCACTCCATAACATTCACACATTTGAATCAAACTTGTAAAACGAGTTGTGCATGCTTGTAATCTACTTTTAAGCTTATTCTTTGATTCTAAGCTTATTTTTGAATTCTAATGACATGGAGACGATTATATGTGTTAGGGTTGTCATAAAAGTAAACCAAATGTCATTTCTAACCACACTCACTCCACAACATTCACACATTTGAATCAAACTTGTAAAACGAGCTGTGCATGCTTGTAATCTACTTTTAAGCTTATTCTTTGATTCTAAGCTTATTTTTGAATTCTAATGACATGGAGACGATTATATGTGTTAGGGTTGTCATAAAAGTAAAGCAAATGTCATTTCTAACCACACTCACTCCACAACATTCACACATTTGAATCAAACTTGTAAAACGAACTGTGCATGCTTGTAATCTACTTTTAAGCTTATTCTTTGATTCTAAGGTTATTTTTGAATTCTAATGACATGGAGACGATTATATGTGTTAGGGTTGTCATAAAAGTAAACCAAATGTCATTTCTAACCACACTCACTCCACAACATTCACACATTTGAATCAAACTTGTAAAACGAACTGTGCATGCTTGTAATCTACTTTTAAGCTTATTCTTTGATTCTAAGCTTATTTTTGAATTCTAATGACATGGAGACGATTATATGTGTTAGGGTTGTCATAAAAGTAAAGCAAATGTCATTTCTAACCACACTCACTCCACAACATTCACACATTTGAATCAAACTTGTAAAACGAACTGTGCATGCTTGTAATCTACTTTTAAGCTTATTCTTTGATTCTAAGCTTATTTTTGAATTCTAATGACATGGAGACGATTATATGTGTTAGGGTTGTCATAAAAGTAAAGCAAATGTCATTTCTAACCACACTCACTCCACAACATTCACACATTTGAATCAAACTTTTAAAACGAACTGTGCATGCTTGTAATCTACTTTTAAGCTTATTTTTTGATTCTAAGCTTATTTTTGAATTCTAATGACATGGAGACGATTATATGTGTTAGGGTTGTCATAAAAGTAAACCAAATGTCATTTCTAACCACACTCACTCCATAACACTCACACATTATTTGAATCAAACTTGTAAAACGAGATGTGCATGCTTGTAATCTACTTTTAAGCTTATTCTTTAATTCTAAGCTTATTTTTGATTTCTAATGACATGGAGACGATTATATGTGTTAGGGTTGTCATAAAAGTAAACCAAATGTCATTTCTAACCACACTCACTCCATAACATTCACACATTATTTGAATCAAACTTGTAAAACGAGATGTGCATGCTTGTAATCTACTTTTAAGCTTATTCTTTAATTCTAAGCTTATTTTTGAATTCTAATGACATGGAGACGATTATATGTGTTAGGGTTGTCATAAAAGTTAACCAAATGTCATTTCTAACCACACTCACTCCAGAACATTCACACATTTGAATCAAACTTGTAAAACGAGCTGTGCATGCTTGTAATCTACTTTTAAGCTTATTCTTTGATTCTAAGCTTATTTTTGAATTCTAATGACATGGAGACGATTATATGTGTTAGGGTTGTCATAAAAGTAAAGCAAATGTCATTTCTAACCACACTCACTCCACAACATTCACACATTTGAATCAAACTTGTAAAACGAACTGTGCATGCTTGTAATCTACTTTTAAGCTTATTCTTTGATTCTAAGCTTATTTTTGAATTCTAATGACATGGAGACGATTATATGTGTTAGGGTTGTCATAAAAGTAAAGCAAATGTCATTTCTAACCACACTCACTCCACAACATTCACACATTTGAATCAAACTTTTAAAACGAACTGTGCATGCTTGTAATCTACTTTTAAGCTTATTTTTTGATTCTAAGCTTATTTTTGAATTCTAATGACATGGAGACGATTATATGTGTTAGGGTTGTCATAAAAGTAAACCAAATGTCATTTCTAACCACACTCACTCCACAACATTCACACATTTGAATCAAACTTGTAAAACGAGATGTGCATGCTTGTAATCTACTTTTAAGCTTATTCTTTGATTCTAAGCTTATTTTTGATTTCTAATGACATGGAGACGATTATATGTGTTAGGGTTGTCATAAAAGTAAACCAAATGTCATTTCTAACCACACTCACTCCATAACATTCACACATTATTTGAATCAAACTTGTAAAACGAGCTGTGCATGCTTGTAATCTACTTTTAAGCTTATTCTTTGATTCTAAGCTTATTTTTGAATTCTAATGACATGGAGACGATTATATGTGTTAGGGTTGTCATAAAAGTTAACCAAATGTCATTTCTAACCACACTCACTCCAGAACATTCACACATTTGAATCAAACTTGTAAAACGAGCTGTGCATGCTTGTAATCTACTTTTAAGCTTATTCTTTGATTCTAAGCTTATTTTTGAATTCTAATGACATGGAGACGATTATATGTGTTAGGGTTGTCATAAAAGTAAAGCAAATGTCATTTCTAACCACACTCACTCCACAACATTCACACATTGGAATCAAACTTGTAAAACGAACTGTGCATGCTTGTAATCTACTTTTAAGCTTATTCTTTGATTCTAAGCTTATTTTTGAATTCTAATGACATGAAGACGATTATATGTGTTAGGGTTGTCATAAAAGTAAAGCAAATGTCATTTCTAACCACACTCACTCCACAACAATCACACATTTGAATCAAACTTTTAAAACGAACTCTGCATGCTTGTAATCTACTTTTAAGCTTATTGTTTGATTCTAAGCTTATTTTTGAATTCTAATGACATGGAGACGATTATATGTGTTAGGGTTGTCATAAAAGTAAACCAAATGTCATTTCTAACCACACTCACTCCACAACATTCACACATTTGAATCAAACTTGTAAAACGAGATGTGCATGCTTGTAATCTACTTTTAAGCTTATTCTTTAATTCTAAGCTTATTTTTGAATTCTAATGACATGGAGACGATTATATGTGTTAGGGTTGTCATAAAAGTTAACCAAATGTCATTTCTAACCACACTCACTCCAGAACATTCACACATTTGAATCAAACTTGTAAAACGAGCTGTGCATGCTTGTAATCTACTTTTAAGCTTATTCTTTGATTCTAAGCTTATTTTTGAATTCGAATGACATGGAGACGATTATATGTGTTAGGGTTGTCATAAAAGTAAACCAAATGTCATTTCTAACCACACTCACTCCACAACATTCACACATTTGAATCAAACTTGTAAAACGAGATGTGCATGCTTGTAATCTACTTTTAAGCTTATTCTTTAATTCTAAGCTTATTTTTGATTTCTAATGACATGGAGACGATTATATGTGTTAGGGTTGTCATAAAAGTAAACCAAATGTCATTTCTAACCACACTCACTCCATAACATTCACACATTATTTGAATCAAACTTGTAAAATGAGATGTGCATGCTTGTAATCTACTTTTAAGCTTATTCTTTAATTCTAAGCTTATTTTTGAATTCTAATGACATGGAGACGATTATATGTGTTAGGGTTGTCATAAAAGTTAACCAAATGTCATTTCTAACCACACTCACTCCAGAACATTCACACATTTGAATCAAACTTGTAAAACGAGCTGTGCATGCTTGTAATCTACTTTTAAGCTTATTCTTTGATTCTAAGCTTATTTTTGAATTCTAATGACATGGAGACGATTATATGTGTTAGGGTTGTCATAAAAGTAAAGCAAATGTCATTTCTAACCACACTCACTCCACAACATTCACACATTTGAATCAAACTTGTAAAACGAACTGTGCATGCTTGTAATCTACTTTTAAGCTTATTCTTTGATTCTAAGCTTATTTTTGAATTCTAATGACATGGAGACGATTATATGTGTTAGGGTTGTCATAAAAGTAAAGCAAATGTCATTTCTAACCACACTCACTCCACAACATTCACACATTTGAATCAAACTTTTAAAACGAACTGTGCATGCTTGTAATCTACTTTTAAGCTTATTTTTTGATTCTAAGCTTATTTTTGAATTCTAATGACATGGAGACGATTATATGTGTTAGGGTTGTCATAAAAGTAAACCAAATGTCATTTCTAACCACACTCACTCCACAACATTCACACATTTGAATCAAACTTGTAAAACGAGATGTGCATGCTTGTAATCTACTTTTAAGCTTATTCTTTAATTCTAAGCTTATTTTTGATTTCTAATGACATGGAGACGATTATATGTGTTAGGGTTGTCATAAAAGTAAACCAAATGTCATTTCTAACCACACTCACTCCATAACATTCACACATTATTTGAATCAAACTTGTAAAACGAGCTGTGCATGCTTGTAATCTACTTTTAAGCTTATTCTTTAATTCTAAGCTTATTTTTGAATTCTAATGACATGGAGACGATTATATGTGTTAGGGTTGTCATAAAAGTTAACCAAATGTCATTTCTAACCACACTCACTCCAGAACATTCACACATTTGAATCAAACTTGTAAAACGAGCTGTGCATGCTTGTAATCTACTTTTAAGCTTATTCTTTGATTCTAAGCTTATTTTTGAATTCTAATGACATGGAGACGATTATATGTGTTAGGGTTGTCATAAAAGTAAAGCAAATGTCATTTCTAACCACACTCACTCCACAACATTCACACATTGGAATCAAACTTGTAAAACGAACTGTGCATGCTTGTAATCTACTTTTAAGCTTATTCTTTGATTCTAAGCTTATTTTTGAATTCTAATGACATGGAGACGATTATATGTGTTAGGGTTGTCATAAAAGTAAAGCAAATGTCATTTCTAACCACACTCACTCCACAACAATCACACATTTGAATCAAACTTTTAAAACGAACTGTGCATGCTTGTAATCTACTTTTAAGCTTATTGTTTGATTCTAAGCTTATTTTTGAATTCTAATGACATGGAGACGATTATATGTGTTAGGGTTGTCATAAAAGTAAACCAAATGTCATTTCTAACCACACTCACTCCACAACATTCACACATATGAATCAAACTTGTAAAATGAGATGTGCATGCTTGTAATCTACTTTTAAGCTTATTCTTTAATTCTAAGCTTATTTTTGAATTCTAATGACATGGAGACGATTATATGTGTTAGGGTTGTCATAAAAGTTAACCAAATGTCATTTCTAACCACACTCACTCCAGAACATTCACACATTTGAATCAAACTTGTAAAACGAGCTGTGCATGCTTGTAATCTACTTTTAAGCTTATTCTTTGATTCTAAGCTTATTTTTGAATTCTAATGACATGGAGACGATTATATGTGTTAGGGTTGTCATAAAAGTAAACCAAATGTCATTTCTAACCACACTCACTCCACAACATTCACACATTTGAATCAAACTTGTAAAACGAACTGTGCATGCTTGTAATCTACTTTTAAGCTTATTATTTGATTCTAAGCTTATTTTTGAATTCTAATGACATGGAGACGATTATATGTGTTAGGGTTGTCATAAAAGTAAAGCAAATGTCATTTCTAACCACACTCACTCCATAACATTCACACATTGGAATCAAACTTGTAAAACGAACTGTGCATGCTTGTAATCTACTTTTAAGCTTATTCTTTGATTCTAAGCTTGTTTTTGAATTCTAATGACATGGAGACGATTATATGTGTTAGGGTTGTCATAAAAGTAAAGCAAATGTCATTTCTAACCACACTCACTCCATAACATTCACACATTTGAATCAAACTTGTAAAACGAACTGTGCATGCTTGTAATCTACTTTTAAGCTTATTCTTTGATTCTAAGGTTATTTTTGAATTCTAATGACATGGAGACGATTATATGTGTTAGGGTTGTCATAAAAGTAAACCAAATGTCATTTCTAACCACACTCACTCCACAACATTCACACATTTGAATCAAACTTGTAAAACGAACTGTGCATGCTTGTAATCTACTTTTAAGCTTATTCTTTGATTCTAAGCTTATTTTTGAATTCTAATGACATGGAGACGATTATATGTGTTAGGGTTGTCATAAAAGTAAACCAAATGTCATTTCTAACCACACTCACTCCACAACATTCACACATTTGAATCAAACTTGTAAAACGAGTTGTGCATGCTTGTAATCTACTTTTAAGCTTATTCTTTGATTCTATGCTTATTTTTGAATTCTAATGACATGGAGACGATTATATGTGTTAGGGTTGTCATAAAAGTAAACCAAATGTCATTTCTAACCACACTCACTCCACAACATTCACACATTTGAATCAAACTTGTAAAACGAACTGTGCATGCTTGTAATCTACTTTTAAGCTTATTCTTTAATTCTAAGCTTATTTTTGAATTCTAATGACATGGAGACGATTGTATGTGTTAGGGTTGTCATAAAAGTAAACCAAATGTCATTTCTAACCACACTCACTCCATAACATTCACACATTTGAATCAAACTTGTAAAACGAGCTGCGCATGCTTGTAATCTAGTTTTAAGCTTATTCTTTGATTCTAAGCTTATTTTTGAATTCTAATAACATGGAGACGATTATATGTGTTAGGGTTGTCATAAAAGTAAAGCAAATGTCCTTTCTAACCACACTCACTCCACAACATTCACACATTTGAATCAAACTTGTAAAACGAACTGTGCATGCTTGTAATCTACTTTTAAGCTTATTCTTTGATTCTAAGCTTATTTTTGAATTCTAATGACATGTAGACGATTATATGTGTTAGGGTTGTCATAAAAGTAAAGCAAATGTCATTTCTAACCACACTCACTCCACAACATTCACACATTTGAATCAAACTTTTGAAACGAACTGTGCATGGTTGTAATCTACTTTTAAGCTTATTCTTTGATTCTAAGCTTATTTTTGAATTCTAATGACATGGAGACGATTATATGTGTTAGGGTTGTCATAAAAGTAAACCAAATGTCATTTCTAACCACACTCACTCCATAACATTCACACATTTGAATCAAACTTGTAAAACGAACTGTGCATGCTTGTAATCTACTTTTAAGCTTATTCTTTGATTCTAAGGTTATTTTTGAATTCTAATGACATGGAGACGATTATATGTGTTAGGGTTGTCATAAAAGTAAACCAAATGTCATTTCTAACCACACTCACACCACAACATTCACACATTTGAATCAAACTTGTAAAACGAACTGTGCATGCTTGTAATCTACTTTTAAGCTTATTCTTTGATTCTAAGCTTATTTTTGAATTCTAATGACATGGAGACGATTATATGTGTTAGGGTTGTCATAAAAGTAAAGCAAATGTCATTTCTAACCACACTCACTCCACAACATTCACACATTTGAATCAAACTTGTAAAACGAGCTGTGCATGCTTGTAATCTACTTTTAAGCTTATTCTTTGATTCTAAGCTTATTTTTGAATTCTAATGACATGGAGACGATTATATGTGTTAGGGTTGTCATAAAAGTAAAGCAAATGTCATTTCTAACCACACTCACTCCACAACATTCACACATTTGAATCAAACTTTTAAAACGAACTGTGCATGCTTGTAATCTACTTTTAAGCTTATTTTTTTATTCTAAGCTTATTTTTGAATTCTAATGACATGGAGACGATTATATGTGTTAGGGTTGTCATAAAAGTAAACCAAATGTCATTTCTAACCACACTCACTCCACAACATTCACACATTTGAATCAAACTTGTAAAACGAGATGTGCATGCTTGTAATCTACTTTTAAGCTTATTCTTTAATTCTAAGCTTATTTTTGAATTCTAATGACATGGAGACGATTATATGTGTTAGGGTTGTCATAAAAGTTAACCAAATGTCATTTCTAACCACACTCACTCCATAACATTCACACATTTGAATCAAACTTGTAAAACGAGCTGTGCATGCTTGTAATCTACTTTTAAGCTTATTCTTTGATTCTAAGCTTATTTTTGAATTCTAATGACATGCAGACGATTATATGTGTTAGGGTTGTCATTAAAGTAAACCAAATGTCATTTCTAACCACACTCACTCCACAACATTCACACATTTGAATCAAACTTGTAAAACGAACTGTGCATGCTTGTAATCTACTTTTAAGCTTATTCTTTGATTCTAAGCTTATTTTTGAATTCTAATGACATGGAGACGATTATATGTGTTAGGGTTGTCATAAAAGTAAAGCAAATGTCATTTCTAACCACACTCACTCCACAACATTCACACATTGGAATCAAACTTGTAAAACGAACTGTGCATGCTTGTAATCTACTTTTAAGCTTATTCTTTGATTCTAAGCTTGTTTTTGAATTCTAATGACATGGAGACGATTATATGTGTTAGGGTTGTCATAAAAGTAAAGCAAATGTCATTTCTAACCACACTCACTCCATAACATTCACACATTTGAATCAAACTTTAAAAACGAACTGTGCATGCTTGTAATCTACTTTTAAGCTTATTTTTTTATTCTAAGGTTATTTTTGAATTCTAATGACATGGAGACGATTATATGTGTTAGGGTTGTCATAAAAGTAAACCAAATGTCATTTCTAACCACACTCACTCCACAACATTCACACATTTGAATCAAACTTGTAAAACGAGATGTGCATGCTTGTAATCTACTTTTAAGCTTATTCTTTAATTCTAAGCTTATTTTTGAATTCTAATGACATGGAGACGATTATATGTGTTAGGGTTGTCATAAAAGTTAACCAAATGTCATTTCTAACCACACTCACTCCAGAACATTCACACATTTGAATCAAACTTGTAAAACGAGCTGTGCATGCTTGTAATCTACTTTTAAGCTTATTCTTTGATTCTAAGCTTATTTTTGAATTCTAATGACATGGAGACGATTATATGTGTTAGGGTTGTCATAAAAGTAAACCAAATGTCATTTCTAACCACACTCACTCCACAACATTCACACATTTGAATCAAACTTGTAAAACGAACTGTGCATGCTTGTAATCTACTTTTAAGCTTATTCTTTGATTCTAAGCTTATTTTTGAATTCTAATGACATGGAGACGATTATATGTGTTAGGGTTGTCATAAAAGTAAAGCAAATGTCATTTCTAACCACACTCACTCCATAACATTCACTCATTTGAATCAAACTTGTAAAACGAACTGTGCATGCTTGTAATCTACTTTTAAGCTTATTCTTTGATTCTAAGCTTATTTTTGAATTCTAATGACATGGAGACGATTATATGTGTTAGGGTTGTCATAAAAGTAAAGCAAATGTCATTTCTAACCACACTCACTCCACAATATTCACACATTTGAATCAAACTTTTAAAACGAACTGTGCATGCTTGTAATCTACTTTTAAGCTTATTTTTTGATTCTAAGCTTATTTTTGAATTCTAATGACATGGAGACGATTATATGTGTTAGGGTTGTCATAAAAGTAAACCAAATGTCATTTCTAACCACACTCACTCCACAACATTCACACATTTGAATCAAACTTGTAAAACGAACTGTGCATGCTTGTAATCTACTTTTAAGCTTATTCTTTAATTCTAAGCTTATTTTTGAATTCTAATGACATGGAGACGATTATATGTGTTAGGGTTGTCATAAAAGTAAACCAAATGTCATTTCGAATCAAACTCACTCCATAACATTCACACATTATTTGAATCAAACTTGTAAAACGAGCTGTGCATGCTTGTAATCTACTTTTAAGCTTATTCTTTGATTCTAAGGTTGTTTTTGAATTCTAATGACATGGAGACGATTATATGTGTTAGGGTTGTCATAAAAGTAAACCAAATGTCATTTCTAACCACACTCACTCCACAACATTCACACATTTGAATCAAACTTGTAAAACGAACTGTGCATGCTTGTAATCTACTTTTAAGCTTATTCTTTGATTCTAAGCTTATTTTTGAATTCTAATGATATGGAGACGATTATATGTGTTAGGGTTGTCATAAAAGTAAACCAAATGTCATTTCTAACCACACTCACTCCATAACATTCACACATTTGAATCAAACTTGTAAAACGAGTTGTGCATGCTTGTAATCTACTTTTAAGCTTATTCTTTGATTCTAAGCTTATTTTTGAATTCTAATGACATGGAGACGATTATATGTGTTAGGGTTGTCATAAAAGTAAACCAAATGTCATTTCTAACCACACTCACTCCACAACATTCACACATTTGAATCAAACTTGTAAAACGAACTATGCATGCTTGTAATCTACTTTTAAGCTTATTCTTTAATTCTAAGCTTATTTTTGAATTCTAATGACATGGAGACGATTATATGTGTTAGGGTTGTCATAAAAGTAAACCAAATGTCATTTCTAACCACACTCACTCCACAACATTCACACATTTGAATCAAACTTGTAAAACGAACTGTGCATGCTTGTAATCTACTTTTAAACTTATTCTTTGATTCTAAGCTTATTTTTGAATTCTAATGACATGGAGACGATTATATGTGTTAGGGTTGTCATAAAAGTAAAGCAAATGTCATTTCTAACCACACTCACTCCACAACATTCACACATTGGAATCAAACTTGTAAAACGAACTGTGCATGCTTGTAATCTACTTTTAAGCTTATTCTTTGATTCTAAGCTTGTTTTTGAATTCTAATGACATGGAGACGATTATATGTGTTAGGGTTGTCATAAAAGTAAAGCAAATGTCATTTCTAACCACACTCACTCCATAACATTCACACATTTGAATCAAACTTGTAAAACGAACTGTGCATGCTTGTAATCTACTTTTAAGCTTATTCTTTGATTCTAAGGTTATTTTTGAATTCTAATGACATGGAGACGATTATATGTGTTAGGGTTGTCATAAAAGTAAAGCAAATGTCATTTCTAACCACACTCACTCCACAACATTCACACATTGGAATCAAACTTGTAAAACGAACTGTGCATGCTTGTAATCTACTTTTAAGCTTATTCTTTGATTCTAAGCTTGTTTTTGAATTCTAATGACATGGAGACGATTATATGTGTTAGGGTTGTCATAAAAGTAAAGCAAATGTCATTTCTAACCACACTCACTCCATAACATTCACACATTTGAATCAAACTTGTAAAACGAACTGTGCATGCTTGTAATCTACTTTTAAGCTTATTCTTTGATTCTAAGCTTATTTTTGAATTCTAATGACATGGAGACGATTATATGTGTTAGGGTTGTCATAAAAGTAAAGCAAATGTCATTTCTAACCACACTCACTCCACAACATTCACACATTTGAATCAAACTTTTAAAACGAACTGTGCATGCTTGTAATCTACTTTTAAGCTTATTTTTTGATTCTAAGCTTATTTTTGAATTCTAATGACATGGAGACGATTATATGTGTTAGGGTTGTCATAAAAGTAAACCAAATGTCATTTCTAACCACACTCACTCCACAACATTCACACATTTGAATCAAACTTGTAAAACGAACTGTGCATGCTTGTAATCTACTTTTAAGCTTATTCTTTAATTCTAAGCTTATTTTTGAATTCTAATGACATGGAGACGATTATATGTGTTAGGGTTGTCATAAAAGTAAAGCAAATGTCATTTCTAACCACACTCACTCCACAACATTCACACATTATTTGAATCAAACTTGTAAAACGAGCTGTGCATGCTTGTAATCTACTTTTAAGCTTATTCTTTAATTCTAAGCTTATTTTTGAATTCTAATGACATGGAGACGATTATATGTGTTAGGGTTGTCATAAAAGTAAAGCAAATGTCATTTCTAATCAAACTCACTCCATAACATTCACACATTATTTGAATCAAACTTGTAAAACGAGCTGTGCATGCTTGTAATCTACTTTTAAGCTTATTCTTTGATTCTAAGCTTGTTTTTGAATTCTAATGACATGGAGACGATTATATGTGTTAGGGTTGTCATAAAAGTAAACCAAATGTCATTTCTAACCACACTCACTCCACAACATTCACACATTTGAATCAAACTTGTAAAACGAACTGTGCATGCTTGTAATCTACTTTTAAGCTTATTCTTTGATTCTAAGCTTATTTTTGAATTCTAATGATATGGAGACGATTATATGTGTTAGGGTTGTCATAAAAGTAAACCAAATGTCATTTCTAACCACACTCACTCCATAACATTCACACATTTGAATCAAACTTGTAAAACGAGTTGTGCATGCTTGTAATCTACTTTTAAGCTTATTCTTTGATTCTAAGCTTATTTTTGAATTCTAATGACATGGAGACGATTATATGTGTTAGGGTTGTCATAAAAGTAAACCAAATGTCATTTCTAACCACACTCACTCCACAACATTCACACATTTGAATCAAACTTGTAAAACGAACTGTGCATGCTTGTAATCTACTTTTAAGCTTATTCTTTAATTCTAAGCTTATTTTTGAATTCTAATGACATGGAGACGATTATATGTGTTAGGGTTGTCATAAAAGTAAACCAAATGTCATTTCTAACCACACTCACTCCACAACATTCACACATTTGAATCAAACTTGTAAAACGAACTGTGCATGCTTGTAATCTACTTTTAAACTTATTCTTTGATTCTAAGCTTATTTTTGAATTCTAATGACATGGAGACGATTATATGTGTTAGGGTTGTCATAAAAGTAAAGCAAATGTCATTTCTAACCACACTCACTCCACAACATTCACACATTGGAATCAAACTTGTAAAACGAACTGTGCATGCTTGTAATCTACTTTTAAGCTTATTCTTTGATTCTAAGCTTGTTTTTGAATTCTAATGACATGGAGACGATTATATGTGTTAGGGTTGTCATAAAAGTAAAGCAAATGTCATTTCTAACCACACTCACTCCACAACATTCACACATTTGAATCAAACTTGTAAAACGAACTGTGCATGCTTGTAATCTACTTTTAAGCTTATTCTTTGATTCTAAGCTTATTTTTGAATTCTAATGACATGGAGACGATTATATGTGTTAGGGTTGTCATAAAAGTAAACCAAATGTCTTTTCTAACCACACTCACTCCACAACATTCACACATTTTGAATCAAACTTGTAAAACCAACTGTGCATGCTTGTAATCTACTTTTAAGCTTATTCTTTGATTCTAAGCTTATTTTTGAATTCTAATGACATGGAGACGATTATATGTGTTAGGGTTGTCATAAAAGTAAAGCAAATGTCATTTCTAACCACACTCACTCCACAACATTCACACATTTGAATCAAACTTGTAAAACGAACTGTGCATGCTTGTAATCTACTTTTAAGCTTATTTTTTGATTCTAAGCTTATTTTTGAATTCTAATGACATGGAGACGATTATATGTGTTAGGGTTGTCATAAAAGTAAACCAAATGTCATTTCTAACCACACTCACTCCACAACATTCACACATTTGAATCAAACTTGTAAAACGAACTGTGCATGCTTGTAATCTACTTTTAAGCTTATTCTTTGATTCTAAGCTTATTTTTGAATTCTAATGACATGGAGACGATTATATGTGTTAGGGTTGTCATAAAAGTAAACCAAATGTCATTTCTAACCACACTCACTCCACAACATTCACACATTTGAATCAAACTTGTAAAACGAACTGTGCATGCTTGTAATCTACTTTTAAGCTTATTCTTTAATTCTAAGCTTATTTTTGAATTCTAATGACATGGAGACGATTGTATGTGTTAGGGTTGTCATAAAAGTAAACCAAATGTCATTTCTAACCACACTCACTCCATAACATTCACACATTTGAATCAAACTTGTAAAACGAGCTGTGCATGCTTGTAATCTAGTTTTAAGCTTATTCTTTGATTCTAAGCTTATTTTTGAATTCTAATGACATGGAGACGATTATATGTGTTAGGGTTGTCATAAAAGTAAAGCAAATGTCATTTCTAACCACACTCACTCCACAACATTCACACATTTGAATCAAACTTGTAAAACGAGTTGTGCATGCTTGTAATCTACTTTTAAGCTTATTCTTTGATTCTAAGCTTATTTTTGAATTCTAATGACATGGAGACGATTATATGTGTTAGGGTTGTCATAAAAGTAAACCAAATGTCATTTCTAACCACACTCACTCCACAACATTCACACATTTGAATCAAACTTGTAAAACGAGCTGTGCATGCATGTAATCTAGTTTTAAGCTTATTCTTTGATTCTAAGCTTATTTTTGAATTCTAATGACATGGAGACGATTATATGTGTTAGGGTTGTCATAAAAGTAAAGCAAATGTCATTTCTAACCACACTCACTCCACAACATTCACACATTTGAATCAAACTTGTAAAACGAACTGTGCATGCTTGTAATCTAGTTTTAAGCTTATTCTTTGATTCTAAGCTTATTTTTGAATTCTAATGACATGGAGACGATTATATGTGTTAGGGTTGTCATAAAAGTAAACCAAATGTCATTTCTAACCACACTCACTCCATAACATTCACACATTTGAATCAAACTTGTAAAACGAGTTGTGCATGCTTGTAATCTACTTTTAAGCTTATTCTTTGATTCTAAGCTTATTTTTGAATTCTAATGACATGGAGACGATTATATGTGTTAGGGTTGTCATAAAAGTAAACCAAATGTCATTTCTAACCACACTCACTCCACAACATTCACACATTTGAATCAAACTTGTAAAACGAACTGTGCATGCTTGTAATCTACTTTTAAGCTTATTCTTTAATTCTAAGCTTATTTTTGAATTCTAATGACATGGAGACGATTGTATGTGTTAGGGTTGTCATAAAAGTAAACCAAATGTCATTTCTAACCACACTCACTCCATAACATTCACACATTTGAATCAAACTTGTAAAACGAGCTGTGCATGCTTGTAATCTAGTTTTAAGCTTATTCTTTGATTCTAAGCTTATTTTTGAATTCTAATGACATGGAGACGATTATATGTGTTAGGGTTGTCATAAAAGTAAAGCAAATGTCATTTCTAACCACACTCACTCCATAACATTCACACATTTGAATCAAACTTGTAAAACGAGTTGTGCATGCTTGTAATCTACTTTTAAGCTTATTCTTTGATTCTAAGCTTATTTTTGAATTCTAATGACATGGAGACGATTATATGTGTTAGGGTTGTCATAAAAGTAAACCAAATGTCATTTCTAACCACACTCACTCCACAACATTCACACATTTGAATCAAACTTGTAAAACGAACTGTGCATGCTTGTAATCTACTTTTAAGCTTATTCTTTAATTCTAAGCTTATTTTTGAATTCTAATGACATGGAGACGATTGTATGTGTTAGGGTTGTCATAAAAGTAAACCAAATGTCATTTCTAACCACACTCACTCCATAACATTCACACATTTGAATCAAACTTGTAAAACGAGCTGTGCATGCATGTAATCTAGTTTTAAGCTTATTCTTTGATTCTAAGCTTATTTTTGAATTCTAATGACATGGAGACGATTATATGTGTTAGGGTTGTCATAAAAGTAAAGCAAATGTCATTTCTAACCACACTCACTCCACAACATTCACACATTTGAATCAAACTTGTAAAACGAACTGTGCATGCTTGTAATCTACTTTTATGCTTATTCTTTGATTCTAAGCTTATTTTTGAATTCTAATGACATGGAGACGATTATATGTGTTAGGGTTGTCATAAAAGTAAAGCAAATGTCATTTCTAACCACACTCACTCCACAACATTCACACATTTGAATCAAACTTTTGAAACGAACTGTGCATGCTTGTAATCTACTTTTAAGCTTATTCTTTGATTCTAAGCTTATTTTTGAATTCTAATGACATGGAGACGATTATATGTGTTAGGGTTGTCATAAAAGTAAACCAAATGTCATTTCTAACCACACTCACTCCACAACATTCACACATTTGAATCAAACTTGTAAAACGAGATGTGCATGCTTGTAATCTATTTTTAAGCTTATTCTTTAATTCTAAGCTTATTTTTGAATTCTAATGACATGGAGACGATTATATGTGTTAGGGTTGTCATAAAAGTTAACCAAATGTCATTTCTAACAACACTCACTCCAGAACATTCACACATTTGAATCAAACTTGTAAAACGAGCTGTGCATGCTTGTAATCTACTTTTAAGCTTATTCTTTGATTCTAAGCTTATTTTTGAATTCTAATGACATGGAGACGATTATATGTGTTAGGGTTGTCATAAAAGTAAACCAAATGTCATTTCTAACCACACTCACTCCACAACATTCACACATTTGAATCAAACTTGTAAAACGAACTGTGCATGCTTGTAATCTACTTTTAAGCTTATTCTTTGATTCTAAGCTTATTTTTGAATTCTAATGACATGGAGACGATTATATGTGTTAGGGTTGTCATAAAAGTAAAGCAAATGTCATTTCTAACCACACTCACTCCACAACATTCACACATTGGAATCAAACTTGTAAAACGAACTGTGCATGCTTGTAATCTACTTTTAAGCTTATTCTTTGATTCTAAGCTTGTTTTTGAATTCTAATGACATGGAGACGATTATATGTGTTAGGGTTGTCATAAAAGTAAAGCAAATGTCATTTCTAACCACACTCACTCCATAACATTCACACATTTGAATCAAACTTGTAAAACGAACTGTGCATGCTTGTAATCTACTTTTAAGCTTATTCTTTGATTCTAAGGTTATTTTTGAATTCTAATGACATGGAGACGATTATATGTGTTAGGGTTGTCATAAAAGTAAACCAAATGTCATTTCTAACCACACTCACTCCACAACATTCACACATTTGAATCAAACTTGTAAAACGAACTGTGCATGCTTGTAATCTACTTTTAAGCTTATTCTTTGATTCTAAGCTTATTTTTGAATTCTAATGACATGGAGACGATTATATGTGTTAGGGTTGTCATAAAAGTAAACCAAATGTCATTTCTAACCACACTCACTCCACAACATTCACACATTTGAATCAAACTTGTAAAACCAACTGTGCATGCTTGTAATCTACTTTTAAGCTTATTCTTTGTTTCTAAGCTTATTTTTGAATTCTAATGACATGGAGACGATTATATGTGTTAGGGTTGTCATAAAAGTAAAGCAAATGTCATTTCTAACCACACTCACTCCACAACATTCACACATTTGAATCAAACTTTTAAAACGAACTGTGCATGCTTGTAATCTACTTTTAAGCTTATTTTTTGATTCTAAGCTTATTTTTGAATTCTAATGACATGGAGACGATTATATGAGTTAGGGTTGTCATAAAAGTAAACCAAATGTCATTTCTAACCACACTCACTCCACAACATTCACACATTTGAATCAAACTTGTAAAACGAACTGTGCATGCTTGTAATCTACTTTTAAGCTTATTCTTTAATTCTAAGCTTATTTTTGAATTCTAATGACATGGAGACGATTATATGTGTTAGGGTTGTCATAAAAGTAAACCAAATGTCATTTCTAACCACACTCACTCCATAACATTCACACATTATTTGAATCAAACTTGTAAAACGAGCTGTGCATGCTTGTAATCTACTTTTAAGCTTATTCTTTGATTCTAAGCTTATTTTTGAATTCTAATGACATGGAGACGATTATATGTGTTAGGGTTGTCATAAAAGTAAACCAAATGTCATTTCTAACCACACTCACTCCACAACATTCACACATTTGAATCAAACTTGTAAAACGAACTGTGCATGCTTGTAATCTACTTTTAAGCTTATTCTTTGATTCTAAGCTTATTTTTGAATTCTAATGACATGGAGACGATTATATGTGTTAGGGTTGTCATAAAAGTAAAGCAAATGTCATTTCTAACCACACTCACTCCACAACATTCACACATTGGAATCAAACTTGTAAAACGAACTGTGCATGCTTGTAATCTACTTTTAAGCTTATTCTTTGATTCTAAGCTTGTTTTTGAATTCTAATGACATGGAGACGATTATATGTGTTAGGGTTGTCATAAAAGTAAAGCAAATGTCATTTCTAACCACACTCACTCCATAACATTCACACATTTGAATCAAACTTGTAAAACGAACTGTGCATGCTTGTAATCTACTTTTAAGCTTATTCTTTGATTCTAAGGTTATTTTTGAATTCTAATGACATGGAGACGATTATATGTGTTAGGGTTGTCATAAAAGTAAACCAAATGTCATTTCTAACCACACTCACTCCACAACATTCACACATTTGAATCAAACTTGTAAAACGAACTGTGAATGCTTGTAATCTACTTTTAAGCTTATTCTTTGATTCTAAGCTTATTTTTGAATTCTAATGACATGGAGACGATTATATGTGTTAGGGTTGTCATAAAAGTAAACCAAATGTCATTTCTAACCACACTCACTCCACAACATTCACACATTTGAATCAAACTTGTAAAACCAACTGTGAATGCTTGTAATCTACTTTTAAGCTTATTCTTTGATTCTAAGCTTATTTTTGAATTCTAATGACATGGAGACGATTATATGTGTTAGGGTTGTCATAAAAGTAAACCAAATGTCATTTCTAACCACACTCACTCCACAACATTCACACATTTGAATCAAACTTGTAAAACCAACTGTGCATGCTTGTAATCTACTTTTAAGCTTATTCTTTGATTCTAAGCTTATTTTTGAATTCTAATGACATGGAGACGATTATATGTGTTAGGGTTGTCATAAAAGTAAAGCAAATGTCATTTCTAACCACACTCACTCCACAACATTCACACATTTGAATCAAACTTTTAAAACGAACTGTGCATGCTTGTAATCTACTTTTAAGCTTATTTTTTGATTCTAAGCTTATTTTTGAATTCTAATGACATGGAGACGATTATATGAGTTAGGGTTGTCATAAAAGTAAACCCAATGTCATTTCTAACCACACTCACTCCACAACATTCACACATTTGAATCAAACTTGTAAAACGAACTGTGCATGCTTGTAATCTACTTTTAAGCTTATTCTTTAATTCTAAGCTTATTTTTGAATTCTAATGACATGGAGACGATTATATGTGTTAGGGTTGTCATAAAAGTAAACCAAATGTCATTTCTAACCACACTCACTCCATAACATTCACACATTATTTGAATCAAACTTGTAAAACGAGCTGTGCATGCTTGTAATCTACTTTTAAGCTTATTCTTTGATTCTAAGCTTATTTTTGAATTCTAATGACATGGAGACGATTATATGTGTTAGGGTTGTCATAAAAGTAAACCAAATGTCATTTCTAACCACACTCACTCCACAACATTCACACATTTGAATCAAACTTGTAAAACGAACTGTGCATGCTTGTAATCTACTTTTAAGCTTATTCTTTAATTCTAAGCTTATTTTTGAATTCTAATGACATGGAGACGATTATATGTGTTAGGGTTGTCATAAAAGTAAACCAAATGTCATTTCTAACCACACTCACTCCATAACATTCACACATTTGAATCAAACTTGTAAAACGAGCTGTGCATGCTTGTAATCTACTTTTAAGCTTATTCTTTGATTCTAAGCTTATTTTTGAATTCTAATGACATGGAGACGATTATATGTGTTAGGGTTGTCATAAAAGTAAACCAAATGTCATTTCTAACCACACTCACTCCACAACATTCACACATTTGAATCAAACTTGTAAAACGAACTGGGCATGCTTGTAATCTACTTTTAAGCTTATTCTTTAATTCTAAGCTTATTTTTGAATTCTAATGACATGGAGACGATTGTATGTGTTAGGGTTGTCATAAAAGTAAACCAAATGTCATTTCTAACCACACTCACTCCACAACATTCACACATTTGAATCAAACTTGTAAAACGAACTATGCATGCTTGTAATCTACTTTTAAGCTTATTCTTTGATTCTAAGCTTGTTTTTGAATTCTAATGACATGGAGACGATTATATGTGTTAGGGTTGTCATAAAAGTAAAGCAAATGTCATTTCTAACCACACTCATTCCATAACATTCACACATTTGAATCAAACTTGTAAAACGAACTGTGCATGCTTGTAATCTACTTTTAAGCTTATTCTTTGATTCTAAGTTTATTTTTGAACTAGTCTTTACACCGTGCTACGCACGGTCTTCATTGATTAGCATGTTTGATTTTATTCGTAAAATAGTATAATAGAGAATTTACAATATTAGTCATCAACGTATTCGGTATTCTTCAAACCGCATAATACCAAGCCTCTAACTTCCCTCTTCACTTTATTATTATTTCAATATTTATTTTCACCACAATTTTGAACGATATCATATACTGCTATTTATCAATCACCCCTAAATTATTTTGATTTTCATATATTTGTATTTATAACCACAACATTAATGCCCTTTATATATAATTGTGTTAATAAAAGCATCAACAAAAGCATTTGGCATAGTGGTTTATGTGTTACAATTTCACATGGAGGTCGCGGGTTCAAGTCTTTGCAATCTCATTTTTGCGGTGGATTTGTTTATGTGGCTGATGAGGTGGATTCGCATGTGTGACATGCACGTTTGCCTGTCACCTACGTGGCGCGTGAGGTGGAGGATGACGTGTCGCGCCCACACGGTTTCCATCCAACTTTATATATATATAGAAATAGGATCATGTGAGGTCTCCTCCTTAGGTGAGGCGTGAGGTCTAATCTCAGCTGTTAGATTATACAGATCGGATGGTTTGTGATTTTACACGTCATAAGGGTACTCTAGTAATTGCGAATAATTAACAAAACTCTCCCTTCCTCCCATTTTAATTTCTCTCTCTTCTCATTTTTCCAGAAAAAAATTTCTGCTTCCTCCCACATTTTCTCTCTCCTCTCTCGTGCTCTCCGGCGACTTATTCTTCCACCGCCGATCTCGCCTCCGCCGTGTCACCGCCGATCTCGCCTCCGCCGTGTCACCGCCGATTTCGCCTCCGCCGTGCCGCCGCTGCTCTATTTCACTTATTATCGCCACATTTGAGTTTTTTTTCAGGTAATCGCTGATTTAGAAGTTTTTGCGTGTTACTCAAGCTGTTATTTGTTCGATTTTTTGTATTTTAATGCTCATTATGTTTCATTTATGTTGATTAGATGCTCGATTTGGTGTTTTCGAAAGTTTTAATTGTTTGTTCGATTTTTTCATTTTTCGTCTAATTCAAGCTATTATTTGTTCGATTTTAATTGGTTTAGTGCTTATTACGTTTGATTTATGGTGATTGGATGCTCGATTTCGTGTTTTCAGAATGTTTTAGTGTACTGTTGTTTATTTCGAATTTTCGGAAACCCTAGTTTATTTGGAACAAAATCTACAGTGTGATTGCATTTTCCGCAAGTTATGACTCTATTTTCCGCATGTTTTTTTGTAAGTATAAGTGACAGTTCTTGTGTGTTTGTAGTGTAAGGATGAAGCAACGTGCTGTTGTATTGCATAAAAGCAACAAGAGGATGTCAGTGAAGAAGAGAGTGGTCTTGATGTCGACGAAATCGAGTCTGAACAAGAAGACGATGATGAACCTGTGTATGATTATTTTTATGTGATTTTTTTTAATATGTTGTGTGATTTTGTGTGATGTCTTGTGTGATTTTGTTTCACTATGATTCCGTGTGGATATTTGTATGATTTTGGTAGATAATTTGTATGATTCTATGTGGTTAGTGAGAGTGATTCAGTTTGCTAGTATGTGTGATTGTATTCGATTGTGTGTATGACTCTATTTGTCAGTGTGTATGATTCTATGTGTTATTGTGTATGATTCTATTCGATTGTGGTATGATATTATATGTCAGTGTGATTCTGTTGAATATCTTGTATAATTCTGATCTAATATTGTGTGAGAATGAACCTAGCCTGAGCTTGGTCACTTTTCTTAGCAATTGATAATAATTGACAGTGAATTAGGTGCATTAATTTTGATTTTATCATATGATCAACTTGAATTTGAAGCAATTCTCATCGTTTCTGCTAATTCAATTTGATCTTGAAAGTATTATTTGGTGTAGTATGACACCTATGCAGTTGCACTCGTATCGATAAGTTGTATGGTTAGGAGTAGGATATGCAGTTCACTTGATTCATTGTATTAGCTCATTGCATTACAGGACTGATCGTTGATCAGAGACACCTTCACTGAAATATACACTGATCATTATCTTGGTTTTCGCTGATCTAGCAAATAGGTATATTCAGGATTGGTTATGGTTCTTTTGCAGTGAGTCTATACTAATTTTTCTGGTATTATATATCTATATGGTAGAGAGGGATAGCAATGGTTGTACACTAAGAGGCGCTAAAGTGCAGGTGATAAGATTTTGTAAGGAGCATCGGGAATTCCACCAATCCAATTTTACTAGTTTTTAACATTCTGACAAGTGTGACATGGCTGGTCTTTTTATAATATATATGTTGCTGATGGATTGGGTATAATTCACCCTAATGGCTATTAGCTCAATGGTAGAGTGTTGTGCCCGATGGCACAATTGTGTGGGTTCGAGTCCCACATAGCCAAAATAATGGATTGTTGTTGTTGCCTTGCATGATCAGGTGACTTGAAGATGTCGCAAAAATTTGTTCTTTGGTTTAAATGTGAGGTCTAGAATGATAGTTACTGTGCACAGAAAACGGTAGTGAAGCAAATCAGCAGCACAGTGGGAGATGTATGTGACTAGGGTCCGGTATTGGTGGTGATGGGTGTGACATCATGGGATGAGACCTTGTTAATATGGACTGTATGAGCCTGCTCTCGCGGCCACTGAAATCTGAAATTTGCAGAAGAAGCCCCTGATGAAGTTCATTATCTCTTTCCAGAAAAATTAGCATCTTCCTGAGATTGGCCACTGCCTTCAGATTATAATCTGACCGCGGCAATATGTTGTGCGATCCCGCTTTTTCTAAATGTAACATGTACCTTGTGTAGAAGCTAGGCTTAGTGATTGTGTGAAACAACATAGTAGGAAGAAGAAGGCTATAACTGATGCCACCAAATTTGCTGTCAAATTTTAAATCTTTTTTTAAGCAGAATTTTACCTGATGCTGAATTTAACCATCAATAATAGACAGTAGATTGTGGATTCGAATTCAGATCACATGATTACTGACCTGTCAGACTGTCAATGAGATTTAACAAATGCTCGGCTTCAGATCAGATTACAGACAATACTAGCTCAGTGTCTCAAAGTTGTCGCTATTGGCCAGGAAATGTTTTAGCTGTGAACAATCAAAATGAACTCCTATATGCTTTTATAAGAATCAAGTTTTGCAAAGTCTGGTCTGACCTACCACTCACTCAACCACCAAACACAATATACTTTTCTAGTAGACTTATGATGAGCTGCGTACATACTACGCCCACACAGAAGACGATACCAAGATCAAGGAAAGTGATGCAAAGCTACAATCCAACAAACACAAAAAACTGGTATAAGGTCGTGTGGGACTCGAACCCACACCAATGTGCATATTGCACAAGGCTCTACCATTGAGCTAACGACCTTCTGCAATTAAAAAAGAAAACCAGAGCGAAGAGTCACTGTATGACGGCAAAAATATTGGCACCTCACTTTATTCAAAGTGGTGGAGTAAGTCTATTTAAATCCATTACAAAGTCACAACTATCTGGCTTAGAGAAGAACAACCAGATTCTTGAACTACTTTCTTAAAGTCGCAAGGTGAACAGGCAAGAGGATTACACAAGTTACAGAATCACAGAGACTTCACAAATAAAATCACAAAGATTAACTAATAGAATCACACACAGTCACACACTAACAAATAGAATCACGAGACTAACTAATTAAATCACATAGACTAAAAAATAGAATCACAATAACAAATAGAATCACGAAGACTTGCTCAACAAATAGAATCACACACGCTAACTAATAGAATCCCACACCATCTAATAAAATCACATAGACTTACTGATGGATCCACACGTTATCAAATAGTAACACACTTACTATGAAATAGAATCACATGACTTACTAATGGAATCCAATACTGACAAATCGTCACACACTAAGATATAAAATCACACGCTCCACTGAATAAAATCACACACTCCACTGAATAGAATCACACACTGCATCCGATAAAATCGAGTGTGATTCAATATAGAATACAACAATTTTCGAGTGTTGGCAGATTAATGTACGAGACATAATATTTCAAGCAGATTCTAAACAAACTCGCAAAAAATCATCATAAAATCATGCAAACAATTCAATACAATCACAAAGTTATATCATTAAAATTCTTTATGATCAGTTTTAAAAAGGAATCACACACATGTCTCATATAAATCACACGGATGTTCCACACAGTCTCCGCATTTTCAGCCGGAGTGTCCCTGATCATGTATCTACTGGTCCCCTAATAATCAAGCAACGAGCAATGACCAGTAAAACTAGAAATGAATGCACTGATCACACAAACATAGCTCCTTCGAATTGATTGTGTGATTTCAAACATCAAATTAGAATAGTTCAGACAACGAATCCCCAAATCTCTAACCGAGATCAAATCAATCGAACACAAATCAAAACCTAGGGTTTCAGACCTCGTTCTAATTGACAAAAAAAGTCAATTATATCGAATGTTCATGAAAATCTGAAATAACACAGCAAATTTCATCCCGATTACGACTTTCCAAAGCGAAAAACTATATTATTTTTTGATTCGATCTGAGATCCGAATAAATTCGGATTTTCGCTTTTGTAATTTTGTGATTGCATCAAGAGAGAAAAACAGGAGAAAAAAACCTGATTGACGGCGAGAGGGGCTCCTGCGACGGCTAACGAAACCTCGAAGGCAACGGAGCTGCGACGACGATGGTGAGAGAGGACGAGTTTTTTTGGGAGATGAGAAGGAGAGAGAAAGCACGAGAGGAAAACTGGGAGGAGAGAGAAAATGAAATGAGATTATGGTTGATGGACATGCTGACCCGTGAGACTTGGTTAGGGAGCGTGTAATTCCATGTAATCTGGGTCGTTAATCTTATCAGATCCTACGGTCCTTATTAGACCTCACGCCTCACGGGAAGGCAGGACCTCACCTGAACCCGCCTGTATATATATATATATATATATATATATATATATATATATATATATACAGGCGGGTTCAGGTGAGGTCCTGCATTCCCGTGAGGCGTGAGGTCCAATAAGGGCCGTCAGATCATTGGTTATGAACGGCCAGGATTAAAACATCCTATGCTTGACCGAAAAAGAAAAAAAAAACTCAAGGCCTTTCTCGACGTTTCAAACCCATTCTCCCATTCTCACAAACACATTTTCTCTCTCTTCTTCCCTGCTCTTTCCTCTCAGCTTCTTCTCTCTCCTAGTCTCCTCCATAATAAATCCCCAAATCAAACCCTAAAACAAATTGGTTCGATTATACTCTAAATTCATCGAAAATTGGTAGCAATCGCAACGGTTAAATGCTTCGATTTGCTATGCATCATAAAAAAAACGATGAACAAGGTAATTTCGAACAATCTTTTAGTGGATTTCGATCAATTTTTTACGAATTGGCAGCGATTTTTTGGTTGTTTTTGTTGATTGAGTATGAAGATTACGATTTTCTATTGATTAAACGAAGAACGGATCAAAACATTTCATCCATTTGTTTGCAAATTCCCAAATTCGATCCTTCTGATTTTCGATTTTATGGTGGAATTTACAATCACACTGTTTTTAGTATTGAATCACACAAACTCTGATTTCTATTTCAATTCCGATTTTATAATGGAATTTGCAATCACACTGATTTGAGTATAGAATCATAGTGCTTTAAAATCATGTTAGCTCGTGATTATACTTTAGTGTGATTCTATGTTATAGAGTGTGTGATTATGTTATAGGAATTTGGATTCATACTGACTTCCATTTTTCGTTTTTTAGATAGAATTGAATCACACATGTTCTTCCTATTAGTTAGTGTGTGTGATTTTATTTGATAGGGTGTGTGATTCCATTCGATAGGGTGTGTGATTCAATCTGCTAGTGAGAGTGATTCTCTTTGTTAGTTTGTGTGATTCATTCTTTTAGATAGTGTGTGTGATTGTATTCGATAGTGTGTGTGATTGTATTCGCTAGTGTGTGTGATTCTATTAGTTAGGGCGTGTGATTCAATTTTTTTGCATGATTTTGTGAAGATTTCTTGTGATTTTGTTTCTGATTGTATTGGATGTTGCCATGTTGGTCTTTGTAATATAGCTATACTGTATGTTACAAGAGTCAAGAGACAGATATGAAACGCTACACCCAAATTGTAGCAGTTCTTGATGTGCTTGTTATGATAGAGTAATTGCTTTAATTATCACAGGTGACTGCTTTTAGCTCTTTAAATGCAATGCCTTTCTTGTCTCGAGTAACCACGTTAGTTTTTCAGATTATCTTCCTCAGAGGATTAAAAGAATGCGCTGAAAATGTCCAAGTTGGTCTTGTATAATATATGCAGATGATCGATCAAGTATAACTGATACTTATGGCTATTAGCTCAACGGTAGAGCGTTGTGCAAGATGGCACAAATGTGTGGGTTCGATTCCCACATAGCCAAGATAATGTTTTTGTTTTTGTTGGCTCATATGAGCACAAAAATGTCCTGCTGCTTATCAATATCCTCTGGAATTCTATATATCACTTCTTCCCTTCTTCCCTCCCCTTATATAGGGAAATTGAACTGCTTTGGTGGCGCTAAAGGTGCAAAGACCACGCAGAGCTTCACCAGTCCTCTCTAAGGGTAAGAACTAAGAACGAGGTCGGTGGGATAAATACAACCTGATCAGGGCCATCAAGTTGGAGGATCAGTAGTCAAAGATCATCCTGATGTAGTTCTACTTATGACAAAAATCATGAAAAACCGAGCCACATTTACCTAGCCAAAATACCATACATCCTGCTGTATTGAAACTGAAACATAACATTTTACCATGTTACACACTGCGGAAAGGGCATTTAGACATAGCAAAATCTGATCGTCTTAGGCCTTAATTAGTATCATTCGAAAGCTATCTTGAAGGACTTCAATTTGCACCAAAAATTGCACAAAACAGATTCTGATTCAATGAGAAATCACCTCTCAAAGAGAAAGTCTGACATGATATTTGACGTTCTTTTTCATTTCTGCTATTTTCTGGCAATTCCAGTAACCTCAACTACTTAAGCACAGTAGGCAAATGCAAAAAGATGTAATCAACTATCCTATTGTTCTAGACCAGATAAGCATCTAGTCTACGTAGGAATCGAACCTACACCCTCCGTCCATGAGACGGCGCTCTGCCAATTGAGCTAGTAGACTATAGGAGTAGAATATACGCAAACTCTAAAACCCAGGTTGATTAGAATATTAGTGAACAAAAACAACAGTTACCAAGTCATAAAGTAGAACAAACGCAAATGTATGGTCTAGGCCGAGCCTCAATCAGCCCCTAACTACACCTTAAAACCTAGACTAGGTCACCTCAAACTTCAGGCACATCACACAAACTATCGTCTAGGCAGGCTAAAGGATAACTCAATGGCACCGACCAAATGAAAGCTTCTTACACTAGCGCGGCCTGAATCTAAAAAGATTTTGCGAAAATCACTACTTCATCAGGTAAATTACCCGTCATTAGGCATGTGTTTATACCCTGGGGCTCCAGTTTCCTCCTTTACTTTCTGCTCATCCTTGCCACAGCAAAAAGGAAAAAAAGTTTAGGCACTCCCGCAATATTCAAATTGGAAAACAGAGAGAAATGAGTGTTTAAGAGAGATACGTAGACAGATAGGTTGAATTATTTGAGAGTTCATTTTCTCCATCAACAACACACAATTTGAATCACACACTTTCACTAAAAGAATTGTGATTCCATAGACTAACCAATGTGATTCCATGGACTAACCAATGTGATTTCATGTCTAACCAATGTGATTCTATGTCTAACTAACGTAATAACCAGTATGACCCCATAATCACCCTTACTACCAAATTGAGACACACTAACAAATGGTATCACTCTTACCAGCAAATTGAGACACATTAACAGATGGAATGAGACACTAACCATATAAAATCACACTCACTATCAAATAGAATCACACACTCTATAAACCATAAAAGTTGTAACTGATTCATCCTTACACTTATGAAAACAAAAAACTGTCAATTATACTCACAAAAAACATGCGGAAAAATAGAGTCATAACTTGTGGAAAATGCAATCACACTTAAAGAATTTGTTATGATTCAAAAACTCATCAGAAATCGTAACACGTAATCAGAATGCCAAAGAGTTCCGAAAACAACAAATCGAGCATCTAATCAAACCTAATAAGCATTAAAACACATAAATCGAACAAATGAAAGGTTGAATAAGACGAAAAAAACAGCAAACCTTCGAAAACACCAAATTGAGCATATAATCAACATAAATCAAACCTAATAAACATTAAAACGCATGAAATCAAACAAATAACAGCTTGATAAACACGCAAAATAAATCAAAACTTTCGAAAACAACAAATCGAGCATCTGATCAGCATAAATCAAACTTCATAAGCATTAAAACACATCAATCGAACAAACGAAAAGCTTAAATAACACATCAATCGAATAAAATGCAGCAAAATTTAGGTCGAAAATATATGAAAGAATTAAATCGAAGAGAGAGATTACCGACGGCGACGGCGACGGCGGAGTGATAGGCGACGACGGTGATATTGGCGACGGAGGGGAGATCAACGACGGAGGCGAGAGCAGCGGCGAACTGCTACGGTTGAGGAGAGAGAAAATAAGGAGAGAGAAAGAGCAAGAGTGTTTCATGGGAGAGAAATGAAAATTGAAAGTGGTGGGGGAAGGCGGAGAAATTTGTTTCTTTTTAATATGGACAGATGGCTTCATTTTAAGCGTCGGATTTGGCTAATCTAATGGCTCAGATAGGACCTCACGCCTCACCTAAGTAGATGACCTCACGAGATACTATTTCTATATATATATATATATATATATATATATATATATAGAAATAGGATCTCGTGAGGTCTATATCTTAGGTGAGGCGTGAGGTCCAATACGAGCCATTAGATCAGCTAGATTCAACGCTCGATATGTAGCCACCTGTCCCGGTTAAAAATAAAGAAATAACTTCAGGCTTTCCCAAATTCCCACCATTTGCATTTTTACGTTTCTCTCTCCTCATTCTCTCTCCTGAAACACTCTCTCTCCTGCAGCTGTTCGCCGGTGATTCACTCTCCTAGCCGTTGCCGCACTCCATCACCGCCGCATCTCCGATGACTCTCTCTCCTCGCCGTTGCCGCACTCCATCACCGCCGTATCTCCGATGACTCTCTCCCCTCGCCGTCTCCGCACTCCATCACCGCCGCATCTCCGGTTTATTTTCTCTCCGTTTCTCCGATCGTTTCGTCGCCGCCATCGCCTCCGCCGTGTCGCCGCCGCTCTCTTTCACCTATTACCGCCGTATACTATGCTTTTAAAGGTAATCACTAATTTTTTGATGTTGTTGATTAGATTCTCGATTCGTTGTTTTCGAAGGTTTTGCTGCATTTTTCGTGTTATTGAAGCTTTTATTTGTTCGATTTTATGTGATTTAATGCTTATTAGGTTTGATTTATGGTGATTAGATGCTCGATTTGGTGTTTCCGAAACACTCAAGTGTTCTATCGGTGATTTTCGCATTTTTAGTTTGTTCTACAAATGTTTCTGTAATTGTTGGAATACGTTGATTGTATGTGTCGATTTTAGTGTTTTTCAGCAATTTATGTTGTTTCTATGTTGAGCGTTTGACATTTTGGTAGTGCTAGGTTTTTGATTTTTGGTTTTTGAGAGATTTTGATTGTGGATATGGGGATTCTGACATGCGTTTTACGTTTTTGATGAAAAAAAATTGAATATTGAATAATCCTACAGTGTGATTGCATTTTCCACAAGCTATGACTCTATTTTCCGCTTGTATTTTGTAAGTATAAGTGACAGTTCTTGTGTGTTTGTTGTGTAAGGATGAAGCAGCGTGCTGTTGTATTGCATAAAAGTAACAAGAGGTTGCGTGAGGAGGATGTCAGCGAAGAAGAGAGTGGTCTTGATGTTGACGAAATCAAGTTTGAACAAGAAGACGATGATGAACCTGTGTATGATTCTTTTATGTGATTTTTTTGAATATGTTGTGTGATTTTGTGGGATGTCTTGTGTGATTTTGTTTCACTGTGATTCCGTGTGGATAATTTGTATGACTCTATTTGTTAGTGAGAGTGATTCAGTTTGCTAGTAGTATGTGCTTGTATTCGATTGTGTGTATGATTCTATCCGATTGTGGTATGATTCTATGTGTTACTCTATATTTGTATGATTTTTATGTCAGCTTTTTGGATATAATTTCAGGTGTGATATCATTTTCCGCTTGTATTTTAGCAAGTTCTCTGACAGTTTTTGACACTAGCTTTTGCTTTTGTAATCTCTAATCAGTAGTTTTGTTCTCCCTCCATCGTTCATACTTTGGCCTGTTTTGGTAATCGGTTAGAGGCTGATCAGCAGAAGTTCAGAAGAATGTCCATTTTTTTAAATTAAGGGTCTGCATCTTGCAAGAATGTACTCAAACAAACAGGTTATTTGAATGAAATCTGGTTTTGCTATACTGATTGTGACTGTTATAGAGGTTGATCAGTGTTAAGTTGCTACGCTAATTCTTACACAATTAAAAGGACCTAGGAAAGGTAGTTGGTAGGATTCATGCTTCATGGTCATGCTAATCTCATAGGAGTGTTATTAGTGTGTTTGGCTTAGAGCAAGCTTGCGTACCTTACTTGAATATGCTCAAGGCATCATCATCGTTAGACTGAATCCTCTCTCTTCATATATCGTATGTCAGTGTGTGATTCTATTAATTGTGTAAGAATTTGTGTATTATTAGCGCTTGCAAGGCATCATCATCTACTGTTATCATATTGTGAATGTACTATTATCACGTCTATTAGCTCAAAGTGGTAGAGCATTGTGCTATTGCACAAGGTGTGGGTTCGATCCCCACATAGGCGAATAAAAGTGTGCAAGGGAATTTTCAGATTCAGGATCGCTGGTTCCAGCTTTAAGAATTGCACCAGATTACGGTTAATGTTGACATCCATCTCGTTCTTTTGGCTAGAGTTGTGAAATCTGCTTGTAGAACAGTTGTAAGCACCAAGAATATGGTGGTAGTACTCGCCTCGCTCTGCTGTGAAATTGTGAGGCTGGCCTGCTCACAAAAGGAAAATGAGCCATTTGAGAATATATAGTCATACCTGATCACTGGAACCGTTAACTACTGGGTTTGAAGTCGAAAATCAGTACCATTGAGAACTCTTTCCTTCTTCTGTAGCCTACTGTGACTTTTAGAAAGCTAATTTCAGTCACTTGAACTGACATTACGATACATTCAAAAACCAAGAGAAATCAAGATCCTTGTTAGTATTATATAACCGACATGGGAGTTGAACCCACACCTTGTGCGTCGCACAACGCTCTTCCAATTTGAGCTAATCGGCTTTAAGAAAAAACATACTTTTTATCTTTTTTTTTTTTTTTATATACAAGGAAAACGCCATATTATATATTGGCTAAATAAGCAGTAAAGGCATTGCATTTAAAGCACTAACAACGGTCACCCGACCATTTAAAGCACTTGGTTAAGCAAGTACTCTAGCATAACAAACACATCAAGAGCTGCTAACAATTTGGGTGTAGCGTTTCGTAGCTGTCTCTTGACTCTTGTAACATATAGTAGCTATATTCGACAAAGGCTCATGTTCAGAAAGATATCCAACACATCAAATAGAATCACACACTTCATTTGATAGAATCACACACCTTATCCGATAGAATCACACACTTCATCCGATAGAATCACACAAACCAACGGATAAAATCACACACCATCAAATAGAATGACACACCATCGAATAAAACCACGTACACCAACAGATAGAATCACAATCAATCCGATAGAATCACACACACCGTCAAATAAAATTACATACACCAACGGATAGATCATAGAGACTGCACAAATAGAATCACAAATGGAATCACACACACTAACAAATAGAATCACAAAGACTAACTAATAAAATCACACACTAATAAATAAAATCTCAAAGACTTAAATCCCATAGAATCACACTTAATCCCATAGAATCACACAACAATTTTCGAGTGTAGGCAGATAAATGTACAAGACCCCATATACAAAATTTCAAGCAAAGTCAAAACAAACTCGGGAGAGTCGTAAGATGAGGATGCATTAGAGCTGACACCAACGAAATTGCAGTACAAAACAAATTAAATCACAAAGACCAACATCCAATACAATCAGAAACAAAATCACACGAAATCTTCATAAAATCATGCAAAAAATTCAATAGAATCACAAAGTTATAGAATTGAAACTCTTTATGATTCTATTCAAGACTACGTATGACTCTAATTTCCATTAAATTCATAAGCATTGAAAAGGTATATAGCAAACCAAAATTCCATTCACCCAACGGTATCACACTATTTTATGATTCTATTTACAGTATTGTAATTCTAATTTCAACTATCACGACATCCCCCTTTTATGATTCGAAAATTCACGGTATAATTCAAAAAATCAACTAAATCGTTCGAAAATTAATTGCCTAAAATTTGAGAAAAAAAATTTGAGTAAAAAAATTTGAGTTCAAAGAAGAGAACACATACCAAATTCCTTCGCCATTGGTGTAAAACTTTGATCCATCGATTAATCCGTCACCATTGAAATTGAAGAGTAGAGTTTTTTGGGGTTTGAAGAGAGAGAAAGTGAGGAGGGAATAGAGCGTGTGTTGTATTTGTCTGGACTCTGGAGAGGAAAGAGGCTTTGACTTTCCTTTTTTTTTTTTTTTTTCCGGTCAAGCGTACGAGGTTAAATCTCGGCCGTTCATGACTATTAATCTGACGGTCCGTATTGGACCTCACGCCTCACGGGAAGCAAGGACCTCACCTGAATCCGCCTGTATATATATATATATATATATATATATATATATAGAAATAGGATCATGTGAGGTCTCCTCCTTAGGTGAGGCGTGAGGTCTAATCTCAGCTGTTAGATTATACAGATCGGATGGTTTGTGATTTTACACGTCATAAGGGTACTCTAGTAATTGCGAATAATTAACAAAACTCTCCCTTCCTCCCATTTTAATTTCTCTCTCTTCTCATTTTTCCAGAAAAAAATTTCTGCTTCCTCCCACATTTTCTCTCTCCTCTCTCGTGCTCTCCGGCGACTTATTCTTCCACCGCCGATCTCGCCTCCGCCGTGTCACCGCCGATCTCGCCTCCGCCGTGTCACCGCCGATTTCGCCTCCGCCGTGCCGCCGCTGCTCTATTTCACTTATTATCGCCACATTTGAGTTTTTTTTCAGGTAATCGCTGATTTAGAAGTTTTTGCGTGTTACTCAAGCTGTTATTTGTTCGATTTTTTGTATTTTAATGCTCATTATGTTTCATTTATGTTGATTAGATGCTCGATTTGGTGTTTTCGAAAGTTTTAATTGTTTGTTCGATTTTTTCATTTTTCGTCTAATTCAAGCTATTATTTGTTCGATTTTAATTGGTTTAGTGCTTATTACGTTTGATTTATGGTGATTGGATGCTCGATTTCGTGTTTTCAGAATGTTTTAGTGTACTGTTGTTTATTTCGAATTTTCGGAAACCCTAGTTTATTTGGAACAAAATCTACAGTGTGATTGCATTTTCCGCAAGTTATGACTCTATTTTCCGCATGTTTTTTTGTAAGTATAAGTGACAGTTCTTGTGTGTTTGTAGTGTAAGGATGAAGCAACGTGCTGTTGTATTGCATAAAAGCAACAAGAGGATGTCAGTGAAGAAGAGAGTGGTCTTGATGTCGACGAAATCGAGTCTGAACAAGAAGACGATGATGAACCTGTGTATGATTATTTTTATGTGATTTTTTTTAATATGTTGTGTGATTTTGTGTGATGTCTTGTGTGATTTTGTTTCACTGTGATTCCGTGTGGATATTTGTATGATTTTGGTAGATAATTTGTATGATTCTATGTGGTTAGTGAGAGTGATTCAGTTTGCTAGTATGTGTGATTGTATTCGATTGTGTGTATGACTCTATTTGTCAGTGTGTATGATTCTATGTGTTATTGTGTATGATTCTATTCGATTGTGGTATGATATTATATGTCAGTGTGATTCTGTTGAATATCTTGTATAATTCTGATCTAATATTGTGTGAGAATGAACCTAGCCTGAGCTTGGTCACTTTTCTTAGCAATTGATAATAATTGACAGTGAATTAGGTGCATTAATTTTGATTTTATCATATGATCAACTTGAATTTGAAGCAATTCTCATCGTTTCTGCTAATTCAATTTGATCTTGAAAGTATTATTTGGTGTAGTATGACACCTATGCAGTTGCACTCGTATCGATAAGTTGTATGGTTAGGAGTAGGATATGCAGTTCACTTGATTCATTGTATTAGCTCATTGCATTACAGGACTGATCGTTGATCAGAGACACCTTCACTGAAATATACACTGATCATTATCTTGGTTTTCGCTGATCTAGCAAATAGGTATATTCAGGATTGGTTATGGTTCTTTTGCAGTGAGTCTATACTAATTTTTCTGGTATTATATATCTATATGGTAGAGAGGGATAGCAATGGTTGTACACTAAGAGGCGCTAAAGTGCAGGTGATAAGATTTTGTAAGGAGCATCGGGAATTCCACCAATCCAATTTTACTAGTTTTTAACATTCTGACAAGTGTGACATGGCTGGTCTTTTTATAATATATATGTTGCTGATGGATTGGGTATAATTCACCCTAATGGCTATTAGCTCAATGGTAGAGTGTTGTGCCCGATGGCACAATTGTGTGGGTTCGAGTCCCACATAGCCAAAATAATGGATTGTTGTTGTTGCCTTGCATGATCAGGTGACTTGAAGATGTCGCAAAAATTTGTTCTTTGGTTTAAATGTGAGGTCTAGAATGATAGTTACTGTGCACAGAAAATGGTAGTGAAGCAAATCAGCAGCACAGTGGGAGATGTATGTGACTAGGGTCCGGTATTGGTGGTGATGGGTGTGACATCATGGGATGAGACCTTGTTAATATGGACTGTATGAGCCTGCTCTCGCGGCCACTGAAATCTGAATTTTGTAGAAGAAGCCCCTGATGAAGTTCATTATCTCTTTCCAGAAAAATTAGCATCTTCCTGAGATTGGCCACTGCCTTCAGATTATAATCTGACCGCGGCAATATGTTGTGCGATCCCGCTTTTTCTAAATGTAACATGTACCTTGTGTAGAAGCTAGGCTTAGTGATTGTGTGAAACAACATAGTAGGAAGAAGAAGGCTATAACTGATGCCACCAAATTTGCTGTCAAATTTTAAATCTTTTTTTAAGCAGAATTTTACCTGATGCTGAATTTAACCATCAATAATAGACAGTAGATTGTGGATTCGAATTCAGATCACATGATTACTGACCTGTCAGACTGTCAATGAGATTTAACAAATGCTCGGCTTCAGATCAGATTACAGACAATACTAGCTCAGTGTCTCAAAGTTGTCGCTATTGGCCAGGAAATGTTTTAGCTGTGAACAATCAAAATGAACTCCTATATGCTTTTATAAGAATCAAGTTTTGCAAAGTCTGGTCTGACCTACCACTCACTCAACCACCAAACACAATATACTTTTCTAGTAGACTTATGATGAGCTGCGTACATACTACGCCCACACAGAAGACGATACCAAGATCAAGGAAAGTGATGCAAAGCTACAATCCAACAAACACAAAAAACTGGTATAAGGTCGTGTGGGACTCGAACCCACACCAATGTGCATATTGCACAAGGCTCTACCATTGAGCTAACGACCTTCTGCAATTAAAAAAGAAAACCAGAGCGAAGAGTCACTGTATGACGGCAAAAATATTGGCACCTCACTTTATTCAAAGTGGTGGAGTAAGTCTATTTAAATCCATTACAAAGTCACAACTATCTGGCTTAGAGAAGAACAACCAGATTCTTGAACTACTTTCTTAAAGTCGCAAGGTGAACAGGCAAGAGGATTACACAAGTTACAGAATCATAGAGACTTCACAAATAAAATCACAAAGATTAACTAATAGAATCACACACAGTCACACACTAACAAATAGAATCACGAGACTAACTAATTAAATCACATAGACTAAAAAATAGAATCACAATAACAAATAGAATCACGAAGACTTGCTCAACAAATAGAATCACACACGCTAACTAATAGAATCCCACACCATCTAATAAAATCACATAGACTTACTGATGGATCCACACGTTATCAAATAGTAACACACTTACTATGAAATAGAATCACATGACTTACTAATGGAATCCAATACTGACAAATCGTCACACACTAAGATATAAAATCACACGCTCCACTGAATAAAATCACACACTCCACTGAATAGAATCACACACTGCATCCGATAAAATCGAGTGTGATTCAATATAGAATACAACAATTTTCGAGTGTTGGCAGATTAATGTACGAGACATAATATTTCAAGCAGATTCTAAACAAACTCGCAAAAAATCATCATAAAATCATGCAAACAATTCAATACAATCACAAAGTTATATCATTAAAATTCTTTATGATCAGTTTTAAAAAGGAATCACACACATGTCTCATATAAATCACACGGATGTTCCACACAGTCTCCGCATTTTCAGCCGGAGTGTCCCTGATCATGTATCTACTGGTCCCCTAATAATCAAGCAACGAGCAATGACCAGTAAAACTAGAAATGAATGCACTGATCACACAAACATAGCTCCTTCGAATTGATTGTGTGATTTCAAACATCAAATTAGAATAGTTCAGACAACGAATCCCCAAATCTCTAACCGAGATCAAATCAATCGAACACAAATCAAAACCTAGGGTTTCAGACCTCGTTCTAATTGACAAAAAAAGTCAATTATATCGAATGTTCATGAAAATCTGAAATAACACAGCAAATTTCATCCCGATTACGACTTTCCAAAGCGAAAAACTATATTATTTTTTGATTCGATCTGAGATCCGAATAAATTCGGATTTTTCGCTTTTGTCATTTTGTGATTGCATCAAGAGAGAAAAACAGGAGAAAAAAACCTGATTGACGGCGAGAGGGGCTCCTGCGACGGCTAACGAAACCTCGAAGGCAACGGAGCTGCGACGACGATGGTGAGAGAGGACGAGTTTTTTTGGGAGATGAGAAGGAGAGAGAAAGCACGAGAGGAAAACTGGGAGGAGAGAGAAAATGAAATGAGATTATGGTTGATGGACATGCTGACCCGTGAGACTTGGTTAGGGAGCGTGTAATTCCATGTAATCTGGGTCGTTAATCTTATCAGATCCTACGGTCCTTATTAGACCTCACGCATCACGGGAAGGCAGGACCTCACCTGAACCCGCCTGTATATATATATATATATATATATATATATATATATATATATATATATATATATATAGAAATAGGATCTCGTGAGGTCCTCCCCTCAGGTGAGGCGTGAGGTCTAACCTCAGACGTTAGATCATAATGATCCTACGGTTCAATACAGGCACACGTCATAGAGGGTATTTCAGTAATTGCAAATCGTAAACAAAAACCCCCTTCCTCCCATCTTATTTTCTCTCTCTTCTCATTTCTCAGTCTCCATATTTTATCGCACATTTTCTCTCTCCTCTCTCGTGCTCTCCGGCCACGATCTCTTCCTCCGTGCTTTCTCGCCATCGCCGCCTCCGTGCTTTATCGCCATCGCCGCCGCCGTGCCGCCGCCGCTCTCTTTCACCTATTACCGCTACATTCTTATGCTTTTTAAAGGTAATCACCAATTTTTAGAATTTTTGCTGCATTTTTCGTGTTACTCAAGCTGTTATTTGTTCGATTCTATGTGTTTTAATGCTTATTAGGTTTGATTTATGTTGATTAGATTTTCAATTTGGTGTATTCGAAAGTTTTGTTGCATTTTTCGTGTTATTCAAGTTGTTATTTGGTCGATTTAATGTGTTTGAATGTTTATTAGGTTTGTTTTGCGTTGATTAGATACTTGATTTTGTGTTTCGAACCTGTTTAGTGTTCTATTATTGATTTGGAATTTTCGGAAACCCTAGTTTTTAGCAATTTTAATTAGTTGTGCAGATTTCTGGATTTGTTGGAACACGTTACACGTTGATTGCATATGTCGATTTTGATCGGTATATTACTATATATTAATTCGTTTTTACTGTGTAAAAATGACAATTGAGGGTTTGTGTAGTGCTGTTGGTTGAATTTTGAAGATTAATTCCGTTTACTATTCGATTAATTTTGATTAAGGAGCGTTTGTTTTGGATTGATAAAGTTTACTCTTCAATTAATTTTGATTGACATTGCATAATTATATTTGGTTTTTGGTGAACATTGGTTTATGGAATCACACCGAATGGTCTACAGAGTCACATTGATTGGGGATGGAACTACACGGGGTTGGTATATGGTGTATTTTGAGTTAATGTGATTTTAATAATATGTTTGTGTGATTCTAATACTAGGTTTGTGATTCTCATGTTTTATTGGTGTTATTCTATTGATGGTTGGTCTATTTAGACCGGCTGGAGATGACAGTTTCCCCTGAGGGACCTTGGCAGGAGGCTTAGATGATTGTGGTTTTGTAGTAATTAGTGCTTGAGAGTTATATGTTAGAAGATGAGATGTGCAACTTGTGCTACTCGACTCAGGAATTAGAATTTATGCTCCTTTAATTGGTTAGATGGTGTGTCCATTGTCTACAATTGTCATTATTCAATGATATAACGGATTGTGATTGGCCTTGTTTCATCCTTGATGGCGTATTTCACAACTGAATATATTGTTTACTCGAAGATAAAAACCCCTCTTGTCATAGTGCCTCTAATTGGAAGAGGTTGAGTTGGGGTTTGAGTTGCTAGAGTAGGGGGACTAGTCCGGAGAATGCTCAACGATTTTTTATTTATTCTCTTTCTAAAGTTTTCAAGAAGCGAAATAATCGGCTGGTTGCTTTTCATTTGTAATGTTGTGTACTTTAAACTCAAATCTGATGACGGTGACCTTTGACGTATGTTTGCATTCTGATTTGGTTCCAAACCTGCTGAAATCCAGGTTCATTCTTGTATGCTCCTACTAGATACATGTTTCCTGATTGTGTGGGCTTCGACAACAACGATGAGCCAAACTCGTAAGACTGTATATAACATTATGCTAAGATAGATGATAAACCTGACATTCTCTGTCTAATTTCTCCTATATTAGCTGTGAAAGAATAATCTCTTTGAGTGTGGGACTCGAATGTGGGAATTGGAGAGATCAATCAAAACTGCAAGTATCATGTGTAACAATCAGGTTGTTCAGGATTTCGAGACCATTGATAATGATGAAGAGGAGGAAAGCTCCTGTCCTTTCCAGAGTTTCTGTAAGGAGCTGGAAGCTAAGATTAAGCTTGAGACAACTGTGTCGTCCTGGCTTTTCGCGGTAAAGAATGCTCCATCAGATACCAGTGCACACTGCACATCAGATTTACTGATGGTATGCAACCTACAGCCATATATGCCAGACTTAAGTACAAAAGGGGCAATTGATAACCTGATGTCTTGTTGAAGACCTCAATTAATGACTAGTAGCAATTTGTTGAGCAAATGGGGCAATTGAAAATCAGGTTTTATGATGGATATCTATACACAAAACAGTTACTTGGACTACTATGACGTCTATTAGCTCAAAGTGGTAGAGCATTGTGCTATTGGCACAAGGTGTGGGTTCGACTCCCACATAGGCGAATACACAACAAGCTTCAATTTAATCCTATAGTAAAAGAACTAGAGGAAAGACCAAGACTATATTTTGTTTGTAGACGTTTCAAATGTTTGCCCAATCTTAGTTGTGAAATACCGCAATCAGTTAGAGACATACAACCTGATTAGGGCCATCAGGTTTGATGAATAGCAATAGGACCAAATAAAAAAATAAAAAAAAATAAAAAAAAAAAACTTGATGCAATATATGTTCAAATGACCTCGACTCCGGCTTCAACTGCATACCGACACCATTCTCTACAGCCTATAGAATCACAAGGATGTCCCATAGAATGACATGAACTTATAGAATCAAACAAACTACCAAAAATTATTGAATCTACGTAGGAAGAGTACAAGCCTGCCAAACATTTATCAATATAAGACACCCCTCCTTCAAAATATAACGCTACAATGTTAGAATTTCAAAGACAAACAAATACAATCACAAAGACATAACTAATAGAATAACACACACACACACACACACACTAACAATAGAATCACAAAGACTAACTAATAGAATCACACACTAACTAATAGACTCACAAAGACAAACAAATAGAATCACAAAGACAAACAAATAGAATCACAAAGATTAACAATAGAATCACAAAGATTAACAATAGAATCACACACTAACTAATAGAATCACACATTAACTAATAGAATCAGACACTCTATCCATTAGAATCACACATAAGAACGGATAGAATCACATACCCTTTTATTATCTAATAGAATCACACTTACTATATAATAGAATCACAATTAGTATATAATAGAATCACATAGACTTACTAATGAAAAACCAACACTGACAAATAGTCACACACTAAGATATAAAATCACACAATCGAACAAATGATCACATAGACGAACAAATAAAATCACAAAGACTAATAAAATCACGCATAGAATCATACACTCCACTGAATATAATCACATACACCATCGAACAAAATCACACACTCCATTAAATAAAATCGAATGTGATTCCATATTCAATACAGTATATGATTGCAAATTCAATTACAAAATCGAAAATCAGACAAAAATTATAAAAGGATCGACAAATTAGTAGTATGATACTAATTTCAACTATAACGATAACCCTATCTTATGATTCTAAAATTCCCGTGAGTTGAAATTAGTATCATACTACTAATTTGTCGATCCTTTTATAATTTTTGTCTGATTTTCGATTTTGTAATTGAATTTGCAATCATATACTGTATTGAATATGGAATCACATTCGATTTTATTTAATGGAGTGTGTGATTTTGTTCGATGGTGTATGTGATTATATTCAGTGGAGTGTATGATTCTATGCGTGATTTTATTAGTCTTTGTGATTTTATTTGTTCGTCTATGTGATCATTTGTTCGATTGTGTGATTTTATATCTTAGTGTGTGACTATTTGTCAGTGTTGGTTTTTCATTAGTAAGTCTATGTGATTCTATTATATACTAATTGTGATTCTATTATATAGTAAGTGTGATTCTATTAGATAATAAAAGGGTATGTGATTCTATCCGTTCTTATGTGTGATTCTAATGGATAGAGTGTCTGATTCTATTAGTTAATGTGTGATTCTATTAGTTAATGTGTGATTCTATTAGTTAGTGTGTGATTCTATTGTTAATCTTTGTGATTCTATTGTTAATCTTTGTGATTCTATTTGTTTGTCTTTGTGATTCTATTTGTTTGTCTTTGTGAGTCTATTAGTTAGTGTGTGATTCTATTAGTTAGTCTTTGTGATTCTATTGTTAGTGTGTGTGTGTGTGTGTGTGTTATTCTATTAGTTATGTCTTTGTGATTGTATTTGTTTGTCTTTGAAATTCTAACATTGTAGCGTTATATTTTGAAGGAGGGGTGTCTTATATTGATAAATGTTTGGCAGGCTTGTACTCTTCCTACGTAGATTCAATAATTTTTGGTAGTTTGTTTGATTCTATAAGTTCATGTCATTCTATGGGACATCCTTGTGATTCTATTGGTTAGTGAGAGTGATTCTTGTAGTTAGTATGTGATTCTATTAGTTAGTCTTTGTGATTATATTTGTAGTTTGTTAGTGTGTGATTCTATTAGTTAGTCCTTGTGATTCTATTTGTTAGTGTGTGTGATTCTATTAGTTAGTCTTTGTGATTCTTTTTGTTAGTCTTTGACTCTTTGTGATTCTATAAGTTCGTGTGATTCTATGGAATATTCGTGTGATTCTTCTAGTTAGTGAGAGTGATTCAAATTGCTAGTATGTGTGATTCTATTTAACAGTGTGATTCTATTTGATAGTGTGAGTGATTCTATTAGTTAATGTGTATGATCCATTTATCATTGTGTATGATTCTATGTGTAATTGTTTGTCATTCTATTGGTGATCCAATTTGTGTTTCAGAAAGAGAAAATGGTTTAATGATTCTGCTTGTAATTTCATTTGTTAGTGTGTGATTCTATTTGGTGTGTATGATCTTGATGATGCTTGGTTCATAGTGATATTCATGTATTTCAAAGTTGGACACTCCATGGTGTGCTTCACCCATAGAGATTGATTCCTCATAAAGCCTATTAGCTCAATGGTTAGAGCATTGTGCTATATATTGCGCAAGGATGTGGGTTCGAATCCCACATAGGCTGTAGAGAATGGTGTCGGTATGCAGTTGAAGCCGGAGTCGAGGTCATTTGAACATATATTGCATCAAGTTTTTTTTTTTTATTTTTTTTATTTTTTTATTTGGTCCTATTGCTATTCATCAAACCTGATGGCCCTGATCAGGTTGTATGTCTCTAACTGATTGCGGTATTTCACAACTAAGATTGGGCAAACATTTGAAACGTCTACAAACAAAATATAGTCTTGGTCTTTCCTCTAGTTCTTTTACTATAGGATTAAATTGAAGCTTGTTGTGTATTCGCCTATGTGGGAGTCGAACCCACACCTTGTGCCAATAGCACAATGCTCTACCACTTTGAGCTAATAGACGTCATAGTAGTCCAAGTAACTGTTTTGTGTATAGATATCCATCATAAAACCTGATTTTCAATTGCCCCATTTGCTCAACAAATTGCTACTAGTCATTAATTGAGGTCTTCAACAAGACATCAGGTTATCAATTGCCCCTTTTGTACTTAAGTCTGGCATATATGGCTGTAGGTTGCATACCATCAGTAAATCTGATGTGCAGTGTGCACTGGTATCTGATGGAGCATTCTTTACCGCGAAAAGCCAGGACGACACAGTTGTCTCAAGCTTAATCTTAGCTTCCAGCTCCTTACAGAAACTCTGGAAAGGACAGGAGCTTTCCTCCTCTTCATCATTATCAATGGTCTCGAAATCCTGAACAACCTGATTGTTACACATGATACTTGCAGTTTTGATTGATCTCTCCAATTCCCACATTCGAGTCCCACACTCAAAGAGATTATTCTTTCACAGCTAATATAGGAGAAATTAGACAGAGAATGTCAGGTTTATCATCTATCTTAGCATAATGTTATATACAGTCTTACGAGTTTGGCTCATCGTTGTTGTCGAAGCCCACACAATCAGGAAACATGTATCTAGTAGGAGCATACAAGAATGAACCTGGATTTCAGCAGGTTTGGAACCAAATCAGAATGCAAACATACGTCAAAGGTCACCGTCATCAGATTTGAGTTTAAAGTACACAACATTACAAATGAAAAGCAACCAGCCGATTATTTCGCTTCTTGAAAACTTTAGAAAGAGAATAAATAAAAAATCGTTGAGCATTCTCCGGACTAGTCCCCCTACTCTAGCAACTCAAACCCCAACTCAACCTCTTCCAATTAGAGGCACTATGACAAGAGGGGTTTTTATCTTCGAGTAAACAATATATTCAGTTGTGAAATACGCCATCAAGGATGAAACAAGGCCAATCACAATCCGTTATATCATTGAATAATGACAATTGTAGACAATGGACACACCATCTAACCAATTAAAGGAGCATAAATTCTAATTCCTGAGTCGAGTAGCACAAGTTGCACATCTCATCTTCTAACATATAACTCTCAAGCACTAATTACTACAAAACCACAATCATCTAAGCCTCCTGCCAAGGTCCCTCAGGGGAAACTGTCATCTCCAGCCGGTCTAAATAGACCAACCATCAATAGAATAACACCAATAAAACATGAGAATCACAAACCTAGTATTAGAATCACACAAACATATTATTAAAATCACATTAACTCAAAATACACCATATACCAACCCCGTGTAGTTCCATCCCCAATCAATGTGACTCTGTAGACCATTCGGTGTGATTCCATAAACCAATGTTCACCAAAAACCAAATATAATTATGCAATGTCAATCAAAATTAATTGAAGAGTAAACTTTATCAATCCAAAACAAACGCTCCTTAATCAAAATTAATCGAATAGTAAACGGAATTAATCTTCAAAATTCAACCAACAGCACTACACAAACCCTCAATTGTCATTTTTACACAGTAAAAACGAATTAATATATAGTAATATACCGATCAAAATCGACATATGCAATCAACGTGTAACGTGTTCCAACAAATCCAGAAATCTGCACAACTAATTAAAATTGCTAAAAACTAGGGTTTCCGAAAATTCCAAATCAATAATAGAACACTAAACAGGTTCGAAACACAAAATCAAGTATCTAATCAACGCAAAACAAACCTAATAAACATTCAAACACATTAAATCGACCAAATAACAACTTGAATAACACGAAAAATGCAACAAAACTTTCGAATACACCAAATTGAAAATCTAATCAACATAAATCAAACCTAATAAGCATTAAAACACATAGAATCGAACAAATAACAGCTTGAGTAACACGAAAAATGCAGCAAAAATTCTAAAAATTGGTGATTACCTTTAAAAAGCATAAGAATGTAGCGGTAATAGGTGAAAGAGAGCGGCGGCGGCACGGCGGCGGCGATGGCGATAAAGCACGGAGGCGGCGATGGCGAGAAAGCACGGAGGAAGAGATCGTGGCCGGAGAGCACGAGAGAGGAGAGAGAAAATGTGCGATAAAATATGGAGACTGAGAAATGAGAAGAGAGAGAAAATAAGATGGGAGGAAGGGGGTTTTTGTTTACGATTTGCAATTACTGAAATACCCTCTATGACGTGTGCCTGTATTGAACCGTAGGATCATTATGATCTAACGTCTGAGGTTAGACCTCACGCCTCACCTGAGGGGAGGACCTCACGAGATCCTATTTATATATATATATATATATATATATATATATATATATATATATATATGATTCTAATGACATGGAGACGATTATATGTGTTAGGGTTGTCATAAAAGTAAACCAAATGTCATTTCAAACAACACTCACTCCACAACATTCACACATTTGAATCAAACTTGTAAAACGAAATGTGCATGCTTGTAATCTACTTTTAAGCTTATTCTTTGAATCTAAGCTTATTTTTGAATTCTAATGACATGGAGACGATTATATGTGTTAGGGTTGTCATAAAAGTTAACCAAATGTCATTTCTAACCACACTCACTCCAGAACATTCACACATTTGAATCAAACTTGTAAAACGAGCTGTGCATGCTTGTAATCTACTTTTAAGCTTATTCTTTGATTCTAAGCTTATTTTTGAATTCTAATGACATGGAGACGATTATATGTGTTAGGGTTGTGATAAAAGTAAAGCAAATGTCATTTCTAACCACACTCACTCCACAACATTCACACATTTGAATCAAACTTGTAAAACGAACTGTGCATGCTTGTAATGTACTTTTAAGCTTATTCTTTAATTCTAAGCTTATTTTTGAATTCTAATGACATGGAGACGATTATATGTGTTAGGGTTGTCATAAAAGTAAACCAAATGTCATTTCTAACCACACTCACTCCACAACATTCACACATTTGAATCAAACTTGTAAAACGAACTGTGCATGCTTGTAATCTACTTTTAAGCTTATTCTTTGATTCTAAGCTTATTTTTGAATTCTAATGACATGGAGACGATTATATGTGTTAGGGTTGTCATAAAAGTAAACCAAATGTCATTTCTAACCACACTCACTCCACAACATTCACACATTTGAATCAAACTTGTAAAACAAACTGTGCATGCTTGTAATCTACTTTTAAGCTTATTCTTTGATTCTAAGCTTATTTTTGAATTCTAATGACATGGAGACGATTATATGTGTTAGGGTTGTCATAAAAGTAAAGCAAATGTCATTTCTAACCACACTCACTCCACAACATTCACACATTTGAATCAAACTTTTAAAACGAACTGTGCATGCTTGTAATCTACTTTTAAGCTTATTCTTTGATTCTAAGCTTATTTTTGAATTCTAATGACATGGAGACGATTATATGTGTTAGGGTTGTCATAAAAGTAAACCAAATGTCATTTCTAACCACACTCACTCCACAACATTCACACATTTGAATCAAACTTGTAAAACGAACTGTGCATGCTTGTAATGTACTTTTAAGCTTATTATTTAATTCTAAGCTTATTTTTGAATTCTAATGACATGGAGACGATTATATGTGTTAGGGTTGTCATAAAAGTAAACCAAATGTCATTTCTAACCACACTCACTCCATAACATTCACACATTTGAATCAAACTTGTAAAACGAGCTGTGCATGCTTGTAATCTACTTTTAAGCTTATTCTTTGATTCTAAGCTTATTTTTGAATTCTAATGACATGGAGACGATTATATGTGTTAGGGTTGTCATAAAAGTAAACCAAATGTCATTTCTAACAACACTCACTCCACAACATTCACACATTTGAATCAAACTTGTAAAACGAACTGTGATGCTTGTAATCTACTTTTAAGCTTATTCTTTGATTCTAAGCTTATTTTTGAATTCTAATGACATGGAGACGATTATATGTGTTAGGGTTGTCATAAAAGTAAACCAAATGTCATTTCTAACCACACTCACTCCACAACATTCACACATTTGAATCAAACTTGTAAAACAAACTGTGCATGCTTGTAATCTACTTTTAAGCTTATTCTTTGATTCTAAGCTTATTTTTGAATTCTAATGACATGGAGACGATTATATGTGTTAGGGTTGTCATAAAAGTAAAGCAAATGTCATTTCTAACCACACTCACTCCACAACATTCACACATTTGAATCAAACTTGTAAAACAAACTGTGCATGCTTGTAATCTACTTTTAAGCTTATTCTTTGATTCTAAGCTTATTTTTGAATTCTAATGACATGGAGACGATTATATGTGTTAGGGTTGTCATAAAAGTAAAGCAAATGTCATTTCTAACCACACTCACTCCACAACATTCACACATTTGAATCAAACTTTTAAAACGAACTGTGCATGCTTGTAATCTACTTTTAAGCTTATTCTTTGATTCTAAGCTTATTTTTGAATTCTAATGACATGGAGACGATTATATGTGTTAGGGTTGTCATAAAAGTAAACCAAATGTCATTTCTAACCACACTCACTCCACAACATTCACACATTTGAATCAAACTTGTAAAACGAATTGTGCATGCTTGTAATGTACTTTTAAGCTTATTCTTTAATTCTAAGCTTATTTTTGAATTCTAATGACATGGAGACGATTATATGTGTTAGGGTTGTCATAAAAGTAAACCAAATGTCATTTCTAACCACACTCACTCTATAACATTCACACATTTGAATCAAACTTGTAAAACGAGCTGTGCATGCTTGTAATCTACTTTTAAGCTTATTCTTTGATTCTAAGCTTATTTTTGAATTCTAATGACATGGAGACGATTATATGTGTTAGGGTTGTCATAAAAGTAAACCAAATGTCATTTCTAACAACACTCACTCCACAACATTCACACATTTGAATCAAACTTGTAAAACGAACTGTGATGCTTGTAATCTACTTTTAAGCTTATTCTTTGATTCTAAGCTTATTTTTGAATTCTAATGACATGGAGACGATTATATGTGTTAGGGTTGTCATAAAAGTAAAGCAAATGCCATTTCTAACCACACTCACTCCACAACATTCACACATTTGAATCAAACTTTTAAAACGAACTGTGCATGCTTGTAATCTACTTTTAAGCTTATTCTTTGATTCTAAGCTTATTTTTGAATTCTAATGACATGGAGACGATTATATGTGTTAGGGTTGTCATAAAAGTAAACCAAATGTCATTTCTAACCACACTCACTCCACATCATTCACACATTTGAATCAAACTTGTAAAACGAACTGTGATGCTTGTAATCTACTTTTAAGCTTATTCTTTGATTCTAAGCTTATTTTTGAATTCTAATGACATGGAGACGATTATATGTGTTAGGGTTGTCATAAAAGTAAAGCAAATGCCATTTCTAACCACACTCACTCCACAACATTCACACATTTGAATCAAACTTTTAAAACGAACTGTGCATGCTTGTAATCTACTTTTAAGCTTATTCTTTGAATCTAAGCTTATTTTTGAATTCTAATGACATGGAGACGATTATATGTGTTAGGGTTGTCATAAAAGTAAATCAAATGTCATTTCTAACCACACTCACTCCACAACATTCACACATTTGAATAAAACTTGTAAAACGAACTGTGCATGCTTGTAATCTACTTTTAAGCTTATTCTTTGATTCTAAGCTTGTTTTTGAATTCTAATGACATGGAGACGATTATATGTGTTAGGGTTGTCATAAAAGTAAAGCAAATGTCATTTCTAACCACACTCACTCCATAACATTCACACATTTGAATCAAACTTGTAAAACGAACTGTGCATGCTTGTAATCTACTTTTAAGCTTATTCTTTGATTCTAAGCTTATTTTTGAACTAGTCTTTACACCGTGCTACGCACGGTCTTCATTGATTAGCATGTTTGATTTTATTCGTAAAATAGTACAATAGAGAATTTACAATATTAGTCATCAACGTATTCGGTATTCTTCAAACCGCATAATACCAAGCCTCTAACTTCCCTCTTCACTTTATTATTATTTCAATATTTATTTTCACCACAATTTTGAACGATATCATATACTGCTATTTATCAATCACCCCTAAATTATTTTGATTTTCATATATTTGTATTTATAACCACAACATTAATGCCCTTTATATATAATTGTGTTAATAAAAGCATCAACAAAAGCATTTGGCATAGTGGTTTATGTGTTACAACTTCACATGGAGGTCGCGGGTTCAAGTCTTTGCAATCTCATTTTTGCGGTGGATTTGTTTATGTGGCTGATGAGGTGGATTCGCATGTGTGACATGCACGTTTGCCTGTCACCTACGTGGCGCGTGAGGTGGAGGATGACGTGTCGCGCCCACACGGTTTCCATCCAACTTTATATATATATATATATATATGATTCTAATGACATGGAGACGATTATATGTGTTAGGGTTGTCATAAAAGTAAACCAAATTTCATTTCTAACCACACTCACTCCACAACATTCACACATTTGAATCAAACTTGTAAAACGAACTGTGCATGCTTGTAATCTACTTTTAAGCTTATTCTTTGAATCTAAGCTTATTTTTGAATTCTAATGACATGGAGACGATTATATGTGTTAGGGTTGTCATAAAAGTAAAGCAAATGTCATTTCTAACCACACTCACTCCACAACATTCACACATTTGAATCAAACTTGTAAAACGAACTGTGCATGCTTGTAATCTACTTTTAAGCTTATTCTTTGATTCTAAGCTTGTTTTAAAATTCTAATGACATGGAGACGATTATATGTGTTAGGGTTGGCATAAAAGTAAAGCAAATGTCATTTCTAACCACACTCACTCCATAACATTCACACATTTGAATCAAACTTGTAAAACGAACTGTGCATGCTAGTAATCTACTTTTAAGCTTATTCTTTGATTCTAAGCTTATTTTTTAATTCTAATGACATGGAGACGATTATATGTGTTAGGGTTGTCATAAAAGTAAACCAAATGTCATTTCTAACCACACTCACTCCACAACATTCACACATTTGAATCAAACTTGTAAAACGAACTGTGCATGCTTGTAATTTACTTATAAGCTTATTCTTTGATTCTAAGCTTGTTTTTGAATTCTAATGACATGGAGACGATTATATGTGTTAGGGTTGTCATAAAAGTAAAGCAAATGTCATTTCTAACCACACTCACTCCATAACATTCACACATTTGAATCAAACTTGTAAAACGAACTGTGCATGCTTGTAATCTACTTTTAAGCTTATTCTTTGATTCTAAGCTTATTTTTGAATTCTAATGACATGGAGACGATTATATGTGTTAGGGTTGTCATAAACGTAAACCAAATGTCATTTCTAACCACACTCACTCCACAACATTCACACATTTGAATCAAACTTGTAAAACGAACTGTGCATGCTTGTAATCTACTTTTAAGCTTATTGTTTGATTCTAAGCTTATTTTTGAATTCTAATGACATGGAGACGATAATATGTGTTAGGGTTGTCATAAAAGTAAAGCAAATGCCATTTCTAACCACACTCACTCCACAACATTCACACATTTGAATCAAACTTTTAAAACGAACTGTGCATGCTTGTAATCTACTTTTAAGCTTATTCTTTGATTCTAAGCTTATTTTTGAATTCTAATGACATGGAGACGATTATATGTGTTAGGGTTGTCATAAAAGTAAACCAAATGTCATTTCTAACCACACTCACTCCACAACATTCACACATTTGAATCAAACTTGTAAAACGAACTGTGCATGCTTGTAATCTACTTTTAAGCTTATTCTTTAATTCTAAGCTTATTTTTGAATTCTAATGACATGGAGACGATTATATGTGTTAGGGTTGTCATAAAAGTAAACCAAATGTCATTTCTAACCACACTCACTCCACATCATTCACACATTTGAATCAAACTTGTAAAACGAACTGTGCATGCTTGTAATTTACTTTTAAGCTTATTCTTTGATTCTAAGCTTGTTTTTGAATTCTAATGACATGGAGACGATTATATGTGTTAGGGTTGTCATAAAAGTAAAAGCAAATGTCATTTCTAACCACACTCACTCCATAACATTCACACATTTGAATCAAACTTGTAAAACGAACTGTGCATGCTTGTAATCTACTTTTAAGCTTATTCTTTGATTCTAAGCTTATTTTTGAATTCTAATGACATGGAGACGGTTATATGTGTTAGGGTTGTCATAAACGTAAACCAAATGTCATTTCTAACCACACTCACTCCACAACATTCACACATTTGAATCAAACTTGTAAAACGAACTGTGCATGCTTGTAATCTACTTTTAAGCTTATTGTTTGATTCTAAGCTTATTTTTGAAGTCTAATGACATGGAGACGATAATATGTGTTAGGGTTGTCATAAAAGTAAAGCAAATGTCATTTCTAACCACACTCACTCCACAACATTCACACATTTGAATCAAACTTTTAAAACGAACTGTGCATGCTTGTAATCTACTTTTAAGCTTATTCTTTAATTCTAAGCTTATTTTTGAATTCTAATGACATGGAGACGATTATATGTGTTAGGGTTGTCATAAAAGTAAACCAAATGTCATTTCTAACCACACTCACTCCATAACATTTACACATTTGAATCAAACTTGTAAAACGAGCTGTGCATGCTTGTAATCTACTTTTAAGCTTATTCTTTGATTCTAAGCTTATTTTTGAATTCTAATGACAGGGAGACGATTATATGTGTTAGGGTTGTCATAAAAGTAAACCAAATGTCATTTCTGACCACACTCACTCCACAACATTCACACATTTGAATAAAACTTGTAAAACGAACTGTGCATGCTTGTAATCTACTTTTAAGCTTATTCTTTAATTCTAAGCTTATTTTTGAATTCTAATGACATGGAGACGATTATATGTGTTAGGGTTGTCATAAAAGTAAACCAAATGTCATTTCTAACCACACTCACTCCACAACATTCACACATTTGAATCAAACTTGTAAAACGAGCTGTGCATGCTTGTAATCTACTTTTAAGCTTATTCTTTGATTCTAAGCTTATTTTTGAATTCTAATGACATGGAGACGATTATATGTGTTAGGGTTGTCATAAAAGTAAACCAAATGTCATTTCTAACCACACTCACTCCATAACATTCACACATTTGAATCAAACTTGTAAAACGAGCTGTGCATGCTTGTAATGTACTTTTAAGCTTATTCTTTGATTCTAAGCTTATTTTTGAATTCTAATGACATGGAGACGATTATATGTGTTAGGGTTGTCATAAAAGTAAACCAAATGTCTTTTCTAACCACACTCACTCCACAACATTCACACATTTGAATCAAACTTGTAAAACGAACTGTGCATGCTTGTAATCTACTTTTAAGCTTATTATTTAATTCTAAGCTTATTTTTGAATTCTAATGACATGGAGACGATTATATGTGTTAGGGTTGTCATAAAAGTAAACCAAATGTCATTTCTAACCACACTCACTCCACAACATTCACACATTTGAATCAAACTTGTAAAACGAGCTGTGCATGCTTGTAATCTACTTTTAAGCTTATTCTTTGATTCTAAGCTTATTTTTGAATTCTAATGACATGGAGACGATTATATGTGTTAGGGTTGTCATAAAAGTAAACCAAATGTCATTTCTAACCACACTCACTGATGCAGAGCAAGCACAAGAATTCGTAAATGAAGACGATAAACCAGAACTGCTCACTTTATCAAGGGCTAATTCATTTATTTCGAGTTTGGGAAGGGCACAAATTATTACTCGAATTAGCAAGGTCTGAGTTAATCGTTTTTCTTCGAATGTAAATAATCGTCATTAGTCAAACCCTTATTTTGCGTAAGATTTGTGCTACGTACAAGTTAATCCAGAAACCTCACCATGAAGCAAACCCATTTTGACGTGGAAGCAAATCACAAGGCTGGAGCATTTTTCTATGGGAAAATCAGAAGACTTACTCTTCAAGAATCCTCCTCATTGGCTGCTGCATACACCGACTTGCCATCACAGCCATCAACAAAGCTCTTGCCTTTTGTTTATTTCTTTTCCTTTGTTTACTCTGATATTTTCATAAAAATATCAAAACCAACCATGTAATATCGGGCTATAAAACCTGCCCTCTTTTGTTAATGAAAAGCACGTTGAAATTCAGAGAAAAACAGAGTGAGAGTGATTCTTGTTCAACTAGTGCGAGAAGCATTATTATCAGAACTTTGTGAGTGAGTTAAATCTCAGGAAGGGAAGATTAAAACCAGAGAGTGATCTAAACTTGGGTGGGTTTATCCTAGGGTTAGTAATCTCAGTTCTTGTGTAAAATCTGAGAGAATCAGATTATATACAAGTCCATATCTGTGCTCAATCCATTCTCCGATCGATTTCGAAACTTGAAGTTCTCGTAATAACCTTCATCCATTTTCGATTGAAAATCAATAACAATATTCCCAAATATATCCATATCCTCAAAAACAGCTTTAAATTCCACATTAAACCTAGCAACTCAGTTATCCAGTTCGAGTTGAATTTCCAAATTAACTCGATTAGAATTCATCCCCTTTTCGTGACCTGGTAGTGCATCAATTCTGGTATTAGAGCTCTAGGTTGTCAAACCAGGAGCAATGGTAGAATCAATGGCCACTCAAAGCAAGACCGTGGAGGAGCAATTACAGCAGCAAGTTGAGGAGAATGCAGCCCTGCTCAAAGAAAGAGAGTCTATGGAGGCACAGATGAATTATTTGAGGAAACAAAATCTGAAGTATATGCAAATGAATAGAGAAAGGGAGCATGGAGGGTCAGAAGAGTCCAGCCAAGGTGAATCGAGTTCTTCTGCTACTATACCTGCAATTGAAGAAGAATCTGAAAAAAGGTACACACCTAGGTTTGAGTCCGATGTAAGAATAGACATACCTGAGTTTGATGGGAAAATGAATGTAGATGATTATCTGGATTGGCTGCATGCTGTAGAAAGGGTCTTCGACCTTAAGGAGTTTTCTGATGATAGAAAAGTTAAACTAGTAGCCCTTAAACTTAGGAAATATGCATCACATTGGTGGGAAAATTTGAAGTCCCAAAGGGCCCGACAACACAAATCCAAAATTAAAACTTGGGATAAAATGAAGAAAATTCTCAACAAAAGATTTCTCCCTGAAAATTACAAGAGAAACTGTTTTTCTGATTTTGTTGAATTGAAACAAGACCAAAAGACTATAGAAGAGTTTACTAGGGAATTTGAGTTGTTAATGTTGAAATGTGAATTGGAAGAGCCACAGGAGATGACTATTATCAGGTACATCCATGGATTGAATCCCGAAATAGGCAATGCTGTCGAGTTGCAGTCCCATTATACCCTGCATGAAGTTTGTAACCTAGCCTACAGAATTGAACAACAACAAAAATCCAAGAAAAAAGGTTACCTTAGACCTGTTTTCAGAGACCCACCTTACCAAACTACTCAGAAAACCCAAAACCCAGTTACCACATCAACCTACAACAAAGGGGTGATTGAGAGAAAGAAAACTGATGCTCCACCTGACAAAAGGGAAATTAAGTGTTTTAGATGTCAAGGGTTAGGGCATTATGCTCTGGATTGTCCTACGAAAAGAATAATCAGCCTTGTCGAATTTGAAGCATGGACCGAGCCATCAGCTGAAGAAGTTGAAGAAGAGGCAGGGGAAATAATTGAAGAGGGGCCTGACGTAGGTGAAGCTCTAGTATTGAGAAGGGTACTTAGTTCTTTACCTGCGTCCCGAGGAAATAATCAAAAAGAGAGACTTTTCCATACAAGGGGTACTGTTGGAGGAAAGGTTTGCAAAATAATTATCGACAGTGGAAGTTGCACTAATGTCGCGTCACAGGACATGGTTGACAAGCTGAAATTAACCACCGAGCCTCATCCTGAACCCTATAGCCTACAATGGTTAGACTCGGGAAATGTAGTTGGAGTTGTTAAGAGATGTCTGGTGTCGTTTTCTATTGGCAAAAGTTATGTTGACAGGGCATGGTGTGATGTGATTCCCATGGATGCCTGTCATTTACTTCTGGGCAGGCCATGGCAATTCGATACGGATTCACAACACAGTGGTAGACTCAACACTTATGCTGTAAAAGTAGGGAGCAAAACCGTGGTGCTGACTCCCATTCAACCTACAGCCACCCATCATCATCCGGGTGCATCAGCAAGGGTGCAGCCTAAGTCGCCTCAAGTTCTAAGTGCGATGAGGGATGAAGGGATCCAAGTCAAGCCAGAAGAAATTGCAAACCACCCCCCTACACCACCTATTGTGCTGAAAACAAGTCGACGATTTTCAAATCTGTTTCATGATGAAATTCCCTCTAGTGAAATTCAACCTTGTACTGATCTCTTACCAGGGGTATCCGCACCCAACAAAGAAGCTTACCAAAAGGTTGCCAACAAGCATAGGAAGCCAGCAACATTCCAGCCTGGGGATATGGTCTGGATACATCTCCGAAAAGAACGGTTCCCAGCAAAACGAAAGTCGAAACTCCATCCAAGGGCTGAAGGACCTTATCAGGTGAAAAGTAGAGTCGGAAGTAATGCTTACAAAGTTAGCCTGCCAGGAGAACCACAAGTCGAGGTCACCTTCAATGTTGCTGATCTCCGACCATTTGTATCCGACACAGAGGAGGAACCAGACTTGAGGACAAGTCTTTTTCAACCACACTCACTGATGCAGAGCAGGCACAAGAATTCGTAAATGAAGACGATAAACCAGAACTGCTCACTTTATCAAGGGCTAATTCATTTATTTCGAGTTTGGGAAGGGCACAAATTATTACTCGAATTAGCAAGGTCTGAGTTAATCGTTTTTCTTCGAATGTAAATAATCGTCATTAGTCAAACCCTTATTTTGCGTAAGATTTGTGCTACGTACAAGTTAATTCAGAAACCTCACCATGAAGCAAACCCATTTTGACGTGGAAGCAAATCACAAGGCTGGAGCATTTTTCTATGGGAAAATCAGAAGACTTACTCTTCAAGAATCCTCCTCATTGGCTGCTGCATACACCGACTTGCCATCACAGCCATCAACAAAGCTCTTGCCTTTTGTTTATTTCTTTTCCTTTGTTTACTCTGATATTTTCATAAAAATATCAAAACCAACCATGTAATATCGGGCTATAAAACCTGCCCTCTTTTGTTAATGAAAAGCACGTTGAAATTCAGAGAAAAACAGAGTGAGAGTGATTCTTGTTCAACTAGTGCGAGAAGCATTATTATCAGAACTTTGTGAGTGAGTTAAATCTCAGGAAGGGAAGATTAAAACCAGAGAGTGATCTAAACTTGGGTGGGTTTATCCTAGGGTTAGTAATCTCAGTTCTTGTGTAAAATCTGAGAGAATCAGATTATATACAAGTCCATATCTGTGCTCAATCCATTCTCCGATCGATTTCGAAACTTGAAGTTCTCGTAATAACCTTCATCCATTTTCGATTGAAAATCAATAACAATATTCCCAAATATATCCATATCCTCAAAAACAGCTTTAAATTCCACATTAAACCTAGCAACTCAGTTATCCAGTTCGAGTTGAATTTCCAAATTAACTCGATTAGAATTCATCCCCTTTTCGTGACCTGGTAGTGCATCAATTCTGGTATTAGAGCTCTAGGTTGTCAAACCAGGAGCAATGGTAGAATCAATGGCCACTCAAAGCAAGACCGTGGAGGAGCAATTACAGCAGCAAGTTGAGGAGAATGCAGCCCTGCTCAAAGAAAGAGAGTCTATGGAGGCACAGATGAATTATTTGAGGAAACAAAATCTGAAGTATATGCAAATGAATAGAGAAAGGGAGCATGGAGGGTCAGAAGAGTCCAGCCAAGGTGAATCGAGTTCTTCTGCTACTATACCTGCAATTGAAGAAGAATCTGAAAAAAGGTACACACCTAGGTTTGAGTCCGATGTAAGAATAGACATACCTGAGTTTGATGGGAAAATGAATGTAGATGATTATCTGGATTGGCTGCATGCTGTAGAAAGGGTCTTCGACCTTAAGGAGTTTTCTGATGATAGAAAAGTTAAACTAGTAGCCCTTAAACTTAGGAAATATGCATCACATTGGTGGGAAAATTTGAAGTCCCAAAGGGCCCGACAACACAAATCCAAAATTAAAACTTGGGATAAAATGAAGAAAATTCTCAACAAAAGATTTCTCCCTGAAAATTACAAGAGAAACTGTTTTTCTGATTTTGTTGAATTGAAACAAGACCAAAAGACTATAGAAGAGTTTACTAGGGAATTTGAGTTGTTAATGTTGAAATGTGAATTGGAAGAGCCACAGGAGATGACTATTATCAGGTACATCCATGGATTGAATCCCGAAATAGGCAATGCTGTCGAGTTGCAGTCCCATTATACCCTGCATGAAGTTTGTAACCTAGCCTACAGAATTGAACAACAACAAAAATCCAAGAAAAAAGGTTACCTTAGACCTGTTTTCAGAGACCCACCTTACCAAACTACTCAGAAAACCCAAAACCCAGTTACCACATCAACCTACAACAAAGGGGTGATTGAGAGAAAGAAAACTGATGCTCCACCTGACAAAAGGGAAATTAAGTGTTTTAGATGTCAAGGGTTAGGGCATTATGCTCTGGATTGTCCTACGAAAAGAATAATCAGCCTTGTCGAATTTGAAGCATGGACCGAGCCATCAGCTGAAGAAGTTGAAGAAGAGGCAGGGGAAATAATTGAAGAGGGGCCTGACGTAGGTGAAGCTCTAGTATTGAGAAGGGTACTTAGTTCTTTACCTGCGTCCCGAGGAAATAATCAAAAAGAGAGACTTTTCCATACAAGGGGTACTGTTGGAGGAAAGGTTTGCAAAATAATTATCGACAGTGGAAGTTGCACTAATGTCGCGTCACAGGACATGGTTGACAAGCTGAAATTAACCACCGAGCCTCATCCTGAACCCTATAGCCTACAATGGTTAGACTCGGGAAATGTAGTTGGAGTTGTTAAGAGATGTCTGGTGTCGTTTTCTATTGGCAAAAGTTATGTTGACAGGGCATGGTGTGATGTGATTCCCATGGATGCCTGTCATTTACTTCTGGGCAGGCCATGGCAATTCGATACGGATTCACAACACAGTGGTAGACTCAACACTTATGCTGTAAAAGTAGGGAGCAAAACCGTGGTGCTGACTCCCATTCAACCTACAGCCACCCATCATCATCCGGGTGCATCAGCAAGGGTGCAGCCTAAGTCGCCTCAAGTTCTAAGTGCGATGAGGGATGAAGGGATCCAAGTCAAGCCAGAAGAAATTGCAGACCACCCCCCTACACCACCTATTGTGCTGAAAACAAGTCGACGATTTTCAAATCTGTTTCATGAGGAAATTCCCTCTAGTGAAATTCAACCTTGTACTGATCTCTTACCAGGGGTATCCGCACCCAACAAAGAAGCTTACCAAAAGGTTGCCAACAAGCATAGGAAGCCAGCAACATTCCAGCCTGGGGATATGGTCTGGATACATCTCCGAAAAGAACGGTTCCCAGCAAAACGAAAGTCGAAACTCCATCCAAGGGCTGAAGGACCTTATCAGGTGAAAAGTAGAGTCGGAAGTAATGCTTACAAAGTTAGCCTGCCAGGAGAACCACAAGTCGAGGTCACCTTCAATGTTGCTGATCTCCGACCATTTGTATCCGACACAGAGGAGGAACCAGACTTGAGGACAAGTCTTTTTCAACCACACTCACTGATGCAGAGCAGGCACAAGAATTCGTAAATGAAGACGATAAACCAGAACTGCTCACTTTATCAAGGGCTAATTCATTTATTTCGAGTTTGGGAAGGGCACAAATTATTACTCGAATTAGCAAGGTCTGAGTTAATCGTTTTTCTTCGAATGTAAATAATCGTCATTAGTCAAACCCTTATTTTGCGTAAGATTTGTGCTACGTACAAGTTAATTCAGAAACCTCACCATGAAGCAAACCCATTTTGACGTGGAAGCAAATCACAAGGCTGGAGCATTTTTCTATGGGAAAATCAGAAGACTTACTCTTCAAGAATCCTCCTCATTGGCTGCTGCATACACCGACTTGCCATCACAGCCATCAACAAAGCTCTTGCCTTTTGTTTATTTCTTTTCCTTTGTTTACTCTGATATTTTCATAAAAATATCAAAACCAACCATGTAATATCGGGCTATAAAACCTGCCCTCTTTTGTTAATGAAAAGCACGTTGAAATTCAGAGAAAAACAGAGTGAGAGTGATTCTTGTTCAACTAGTGCGAGAAGCATTATTATCAGAACTTTGTGAGTGAGTTAAATCTCAGGAAGGGAAGATTAAAACCAGAGAGTGATCTAAACTTGGGTGGGTTTAATATCTGTGCTCAATCCATTCTCCGATCGATTTCGAAACTTGAAGTTCTCGTAATAACCTTCATCCATTTTCGATTGAAAATCAATAACAATATTCCCAAATATATCCATATCCTCAAAAACAGCTTTAAATTCCACATTAAACCTAGCAACTCAGTTATCCAGTTCGAGTTAAATTTCCAAATTAACTCGATTAGAATTCATCCCCTTTTCGTGACCTGGTAGTGCATCACTCACTCCACAATATTCACACATTTGAATCAAACTTGTAAAACGAACTGTGCATGCTTGTAATCTACTTTTAAGCTTATTCTTTAATTCTAAGCTTATTTTTGAATTCTAATGACATGGAGACGATTATATGTGTTAGGGTTGTCATAAAAGTAAACCAAATGTCATTTCTAACCACACTCACTCCATAACATTCACACATTTGAATCAAACTTGTAAAACGAGCTGTGCATGCTTGTAATCTACTTTTAAGCTTATTCTTTGATTCTAAGCTTATTTTTGAATTCTAATGACATGGAGACGATTATATGTGTTAGGGTTGTCATAAAAGTAAACCAAATGTCATTTCTAACCACACTCACTCCACAACGTTCACACATTTGAATCAAACTTGTAAAACGAACTGTGCATGCTTGTAATCTACTTTTAAGCTTATTCTTTGATTCTAAGCTTATTTTTGAATTCTAATGACATGGAGACGATTATATGTGTTAGGGTTGTCATAAAAGTAAAGCAAATGTCATTTCTAACCACACTCACTCCACAACATTCACACATTTGAATCAAACTTGTAAAACGAACTGTGCATGCTTGTAATCTACTTTTAAGCTTATTCTTTGATTCTAAGCTTTTTTTTGAATTCTAATGACATGGAGACGATTATATGTGTTAGGGTTGTCATAAAAGTAAGCAAATGTCATTTCTAACCACACTCACTCCATAACATTCACACATTTGAATCAAACTTGTAAAACGAACTGTGCATGCTTGTAATCTACTTTTAAGCTTATTCTTTGATTCTAAGCTTATTTTTGAATTCTAATGACATGGAGACGATTATATGTGTTAGGGTTGTCATAAAAGTAAACCAAATGTCATTTCTAACCACACTCACTCCACAACATTCACACATTTGAATCAAATTTGTAAAACGAACTGTGCATGCTTGTAATCTACTTTTAAGCTTATTCTTTGATTCTAAGCTTATTTTTGAATTCTAATGACATGGAGACGATTATATGTGTTAGGGTTGTCATAAAAGTAAAGCAAATGTCATTTCTAACCACACTCACTCCACAACAATCACACATTTGAATCAAACTTTTAAAACGAACTGTGCATGCTTGTAATCTACTTTTAAGCTTATTCTTTGATTCTAAGCTTATTTTTGAATTCTAATGACATGGAGACGATTATATGTGTTAGGGTTGTCATAAAAGTAAACCAAATGTCATTTCTAACCACACTCACTCCATAACATTCACACATTTGAATCAAACTTGTAAAACGAGCTGTGCATGCTTGTAATCTACTTTTAAGCTTATTCTTTGATTCTAAGCTTATTTTTGAATTCTAATGACATGGAGACGATTATATGTGTTAGGGTTGTCATAAAAGTAAAGCAAATGTCATTTCTAACCACACTCACTCCACAACAATCACACATTTGAATCAAACTTTTAAAACGAACTGTGCATGCTTGTAATCTACTTTTAAGCTTATTCTTTAATTCTAAGCTTATTTTTGAATTCTAATGACATGGAGACGATTATATGTGTTAGGGTTGTCATAAAAGTAAACCAAATGTTATTTCTAACCACACTCACTCCATAACATTCACACATTTGAATCAAACTTGTAAAACGAGTAGTGCATGCTTGTAATCTACTTTTAAGCTTATTCTTTGATTCTAAGTTTATTTTTGAATTCTAATGACATGGAGACGATTATATGTGTTAGGGTTGTCATAAAAGTAAACCAAATGTCATTTCTAACCACACTCACTCTACAACATTCACACATTTATATCAAACTTGTAAAACGAACTGTGCATGCTTGTAATCTACTATTAAGCTTATTCTTTGATTCTAAGTTTATTTTTGAATTCTAATGACATGGAGACGATTATATGTGTTAGGGTTGTCATAAAAGTAAACCAAATGTCATTTCTAACCACACTCACTCTACAACATTCACACATTTATATCAAACTTGTAAAACGAACTGTGCATGCTTGTAATCTACTTTTAAGCTTATTCTTTGATTCTAAGCTTATTTTTGAATTCTAATGACATGGAGACGATTATATGTGTTAGGGTTGTCATAAAAGTAAAGCAAATGTCATTTCTAACCACACTCACTCCACAACAATCACACATTTGAATCAAACTTTTAAAACGAACTGTGCATGCTTGTAATCTACTTTTAAGCTTATTCTTTAATTCTAAGCTTATTTTTGAATTCTAATGACATGGAGACGATTATATGTGTTAGGGTTGTCATAAAAGTAAACCAAATGTTATTTCTAACCACACTCACTCCATAACATTCACACATTTGAATCAAACTTGTAAAACGAGTAGTGCATGCTTGTAATCTACTTTTAAGCTTATTCTTTGATTCTAAGTTTATTTTTGAATTCTAATGACATGGAGACGATTATATGTGTTAGGGTTGTCATAAAAGTAAACCAAATGTCATTTCTAACCACACTCACTCTACAACATTCACACATTTATATCAAACTTGTAAAACGAACTGTGCATGCTTGTAATCTACTATTAAGCTTATTCTTTGATTCTAAGCTTATTTTTGAATTCTAATGACATGGAGACGATTATATGTGTTAGGGTTGTCATAAAAGTAAAGCAAATGTCATTTCTAACCACCCTCACTCCACAACATTCACACATTTGAATCAAACTTGTAAAACAAACTGTGCATGCTTGTAATCAACTTTTAAGCTTATTCTTTGAATCTAAGCTTATTTTTGAATTCTAATGACATGGAGACGATTATATGTGTTAGGGTTGTCATAAAAGTAAACCAAATGTCATTTCTAACCACACTCACTCCACAACATTCACACATTTGAATCAAACTTGTAAAACGAACTGTGCATGCTTGTAATCTACTTTTAAGCTTATTCTTTGATTCTAAGCTTATTTTTGAATTCTAATGACATGGAGACGATTATATGTGTTAGGGTTGTCATAAAAGTAAAGCAAATGTCATTTCTAACCACACTCACTCCACAACATTCACACATTTGAATCAAACCTGTAAAACGAACTGTGCATGCTTGTAATCTACTTTTAAGCTTATTCTTTGATTCTAAGCTTATTTTTGAATTCTAATGACATGGAGACGATTATATGTGTTAGGGTTGTCATAAAAGTAAAGCAAATGTCATTTCTAACCACACTCACTCCACAACATTCACACATTTAAATCAAACTTTTAAAACGAACTGTGCATGCTTGTAATCTACTTTTAAGCTTATTCTTTGATTCTAAGCTTATTTTTGAATTCTAATGACATGGAGACGATTATATGTGTTAGGGTTGTCATAAAAGTAAACCAAATGTCATTTCTAACCACACTCACTCCATAACATTCACACATTTGAATCAAACTTGTAAAACGAGCTGTGCATGCTTGTAATCTACTTTTAAGCTTATTCTTTGATTCTAAGCTTATTTTTGAATTCTAATGACATGGAGACGATTATATGTGTTAGGGTTGTCATAAAAGTAAACCAAATGTCATTTCTAACCACACTCACTCCACAACGTTCACACATTTGAATCAAACTTGTAAAACGAACTGTGCATGCTTGTAATCTACTTTTAAGCTTATTCTTTGATTCTAAGCTTATTTTTGAATTCTAATGACATGGAGACGATTATATGTGTTAGGGTTGTCATAAAAGTAAAGCAAATGTCATTTCTAACCACACTCACTCCACAACATTCACACATTTGAATCAAACTTGTAAAACGAACTGTGCATGCTTGTAATCTACTTTTAAGCTTATTCTTTGATTCTAAGCTTTTTTTTGAATTCTAATGACATGGAGACGATTATATGTGTTAGGGTTGTCATAAAAGTAAGCAAATGTCATTTCTAACCACACTCACTCCATAACATTCACACATTTGAATCAAACTTGTAAAACGAACTGTGCATGCTTGTAATCTACTTTTAAGCTTATTCTTTGATTCTAAGCTTATTTTTGAATTCTAATGACATGGAGACGATTATATGTGTTAGGGTTGTCATAAAAGTAAACCAAATGTCATTTCTAACCACACTCACTCCACAACATTCACACATTTGAATCAAATTTGTAAAACGAACTGTGCATGCTTGTAATCTACTTTTAAGCTTATTCTTTGATTCTAAGCTTATTTTTGAATTCTAATGACATGGAGACGATTATATGTGTTAGGGTTGTCATAAAAGTAAAGCAAATGTCATTTCTAACCACACTCACTCCACAACAATCACACATTTGAATCAAACTTTTAAAACGAACTGTGCATGCTTGTAATCTACTTTTAAGCTTATTCTTTGATTCTAAGCTTATTTTTGAATTCTAATGACATGGAGACGATTATATGTGTTAGGGTTGTCATAAAAGTAAACCAAATGTCATTTCTAACCACACTCACTCCATAACATTCACACATTTGAATCAAACTTGTAAAACGAGCTGTGCATGCTTGTAATCTACTTTTAAGCTTATTCTTTGATTCTAAGCTTATTTTTGAATTCTAATGACATGGAGACGATTATATGTGTTAGGGTTGTCATAAAAGTAAAGCAAATGTCATTTCTAACCACACTCACTCCACAACAATCACACATTTGAATCAAACTTTTAAAACGAACTGTGCATGCTTGTAATCTACTTTTAAGCTTATTCTTTAATTCTAAGCTTATTTTTGAATTCTAATGACATGGAGACGATTATATGTGTTAGGGTTGTCATAAAAGTAAACCAAATGTTATTTCTAACCACACTCACTCCATAACATTCACACATTTGAATCAAACTTGTAAAACGAGTAGTGCATGCTTGTAATCTACTTTTAAGCTTATTCTTTGATTCTAAGTTTATTTTTGAATTCTAATGACATGGAGACGATTATATGTGTTAGGGTTGTCATAAAAGTAAACCAAATGTCATTTCTAACCACACTCACTCTACAACATTCACACATTTATATCAAACTTGTAAAACGAACTGTGCATGCTTGTAATCTACTATTAAGCTTATTCTTTGATTCTAAGTTTATTTTTGAATTCTAATGACATGGAGACGATTATATGTGTTAGGGTTGTCATAAAAGTAAACCAAATGTCATTTCTAACCACACTCACTCTACAACATTCACACATTTATATCAAACTTGTAAAACGAACTGTGCATGCTTGTAATCTACTTTTAAGCTTATTCTTTGATTCTAAGCTTATTTTTGAATTCTAATGACATGGAGACGATTATATGTGTTAGGGTTGTCATAAAAGTAAAGCAAATGTCATTTCTAACCACACTCACTCCACAACAATCACACATTTGAATCAAACTTTTAAAACGAACTGTGCATGCTTGTAATCTACTTTTAAGCTTATTCTTTAATTCTAAGCTTATTTTTGAATTCTAATGACATGGAGACGATTATATGTGTTAGGGTTGTCATAAAAGTAAACCAAATGTTATTTCTAACCACACTCACTCCATAACATTCACACATTTGAATCAAACTTGTAAAACGAGTAGTGCATGCTTGTAATCTACTTTTAAGCTTATTCTTTGATTCTAAGTTTATTTTTGAATTCTAATGACATGGAGACGATTATATGTGTTAGGGTTGTCATAAAAGTAAACCAAATGTCATTTCTAACCACACTCACTCTACAACATTCACACATTTATATCAAACTTGTAAAACGAACTGTGCATGCTTGTAATCTACTATTAAGCTTATTCTTTGATTCTAAGCTTATTTTTGAATTCTAATGACATGGAGACGATTATATGTGTTAGGGTTGTCATAAAAGTAAAGCAAATGTCATTTCTAACCACCCTCACTCCACAACATTCACACATTTGAATCAAACTTGTAAAACAAACTGTGCATGCTTGTAATCAACTTTTAAGCTTATTCTTTGAATCTAAGCTTATTTTTGAATTCTAATGACATGGAGACGATTATATGTGTTAGGGTTGTCATAAAAGTAAACCAAATGTCATTTCTAACCACACTCACTCCACAACATTCACACATTTGAATCAAACTTGTAAAACGAACTGTGCATGCTTGTAATCTACTTTTAAGCTTATTCTTTGATTCTAAGCTTATTTTTGAATTCTAATGACATGGAGACGATTATATGTGTTAGGGTTGTCATAAAAGTAAAGCAAATGTCATTTCTAACCACACTCACTCCACAACATTCACACATTTGAATCAAACCTGTAAAACGAACTGTGCATGCTTGTAATCTACTTTTAAGCTTATTCTTTGATTCTAAGCTTATTTTTGAATTCTAATGACATGGAGACGATTATATGTGTTAGGGTTGTCATAAAAGTAAAGCAAATGTCATTTCTAACCACACTCACTCCACAACATTCACACATTTAAATCAAACTTTTAAAACGAACTGTGCATGCTTGTAATCTACTTTTAAGCTTATTCTTTGATTCTAAGCTTATTTTTGAATTCTAATGACATGGAGACGATTATATGTGTTAGGGTTGTCATAAAAGTAAACCAAATGTCATTTCTAACCACACTCACTCCACAACATTCACACATTTGAATCAAATTTGTAAAACGAACTGTGCATGCTTGTAATCTACTTTTAAGCTTATTCTTTGATTCTAAGCTTATTTTTGAATTCTAATGACATGGAGACGATTATATGTGTTAGGGTTGTCATAAAAGTAAAGCAAATGTCATTTCTAACCACACTCACTCCACAACAATCACACATTTGAATCAAACTTTTAAAACGAACTGTGCATGCTTGTAATCTACTTTTAAGCTTATTCTTTGATTCTAAGCTTATTTTTGAATTCTAATGACATGGAGACGATTATATGTGTTAGGGTTGTCATAAAAGTAAACCAAATGTCATTTCTAACCACACTCACTCCATAACATTCACACATTTGAATCAAACTTGTAAAACGAGCTGTGCATGCTTGTAATCTACTTTTAAGCTTATTCTTTGATTCTAAGCTTATTTTTGAATTCTAATGACATGGAGACGATTATATGTGTTAGGGTTGTCATAAAAGTAAAGCAAATGTCATTTCTAACCACACTCACTCCACAACAATCACACATTTGAATCAAACTTTTAAAACGAACTGTGCATGCTTGTAATCTACTTTTAAGCTTATTCTTTAATTCTAAGCTTATTTTTGAATTCTAATGACATGGAGACGATTATATGTGTTAGGGTTGTCATAAAAGTAAACCAAATGTTATTTCTAACCACACTCACTCCATAACATTCACACATTTGAATCAAACTTGTAAAACGAGTAGTGCATGCTTGTAATCTACTTTTAAGCTTATTCTTTGATTCTAAGTTTATTTTTGAATTCTAATGACATGGAGACGATTATATGTGTTAGGGTTGTCATAAAAGTAAACCAAATGTCATTTCTAACCACACTCACTCTACAACATTCACACATTTATATCAAACTTGTAAAACGAACTGTGCATGCTTGTAATCTACTATTAAGCTTATTCTTTGATTCTAAGTTTATTTTTGAATTCTAATGACATGGAGACGATTATATGTGTTAGGGTTGTCATAAAAGTAAACCAAATGTCATTTCTAACCACACTCACTCTACAACATTCACACATTTATATCAAACTTGTAAAACGAACTGTGCATGCTTGTAATCTACTTTTAAGCTTATTCTTTGATTCTAAGCTTATTTTTGAATTCTAATGACATGGAGACGATTATATGTGTTAGGGTTGTCATAAAAGTAAAGCAAATGTCATTTCTAACCACACTCACTCCACAACAATCACACATTTGAATCAAACTTTTAAAACGAACTGTGCATGCTTGTAATCTACTTTTAAGCTTATTCTTTAATTCTAAGCTTATTTTTGAATTCTAATGACATGGAGAAGATTATATGTGTTAGGGTTGTCATAAAAGTAAACCAAATGTTATTTCTAACCACACTCACTCCATAACATTCACACATTTGAATCAAACTTGTAAAACGAGTAGTGCATGCTTGTAATCTACTTTTAAGCTTATTCTTTGATTCTAAGTTTATTTTTGAATTCTAATGACATGGAGACGATTATATGTGTTAGGGTTGTCATAAAAGTAAACCAAATGTCATTTCTAACCACACTCACTCTACAACATTCACACATTTATATCAAACTTGTAAAACGAACTGTGCATGCTTGTAATCTACTATTAAGCTTATTCTTTGATTCTAAGCTTATTTTTGAATTCTAATGACATGGAGACGATTATATGTGTTAGGGTTGTCATAAAAGTAAAGCAAATGTCATTTCTAACCACCCTCACTCCACAACATTCACACATTTGAATCAAACTTGTAAAACAAACTGTGCATGCTTGTAATCAACTTTTAAGCTTATTCTTTGAATCTAAGCTTATTTTTGAATTCTAATGACATGGAGACGATTATATGTGTTAGGGTTGTCATAAAAGTAAACCAAATGTCATTTCTAACCACACTCACTCCACAACATTCACACATTTGAATCAAACTTGTAAAACGAACTGTGCATGCTTGTAATCTACTTTTAAGCTTATTCTTTGATTCTAAGCTTATTTTTGAATTCTAATGACATGGAGACGATTATATGTGTTAGGGTTGTCATAAAAGTAAAGCAAATGTCATTTCTAACCACACTCACTCCACAACATTCACACATTTGAATCAAACCTGTAAAACGAACTGTGCATGCTTGTAATCTACTTTTAAGCTTATTCTTTGATTCTAAGCTTATTTTTGAATTCTAATGACATGGAGACGATTATATGTGTTAGGGTTGTCATAAAAGTAAAGCAAATGTCATTTCTAACCACACTCACTCCACAACATTCACACATTTAAATCAAACTTTTAAAACGAACTGTGCATGCTTGTAATCTACTTTTAAGCTTATTCTTTGATTCTAAGCTTATTTTTGAATTCTAATGACATGGAGACGATTATATGTGTTAGGGTTGTCATAAAAGTAAACCAAATGTCATTTCTAACCACACTCACTCCACAACATTCACACATTGGAATCAAACTTGTAAAACGAACTGTGCATGCTTGTAATCTACTTTTAAGCTTATTCTTTAATTCTAAGCTTATTTTTGAATTCTAATGACATGGAGACGATTATATGTGTTAGGGTTGTCATAAAATAAACCAAATGTCATTTCTAACCACACTCACTCCACAACATTCACACATTTGAATCAAACTTGTAAAACGAACTGTGCATGCTTGTAATCTACTTTTAAGCTTATTCTTTGATTCTAAGCTTATTTTTGAATTCTAATGACATGGAGACGATTATATGTGTTAGGGTTGTCATAAAAGTAAAGCAAATGTCATTTCTAACCACACTCACTCCACAACAATCACACATTTGAATCAAACTTTTAAAACGAACTGTGCATGCTTGTAATCTACTTTTAAGCTTATTCTTTGATTCTAAGCTTATTTTTGAATTCTAATGACATGGAGACGATTATATGTGTTAGGGTTGTCATAAAAGTAAACCAAATGTCATTTCTAACCACACTCACTCCATAACATTCACACATTTGAATCAAACTTGTAAAACGAGCTGTGCATGCTTGTAATCTACTTTTAAGCTTTTTCTATGATTCTAAGCTTATTTTTGAATTCTAATGACATGGAGACGATTATATGTGTTAGGGTTGTCATAAAAGTAAAGCAAATGTCATTTCTAACCACACTCACTCCACAACAATCACACTTTTGAATCAAACTTTTAAAACGAACTGTGCATGCTTGTAATCTACTTTTAAGCTTATTCTTTAATTCTAAGCTTATTTTTGAATTCTAATGACATGGAGACGATTATATGTGTTAGGGTTGTCATAAAAGTAAACCAAATGTTATTTCTAACCACACTCACTCCATAACATTCACACATTTGAATCAAACTTGTAAAACGAGTAGTGCATGCTTGTAATCTACTTTTAAGCTTATTCTTTGATTCTAAGTTTATTTTTGAATTCTAATGACATGGAGACGATTATATGTGTTAGGGTTGTCATAAAAGTAAACCAAATGTCATTTCTAACCACACTCACTCTACAACATTCACACATTTATATCAAACTTGTAAAACGAACTGTGCATGCTTGTAATCTACTATTAAGCTTATTCTTTGATTCTAAGCTTATTTTTGAATTCTAATGACATGGAGACGATTATATGTGTTAGGGTTGTCATAAAAGTAAAGCAAATGTCATTTCTAACCACCCTCACTCCACAACATTCACACATTTGAATCAAACTTGTAAAACGAACTGTGCATGCTTGTAATCAACTTTTAAGCTTATTCTTTGAATCTAAGCTTATTTTTGAATTCTAATGACATGGAGACGATTATATGTGTTAGGGTTGTCATAAAAGTAAACCAAATGTCATTTCTAACCACACTCACTCCACAACATTCACACATTTGAATCAAACTTGTAAAACGAACTGTGCATGCTTGTAATCTACTTTTAAGCTTATTCTTTGATTCTAAGCTTATTTTTGAATTCTAATGACATGGAGACGATTATATGTGTTAGGGTTGTCATAAAAGTAAAGCAAATGTCATTTCTAACCACACTCACTCCACAACATTCACACATTTGAATCAAACCTGTAAAACGAACCGTGCATGCTTGTAATCTACTTTTAAGCTTATTCTTTGATTCTAAGCTTATTTTTGAATTCTAATGACATGGAGACGATTATATGTGTTAGGGTTGTCATAAAAGTAAAGCAAATGTCATTTCTAACCACACTCACTCCACAACATTCACACATTGGAATCAAACCTGTAAAACGAACTATGCATGCTTGTAATCTACTTTTAAACTTATTCTTTGATTCTAAGCTTATTTTTGAATTCTAATGACATGGAGACGATTATATGTGTTAGGGTTGTCATAAAAGTAAAGCAAATGTCATTTCTAACCACACTCACTCCACAACATTCACACATTTGAATCAAACCTGTAAAACGAACTGTGCATGCTTGTAATCTACTTTTAAGCTTATTCTTTGATTCTAAGCTTATTTTTGAATTCTAATGACATGGAGACGATTATATGTGTTAGGGTTGTCATAAAAGTAAAGCAAATGTCATTTCTAACCACACTCACTCCACAACATTCACACATTTGAATCAAACTTGTAAAACGAACTGTGCATGCTTGTAATCTACTTTTAAGCTTATTCTTTGAATCTAAGCTTATTTTTGAATTCTAATGACATGGAGACGATTATATGTGTTAGGGTTGTCATAAAAGTAAAGCAAATGTCATTTCTAACCACACTCACTCCACAACATTCACACATTTGAATCAAACTTGTAAAACGAACTGTGCATGCTTGTAATCTACTTTTAAGCGTATTCTTTGATTCTAAACTTGTTTTTGAATTCTAATGACATGGAGACGATTATATGTGTTAGGGTTGTCATAAAAGTAAAGCAAATGTCATTTCTAACCACACTCACTCCATAACATTCACACATTTGAATGAAACTTGTAAAACGAACTGTGCATGCTTGTAATCTACTTTTAAGCTTATTCTTTGATTCTAAGCTTATTTTTGAATTCTAATGACATGGAGACGATTATATGTGTTAGGGTTGTCATAAAAGTAAAGCAAATGTCATTTCTAACCACACTCACTCCACAACATTCACACATTTAAATCAAACTTTTAAAACGAACTGTGCATGCTTGTAATCTACTTTTAAGCTTATTCTTTGATTCTAAGCTTATTTTTGAATTCTAATGACATGGAGACGATTATATGTGTTAGGGTTGTCATAAAAGTAAACCAAATGTCATTTCTAACCACACTCACTCCACAACATTCACACATTGGAATCAAACTTGTAAAACGAACTGTGCATGCTTGTAATCTACTTTTAAGCTTATTCTTTAATTCTAAGCTTATTTTTGAATTCTAATGACATGGAGACGATTATATGTGTTAGGGTTGTCATAAAAGTAAACCAAATGTTATTTCTAACCACACTCACTCCACAACATTCACACATTTGAATCAAACTTGTAAAACGAACTGTGCATGCTTGTAATCTACTTTTAAGCTTATTCTTTGATTCTAAGCTTATTTTTGAATTCTAATGACATGGAGACGATTATATGTGTTAGGGTTGTCATAAAAGTAAAGCAAATGTCATTTCTAACCACACTCACTCCACAACAATCACACATTTGAATCAAACTTCTAAAACGAACTGTGCATGCTTGTAATCTACTTTTAACCTTATTCTTTGATTCTAAGCTTATTTTTGAATTCTAATGACATGGAGACGATTATATGTGTTAGGGTTGTCATAAAAGTAAAGCAAATGTCATTTCTAACCACACTCACTCCACAACATTCACACATTTGAATCAAACTTGTAAAACGAACTGTGCATGCTTGTAATCTACTTTTAAGCTTATTCTTTGAATCTAAGCTTATTTTTGAATTCTAATGACATGGAGACGATTATATGTGTTAGGGTTGTCATAAAAGTAAAGCAAATGTCATTTCTAACCACACTCACTCCACAACATTCACACATTTGAATCAAACTTGTAAAACGAACTGTGCATGCTTGTAATCTACTTTTAAGCGTATTCTTTGATTCTAAACTTGTTTTTGAATTCTAATGACATGGAGACGATTATATGTGTTAGGGTTGTCATAAAAGTAAAGCAAATGTCATTTCTAACCACACTCACTCCATAACATTCACACATTTGAATGAAACTTGTAAAACGAACTGTGCATGCTTGTAATCTACTTTTAAGCTTATTCTTTGATTCTAAGCTTATTTTTGAATTCTAATGACATGGAGACGATTATATGTGTTAGGGTTGTCATAAAAGTAAAGCAAATGTCATTTCTAACCACACTCACTCCACAACATTCACACATTTAAATCAAACTTTTAAAACGAACTGTGCATGCTTGTAATCTACTTTTAAGCTTATTCTTTGATTCTAAGCTTATTTTTGAATTCTAATGACATGGAGACGATTATATGTGTTAGGGTTGTCATAAAAGTAAACCAAATGTCATTTCTAACCACACTCACTCCACAACATTCACACATTGGAATCAAACTTGTAAAACGAACTGTGCATGCTTGTAATCTACTTTTAAGCTTATTCTTTAATTCTAAGCTTATTTTTGAATTCTAATGACATGGAGACGATTATATGTGTTAGGGTTGTCATAAAAGTAAACCAAATGTTATTTCTAACCACACTCACTCCACAACATTCACACATTTGAATCAAACTTGTAAAACGAACTGTGCATGCTTGTAATCTACTTTTAAGCTTATTCTTTGATTCTAAGCTTATTTTTGAATTCTAATGACATGGAGACGATTATATGTGTTAGGGTTGTCATAAAAGTAAAGCAAATGTCATTTCTAACCACACTCACTCCACAACAATCACACATTTGAATCAAACTTCTAAAACGAACTGTGCATGCTTGTAATCTACTTTTAACCTTATTCTTTGATTCTAAGCTTATTTTTGAATTCTAATGACATGGAGACGATTATATGTGTTAGGGTTGTCATAAAAGTAAAGCAAATGTCATTTCTAACCACCCTCACTCCACAACATTCACACATTTGAATCAAACTTGTAAAACGAACTGTGCATGCTTGTAATCAACTTTTAAGCTTAATCTTTGAATCTAAGCCTATTTTTGAATTCTAATGACATGGAGACGATTATATGTGTTAGGGTTGTCATAAAAGTAAACCAAATGTCATTTCTAACCACACTCACTCCACAACATTCACACATTTGAATCAAACTTGTAAAACGAACTGTGCATGCTTGTAATCTACTTTTAAGCTTATTCTTTGATTCTAAGCTTATTTTTGAATTCTAATGACATGGAGACGATTATATGTGTTAGGGTTGTCATAAAAGTAAAGCAAATGTCATTTCTAACCACACTCACTCCACAACATTCACACATTTGAATCAAACCTGTAAAACGAACTGTGCATGCTTGTAATCTACTTTTAAGCTTATTCTTTGATTCTAAGCTTATTTTTGAATTCTAATGACATGGAGACGATTATATGTGTTAGGGTTGTCATAAAAGTAAAGCAAATGTCATTTCTAACCACACTCACTCCACAACATTCACACATTGGAATCAAACTTGTAAAACGAACTGTGCATGCTTGTAATCTACTTTTAAGCTTATTCTTTGATTCTAAGCTTATTTTTGAATTCTAATGACATGGAGACGATTATATGTGTTAGGGTTGTCATAAAAGTAAAGCAAATGTCATTTCTAACCACACTCACTCCACAACATTCACACATTTGAATCAAACCTGTAAAACGAACTGTGCATGCTTGTAATCTACTTTTAAGCTTATTCTTTGATTCTAAGCTTATTTTTGAATTCTAATGACATGGAGACGATTATATGTGTTAGGGTTGTCATAAAAGTAAAGCAAATGTCATTTCTAACCACACTCACTCCACAACATTCACACATTTGAATCAAACTTGTAAAACGAACTGTGCATGCTTGTAATCTACTTTTAAGCTTATTCTTTGATTCTAAGCTTATTTTTGAATTCTAATGACATGGAGACGATTATATGTGTTAGGGTTGTCATAAAAGTAAAGCAAATGTCATTTCTAACCACACTCACTCCACAACATTCACACATTTGAATCAAACTTGTAAAACGAACTGTGCATGCTTGTAATCTACTTTTAAGCTTATTCTTTGAATCTAAGCTTATTTTTGAATTCTAATGACATGGAGACGATTATATGTGTTAGGGTTGTCATAAAAGTAAAGCAAATGTCATTTCTAACCACACTCACTCCACAACATTCACACATTTGAATCAAACTTGTAAAACGAACTGTGCATGCTTGTAATCTACTTTTAAGCGTATTCTTTGATTCTAAACTTGTTTTTGAATTCTAATGACATGGAGACGATTATATGTGTTAGGGTTGTCATAAAAGTAAAGCAAATGTCATTTCTAACCACACTCACTCCATAACATTCACACATTTGAATGAAACTTGTAAAACGAACTGTGCATGCTTGTAATCTACTTTTAAGCTTATTCTTTGATTCTAAGCTTATTTTTGAATTCTAATGACATGGAGACGATTATATGTGTTAGGGTTGTCATAAAAGTAAAGCAAATGTCATTTCTAACCACACTCACTCCACAACATTCACACATTTAAATCAAACTTTTAAAACGAACTGTGCATGCTTGTAATCTACTTTTAAGCTTATTCTTTGATTCTAAGCTTATTTTTGAATTCTAATGACATGGAGACGATTATATGTGTTAGGGTTGTCATAAAAGTAAACCAAATGTCATTTCTAACCACACTCACTCCACAACATTCACACATTTGAATCAAACTTGTAAAACGAACTGTGCATGCTTGTAATCTACTTTTAAGCTTATTCTTTGATTCTAAGCTTATTTTTGAATTCTAATGACATGGAGACGATTATATGTGTTAGGGTTGTCATAAAAGTAAAGCAAATGTCATTTCTAACCACACTCACTCCACAACATTCACACATTTGAATCAAACCTGTAAAACGAACTGTGCATGCTTGTAATCTACTTTTAAGCTTATTCTTTGATTCTAAGCTTATTTTTGAATTCTAATGACATGGAGACGATTATATGTGTTAGGGTTGTCATAAAAGTAAAGCAAATGTCATTTCTAACCACACTCACTCCACAACATTCACACATTGGAATCAAACTTGTAAAACGAACTGTGCATGCTTGTAATCTACTTTTAAGCTTATTCTTTGATTCTAAGCTTATTTTTGAATTCTAATGACATGGAGACGATTATATGTGTTAGGGTTGTCATAAAAGTAAAGCAAATGTCATTTCTAACCACACTCACTCCACAACATTCACACATTTGAATCAAACCTGTAAAACGAACTGTGCATGCTTGTAATCTACTTTTAAGCTTATTCTTTGATTCTAAGCTTATTTTTGAATTCTAATGACATGGAGACGATTATATGTGTTAGGGTTGTCATAAAAGTAAAGCAAATGTCATTTCTAACCACACTCACTCCACAACATTCACACATTTGAATCAAACTTGTAAAACGAACTGTGCATGCTTGTAATCTACTTTTAAGCTTATTCTTTGATTCTAAGCTTATTTTTGAATTCTAATGACATGGAGACGATTATATGTGTTAGGGTTGTCATAAAAGTAAAGCAAATGTCATTTCTAACCACACTCACTCCACAACATTCACACATTTGAATCAAACTTGTAAAACGAACTGTGCATGCTTGTAATCTACTTTTAAGCTTATTCTTTGAATCTAAGCTTATTTTTGAATTCTAATGACATGGAGACGATTATATGTGTTAGGGTTGTCATAAAAGTAAAGCAAATGTCATTTCTAACCACACTCACTCCACAACATTCACACATTTGAATCAAACTTGTAAAACGAACTGTGCATGCTTGTAATCTACTTTTAAGCGTATTCTTTGATTCTAAACTTGTTTTTGAATTCTAATGACATGGAGACGATTATATGTGTTAGGGTTGTCATAAAAGTAAAGCAAATGTCATTTCTAACCACACTCACTCCATAACATTCACACATTTGAATGAAACTTGTAAAACGAACTGTGCATGCTTGTAATCTACTATTAAGCTTATTCTTTGATTCTAAGCTTATTTTTGAATTCTAATGACATGGAGACGATTATATGTGTTAGGGTTGTCATAAAAGTAAAGCAAATGTCATTTCTAACCACACTCACTCCACAACATTCACACATTTAAATCAAACTTTTAAAACGAACTGTGCATGCTTGTAATCTACTTTTAAGCTTATTCTTTGATTCTAAGCTTATTTTTGAATTCTAATGACATGGAGACGATTATATGTGTTAGGGTTGTCATAAAAGTAAACCAAATGTCATTTCTAACCACACTCACTCCACAACATTCACACATTGGAATCAAACTTCTAAAACGAACTGTGCATGCTTGTAATCTACTTTTAAACTTATTCTTTGATTCTAAGCTTATTTTTGAATTCTAATGACATGGAGACGATTATATGTGTTAGGGTTGTCATAAAAGTAAAGCAAATGTCATTTCTAACCACACTCACTCCACAACAATCACACATTTGAATCAAACTTCTAAAACGAACTGTGCATGCTTGTAATCTACTTTTAACCTTATTCTTTGATTCTAAGCTTATTTTTGAATTCTAATGACATGGAGACGATTATATGTGTTAGGGTTGTCATAAAAGTAAAGCAAATGTCATTTCTAACCACACTCACTCCACAACATTCACACATTTGAATCAAACTTGTAAAACGAACTGTGCATGCTTGTAATCTACTTTTAAGCTTATTCTTTGAATCTAAGCTTATTTTTGAATTCTAATGACATGGAGACGATTATATGTGTTAGGGTTGTCATAAAAGTAAAGCAAATGTCATTTCTAACCACACTCACTCCACAACATTCACACATTTGAATCAAACTTGTAAAACGAACTGTGCATGCTTGTAATCTACTTTTAAGCGTATTCTTTGATTCTAAACTTGTTTTTGAATTCTAATGACATGGAGACGATTATATGTGTTAGGGTTGTCATAAAAGTAAAGCAAATGTCATTTCTAACCACACTCACTCCATAACATTCACACATTTGAATGAAACTTGTAAAACGAACTGTGCATGCTTGTAATCTACTTTTAAGCTTATTCTTTGATTCTAAGCTTATTTTTGAATTCTAATGACATGGAGACGATTATATGTGTTAGGGTTGTCATAAAAGTAAAGCAAATGTCATTTCTAACCACACTCACTCCACAACAATCACACATTTGAATCAAACTTCTAAAACGAACTGTGCATGCTTGTAATCTACTTTTAAGCTTATTCTTTGATTCTAAGCTTATTTTTGAATTCTAATGACATGGAGACGATTATATGTGTTAGGGTTGTCATAAAAGTAAAGCAAATGTCATTTCTAACCACACTCACTCCACAACAATCACACATTTGAATCAAACTTCTAAAACGAACTGTGCATGCTTGTAATCTACTTTTAACCTTATTCTTTGATTCTAAGCTTATTTTTGAATTCTAATGACATGGAGACGATTATATGTGTTAGGGTTGTCATAAAAGTAAAGCAAATGTCATTTCTAACCACACTCACTCCACAACATTCACACATTTGAATCAAACTTGTAAAACGAACTGTGCATGCTTGTAATCTACTTTTAAGCTTATTCTTTGAATCTAAGCTTATTTTTGAATTCTAATGACATGGAGACGATTATATGTGTTAGGGTTGTCATAAAAGTAAAGCAAATGTCATTTCTAACCACACTCACTCCACAACATTCACACATTTGAATCAAACTTGTAAAACGAACTGTGCATGCTTGTAATCTACTTTTAAGCGTATTCTTTGATTGTAAACTTGTTTTTGAATTCTAATGACATGGAGACGATTATATGTGTTAGGGTTGTCATAAAAGTAAAGCAAATGTCATTTCTAACCACACTCACTCCATAACATTCACATATTTGAATGAAACTTGTAAAACGAACTGTGCATGCTTGTAATCTACTTTTAAGCTTATTCTTTGATTCTAAGCTTATTTTTGAATTCTAATGACTAGAGACGATTATATGTGTTAGGGTTGTCATAAAAGTAAAGCAAATGTCATTTCTAACCACACTCACTCCACAACATTCACACATTTAAATCAAACTTTTAAAACGAACTGTGCATGCTTGTAATCTACTTTTAAGCTTATTCTTTGATTCTAAGCTTATTTTTGAATTCTAATGACATGGAGACGATTATATGTGTTAGGGTTGTCATAAAAGTAAAGCAAATGTCATTTCTAACCACACTCACTCCACAACAATCACACATTTATATCAAACTTTTAAAACGAACTGTGCATGCTTGTAATCTACTTTTAAGCTTATTCTTTAATTCTAAGCTTATTTTTTAATTCTAATGACATGGAGACGATTATATGTGTTAGGGTTGTCATAAAAGTAAACCAAATGTTATTTCTAACCACACTCACTCCATAACATTCACACATTTGAATCAAACTTGTAAAACGAGTAGTGCATGCTTGTAATCTACTTTTAAGCTTATTCTTTGATTCTAAGTTTATTTTTGAATTCTAATGACATGGAGACGATTATATGTGTTAGGGTTGTCATAAAAGTAAAGCAAATGTCATTTCTAACCACACTCACTCTACAACATTCACACATTTGAATCAAACCTGTAAAACGAACTGTGCATGCTTGTAATCTACTTTTAAGCTTATTCTTTGATTCTAAGCTTATTTTTGAATTCTAATGACATGGAGACGATTATATATGTTAGGGTTGTCATAAAAGTAAAGCAAATGTCATTTCTAACCACCCTCACTCCACAACATTCACACATTTGAATCAAACTTGTAAAACGAACTATGCATGCTTGTAATCAACTTTTAAGCTTATTCTTTGAATCTAAGCTTATTTTTGAATTCTAATGACATGGAGACGATTATATGTGTTAGGGTTGTCATAAAAGTAAAGCAAATGTCATTTCTAACCACACTCACTCCACAATATTCACACATTTGAATCAAACTTGTAAAACGAACTGTGCATGCTTGTAATCTACTTTTAAGCTTATTCTTTGATTCTAAGCTTATTTTTGAATTCTAATGACATGGAGACGATTATATGTGTTAGGGTTGTCATAAAAGTAAAGCAAATGTCATTTCTAACCACACTCACTCCACAACATTCACACATTTGAATCAAACCTGTAAAACGAACTGTGCATGCTTGTAATCTACTTTTAAGCTTATTCTTTGATTCTAAGCTTATTTTTGAATTCTAATGACATGGAGACGATTATATGTGTTAGGGTTGTCATAAAAGTAAAGCAAATGTCATTTCTAACCACACTCACTCCACAACATTCACACATTTGAATCAAACTTGTAAAACGAACTGTGCATGCTTGTAATCTACTTTTAAGCTTATTCTTTGAATCTAAGCTTATTTTTGAATTCTAATGACATGGAGACGATTATATGTGTTAGGGTTGTCATAAAAGTAAAGCAAATGTCATTTCTAACCACACTCACTCCACAACATTCACACATTTGAATCAAACTTGTAAAACGAACTGTGCATGCTTGTAATCTACTTTTAAGCGTATTCTTTGATTGTAAACTTGTTTTTGAATTCTAATGACATGGAGACGATTATATGTGTTAGGGTTGTCATAAAAGTAAAGCAAATGTCATTTCTAACCACACTCACTCCATAACATTCACACATTTGAATGAAACTTGTAAAACGAACTGTGCATGCTTGTAATCTACTTTTAAGCTTATTCTTTGATTCTAAGCTTATTTTTGAATTCTAATGACTAGAGACGATTATATGTGTTAGGGTTGTCATAAAAGTAAAGCAAATGTCATTTCTAACCACACTCACTCCACAACATTCACACATTTGAATCAAACTTGTAAAACGAACTGTGCATGCTTGTAATCTACTTTTAAGCTTATTCTTTGATTCTAAGCTTATTTTTGAATTCTAATGACATGGAGACGATTATATGTGTTAGGGTTGTCATAAAAGTAAACCAAATGTCATTTCTAACCACACTCACTCCACAACATTCACACATTGGAATCAAACTTGTAAAACGAACTGTGCATGCTTGTAATCTACTTTTAAGCGTATTCTTTAATTCTAAGCTTATTTTTGAATTCTAATGACATGGAGACGATTATATGTGTTAGGGTTGTCATAAAAGTAAACCAAATGTCATTTCTAACCACACTCACTCCACAACATTCACACATTTGAATCAAACTTGTAAAATGATCTGTGCATGCTTGTAATCTACTTTTAAGCTTATTCTTTGATTCTAAGCTTATTTTTGAATTCTAATGACATGGAGACGATTATATGTGTTAGGGTTGTCATAAAAGTAAAGCAAATGTCATTTCTAACCACACTCACTCCACAACAATCACACATTTGAATCAAACTTTTAAAACGAACTGTGCATGCTTGTAATCTACTTTTAAGCTTATTCTTTGATTCTAAGCTTATTTTTGAATTCTAATGACATGGAGACGATTATATGTGTTAGGGTTGTCATAAAAGTAAACCAAATGTCATTTCTAACCACACTCACTCCATAACATTCACACATTTGAATCAAACTTGTAAAACGATCTGTGCATGCTTGTAATCTACTTTTAAGCTTATTCTTTGATTCTAAGCTTATTTTTGAATTCTAATGACATGGAGACGATTATATGTGTTAGGGTTGTCATAAAAGTAAACCAAATGTCATTTCTAACCACACTCACTCCATAACATTCACACATTTGAATCAAACTTGTAAAACGATCTGTGCATGCTTGTAATCTACTTTTAAGCTTATTCTTTGATTCTAAGCTTATTTTTGAATTCTAATGACATGGAGACGATTATATGTGTTAGGGTTGTCATAAAAGTAAAGCAAATGTCATTTCTAACCACACTCACTCCACAACAATCACACATTTGAATCAAACTTTTAAAACGAACTGTGCATGCTTGTAATCTACTTTTAAGCTTATTCTTTGATTCTAAGCTTATTTTTGAATTCTAATGACATGGAGACGATTATATGTGTTAGGGTTGTCATAAAAGTAAAGCAAATGTCATTTCTAACCACACTCACTCCACAACATTCACACATTTAAATCAAACTTTTAAAACGAACTGTGCATGCTTGTAATCTACTTTTAAGCTTATTCTTTGATTCTAAGCTTATTTTTGAATTCTAATGACATGGAGACGATTATATGTGTTAGGGTTGTCATAAAAGTAAACCAAATGTCATTTCTAACCACACTCACTCCACAACATTCACACATTGGAATCAAACTTGTAAAACGAACTGTGCATGCTTGTAATCTACTTTTAAGCTTATTCTTTAATTCTAAGCTTATTTTTGAATTCTAATAACATGGAGACGATTATATGTGTTAGGGTTGTCATAAAAGTAAACCAAATGTCATTTCTAACCACACTCACTCCACAACATTCACACATTTGCATCAAACTTGTAAAACGATCTGTGCATGCTTGTAATCTACTTTTAAGCTTATTCTTTGATTCTAAGCTTATTTTTGAATTCTAATGACATGGAGACGATTATATGTGTTAGGGTTGTCATAAAAGTAAAGCAAATGTCATTTCTAACCACACTCACTCCACAACAATCACACATTTGAATCAAACTTTTAAAACGAACTGTGCATGCTTGTAATCTACTTGTAAGCATATTCTTTGATTCTAAGCTTATTTTTGAATTCTAATGACATGGAGACGATTATATGTGATAGGGTTGTCATAAAAGTAAACCAAATGTCATTTCTAACCACACTCACTCCATAACATTCACACATTTGAATCAAACTTGTAAAACGAGCTGTGCATGCTTGTAATCTACTTTTAAGCTTATTCTTTGATTCTAAGCTTATTTTTGAATTCTAATGACATGGAGACGATTATATGTGTTAGGGTTGTCATAAAAGTAAAGCAAATGTCATTTCTAACCACACTCACTCCACAACAATCACACATTTGAATCAAACTTTTAAAACGAACTGTGCATGCTTGTAATCTACTTTTAAGCTTATTCTTTAATTCTAAGCTTATTTTTGAATTCTAATGACATGGAGACGATTATATGTGTTAGGGTTGTCATAAAAGTAAACCAAATGTTATTTCTAACCACACTCACTCCATAACATTCACACATTTGAATCAAACTTGTAAAACGAGTAGTGCATGCTTGAAATCTACTTTTAAGCTTATTCTTTGATTCTAAGCTTATTTTTGAATTCTAATGACATGGAGACGATTATATGTGTTAGGGTTGTCATAAAAGTAAAGCAAATGTCATTTCTAACCACACTCACTCCACAACATTCACACATTTGAATCAAACCTGTAAAACGAACTGTGCATGCTTGTAATCTACTTTTAAGCTTATTCTTTGATTCTAAGCTTATTTTTGAATTCTAATGACATGGAGACGATTATATGTGTTAGGGTTGTCATAAAAGTAAAGCAAATGTCATTTCTAACCACACTCACTCCATAACATTCACACATTTGAATGAAACTTGTAAAACGAACTGTGCATGCTTGTAATCTACTTTTAAGCTTATTCTTTGATTCTAAGCTTATTTTTGAATTCTAATGACATGGAGACGATTATATGTGTTAGGGTTGTCATAAAAGTAAAGCAAATGTCATTTCTAACCACACTCACTCCACAACATTCACACATTTAAATCAAACTTTTAAAACGAACTGTGCATGCTTGTAATCTACTTTTAAGCTTATTCTTTGATTCTAAGCTTATTTTTGAATTCTAATGACATGGAGACGATTATATGTGTTAGGGTTGTCATAAAAGTAAAGCAAATGTCATTTCTAACCACACTCACTCCACAACAATCACACATTTGAATCAAACTTTTAAAACGAACTGTGCATGCTTGTAATCTACTTTTAAGCTTATTCTTTAATTCTAAGCTTATTTTTGAATTCTAATGACATGGAGACGATTATATGTGTTAGGGTTGTCATAAAAGTAAACCAAATGTTATTTTTAACCACACTCACTCCATAACATTCACACATTTGAATCAAACTTGTAAAACGAGTAGTGCATGCTTGTAATCTACTTTTAAGCTTATTCTTTGATTCTAAGTTTATTTTTGAATTCTAATGACATGGAGACGATTATATGTGTTAGGGTTGTCATAAAAGTAAACCAAATGTCATTTCTAACCACACTCACTCTACAACATTCACACATTTATATCAAACTTGTAAAACGAACTGTGCATGCTTGTAATCTACTATTAAGCTTATTCTTTGATTCTAAGCTTATTTTTGAATTCTAATGACATGGAGACGATTATATGTGTTAGGGTTGTCATAAAAGTAAAGCAAATGTCATTTCTAACCACCCTCACTCCACAACATTCACACATTTGAATCAAACTTGTAAAACGAACTGTGCATGCTTGTAATCAACTTTTAAGCTTATTCTTTGAATCTAAGCTTATTTTTGAATTCTAATGACATGGAGACGATTATATGTGTTAGGGTTGTCATAAAAGTAAACCAAATGTCATTTCTAACCACACTCACTCCACAACATTCACACATTTGAATCAAACTTGTAAAACGAACTGTGCATGCTTGTAATCTACTTTTAAGCTTATTCTTTGATTCTAAGCTTATTTTTGAATTCTAATGACATGGAGACGATTATATGTGTTAGGGTTGTCATAAAAGTAAAGCAAATGTCATTTCTAACCACACTCACTCCACAACATTCACACATTTGAATCAAACCTGTAAAACGAACTGTGCATGCTTGTAATCTACGTTTAAGCTTATTCTTTGATTCTAAGCTTATTTTTGAATTCTAATGACATGGAGACGATTATATGTGTTAGGGTTGTCATAAAAGTAAACCAAATGTCATTTCTAACCACACTCACTCCACAACATTCACACATTTGAATCAAACCTGTAAAACGAACTGTGCATGCTTGTAATCTACTTTTAAGCTTATTCTTTGATTCTAAGCTTATTTTTGAATTCTAATGACATGGAGACGATTATATGTGTTAGGGTTGTCATAAAAGTAAAGCAAATGTCATTTCTAACCACCCTCACTCCACAACATTCACACATTTGAATCAAACTTGTAAAACGAACTGTGCATGCTTGTTGTAATCAACTTTTAAGCTTATTCTTTGAATCTAAGCTTATTTTTGAATTCTAATGACATGGAGACGATTATATGTGTTAGGGTTGTCATAAAAGTAAAGCAAATGTCATTTCTAACCACACTCACTCCACAACATTCACACATTTGAATCAAACTTGTAAAACGAACTGTGCATGCTTGTAATCTACTTTTAAGCGTATTCTTTGATTCTAAACTTGTTTTTGAATTCTAATGACATGGAGACGATTATATGTGTTAGGGTTGTCATAAAAGTAAAGCAAATGTCATTTCTAACCACACTCACTCCATAACATTCACACATTTGAATGAAACTTGTAAAACGAACTGTGCATGCTTGTAATCTACTTTTATGCTTATTCTTTGATTCTAAGCTTATTTTTGAATTCTAATGACATGGAGACGATTATATGTGTTAGGGTTGTCATAAAAGTAAAGCAAATGTCATTTCTAACCACCCTCACTCCACAACATTCACACATTTGAATCAAACTTGTAAAACGAACTGTGCATGCTTGTTGTAATCAACTTTTAAGCTTATTCTTTGAATCTAAGCTTATTTTTGAATTCTAATGACATGGAGACGATTATATGTGTTAGGGTTGTCATAAAAGTAAAGCAAATGTCATTTCTAACCACACTCACTCCACAACATTCACACATTTGAATCAAACTTGTAAAACGAACTGTGCATGCTTGTAATCTACTTTTAAGCTTATTCTTTGATTCTAAGTTTATTTTTGAATTCTAATGACATGGAGACGATTATATGTGTTAGGGTTGTCATAAAAGTAAACCAAATGTCATTTCTAACTACACTCACTCTACAACATTCACACATTTATATCAAACTTGTAAAACGAACTGTGCATGCTTGTAATCTACTATTAAGCTTATTCTTTGATTCTAAGCTTATTTTTGAATTCTAATGACATGGAGACGATTATATGTGTTAGGGTTGTCATAAAAGTAAAGCAAATGTCATTTCTAACCACCCTCACTCCACAACATTCACACATTTGAATCAAACTTGTAAAACGAACTGTGCATGCTTGTAATCAACTTTTAAGCTTATTCTTTTAATCTAAGCTTATTTTTGAATTCTAATGACATGGAGACGATTATATGTGTTAGGGTTGTCATAAAAGTAAACCAAATGTTATTTCTAACCACACTCACTCCATAACATTCACACATTTGAATCAAACTTGTAAAGCGAGTAGTGCATGCTTGTAATCTACTTTTAAGCTTATTCTTTGATTCTAAGTTTATTTTTGAATTCTAATGACATGGAGACGATTATATGTGTTAGGGTTGTCATAAAAGTAAACCAAATGTCATTTCTAACCACACTCACTCTACAACATTCACACATTTATATCAAACTTGTAAAACGAACTGTGCATGCTTGTAATCTACTATTAAGCTTATTCTTTGATTCTAAGCTTATTTTTGAATTCTAATGACATGGAGACGATTATATGTGTTAGGGTTGTCATAAAAGTAAAGCAAATGTCATTTCTAACCACACTCACTCCACAACATTCACACATTTGAATCAAACTTGTAAAACGAACTGTGCATGCTTGTTGTAATCTACTTTTAAGCTTATTCTTTGAATCTAAGCTTATTTTTGAATTCTAATGACATGGAGACGATTATATGTGTTAGGGTTGTCATAAAAGTAAAGCAAATGTCATTTCTAACCACACTCACTCCACAACATTCACACATTTGAATCAAACTTGTAAAACGAACTGTGTATGCTTGTAATCTACTTTTAAGCGTATTCTTTGATTCTAAGCTTGTTTTTGAATTCTAATGACATGGAGACGATTATATGTGTTAGGGTTGTCATAAAAGTAAAGCAAATGTCATTTCTAACCACACTCACTCCATAACATTCACACATTTGAATGAAACTTGTAAAACGAACTGTGCATGCTTGTAATCTACTTTTAAGCTTATTCTTTGATTCTAAGCTTATTTTTGAATTCTAATGACATGGAGACGATTATATGTGTTAGGGTTGTCATAAAAGTAAAGCAAATGTCATTTCTAACCACACTCACTCCACAACAATCACACATTTGAATCAAACTTTTAAAACGAACTGTGCATGCTTGTAATCTACTTTTAAACTTTTTCTTTAATTCTAAGCTTATTTTTGAATTCTAATGACATGGAGACGATTATATGTGTTAGGGTTGTCATAAAAGTAAACCAAATGTTATTTCTAACCACACTCACTCCATAACATTCACACATTTGAATCAAACTTGTAAAGCGAGTAGTGCATGCTTGTAATCTACTTTTAAGCTTATTCTTTGATTCTAAGTTTATTTTTGAATTCTAATGACATGGAGACGATTATATGTGTTAGGGTTGTCATAAAAGTAAACCAAATGTCATTTCTAACCACACTCACTCTACAACATTCACACATTTATATCAAACTTGTAAAACGAACTGTGCATGCTTGTAATCTACTATTAAGCTTATTCTTTGATTCTAAGCTTATTTTTGAATTCTAATGACATGGAGACGATTATATGTGTTAGGGTTGTCATAAAAGTAAAGCAAATGTCATTTCTAACCACCCTCACTCCACAACATTCACACATTTGAATCAAACTTGTAAAACGAACTGTGCATGCTTGTAATCAACTTTTAAGCTTATTCTTTGAATCTAAGCTTATTTTTGAATTCTAATGACATGGAGACGATTATATGTGTTAGGGTTGTCATAAAAGTAAACCAAATGTTATTTCTAACCACACTCACTCCATAACATTCACACATTTGAATCAAACTTGTAAAGCGAGTAGTGCATGCTTGTAATCTACTTTTAAGCTTATTCTTTGCTTCTAAGTTTATTTTTGAATTCTAATGACATGGAGACGATTATATGTGTTAGGGTTGTCATAAAAGTAAACCAAATGTCATTTCTAACCACACTCACTCTACAACATTCACACATTTATATCAAACTTGTAAAACGAACTGTGCATGCTTGTAATCTACTATTAAGCTTATTCTTTGATTCTAAGCTTATTTTTGAATTCTAATGACATGGAGACGATTATATGTATTAGGGTTGTCATAAAAGTAAAGCAAATGTCATTTCTAACCACCCTCACTCCACAACATTCACACATTTGAATCAAACTTGTAAAACGAACTGTGCATGCTTGTAATCAACTTTTAAGCTTATTCTTTGAATCTAAGCTTATTTTTGAATTCTAATGACATGGAGACGATTATATGTGTTAGGGTTGTCATAAAAGTAAACCAAATGTCATTTCTAACCACACTCACTCCACAACATTCACACATTTGAATCAAACTTGTAAAACGAACTGTGCATGCTTGTAATCTACTTTTAAGCTTATTCTTTGATTCTAAGCTTATTTTTGAATTCTAATGACATGGAGACGATTATATGTGTTAGGGTTGTCATAAAAGTAAAGCAAATGTCATTTCTAACCACACTCACTCCACAACATTCACACATTTGAATCAAACCTGTAAAACGAACTGTGCATGCTTGTAATCTACTTTTAAGCTTATTCTTTGATTCAAAGCTTATTTTTGAATTCTAATGACATGGAGACGATTATATGTGTTAGGGTTGTCATAAAAGTAAAGCAAATGTCATTTCTAACCACACTCACTCCACAACATTCACACATTTGAATCAAACTTGTAAAACGAACTGTGCATGCTTGTAATCTACTTTTAAGCTTATTCTTTGAATCTAAGCTTATTTTAATTCTAATGACATGGAGACGATTATATGTGTTAGGGTTGTCATAAAAGTAAAGCAAATGTCATTTCTAACCACACTCACTCCACAACATTCACACATTTGAATCAAACTTGTAAAACGAACTGTGCATGCTTGTAATCTACTTTTAAGCGTATTCTTTGATTCTAAACTTGTTTTTGAATTCTAATGACATGGAGACGATTATATGTGTTAGGGTTGTCATAAAAGTAAAGCAAATGTCATTTCTAACCACACTAACTCCATAACATTCACACATTTGAATGAAACTTGTAAAACGAACTGTGCATGCTTGTAATCTACTTTTAAGCTTATTCTTTGATTCTAAGCTTATTTTTGAATTCCAATGACATGGAGACGATTATATGTGTTAGGGTTGTCATAAAAGTAAAGCAAATGTCATTTCTAACCACACTCACTCCACAACATTCACACATTTAAATCAAACTTTTAAAACGAACTGTGCATGCTTGTAATCTACTTTTAAGCTTATTCTGTGATTCTAAGCTTATTTTTGAATTCTAATGACATGGAGACGATTATATGTATTAGGGTTGTCATAAAAGTAAAGCAAATGTCATTTCTAACCACACTCACTCCACAACATTCACACATTTGAATCAAACTTGTAAAACGAACTGTGCATGCTTGTAATCTACTATTAAGCTTATTCTTTGATTCTAAGCTTATTTTTGAATTCTAATGACATGGAGACGATTATATGTATTAGGGTTGTCATAAAAGTAAAGCAAATGTCATTTCTAACCACCCTCACTCCACAACATTCACACATTTGAATCAAACTTGTAAAACGAACTGTGCATGCTTGTAATCAACTTTTAAGCTTATTCTTTGAATCTAAGCTTATTTTTGAATTCTAATGACATGGAGACGATTATATGTGTTAGGGTTGTCATAAAAGTAAACCAAATGTCATTTCTAACCACACTCACTCCACAACATTCACACATTTGAATCAAACTTGTAAAACGAACTGTGCATGCTTGTAATCTACTTTTAAGCTTATTCTTTGATTCTAAGCTTATTTTTGAATTCTAATGACATGGAGACGATTATATGTGTTAGGGTTGTCATAAAAGTAAAGCAAATGTCATTTCTAACCACACTCACTCCACAACATTCACACATTTGAATCAAACCTGTAAAACGAACTGTGCATGCTTGTAATCTACTTTTAAGCTTATTCTTTGATTCAAAGCTTATTTTTGAATTCTAATGACATGGAGACGATTATATGTGTTAGGGTTGTCATAAAAGTAAAGCAAATGTCATTTCTAACCACACTCACTCCACAACATTCACACATTTGAATCAAACTTGTAAAACGAACTGTGCATGCTTGTAATCTACTTTTAAGCTTATTCTTTGAATCTAAGCTTATTTTAATTCTAATGACATGGAGACGATTATATGTGTTAGGGTTGTCATAAAAGTAAAGCAAATGTCATTTCTAACCACACTCACTCCACAACATTCACACATTTGAATCAAACTTGTAAAACGAACTGTGCATGCTTGTAATCTACTTTTAAGCGTATTCTTTGATTCTAAACTTGTTTTTGAATTCTAATGACATGGAGACGATTATATGTGTTAGGGTTGTCATAAAAGTAAAGCAAATGTCATTTCTAACCACACTAACTCCATAACATTCACACATTTGAATGAAACTTGTAAAACGAACTGTGCATGCTTGTAATCTACTTTTAAGCTTATTCTTTGATTCTAAGCTTATTTTTGAATTCCAATGACATGGAGACGATTATATGTGTTAGGGTTGTCATAAAAGTAAAGCAAATGTCATTTCTAACCACACTCACTCCACAACATTCACACATTTAAATCAAACTTTTAAAACGAACTGTGCATGCTTGTAATCTACTTTTAAGCTTATTCTTTGATTCTAAGCTTATTTTTGAATTCTAATGACATGGAGACGATTATATGTGTTAGGGTTGTCATAAAAGTAAACCAAATGTCATTTCTAACCACACTCACTCCATAACATTCACACATTTGAATCAAACTTGTAAAACGAACTGTGCATGCTTGTAATCTACTTTTAAGCTTATTCTTTAATTCTAAGCTTATTTTTGAATTCTAATGACATGGAGACGATTATATGTGTTAGGGTTGACATAAAAGTAAACCAAATGTCATTTCTAACCACACTCACTCCACAACATTTACACATTTGAATCAAACTTGTAAAACGAGCTGTGCATGCTTGTAATCTACTTTTAAGCTTATTCTTTAATTCTAAGCTTATTTTTGAATTCTAATGACATGGAGACGATTATATGTGTTAGGGTTGTCATAAAAGTAAACCAAATGTCATTTCTAACCACACTCACTCTACAACATTCACACATTTATATCAAACTTGTAAAACGAACTGTGCATGCTTGTAATCTACTATTAAGCTTATTCTTTGATTCTAAGCTTATTTTTGAATTCTAATGACATGGAGACGATTATATGTGTTAGGGTTGTCATAAAAGTAAAGCAAATGTCATTTCTAACCACCCTCACTCCACAACATTCACACATTTGAATCAAACTTGTAAAACGAACTGTGCATGCTTGTAATCAACTTTTAAGCTTATTCTTTGAATCTAAGCTTATTTTTGAATTCTAATGACATGGAGACGATTATATGTGTTAGGGTTGTCATAAAAGTAAACCAAATGTCATTTCTAACCACACTCACTCCACAACATTCACACATTTGAATCAAACTTGTAAAACGAACTGTGCATGCTTGTAATCTACTTTTAAGCTTATTCTTTGATTCTAAGCTTATTTTTGAATTCTAATGACATGGAGACGATTATATGTGTTAGGGTTGTCATAAAAGTAAAGCAAATGTCATTTCTAACCACACTCACTCCACAACATTCACACATTTGAATCAAACCTGTAAAACGAACTGTGCATGCTTGTAATCTACTTTTAAGCTTATTCTTTGATTCTAAGCTTATTTTTGAATTCTAATGACATGGAGACGATTATATGTGTTAGGGTTGTCATAAAAGTAAAGCAAATGTCATTTCTAACCACACTCACTCCACAACATTCACACATTTGAATCAAACTTGTAAAACGAACTGTGCATGCTTGTAATCTACTTTTAAGCTTATTCTTTGAATCTAAGCTTATTTTAATTCTAATGACATGGAGACGATTATATGTGTTAGGGTTGTCATAAAAGTAAAGCAAATGTCATTTCTAACCACACTCACTCCACAACATTCACACATTTGAATCAAACTTGTAAAACGAACTGTGCATGCTTGTAATCTACTTTTAAGCGTATTCTTTGATTCTAAACTTGTTTTTGAATTCTAATGACATGGAGACGATTATATGTGTTAGGGTTGTCATAAAAGTAAAGCAAATGTCATTTCTAACCACACTAACTCCATAACATTCACACATTTGAATGAAACTTGTAAAACGAACTGTGCATGCTTGTAATCTACTTTTAAGCTTATTCTTTGATTCTAAGCTTATTTTTGAATTCCAATGACATGGAGACGATTATATGTGTTAGGGTTGTCATAAAAGTAAAGCAAATGTCATTTCTAACCACACTCACTCCACAACATTCACACATTTAAATCAAACTTTTAAAACGAACTGTGCATGCTTGTAATCTACTTTTAAGCTTATTCTTTGATTCTAAGCTTATTTTTGAATTCTAATGACATGGAGACGATTATATGTGTTAGGGTTGTCATAAAAGTAAACCAAATGTCATTTCTAACCACACTCACTCCACAACATTCACACATTGGAATCAAACTTGTAAAACGAACTGTGCATGCTTGTAATCTACTTTTAAGCTTATTCTTTAATTCTAAGCTTATTTTTGAATTCTAATGACATGGAGACGATTATATGTGTTAGGGTTGTCATAAAAGTAAACCAAATGTCATTTCTAACTACACTCACTCCATAACATTCACACATTTGAATCAAACTTGTAAAACGAGCTGTGCATGCTTGTAATCTACTTTTAAGCTTATTCTTTGATTCTAAGCTTATTTTTGAATTCTAATGACATGGAGACGATTATATGTGTTAGGGTTGTCATAAAAGTAAACCAAATGTCATTTCTAACCACACTCACTCTACAACATTCACACATTTGAATCAAACTTGTAAAACGAATTGTGCATGCTTGTAATCTACTTTTAAGCTTATTCTTTGATTCTAAGCTTATTTTTGAATTCTAATGACATGGAGACGATTATATGTGTTAGGGTTGTCATAAAAGTAAAGCAAATGTCATTTCTAACCACACTCACTCCATAACATTCACACATTTGAATCAAACTTGTAAAACGAACTGTGCATGTTTGTTATCTACTTTTAAGCTTATTCTTTGAATCTAAGCTTATTTTTGAATTCTAATGACATGGAGACAATTATATGTATTAGGGTTGTCCTAAAAGTAAAGCAAATGTCATTTCTAACCACACTTACTCCACAACATTCACACATTTGAATCAAACTTGTAAAACGAACTGTGCATGCTTGTAATCTACTTTTAAGCTTATTCTTTGATTCTAAGCTTGTTTTTGAATTCTAATGACATGGAGACAATTATATGTGTTAGGGTTGTCATAAAAGTAAAGCAAATGTCATTTCTAACCACACTCACTCCATAACATTCACACATTTGAATCAAACTTGTAAAACGAACTGTGCATGCTTGTAATCTACTTTTAAGCTTATTCTTTAATTCTAAGCTTATTTTTGAATTCTAATGACATGGAGACGATTATATGTGTTAGGGTTGACATAAAAGTAAACCAAATGTCATTTCTAACCACACTCACTCCACAACATTCACACATTTGAATCAAACTTGTAAAACGAGCTGTGCATGCTTGTAATCTACTTTTAAGCTTATTCTTTGATTCTAAGCTTATTTTTGAATTCTAATGACATGGAGACGATTATATGTGTTAGAGTTGTCATAAAAGTAAACCAAATGTCATTTCTAACCACACTCACTCCACAACATTCACACATTTGAATCAAACTTGTAAAACGAACTGTGCATGCTTGTAATCTACTTTTAAGCTTATTCTTTAATTCTAAGCTTATTTTTGAATTCTAATGACATGGAGACGATTATATGTGTTAGGGTTGTCATAAAAGTAAAGCAAATGTCATTTCTAACCACACTCACTCCACAACATTCACACATTTGAATCAAACTTGTAAAACGAACTGTGCATGCTTGTAATCTACTTTTAAGCTTATTCTTTGAATCTAAGCTTATTTTTGAATTCTAATGACATGGAGACAATTATATGTATTAGGGTTGTCCTAAAAGTAAAGCAAATGTCATTTCTAACCACACTTACTCCACAACATTCACACATTTGAATCAAACTTGTAAAACGAACTGTGCATGCTTGTAATCTACTTTTAAGCGTATTCTTTGATTCTAAACTTGTTTTTGAATTCTAATGACATGGAGACGATTATATGTGTTAGGGTTGTCATAAAAGTAAAGCAAATGTCATTTCTAACCACACTAACTCCATAACATTCACACATTTGAATGAAACTTGTAAAACGAACTGTGCATGCTTGTAATCTACTTTTAAGCTTATTCTTTGATTCTAAGCTTATTTTTGAATTCCAATGACATGGAGACGATTATATGTGTTAGGGTTGTCATAAAAGTAAAGCAAATGTCATTTCTAACCACACTCACTCCACAACATTCACACATTTAAATCAAACTTTTAAAACGAACTGTGCATGCTTGTAATCTACTTTTAAGCTTATTCTTTGATTCTAAGCTTATTTTTGAATTCTAATGACATGGAGACGATTATATGTGTTAGGGTTGTCATAAAAGTAAACCAAATGTCATTTCTAACCACACTCACTCCACAACATTCACACATTGGAATCAAACTTGTAAAACGAACTGTGCATGCTTGTAATCTACTTTTAAGCTTATTCTTTAATTCTAAGCTTATTTTTGAATTCTAATGACATGGAGACGATTATATGTGTTAGGGTTGTCATAAAAGTAAACCAAATGTCATTTCTAACTACACTCACTCCATAACATTCACACATTTGAATCAAACTTGTAAAACGAGCTGTGCATGCTTGTAATCTACTTTTAAGCTTATTCTTTGATTCTAAGCTTATTTTTGAATTCTAATGACATGGAGACGATTATATGTGTTAGGGTTGTCATAAAAGTAAACCAAATGTCATTTCTAACCACACTCACTCTACAACATTCACACATTTGAATCAAACTTGTAAAACGAATTGTGCATGCTTGTAATCTACTTTTAAGCTTATTCTTTGATTCTAAGCTTATTTTTGAATTCTAATGACATGGAGACGATTATATGTGTTAGGGTTGTCATAAAAGTAAAGCAAATGTCATTTCTAACCACACTCACTCCACAACATTCACACATTTGAATCAAACTTGTAAAACGAACTGTGCATGCTTGTAATCTACTTTTAAGCTTATTCTTTGAATCTAAGCTTATTTTTGAATTCTAATGACATGGAGACAATTATATGTATTAGGGTTGTCCTAAAAGTAAAGCAAATGTCATTTCTAACCACACTTACTCCACAACATTCACACATTTGAATCAAACTTGTAAAACGAACTGTGCATGCTTGTAATCTACTTTTAAGCTTATTCTTTGATTCTAAGCTTGTTTTTGAATTCTAATGACATGGAGACAATTATATGTGTTAGGGTTGTCATAAAAGTAAAGCAAATGTCATTTCTAACCACACTCACTCCATAACATTCACACATTTGAATCAAACTTGTAAAACGAACTGTGCATGCTTGTAATCTACTTTTAAGCTTATTCTTTAATTCTAAGCTTATTTTTGAATTCTAATGACATGGAGACGATTATATGTGTTAGGGTTGACATAAAAGTAAACCAAATGTCATTTCTAACCACACTCACTCCACAACATTCACACATTTGAATCAAACTTGTAAAACGAGCTGTGCATGCTTGTAATCTACTTTTAAGCTTATTCTTTGATTCTAAGCTTATTTTTGAATTCTAATGACATGGAGACGATTATATGTGTTAGAGTTGTCATAAAAGTAAACCAAATGTCATTTCTAACCACACTCACTCCACAACATTCACACATTTGAATCAAACTTGTAAAACGAACTGTGCATGCTTGTAATCTACTTTTAAGCTTATTCTTTAATTCTAAGCTTATTTTTGAATTCTAATGACATGGAGACGATTATATGTGTTAGGGTTGTCATAAAAGTAAAGCAAATGTCATTTCTAACCACACTCACTCCACAACATTCACACATTTGAATCAAACTTGTAAAACGAACTGTGCATGCTTGTAATCTACTTTTAAGCTTATTCTTTGAATCTAAGCTTATTTTTGAATTCTAATGACATGGAGACGATTATATGTGTTAGGGTTGTCATAAAAGTAAAGCAAATGTCATTTCTAACCACACTCACTCCACAACATTCACACATTTGAATCAAACTTGTAAAACGAACTGTGCATGCTTGTAATCTACTTTTAAGCTTATTCTTTGAATCTAAGCTTATTTTTGAATTCTAATGACATGGAGACGATTATATGTATTAGGGTTGTCCTAAAAGTAAAGCAAATGTCATTTCTAACCACACTCACTCCACAACATTCACACATTTGAATCAAACTTGTAAAACGAACTGTGCATGCTTGTAATCTACTTTTAAGCTTATTCTTTGATTCTAAGCTTGTTTTTGAATTCTAATGACATGGAGACGATTATATGTGTTAGGTTGTCATAAAAGTAAAGCAAATGTCATTTCTAACCACACTCACTCCATAACATTCACACATTTGAATCAAACTTGTAAAACGAACTGTGCATGCTTGTAATCTACTTTTAAGCTTATTCTTTAATTCTAACCTTATTTTTGAATTCTAATGACATGGAGACGATTATATGTGTTAGGGTTGACATAAAAGTAAACCAAATGTCATTTCTAACCACACTCACTCCACAACATTCACACATTTGAATCAAACTTGTAAAACGAGCTGTGCATGCTTGTAATCTACTTTTAAGCTTATTCTTTGATTCTAAGCTTATTTTTGAATTCTAATGACATGGAGACGATTATATGTGTTAGGGTTGTCATAAAAGTAAACCAAATGTCATTTCTAACCACACTCACTCCACAACATTCACACATTTGAATCAAACTTGTAAAACGAACTGTGCATGCTTGTAATCTACTTTTAAGCTTATTCTTTAATTCTAAGCTTATTTTTGAATTCTAATGACATGGAGATGATTATATGTGTTAGGGTTGTCATAAAAGTAAACCAAATCTCATTTCTAACCACACTCACTCCATAACATTCACACATTTGAATCAAACTTGTAAAACGAGCTGTGCATGCTTGTAACCTACTTTTAAGCTTATTCTTTGATTCTAAGCTTATTTTTGAATTCTAATGACATGGAGACGATTATATGAGTTAGGGTTGTCATAAAAGTAAACCAAATGTCATTTCTAACCACACTCACTCCACAACATTCACACATTTGAATCAAACTTGTAAAACGAACTGTGCATGCTTGTAATCTACTTTTAAGCTTATTCTTTGATTCTAAGCTTATTTTTGAATTCTAATGACATGGAGACGATTATATGTGTTAGGGTTGTCATAAAAGTAAAGCAAATGTCATTTCTAACCACCCTCACTCCACAACATTCACACATTTGAATCAAACTTGTAAAACGAACTGTGCATGCTTGTAATATACTTTTAAGCTTATTCTTTAATTCTAAGCTTATTTTTGAATTCTAATGACATGGAGACGATTATATGTGTTAGGGTTGTCATAAAAGTAAACCAAATGTCATTTCTAACCACACTCACTCCACAACATTCACACATTTGAATCAAACTTGTAAAACGAACTGTGCATGCTTGTAATCTACTTTTAAGCTTATTCTTTGATTCTAAGCTTATTTTTGAATTCTAATGACATGGAGACGATTATATGTGTTAGGGTTGTCATAAAAGTAAAGCAAATGTCATTTCTAACCACACTCACTCCACAACATTCACACATTTGAATCAAACCTGTAAAACGAACTGTGCATGCTTGTAATCTACTTTTAAGCTTATTCTTTGATTCTAAGCTTATTTTTGAATTCTAATGACATGGAGACGATTATATGTGTTAGGGTTGTCATAAAAGTAAAGCAAATGTCATTTCTAACCACACTCACTCCACAACATTCACACATTTGAATCAAACTTGTAAAACGAACTGTGCATGCTTGTAATCTACTTTTAAGCTTATTCTTTGAATCTAAGCTTATTTTTGAATTCTAATGACATGGAGACGATTATATGTGTTAGGGTTGTCATAAAAGTAAAGCAAATGTCATTTCTAACCACACTCACTCCACAACATTCACACATTTGAATCAAACCTGTAAAACGAACTGTGCATGCTTGTAATCTACTTTTATGCTTATTCTTTGATTCTAAGCTTATTTTTGAATTCTAATGACATGGAGACGATTATATGAGTTAGGGTTGTCATAAAAGTAAACCAAATGTCATTTCTAACCACACTCACTCCACAACATTCACACATTTGAATCAAACTTGTAAAACGAACTGTGCATGCTTGTAATCTACTTTTAAGCTTATTCTTTAATTCTAAGCTTATTTTTGAATTCTAATGACATGGAGACGATTATATGTGTTAGGGTTGTCATAAAAGTAAACCAAATCTCATTTCTAACCACACTCACTCCATAACATTCACACATTTGAATCAAACTTGTAAAACGAGCTGTGCATGCTTTTAACCTACTTTTAAGCTTATTCTTTGATTCTAAGCTTATTTTTGAATTCTAATGACATGGAGACGATTATATGAGTTAGGGTTGTCATAAAAGTAAACCAAATGTCATTTCTAACCACACTCACTCTACAACATTCACACATTTGAATCAAACTTGTAAAACGAACTGTGCATGCTTGTAATCTACTTTTAAGCTTATTCTTTGATTCTAAGCTTATTTTTGAATTCTAATGACATGGAGACGATTATATGTGTTAGGGTTGTCATAAAAGTAATGCAAATGTCATTTCTAACCACCCTCACTCCACAACATTCACACATTTGAATCAAACTTGTAAAACGAACTGTGCATGCTTGTAATCTACTTTTAAGCTTATTCTTTAATTCTAAGCTTATTTTTGAATTCTAATGACATGGAGACGATTATATGTGTTAGGGTTGTCATAAAAGTAAACCAAATGTCATTTCTAACCACACTCACTCCACAACATTCACACATTTGAATCAAACTTGTAAAACGAACTGTGCATGCTTGTAATCTACTTTTAAGCTTATTCTTTGATTCTAAGCTTATTTTTGAATTCTAATGACATGGAGACGATTATATGTGTTAGGGTTGTCATAAAAGTAAAGCAAATGTCATTTCTAACCACACTCACTCCACAACATTCACACATTTGAATCAAACCCTTAAAACGAACTGTGCATGCTTGTAATCTACTTTTAAGCTTATTCTTTGATTCTAAGCTTATTTTTGAATTCTAATGACATGGAGACGATTATATGTGTTAGGGTTGTCATAAAAGTAAAGCAAATGTCATTTCTAACCACACTCACTCCACAACATTCACACATTTGAATCAAACTTGTAAAACGAACTGTGCATGCTTGTAATCTACTTTTAAGCTTATTCTTTGAATCTAAGCTTATTTTTGAATTCTAATGACATGGAGACGATTATATGTGTTAGGGTTGTCATAAAAGTAAAGCAAATGTCATTTCTAACCACACTCACTCCACAACATTCACACATTTGAATCAAACCTGTAAAACGAACTGTGCATGCTTGTAATCTACTTTTATGCTTATTCTTTGATTCTAAGCTTATTTTTGAATTCTAATGACATGGAGACGATTATATGTGTTAGGGTTGTCATAAAAGTAAAGCAAATGTCATTTCTAACCACACTCACTCCACAACATTCACACATTTGAATCAAACTTGTAAAACGAACTGTGCATGCTTGTAATCTACTTTTAAGCTTATTCTTTGAATCTAAGCTTATTTTTGAATTCTAATGACATGGAGACGATTATATGTGTTAGGGTTGTCATAAAAGTAAACCAAATCTCATTTCTAACCACACTCACTCCATAACATTCACACATTTGAATCAAACTTGTAAAACGAACTGTGCATGCTTGTAATCTACTTTTAAGCTTATTCTTTAATTCTAAGCTTAAATTTGAATTCTAATGACATGGAGACGATTATATGTGTTAGGGTTGACATAAAAGTAAACCAAATGTCATTTCTAACCACACTCACTCCACAACATTCACACATTTGAATCAAACTTGTAAAACGAGCTGTGCATGCTTGTAATCTACTTTTAAGCTTATTCTTTGATTCTAAGCTTATTTTTGAATTCTAATGACATGGAGACGATTATATGTGTTAGGGTTGTCATAAAAGTAATGCAAATGTCATTTCTAACCACCCTCACTCCACAACATTCACACATTTGAATCAAACTTGTAAAACGAACTGTGCATGCTTGTAATCTACTTTTAAGCTTATTCTTTAATTCTAAGCTTAAATTTGAATTCTAATGACATGGAGACGATTATATGTGTTAGGGTTGACATAAAAGTAAACCAAATGTCATTTCTAACCACACTCACTCTACAACATTCACACATTTTTATCAAACTTGTAAAACGAACTGTGCATGCTTGTAATCTACTATTAAGCTTATTCTTTGATTCTAAGCTTATTTTTGAATTCTAATGACATGGAGACGATTATATGTGTTAGGGTTGTCATAAAAGTAAAGCAAATGTCATTTCTAACCACCCTCACTCCACAACATTCACACATTTGAATCAAACTTGTAAAACGAACTGTGCATGCTTGTAATCAACTTTTAAGCTTATTCTTTGAATCTAAGCTTATTTTTGAATTCTAATGACATGGAGACGATTATATGTGTTAGGGTTGTCATAAAAGTAAACCAAATGTCATTTCTAACCACACTCACTCCACAACATTCACACATTTGAATCAAACTTGTAAAACGAACTGTGCATGCTTGTAATCTACTTTTAAGCTTATTCTTTGATTCTAAGCTTATTTTTGAATTCTAATGACATGGAGACGATTATATGTGTTAGGGTTGTCATAAAAGTAAAGCAAATGTCATTTCTAACCACACTCACTCCACAACATTCACACATTTGAATCAAACCTGTAAAACGAACTGTGCATGCTTGTAATCTACTTTTAAGCTTATTCTTTGATTCTAAGCTTATTTTTGAATTCTAATGACATGGAGACGATTATATGTGTTAGGGTTGTCATAAAAGTAAAGCAAATGTCATTTCTAACCACACTCACTCCACAACATTCACACATTTGAATCAAACTTGTAAAACGAACTGTGCATGCTTGTAATCTACTTTTAAGCTTATTCTTTGAATCTAAGCTTATTTTAATTCTAATGACATGGAGACGATTATATGTGTTAGGGTTGTCATAAAAGTAAAGCAAATGTCATTTCTAACCACACTCACTCCACAACATTCACACATTTGAATCAAACTTGTAAAACGAACTGTGCATGCTTGTAATCTACTTTTAAGCGTATTCTTTGATTCTAAACTTGTTTTTGAATTCTAATGACATGGAGACGATTATATGTGTTAGGGTTGTCATAAAAGTAAAGCAAATGTCATTTCTAACCACACTAACTCCATAACATTCACACATTTGAATGAAACTTGTAAAACGAACTGTGCATGCTTGTAATCTACTTTTAAGCTTATTCTTTGATTCTAAGCTTATTTTTGAATTCCAATGACATGGAGACGATTATATGTGTTAGGGTTGTCATAAAAGTAAAGCAAATGTCATTTCTAACCACACTCACTCCACAACATTCACACATTTAAATCAAACTTTTAAAACGAACTGTGCATGCTTGTAATCTACTTTTAAGCTTATTCTTTGATTCTAAGCTTATTTTTGAATTCTAATGACATGGAGACGATTATATGTGTTAGGGTTGTCATAAAAGTAAACCAAATGTCATTTCTAACCACACTCACTCCACAACATTCACACATTGGAATCAAACTTGTAAAACGAACTGTGCATGCTTGTAATCTACTTTTAAGCTTATTCTTTAATTCTAAGCTTATTTTTGAATTCTAATGACATGGAGACGATTATATGTGTTAGGGTTGTCATAAAAGTAAACCAAATGTCATTTCTAACTACACTCACTCCATAACATTCACACATTTGAATCAAACTTGTAAAACGAGCTGTGCATGCTTGTAATCTACTTTTAAGCTTATTCTTTGATTCTAAGCTTATTTTTGAATTCTAATGACATGGAGACGATTATATGTGTTAGGGTTGTCATAAAAGTAAACCAAATGTCATTTCTAACCACACTCACTCTACAACATTCACACATTTGAATCAAACTTGTAAAACGAATTGTGCATGCTTGTAATCTACTTTTAAGCTTATTCTTTGATTCTAAGCTTATTTTTGAATTCTAATGACATGGAGACGATTATATGTGTTAGGGTTGTCATAAAAGTAAAGCAAATGTCATTTCTAACCACACTCACTCCACAACATTCACACATTTGAATCAAACTTGTAAAACGAACTGTGCATGCTTGTAATCTACTTTTAAGCTTATTCTTTGAATCTAAGCTTATTTTTGAATTCTAATGACATGGAGACAATTATATGTATTAGGGTTGTCCTAAAAGTAAAGCAAATGTCATTTCTAACCACACTTACTCCACAACATTCACACATTTGAATCAAACTTGTAAAACGAACTGTGCATGCTTGTAATCTACTTTTAAGCTTATTCTTTGATTCTAAGCTTGTTTTTGAATTCTAATGACATGGAGACAATTATATGTGTTAGGGTTGTCATAAAAGTAAAGCAAATGTCATTTCTAACCACACTCACTCCATAACATTCACACATTTGAATCAAACTTGTAAAACGAACTGTGCATGCTTGTAATCTACTTTTAAGCTTATTCTTTAATTCTAAGCTTATTTTTGAATTCTAATGACATGGAGACGATTATATGTGTTAGGGTTGACATAAAAGTAAACCAAATGTCATTTCTAACCACACTCACTCCACAACATTCACACATTTGAATCAAACTTGTAAAACGAGCTGTGCATGCTTGTAATCTACTTTTAAGCTTATTCTTTGATTCTAAGCTTATTTTTGAATTCTAATGACATGGAGACGATTATATGTGTTAGGGTTGTCATAAAAGTAAACCAAATGTCATTTCTAACCACACTCACTCCACAACATTCACACATTTGAATCAAACTTGTAAAACGAACTGTGCATGCTTGTAATCTACTTTTAAGCTTATTCTTTAATTCTAAGCTTATTTTTGAATTCTAATGACATGGAGACGATTATATGTGTTAGGGTTGTCATAAAAGTAAAGCAAATGTCATTTCTAACCACACTCACTCCACAACATTCACACATTTGAATCAAACTTGTAAAACGAACTGTGCATGCTTGTAATCTACTTTTAAGCTTATTCTTTGAATCTAAGCTTATTTTTGAATTCTAATGACATGGAGACGATTATATGTGTTAGGGTTGTCATAAAAGTAAAGCAAATGTCATTTCTAACCACACTCACTCCACAACATTCACACATTTGAATCAAACTTGTAAAACGAACTGTGCATGCTTGTAATCTACTTTTAAGCTTATTCTTTGAATCTAAGCTTATTTTTGAATTCTAATGACATGGAGACGATTATATGTATTAGGGTTGTCCTAAAAGTAAAGCAAATGTCATTTCTAACCACACTCACTCCACAACATTCACACATTTGAATCAAACTTGTAAAACGAACTGTGCATGCTTGTAATCTACTTTTAAGCTTATTCTTTGATTCTAAGCTTGTTTTTGAATTCTAATGACATGGAGACGATTATATGTGTTAGGGTTGTCATAAAAGTAAAGCAAATGTCATTTCTAACCACACTCACTCCATAACATTCACACATTTGAATCAAACTTGTAAAACGAACTGTGCATGCTTGTAATCTACTTTTAAGCTTATTCTTTAATTCTAACCTTATTTTTGAATTCTAATGACATGGAGACGATTATATGTGTTAGGGTTGACATAAAAGTAAACCAAATGTCATTTCTAACCACACTCACTCCACAACATTCACACATTTGAATCAAACTTGTAAAACGAGCTGTGCATGCTTGTAATCTACTTTTAAGCTTATTCTTTGATTCTAAGCTTATTTTTGAATTCTAATGACATGGAGACGATTATATGTGTTAGGGTTGTCATAAAAGTAAAGCAAATGTCATTTCTAACCACACTCACTCCACAACATTCACACATTTGAATCAAACTTGTAAAACGAACTGTGCATGCTTGTAATCTACTTTTAAGCTTATTCTTTAATTCTAAGCTTATTTTTGAATTCTAATGACATGGAGATGATTATATGTGTTAGGGTTGTCATAAAAGTAAACCAAATCTCATTTCTAACCACACTCACTCCATAACATTCACACATTTGAATCAAACTTGTAAAACGAGCTGTGCATGCTTGTAACCTACTTTTAAGCTTATTCTTTGATTCTAAGCTTATTTTTGAATTCTAATGACATGGAGACGATTATATGAGTTAGGGTTGTCATAAAAGTAAACCAAATGTCATTTCTAACCACACTCACTCCACAACATTCACACATTTGAATCAAACTTGTAAAACGAACTGTGCATGCTTGTAATCTACTTTTAAGCTTATTCTTTGATTCTAAGCTTATTTTTGAATTCTAATGACATGGAGACGATTATATGTGTTAGGGTTGTCATAAAAGTAAAGCAAATGTCATTTCTAACCACCCTCACTCCACAACATTCACACATTTGAATCAAACTTGTAAAACGAACTGTGCATGCTTGTAATCTACTTTTAAGCTTATTCTTTGAATCTAAGCTTATTTTTGAATTCTAATGACATGGAGACGATTATATGTGTTAGGGTTGTCATAAAAGTAAAGCAAATGTCATTTCTAACCACACTCACTCCACAACATTCACACATTTGAATCAAACCTGTAAAACGAACTGTGCATGCTTGTAATCTACTTTTAAGCTTATTCTTTGATTCTAAACTTATTTTTGAATTCTAATGACATGGAGACGATTATATGTGTTAGGGTTGTCATAAAAGTAAAGCAAATGTCATTTCTAACCACACTCACTCCACAACATTCACACATTTGAATCAAACTTGTAAAACGAACTGTGCATGCTTGTAATCTACTTTTAAGCTTATTCTTTGAATCTAAGCTTATTTTTGAATTCTAATGACATGGAGACGATTATATGTGTTAGGGTTGTCATAAAAGTAAAGCAAATGTCATTTCTAACCACACTCACTCCACAACATTCACACATTTGAATCAAACCTGTAAAACGAACTGTGCATGCTTGTAATCTACTTTTATGCTTATTCTTTGATTCTAAGCTTATTTTTGAATTCTAATGACATGGAGACGATTATATGAGTTAGGGTTGTCATAAAAGTAAACCAAATGTCATTTCTAACCACACTCACTCCACAACATTCACACATTTGAATCAAACTTGTAAAACGAACTGTGCATGCTTGTAATCTACTTTTAAGCTTATTCTTTAATTCTAAGCTTATTTTTGAATTCTAATGACATGGAGACGATTATATGTGTTAGGGTTGTCATAAAAGTAAACCAAATCTCATTTCTAACCACACTCACTCCATAACATTCACACATTTGAATCAAACTTGTAAAACGAGCTGTGCATGCTTGTTACCTACTTTTAAGCTTATTCTTTGATTCTAAGCTTATTTTTGAATTCTAATGACATGGAGACGATTATATGAGTTAGGGTTGTCATAAAAGTAAACCAAATGTCATTTCTAACCACACTCACTCCACAACATTCACACATTTGAATCAAACTTGTAAAACGAACTGTGCATGCTTGTAATCTACTTTTAAGCTTATTCTTTGATTCTAAGCTTATTTTTGAATTCTAATGACATGGAGACGATTATATGTGTTAGGGTTGTCATAAAAGTAAAGCAAATGTCATTTCTAACCACCCTCACTCCACAACATTCACACATTTGAATCAAACTTGTAAAACGAACTGTGCATGCTTGTAATCTACTTTTAAGCTTATTCTTTAATTCTAAGCTTATTTTTGAATTCTAATGACATGGAGACGATTATATGTGTTAGGGTTGTCATAAAAGTAAACCAAATGTCATTTCTAACCACACTCACTCCACAACATTCACACATTTGAATCAAACTTGTAAAACGAACTGTGCATGCTTGTAATCTACTTTTAAGCTTATTCTTTGATTCTAAGCTTATTTTTGAATTCTAATGACATGGAGACGATTATATGTGTTAGGGTTGTCATAAAAGTAAAGCAAATGTCATTTCTAACCACACTCACTCCACAACATTCACACATTTGAATCAAACCTGTAAAACGAACTGTGCATGCTTGTAATCTACTTTTAAGCTTATTCTTTGATTCTAAGCTTATTTTTGAATTCTAATGACATGGAGACGATTATATGTGTTAGGGTTGTCATAAAAGTAAAGCAAATGTCATTTCTAACCACACTCACTCCACAACATTCACACATTTGAATCAAACTTGTAAAACGAACTGTGCATGCTTGTAATCTACTTTTAAGCTTATTCTTTGAATCTAAGCTTATTTTTGAATTCTAATGACATGGAGACGATTATATGTGTTAGGGTTGTCATAAAAGTAAAGCAAATGTCATTTCTAACCACACTCACTCCACAACATTCACACATTTGAATCAAACCTGTAAAACGAACTGTGCATGCTTGTAATCTACTTTTATGCTTATTCTTTGATTCTAAGCTTATTTTTGAATTCTAATGACATGGAGACGATTATATGTGTTAGGGTTGTCATAAAAGTAAAGCAAATGTCATTTCTAACCACACTCACTCCACAACATTCACACATTTGAATCAAACTTGTAAAACGAACTGTGCATGCTTGTAATCTACTTTTAAGCTTATTCTTTGAATCTAAGCTTATTTTTGAATTCTAATGACATGGAGACGATTATATGTGTTAGGGTTGTCATAAAAGTAAACCAAATCTCATTTCTAACCACACTCACTCCATAACATTCACACATTTGAATCAAACTTGTAAAACGAGCTGTGCATGCTTGTAACCTACTTTTAAGCTTATTCTTTGATTCTAAGCTTATTTTTGAATTCTAATGACATGGAGACGATTATATGTGTTAGGGTTGTCATAAAAGTAAAGCAAATGTCATTTCTAACCACACTCACTCCATAACATTCACACATTTGAATCAAACTTGTAAAACGAGCTGTGCATGCTTGTAACCTACTTTTAAGCTTATTCTTTGATTCTAAGCTTATTTTTGAATTCTAATGACATGGAGACGATTATATGTGTTAGGGTTGTCATAAAAGTAAACCAAATCTCATTTCTAACCACACTCACTCCATAACATTCACACATTTGAATCAAACTTGTAAAACGAGCTGTGCATGCTTGTAACCTACTTTTAAGCTTATTCTTTGATTCTAAGCTTATTTTTGAATTCTAATGACATGGAGACGATTATATGTGTTAGGGTTGTCATAAAAGTAAACCAAATGTCATTTCTAACCACACTCACTCCACAACATTCACACATTTGAATCAAACTTGTAAAACGAACTGTGCATGCTTGTAATCTACTTTTAAGCTTATTCTTTAATTCTAAGCTTATTTTTGAATTCTAATGACATGGAGACGATTATATGTGTTAGGGTTGTCATAAAAGTAAACCAAATCTCATTTCTAACCACACTCACTCCATAACATTCACACATTTGAATCAAACTTGTAAAACGAGCTGTGCATGCTTGTAACCTACTTTTAAGCTTATTCTTTGATTCTAAGCTTATTTTTGAATTCTAATGACATGGAGACGATTATATGAGTTAGGGTTGTCATAAAAGTAAACCAAATGTCATTTCTAACCACACTCACTCCACAACATTCACACATTTGAATCAAACTTGTAAAACGAACTGTGCATGCTTGTAATCTACTTTTAAGCTTATTCTTTGATTCTAAGCTTATTTTTGAATTCTAATGACATGGAGACGATTATATGTGTTAGGGTTGTCATAAAAGTAAAGCAAATGTCATTTCTAACCACCCTCACTCCACAACATTCACACATTTGAATCAAACTTGTAAAACGAACTGTGCATGCTTGTAATCTACTTTTAAGCTTATTCTTTAATTCTAAGCTTATTTTTGAATTCTAATGACATGGAGACGATTATATGTGTTAGGGTTGTCATAAAAGTAAACCAAATGTCATTTCTAACCACACTCACTCCACAACATTCACACATTTGAATCAAACTTGTAAAACGAACTGTGCATGCTTGTAATCTACTTTTAAGCTTATTCTTTGATTCTAAGCTTATTTTTGAATTCTAGTGACATGGAGACGATTATATGTGTTAGGGTTGTCATAAAAGTAAAGCAAATGTCATTTCTAACCACACTCACTCCACAACATTCACACATTTGAATCAAACCTGTAAAACGAACTGTGCATGCTTGTAATCTACTTTTAAGCTTATTCTTTGATTCTAAGCTTATTTTTGAATTCTAATGACATGGAGACGATTATATGTGTTAGGGTTGTCATAAAAGTAAAGCAAATGTCATTTCTAACCACACTCACTCCATAACATTCACACATTTGAATGAAACTTGTAAATTGAGCTGTGCATGCTTGTAATCTACTTTTAAGCTTATTCTTTGATTCTAAGCTTATTTTTCAATTCTAATGACATGGAGACGATTATATCTGTTAGGGTTGTCATAAAAGTAAACCAAATGTCATTTCTAACCACACTCACTCCACAACATTCACACATTTGAATCAAACTTGTAAAACGAACTGTGCATGCTTGTAATCTACTTTTAAGCTTATTCTTTGAATCTAAGCTTATTTTTGAATTCTAATGACATGGAGACGATTATATGTGTTAGGGTTGTCATAAAAGTAAAGCAAATGTCATTTCTAACCACACTCACTCCACAACATTCACACATTTGAATCAAACTTGTAAAACGAACTGTGCATGCTTGTAACCTACTTTTAAGCTTATTCTTTGATTCTAAGCTTATTTTTGAATTCTAATGACATGGAGACGATTATATGAGTTAGGGTTGTCATAAAAGTAAACCAAATGTCATTTCTAACCACACTCACTCCACAACATTCACACATTTGAATCAAACTTGTAAAACGAACTGTGCATGCTTGTAATCTACTTTTAAGCTTATTCTTTGAATCTAAGCTTATTTTTGAATTCTAATGACATGGAGACGATTATATGTGTTAGGGTTGTCATAAAAGTAAAGCAAATGTCATTTCTAACCACACTCACTCCACAACATTCACACATTTGAATCAAACTTGTAAAACGAACTGTGCATGCTTGTAATCTACTTTTAAGCGTATTCTTTGATTCTATGCTTGTTTTTGAATTCTAATGACATGGAGACGATTATATGTGTTAGGGTTGTCATAAAAGTAAAGCAAATGTCATTTCTAACCACACTCACTCCATAACATTCACACATTTGAATGAAACTTGTAAATTGAGCTGTGCATGCTTGTAATCTACTTTTAAGCTTATTCTTTGATTCTAAGCTTATTTTTGAATTCTAATGACATGGAGACGATTATATCTGTTAGGGTTGTCATAAAAGTAAACCAAATGTCATTTCTAACCACACTCACTCCACAACATTCACACATTTGAATCAAACTTGTAAAACGAACTGTGCATGCTTGTAATCTACTTTTAAGCTTATTCATTGATTCTAAGCTTATTTTTGAATTCTAATGACATGGAGACGATTATATGTGTTAGGGTTGTCCTAAAAGTAAAGCAAATGTCATTTCTAACCACACTCACTCCACAACATTCACACATTTGAATCAAACTTGTAAAACGAACTGTGCATGCTTGTAATCTACTTTTAAGCTTATTCTTTGATTCTAAACTTGTTTTTGAATTCTAATGACATGGAGACGATTATATGTGTTAGGGTTGTCATAAAAGTAAAGCAAATGTCATTTCTAACCACACTCACTCCATAACATTCACACATTTGAATCAAACTTGTAAAACGAACTGTGCATGCTTGTAATCTACTTTTAAGCTTATTCTTTGATTCTAAGCTTATTTTTGAATTCTAATGACATGGAGACGATTATATGTGTTAGGGTTGTCATAAAAGTAAACCAAATGTCATTTCTAACCACACTCACTCCACAACATTCACACATTTGAATCAAACTTGTAAAACGAATTGTGCATGCTTGTAATCTACTTTTAAGCTTATTCTTTGATTCTAAGCTTATTTTTGAATTCTAATGACATGGAGACGATTATATGTGTTAGGGTTGTCATAAAAGTAAACCAAATGTCATTTCTAACCACACTCACTCCACAACATTCACACATTTGAATCAAACTTGTAAAACGAACTGTGCATGCTTGTAATCTACTTTTAAGCTTATTCTTTGAATCTAAGCTTATTCTTGAATTCTAATGACATGGAGACGATTATATGTATTAGGGTTGTCCTAAAAGTAAAGCAAATGTCATTTCTAACCACACTCACTCCACAACATTCACACATTTGAATCAAACTTGTAAAACGAACTGTGCATGCTTGTAATCTACTTTTAAGCTTATTCTTTGATTCTAAGCTTGTTTTTGAATTCTAATGACATGGAGACGATTATATGTGTTAGGGTTGTCATAAAAGTAAAGCAAATGTCATTTCTAACCACACTCACTCCATAACATTCACACATTTGAATCAAACTTGTAAAACGAACTGTGCATGCTTGTAATCTACTTTTAAGCTTATTCTTTAATTCTAAGCTTATTTTTGAATTCTAATGACATGGAGACGATTATATGTGTTAGGGCTGACATAAAAGTAAACCAAATGTCATTTCTAACCACACTCACGCCACAAACATTCACACATTTGAATCAAACTTGTAAAACGAACTGTGCATGCTTGTAATCTACTTTTAAGCTTATTCTTTGATTCTAAGCTTGTTTTTGAATTCTAATGACATGGAGACGATTATATGTGTTAGGGTTGTCATAAAAGTAAAGCAAATGTCATTTCTAACCACACTCACTCCATAACATTCACACATTTGAATCAAACTTGTAAAACGAACTGTGCATGCTTGTAATCTACTTTTAAGCTTATTCTTTGATTCTAAGCTTATTTTTGAATTCTAATGACATGGAGACGATTATATGTGTTAGGGTTGTCATAAAAGTAAACCATATGTCATTTCTAACCACACTCACTCCACAACATTCACACATTTGTATCAAACTTGTAAAACGAACTGTGCATGCTTGTAATCTACTTTTAAGCTTATTCTTTAATTCTAAGCTTATTTTTGAATTCTAATGACATGGAGACGATTATATGTGTTAGGGTTTTCATAAAAGTAAACCAAATCTCATTTCTAACCACACTCACTCCATAACATTCACACATTTAAATCAAACTTGTAAAACGAGCTGTGCATGCTTGTAATCTACTTTTAAGCTTATTCTTTGATTCTAAGCTTATTTTTGAATTCTAATGACATGGAGACGATTATATGTGTTAGGGTTGTCATAAAAGTAAAGCAAATGTCATTTCTAACCACACTCACTCCACAACATTCACACATTTGAATCAAACCTGTAAAACGAACTGTGCATGCTTGTAATCTACTTTTAAGCATATTCTTTGATTCTAAGCTTATTTTTGAATTCTAATGACATGGAGACGATTATAAGTGTTAGGGTTGTCATAAAAGTAAAGCAAGTGTCATTTCTAACCACACTCACTCCACAACATTCACACATTTGATTCAAACTTGTAAAAAGAACTGTGGATGCTTGTATTATACTTTTAAGCTTATTTTTTGATTCTAAGCTTTTTTTTGAATTCTAATGACATGGAGACGATTACATGTGTTAGGGTTGTCATAAAAGTAAACCAAATGTCATTTCTAACCGCACTCACTCCACAACATTCACACATTTGATTCAAACTTGTAAAAAGAACTGTGGATGCTTGTATTATACTTTTAAGCTTATTCTTTGATTCTAAGCTTATTGTTGAATTCTAATGACATGGAGACGATTATATGTGCTAGGGTTGTTATAAAAGTAAACCAAATGTCATTTCTAACCACATTCACTCCATAACATTCACACATTTGATTCAAACTTGTAAAACGAACTGTGCATGCTTGTCTTCTACTTTTAAGCTTATTCTTTGATTCTAAGCTTATTTTTGAATTCTAATGACATGGAGACGATTATATGTGTTAGGGTTGTCATAAAATTAAACCAAATGTCATTTCTAACAACACTCACTCCACAACATTCACACATTTGAATCAAACTTGTAAAACGAACTGTGCATGCTTGTAATCTACTTTTAAGCTTATTCATTGATTCTAAGCTTATTTTTGAATTCTAATGACACTAACCGCACTCACTCCACAACATTCACACATTTGATTCAAACTTGTAAAAAGAAGTGTGGATGCTTGTATTATACTTTTAAGCTTATTCTTTGATTCTAAGCTTGTTTTTGAATTCTAATGACATGGAGACGATTATATGTGCTACGGTTGTTATAAAAGTAAACCAAATGTCATTTCTAACCACATTCACTCCATAACATTCACACATTTGATTCAAACTTGTAAAACGAACTGTGCATGCTTGTATTCTGCTTTTAAGCTTTTTCTTTGATTCTAAACTTGTTTTTGAATTCTAATGACATGGAGACGATTATATGTCTTAGGGTTGTCATAAAAGTAAACCAAATGTCATTTCTAACAACACTCACTCCACAACATTCACACATTTGAATCAAACTTGTAAAACGAACTGTGCATGCTTGGACTCTTCTTTTAAGCTTATTCTTTGATTTTAAGCTTATTTTTGAATTCTAATGACATGGAGACGATTATATGTGTTAGGCTTGTCATAAAAGTAAACCAAATGTCATTTCTAACCACACTCACTCCAATACATTCACACATTTAATTCAAACTTGTAAAAAGAACTGAGGATGCTTGTATCCTACTTTTAAGCTTATTCTTTAATTCTAAGCTTTTTTTTGAATTCTAATGACATGGAGACGATTACATGTGTTAGGCTTGTCATAAAAGTAAACCAAATGTCATTTCTAACCGCACTCACTCCACAACATTCACACATTTGATTCAAACTTGTAAAAAGAACTGTGGATGCTTGTATTATACTTTTAAGCTTATTCTTTGATTCTAAGCTTATTTTTGAATTCTAATGACATGGAGACGATTATATGTGCTAGGGTTGTTATAAAACTAAACCAAATGTCATTTCTAACCACATTCACTCCATAACATTCACACATTTGATTCAAACTTGTAAAACGAACTGTGCATGCTTGTCTTCTACTTTTAAGCTTATTCTTTGATTCTAAGCTTATTTTTGAATTCTAATGACATGGAGACGATTATATGTGTTAGGGTTGTCATAAAAGTAAACCATATGTCATTTCTAACAACACTCACTCCACAACATTCACACATTTGAATCAAACTTGTAAAACGAACTGTGCATGCTTGTATCCTACTTTTAAGCTTATTCTTTGATTCTAAGCTTTTTTTTTGAATTCTAATGACATGGAGACGATTACATGTGTTAGGCTTGTCATAAAAGTAAACCAAATGTCATTTCTAACAACACTCACTCCACAACATTCACACATTTGATTCAAACTTGTAAAACTAACTGTGCATGCTTGGACTCTACTTTTAAGCTTATTCTTTGATTTTAAGCTTATTTTTGAATTCTAATGACATGGAGACGATTATATGTGTTAGGCTTGTCATAAAAGTAAACCAAATGTTATTTCTAACCGCACTCACTCCACAACATTCACACATTTGATTCAAACTTGTAAAAAGAACTGTGGATGCTTGTATTATACTTTTAAGCTTATTCTTTGATTCTAAGCTTATTTTTGAATTCTAATGACATGGAGACGATTATATGTGCTAGGGTTGTTATAAAAGTAAACCAAATGTCATTTCTAACCACATTCACTCCATAACATTCACACATTTGATTCAAACTTGTAAAACGAATTGTGCATGCTTGTCTTCTACTTTTAAGCTTATTCTTTGATTCTGAGCTTATTTTTGAATTCTAATGACATGGAGACGATTATATGTGTTAGGGTTGTCATAAAAGTAAACCATATGTCATTTCTAACAACACTCACTCCACAACATTCACACATTTGAATCAAACTTGTAAAACGAACTGTGCATGCTTGTATCCTACTTTTAAGCTTATTCTTTGATTCTAAGCTTTTTTTTTTGAATTCTAATGACATGGAGACGATTACATGTGTTAGGCTTGTCATAAAAGTAAACCAAATGTCATTTCTAACCGCACTCACTCCACAACATTCACACATTTGATTCAAACTTGTAAAACTAACTGTGCATGCTTGTCTTCTACTTTTAAGCTTAATCTTTGATTCTAAGCTTATTTTTGAACTCTAATGACATGGAGACGACTATATGTCTTCGGGTTGTCATAATAAGAAACCAAATGTCATTTCTAACCACACTCACTCCACAACATTCACACATTTGAATCAAACTTGTAAAACGAACTGTGCATGCTTGTATTCTCCTTTTAAGCTTATTCTTTGATTCTAAGTTTATTTTTAAAATCTAATGACATGGAGACGATTATATGTCTTCGGGTTGTCATAAAAGTAAACCAAATGTCATTTCTAACCACACTCACTCCACAACATTCATACATTTGAATCAAACTTGTAAAACGAAATGTGCATGCTTGTATTCTACTTTTAAGCTTATTCTTTGATTCTAAGCTTATTTTTGAATTCTAATGACATGGAGACGATTATATGTCTTCGGGTTGTCGTAAAAGTAAACCAAATGTCATTTCTAACCGCACTCACTCCACAACATTCACACATTTGATTCAAACTTGTAAAAAGAACTGTGGATGCTTGTATTATACTTTTAAGCTTATTCTTTGATTCTAAGCTTATTTTTGAATTCTAATGACATGGAGACGATTATATGTGCTAGGGTTGTTATAAAAGTAAACCAAATGTCATTTCTAACCACATTCACTCCATAACATTCACACATTTGATTCAAACTTGTAAAACGAACTGTGCATGCTTGTATTCTACTTTTAAGCTTTTTCTTTGATTCTAAGCTTATTTTTGAATTCTAATGACATGGAGACGATTATATGTGTTAGGGTTGTCATAAAAGTAAACCAAATGTCATTTCTAACAACACTCACTCCACAACATTCACACATTTGAATCAAACTTGTAAAACGAACTGTGCATGCTTGTATCCTACTTTTAAGCTTATTCTTTGATTCTAAGCTTTTTTTTGAATTCTAAGGACATGGAGACGATTACATGTGTTAGGCTTGTCATAAAAGTAAACCAAATGTCATTTCTAACCGCACTCACTCCACAACATTCACACATTTGATTCAAACTTGTAAAAAGAACTGTGGATGCTTGTATTATACTTTTAAGCTTATTCTTTGATTCTAAGCTTATTTTTGAATTCTAATGACATGGAGACGATTATATGTGCTAGGGTTGTTATAAAAGTAAACCAAATGTCATTTCTAACCACATTCACTCCATAACATTCACACATTTGATTCAAACTTGTAAAACGAACTGTGCATGCTTGTCTTCTACTTTTAAGCTTATTCTTTGATTCTAAGCTTATTTTTGAATTCTAATGACATGGAGACGATTATATGTGTTAGGGTTGTCATAAAATTAAACCAAATGTCATTTCTAACAACACTCACTCCACAACATTCACACATTTGAATCAAACTTGTAAAACGAACTGTGCATGCTTGTATCCTACTTTTAAGCTTATTCTTTGATTCTAAGCTTTTTTTTGAGTTCTAATGACATAGAGACGATTACATGTGTTAGGCTTGTCATAAAAGTAAACCAAATGTCATTTCTAACCGCACTCACTCCACAACATTCACACATTTGATTCAAACTTGTAAAAAGAACTGTGGATGCTTGTATCCTACTTTTAAGCTTATTCTTTGATTCTAAGCTTGTTTTTGAATTCTAATGACATGGAGACGATTATATGTGCTACGGTTGTTATAAAAGTAAACCAAATGTCATTTCTAACCACATTCACTCCATAACATTCACACATTTGATTCAAACTTGTAAAACGAACTGTGCATGCTTCTATTCTACTTTAAAGCTTTTTCTTTGATTCTAAGCTTATTTTTGAATTCTAATGACATGGAGACGATTATATGTGTTAGGGTTGTCATAAAAGTAAACCAAATGTCATTTCTAACAACACTCACTCCACAACATTTACACATTTGAATCAAACTTGTAAAACGAACTGTGCATGCTTGGACTCTACTTTTAAGCTTATTCTTTGATTTTAAGCTTATTTTTGAATTCTAATGACATGGAGACGATTATATGTGTTAGGCTTGTCATAAAAGTAAACCAAATGTCATTTCTAACCACACTCACTCCACAACATTCACACATTTGATTCAAACTTGTAAAAAGAACTGTGGATGCTTGTATCCTACTTTTAAGCTTATTCTTTAATTCTAAGCTTTTTTTTGAATTCTAATGACATGGAGACGATTACATGTGTTAGACTTGTCATAAAAGTAAACCAAATGTCATTTCTAACCGCACTCACTCCACAACATTCACACATTTGATTCAAACTTGTAAAAAGAACTGTGGATGCTTGTATCCTACTTTTAAGCTTATTCTTTGATTCTAAGCTTGTTTTTGAATTCTAATGACATGGAGACGATTATATGTGCTACGGTTGTTATAAAAGTAAACCAAATGTCATTTCTAACCACATTCACTCCATAACATTCACACATTTGATTCAAACTTGTAAAACGAACTGTGCATGCTTGTATTCTACTTTAAAGCTTTTTCTTTGATTCTAAGCTTATTTTTGAATTCTAATGACATGGAGACGATTATATGTGTTAGGGTTGTCATAAAAGTAAACCAAATGTCATTTCTAACAACACTCACTCCACAACATTTACACATTTGAATCAAACTTGTAAAACGAACTGTGCATGCTTGGACTCTACTTTTAAGCTTATTCTTTGATTTTAAGCTTATTTTTGAATTCTAATGACATGGAGACGATTATATGTGTTAGGCTTGTCATAAAAGTAAACCAAATGTCATTTCTAACCACACTCACTCCACAACATTCACACATTTGATTCAAACTTGTAAAAAGAACTGTGGATGCTTGTATCCTACTTTTAAGCTTATTCTTTAATTCTAAGCTTTTTTTTGAATTCTAATGACATGGAGACGATTACATGTGTTAGACTTGTCATAAAAGTAAACCAAATGTCATTTCTAACCGCACTCACTCCACAACATTCACACATTTGATTCAAACTTGTAAAAAGAACTGTGGATGCTTGTATTATACTTTTAAGCTTATTCTTTGATTCTAAGCTTATTTTTGAATTCTAATGACATGGAGACGATTATATGTGCTAGGGTTGTTATAAAAGTAAACCAAATGTCATTTCTAACCACATTCACTCCATAACATTCACACATTTGATTCAAACTTGTAAAACGAACTGTGCATGCTTGTCTTCTACTTTTAAGCTTATTCTTTGATTCTGAGCTTATTTTTGAATTCTAATGACATGGAGACGATTATATGTGTTAGGGTTGTCATAAAAGTAAACCATATGTCATTTCTAACAACACTCACTCCACAACATTCACACATTTGAATCAAACTTGTAAAACGAACTGTGCATGCTTGTATCCTACTTTTAAGCTTATTCTTTGATTCTAAGCTTTTTTTTTTGAATTCTAATGACATGGAGACGATTACATGTGTTAGGCTTGTCATAAAAGTAAACCAAATGTCATTTCTAACCGCACTCACTCCACAACATTCACACATTTGATTCAAACTTGTAAAACTAACTGTGCATGCTTGTCTTCTACTTTTAAGCTTAATCTTTGATTCTAAGCTTATTTTTGAACTCTAATGACATGGAGACGATTATATGTCTTCGGGTTGTCATAATAAGAAACCAAATGTCATTTCTAACCACACTCACTCCACAACATTCACACATTTGAATCAAACTTGTAAAACGAACTGTGCATGCTTGTATTCTCCTTTTAAGCTTATTCTTTGATTCTAAGTTTATTTTTAAAATCTAATGACATGGAGACGATTATATGTCTTCGGGTTGTCATAAAAGTAAACCAAATGTCATTTCTAACCACACTCACTCCACAACATTCACACATTTGAATCAAACTTGTAAAACGAAATGTGCATGCTTGTATTCTACTTTTAAGCTTATTCTTTGATTCTAAGCTTATTTTTGAATTCTAATGACATGGAGACGATTATATGTCTTCGGGTTGTCGTAAAAGTAAACCAAATGTCATTTCTAACCGCACTCACTCCACAACATTCACACATTTGATTCAAACTTGTAAAAAGAACTGTGGATGCTTGTATTATACTTTTAAGCTTATTCTTTAATTCTAAGCTTATTTTTGAATTCTAATGACATGGAGACGATTATATGTGCTACGGTTGTTATAAAAGTAAACCAAATGTCATTTCTAACCACATTCACTCCATAACATTCACACATTTGATTCAAACTTGTAAAACGAACTGTGCATGCTTGTATTCTACTTTTAAGCTTTTTCTTTGATTCTAAGCTTATTTTTGAATTCTAATGACATGGAGACGATTATATGTGTTAGGGTTGTCATAAAAGTAAACCAAATGTCATTTCTAACAACACTCACTCCACAACATTCACACATTTGAATCAAACTTGTAAAACGAACTGTGCATGCTTGTATCCTACTTTTAAGCTTATTATTTGATTCTAAGCTTTTTTTTGAATTCTAATGACATGGAGACGATTACATGTGTTAGGCTTGTCATAAAAGTAAACCAAATGTCATTTCTAACCGCACTCACTCCACAACATTCACACATTTGATTCAAACTTGTAAAAAGAACTGTGGATGCTTGTATTATACTTTTAAGCTTATTCTTTGATTCTAAGCTTTTTTTTGAATTCTAATGACATGGAGACGATTACATGTGTTAGGCTTGTCATAAAAGTAAACCAAATGTCATTTCTAACCGCACTCACTCCACAACATTCACACATTTGATTCAAACTTGTAAAACTAACTGTGCATGCTTGTCTTCTACTTTTAAGCTTAATCTTTGATTCTAAGCTTATTTTTGAACTCTAATGACATGGAGACGATTATATGTCTTCGGGTTGTCATAATAAGAAACCAAATGTCATTTCTAACCACACTCACTCCACAACATTCACACATTTGAATCAAACTTGTAAAACGAACTGTGCATGCTTGTATTCTCCTTTTAAGCTTATTCTTTGATTCTAAGTTTATTTTTAAAATCTAATGACATGGAGACGATTATATGTCTTCGGGTTGTCATAAAAGTAAACCAAATGTCATTTCTAACCACACTCACTCCACAACATTCACACATTTGAATCAAACTTGTAAAACGAAATGTGCATGCTTGTATTCTACTTTTAAGCTTATTCTTTGATTCTAAGCTTATTTTTGAATTCTAATGACATGGAGACGATTATATGTCTTCGGGTTGTCGTAAAAGTAAACCAAATGTCATTTCTAACAACACTCACTCCACAACATTCACACATTTGAATCAAACTTGTAAAACGAACTTTGCATGCTTGGACTGTACTTTTAAGCTTATTCTTTGATTTTAAGCTTATTTTTGAATTCTAATGACATGGAGACGATTATATGTGTTAGGCTTGTCATAAAAGTAAACCAAATGTCATTTCTAACCGCACTCACTCCACAACATTCACACATTTGATTCAAACTTGTAAAAAGAACTGTGGATGCTTGTATTATACTTTTAAGCTTATTCTTTGATTCTAAGCTTATTTTTGAATTCTAATGACATGGAGACGATTATATGTGCTAGGGTTGTTATAAAAGTAAACCAAATGTCATTTCTAACCACATTCACTCCATAACATTCACACATTTGATTCAAACTTGTAAAACGAACTGTGCATGCTTGTCTTCTACTTTTAAGCTTATTCTTTGATTCTAAGCTTATTTTTGAATTCTAATGACATGGAGACGATTATATGTGTTAGGGTTGTTATAAAAGTAAACCAAATGTCATTTCTAACCACATTCACTCCATAACATTCACACATTTGATTCAAACTTGTAAAACGAACTGTGCATGCTTGTATTCTACTTTTAAGCTTTTTCTTTGATTCTAAGCTTTTTTTTGAATTCTAATGACATGGAGACGATTATATGTGTTAGGGTTGTCATAAAAGTAAACCAAATGTCATTTCTAACCGCACTCACTCCACAACATTCACACATTTGATTCAAACTTGTAAAAAGAACTGTGCATGCTTGTATTCTACTTTTAAGCTTTTTCTTTGATTCTAAGCTTTTTTTTGAATTCTAATGACATGGAGACGATTACATGTGTTAGGCTTGTATAAAAGTAAACCAAATGTCATTTCTAACCGCACTCACTCCACAACATTCACACATTTGATTCAAACTTGTAAAAAGAACTGTGGATGCTTGTATTATACTTTTAAGCTTATTCTTTGATTCTAAGCTTTTTTTTGAATTCTAATGACATGGAGACGATTACATGTGTTAGGCTTGTCATAAAAGTAAACCAAATGTCATTTCTAACCGCACTCACTCCACAACATTCACACATTTGATTCAAACTTGTAAAAAGAACTGTGGATGCTTGTATTATACTTTTAAGCTTATTCTTTGATTCTAAGCTTATTTTTGAATTCTAATGACATGGAGACGATTATATGTGTTAGGGTTGTCATAAAAGTAAACCAAATGTCATTTCTAACAACACTCACTCCACAACATTCACACATTTGAATCAAACTTGTAAAACGAACTTTGCATGCTTGGACTGTACTTTTAAGCTTATTCTTTGATTTTAAGCTAATTTTTGAATTCTAATGACATGGAGACGATTATATGTGTTAGGCTTGTCATAAAAGTAAACCAAATGTCATTTCTAACCGCACTCACTCCACAACATTCACACATTTGATTCAAACTTGTAAAAAGAACTGTGGATGCTTGTATTATACTTTTAAGCTTATTCTTTAATTCTAAGCTTATTTTTGAATTCTAATGACATGGAGACGATTATATGTGCTAGGGTTGTTATAAAAGTAAACCAAATGTCATTTCTAACCACATTCACTCCATAACATTCACACATTTGATTCAAACTTGTAAAACGAACTGTGCATGCTTGTCTTCTACTTTTAAGCTTATTCTTTGATTCTAAGCTTATTTTTGAATTCTAATGACATGGAGACGATTATATGTGTTAGGGTTGTTATAAAAGTAAACCAAATGTCATTTCTAACCACATTCACTCCATAACATTCACACATTTGATTCAAACTTGTAAAACGAACTGTGCATGCTTGTATTCTACTTTTAAGCTTTTTCTTTGATTCTAAGCTTTTTTTTTGAATTCTAATGACATGGAGACGATTATATGTGTTAGGGTTGTCATAAAAGTAAACCAAATGTCATTTCTAACCGCACTCACTCCACAACATTCACACATTTGATTCAAACTTGTAAAAAGAACTGTGCATGCTTGTATTCTACTTTTAAGCTTTTTCTTTGATTCTAAGCTTTTTTTTGAATTCTAATGACATGGAGACGATTACATGTGTTAGGCTTGTCATAAAAGTAAACCAAATGTCATTTCTAACCGCACTCACTCCACAACATTCACACATTTGATTCAAACTTGTAAAAAGAACTGTGGATGCTTGTATTATACTTTTAAGCTTATTCTTTGATTCTAAGCTTTTTTTTGAATTCTAATGACATGGAGACGATTACATGTGTTAGGCTTGTCATAAAAGTAAACCAAATGTCATTTCTAACCGCACTCACTCCACAACATTCACACATTTGATTCAAACTTGTAAAAAGAACTGTGGATGCTTGTATTATACTTTTAAGCTTATTCTTTGATTCTAAGCTTATTTTTGAATTCTAATGACATGGAGACGATTATATGTGTTAGGGTTGTCATAAAAGTAAACCAAATGTCATTTCTAACAACACTCACTCCACAACATTCACACATTTGAATCAAACTTGTAAAACGAACTTTGCATGCTTGGACTGTACTTTTAAGCTTATTCTTTGATTTTAAGCTTATTTTTGAATTCTAATGACATGGAGACGATTATATGTGTTAGGCTTGTCATAAAAGTAAACCAAATGTCATTTCTAACCGCACTCACTCCACAACATTCACACATTTGATTCAAACTTGTAAAAAGAACTGTGGATGCTTGTATTATACTTTTAAGCTTATTCTTTGATTCTAAGCTTATTTTTGAATTCTAATGACATGGAGACGATTATATGTGCTAGGGTTGTTATAAAAGTAAACCAAATGTCATTTCTAACCACATTCACTCCATAACATTCACACATTTGATTCAAACTTGTAAAACGAACTGTGCATGCTTGTCTTCTACTTTTAAGCTTATTCTTTGATTCTAAGCTTATTTTTGAATTCTAATGACATGGAGACGATTATATGTGTTAGGGTTGTCATAAAATTAAACCAAATGTCATTTCTAACAACACTCACTCCACAACATTCACACATTTGAATCAAACTTGTAAAACGAACTGTGCATGCTTGTATCCTACTTTTAAGCTTATTCTTTGATTCTAAGCTTTTTTTTGAGTTCTAATGACATAGAGACGATTATATGTGTTAGGGTTGTCATAAAAGTAAACCAAATGTCATTTCTAACAACACTCACTCCACAACATTTACACATTTGAATCAAACTTGTAAAACGAACTGTGCATGCTTGAACTCTACTTTTAAGCTTATTCTTTGATTTTAAGCTTATTTTTGAATTCTAATGACATGGAGACGATTATATGTGTTAGGCTTGTCATAAAAGTAAACCAAATGTCATTTCTAACCACACTCACTCCACAACATTCACACATTTGATTCAAACTTGTAAAAAGAACTGTGGATGCTTGAATCCTACTTTTAAGCTTATTCTTTAATTCTAAGCTTTTTTTTGAATTCTAATGACATGGAGACGATTACATGTGTTAGGCTTGTCATAAAAGTAAACCAAATGTCATTTCTAACCGCACTCACTCCACAACATTCACACATTTGATTCAAACTTGTAAAAAGAACTGTGGATGCTTGTATTATACTTTTAAGCTTATTCTTTGATTCTAAGCTTATTTTTGAATTCTAATGACATGGAGACGATTATATGTGCTAGGGTTGTTATAAAAGTAAACCAAATGTCATTTCTAACCACATTCACTCCATAACATTCACACATTTGATTCAAACTTGTAAAACGAACTGTGCATGCTTGTCTTCTACTTTTAAGCTTATTCTTTGATTCTGAGCTTATTTTTGAATTCTAATGACATGGAGACGATTATATGTGTTAGGGTTGTCATAAAAGTAAACCATATGTCATTTCTAACAACACTCACTCCACAACATTCACACATTTGAATCAAACTTGTAAAACGAACTGTGCATGCTTGTATCCTACTTTTAAGCTTATTCTTTGATTCTAAGCTTTTTTTTTGAATTCTAATGACATGGAGACGATTACATGTGTTAGGCTTGTCATAAAAGTAAAGCAAATGTCATTTCTAACCGCACTCACTCCACAACATTCACACATTTGATTCAAACTTGTAAAACTAACTGTGGATGCTTGTATTATACTTTTAAGCTTATTCTTTGATTCTAAGCTTATTTTTGAATTCTAATGACATGGAGACGATTATATGTGTTAGGGTTGTCATAAAAGTAAACCAAATGTCATTTCTAACAACACTCACTCCACAACATTCACACATTTGAATCAAACTTGTAAAACGAACTTTGCATGCTTGGACTGTACTTTTAAGCTTATTCTTTGATTTTAAGCTTATTTTTGAATTCTAATGACATGGAGACGATTATATGTGATAGGCTTGTCATAAAAGTAAACAAAATGTCATTTCTAACCGCACTCACTCCACAACATTCACACATTTGATTCAAACTTGTAAAAAGAACTGTGGATGCTTGTATTATACTTTTAAGCTTATTCTTTGATTCTAAGCTTATTTTTGAATTCTAATGACATGGAGACGATTATATGTGCTAGGGTTGTTATAAAAGTAAACCAAATGTCATTTCTAACCACATTCACTCCATAACATTCACACATTTGATTCAAACTTGTAAAACGAACTGTGCATGCTTGTCTTCTACTTTTAAGCTTATTCTTTGATTCTAAGCTTATTTTTGAATTCTAATGACATGGAGACGATTATATGTGTTAGGGTTGTCATAAAATTAAACCAAATGTCATTTCTAACAACACTCACTCCACAACATTCACACATTTGAATCAAACTTGTAAAACGAACTGTGCATGCTTGTATCCTACTTTTAAGCTTATTCTTTGATTCTAAGCTTTTTTTTGAGTTCTAATGACATAGAGACGATTACATGTGTTAGGCTTGTCATAAAAGTAAACCAAATGTCATTTCTAACCGCACTCACTCCACAACATTCACACATTTGATTCAAACTTGTAAAAAGAACTGTGGATGCTTGTATTATACTTTTAAGCTTATTCTTTGATTCTAAGCTTGTTTTTGAATTCTAATGACATGGAGACGATTATATGTGCTACGGTTGTTATAAAAGTAAACCAAATGTCATTTCTAACCACATTCACTCCATAACATTCACACATTTGATTCAAACTTGTAAAACGAACTGTGCATGCTTGTATTCTACTTTTAAGCTTTTTCTTTGATTCTAAGCTTATTTTTGAATTCTAATGACATGGAGACGATTATATGTGTTAGGGTTGTCATAAAAGTAAACCAAATGTCATTTCTAACAACACTCACTCCACAACATTCACACATTTGAATCAAACTTGTAAAACGAACTGTGCATGCTTGGACTCTACTTTTAAGCTTATTCTTTGATTTTAAGCTTATTTTTGAATTCTAATGACATGGAGACGATTATATGTGTTAGGCTTGTCATAAAAGTAAACCAAATGTCATTTCTAACAACACTCACTCCACAACATTCACACATTTGAATCAAACTTGTAAAACGAACTGTGCATGCTTGTATCCTACTTTTAAGCTTATTCTTTGATTCTAAGCTTTTTTTTGAGTTCTAATGACATAGAGACGATTACATGTGTTAGGCTTGTCATAAAAGTAAACCAAATGTCATTTCTAACCGCACTCACTCCACAACATTCACACATTTGATTCAAACTTGTAAAAAGAACTGTGGATGCTTGTATTATACTTTTAAGCTTATTCTTTGATTCTAAGCTTGTTTTTGAATTCTAATGACATGGAGACGATTATATGTGCTACGGTTGTTATAAAAGTAAACCAAATGTCATTTCTAACCACATTCACTCCATAACATTCACACATTTGATTCAAACTTGTAAAACGAACTGTGCATGCTTGTATTCTACTTTTAAGCTTTTTCTTTGATTCTAAGCTTATTTTTGAATTCTAATGACATGGAGACGATTATATGTGTTAGGGTTGTCATAAAATTAAACCAAATGTCATTTCTAACAACACTCACTCCACAACATTCACACATTTGATTCAAACTTGTAAAAAGAACTGTGCATGCTTGTCTTCTACTTTTAAGCTTATTCTTTGATTCTAAGCTTATTTTTGAATTCTAATGACATGGAGACGATTATATGTGTTAGGGTTGTCATAAAATTAAACCAAATGTCATTTCTAACAACACTCACTCCACAACATTCACACATTTGAATCAAACTTGTAAAACGAACTGTGCATGCTTGTATCCTACTTTTAAGCTTATTCTTTGATTCTAAGCTTTTTTTTGAGTTCTAATGACATAGAGACGATTATATGTGTTAGGGTTGTCATAAAAGTAAACCAAATGTCATTTCTAACAACACTCACTCCACAACATTTACACATTTGAATCAAACTTGTAAAACGAACTGTGCATGCTTGGACTCTACTTTTAAGCTTATTCTTTGATTTTAAGCTTATTTTTGAATTCTAATGACATGGAGACGATTATATGTGTTAGGCTTGTCATAAAAGTAAACCAAATGTCATTTCTAACCACACTCACTCCACAACATTCACACATTTGATTCAAACTTGTAAAAAGAACTGTGGATGCTTGTATCCTACTTTTAAGCTTATTCTTTAATTCTAAGCTTTTTTTTGAATTCTAATGACATGGAGACGATTACATGTGTTAGGCTTGTCATAAAAGTAAACCAAATGTCATTTCTAACCGCACTCACTCCACAACATTCACACATTTGATTCAAACTTGTAAAAAGAACTGTGGATGCTTGTATTATACTTTTAAGCTTATTCTTTGATTCTAAGCTTATTTTTGAATTCTAATGACATGGAGACGATTATATGTGCTAGGGTTGTTATAAAAGTAAACCAAATGTCATTTCTAACCACATTCACTCCATAACATTCACACATTTGATTCAAACTTGTAAAACGAACTGTGCATGCTTGTCTTCTACTTTTAAGCTTATTCTTTGATTCTGAGCTTATTTTTGAATTCTAATGACATGGAGACGATTATATGTGTTAGGGTTGTCATAAAAGTAAACCATATGTCATTTCTAACAACACTCACTCCACAACATTCACACATTTGAATCAAACTTGTAAAACGAACTGTGCATGCTTGTATCCTACTTTTAAGCTTATTCTTTGATTCTAAGCTTTTTTTTTGAATTCTAATGACATGGAGACGATTACATGTGTTAGGCTTGTCATAAAAGTAAACCAAATGTCATTTCTAACCGCACTCACTCCACAACATTCACACATTTGATTCAAACTTGTAAAACTAACTGTGCATGCTTGTCTTCTACTTTTAAGCTTAATCTTTGATTCTAAGCTTATTTTTGAACTCTAATGACATGGAGACGATTATATGTCTTCGGGTTGTCATAATAAGAAACCAAATGTCATTTCTAACCACACTCACTCCACAACATTCACACATTTGAATCAAACTTGTAAAACGAACTGTGCATGCTTGTATTCTCCTTTTAAGCTTATTCTTTGATTCTAAGTTTATTTTTAAAATCTAATGACATGGAGACGATTATATGTCTTCGGGTTGTCATAAAAGTAAACCAAATGTCATTTCTAACCACACTCACTCCACAACATTCACACATTTGAATCAAACTTGTAAAACGAAATGTGCATGCTTGTATTCTACTTTTAAGCTTATTCTTTGATTCTAAGCTTATTTTTGAATTCTAATGACATGGAGACGATTATATGTCTTCGGGTTGTCGTAAAAGTAAACCAAATGTCATTTCTAACCGCACTCACTCCACAACATTCACACATTTGATTCAAACTTGTAAAAAGAACTGTGGATGCTTGTATTATACTTTTAAGCTTATTCTTTAATTCTAAGCTTATTTTTGAATTCTAATGACATGGAGACGATTATATGTGCTACGGTTGTTATAAAAGTAAACCAAATGTCATTTCTAACCACATTCACTCCATAACATTCACACATTTGATTCAAACTTGTAAAACGAACTGTGCATGCTTGTATTCTACTTTTAAGCTTTTTCTTTGATTCTAAGCTTATTTTTGAATTCTAATGACATGGAGACGATTATATGTGTTAGGGTTGTCATAAAAGTAAACCAAATGTCATTTCTAACAACACTCACTCCACAACATTCACACATTTGAATCAAACTTGTAAAACGAACTGTGCATGCCTGTATCCTACTTTTAAGCTTATTCTTTGATTCTAAGCTTTTTTTTGAATTCTAATGACATGGAGACGATTACATGTGTTAGGCTTGTCATAAAAGTAAACCAAATGTCATTTCTAACCGCACTCACTCCACAACATTCACACATTTGATTCAAACTTGTAAAAAGAACTGTGGATGCTTGTATTATACTTTTAAGCTTATTCTTTGATTCTAAGCTTTTTTTTGAATTCTAATGACATGGAGACGATTACATGTGTTAGGCTTGTCATAAAAGTAAACCAAATGTCATTTCTAACCGCACTCACTCCACAACATTCACACATTTGATTCAAACTTGTAAAAAGAACTGTGGATGCTTGTATTATACTTTTAAGCTTATTCTTTGATTCTAAGCTTATTTTTGAATTCTAATGACATGGAGACGATTATATGTGTTAGGGTTGTCATAAAAGTAAACCAAATGTCATTTCTAACAACACTCACTCCACAACATTCACACATTTGAATCAAACTTGTAAAACGAACTTTGCATGCTTGGACTGTACTTTTAAGCTTATTCTTTGATTTTAAGCTTATTTTTGAATTCTAATGACATGGAGACGATTATATGTGATAGGCTTGTCATAAAAGTAAACAAAATGTCATTTCTAACCGCACTCACTCCACAACATTCACACATTTGATTCAAACTTGTAAAAAGAACTGTGGATGCTTGTATTATACTTTTAAGCTTATTCTTTGATTCTAAGCTTATTTTTGAATTCTAATGACATGGAGACGATTATATGTGCTAGGGTTGTTATAAAAGTAAACCAAATGTCATTTCTAACCACATTCACTCCATAACATTCACACATTTGATTCAAACTTGTAAAACGAACTGTGCATGCTTGTCTTCTACTTTTAAGCTTATTCTTTGATTCTAAGCTTATTTTTGAATTCTAATGACATGGAGACGATTATATGTGTTAGGGTTGTCATAAAATTAAACCAAATGTCATTTCTAACAACACTCACTCCACAACATTCACACATTTGAATCAAACTTGTAAAACGAACTGTGCATGCCTGTATCCTACTTTTAAGCTTATTCTTTGATTCTAAGCTTTTTTTTGAATTCTAATGACATGGAGACGATTACATGTGTTAGGCTTGTCATAAAAGTAAACCAAATGTCATTTCTAACCGCACTCACTCCACAACATTCACACATTTGATTCAAACTTGTAAAAAGAACTGTGGATGCTTGTATTATACTTTTAAGCTTATTCTTTGATTCTAAGCTTTTTTTTGAATTCTAATGACATGGAGACGATTACATGTGTTAGGCTTGTCATAAAAGTAAACCAAATGTCATTTCTAACCGCACTCACTCCACAACATTCACACATTTGATTCAAACTTGTAAAAAGAACTGTGGATGCTTGTATTATACTTTTAAGCTTATTCTTTGATTCTAAGCTTATTTTTGAATTCTAATGACATGGAGACGATTATATGTGTTAGGGTTGTCATAAAAGTAAACCAAATGTCATTTCTAACAACACTCACTCCACAACATTCACACATTTGAATCAAACTTGTAAAACGAACTTTGCATGCTTGGACTGTACTTTTAAGCTTATTCTTTGATTTTAAGCTTATTTTTGAATTCTAATGACATGGAGACGATTATATGTGATAGGCTTGTCATAAAAGTAAACAAAATGTCATTTCTAACCGCACTCACTCCACAACATTCACACATTTGATTCAAACTTGTAAAAAGAACTGTGGATGCTTGTATTATACTTTTAAGCTTATTCTTTGATTCTAAGCTTATTTTTGAATTCTAATGACATGGAGACGATTATATGTGCTAGGGTTGTTATAAAAGTAAACCAAATGTCATTTCTAACCACATTCACTCCATAACATTCACACATTTGATTCAAACTTGTAAAACGAACTGTGCATGCTTGTCTTCTACTTTTAAGCTTATTCTTTGATTCTAAGCTTATTTTTGAATTCTAATGACATGGAGACGATTATATGTGTTAGGGTTGTCATAAAATTAAACCAAATGTCATTTCTAACAACACTCACTCCACAACATTCACACATTTGAATCAAACTTGTAAAACGAACTGTGCATGCTTGTATCCTACTTTTAAGCTTATTCTTTGATTCTAAGCTTTTTTTTGAGTTCTAATGACATAGAGACGATTACATATGTTAGGCTTGTCATAAAAGTAAACCAAATGTCATTTCTAACCGCACTCACTCCACAACATTCACACATTTGATTCAAACTTGTAAAAAGAACTGTGGATGCTTGTATTATACTTTTAAGCTTATTCTTTGATTCTAAGCTTGTTTTTGAATTCTAATGACATGGAGACGATTATATGTGCTACGGTTGTTATAAAAGTAAACCAAATGTCATTTCTAACCACATTCACTCCATAACATTCACACATTTGATTCAAACTTGTAAAACGAACTGTGCATGCTTGTATTCTACTTTTAAGCTTTTTCTTTGATTCTAAGCTTATTTTTGAATTCTAATGACATGGAGACGATTATATGTGTTAGGGTTGTCATAAAAGTAAACCAAATGTCATTTCTAACAACACTCACTCCACAACATTCACACATTTGAATCAAACTTGTAAAACGAACTGTGCATGCTTGGACTCTACTTTTAAGCTTATTCTTTGATTTTAAGCTTATTTTTGAATTCTAATGACATGGAGACGATTATATGTGTTAGGCTTGTCATAAAAGTAAACCAAATGTCATTTCTAACAACACTCACTCCACAACATTCACACATTTGAATCAAACTTGTAAAACGAACTGTGCATGCTTGTATCCTACTTTTAAGCTTATTCTTTGATTCTAAGCTTTTTTTTGAGTTCTAATGACATAGAGACGATTACATGTGTTAGGCTTGTCATAAAAGTAAACCAAATGTCATTTCTAACCGCACTCACTCCACAACATTCACACATTTGATTCAAACTTGTAAAAAGAACTGTGGATGCTTGTATTATACTTTTAAGCTTATTCTTTGATTCTAAGCTTGTTTTTGAATTCTAATGACATGGAGACGATTATATGTGCTACGGTTGTTATAAAAGTAAACCAAATGTCATTTCTAACCACATTCACTCCATAACATTCACACATTTGATTCAAACTTGTAAAACGAACTGTGCATGCTTGTATTCTACTTTTAAGCTTTTTCTTTGATTCTAAGCTTATTTTTGAATTCTAATGACATGGAGACGATTATATGTGTTAGGGTTGTCATAAAAGTAAACCAAATGTCATTTCTAACAACACTCACTCCACAACATTCACACATTTGAATCAAACTTGTAAAACGAACTGTGCATGCTTGGACTCTACTTTTAAGCTTATTCTTTGATTTTAAGCTTATTTTTGAATTCTAATGACATGGAGACGATTATATGTGTTAGGCTTGTCATAAAAGTAAACCAAATCTCATTTCTAACCGCACTCACTCCACAACATTCACACATTTGATTCAAACTTGTAAAACGAACTGTGGATGCTTGTATTATACTTTTAAGCTTATTCTTTGATTCTAAGCTTATTTTTGAATTCTAATGACATGGAGGCGATTATATGTGTTAGGGTTGTCATAACAGTAAACCAAATGTCATTTCTAACCACACTCACTCCACAACATTCACACATTTGAATCAAACTTGTAAAACGAACTGTGCATGCTTGTATCCTACTTTTAAGCTTATTCTTTGATTCTAAGCTTATTTTTGAATTCTAATGACATGGAGACGATTATATGTTCTAGGGTTGTTATAAAAGTAAACCAAATGTCATTTCTAACCACATTCACTCCATAACATTCACACATTTGATTCAAACTTGTAAAACGAACTGTGCATGCTTGTCTTCTACTTTTAAGCTTATTCTTTGATTCTAAGCTTATTTTTGAATTTTAATGACATGGAGACGATTATATGTGTTAGGGTTGTCATAAAAGTAAACCAAATGTCATTTCTAACAACACTCACTCCACAACATTCACACATTTGAATCAAACTTGTAAAACGATCTGTGCATGCTTGTATCCTACTTTTAAGCTTATTCTTTGATTCTAAGCTTTTTTTTTGAATTCTAATGACATGGAGACGATTACATGTGTTAGGTTGTCATAAAAGTAAACCAAATGTCATTTCTAACCGCACTCACTCCACAACATTCACACATTTGATTCAAACTTGTAAAAAGAACTGTGGATGCTTGTATTATACTTTTAAGCTTATTCTTTGATTCTAAGCTTATTTTTGAATTCTAATGACATGGAGACGATTATATGTGCTAGGGTTGTTATAAAAGTAAACCAAATGTCATTTCTAACCACATTCACTCCATAACATTCACACATTTGATTCAAACTTGTAAAACGAACTGTGCATGCTTGTCGTCTACTTTTAAGCTTATTGTTTGATTCTAAGCTTATTTTTGAATTCTAATGACATGGAGACGATTATATGTGTTAGGGTTGTCATAAAAGTAAACCATATGTCATTTCTAACAACACTCACTCCACAACATTCACACATTTGAATCAAACTTGTAAAACGAACTGTGCATGCTTGTATCCTACTTTTAAGCTTATTCTTTGATTCTAAGCTTATTTTTGAATTCTAATGACATGGAGACGATTATATGTGCTAGGGTTGTTATAAAAAAAAACCAAATGTCATTTCTAACCACATTCACTCCATAACATTCACACATTTGATTCAAACTTGTAAAACGAACTGTGCATGCTTGTCTTCTACTTTTAAGCTTATTGTTTGATTCTAAGCTTATTTTTGAATTCTAATGACATGGAGACGATTATATGTGTTAGGGTTGTCATAAAAGTAAACCATATGTCATTTCTAACAACACTCACTCCACAACATTCACACATTTGAATCAAACTTGTAAAACGAACTGTGCATGCTTGTATCCTACTTTTAAGCTTATTCTTTGATTCTAAGCTTATTTTTGAATTCTAATGACATGGAGACGATTATATGTGCTAGGGTTGTTATAAAAGTAAACCAAATGTCATTTCTAACCACATTCACTCCATAACATTCACACATTTGATTCAAACTTGTAAAACGAACTGTGCATGCTTGTCTTCTACTTTTAAGCTTATTGTTTGATTCTAAGCTTATTTTTGAATTCTAATGACATGGAGACGATTATATGTGTTAGGGTTGTCATAAAAGTAAACCATATGTCATTTCTAACAACACTCACTCCACAACATTCACACATTTGAATCAAACTTGTAAAACGAACTGTGCATGCTTGTATCCTACTTTTAAGCTTATTCTTTGATTCTAAGCTTTTTTTTTGAATTCTAATGACATGGAGACGATTACATGTGTTAGGCTTGTCATAAAAGTAAACCAAATGTCATTTCTAACCGCACTCACTCCACAACATTCACACATTTGATTCAAACTTGTAAAAAGAACTGTGGATGCTTGTATTATACTTTTAAGCTTATTCTTTGATTCTAAGCTTATTTTTGAATTCTAATGACATGGAGACGATTATATGTGCTAGGGTTGTTATAAAAGTAAACCAAATGTCATTTCTAACCACATTCGCTCCATAACATTCACACATTTGATTCAAACTTGTAAAACTAACTGTGCATGCTTGTCTTCTACTTTTAAGCTTAATCTTTGATTCTAAGTTTATTTTTGAACTCTAATGACATGGAGACGATTATATGTCTTCGGGTTGTCATAATAAGAAACCAAATGTCATTTCTAACCACACTCACTCCACAACATTCACACATTTGAATCAAACTTGTAAAACGAACTGTGCATGCTTGTATTCTCCTTTTAAGCTTATTCTTTGATTCTAAGCTTATTTTTTAAATCTAATGACATGGAGACGATTATATGTCTTCGGGTTGTCATAAAAGTAAACCAAATGTCATTTCTAACCACACTCACTCCACAACATTCACACATTTGAATCAAACTTGTAAAACGAAATGTGCATGCTTGTATTCTACTTTTAAGCTTATTCTTTGATTCTAAACTTATTTTTGAATTCTAATGACATGGAGACGATTATATGTCTTCGAGTTGTCGTAAAAGTAAACCAAATGTCATTTCTAACCACATTCACTCCACAACATTCACACATTTGAATCAAACTTGTAAAACGAACTGTGGATGCTTGTATTATACTTTTAAGCTTATTCTTTGATTCTAAGCTTATTTTTGAATTCTAATGACATGGAGGCGATTATATGTGTTAGGGTTGTCATAACAGTAAACCAAATGTCATTTCTAACCACACTCACTCCACAACATTCACACATTTGAATCAAACTTGTAAAACGAACTGTGCATGCTTGTATCCTACTTTTAAGCTTATTCTTTGATTCTAAGCTTATTTTTGAATTATAATGACATGGATACGATTATATGTGCTAGGGTTGTTATAAAAGTAAACCAAATGTCATTTCTAACCACATTCACTCCATAACATTCACACATTTGATTCAAACTTGTAAAACGAACTGTGCATGCTTGTCTTCTACTTTTAAGCTTATTCTTTGATTCTAAGCTTATTTTTGAATTCTAATGACATGGAGACGATTATATGTGTTAGGGTGGTCATAAAAGTAAACCAAATGTCATTTCTAACAACACTCACTCCACAACATTCACACATTTGAATCAAACTTGTAAAACGAACTGTGCATGCTTGTATCCTACTTTTAAGCTTATTCTTTAATTCTAAGCTTTTTTTTGAATTCTAATGACATGGAGACAATTACATGTGTTAGGCTTGTCATAAAAGTAAACCAAATGTCATTTCTAACCGCACTCACTCCACATCATTCACACATTTGATTCAAACTTGTAAAAAGAACTGTGGATGCTTGTATTATACTTTTAAGCTTATTCTTTGATTCTAAGCTTATTTTTGAATTCTAATGACATGGAGACGATTATATGTGCTAGGGTTGTTATAAAAGTAAACCAAATGTCATTTCTAACCACATTCACTCCATAACATTCACACATTTGATTCAAACTTGTAAAACGAACTGTGCATGCTTGTCTTCTACTTTTAAGCTTATTCTTTGATTCTAAGCTTATTTTTGAATTCTAATGACATGGAGACGATTATATGTGTTAGGGTTGTCATAAAAGTAAACCATATGTCATTTCTAACAACACTCACTCCACAACATTCACACATTTGAATCAAACTTGTAAAACGAACTGTGCATGCTTGTATCCTACTTTTAAGCTTGTTCTTTGATTCAAAGCTTTTTTTTTGAATTCTAATGACATGAAGACGATTACATGTGTTAGGCTTGTCATAAAAGTAAACCAAATGTCATTTCTAACCGCACTCACTCCACAACATTCACACATTTGATTCAAACTTGTAAAACTAACTGTGCATGCTTGTCTTCTACTTTTAAGCTTAATCTTTGATTCTAAGCTTATTTTTGAACTCTAATGACATGGAGACGATTATATGTCTTCGGGTTGTCATAATAAGAAACCAAATGTCATTTCTAACCACACTCACTCCACAACATTCACACATTTGAATCAAACTTGTAAAACGAACTGTGCATGCTTGTATTCTCCTTTTAAGCTTATTCTTTGATTCTAAGCTTATTTTTAAAATCTAATGACATGGAGACGATTATATGTCTTCGGGTTGTCAAAAAAGTAAACCAAATGTCATTTCTAACCACACTCACTCCACAACATTCACACATTTGAATCAAACTTGTAAAACGAAATGTGCATGCTTGTATTCTACTTTTAAGCTTATTCTTTGATTCTAAGCTTATTTTTGAATTCTAATGACATGGAGACGATTATATGTCTTCGGGTTGTCGTAAAAGTAAACCAAATGTCATTTCTAACCACACTCACTCCACAACATTCACACATTTGAATCAAACTTGTAAAACGAACTGTGCATGCTTGTATCCTACTTTTAAGCTTATTCTTTGATTCTAAGCTTATTTTTGAATTCTAATGACATGGAGACGATTATATGAGCTAGGGTTGTTATAAAAGTAAACCAAATGTCATTTCTAACCACATTCACTCCATAACATTCACACATTTGATTCAAACTTGTAAAACGAACTGTGCATGCTTGTCTTCTACTTTTAAGCTTATTCTTTGATTCTAAGCTTATTTTTGAATTCTAATGACATGGAGACGATTATATGTGTTAGGGTTGTCATAAAAGTAAACCAAATGTCATTTCTAACAACACTCACTCCACAACATTCACACATTTGAATCAAACTTGTAAAACGAACTGTGGATGCTTGTATTATACTTTTAAGCTTATTCTTTGATTCTAGGCTTATTTTTGAATTCTAATGACATGGAGATGATTATATGTGTTAGGGTTGTCATAAAAGTAAACCAAATGTCATTTCTAACCACACTCACTCCACAACATTCACACATTTGATTCAAACTTGTAAAACGATCTGTGCATGCTTGTCTTCTACTATTAAGCTTATTCTTTGATTCTAGGCTTTTTTTTGAATTCTAATGACATGGAGATGATTATATGTGATAAGGTTGTCATAAAAGTAAACGAAATGTCATTTCTAACCACATTCACTCCGTAACATTCACACATTTGATTCAAACTTGTAAAACGAACTATGCATGCTTGTCTTCTACTTTTAAGCTTATTCTTTGATTCTAAGCTTATTTTTGAATTCTAATGACATGGAGACGATTATATGTGTTAGGGTTGTCATAAAAGTAAACCAAATGTCATTTCTAACAACACTCACTACACAACATTCACACATTTGAATCAAACTTGTAAAACGAACTGTGCATGCTTGTATTGATGCATGAGCATCGAGCTTGCAATTGATTTGGCAAGTACGAGTCGGTCAAGGGTTACAAATTCGTACAGTTGACTTTACAGGAGAATATCTCACAGGTTATAAGGAATTTGGTTATGATTCTTGTGGTAAAAGAAGCTTCATGTTCTTAGCTTTCGAACAAGTGGTCATAAGCCCAAAACGGTTAAGGAACGAAGGAGATATGATCGATTGAAGTTGAGCTGTCCAGGACTTACGCGGGTACACGTAGCTCGGGAACTAGGCTTGATTCCCTTATTTGTGTCTTAGCTTAAGTTTAGGAAAGTGTCTTATTTACAGTATTTTGTGGAATAAAGGAGCCTTAGAAGGTTTCCAAGTTGTTATAGAAGAGTTTAGGAAAGTTTTACTAATAAGCTTGAAGTCGGTTTAAGGGAAGATCCAAATCTAGTTCTTAACTTGACTTTAAGTAAGTTTAGGAGTCTTAAGAGTAGTATAAATAGAGAGTCTTACTGTATTGTTTTTCATACGAGTTTGAGCATTAATATCAAAGAGTCGAAGGGAGTTTCCTTCAAATCTTGGCCTTGCGAGGTTCTGTGTTCTTTTGGTTCGTGCCTAGTTTCTTTGTGATCTTGGTGCTTGCCCTTTGTTTGTGCTTTGTTTCTTTGTGATCTTAGCATAAATTAGTCTTAGTCGAGTATTCTTGCGAGGATTCTAGGCTAATTCATATCCTTTATTTTCTGTTTTAATTCCGCTGCGTTATAAACTCAAAAACACAAAAAAATAGAGTGAGTTTTACATCATGTATCCTACTTTTAAGCTTATTCTTTGATTCTAAGCTTTTTTTTGAATTCTAATGACATGGAGACAATTACATGTGTTAGGCTTGTCATAAAAGTAAACCAAATGTCATTTCTAACCACACTCACTCCACAACATTCACACATTTGATTCAAACTTGTAAAAAGAACTATGGATGCTTGTATTATACTTTTAAGCTTATTCTTTGATTCTAAGCTTATTTTTGAATTCTAATGACATGGAGACGATTATATGTGCTACGGTTGTTATAAAAGTAAACCAAATGTCATTTCTAACCACATTCACTCCATAACATTCACACATTTGATTCAAACTTGTAAAACGAACTGTGCATGCTTGTATTCTACTTTTAAGCTTTTTCTTTGATTCTAAGCTTATTTTTGAATTCTAATGACATGGAGACGATTATATGTGTTAGGGTTGTCATAAAAGTAAACCAAATGTCATTTCTAACAACACTCACTCCACAACATTCACACATTTGAATCAAACTTGTAAAACGAACTGTGCATGCTTGTATCCTACTTTTAAGCTTATTCTTTGATTCTAAGCTTTTTTTTTGAATTCTAATGACATGGAGACGATTACATGTGTTAGGCTTGTCATAAAAGTAAACCAAATGTCATTTCTAACCGCACTCACTCCACAACATTCACACATTTGATTCAAACTTGTAAAAAGAACTGTGGATGCTTGTATTATACTTTTAAGCTTATTCTTTGATTCTAAGCTTATTTTTGAATTCTAATGACATGGAGACGATTATATGTGCTAGGGTTGTTATAAAAGTAAACCAAATGTCATTTCTAACCACATTCACTCCATAACATTCACACATTTGATTCAAACTTGTAAAACGAACTGTGCATGCTTGTATTCTACTTTTAAGCTTTTTCTTTGATTCTAAGCTTATTTTTGAATTCTAATGACATAGAGACGATTATATGTGTTAGGGTTGTCATAAAAGTAAACCAAATGTCATTTCTAACAACACTCACTCCACAACATTCACACATTTGAATCAAACTTGTAAAACGATCTGTGCATGCTTGTATCCTACTTTTAAGCTTATTCTTTGATTCTAAGCTTTTTTTTTGAATTCTAATGACATGGAGACGATTACATGTGTTAGGTTGTCATAAAAGTAAACCAAATGTCATTTCTAACCGCACTCACTCCACAACATTCACACATTTGATTCAAACTTGTAAAAAGAACTGTGGATGCTTGTATTATACTTTTAAGCTTATTCTTTGATTCTAAGCTTATTTTTGAATTCTAATGACATGGAGACGATTATATGTGCTAGGGTTGTTATAAAAGTAAACCAAATGTCATTTCTAACCACATTCACTCCATAACATTCACACATTTGATTCAAACTTGTAAAACGAACTGTGCATGCTTGTATTCTACTTTTAAGCTTTTTCTTTGATTCTAAGCTTATTTTTGAATTCTAATGACATGGAGACGATTATATGTGTTAGGGTTGTCATAAAAGTAAACCAAATGTCATTTCTAACAACACTCACTCCACAACATTCACACATTTGAATCAAACTTGTAAAACGAACTGTGCATGCTTGTATCCTACTTTTAAGCTTATTCTTTGATTCTAAGCTTTTTTTTTGAATTCTAATGACATGGAGACGATTACATGTGTTAGGCTTGTCATAAAAGTAAACCAAATGTCATTTCTAACCGCACTCACTCCACAACATTCACACATTTGATTCAAACTTGTAAAAAGAACTGTGGATGCTTGTATTATACTTTTAAGCTTATTCTTTGATTCTAAGCTTATTTTTGAATTCTAATGACATGGAGACGATTATATGTGCTAGGGTTGTTATAAAAGTAAACCAAATGTCATTTCTAACCACATTCACTCCATAACATTCACACATTTGATTCAAACTTGTAAAACGAACTGTGCATGCTTGTATTCTACTTTTAAGCTTTTTCTTTGATTCTAAGCTTATTTTTGAATTCTAATGACATAGAGACGATTATATGTGTTAGGGTTGTCATAAAAGTAAACCAAATGTCATTTCTAACAACACTCACTCCACAACATTCACACATTTGAATCAAACTTGTAAAACGATCTGTGCATGCTTGTATCCTACTTTTAAGCTTATTCTTTGATTCTAAGCTTTTTTTTTGAATTCTAATGACATGGAGACGATTACATGTGTTAGGTTGTCATAAAAGTAAACCAAATGTCATTTCTAACCGCACTCACTCCACAACATTCACACATTTGATTCAAACTTGTAAAAAGAACTGTGGATGCTTGTATTATACTTTTAAGCTTATTCTTTGATTCTAAGCTTATTTTTGAATTCTAATGACATGGAGACGATTATATGTGCTAGGGTTGTTATAAAAGTAAACCAAATGTCATTTCTAACCACATTCACTCCATAACATTCACACATTTGATTCAAACTTGTAAAACGAACTGTGCATGCTTGTCGTCTACTTTTAAGCTTATTGTTTGATTCTAAGCTTATTTTTGAATTCTAATGACATGGAGACGATTATATGTGTTAGGGTTGTCATAAAAGTAAACCATATGTCATTTCTAACAACACTCACTCCACAACATTCACACATTTGAATCAAACTTGTAAAACGAACTGTGCATGCTTGTATCCTACTTTTAAGCTTATTCTTTGATTCTAAGCTTATTTTTGAATTCTAATGACATGGAGACGATTATATGTGCTAGGGTTGTTATAAAAAAAAACCAAATGTCATTTCTAACCACATTCACTCCATAACATTCACACATTTGATTCAAACTTGTAAAACGAACTGTGCATGCTTGTCTTCTACTTTTAAGCTTATTGTTTGATTCTAAGCTTATTTTTGAATTCTAATGACATGGAGACGATTATATGTGTTAGGGTTGTCATAAAAGTAAACCATATGTCATTTCTAACAACACTCACTCCACAACATTCACACATTTGAATCAAACTTGTAAAACGAACTGTGCATGCTTGTATCCTACTTTTAAGCTTATTCTTTGATTCTAAGCTTATTTTTGAATTCTAATGACATGGAGACGATTATATGTGCTAGGGTTGTTATAAAAGTAAACCAAATGTCATTTCTAACCACATTCACTCCATAACATTCACACATTTGATTCAAACTTGTAAAACGAACTGTGCATGCTTGTCTTCTACTTTTAAGCTTATTGTTTGATTCTAAGCTTATTTTTGAATTCTAATGACATGGAGACGATTATATGTGTTAGGGTTGTCATAAAAGTAAACCATATGTCATTTCTAACAACACTCACTCCACAACATTCACACATTTGAATCAAACTTGTAAAACGAACTGTGCATGCTTGTATCCTACTTTTAAGCTTATTCTTTGATTCTAAGCTTTTTTTTTGAATTCTAATGACATGGAGACGATTACATGTGTTAGGCTTGTCATAAAAGTAAACCAAATGTCATTTCTAACCGCACTCACTCCACAACATTCACACATTTGATTCAAACTTGTAAAAAGAACTGTGGATGCTTGTATTATACTTTTAAGCTTATTCTTTGATTCTAAGCTTATTTTTGAATTCTAATGACATGGAGACGATTATATGTGCTAGGGTTGTTATAAAAGTAAACCAAATGTCATTTCTAACCACATTCGCTCCATAACATTCACACATTTGATTCAAACTTGTAAAACTAACTGTGCATGCTTGTCTTCTACTTTTAAGCTTAATCTTTGATTCTAAGTTTATTTTTGAACTCTAATGACATGGAGACGATTATATGTCTTCGGGTTGTCATAATAAGAAACCAAATGTCATTTCTAACCACACTCACTCCACAACATTCACACATTTGAATCAAACTTGTAAAACGAACTGTGCATGCTTGTATTCTCCTTTTAAGCTTATTCTTTGATTCTAAGCTTATTTTTTAAATCTAATGACATGGAGACGATTATATGTCTTCGGGTTGTCATAAAAGTAAACCAAATGTCATTTCTAACCACACTCACTCCACAACATTCACACATTTGAATCAAACTTGTAAAACGAAATGTGCATGCTTGTATTCTACTTTTAAGCTTATTCTTTGATTCTAAACTTATTTTTGAATTCTAATGACATGGAGACGATTATATGTCTTCGAGTTGTCGTAAAAGTAAACCAAATGTCATTTCTAACCACATTCACTCCACAACATTCACACATTTGAATCAAACTTGTAAAACGAACTGTGGATGCTTGTATTATACTTTTAAGCTTATTCTTTGATTCTAAGCTTATTTTTGAATTCTAATGACATGGAGGCGATTATATGTGTTAGGGTTGTCATAACAGTAAACCAAATGTCATTTCTAACCACACTCACTCCACAACATTCACACATTTGAATCAAACTTGTAAAACGAACTGTGCATGCTTGTATCCTACTTTTAAGCTTATTCTTTGATTCTAAGCTTATTTTTGAATTATAATGACATGGATACGATTATATGTGCTAGGGTTGTTATAAAAGTAAACCAAATGTCATTTCTAACCACATTCACTCCATAACATTCACACATTTGATTCAAACTTGTAAAACGAACTGTGCATGCTTGTCTTCTACTTTTAAGCTTATTCTTTGATTCTAAGCTTATTTTTGAATTCTAATGACATGGAGACGATTATATGTGTTAGGGTGGTCATAAAAGTAAACCAAATGTCATTTCTAACAACACTCACTCCACAACATTCACACATTTGAATCAAACTTGTAAAACGAACTGTGCATGCTTGTATCCTACTTTTAAGCTTATTCTTTAATTCTAAGCTTTTTTTTGAATTCTAATGACATGGAGACAATTACATGTGTTAGGCTTGTCATAAAAGTAAACCAAATGTCATTTCTAACCGCACTCACTCCACATCATTCACACATTTGATTCAAACTTGTAAAAAGAACTGTGGATGCTTGTATTATACTTTTAAGCTTATTCTTTAATTCTAAGCTTATTTTTGAATTCTAATGACATGGAGACGATTATATGTGCTAGGGTTGTTATAAAAGTAAACCAAATGTCATTTCTAACCACATTCACTCCATAACATTCACACATTTGATTCAAACTTGTAAAACGAACTGTGCATGCTTGTCTTCTACTTTTAAGCTTATTCTTTGATTCTAAGCTTATTTTTGAATTCTAATGACATGGAGACGATTATATGTGTTAGGGTTGTCATAAAAGTAAACCATATGTCATTTCTAACAACACTCACTCCACAACATTCACACATTTGAATCAAACTTGTAAAACGAACTGTGCATGCTTGTATCCTACTTTTAAGCTTGTTCTTTGATTCAAAGCTTTTTTTTTGAATTCTAATGACATGAAGACGATTACATGTGTTAGGCTTGTCATAAAAGTAAACCAAATGTCATTTCTAACCGCACTCACTCCACAACATTCACACATTTGATTCAAACTTGTAAAACTAACTGTGCATGCTTGTCTTCTACTTTTAAGCTTAATCTTTGATTCTAAGCTTATTTTTGAACTCTAATGACATGGAGACGATTATATGTCTTCGGGTTGTCATAATAAGAAACCAAATGTCATTTCTAACCACACTCACTCCACAACATTCACACATTTGAATCAAACTTGTAAAACGAACTGTGCATGCTTGTATTCTCCTTTTAAGCTTATTCTTTGATTCTAAGCTTATTTTTAAAATCTAATGACATGGAGACGATTATATGTCTTCGGGTTGTCAAAAAAGTAAACCAAATGTCATTTCTAACCACACTCACTCCACAACATTCACACATTTGAATCAAACTTGTAAAACGAAATGTGCATGCTTGTATTCTACTTTTAAGCTTATTCTTTGATTCTAAGCTTATTTTTGAATTCTAATGACATGGAGACGATTATATGTCTTCGGGTTGTCGTAAAAGTAAACCAAATGTCATTTCTAACCACACTCACTCCACAACATTCACACATTTGAATCAAACTTGTAAAACGAACTGTGCATGCTTGTATCCTACTTTTAAGCTTATTCTTTGATTCTAAGCTTATTTTTGAATTCTAATGACATGGAGACGATTATATGAGCTAGGGTTGTTATAAAAGTAAACCAAATGTCATTTCTAACCACATTCACTCCATAACATTCACACATTTGATTCAAACTTGTAAAACGAACTGTGCATGCTTGTCTTCTACTTTTAAGCTTATTCTTTGATTCTAAGCTTATTTTTGAATTCTAATGACATGGAGACGATTATATGTGTTAGGGTTGTCATAAAAGTAAACCAAATGTCATTTCTAACAACACTCACTCCACAACATTCACACATTTGAATCAAACTTGTAAAACGAACTGTGGATGCTTGTATTATACTTTTAAGCTTATTCTTTGATTCTAGGCTTATTTTTGAATTCTAATGACATGGAGATGATTATATGTGTTAGGGTTGTCATAAAAGTAAACCAAATGTCATTTCTAACCACATTCACTCCATAACATTCACACATTTGATTCAAACTTGTAAAACGATCTGTGCATGCTTGTCTTCTACTATTAAGCTTATTCTTTGATTCTAGGCTTTTTTTTGAATTCTAATGACATGGAGATGATTATATGTGATAAGGTTGTCATAAAAGTAAACGAAATGTCATTTCTAACCACATTCACTCCGTAACATTCACACATTTGATTCAAACTTGTAAAACGAACTATGCATGCTTGTCTTCTACTTTTAAGCTTATTCTTTGATTCTAAGCTTATTTTTGAATTCTAATGACATGGAGACGATTATATGTGTTAGGGTTGTCATAAAAGTAAACCAAATGTCATTTCTAACAACACTCACTACACAACATTCACACATTTGAATCAAACTTGTAAAACGAACTGTGCATGCTTGTATTGATGCATGAGCATCGAGCTTGCAATTGATTTGGCAAGTACGAGTCGGTCAAGGGTTACAAATTCGTACAGTTGACTTTACAGGAGAATATCTCACAGGTTATAAGGAATTTGGTTATGATTCTTGTGGTAAAAGAAGCTTCATGTTCTTAGCTTTCGAACAAGTGGTCATAAGCCCAAAACGGTTAAGGAACGAAGGAGATATGATCGATTGAAGTTGAGCTGTCCAGGACTTACGCGGGTACACGTAGCTCGGGAACTAGGCTTGATTCCCTTATTTGTGTCTTAGCTTAAGTTTAGGAAAGTGTCTTATTTACAGTATTTTGTGGAATAAAGGAGCCTTAGAAGGTTTCCAAGTTGTTATAGAAGAGTTTAGGAAAGTTTTACTAATAAGCTTGAAGTCGGTTTAAGGGAAGATCCAAATCTAGTTCTTAACTTGACTTTAAGTAAGTTTAGGAGTCTTAAGAGTAGTATAAATAGAGAGTCTTACTGTATTGTTTTTCATACGAGTTTGAGCATTAATATCAAAGAGTCGAAGGGAGTTTCCTTCAAATCTTGGCCTTGCGAGGTTCTGTGTTCTTTTGGTTCGTGCCTAGTTTCTTTGTGATCTTGGTGCTTGCCCTTTGTTTGTGCTTTGTTTCTTTGTGATCTTAGCATAAATTAGTCTTAGTCGAGTATTCTTGCGAGGATTCTAGGCTAATTCATATCCTTTATTTTCTGTTTTAATTCCGCTGCGTTATAAACTCAAAAACACAAAAAAATAGAGTGAGTTTTACATCATGTATCCTACTTTTAAGCTTATTCTTTGATTCTAAGCTTTTTTTTGAATTCTAATGACATGGAGACAATTACATGTGTTAGGCTTGTCATAAAAGTAAACCAAATGTCATTTCTAACCACACTCACTCCACAACATTCACACATTTGATTCAAACTTGTAAAAAGAACTGTGGATGCTTGTATTATACTTTTAAGCTTATTCTTTGATTCTAAGCTTATTTTTGAATTCTAATGACATGGAGACGATTATATGTGCTACGGTTGTTATAAAAGTAAACCAAATGTCATTTCTAACCACATTCACTCCATAACATTCACACATTTGATTCAAACTTGTAAAACGAACTGTGCATGCTTGTATTCTACTTTTAAGCTTTTTCTTTGATTCTAAGCTTATTTTTGAATTCTAATGACATGGAGACGATTATATGTGTTAGGGTTGTCATAAAAGTAAACCAAATGTCATTTCTAACAACACTCACTCCACAACATTCACACATTTGAATCAAACTTGTAAAACGAACTGTGCATGCTTGTATCCTACTTTTAAGCTTATTCTTTGATTCTAAGCTTTTTTTTTGAATTCTAATGACATGGAGACGATTACATGTGTTAGGCTTGTCATAAAAGTAAACCAAATGTCATTTCTAACCGCACTCACTCCACAACATTCACACATTTGATTCAAACTTGTAAAAAGAACTGTGGATGCTTGTATTATACTTTTAAGCTTATTCTTTGATTCTAAGCTTATTTTTGAATTCTAATGACATGGAGACGATTATATGTGCTAGGGTTGTTATAAAAGTAAACCAAATGTCATTTCTAACCACATTCACTCCATAACATTCACACATTTGATTCAAACTTGTAAAACGAACTGTGCATGCTTGTATTCTACTTTTAAGCTTTTTCTTTGATTCTAAGCTTATTTTTGAATTCTAATGACATAGAGACGATTATATGTGTTAGGGTTGTCATAAAAGTAAACCAAATGTCATTTCTAACAACACTCACTCCACAACATTCACACATTTGAATCAAACTTGTAAAACGAACTGTGCATGCTTGGACTCTACTTTTAAGCTTATTCTTTGATTTTAAGCTTATTTTTGAATTCTAATGACATGGAGACGATTATATGTGTTAGGCTTGTCATAAAAGTAAACCAAATGTCATTTCTAACCGCACTCACTCCACAACATTCACACATTTGATTCAAACTTGTAAAACGAACTATGGATGCTTGTATTATACTTTTAAGCTTATTCTTTGATTCTAAGCTTATTTTTGAATTCTAATGACATGGAGGCGATTATATGTGTTAGGGTTGTCATAACAGTAAACCAAATGTCATTTCTAACCACACTCACTCCACAACATTCACACATTTGAATCAAATTTGTAAAACGAACTGTGCATGCTTGTATCCTACTTTTAAGCTTATTCTTTGATTCTAAGCTTATTTTTGAATTCTAATGACATGGAGACGATTATATGTGCTAGGGTTGTTATAAAAGTAAACCAAATGTCATTTCTAACCACATTCACTCCATAACATTCACACATTTGATTCAAACTTGTAAAACGAACTGTGCATGCTTGTCTTCTACTTTTAAGCTTATTCTTTGATTCTAAGCTTATTTTTGAATTTTAATGACATGGAGACGATTATATGTGTTAGGGTTGTCATAAAAGTAAACCAAATGTCATTTCTAACAACACTCACTCCACAACATTCACACATTTGAATCAAACTTGTAAAACGAACTGTGCATGCTTGTATCCTACTTTTAAGCTTATTCTTTGATTCTAAGCTTTTTTTTGAATTCTAATGACATGGAGACGATTACATGTGTTAGGCTTGTCATAAAAGTAAATTAAATGTCATTTCTAACCGCACGCACTCCACAACATTCACACATTTGATTCAAACTTGTAAAAAGAACTGTGGATGCTTGTATTATACTTTTAAGCTTATTCTTTGATTCTAAGCTTATTTTTGAATTCTAATGACATGGAGACGATTATATGTGCTAGGGTTGTTATAAAAGTAAACCAAATGTCATTTCTAACCACATTCACTCCATAACATTCACACATTTGATTCAAACTTGTAAAACGAACTGTGCATGCTTGTATTCTACTTTTAAGCTTTTTCTTTGATTCTAAGCTTATTTTTGAATTCTAATGACATAGAGACGATTATATGTGTTAGGGTTGTCATAAAAGTAAACCAAATGTCATTTCTAACAACACTCACTCCACAACATTCACACATTTGAATCAAACTTGTAAAACGAACTGTGCATGCTTGGACTCTACTTTTAAGCTTATTCTTTGATTTTAAGCTTATTTTTGAATTCTAATGACATGGAGACGATTATATGTGTTAGGCTTGTCATAAAAGTAAACCAAATGTCATTTCTAACTGCACTCACTCCACAACATTCACACATTTGATTCAAACTTGTAAAACGAACTATGGGTGCTTGTATTATACTTTTAAGCTTATTCTTTGATTCTAAGCTTATTTTTGAATTCTAATGACATGGAGGCGATTATATGTGTTAGGGTTGTCATAACAGTAAACCAAATGTCATTTCTAACCACACTCACTCCACAACATTCACACATTTGAATCAAATTTGTAAAACGAACTGTGCATGCTTGTATCCTACTTTTAAGCTTATTCTTTGATTCTAAGCATATTTTTGAATTCTAATGACATGGAGACGATTATATGTGCTAGGGTTGTTATAAAAGTAAACCAAATGTCATTTCTAACCACATTCACTCCATAACATTCACACATTTGATTCAAACTTGTAAAACGAACTGTGCATGCTTGTCTTCTACTTTTAAGCTTATTCTTTGATTCTAAGCTTATTTTTGAATTTTAATGACATGGAGACGATTATATGTGTTAGGGTTGTCATAAAAGTAAACCAAATGTCATTTCTAACAACACTCACTCCACAACATTCACACATTTGAATCAAACTTGTAAAACGAACTGTGCATGCTTGTATCCTAGTTTTAAGCTTATTCTTTGATTCTAAGCTTTTTTTTGAATTCTAATGACATGGAGACGATTACATGTGTTAGGCTTGTCATAAAAGTAAACCAAATGTCATTTCTAACCGCACTCACTCCACAACATTCACACATTTGATTCAAACTTGTAAAAAGAACTGTGGATGCTTGTATTATACTTTTAAGCTTATTCTTTGATTCTAAGCTTATTTTTGAATTCTAATGACATGGAGACGATTATATGTGCTAGGGTTGTTATAAAAGTAAACCAAATGTCATTTCTAACCACATTCACTCCATAACATTCACACATTTGATTCAAACTTGTAAAACGAACTGTGCATGCTTGTCTTCTACTTTTAAGCTTATTCTTTGATTCTAAGCATATTTTTGAATTCTAATGACATGGAGACGATTATATGTGCTAGGGTTGTTATAAAAGTAAACCAAATGTCATTTCTAACCACATTCACTCCATAACATTCACACATTTGATTCAAACTTGTAAAACGAACTGTGCATGCTTGTCTTCTACTTTTAAGCTTATTCTTTGATTCTAAGCTTATTTTTGAATTTTAATGACATGGAGACGATTATATGTGTTAGGGTTGTCATAAAAGTAAACCAAATGTCATTTCTAACAACACTCACTCCACAACATTCACACATTTGAATCAAACTTGTAAAACGAACTGTGCATGCTTGTATCTTAGTTTTAAGCTTATTCTTTGATTCTAAGCTTTTTTTTGAATTCTAATGACATGGAGACGATTACATGTGTTAGGCTTGTCATAAAAGTAAACCAAATGTCATTTCTAACTGCACTCACTCCACAACATTCACACATTTGATTCAAACTTGTAAAAAGAACTGTGGATGCTTGTATTATACTTTTAAGCTTATTCTTTGATTCTAAGCTTATTTTTGAATTCTAATGACATGGAGACGATTATATGTGCTAGGGTTGTTATAAAAGTAAACCAAATGTCATTTCTAACCACATTCACTCCATAACATTCACACATTTGATTCAAACTTGTAAAACGAACTGTGCATGCTTGTCTTCTACTTTTAAGCTTATTCTTTGATTCTAAGCTTATTTTTGAATTCTAATGACATGGAGACGATTATATGTGTTAGGGTTGTCATAAAATTAAACCAAATGTCATTTCTAACAACACTCACTCCACAACATTCACACATTTGAATCAAACTTGTAAAACGAACTGTGCATGCTTGTATCCTACTTTTAAGCTTATTCTTTGATTCTAAGCTTTTTTTTGAGTTCTAATGACATCGAGACGATTACATGTGTTAGGCTTGTCATAAAAGTAAACCAAATGTCATTTCTAACCGCACTCACTCCACAACATTCACACATTTGATTCAAACTTGTAAAAAGAACTGTGGATGCTTGTATTATACTTTTAAGCTTATTCTTTGATTCTAAGCTTGTTTTTGAATTCTAATGACATGGAGACGATTATATGTGCTACGGTTGTTATAAAAGTAAACCAAATGTCATTTCTAACCACATTCACTCCATAACATTCACACATTTGATTCAAACTTGTAAAACGAACCGTGCATGCTTGTATTCTACTTTTAAGCTTTTTCTTTGATTCTAAGCTTATTTTTGAATTCTAATGACATGGAGACGATTATATGTGTTAGGGTTGTCATAAAAGTAAACCAAATGTCATTTCTAACAACACTCACTCCACAACATTCACACATTTGAATCAAACTTGTAAAACGAACTGTGCACGCTTGGACTCTACTTTTAAGCTTATTCTTTGATTTTAAGCTTATTTTTGAATTCTAATGACATGGAGACGATTATATGTGTTAGGCTTGTCATAAAAGTAAACCAAATGTCATTTCTAACCGCACTCACTCCACAACATTCACACATTTGATTCAAACTTCTAAAACGAACTGTGGATGCTTGTATTATACTTTTAAGCTTATTCTTTGATTCTAAGCTTATTTTTGAATTCTAATGACATGGAGGCGATTATATGTGTTAGGGTTGTCATAAAAGTAAACCAAATGTCATTTCTAACCACACTCACTCCACAACATTCACACATTTGAATCAAACTTGTAAAACGAACTGTGCATGCTTGTATCCTACTTTTAAGCTTATTCTTTGATTCTAAGCTTATTTTTGAATTCTAATGACATGGAGACGATTATATGTGCTAGGGTTGTTATAAAAGTAAACCAAATGTCATTTCTAACCACATTCACTCCATAACATTCACACATTTGATTCAAACTTGTAAAACGAATTGTGCATGCTTGTCTTCTACTTTTAAGCTTATTCTTTGATTCTAAGCTTATTTTTGAATTTTAATGACATGGAGACGATTATATGTGTTAGGGTTGTCATAAAAGTAAACCAAATGTCATTTCTAACAACACTCACTCCACAACATTCACACATTTGAATCAAACTTGTAAAACGAACTGTGCATGCTTGTATCCTACTTTTAAGCTTTTTCTTTGATTCTAAGCTTTTTTTTTTTAATTCTAATGACATGGAGACGATTACATGTGTTAGGCTTGTCATAAAAGTAAACCAAATGTCATTTCTAACCGCACTCACTCCACAACATTCACACATTTGATTCAAACTTGTAAAAAGAACTGTGGATGCTTGTATTATACTTTTAAGCTTATTCTTTGATTCTAAGCTTATTTTTGAATTCTAATGACATGGAGACGATTATATGTGCTAGGGTTGTTATAAAAGTAAACCAAATGTCATTTCTAACCACATTCACTCCATAACATTCACACATTTGATTCAAACTTGTAAAACGAACTGTGCATGCTTGTCTTCTACTTTTAAGCTTATTGTTTGATTCTAAGCTTATTTTTGAATTCTAATGACATGGAGACGATTATATGTGTTAGGGTTGTCATAAAAGTAAACCATATGTCATTTCTAACAACTCTCACTCCACAACATTCACACATTTGAATCAAACTTGTAAAACGAACTGTGCATGCTTGTATCCTACTTTTAAGCTTATTCTTTGATTTTAAGCTTTTTTTTTGAATTCTAATGACATGGAGACAATTACATGTGTTAGGCTTGTCATAAAAGTGAACTAAATGTCATTTCAAACCGCACTCACTCCACAACATTCACACATTTGATTCAAACTTGTAAAAAGAACTGTGGATGCTTGTATTATACGTTTAAGCTTATTCTTTGATTCTAAGCTTATTTTTGAATTCTAATGACATGGAGACGATTATATGTGCTAGGGTTGTTATAAAAGTAAACCAAATGTCATTTCTAACCACATTCGCTCCATAACATTCACACATTTGATTCAAACTTGTAAAACTAACTGTGCATGCTTGTCTTCTACTTTTAAGCTTAATCTTTGATTCTAAGCTTATTTTTGAATTCTAATGACATGGAGACGATTATATGTGTTAGGGTTGTCATAAAATTAAACCAAATGTCATTTCTAACAACACTCACTCCACAACATTCACACATTTGAATCAAACTTGTAAAACGAACTGTGCATGCTTGTATCCTACTTTTAAGCTTATTCTTTGATTCTAAGCTTTTTTTTTTAATTCTAATGACATGGAGACGATTACATGTGTTAGGCTTGTCATAAAAGTAAACCAAATGTCATTTCTAACCGCACTCACTCCACAACATTCACACATTTGATTCAAACTTGTAAAACGAACTGTGGATGCTTGTATTATACTTTTAAGCTTATTCTTTGATTCTAAGCTTATTTTTGAATTCTAATGACATGGAGGCGATTATATGTGTTAGGGTTGTCATAACAGTAAACCAAATGTCATTTCTAACCACACTCACTCCACAACATTCACACATTTGAATCAAACTTGTAAAACGAACTGTGCATGCTTGTATCCTACTTTTAAGCTTATTCTTTGATTCTAAGCTTATTTTTGAATTCTAATGACATGGAGACGATTATATGTGCTAGGGTTGTTATAAAAGTAAACCAAATGTCATTTCTAACCACATTCACTCCATAACATTCACACATTTGATTCAAACTTGTAAAACGAATTGTGCATGCTTGTCTTCTACTTTTAAGCTTATTCTTTGATTCTAAGCTTATTTTTGAATTTTAATGACATGGAGACGATTATATGTGTTAGGGTTGTCATAAAAGTAAACCAAATGTCATTTCTAACAACACTCACTCCACAACATTCACACATTTGAATCAAACTTGTAAAACGAACTGTGCATGCTTGTATCCTACTTTTAAGCTTATTCTTTGATTCTAAGCTTTTTTTTTTAATTCTAATGACATGGAGACGATTACATGTGTTAGGCTTGTCATAAAAGTAAACAAAATGTCATTTCTAACCGCACTCACTCCACAACATTCACACATTTGATTCAAACTTGTAAAAAGAACTGTGGATGCTTGTATTATACTTTTAAGCTTATTCTTTGATTCTAAGCTTATTTTTGAATTCTAATGACATGGAGACGATTATATGTGCTAGGGTTGTTATAAAAGTAAACCAAATGTCATTTCTAACCACATTCGCTCCATAACATTCACACATTTGATTCAAACTTGTAAAACTAACTGTGCATGCTTGTCTTCTACTTTTAAGCTTAATCTTTGATTCTAAGCTTATTTTTGAATTCTAATGACATGGAGACGATTATATGTGTTAGGGTTGTCATAAAATTAAACCAAATGTCATTTCTAACAACACTCACTCCACAACATTCACACATTTGAATCAAACTTGTAAAACGAACTGTGCATGCTTGTATCCTACTTTTAAGCTTATTCTTTGATTCTAAGCTTTTTTTTTTAATTCTAATGACATGGAGACGATTACATGTGTTAGGCTTGTCATAAAAGTAAACCAAATGTCATTTCTAACCGCACTCACTCCACAACATTCACACATTTGATTCAAACTTGTAAAACGAACTGTGGATGCTTGTATTATACTTTTAAGCTTATTCTTTGATTCTAAGCTTATTTTTGAATTCTAATGACATGGAGGCGATTATATGTGTTAGGGTTGTCATAACAGTAAACCAAATGTCATTTCTAACCACACTCACTCCACAACATTCACACATTTGAATCAAACTTGTAAAACGAACTGTGCATGCTTGTATCCTACTTTTAAGCTTATTCTTTGATTCTAAGCTTATTTTTGAATTCTAATGACATGGAGACGATTATATGTGCTAGGGTTGTTATAAAAGTAAACCAAATGTCATTTCTAACCACATTCACTCCATAACATTCACACATTTGATTCAAACTTGTAAAACGAATTGTGCATGCTTGTCTTCTACTTTTAAGCTTATTCTTTGATTCTAAGCTTATTTTTGAATTTTAATGACATGGAGACGATTATATGTGTTAGGGTTGTCATAAAAGTAAACCAAATGTCATTTCTAACAACACTCACTCCACAACATTCACACATTTGAATCAAACTTGTAAAACGAACTGTGCATGCTTGTATCCTACTTTTAAGCTTATTCTTTGATTCTAAGCTTTTTTTTTTAATTCTAATGACATGGAGACGATTACATGTGTTAGGCTTGTCATAAAAGTAAACAAAATGTCATTTCTAACCGCACTCACTCCACAACATTCACACATTTGATTCAAACTTGTAAAAAGAACTGTGGATGCTTGTATTATACTTTTAAGCTTATTCTTTGATTCTAAGCTTATTTTTGAATTCTAATGACATGGAGACGATTATATGTGCTAGGGTTGTTATAAAAGTAAACCAAATGTCATTTCTAACCACATTCGCTCCATAACATTCACACATTTGATTCAAACTTGTAAAACTAACTGTGCATGCTTGTCTTCTACTTTTAAGCTTAATCTTTGATTCTAAGCTTATTTTTGAATTCTAATGACATGGAGACGATTATATGTGTTAGGGTTGTCATAAAATTAAACCAAATGTCATTTCTAACAACACTCACTCCACAACATTCACACATTTGAATCAAACTTGTAAAACGAACTGTGCATGCTTGTATCCTACTTTTAAGCTTATTCTTTGATTCTAAGCTTTTTTTTTTAATTCTAATGACATGGAGAGGATTACATGTGTTAGGCTTGTCATAAAAGTAAACCAAATGTCATTTCTAACCGCACTCACTCCACAACATTCACACATTTGATTCAAACTTGTAAAACGAACTGTGGATGCTTGTATTATACTTTTAAGCTTATTCTTTGATTCTAAGCTTATTTTTGAATTCTAATGACATGGAGGCGATTATATGTGTTAGGGTTGTCATAACAGTAAACCAAATGTCATTTCTAACCACACTCACTCCACAACATTCACACATTTGAATCAAACTTGTAAAACGAACTGTGCATGCTTGTATCCTACTTTTAAGCTTATTCTTTGATTCTAAGCTTATTTTTGAATTCTAATGACATGGAGACGATTATATGTGCTAGGGTTGTTATAAAAGTAAACCAAATGTCATTTCTAACCACATTCACTCCATAACATTCACACATTTGATTCAAACTTGTAAAACGAATTGTGCATGCTTGTCTTCTACTTTTAAGCTTATTCTTTGATTCTAAGCTTATTTTTGAATTTTAATGACATGGAGACGATTATATGTGTTAGGGTTGTCATAAAAGTAAACCAAATGTCATTTCTAACAACACTCACTCCACAACATTCACACATTTGAATCAAACTTGTAAAACGAACTGTGCATGCTTGTATCCTACTTTTAAGCTTATTCTTTGATTCTAAGCTTTTTTTTTTAATTCTAATGACATGGAGACGATTACATGTGTTAGGCTTGTCATAAAAGTAAACAAAATGTCATTTCTAACCGCACTCACTCCACAACATTCACACATTTGATTCAAACTTGTAAAAAGAACTGTGGATGCTTGTATTATACTTTTAAGCTTATTCTTTGATTCTAAGCTTATTTTTGAATTCTAATGACATGGAGACGATTATATGTGCTACGGTTGTTATAAAAGTAAACCAAATGTCATTTCTAACCACATTCGCTCCATAACATTCACACATTTGATTCAAACTTGTAAAACTAACTGTGCATGCTTGTCTTCTACTTTTAAGCTTAATCTTTGATTCTAAGCTTATTTTTGAATTCTAATGACATGGAGACGATTATATGTGTTAGGGTTGTCATAAAATTAAACCAAATGTCATTTCTAACAACACTCACTCCACAACATTCACACATTTGAATCAAACTTGTAAAACGAACTGTGCATGCTTGTATCCTACTTTTAAGCTTATTCTTTGATTCTAAGCTTTTTTTTTTAATTCTAATGACATGGAGACGATTACATGTGTTAGGCTTGTCATAAAAGTAAACCAAATGTCATTTCTAACCGCACTCACTCCACAACATTCACACATTTGATTCAAACTTGTAAAAAGAACTGTGGATGCTTGTATTATACTTTTAAGCTTATTCTTTGATTCTAAGCTTGTTTTTGAATTCTAATGACATGGAGACGATTATATGTGCTACGGTTGTTATAAAAGTAAACCAAATGTCATTTCTAACCACATTCACTCCATAACATTCACACATTTGATTCAAACTTGTAAAACGAACTGTGCATGCTTGTATTCTACTTTTAAGCTTTTTCTTTGATTCTAAGCTTATTTTTGAATTCTAATGACATGGAGACGATTATATGTGTTAGGGTTGTCATAAAAGTAAACCAAATGTCATTTCTAACAACACTCACTCCACAACATTCACACATTTGAATCAAACTTGTAAAACGAACTGTGCATGCTTGGACTCTACTTTTAAGCTTATTCTTTGATTTTAAGCTTATTTTTGAATTCTAATGACATGGAGACGATTATATGTGTTAGGCTTGTCATAAAAGTAAACCAAATGTCATTTCTAACCGCACTCACTCCACAACATTCACACATTTGATTCAAACTTGTAAAACGAACTGTGGATGCTTGTATTATACTTTTAAGCTTATTCTTTGATTCTAAGCTTATTTTTGAATTCTAATGACATGGAGGCGATTATATGTGTTAGGGTTGTCATAACAGTAAACCAAATGTCATTTCTAACCACACTCACTCCACAACATTCACACATTTGAATCAAACTTGTAAAACGAACTGTGCATGCTTGTATCCTACTTTTAAGCTTATTCTTTGATTCTAAGCTTATTTTTGAATTCTAATGACATGGAGACGATTATATGTGCTAGGGTTGTTATAAAAGTAAACCAAATGTCATTTCTAACCACATTCACTCCATAACATTCACACATTTGATTCAAACTTGTAAAACGAATTGTGCATGCTTGTCTTCTACTTTTAAGCTTATTCTTTGATTCTAAGCTTATTTTTGAATTTTAATGACATGGAGACGATTATATGTGTTAGGGTTGTCATAAAAGTAAACCAAATGTCATTTCTAACAACACTCACTCCACAACATTCACACATTTGAATCAAACTTGTAAAACGAACTGTGCATGCTTGTATCCTACTTTTAAGCTTATTCTTTGATTCTAAGCTTTTTTTTTTAATTCTAATGACATGGAGACGATTACATGTGTTAGGCTTGTCATAAAAGTAAACCAAATGTCATTTCTAACCGCACTCACTCCACAACATTCACACATTTGATTCAAACTTGTAAAAAGAACTGTGGATGCTTGTATTATACTTTTAAGCTTATTCTTTGATTCTAAGCTTATTTTTGAATTCTAATGACATGGAGACGATTATATGTGCTAGGGTTGTTATAACAGTAAACCAAATGTCATTTCTAACCACACTCACTCCACAACATTCACACATTTGAATCAAACTTGTAAAACGAACTGTGCATGCTTGTATCCTACTTTTAAGCATATTCTTTGATTCTAAGCTTATTTATGAATTCTAATGACATGGAGACGATTATATGTGCTAGGGTTGTTATAAAAGTAAACCAAATGTCATTTCTAACCACATTCACTCCATAACATTCACACATTTGATTCAAACTTGTAAAACGAACTGTGCATGCTTGTCTTCTACTTTTAAGCTTATTCTTTGATTCTAAGCTTATTTTTGAATTCTAATGACATGGAGACGATTATATGTGTTAGGGTTGTCATAAAAGTAAACCAAATGTCATTTCTAACAACACTCACTCCACAACATTCACACATTTGAATCAAACTTGTAAAACGAACTGTGCATGCTTGTATCCTACTTTTAAGCTTATTCTTTAATTCTAAGCTTTTTTTTGAATTCTAATGACATGGAGACGATTACATGTGTTAGGCTTATCATAAAAGTAAACCAAATGTCATTTCTAACCGCACTCACTCCACAACATTCACACATTTGATTCAAACTTGTAAAAAGAACTGTGGATGCATGTATTATACTTTTAAGCTTATTCTTTGATTCTAAGCTTATTTTTGAATTCTAATGACATGGAGACGATTATATGTGCTAGGGTTGTTATAAAAGTAAACCAAATGTCATTTCTAACCACATTCACTCCATAACATTCACACATTTGATTCAAACTTGTAAAACGAACTGTGCATGCTTGTCTTCTACTTTTAAGCTTATTCTTTGATTCTAAGCTTATTTTTGAATTCTAATGACATGGAGACGATTATATGTGTTAGGGTTGTCATAAAAGTAAACCATATGTCATTTCTAACAACACTCACTCCACAACATTCACACATTTGAATCAAACTTGTAAAACGAACTGTGCATGCTTGTATCCTACTTTTAAGCTTATTCTTTGATTCTAAGCTTTTTTTATTAATTCTAATGACATGGAGACGATTACATGTGTTAGGCTTGTCATAAAAGTAAACCAAATGTCATTTCTAACCGCACTCACTCCACAATATTCACACATTTGATTCAAACTTGTAAAACTAACTGTGCATGCTTGTCTTCTACTTTTAAGCTTAATCTTTGATTCTAAACTTATTTTTGAACTCTAATGACATGGAGACGATTATATGTCTTCGGGTTGTCATAATAAGAAACCAAATGTCATTTCTAACCACACTCACTCCACAGCATTCACACATTTGAATCAAACTTGTAAAACGAACTGTGCATGCTTGTATTCTCCTTTTAAGCTTATTCTTTGATTCTAAGCTTATTTTTTAAATCTAATGACATGGAGACGATTATATGTCTTTGGGTTGTCATAAAAGTAAACCAAATGTCATTTCTAACCACACTCACTCCACAACATTCACACATTTGAATCAAACTTGTAAAACGAAATGTGCATGCTTGTATTCTACTTTTAAGCTTATTCTTTGATTCTAAGCTTATTTTTGAATTTTAATGACATGGAGACGATTATATGTGTTAGGGTTGTCATAAAAGTAAACCAAATGTCATTTCTAACAACACTCACTCCACAACATTCACACATTTGAATCAAACTTGTAAAACGAACTGTGCATGCTTGTATCCTACTTTTAAGCTTATTCTTTGATTCAAAGCTTTTTTTTTTAATTCTAATGACATGGAGACGATTACATGTGTTAGGCTTGTCATAAAAGTAAACCATATGTCATTTCTAACAACACTCACTCCACAACATTCACACATTTGAATCAAACTTGTAAAACGAACTGTGCATGCTTGTATCCTACTTTTAAGCTTATTCTTTGATTCTAAGCTTATTTTTGAATTCTAATGACATGGAGACGATTATATGTGCTAGGGTTGTTATAAAAGTAAACCAAATGTCATTTCTAACCACATTCACTCCATAACATTCACACATTTGATTCAAACTTGTAAAACGAATTGTGCATGCTTGTCTTCTACTTTTAAGCTTATTCTTTGATTCTAAGCTTATTTTTGAATTTTAATGACATGGAGACGATTATATGTGTTAGGGTTGTCATAAAAGTAAACCAAATGTCATTTCTAACAACACTCACTCCACAACATTCACACATTTGAATCAAACTTGTAAAACGAACTGTGCATGCTTGTATCCTACTTTTAAGCTTATTCTTTGATTCTAAGCTTTTTTTTTTAATTCTAATGACATGGAGACGATTACATGTGTTAGGCTTGTCATAAAAGTAAACCAAATGTCATTTCTAACCGCACTCACTCCACAACATTCACACATTTGATTCAAACTTTTAAAAAGAACTGTGGATGCTTGTATTATACTTTTAAGCTTATTCTTTGATTCTAAGCTTATTTTTGAATTCTAATGACATGGAGACGATTATATGTGCTAGGGTTGTTATAACAGTAAACCAAATGTCATTTCTAACCACACTCACTCCACAACATTCACACATTTGAATCAAACTTGTAAAACGAACTGTGCATGCTTGTATCCTACTTTTAAGCATATTCTTTGATTCTAAGCTTATTTATGAATTCTAATGACATGGAGACGATTATATGTGCTAGGGTTGTTATAAAAGTAAACCAAATGTCATTTCTAACCACATTCACTCCATAACATTCACACATTTGATTCAAACTTGTAAAACGAACTGTGCATGCTTGTCTTCTACTTTTAAGCTTATTCTTTGATTCTAAGCTTATTTTTGAATTCTAATGACATGGAGACGATTATATGTGTTAGGGTTGTCATAAAAGTAAACCAAATGTCATTTCTAACAACACTCACTCCACAACATTCACACATTTGAATCAAACTTGTAAAACGAACTGTGCATGCTTGTATCCTACTTTTAAGCTTATTCTTTAATTCTAAGCTTTTTTTTGAATTCTAATGACATGGAGACGATTACATGTGTTAGGCTTATCATAAAAGTAAACCAAATGTCATTTCTAACCGCACTCACTCCACAACATTCACACATTTGATTCAAACTTGTAAAAAGAACTGTGGATGCATGTATTATACTTTTAAGCTTATTCTTTGATTCTAAGCTTATTTTTGAATTCTAATGACATGGAGACGATTATATGTGCTAGGGTTGTTATAAAAGTAAACCAAATGTCATTTCTAACCACATTCACTCCATAACATTCACACATTTGATTCAAACTTGTAAAACGAACTGTGCATGCTTGTCTTCTACTTTTAAGCTTATTCTTTGATTCTAAGCTTATTTTTGAATTCTAATGACATGGAGACGATTATATGTGTTAGGGTTGTCATAAAAGTAAACCATATGTCATTTCTAACAACACTCACTCCACAACATTCACACATTTGAATCAAACTTGTAAAACGAACTGTGCATGCTTGTATCCTACTTTTAAGCTTATTCTTTGATTCTAAGCTTTTTTTATTAATTCTAATGACATGGAGACGATTACATGTGTTAGGCTTGTCATAAAAGTAAACCAAATGTCATTTCTAACCACATTCGCTCCATAACATTCACACATTTGAATCAAACTTGTAAAACGAAATGTGCATGCTTGTATTCTACTTTTAAGCTTATTCTTTGATTCTAAGCTTATTTTTGAATTTTAATGACATGGAGACGATTATATGTGTTAGGGTTGTCATAAAAGTAAACCAAATGTCATTTCTAACAACACTCACTCCACAACATTCACACATTTGAATCAAACTTGTAAAACGAACTGTGCATGCTTGTATCCTACTTTTAAGCTTATTCTTTGATTCAAAGCTTTTTTTTTTTAATTCTAATGACATGGAGACGATTACATGTGTTAGGCTTGTCATAAAAGTAAACAAAATGTCATTTCTAACCGCACTCACTCCACAACATTCACACATTTGATTCAAACTTGTAAAAAGAACTGTGGATGCTTGTATTATACTTTTAAGCTTATTCTTTGATTCTAAGCTTATTTTTGAATTCTAATGACATGGAGACGATTATATGTGCTACGGTTGTTATAAAAGTAAACCAAATGTCATTTCTAACCACATTCGCTCCATAACATTCACACATTTGATTCAAACTTGTAAAACTAACTGTGCATGCTTGTCTTCTACTTTTAAGCTTAATCTTTGATTCTAAGCTTATTTTTGAATTCTAATGACATGGAGACGATTATATGTGTTAGGGTTGTCATAAAATTAAACCAAATGTCATTTCTAACAACACTCACTCCACAACATTCACACATTTGAATCAAACTTGTAAAACGAACTGTGCATGCTTGTATCCTACTTTTAAGCTTATTCTTTGATTCTAAGCTTTTTTTTTTAATTCTAATGACATGGAGACGATTACATGTGTTAGGCTTGTCATAAAAGTAAACCAAATGTCATTTCTAACCGCACTCACTCCACAACATTCACACATTTGATTCAAACTTGTAAAAAGAACTGTGGATGCTTGTATTATACTTTTAAGCTTATTCTTTGATTCTAAGCTTGTTTTTGAATTCTAATGACATGGAGACGATTATATGTGCTACGGTTGTTATAAAAGTAAACCAAATGTCATTTCTAACCACATTCACTCCATAACATTCACACATTTGATTCAAACTTGTAAAACGAACTGTGCATGCTTGTATTCTACTTTTAAGCTTTTTCTTAGATTCTAAGCTTATTTTTGAATTCTAATGACATGGAGACGATTATATGTGTTAGGGTTGTCATAAAAGTAAACCAAATGTCATTTCTAACAACACTCACTCCACAACATTCACACATTTGAATCAAACTTGTAAAACGAACTGTGCATGCTTGGACTCTACTTTTAAGCTTATTCTTTGATTTTAAGCTTATTTTTGAATTCTAATGACATGGAGACGATTATATGTGTTAGGCTTGTCATAAAAGTAAACCAAATGTCATTTCTAACCGCACTCACTCCACAACATTCACACATTTGATTCAAACTTGTAAAACGAACTGTGGATGCTTGTATTATACTTTTAAGCTTATTCTTTGATTCTAAGCTTATTTTTGAATTCTAATGACATGGAGGCGATTATATGTGTTAGGGTTGTCATAACAGTAAACCAAATGTCATTTCTAACCACACTCACTCCACAACATTCACACATTTGAATCAAACTTGTAAAACGAACTGTGCATGCTTGTATCCTACTTTTAAGCTTATTCTTTGATTCTAAGCTTATTTTTGAATTCTAATGACATGGAGACGATTATATGTGCTAGGGTTGTTATAAAAGTAAACCAAATGTCATTTCTAACCACATTCACTCCATAACATTCACACATTTGATTCAAACTTGTAAAACGAATTGTGCATGCTTGTCTTCTACTTTTAAGCTTATTCTTTGATTCTAAGCTTATTTTTGAATTTTAATGACATGGAGACGATTATATGTGTTAGGGTTGTCATAAAAGTAAACCAAATGTCATTTCTAACAACACTCACTCCACAACATTCACACATTTGAATCAAACTTGTAAAACGAACTGTGCATGCTTGTATCCTACTTTTAAGCTTATTCTTTGATTTTAAGCTTTTTTTTTTAATTCTAATGACATGGAGACGATTACATGTGTTAGGCTTGTCATAAAAGTAAACCAAATGTCATTTCTAACCGCACTCACTCCACAACATTCACACATTTGATTCAAACTTGTAAAAAGAACTGTGGATGCTTGTATTATACTTTTAAGCTTATTCTTTGATTCTATGCTTATTTTTGAATTCTAATGACATGGAGACGATTATATGTGCTAGGGTTGTTATAACAGTAAACCAAATGTCATTTCTAACCACACTCACTCCACAACATTCACACATTTGAATCAAACTTGTAAAACGAACTGTGCATGCTTGTATCCTACTTTTAAGCATATTTTTTGATTCTAAGCTTATTTATGAATTCTAATGACATGGAGACGATTATATGTGCTAGGGTTGTTATAAAAGTAAACCAAATGTCATTTCTAACCACATTCACTCCATAACATTCACACATTTGATTCAAACTTGTAAAACGAACTGTGCATGCTTGTCTTCTACTTTTAAGCTTATTCTTTGATTCTAAGCTTATTTTTGAATTCTAATGACATGGAGACGATTATATGTGTTAGGGTTGTCATAAAAGTAAACCAAATGTCATTTCTAACAACACTCACTCCACAACATTCACACATTTGAATCAAACTTGTAAAACGAACTGTGCATGCTTGTATCCTACTTTTAAGCTTATTCTTTAATTCTAAGCTTTTTTTTGAATTCTAATGACATGGAGACGATTACATGTGTTAGGCTTATCATAAAAGTAAACCAAATGTCATTTCTAACCGCACTCACTCCACAACATTCACACATTTGATTCAAACTTGTAAAAAGAACTGTGGATGCTTGTATTATACTTTTAAGCTTATTCTTTGATTCTAAGCTTATTTTTGAATTCTAATGACATGGGGACGATTATATGTGCTAGGGTTGTTATAAAAGTAAACCAAATGTCATTTCTAACCACATTCACTCCATAACATTCACACATTTGATTCAAACTTGTAAAACGAACTGTGCATGCTTGTCTTCTACTTTTAAGCTTATTCTTTGATTCTAAGCTTATTTTTGAATTCTAATGACATGGAGACGATTATATGTGTTAGGGTTGTCATAAAAGTAAACCATATGTCATTTCTAACAACACTCACTCCACAACATTCACACATTTGAATCAAACTTGTAAAACGAACTGTGCATGCTTGTATCCTACTTTTAAGCTTATTCTTTGATTCTAAGCTTTTTTTATTAATTCTAATGACATGGAGACGATTACATGTGTTAGGCTTGTCATAAAAGTAAACCAAATGTCATTTCTAACCGCACTCACTCCACAATATTCACACATTTGATTCAAACTTGTAAAACTAACTGTGCATGCTTGTCTTCTACTTTTAAGCTTAATCTTTGATTCTAAACTTATTTTTGAACTCTAATGACATGGAGACGATTATATGTCTTCGGGTTGTCATAATAAGAAACCAAATGTCATTTCTAACCACACTCACTCCACAACATTCACACATTTGAATCAAACTTGTAAAACGAACTGTGCATGCTTGTATTCTCCTTTTAAGCTTATTCTTTGATTCTAAGCTTATTTTTTAAATCTAATGACATGGAGACGATTATATGTCTTTGGGTTGTCATAAAAGTAAACCAAATGTCATTTCTAACCACACTCACTCCACAACATTCACACATTTGAATCAAACTTGTAAAACGAAATGTGCATGCTTGTATTCTACTTTTAAGCTTATTCTTTGATTCTAAGCTTATTTTTGAATTCTAATGACATGGAGACGATTATATGTCTTCGGGTTGTCGTAAAAGTAAACCAAATGTCATTTCTAACCACACTCACTCCACAACATTCACACATTTGAATCAAACTTGTAAAACGAACTGTGCATGCTTGTGTCCTACTTTTAAGCTTATTATTTGATTCTAAGCTTATTTTTGAATTCTAATGACATGGAGACGATTATATGTGCTAGGGTTGTTATAAAAGTAAACCAAATGTCATTTCTAACCACATTCACTCCATAACATTCACACATTTGATTCAAACTTGTAAAACGAACTGTGCATGCTTGTCTTCTACTTTTAAGCTTATTCTTTGATTCTAAGCTTTTTTTTGAATTCTAATGACATGGAGACGATTACATGTGTTAGGCTTGTCATAAAAGTAAACCAAATGTCATTTCTAACCGCACTCACTCCACAACATTCACACATTTGATTCAAACTTGTAAAAAGAACTGTGGATGCTTGTATTATACTTTTAAGCTTATTCTTTGATTCTAAGCTTATTTTTGAATTCTAATGACATAGAGACGATTATATGTGCTAGGGTTGTTATAAAAGTAAACCAAATGTCATTTCTAACCACATTCACTCCATAACATTCACACATTTGATTCAAACTTGTAAAACGAACTGTGCATGCTTGTATTCTACTTTTAAGCTTTTTCTTTGATTCTAAGCTTATTTTTTAATTCTAATGACATGGAGACGATTATATGTGTTAGGGTTGTCATAAAAGTAAACCAAATGTTATTTCTAACAACACTCACTCCACAACATTCACACATTTGAATCAAACTTGTAAAACGAACTGTGCATGCTTGGACTCTACTTTTAAACTTATTCTTTGATATTAAGCTTATTTTTGAATTCTAATGACATGGAGACGATTATATGTGTTAGGCTTGTCATAAAAGTAAACCAAATGTCATTTCTAACCGCACTCACTCCACGACATTCACACATTTGATTCAAACTTGTAAAACGAACTGTGGATGCTTGTATTATACTTTTAAGCTAATTCTTTGATTCTAGGCTTATTTTTGAATTCTAATGACATGGAGATGATTATATGTGTTAGGGTTGTCATAAAAGTAAACCAAATGTCATTTCTAACCACATTCACTCCATAACATTCACAAATTTGATTCAAACTTGTAAAACGATCTGTGCATGCTTGTCTTCTACTTTTAAGCTTATTCTTTGATTCTAAGCTTATTTTTGAACTCTAATGACATGGAGACGATTATATGTCTTCGGGTTGTCATAAAAGTAAACCAAATGTCATTTCTAACCACACTCACTCCACAACATTCACACATTTGAATCAAACTTGTAAAACGAACTGTGCATGCTTGTATCCTACTTTTAAGCTTATTCTTTGATTCTAAGCTTTTTTTTGAATTCTAATGACATGGAGACGATTACATGTGTTAGGCTTGTCATAAAAGTAAACCAAATGTCATTTCTAACCGCACTCACTCCACAACATTCACACATTTGATTCAAACTTGTAAAAAGAACTGTGGATGCTTGTATTATACTTTTAAGCTTATTCTTTGATTCTAAGCTTATTTTTGAATTCTAATGACATAGAGAGGATTATATGTGCTAGGGTTGTTATAAAAGTAAAGCAAATGTCATTTCTAACCACATTCACTCCATAACATTCACACATTTGATTCAAACTTGTAAAACGAACTGTGCATGCTTGTATTCTACTTTTAAGCTTTTTCTTTGATTCTAAGCTTATTTTTGAATTCTAATGACATGGAGACGATTATATGTGTTAGGGTTGTCATAAAAGTAAACCAAATGTCATTTCTAACAACACTCACTCCACAACATTCACACATTTGAATCAAACTTGTAAAACGAACTGTGCATGCTTGTATCCTACTTTTAAGCTTATTCTTTGATTCTAAGCTTTTTTTTGAATTCTAATGACATGGAGACGATTACATGTGTTAGGCTTGTCATAAAAGTAAAGCAAATGTCATTTCTAACCGCACTCACTCCACAACATTCACACATTTGATTCAAACTTGTAAAAAGAACTGTGGATGCTTGTATTATACTTTTAAGCTTATTCTTTGATTCTAAGCTTATTTTTGAATTCTAATGACATAGAGACGATTATATGTGCTAGGGTTGTTATAAAAGTAAACCAAATGTCATTTCTAACCACATTCACTCCATAACATTCACACATTTGATTCAAACTTGTAAAACGAACTGTGCATGCTTGTATTCTACTTTTAAGCTTTTTCTTTGATTCTAAGCTTATTTTTGAATTCTAATGACATGGAGACGATTATATGTGTTAGGGTTGTCATAAAAGTAAACCAAATGTCATTTCTAACCACACTCACTCCACAACATTCACACATTTGAATCAAACTTGTAAAACGAACTGTGCATGCTTGTGTCCTACTTTTAAGCTTATTCTTTGATTCTAAGCTTATTTTTGAATTCTAATGACATGGAGACGATTATATGTGCTAGGGTTGTTATAAAAGTAAACCAAATGTCATTTCTAATCACATTCACTCCATAACATTCACACATTTGATTCAAACTTGTAAAACGAACTGTGCATGCTTGTCTTCTACTTTTAAGCTTATTCTTTGATTCTAAGCTTTTTTTTGAATTCTAATGACATGGAGACGATTACATGTGTTAGGCTTGTCATAAAAGTAAACCAAATGTCATTTCTAACCGCACTCACTCCACAACATTCACACATTTGATTCAAACTTGTAAAAAGAACTGTGGATGCTTGTATTATACTTTTAAGCTTATTCTTTGATTCTAAACTTATTTTTGAATTCTAATGACATAGAGACGATTATATGTGCTAGGGTTGTTATAAAAGTAAACCAAATGTCATTTCTAACCACATTCACAACACAACATTCACACATTTGATTCAAACTTGTAAAACGAACTGTGCATGCTTGTATTCTACTTTTAAGCTTTTTCTTTGATTCTAAGCTTATTTTTTAATTCTAATGACATGGAGACGATTATATGTGTTAGGGTTGTCATAAAAGTAAACCAAATGTTATTTCTAACAACACTCACTCCACAACATTCACACATTTGAATCAAACTTGTAAAACGAACTGTGCATGCTTGGACTCTACTTTTAAACTTATTCTTTGATATTAAGCTTATTTTTGAATTCTAATGACATGGAGACGATTATATGTGTTAGGCTTGTCATAAAAGTAAACCAAATGTCATTTCTAACCGCACTCACTCCACGACATTCACACATTTGATTCAAACTTGTAAAACGAACTGTGGATGCTTGTATTATACTTTTAAGCTAATTCTTTGATTCTAGGCTTATTTTTGAATTCTAATGACATGGAGATGATTATATGTGTTAGGGTTGTCATAAAAGTAAACCAAATGTCATTTCTAACCACATTCACTCCATAACATTCACAAATTTGATTCAAACTTGTAAAACGATCTGTGCATGCTTGTCTTCTACTTTTAAGCTTATTCTTTGATTCTAAGCTTATTTTTGAACTCTAATGACATGGAGACGATTATATGTCTTCGGGTTGTCATAAAAGTAAACCAAATGTCATTTCTAACCACACTCACTCCACAACATTCACACATTTGAATCAAACTTGTAAAACGAACTGTGCATGCTTGTATCCTACTTTTAAGCTTATTCTTTGATTCTAAGCTTTTTTTTGAATTCTAATGACATGGAGACGATTACATGTGTTAGGCTTGTCATAAAAGTAAACCAAATGTCATTTCTAACCGCACTCACTCCACAACATTCACACATTTGATTCAAACTTGTAAAAAGAACTGTGGATGCTTGTATTATACTTTTAAGCTTATTCTTTGATTCTAAGCTTATTTTTGAATTCTAATGACATAGAGACGATTATATGTGCTAGGGTTGTTATAAAAGTAAAGCAAATGTCATTTCTAACCACATTCACTCCATAACATTCACACATTTAATTCAAACTTGTAAAACGAACTGTGCATGCTTGTATTCTACTTTTAAGCTTTTTCTTTGATTCTAAGCTTATTTTTGAATTCTAATGACATGGAGACGATTATATGTGTTAGGGTTGTCATAAAAGTAAACCAAATGTCATTTCTAACCACATTCACTCCATAACATTCACACATTTGATTCAAACTTGTAAAACGATCTGTGCATGCTTGTCTTCTACTTTTAAGCTTATTCTTTGATTCTAAGCTTATTTTTGAATTCTAATGACATGGAGACGATTATATGTGTTAGGGTTGTCATAAAAGTAAACCAAATGTCATTTCTAACAACACTCACTCCACAACATTCACACATTTGAATCAAACTTGTAAAACGAACTGTGCATGCTTGTATCCTACTTTTAAGTTTATTCTTTGATTCTAAGCTTTTTTTTGAATTCTAATGACATGGAGACGATTACATGTGTTAGGCTTGTCATAAAAGTAAAGCAAATGTCATTTCTAACCGCACTCACTCCACAACATTCACACATTTGATTCAAACTTGTAAAAAGAACTGTGGATGCTTGTATTATACTTTTAAGCTTATTCTTTGATTCTAAGCTTATTTTTGAATTCTAATGACATAGAGACGATTATATGTGCTAGGGTTGTTATAAAAGTAAACCAAATGTCATTTCTAACCACATTCACTCCATAACATTCACACATTTGATTCAAACTTGTAAAACGAACTGTGCATGCTTGTATTCTACTTTTAAGCTTTTTCTTTGATTCTAAGCTTATTTTTGAATTCTAATGACATGGAGACGATTATATGTGTTAGGGTTGTCATAAAAGTAAACCAAATGTTATTTCTAACAACACTCACTCCACAACATTCACACATTTGAATCAAACTTGTAAAACGAACTGTGCATGCTTGGACTCTACTTTTAAACTTATTCTTTGATATTAAGCTTATTTTTGAATTCTAATGACATGGAGACGATTATATGTGTTAGGCTTGTCATAAAAGTAAACCAAATGTCATTTCTAACCGCACTCACTCCACGACATTCACACATTTGATTCAAACTTGTAAAACGAACTGTGGATGCTTGTATTATACTTTTAAGCTAATTCTTTGATTCTAGGCTTATTTTTGAATTCTAATGACATGGAGATGATTATATGTGTTAGGGTTGTCATAAAAGTAAACCAAATGTCATTTCTAACCACATTCACTCCATAACATTCACAAATTTGATTCAAACTTGTAAAACGATCTGTGCATGCTTGTCTTCTACTTTTAAGCTTATTCTTTGATTCTAAGCTTATTTTTGAACTCTAATGACATGGAGACGATTATATGTCTTCGGGTTGTCATAAAAGTAAACCAAATGTCATTTCTAACCACACTCACTCCACAACATTCACACATTTGAATCAAACTTGTAAAACGAACTGTGCATGCTTGTATCCTACTTTTAAGCTTATTCTTTGATTCTAGGCTTGTTTTTGAATTCAAATGACATGGAGATGATTATATGTGTTAGGGTTGTCATAAAAGTAAACCAAATGTCATTTCTAACCACATTCACTCCATAACATTCACACATTTGATTCAAACTTGTAAAACGATCTGTGCATGCTTGTCTTCTACTTTTAATCTTATTCTTTGATTCTAAGCTTATTTTTGAATTCTAATGACATGGAGACGATTATATGTCTTCGGGTTGTCGTAAAAGTAAACCAAATGTCATTTCTAACCACACTCACTCCACAACATTCACACATTTGAATCAAACTTGTAAAACGAACTGTGCATGCTTGTATCCTACTTTTAAGCTTATTCTTTGATTCTAAGCTTATTTTTGAATTCTAATGACATGGAGACGATTACATGTGCTAGGGTTGTTATAAAAGTAAACCAAATGTCATTTCTAACCACATTCACTCCATAACATTCACACATTTGATTCAAACTTGTAAAACGAACTGTGCATGCTTGTCTTCTACTTTTAAGCTTATTCTTTGATTCTAAGCTTATTTTTGAATTCTAATGACATGGAGACGATTATATGTGTTAGGGTTGTCATAAAAGTAAACCAAATGTCATTTCTAACAACACTTACTCCACAACATTCACACATTTGAATCAAACTTGTAAAACGAACTGTGGATGCTTGTATTATACTTTTAAGCTTTTTCTTTGATTCTAGGCTTATTTTTGAATTCTAATGACATGGAGATGATTATATGTGTTAGGGTTGTCATAAAAGTAAACCAAATGTCATTTCTAACCACATTCACTCCATAACATTCACACATTTGATTCAAACTTGTAAAACGATCTGTGCATGCTTGTCTTCTACTATTAAGCTTATTCTTTGAGTCTAGGCTTATGAATTCTAATGACATGGAGATGATTATATGTGATAGGGTTGTCATAAAAGTAAACGAAATGTCATTTCTAACCACATTCACTCCGTAACATTCACACATTTGATTCAAACTTGTAAAACGATCTGTGCATGCTTGTCTTCTACTTTTAAGCTTATTCTTTGATTCTAAGCTTATTTTTGAACTGTAATGACATGCAGACGATTATGTCTTCGGGTTGTCATAAAAGTAAACCAAATGTCATTTCTAACCACACTCACTCCACAACATTCACACATTTGAATCAAACTTGTAAAACGAACTGTGCATGCTTGTATCCTACTTTTAAGCTTATTCTTTGATTCTAAGCTTATTTTTGAATTCTAATGACATGGAGACGATTATATGTGCTAGGGTTGTTATAAAAGTAAACCAAATGTCATTTCTAACCACATTCACTCCATGACATTCACACATTTGATTCAAACTTGTAAAACGAACTGTGCATGCTTGTCTTCTACTTTTAAGCTTATTCTTTGATTCTAAGCTTATTTTTGAATTCTAATGACATGGAGACGATTATATGTGTTAGGGTTGTCATAAAAGTAAACCAAATGTCATTTCTGACAACACTCACTCCACAACATTCACACATTTGAATCAAACTTGGAAAACGAACTGTGCATGCTTGTATCCTACTTTTAAGCTTATTCTTTGATTCTAAGCTTTTTTTTGAATTCTAATGACATGGAGACGATTACATGTGTTAGGCTTGTCATAAAAGTAAACCAAATGTCATTTCTAACCGCACTCACTCCACAACATTCACACATTTGATTCAAACTTGTAAAAAGAACTGTGGATGCTTGTATTATACTTTTAAGCTTATTCTTTGATTCTAAGCTTATTTTTGAATTCTAATGACATAGAGACGATTATATGTGCTAGGGTTGTTATAAAAGTAAAGCAAAATTCTTACCACATTCACTCCATAACATTCACACATTTGATTCAAACTTGTAAAACGAACTGTGCATGCTTGTATTCTACTTTTAAGCTTTTTCTTTGATTCTAAGCTTATTTTTGATTTCTAATGACATGGAGACGATTATATGTGCTAGGGTTGTTATAAAAGTAAACCAAATGTCATTTCTAACCACATTCACTCCATGACATTCACACATTTGATTCAAACTTGTAAAACGAACTGTAAATGCTTGTATTCTACTTTTAAGCTTATTCTTTGATTCTAAGCTTATTTTTGAATTCTAATGACATGGAGACGATTATATGTGTTAGGGTTGTCATAAAAGTAAACCAAATGTCATTTCTAACAACACTCACTCCACAACATTCACACATTTGAATCAAACTTGTAAAACGAACTGTGCATGCTTGTATCCTACTTTTAAGCTTATTCTTTGATTCTAAGCTTTTTTTTGAATTCTAATGACATGGAGACGATTACATGTGTTAGGCTTGTCATAAAAGTAAAGCAAATGTCATTTCTAACCGCACTCACTCCACAACATTCACACATTTGATTCAAACTTGTACAAAGAACTGTGGATGCTTGTATTATACTTTTAAGCTTATTCTTTGATTCTAAGCTTATTTTTGAATTCTAATGACATAGAGACGATTATATGTGCTAGGGTTGTTATAAAAGTAAACCAAATGTCATTTCTAACCACATTCACTCCATAACATTCACACATTTGATTCAAACTTGTAAAACGAACTGTGCATGCTTGTATTCTACTTTTAAGCTTTTTCTTTGATTCTAAGCTTATTTTTGAATTCTAATGACATGGAGACGATTATATGTGTTAGGGTTGTCATAAAAGTAAACCAAATGTTATTTCTAACAACACTCACTCCACAACATTCACACATTTGAATCAAACTTGTAAAACGAACTGTGCATGCTTGGACTCTACTTTTAAACTTATTCTTTGATATTAAGCTTATTTTTGAATTCTAATGACATGGAGACGATTATATGTGTTAGGCTTGTCATAAAAGTAAACCAAATGTCATTTCTAACCGCACTCACTCCACGACATTCACACATTTGATTCAAACTTGTAAAACGAACTGTGGATGCTTGTATTATACTTTTAAGCTAATTCTTTGATTCTAGGCTTATTTTTGAATTCTAATGACATGGAGATGATTATATGTGTTAGGGTTGTCATAAAAGTAAACCAAATGTCATTTCTAACCACATTCACTCCATAACATTCACAAATTTGATTCAAACTTGTAAAACGATCTTTGCATGCTTGTCTTCTACTTTTAAGCTTATTCTTTGATTCTAAGCTTATTTTTGAACTCTAATGACATGGAGACGATTATATGTCTTCGGGTTGTGATAAAAGTAAACCAAATGTCATTTCTAACCACACTCACTCCACAACATTCACACATTTGAATCAAACTTGTAAAACGAACTGATGCTTGTATCCTACTTTTAAGCTTATTCTTTGATTCTAAGCTTTTTTTTGAATTCTAATGACATGGAGACGATTACATGTGTTAGGCTTGTCATAAAAGTAAACCAAATGTCATTTCTAACCGTACTCACTCCACAACATTCACACATTCGATTCAAACTTGTAAAAAGAACTGTGGATGCTTGTATTATACTTTTAAGCTTATTCTTTGATTCTAAGCTTATTTTTGAATTCTAATGACATAGAGACGATTATATGTGCTAGGGTTGTTATAAAAGTAAACCAAATGTCATTTCTAACCACATTCACTCCATAACATTCACACATTTGATTCAAACTTGTAAAACGAACTGTGCATGCTTGTATTCTACTTTTAAGCTTTTTCTTTGATTCTAAGCTTATTTTTGAATTCTAATGACATGGAGACGATTATATGTGTTAGGGTTGTCATAAAAGTAAACCAAATGTTATTTCTAACAACACTCACTCCACAACATTCACACATTTGAATCAAACTTTTAAAACGAACTGTGCATGCTTGGACTCTACTTTTAAACTTATTCTTTGATATTAAGCTTATTTTTGAATTCTAATGACATGGAGACGATTATATGTGTTAGGCTTGTCATAAAAGTAAACCAAATGTCATTTCTACCGCACTCACTCCACGACATTCACACATTTGATTCAAACTTGTAAAACGAACTGTGGATGCTTGTATTATACTTTTAAGCTAATTCTTTGATTCTAGGCTTATTTTTGAATTCTAATGACATGGAGATGATTATATGTGTTAGGGTTGTCATAAAAGTAAACCAAATGTCATTTCTAACCACATTCACTCCATAACATTCACAAATTTGATTCAAACTTGTAAAACGATCTGTGCATGCTTGTCTTCTACTTTTAAGCTTATTCTTTGATTCTAAGCTTATTTTTGAACTCTAATGACATGGAGACGATTATATGTCTTCGGGTTGTCATAAAAGTAAACCAAATGTCATTTCTAACCACACTCACTCCACAACATTCACACATTTGAATCAAACTTGTAAAACGAACTGTGCATGCTTGTATCCTACTTTTAAGTTTATTCTTTGATTCTAAGGTTTTTTTTGAATTCTAATGACATGGAGACGATTACATGTGTTAGGCTTGTCATAAAAGTAAACCAAATGTCATTTCTAACCGCACTCACTCCACAACATTCACACATTCGATTCAAACTTGTAAAAAGAACTGTGGATGCTTGTATTATACTTTTAAGCTTATTCTTTGATTCTAAGCTTATTTTTGAATTCTAATGACATAGAGACGATTATATGTGCTAGGGTTATTATAAAAGTAAAGCAAATGTCATTTCTAACCACATTCACTCCATAACATTCACACATTTGATTCAAACTTGTAAAACGAACTGTGCATGCTTGTATTCTACTTTTAAGCTTTTTCTTTGATTCTAAGCTTATTTTTGAATTCTAATGACATGGAGACGATTATATGTGTTAGGGTTGTCATAAAAGTAAACCAAATGTCATTTCTAACCACATTCACTCCATAACATTCACACATTTGATTCAAACTTGTAAAACGATCTGTGCATGCTTGTCTTCTACTTTTAAGCTTATTCTTTGATTCTAAGCTTATTTTTGAATTCTAATGACATGGAGACGATTATATGTGTTAGGGTTGTCATAAAAGTAAACCAAATGTCATTTCTAACAACACTCACTCCACAACATTCACACATTTGAATCAAACTTGTAAAACGAACTGTGCATGCTTGTATCCTACTTTTAAGCTTATTCTTTGATTCTAAGCTTTTTTTTGAATTCTAATGACATGGAGACGATTACATGTGTTAGGCTTGTCATAAAAGTAAAGCAAATGTCATTTCTAACCGCACTCACTCCACAACATTCACACATTTGATTCAAACTTGTAAAAAGAACTGTGGATGCTTGTATTATACTTTTAAGCTTATTCTTTGATTCTAAGCTTATTTTTGAATTCTAATGACATAGAGACGATTATATGTGCTAGGGTTGTTATAAAAGTAAACCAAATGTCATTTCTAACCACATTCACTCCATAACATTCACACATTTGATTCAAACTTGTAAAACGAACTGTGCATGCTTGTATTCTACTTTTAAGCTTTTTCTTTGATTCTAAGCTTATTTTTGAATTCTAATGACATGGAGACGATTATATGTGTTAGGGTTGTCATAAAAGTATACCAAATGTTATTTCTAACAACACTCTCTCCACAACATTCACACATTTGAATCAAACTTGTAAAACGAACTGTGCATGCTTGGACTCTACTTTTAAACTTATTCTTTGATATTAAGCTTATTTTTGAATTCTAATGACATGGAGACGATTATATATGTTAGGCTTGTCATAAAAGTAAACCAAATGTCATTTCTACCGCACTCACTCCACGATATTCACACATTTGATTCAAACTTGTAAAACGAACTGTGGATGCTTGTATTATACTTTTAAGCTAATTCTTTGATTCTAGGCTTATTTTTGAATTCTAATGACATGGAGATGATTATATGTGTTAGGGTTGTCATAAAAGTAAACCAAATGTCATTTCTAACCACATTCACTCCATAACATTCACAAATTTGATTCAAACTTGTAAAACGATCTGTGCATGCTTGTCTTCTACTTTTAAGCTTATTCTTTGATTCTAAGCTTATTTTTGAACTCTAATGACATGGAGACGATTATATGTCTTCGGGTTGTCATAAAAGTAAACCAAATGTCATTTCTAACCACACTCACTCCACAACATTCACACATTTGAATCAAACTTGTAAAACGAACTGTGCATGCTTGTATCCTACTTTTAAGCTTATTCTTTGATTCTAAGGTTTTTTTTGAATTCTAATGACATGGAGACGATTACATGTGTTAGGCTTGTCATAAAAGTAAACCAAATGTCATTTCTAACCGCACTCACTCCACAACATTCACACATTCGATTCAAACTTGTAAAAAGAACTGTGGATGCTTGTATTATACTTTTAAGCTTATTCTTTGATTCTAAGCTTATTTTTGAATTCTAATGACATAGAGACGATTATATGTGCTAGGGTTGTTATAAAAGTAAAGCAAATGTCATTTCTAACCACATTCACTCCATAACATTCACACATTTGATTCAAACTTGTAAAACGAACTGTGCATGCTTGTATTCTACTTTTAAGCTTTTTCTTTGATTCTAAGCTTATTTTTGAATTCTAATGACATGGAGACGATTATATGTGTTAGGGTTGTCATAAAAGTAAACCAAATGTCATTTCTAACAACACTCACTCCACAACATTCACACATTTGAATCAAACTTGTAAAACGAACTGTGCATGCTTGTATCCTACTTTTAAGCTTATTCTTTGATTCTAAGCTTTTTTTTGAATTCTAATGACATGGAGACGATTACATGTGTTAGGCTTGTCATAAAAGTAAAGCAAATGTCATTTCTAACCGCACTCACTCCACAACATTCACACATTTGATTCAAACTTGTAAAAAGAACTGTGGATGCTTGTATTATACTTTTAAGCTTATTCTTTGATTCTAAGCTTATTTTTGAATTCTAATGACATAGAGACGATTATATGTGCTAGGGTTGTTATAAAAGTAAACCAAATGTCATTTCTAACCACATTCACTCCATAACATTCACACATTTGATTCAAACTTGTAAAACGAACTGTGCATGCTTGTATTCTACTTTTAAGCTTTTTCTTTGATTCTAAGCTTATTTTTGAATTCTAATGACATGGAGACGATTATATGTGTTAGGGTTGTCATAAAAGTAAACCAAATGTTATTTCTAACAACACTCACTCCACAACATTCACACATTTGAATCAAACTTGTAAAACGAACTGTGCATGCTTGGACTCTACTTTTAAACTTATTCTTTGATATTAAGCTTATTTTTGAATTCTAATGACATGGAGACGATTATATGTGTTAGGCTTGTCATAAAAGTAAACCAAATGTCATTTCTACCGCACTCACTCCACGACATTCACACATTTGATTCAAACTTGTAAAACGAACTGTGGATGCTTGTATTATACTTTTAAGCTAATTCTTTGATTCTAGGCTTATTTTTGAATTCTAATGACATGGAGATGATTATATGTGTTAGGGTTGTCATAAAAGTAAACCAAATGTCATTTCTAACCACATTCACTCCATAACATTCACAAATTTGATTCAAACTTGTAAAACGATCTGTGCATGCTTGTCTTCTACTTTTAAGCTTATTCTTTGATTCTAAGCTTATTTTTGAACTCTAATGACATGGAGACGATTATATGTCTTCGGGTTGTCATAAAAGTAAACCAAATGTCATTTCTAACCACACTCACTCCACAACATTCACACATTTGAATCAAACTTGTAACACGAACTGTGCATGCTTGTATCCTACTTTTAAGCTTATTCTTTGATTCTAAGCTTTTTTTTGAATTCTAATGACATGGAGACGATTACATGTGTTAGGCTTGTCATAAAAGTAAACCAAATGTCATTTCTAACCGCACTCACTCCACAACCACACATTCGATTCAAACTTGTAAAAAGAACTGTGGATGCTTATATTATACTTTTAAGCTTATTCTTTGATTCTAAGCTTATTTTTGAATTCTAATGACATAGAGACGATTATATGAGCTAGGGTTGTTATAAAAGTAAAGCAAATGTCATTTCTAACCACATTCACTCCATAACATTCACACATTTGATTCAAACTTGTAAAACGAACTGCGGATGCTTGTATTATACTTTTAAGCTTTTTCTTTGATTCTAAGCTTATTTTTGAATTTTAATGACATGGAGACGATTATATGTGTTAGGGTTGTCATAAAAGTAAACCAAATGTCATTTCTAACCACATTCACTCCATAACATTCACACATTTGATTCAAACTTGTAAAACGATCTGTGCATGCTTGTCTTCTACTTTTAAGCTTATTCTTTGATTCTAAGCTTATTTTTGAATTCTAATGACATGGAGACGATTATATGTGTTAGGGTTGTCATAAAAGTAAACCAAATGTCATTTCTAACAACACTCACTCCACAACATTCACACATTTGAATCAAACTTGTAAAACGAACTGTGCATGCTTGTATCCTACTTTTAAGCTTATTCTTTGATTCTAAGCTTTTTTTTGAATTCTAATGACATGGAGACGATTACATGTGTTAGGCTTGTCATAAAAGTAAAGCAAATGTCATTTCTAACCGCACTCACTCCACAACATTCACACATTTGATTCAAACTTGTAAAAAGAACTGTGGATGCTTGTATTATACTTTTAAGCTTATTCTTTGATTCTAAGCTTATTTTTGAATTCTAATAACATAGAGACGATTATATGTGCTAGGGTTGTTATAAAAGTAAACCAAATGTCATTTCTAACCACATTCACTCCATAACATTCACACATTTGATTCAAACTTGTAAAACGAACTGTGCATGCTTGTATTCTACTTTTAAGCTTTTTCTTTGATTCTAAGCTTATTTTTGAATTCTAATGACATGGAGACGATTATATGTGTTAGGGTTGTCATAAAAGTAAACCAAATGTTATTTCTAACAACACTCACTCCACAACATTCACACATTTGAATCAAACTTGTAAAACGAACTGTGCATGCTTGGACTATACTTTTAAACTTATTCTTTGATATTAAGCTTATTTTTGAATTCTAATGACATGGAGACGATTATATGTGTTAGGCTTGTCATAAAAGTAAACCAAATGTCATTTCTACCGCACTCACTCCACGACATTCACACATTTGATTCAAACTTGTAAAACGAACTGTGGATGCTTGTATTATACTTTTAAGCTAATTCTTTGATTCTAGGCTTATTTTTGAATTCTAATGACATGGAGATGATTATATGTGTTAGGGTTGTCATAAAAGTAAAGCAAATGTCATTTCTAACCGCACTCACTCCACAACATTCACACATTTGATTCAAACTTGTAAAAAGAACTGTGGATGCTTGTATTATACTTTTAAGCTTATTCTTTGATTCTAAGCTTATTTTTGAATTCTAATAACATAGAGACGATTATATGTGCTAGGGTTGTTATAAAAGTAAACCAAATGTCATTTCTAACCACATTCACTCCATAACATTCACACATTTGATTCAAACTTGTAAAACGAACTGTGCATGCTTGTATTCTACTTTTAAGCTTTTTCTTTGATTCTAAGCTTATTTTTGAATTCTAATGACATGGAGACGATTATATGTGTTAGGGTTGTCATAAAAGTAAACCAAATGTTATTTCTAACAACACTCACTCCACAACATTCACACATTTGAATCAAACTTGTAAAACGAACTGTGCATGCTTGGACTATACTTTTAAACTTATTCTTTGATATTAAGCTTATTTTTGAATTCTAATGACATGGAGACGATTATATGTGTTAGGCTTGTCATAAAAGTAAACCAAATGTCATTTCTACCGCACTCACTCCACGACATTCACACATTTGATTCAAACTTGTAAAACGAACTGTGGATGCTTGTATTATACTTTTAAGCTAATTCTTTGATTCTAGGCTTATTTTTGAATTCTAATGACATGGAGATGATTATATGTGTTAGGGTTGTCATAAAAGTAAACCAAATGTCATTTCTAACCACATTCACTCCATAACATTCACAAATTTGATTCAAACTTGTAAAACGATCTGTGCATGCTTGTCTTCTACTTTTAAGCTTATTCTTTGATTCTAAGCTTATTTTTGAACTCTAATGACATGGAGACGATTATATGTCTTCGGGTTGTCATAAAAGTAAACCAAATGTCATTTCTAACCACACTCACTCCACAACATTCACACATTTGAATCAAACTTGTAACACGAACTGTGCATGCTTGTATCCTACTTTTAAGCTTATTCTTTGATTCTAAGCTTTTTTTTGAATTCTAATGACATGGAGACGATTACATGTGTTAGGCTTGTCATAAAAGTAAACCAAATATCATTTCTAACCACATTCACTCCATAACATTCACACATTTGATTCAAACTTGTAAAACGAACTGTGCATGCTTGTATTCTACTTTTAAGCTTTTTCTTTGATTCTAAGCTTATTTTTGAATTCTAATGACATGGAGACGATTATATGTGTTAGGGGTGTCATAAAAGTAAACCAAATGTTATTTCTAACAACACTCACTCCACAACATTCACACATTTGAATCAAACTTGTAAAACGAACTGTGCATGCTTGGACTCTACTTTTAAACTTATTCTTTGATATTAAGCTTATTTTTGAATTCTAATGACATGGAGACGATTATATGTGTTAGGGTTGTCATAAAAGTAAACCAAATGTCATTTCTAACAACACTCACTCCACAACATTCACACATTTGAATCAAACTTGTAAAACGAACTGTGCATGCTTGTATCCTACTTTTAAGCTTATTCTTTGATTCTAAGCTTTTTTTTGAATTCTAATGACATGGAGACGATTACATGTGTTAGGCTTGTCATAAAAGTAAAGCAAATGTCATTTCTAACCGCACTCACTCCACAACATTCACACATTTGATTCAAACTTGTAAAAAGAACTGTGGATGCTTGTATTATACTTTTAAGCTTATTCTTTGATTCTAAGCTTATTTTTGAATTCTAATGACATAGAGACGATTATATGTGCTAGGGTTGTTATAAAAGTAAACCAAATGTCATTTCTAACCACATTCACTCCATAACATTCACACATTTGATTCAAACTTGTAAAACGAACTGTGCATGCTTGTATTCTACTTTTAAGCTTTTTCTTTGATTCTAAGCTTATTTTTGAATTCTAATGACATGGAGACGATTATATGTGTTAGGGTTGTCATAAAAGTAAACCAAATGTTATTTCTAACAACACTCACTCCACAACATTCACACATTTGAATCAAACTTGTAAAACGAACTGTGCATGCTTGGACTCTACTTTTAAACTTATTCTTTGATATTAAGCTTATTTTTGAATTCTAATGACATGGAGACGATTATATGTGTTAGGGTTGTCATAAAAGTAAACCAAATGTCATTTCTAACAACACTCACTCCACAACATTCACACATTTGAATCAAACTTGTAAAACGAACTGTGCATGCTTGTATCCTACTTTTAAGCTTATTCTTTGATTCTAAGCTTTTTTTTGAATTCTAATGACATGGAGACGATTACATGTGTTAGGCTTGTCATAAAAGTAAAGCAAATGTCATTTCTAACCGCACTCACTCCACAACATTCACACATTTGATTCAAACTTGTAAAAAGAACTGTGGATGCTTGTATTATACTTTTAAGCTTATTCTTTGATTCTAAGCTTATTTTTGAATTCTAATGACATAGAGACGATTATATGTGCTAGGGTTGTTATAAAAGTAAACCAAATGTCATTTCTAACCACATTCACTCCATAACATTCACACATTTGATTCAAACTTGTAAAACGAACTGTGCATGCTTGTATTCTACTTTTAAGCTTTTTCTTTGATTCTAAGCTTATTTTTGAATTCTAATGACATGGAGACGATTATATGTGTTAGGGTTGTCATAAAAGTAAACCAAATGTTATTTCTAACAACACTCACTCCACAACATTCACACATTTGAATCAAACTTGTAAAACGAACTGTGCATGCTTGGACTCTACTTTTAAACTTATTCTTTGATATTAAGCTTATTTTTGAATTCTAATGACATGGAGACGATTATATGTGTTAGGCTTGTCATAAAAGTAAACCAAATGTCATTTCTACCGCACTCACTCCACGACATTCACACATTTGATTCAAACTTGTAAAACGAACTGTGGATGCTTGTATTATACTTTTAAGCTAATTCTTTGATTCTAGGCTTATTTTTGAATTCTAATGACATGGAGATGATTATATGTGTTAGGGTTGTCATAAAAGTAAACCAAATGTCATTTCTAACCACATTCACTCCATAACATTCACACATTTGAATCAAACTTGTAAAACGAACTGTGCATGCTTGTTTCCTACTTTTAAGCTTATTCTTTGATTCTAAGCTTTTTTTTGAATTCTAATGACATGGAGACGATTACATGTGTTAGGCTTGTCATAAAAGTAAAGCAAATGTCATTTCTAACCGCACTCACTCCACAACATTCACACATTTGATTCAAACTTGTAAAAAGAACTGTGGATGCTTGTATTATACTTTTAAGCTTATTCTTTGATTCTAAGCTTATTTTTGAATTCTAATGACATAGAGACGATTATATGTGCTAGGGTTGTTATAAAAGTAAACCAAATGTCATTTCTAACCACATTCACTCCATAACATTCACACATTTGATTCAAACTTGTAAAACGAACTGTGCATGCTTGTATTCTACTTTTAAGCTTTTTCTTTGATTCTAAGCTTATTTTTGAATTCTAATGACATGGAGACGATTATATGTGTTAGGGTTGTCATAAAAGTAAACCAAATGTTATTTCTAACAACACTCACTCCACAACATTCACACATTTGAATCAAACTTGTAAAACGAACTGTGCATGCTTGGACTCTACTTTTAAACTTATTCTTTGATATTAAGCTTATTTTTGAATTCTAATGACATGGAGACGATTATATGTGTTAGGCTTGTCATAAAAGTAAACCAAATGTCATTTCTACCGCACTCACTCCACGACATTCACACATTTGATTCAAACTTGTAAAACGAACTGTGGATGCTTGTATTATACTTTTAAGCTAATTCTTTGATTCTAGGCTTATTTTTGAATTCTAATGACATGGAGATGATTATATGTGTTAGGGTTGTCATAAAAGTAAACCAAATGTCATTTCTAACCACATTCACTCCATAACATTCACAAATTTGATTCAAACTTGTAAAACGATCTGTGCATGCTTGTCTTCTACTTTTAAGCTTATTCTTTGATTCTAAGCTTATTTTTGAACTCTAATGACATGGAGACGATTATATGTCTTCGGGTTGTCATAAAAGTAAACCAAATGTCATTTCTAACCACACTCACTCCACAACATTCACACATTTGAATCAAACTTGTAACACGAACTGTGCATGCTTGTATCCTACTTTTAAGCTTATTCTTTGATTCTAAGCTTTTTTTTGAATTCTAATGACATGGAGACGATTACATGTGTTAGGCTTGTCATAAAAGTAAACCAAATATCATTTCTAACCACATTCACTCCATAACATTCACACATTTGATTCAAACTTGTAAAACGAACTGTGCATGCTTGTATTCTACTTTTAAGCTTTTTCTTTGATTCTAAGCTTATTTTTGAATTCTAATGACATGGAGACGATTATATGTGTTAGGGTTGTCATAAAAGTAAACCAAATGTTATTTCTAACAACACTCACTCCACAACATTCACACATTTGAATCAAACTTGTAAAACGAACTGTGCATGCTTGGACTCTACTTTTAAACTTATTCTTTGATATTAAGCTTATTTTTGAATTCTAATGACATGGAGACGATTATATGTGTTAGGCTTGTCATAAAAGTAAACCAAATGTCATTTCTACCGCACTCACTCCACGACATTCACACATTTGATTCAAACTTGTAAAACGAACTGTGGATGCTTGTATTATACTTTTAAGCTAATTCTTTGATTCTAGGCTTATTTTTGAATTCAAATGACATGGAGATGATTATATGTGTTAGGGTTGTCATAAAAGTAAACCAAATGTCATTTCTAACCACATTCACTCCATAACATTCACAAATTTGATTCAAACTTGTAAAACGATCTGTGCATGCTTGTCTTCTACTTTTAAGCTTATTCTTTGATTCTAAGCTTATTTTTGAACTCTAATGACATGAAGACGATTATATGTCTTCGGGTTGTCATAAAAGTAAACCAAATGTCATTTCTAACCACACTCACTCCACAACATTCACACATTTGAATCAAACTTGTAACACGAACTGTGCATGCTTGTATCCTACTTTTAAGCTTATTCTTTGATTCTAAGCTTTTTTTTGAATTCTAATGACATGGAGACGATTACATGTGTTAGGCTTGTCATAAAAGTAAACCAAATGTCATTTCTAACCGCACTCACTCCACAACATTCACACATTCGATTCAAACTTGTAAAAAGAACTGTGGATGCTTGTATTATACTTTTAAGCTTATTCTTTGATTCTAAGCTTATTTTTGAATTCTAATGACATAGAGACGATTATATGAGCTAGGGTTGTTATAAAAGTAAAGCAAATGTCATTTCTAACCACATTCACTCCATAACATTCACACATTTGATTCAAACTTGTAAAACGAACTGTGGATGCTTGTATTATACTTTTAAGCTTTTTCTTTGATTCTAAGCTTATTTTTGAATTCTAATGACATGGAGACGATTATATGTGTTAGGGTTGTCATAAAAGTAAACCAAATGTCATTTCTAACCACATTCACTCCATAACATTCACACATTTGATTCAAACTTGTAAAACGATCTGTGCATGCTTGTCTTCTACTTTTAAGCTTATTCTTTGATTCTAAGCTTATTTTTGAATTCTAATGACATGGAGACGATTATATGTGTTAGGGTTGTCATAAAAGTAAACCAAATGTCATTTCTAACAACACTCACTCCACAACATTCACACATTTGAATCAAACTTGTAAAACGAACTGTGCATGCTTGTATCCTACTTTTAAGCTTATTCTTTGATTCTAAGCTTTTTTTTGAATTCTAATGACATGGAGACGATTACATGTGTTAGGCTTGTCATAAAAGTAAAGCAAATGTCATTTCTAACCGCACTCACTCCACAACATTCACACATTTGATTCAAACTTGTAAAAAGAACTGTGGATGCTTGTATTATACTTTTAAGCTTATTCTTTGATTCTAAGCTTATTTTTGAATTCTAATGACATAGAGACGATTATATGTGCTAGGGTTGTTATAAAAGTAAACCAAATGTCATTTCTAACCACATTCACTCCATAACATTCACACATTTGATTCAAACTTGTAAAACGAACTGTGCATGCTTGTATTCTACTTTTAAGCTTTTTCTTTGATTCTAAGCTTATTTTTGAATTCTAATGACATGGAGACGATTATATGTGTTAGGGTTGTCATAAAAGTAAACCAAATGTTATTTCTAACAACACTCACTCCACAACATTCACACATTTGAATCAAACTTGTAAAACGAACTGTGCATGCTTGGACTCTACTTTTAAACTTATTCTTTGAGATTAAGCTTATTTTTGAATTCTAATGACATGGAGACGATTATATGTGTTAGGCTTGTCATAAAAGTAAACCAAATGTCATTTCTACCGCACTCACTCCACGACATTCACACATTTGATTCAAACTTGTAAAACGAACTGTGGATGCTTGTATTATACTTTTAAGCTAATTCTTTGATTCTAGGCTTATTTTTGAATTCTAATGACATGGAGATGATTATATGTGTTAGGGTTGTCATAAAAGTAAACCAAATGTCATTTCTAACCACATTCACTCCATAACATTCACAAATTTGATTCAAACTTGTAAAACGATCTGTGCATGCTTGTCTTCTACTTTTAAGCTTATTCTTTGATTCTAAGCTTATTTTTGAACTCTAATGACATGGAGACGATTATATGTCTTCGGGTTGTCATAAAAGTAAACCAAATGTCATTTCTAACCACACTCACTCCACAACATTCACACATTTGAATCAAACTTGTAACACGAACTGTGCATGCTTGTATCCTACTTTTAAGCTTATTCTTTGATTCTAAGCTTTTTTTTGAATTCTAATGACATGGAGACGATTACATGTGTTAGGCTTGTCATAAAAGTAAACCAAATGTCATTTCTAACCGCACTCACTCCACAACATTCACACATTCGATTCAAACTTGTAAAAAGAACTGTGGATGCTTGTATTATACTTTTAAGCTTATTCTTTGATTCTAAGCTTATTTTTGAATTCTAATGACATAGAGACGATTATATGAGCTAGGGTTGTTATAAAAGTAAAGCAAATGTCATTTCTAACCACATTCACTCCATAACATTCACACATTTGATTCAAACTTGTAAAACGAACTGTGCATGCTTGTATTCTACTTTTAAGCTTTTTCTTTGATTCTAAGCTTATTTTTGAATTCTAATGACATGGAGACGATTATATGTGTTTGGGTTGTCATAAAAGTAAACCAAATGTCATTTCTAACCACATTCACTCCATAACATTCACAAATTTGATTCAAACTTGTAAAACGATCTGTGCATGCTTGTCTTCTACTTTTAAGCTTATTCTTTGATTCTAAGCTTATTTTTGAACTCTAATGACATGGAGACGATTATATGTCTTCGGGTTGTCATAAAAGTAAACCAAATGTCATTTCTAACCACACTCACTCCACAACATTCACACATTTGAATCAAACTTGTAAAACGAACTGTGCATGCTTGTATCCTACTTTTAAGCTTATTCTTTGATTCTAAGCTTTTTTTTGAATTCTAATGACATGGAGACGATTACATGTGTTAGGCTTGTCATAAAAGTAAACCAAATGTCATTTCTAACCGCACTCACTCCACAACATTCACACATTCGATTCAAACTTGTAAAAAGAACTGTGGATGCTTGTATTATACTTTTAAGCTTATTCTTTGATTCTAAGCTTATTTTTGAATTCTAATGACATAGAGACGATTATATGTGCTAGGGTTGTTATAAAAGTAAAGCAAATGTCATTTCTAACCACATTCACTCCATAACATTCACACATTAGATTCAAACTTGTAAAACGAACTGTGCATGCTTGTATTCTACTTTTAAGCTTTTTCTTTGATTCTAAGCTTATTTTTGAATTCTAATGACATGGAGACGATTATATGTGTTAGGGTTGTCATAAAAGTAAACCAAATGTCATTTCTAACCACATTCACTCCATAACATTCACACATTTGATTCAAACTTGTAAAACGATCTGTGGATGCTTGTCTTCTACTTTTAAGCTTATTCTTTGATTCTAAGCTTATTTTTGAATTCTAATGACATGGAGACGATTATATGTGTTAGGCTTGTCATAAAAGTAAACCAAATGTCATTTCTAACAACACTCACTCCACAACATTCACACATTTGAATCAAACTTGTAAAACGAACTGTGCATGCTTGTATCCTACTTTTAAGCTTATTCTTTGATTCTAAGCTTTTTTTTGAATTCTAATGACATGGAGACGATTACATGTGTTAGGCTTGTCATAAAAGTAAAGCAAATGTCATTTCTAACCGCACTCACTCCACAACATTCACACATTTGATTCAAACTTGTAAAAAGAACTGTGGATGCTTGTATTATACTTTTAAGCTTATTCTTTGATTCTAAGCTTATTTTTGAATTCTAATGACATAGAGACGATTATATGTGCTAGGGTTGTTATAAAAGTAAACCAAATGTCATTTCTAACCACATTCACTCCATAACATTCACACATTTGATTCAAACTTGTAAAACGAACTGTGCATGCTTGTATTCTACTTTTAAGCTTTTGTTTTGATTCTAAGCTTATTTTTGAATTCTAATGACATGGAGACGATTATATGTGTTAGGGTTGTCATAAAAGTAAACCAAATGTTATTTCTAACAACACTCACTCCAGAACATTCACACATTTGAATCAAACTTGTAAAACGAACTGTGCATGCTTGGACTCTACTTTTAAACTTATTCTTTGATATTAAGCTTATTTTTGAATTCTAATGACATGGAGACGATTATATGTGTTAGGCTTGTCATAAAAGTAAACCAAATGTCATTTCTACCGCACTCACTCCACGACATTCACACATTTGATTCAAACTTGTAAAACGAACTGTGGATGCTTGTATTATACTTTTAAGCTAATTCTTTGATTCTAGGCTTATTTTTGAATTCTAATGACATGGAGATGATTATATGTGTTAGGGTTGTCATAAAAGTAAACCAAATGTCATTTCTAACCACATTCACTCCATAACATTCACAAATTTGATTCAAACTTGTAAAACGATCTGTGCATGCTTGTCTTCTACTTTTAAGCTTATTCTTTGATTCTAAGCTTATTTTTGAACTCTAATGACATGGAGACGATTATATGTCTTCGGGTTGTCATAAAAGTAAACCAAATGTCATTTCTAACCACACTCACTCCACAACATTCACACATTTGAATCAAACTTGTAACACGAACTGTGCATGCTTGTATCCTACTTTTAAGCTTATTCTTTGATTCTAAGCTTTTTTTTGAATTCTAATGACATGGAGACGATTACATGTGTTAGGCTTGTCATAAAAGTAAACCAAATTTCATTTCTAACCGCACTCACTCCACAACATTCACACATTCGATTCAAACTTGTAAAAAGAACTGTGGATGCTTGTATTATACTTTTAAGCTTATTCTTTGATTCTAAGCTTATTTTTGAATTCTAATGACATAGAGACGATTATATGAGCTAGGGTTGTTATAAAAGTAAAGCAAATGTCATTTCTAACCACATTCACTCCATAACATTCACACATTTGATTCAAACTTGTAAAACGATCTGTGCATGCTTGTCTTCTACTTTTAAGCTTATTCTTTGATTCTAAGCTTATTTTTGAACTCTAATGACATGGAGATGATTATATGTGTTAGGGTTGTCATAAAAGTAAACCAAATGTCATTTCTAACCACATTCACTCGATAACATTCACACATTTGATTCAAACTTGTAAAACGATCTGTGCATGCTTGTCTTCTACTTTTAAGCTTATTCTTTGATTCTAAGCTTATTTTTGAACTCTAATGACATGGAGACGATTATATGTCTTCGGGTTGTCATAAAAGTAAACCAAATGTCATTTCTAACCACACTCACTCCACAACATTCACACATTTGAATCAAACTTGTAAAACGAACTGTGCATGCTTGTATCCTACTTTTAAGCTTATTCTTTGATTCTAAGCTTGTTTTTGAATTCAAATGACATGGAGATGATTATATGTGTTAGGGTTGTCATAAAAGTAAACGAAATGTCCTTTCTAACCACATTCACTCCATAACATTCACACATTTGATTCAAACTTGTAAAACGATCTGTGCATGCTTGTCTTCTACTTTTAAGCTTATTCTTTGATTCTAAGCTTATTTTTGAACTCTAATGACATGGAGACGATTATATGTCTTCGGGTTGTCATAAAAGTAAACCAAATGTCATTTCTAACCACACTCACTCCACAACATTCACACATTTGAATCAAACTTGTAAAACAAACTGTGCATGCTTGGACTCTACTTTTAAACTTATTCTTTGATATTAAGCTTATTTTTGAATTCTAATGACATGGAGACGATTATATGTGTTAGGCTTGTCATAAAAGTAAACCAAATGTCATTTCTAACCGCACTCAATCCACGACATTCACACATTTGATTCAAACTTGTAAAACGAACTGTGGATGCTGGTATTATACTTTTAAGCTTATTCTTTGATTCTAGGCTTATTTTTGAATTCTAATGACATGGAGATGATTATATGTGTTAGGGTTGTCATAAAAGTAAACCAAATGTCATTTCTAACCACATTCACTCCATAACATTCACACATTTGATTCAAACTTGTAAAACGATCTGTGCATGCTTGTCTTCTACTTTTAAGCTTATTCTTTGATTCTAAGCTTATTTTTGAACTCTAATGACATGGAGACGATTATATGTCTTCGGGTTGTCATAAAAGTAAACCAAATGTCATTTCTAACCACACTCACTCCACAACATTCACACATTTGAATCAAACTTGTAAAACGAACTGTGCATGCTTGTATCCTACTTTTAAGCTTATTCTTTGATTCTAAGCTTGTTTTTGAATTCAAATGACATGGAGATGATTATATGTGTTAGGGTTGTCATAAAAGTAAACCAAATGTCATTTCTAACCACATTCACTCCATAACATTCACAAATTTGATTCAAACTTGTAAAACGATCTGTGCATGCTTGTCTTCTACTTTTAAGCTTATTCTTTGATTCTAGGCTTATTTTTGAATTCTAATGACATGGAGATGATTATATGTGTTAGGAGTGTCATAAAAGTAAACGAAATGTCATTTCTAACCACATTCACTCCATAACATTCACACATTTGATTCAAACTTGTAAAACGATCTGTGCATGCTTGTCTTCTACTTTTAAGCTTATTCTTTGATTCTAAGCTTATTTTTGAACTCTGATGACATGGAGACGATTATATGTCTTCGGGTTGTCATAAAAGTAAACCAAATGTCATTTCTAACCACACTCACTCCACAACATTCACACATTTGAATCAAACTTGTAAAACGAACTGTGCATGCTTGGACTCTACTTTTAAACTTATTCTTTGATATTAAGCTTATTTTTGAATTCTAATGACATGGAGACGATTATATGTGTTAGGCTTGTCATAAAAGTAAACCAAATGTCATTTCTAACCGCACTCACTCAACGACATTCACACATTTGATTCAAACTTGTAAAACGAACTGTGGATGCTTGTATTATACTTTTAAGCTTATTCTTTGATTCTAGGCTTATTTTTGAATTCTAATGACATGGAGATGATTATATGTGTTAGGGTTGTCATAAAAGTAAACCAAATGTCATTTCTAACCACATTCACTCGATAACATTCACACATTTGATTCAAACTTGTAAAACGATCTGTGCATGCTTGTCTTCTACTTTTAAGCTTATTCTTTGATTCTAAGCTTATTTTTGAACTCTAATGACATGGAGACGATTATATGTCTTCGGGTTGTCATAAAAGTAAAGCAAATGTCATTTCTAACCACACTCACTCCACAACATTCACACATTTGAATCAAACTTGTAAAACGAACTGTGCATGCTTGTATCCTACTTTTAAGCTTATTCTTTGATTCTAAGCTTGTTTTTGAATTCAAATGACATGGAGATGATTATATGTGTTAGGGTTGTCATAAAAGTAAACGAAATGTCATTTCTAACCACATTCACTCCATAACATTCACACATTTGATTCAAACTTGTAAAACGATCTGTGCATGCTTGTCTTCTACTTTTAAGCTTATTCTTTGATTCTAAGCTTATTTTTGAACTCTAATGACATGGAGACGATTATATGTCTTCGGGTTGTCATAAAAGTAAACCAAATGTCATTTCTAACCACACTCACTCCACAACATTCACACATTTGAATCAAACTTGTAAAACGAACTGTGCATGCTTGGACTCTACTTTTAAACTTATTCTTTGATATTAAGCTTATTTTTGAATTCTAATGACATGGAGACGATTATATGTGTTAGGCTTGTCATAAAATTAAACCAAATGTCATTTCTAACCGCAATCAATCCACGACATTCACACATATGATTCAAACTTGTAAAACGAACTGTGGATGCTGGTATTATACTTTTAAGCTTATTCTTTGATTCTAGGCTTATTTTTGAATTCTAATGACATGGAGATGATTATATGTGTTAGGGTTGTCATAAAAGTAAACCAAATGTCATTTCTAACCACATTCACTCCATAACATTCACACATTTGATTCAAACTTGTAAAACAATCTGTGCATGCTTGTCTTCTACTTTTAAGCTTATTCTTTGATTCTAAGCTTATTTTTGAACTCTAATGACATGGAGACGATTATATGTCTTCGGGTTGTCATAAAAGTAAACCAAATGTCATTTCTAACCACACTCACTCCACAACATTCACACATTTGAATCAAACTTGTAAAACGAACTGTGCATGCTTGTATCCTACTTTTAAGCTTATTCTTTGATTCTAAGCTTGTTTTTGAATTCAAATGACATGGAGATGATTATATGTGTTAGGGTTGTCATAAAAGTAAACCAAATGTCATTTCTAACCACATTCACTCCATAACATTCACACATTTGATTCAAACTTGTAAAACGATCTGTGCATGCTTGTCTTCTACTTTTAAGCTTATTCTTTGATTCTAGGCTTATTTTTGAATTCTAATGACATGGAGATGATTATATGTGTTAGGGTTGTCATAAAAGTAAACGAAATGTCATTTCTAACCACATTCACTCCATAACATTCACACATTTGATTCAAACTTGTAAAACGATCTGTGCATGCTTGTCTTCTACTTTTAAGCTTATTCTTTGATTCTAAGCTTATTTTTGAACTCTAATGACATGGAGACGATTATATGTCTTCGGGTTGTCATAAAAGTAAACTAAATGTCATTTCTAACCACACTCACTCCACAACATTCACACATTTGAATCAAACTTGTAAAACGAACTGTGCATGCTTGTATCCTACTTTTAAGCTTGTTCTTTGATTCTATGCTTATTTTTGAATTCTAATGACATGGAGACGATTATATGTGCTAGGGTTGTCATAAAAGTAAACTAAATGTCATTTCTAACCACACTCACTCCACAACATTCACACATTTGAATCAAACTTGTAAAACGAACTGTGCATGCTTGTATCCTACTTTTAAGTTTGTTCTTTGATTCTAAGCTTATTTTTGAATTCTAATGACATGGAGACGATTATATGTCTTCGGGTTGTCATAAAAGTAAACTAAATGTCATTTCTAACCACACTCACTCCACAACATTCACACATTTGAATCAAACTTGTAAAACGAACTGTGCATGCTTGTATCCTACTTTTAAGCTTGTTCTTTGATTCTAAGCTTATTTTTGAATTCTAATGACATGGAGACGATTATATGTGTTAGGGTTGTCATAAAAGTAAACCAAATGTCATTTCTAACAACACTCACTCCACAACATTCACACATTTGAATCAAACTTGTAAAACGAACTGTGCATGCTTGGACTCTACTTTTAAGCTTATTCTTTGATTTTAAGCTTATTTTTGAATTCTAATGACATGGAGACGATTATATGTGTTAGGCTTGTCATAAAAGTAAACCAAATGTCATTTATAACCGCACTCACTCCACAACATTCACACATTTGATTCAAACTTGTAAAAAGAACTGTGGATGCTTGTATTATACTTTTAAGCTTATTCTTTGATTCTAAGCTTATTTTTGAATTCTAATGACATGGAGACGATTATATGTGCTAGGGTTGTTATAAAAGTAAACCAAATGTCATTTCTAACCACATTCACTCCATAACAATCACACATTTGATTCAAACTTGTAAAGCGAACTATGCATGCTTGTATTCTACTTTTAAGCTTTTTCTTTGATTCTAAGCTTATTTTTGAATTCTAATGACATGGAGACGATTACATGTGTTAGGCTTGTCATAAAAGTAAACCAAATGTCATTACTTACCGCACTCACTCCACAACATTCACACATTTGATTCAAACTTGTAAAAAGAACTGTGGATGCTTGTATTATACTTTTAAGCTTATTCTTTGATTCTAAGCTTATTTTTGAATTCTAATGACATGGAGACGATTATATGTTCTAGGGTTGTTATAAAAGTAAACCAAATGTCATTTCTAACCACATTCACTCCATAACATTCACACATTTGATTCAAACTTGTAAAACGAACTGTGCATGCTTGTATCCTACTTTTAAGCTTTTTCTTTGATTCTAAGCTTATTTTTGAATTCTAATGACATGGAGACGATTATATGTGTTAGGGTTGTCATAAAAGTAAACCAAATGTCATTTCTAACAACACTCACTCCACAACATTCACACATTTGAATCAAACTTGTAAAACGAACTGTGCATGCTTGGACTCTACTTTTAAGCTTATTCTTTGATTTTAAGCTTATTTTTGAATTCTAATGACATGGAGACGATTATATGTGTTAGGCTTGTCATAAAAGTAAACCAAATGTCATTTCTAACCGCACTCACTCCACAACATTCACACATTTGATTCAAACTTGTAAAACAAACTGTGGATGCTTGTATTATACTTTTAAGCTTATTCTTTGATTCTAAGCTTATTTTTGAATTCTAATGACTTGGAGGCGATTATATGTGTTAGGGTTGTCATAACAGTAAACCAAATGTCATTTCTAACCACACTCACTCCACAACATTCACACATTTGAATCAAACTTGTAAAACGAACTGTGCATGCTTGTATCCTACTTTTAAGCTTATTCTTTGATTCTAAGCTTATTTTTGAATTCTAATGACATGGAGACGATTATATGTGCTAGGGTTGTTATAAAAGTAAACCAAATGTCATTTCTAACCACATTCACTCCATAACATGCACACATTTGATTCAAACTTGTAAAACGAACTGTGCATGCTTGTCTTCTACTTTTAAGCTTATTCTTTGATTCTAAGCTTATTTTTGAATTCTATTGACATGGAGACGATTATATGTGTTAGGGTTTTCATAAAAGTAAACCAAATGTCATTTCTAACAACACTCACTCCACAACATTCACACATATGAATCAAACTTGTAAAACGAACTGTGCATGCTTGTATCCTACTTTTAAGCTTATTCTTTGATTCTAAGCTTATTTTTGAATTCTAATGACATGGAGACGATTATATGTGCTAGGGTTGTTATAAAAGTAAACCAAATGTCATTTCTAACCACATTCACTCCATAACATTCACACATTTGATTCAAACTTGTAAAACGAACTGTGCATGCTTCTCTTCTACTTTTAAGCTTATTCTTTGATTCTAAGCTTATTTTTGAATTCTAATGACATGGAGACGATTATATGTGTTAGGGTTGTCATAAAAGTAAACCAAATGTCATTTCTAACAACACTCACTCCACAACATTCACACATTTGAATCAAACTTGTAAAACGAAATGTGCATGCTTGTATCCTATTTTTAAGCTTATTCTTTGATTCTAAGCTTTTTTTTTGAATTCTAATGTCATGGAGACGATTACATGTGCTAGGCTTGTCATAAAAGTAAACCAAATGTCATTTCTAACCGCACTCACTCCACAACATTCACACATTTGATTCAAACTTGTAAAAAGAACTGTGGATGCTTGTATTATACTTTTAAGCTTATTCTTTGATTCTAAGCTTATTTTTGAATTCTAATGACATGGAGACGATTATATGTGCTAGGGTTGTTATAAAAGTAAACCAAATGTCCTTTCTAACCACATTCACTCCATAACATTCACACATTTGATTCAAACTTGTAAAACGAACTGTGCATGCTTGTATTCTACTTTTAAGCTTTTTCTTTGATTCTAAGCTTATTTTTGAATTCTAATGACATGGAGACGATTATATGTGTTAGGGTTGTCATAAAAGTAAACCAAATGTCATTTCAAACCGCACTCACTCCACAACATTCACACATTTGATTCAAACTTGTAAAACAAACTGTGGATGCTTGTATTATACTTTTAAGCTTATTCTTTGATTCTAAGCTTATTTTTGAATTCTAATGACATGGAGGCGATTATATGTGTTAGGGTTGTCATAACAGTAAACCAAATGTCATTTCTAACCACACTCACTCCACAACATTCACACATTTGAATCAAACTTGTAAAACGAACTGTGCATGCTTGTATACTACTTTTAAGCTTATTCTTTGATTCTAAGCTTATTTTTGAATTCTAATGACATGGAGACGATTATATGTGCTAGGGTTGTTATAAAAGTAAACCAAATGTCATTTCTAACCACATTCACTCCATAACATTCACACATTTGATTCAAACTTCTAAAACGAACTGTGCATGCTTGTCTTCTACTTTTAAGCTTATTCTTTGATTCTAAGCTTATTTTTGAATTCTAATGACATGGAGATGATTATATGTGTTAGGGTTGTCATAAAAGTAAACCAAATGTCATTTCTAACAACCCTCACTCCACAACATTCACACATTTAAATCAAACTTGTAAAACGAACTGTGCATGCTTGTATCCTACTTTTAAGCTTATTCTTTGATTCTAAGCTTTTTTTTTTTAATTCTAATGACATGGAGACGATTACATGTGTTAGGCTTGTCATAAAAGTAAACCAAATGTCATTTCTAACCGCACTCACTCCACAACATTCACACATTTGATTTAAACTTGTAAAAAGAACTGTGGATGCTTGTATTATACTTTTAAGCTTATTCTTTGATTCTAAGCTTATTTTTGAATTCTAATGACATGGAGACGATTATATGTGCTAGGGTTGTTATAAAAGTAAACCAAATGTCATTTTAAACCACATTCACTCGATAACATTCACACAATTGATTCAAACTTGTAAAACGAACTGTGCATGCTTGTATTTTACTTTTAAGATTTTTCTTTGATTCTAAGCTTATTTTTGAATTCTAATGACATGGAGACGATTATATGTGTTAGGGTTGTCATAACAGTAAACCAAATGTCATTTCTAACCACACTCACTCCACAACATTCACACATTTGAATCAAACTTGTAAAACGAACTGTGCATGCTTGTATACTACTTTTAAGCTTATTCTTTGATTCTAAGCTTTTTTTTTGAATTCTAATGACATGGAGACGATTACATGTGCTAGGCTTGTCATAAAAGTAAACCAAATGTCATTTCTAACCGCACTCACTCCACAACATTCACACATTTGAATCAAACTTGTAAAACGAACTGTGCATGCTTGGACTCTACTTTTAAGCTTATTCTTTGATTCTAAGCTTATTTTTGAATTCTAATGACATGGAGACGATTATATGTGCTAGGGTTGTTATAAAAGTAAACCCAATGTCATTTATAACCGCATTCACTCCATAACATTCACACATTTGATTCAAACTTGTAAAACGAACTGTGCATGCTTGTATTCTACTTTTAAGCTTTTTCTTTGATTCTAAGCTTATTTTTGAATTCTAATGACATGGAGACGATTATATGTGTTAGGGTTGTCATAAAAGTAAACCAAATGTCATTTCAAACCGCACTCACTCCACAACATTCACACATTTGATTCAAACTTGTAAACCAAACTGTGGATGCTTGTATTATACTTTTAAGCTTATTCTTTGATTCTAAGCTTATTTTTGAATTCTAATGACATGGAGGCGATTATATGTGTTAGGGTTGTCATAACAGTAAACCAAATGTCATTTCTAACCACACTCACTCCACAACATTCACACATTTGAATCAAACTTGTAAAACGAACTGTGCATGCTTGTATACTACTTTTAAGCTTATTCTTTGATTCTAAGCTTATTTTTGAATTCTAATGACATGGAGACGATTATATGTGCTAGGGTTGTTATAAAAGTAAACCAAATGTCATTTCTAACCACATTCACTCCATAACATTCACACATTTGATTCAAACTTGTAAAACGAACTGTGCATGCTTGTCTTCTACTTTTAAGCTTTTTCTTTGATTCTAAGCTTATTTTTGAATTCTAATGACATGGAGATGATTATATGTGTTAGGGTTGTCATAAAAGTAAACCAAATGTCATTTCTAACAACCCTCACTCCACAACATTCACACATTTAAATCAAACTTGTAAAACGAACTGTGCATGCTTGTATCCTACTTTTAAGCTTATTCTTTGATTCTAAGCTTTTTTTTTTGAATTCTAATGACATGGAGACGATTACATGTGTTAGGCTTGTCATAAAAGTAAACCAAATGTCATTTCTAACCGCACTCACTCCACAACATTCACACATTTGATTTAAACTTGTAAAAAGAACTGTGGATGCTTGTATTATACTTTTAAGCTTATTCTTTGATTCTAAGCTTATTTTTGAATTCTAATGACATGGAGACGATTATATGTGCTAGGGTTGTTATAAAAGTAAACCAAATGTCATTTTAAACCACATTCACTCGATAACATTCACACATTTGATTCAAACTTGTAAAACGAACTGTGCATGCTTGTCTTCTACTTTTAAGCTTATTCTTTGATTCTAAGCTTATTTTTGAATTCTAATGACATGGAGACGATTATATGTGTTAGGGTTGTCATAAAAGTAAACCAAATGTCATTTCTAACAACACTCACTCCACAACATTCACACATTTGAATCAAACTTGTAAAACGAACTGTGCATGCTTGTATCCTACTTTTAAGCTTATTCTTTGATTCTAAGTTTTTTTTTGAATTCTAATGACATGGAGACGATTACTTGTGTTAGGCTTGTCATAAAAGTAAACCAAATGATATTTCTAACCGCACTCACTCCACAACATTCACACATTTGATTCAAACTTGTAAAAAGAACTGTGGATGCTTGTATTATACTTTTAAGCTTATTCTTTGATTCTAAGCTTATTTTTGAATTCTAATGACATGGAGACGATTATATGTGCTAGGGTTGTTATAAAAGTAAACCAAATGTCATTTCTAACCACATTCACTCCATAACATTCACACATTTGATTCAAACTTGTAAAACGAACTGTGCATGCTTGTATTTTACTTTTATGATTTTTCTTTGATTCTAAGCTTATTTTTGAATTCTAATGACATGGAGACGATTATATGTGTTAGGGTTGTCATAAAAGTAAACCAAATGTCATTTCTAACAACACTCACTCCACAACATTCACACATTTGAATCAAACTTGTAAAACGAACTGTGCATGCTTGGACTCTACTTTTAAGCTTATTCTTTGATTTTAAGCTTATTTTTGAATTCTAATGACATGGAGACGGTTATATGTGTTAGGCTTGTCATAAAAGTAAACCAAATGTCATTTCTAACCGCACTCACTCCACAACATTCATACATTTGATTCAAACTTGTAAAACGAACTGTGGATGCTTGTATTATACTTTTAAGCTTATTCTTTGATTCTAAGCTTATTTTTGAATTCTAATGACATGGAGGCGATTATATGTGTTAGGGTTGTCATAACAGTAAACCAAATGTCATTTCTAACCACACTCACTCCACAACATTCACACATTTGAATCAAACTTGTAAAACGAACTGTGCATGCTTGTATACTACTTTTAAGCTTATTCTTTGATTCTAAGCTTATTTTTGAATTCTAATGACATGCAGACGATTATATGTGCTAGGGTTGTTATAAAAGTAAACCAAATGTCATTTCTAACCACATTCACTCCATAACATTCACACATTTGATTCAAACTTGTAAAACGAACTGTGCATGCTTGTCTTCTACTTTTAAGCTTATTCTTTGATTCTATGCTTATTTTTGAATTCTAATGACATGGAGACGATTATATGTGTTAGGGTTGTCATAAAAGTAAACCAAATGTCATTTCTAACAACACTCACTCCACAACATTCACACATTTGAATCAAACTTGTAAAACGAACTGTGCATGCTTGTATCCTACTTTTAAGCTTATTCTTTGATTCTAAGCTTTTTTTTGAATTCTAATGACATGGAGACGATTACATGTGTTAGGCTTGTCATAAAAGTAAACCAAATGTCATTTCTAACCGCACTCACTCCACAACATTCACACATTTGATTTAAACTTGTAAAAAGAACTGTGGATGCTTGTATTATACTTTTAAGCTTATTCTTTGATTCTAAGCTTATTTTTGAATTCTAATGACATGGAGACGATTATATGTGCTAGGGTTGTTATAAAAGTAAACCAAATGTCATTTCTAACCACATTCACTCCATAACATTCACACATTTGATTTAAACTTGTAAAACGAACTGTGCATGCTTGTCTTCTACTTTTAAGCTTATTCTTTGATTCTAAGCTTATTTTTGAATTCTAATGACATGGAGACGATTATATGTGTTAGGGTTGTCATAAAAGTAAACCAAATGTCATTTCTAACAACACTCACTCCACAACATTCACACATTTGAATCAAACTTGTAAAACGAACTGTGCATGCTTGTATCCTACTTTTAAGCTTATTCTTTGATTCTAAGCTTTTTTTTGAATTCTAATGACATGGAGACGATTACTTGTGTTAGGCTTGTCATAAAAGTAAACCAAATGTCATTTCTAACCGCACTCACTCCACAACATTCACACATTTGATTCAAACTTGTAAAAAGAACTGTGGATGCTTGTATTATACTTTTAAGCTTATTCTTTGATTCTAAGCTTATTTTTGAATTCTAATGACATGGAGACGATTATATGTGCTAGGGTTGTTATAAAAGTAAACCAAATGTCATTTCTAACCACATTCACTCCATAACATTCACACATTTGATTCAAACTTGTAAAACGAACTGTGCATGCTTGTATTCTACTTTTAAGCTTTTTCTTTGATTCTAAGCTTATTTTTGAATTCTAATGACATGAAGACGATTATATGTGTTAGGGTTGTCATAAAAGTAAACCAAATGTCATTTCTAACAACACTCACTCCACAACATTCACACATTTGAATCAAACTTGTAAAACGAACTGTGCATGCTTGTATTCTATTTTTAAGCTTATTCTTTGATTCTAAGCTTATTTTTGAATTCTAATGACATGGAGACGATTATATGTCTTCGGGTTGTCGTAAAAGTAAACGAAATGTAATTTCTAACAACACTCACTCCACAACATTCACACATTTGAATCAAACTTGTAAAACGAACTGTGCATGCTTGGACTCTACTTTTAAGCTTATTCTTTGATTTTAAGCTTATTTTTGAATTCTAATGACATGGAGACGATTATATGTGTTAGGCTTGTCATAAAAGTAAACCAAATGTCATTTCTAACCGCACTCACTCCACAACATTCATACATTTGATTCAAACTTGTAAAACGAACTGTGGATGCTTGTATTATACTTTTAAGCTTATTCTTTGATTCTAAGCTTATTTTTGAATTCTAATGACATGGAGGCGATTATATGTGTTAGGGTTGTCATAACAGTAAACCAAATGTCATTTCTAACCACACTCACTCCACAACATTCACACATTTGAATCAAACTTGTAAAACGAACTGTGCATGCTTGTATACTACTTTTAAGCTTATTCTTTGATTCTAAGCTTATTTTTGAATTCTAATGACATGCAGACGATTATATGTGCTAGGGTTGTTATAAAAGTAAACCAAATGTCATTTCTAACCACATTCACTCCATAACATTCACACATTTGATTCAAACTTGTAAAACGAACTGTGCATGCTTGTCTTCTACTTTTAAGCTTATTCTTTGATTCTAAGCTTATTTTTGAATTCTAATGACATGGAGACGATTATATGTGTTAGGGTTGTCATAAAAGTAAACCAAATGTCATTTCTAACAACACTCACTCCACAACATTCACACATTTGAATCAAACTTGTAAAACGAACTGTGCATGCTTGTATCCTACTTTTAAGCTTATTCTTTGATTCTAAGCTTTTTTTTGAATTCTAATGACATGGAGACGATTACATGTGTTAGGCTTGTCATAAAAGTAAACCAAATGTCATTTCTAACCGCACTCACTCCACAACATTCACACATTTGATTTAAACTTGTAAAAAGAACTGTGGATGCTTGTATTATACTTTTAAGCTTATTCTTTGATTCTAAGCTTATTTTTGAATTCTAATGACATGGAGACGATTATATGTGCTAGGGTTGTTATAAAAGTAAACCAAATGTCATTTCTAACCACATTCACTCCATAACATTCACACATTTGATTTAAACTTGTAAAACGAACTGTGCATGCTTGTCTTCTACTTTTAAGCTTATTCTTTGATTCTAAGCTTATTTTTGAATTCTAATGACATGGAGACGATTATATGTGTTAGGGTTGTCATAAAAGTAAACCAAATGTCATTTCTAACAACACTCACTCCACAACATTCACACATTTGAATCAAACTTGTAAAACGAACTGTGCATGCTTGTATCCTACTTTTAAGCTTATTCTTTGATTCTAAGCTTTTTTTTGAATTCTAATGACATGGAGACGATTACTTGTGTTAGGCTTGTCATAAAAGTAAACCAAATGTCATTTCTAACCGCACTCACTCCACAACATTCACACATTTGATTCAAACTTGTAAAAAGAACTGTGGATGCTTGTATTATACTTTTTAGCTTATTCTTTGATTCTAAGCTTATTTTTGAATTCTAATGACATGGAGACGATTATATGTGCTAGGGTTGTTATAAAAGTAAACCAAATGTCATTTCTAACCACATTCACTCCATAACATTCACACATTTGATTCAAACTTGTAAAACGAACTGTGCATGCTTGTATTCTACTTTTAAGCTTTTTCTTTGACTCTAAGCTTATTTTTGAATTCTAATGACATGAAGACGATTATATGTGTTAGGGTTGTCATAAAAGTAAACCAAATGTCATTTCTAACAACACTCACTCCACAACATTCACACATTTGAATCAAACTTGTAAAACGAACTGTGCATGCTTGTATTCTATTTTTAAGCTTATTCTTTGATTCTAAGCTTATTTTTGAATTCTAATGACATGGAGACGATTATATGTCTTCGGGTTGTCGTAAAAGTAAACGAAATGTAATTTCTAACAACACTCACTCCACAACATTCACACATTTGAATCAAACTTGTAAAACGAACTGTGCATGCTTGTATCCTACTTTTAAGCTTATTCTTTGATTCTAAGCTTTTTTTTGAATTCTAATGACATGGAGACGATTACTTGTGTTAGGCTTGTCATAAAAGTAAACCAAATGTCATTTCTAACCGCACTCACTCCACAACATTCACACATTTGATTCAAACTTGTAAAAAGAACTGTGGATGCTTGTATTATACTTTTAAGCTTATTCTTTGATTCTAAGCTTATTTTTGAATTCTAATGACATGGAGACGATTATATGTGCTAGGGTTGTTATAAAAGTAAACCAAATGTCATTTCTAACCACATTCACTCCATAACATTCACACATTTGATTCAAACTTGTAAAACGAACTGTGCATGCTTGTATTCTACTTTTAAGCTTTTTCTTTGATTCTAAGCTTATTTTTGAATTCTAATGACATGAAGACGATTATATGTGTTAGGGTTGTCATAAAAGTAAACCAAATGTCATTTCTAACAACACTCACTCCACAACATTCACACATTTGAATCAAACTTGTAAAACGAACTGTGCATGCTTGTATTCTATTTTTAAGCTTATTCTTTGATTCTAAGCTTATTTTTGAATTCTAATGACATGGAGACGATTATATGTCTTCGGGTTGTCGTAAAAGTAAACGAAATGTAATTTCTAACAACACTCACTCCACAACATTCACACATTTGAATCAAACTTGTAAAACGAACTGTGCATGCTTGGACTCTACTTTTAAGCTTATTCTTTGATTTTAAGCTTATTTTTGAATTCTAATGACATGGACACGATTATATGTGTTAGGCTTGTCATAAAAGTAAACCAAATGTCATTTCTAACCGCACTCACTCCACAACATTCATACATTTGATTCAAACTTGTAAAACGAACTGTGGATGCTTGTATTATACTTTTAAGCTTATTCTTTGATTCTAAGCTTATTTTTGAATTCTAATGACATGGAGGCGATTATATGTGTTAGGGTTGTCATAACAGTAAACCAAATGTCATTTCTAACCACACTCACTCCACAACATTCACCCATTTGAATCAAACTTGTAAAACGAACTGTGCATGCTTGTATACTACTTTTAAGCTTATTCTTTGATTCTAAGCTTATTTTTGAATTCTAATGACATGCAGACGATTATATGTGCTAGGGTTGTTATAAAAGTAAACCAAATGTCATTTCTAACCACATTCACTCCATAACATTCACACATTTGATTCAAACTTGTAAAACGAACTGTGCATGCTTGTCTTCTACTTTTAAGCTTATTCTTTGATTCTAAGCTTATTTTTGAATTCTAATGACATGGAGACGATTATATGTGTTAGGGTTGTCATAAAAGTAAACCAAATGTCATTTCTAACAACACTCACTCCACAACATTCACACATTTGAATCAAACTTGTAAAACCAACTGTGCATGCTTGTATCCTACTTTTAAGCTTATTCTTTGATTCTAAGCTTTTTTTTGAATTCTAATGACATGGAGACGATTACATGTGTTAGGCTTGTCATAAAAGTAAACCAAATGTCATTTCTAACCGCACTCACTCCACAACATTCACACATTTGATTTAAACTTGTAAAAAGAACTGTGGATGCTTGTATTATACTTTTAAGCTTATTCTTTGATTCTAAGCTTATTTTTGAATTCTAATGACATGGAGACGATTATATGTGCTAGGGTTGTTATAAAAGTAAACCAAATGTCATTTCTAACCACATTCACTCCATAACATTCACACATTTGATTTAAACTTGTAAAACGAACTGTGCATGCTTGTCTTCTACTTTTAAGCTTATTCTTTGATTCTAAGCTTATTTTTGAATTCTAATGACATGGAGACGATTATATGTGTTAGGGTTGTCATAAAAGTAAACCAAATGTCATTTCTAACAACACTCACTCCACAACATTCACACATTTGAATCAAACTTGTAAAACGAACTGTGCATGCTTGTATCCTACTTTTAAGCTTATTCTTTGATTCTAAGCTTTTTTTTGAATTCTAATGACATGGAGACGATTACTTGTGTTAGGCTTGTCATAAAAGTAAACCAAATGTCATTTCTAACCGCACTCACTCCACAACATTCACACATTTGATTCAAACTTGTAAAACGAACTGTGGATGCTTGTATTATACTTTTAAGCTTATTCTTTGATTCTAAGCTTATTTTTGAATTCTAATGACATGGAGGCGATTATATGTGTTAGGGTTGTCATAACAGTAAACCAAATGTCATTTCTAACCACACTCACTCCACAACATTCACACATTTGAATCAAACTTGTAAAACGAACTGTGCATGCTTGTATCCTACTTTTAAGCTTATTCTTTGATTCTAAGCTTATTTTTGAATTCTAATGACATGGAGACGATTATATGTGCTAGGGTTGTTATAAAAGTAAACCAAATGTCATTTCTAACCACATTCACTCCATAACATTCACACATTTGATTCAAACTTGTAAAACGAACTGTGCATGCTTGTATTCTACTTTTAAGCTTTTTCTTTGATTCTAAGCTTATTTTTGAATTCTAATGACATGGAGACGATTATATGTGTTAGGGTTGTCATAAAAGTAAACCAAATGTCATTTCTAACAACACTCACTCCACAACATTCACACATTTGAATCAAAACTTGTAAAACGAACTGTGCATGCTTGGACTCTACTTTTAAGCTTATTCTTTGATTTTAAGCTTATTTTTGAATTCTAATGACATGGAGACGATTATATGTGTTAGGCTTGTCATAAAAGTAAACCAAATGTCATTTCTAACCGCACTCACTCCACAACATTCACACATTTGATTCAAACTTGTAAAACGAACTGTGGATGCTTGTATTATACTTTTAAGCTTATTCTTTGATTCTAAGCTTATTTTTGAATTCTAATGACATGGAGGCGATTATATGTGTTAGGGTTGTCATAACAGTAAACCAAATGTCATTTCTAACCACACTCACTCCACAACATTCACACATTTGAATCAAACTTGTAAAACGAACTGTGCATGCTTGTATCCTACTTTTAAGCTTATTCTTTGATTCTAAGCTTATTTTTGAATTCTAATGACATGGAGACGATTATATGTGCTAGGGTTGTTATAAAGTAAACCAAATGTCATTTCTAACCACATTCACTCCATAACATTCACACATTTGATTCAAACTTGTAAAACGAACTGTGCATGCTTGTCTTCTACTTTTAAACTTATTCTTTGATTCTAAGCTTATTTTTGAATTCTAATGACATGGAGACGATTATATGTGTTAGGGTTGTCATAAAAGTAAACCAAATGTCATTTCTAACAACACTCACTCCACAACATTCACACATTTGAATCAAACTTGTAAAACGAACTGTGCATGCTTGTATCCTACTTTTAAGCTTATTCTTTGATTCTAAGCTTTTTTTTGAATTCTAATGACATGGAGACGATTACATGTGTTAGTCTTGTCATAAAAGTAAACCAAATGTCATTTCTAACCGCACTCACTCCACAACATTCACACATTTGATTTAAACTTGTAAAAAGAACTGTGGATGCTTGTATTATACTTTTAAGCTTATTCTTTGATTCTAAGCTTATTTTTGAATTCTAATGACATGGAGACGATTATATGTGCTAGGGTTGTTATAAAAGTAAACCAAATGTCATTTCTAACCACATTCACTCCATAACATTCACACATTTGATTCAAACTTGTAAAAAGAACTGTGGATGCTTGTATTATACTTTTAAGCTTATTCTTTGATTCTAAGCTTATTTTTGAATTCTAATGACATGGAGACGATTATATGTGCTAGGGTTGTTATAAAAGTAAACCAAATGTCATTTCTAACCACATTCACACATTTGATTCAAACTTGTAAAACGAACTGTGCATGCTTGTCTTCTACTTTTAAACTTATTCTTTGATTCTAAGCTTATTTTTGAATTCTAATGACATGGAGACGATTATATGTGTTAGGGTTGTCATAAAAGTAAACCAAATGTCATTTCTAACAACACTCACTCCACAACATTCACACATTTGAATCAAACTTGTAAAACGAACTGTGCATGCTTGTATCCTAATTTTAAGCTTATTCTTTGATTCTAAGCTTTTTTTTGAATTCTAATGACATGGAGACGATTACATGTGTTAGTCTTGTCATAAAAGTAAACCAAATGTCATTTCTAACCGCACTCACTCCACAACATTCACACATTTGATTTAAACTTGTAAAAAGAACTGTGGATGCTTGTATTATACTTTTAAGCTTATTCTTTGAGTCTAAGCTTATTTTTGAATTCTAATGACATGGAGACGATTATATGTGCTAGGGTTGTTATAAAAGTAAACAAAATGTCATTTCTAACCGCACTCACTCCACAACATTCACACATTTGATTCAAACTTGTAAAAAGAACTGTGGATGCTTGTATTATACTTTTAAGCTTATTCTTTGATTCTAAGCTTATTTTTGAATTCTAATGACATGGAGACGATTATATGTGCTAGGGTTGTTATAAAAGTAAACCAAATGTCATTTCTAACCACATTCACGACATAACATTCACACATTTGATTCAAACTTGTAAAACGAACTGTGCATGCTTGTATTCTACTTTTAAGCTTTTTCTTTGATTCTAAGCTTATTTTTTAATTCTAATGACATGGAGACGATTATATGTGTTAGGGTTGTCATAAAAGTAAACCAAATGTCATTTCTAACAACACTCACTCCACAACATTCACACATTTGAATCAAACTTGTAAAACGAACTGTGCATGCTTGGACTCTACTTTTAAGCTTATTCTTTGATTTTAAGCTTATTTTTGAATTCTAATGACATGGAGACGATTATATGTGTTAGGCTTGTCATAAAAGTAAACCAAATGTCATTTCAAACCGCACTCACTCCACAACATTCACACATTTGATTCAAACTTGTAAAAAGAACTGTGCATGCTTGTCTTCTACTTTTAAGCTTATTTTTTGATTCTAAGCTTATTTTTGAATTCTAATGACATGGAGACGATTATATGTGTTAGGGTTGTCATAAAAGTAAACCAAATGTCATTTCTAACAACACTCACTCCACAACATTCACACATTTGAATCAAACTTGTAAAACGAACTGTGCATGCTTGTATCCTACTTTTAAGCTTATTCTTTGATTCTAAGTTTTTTTTTGAATTCTAATGACATGGAGACGATTACTTGTGTTAGGCTTGTCATAAAAGTAAACCAAATGTCATTTCTAACCGCACTCAATCCACAACATTCACACATTTGATTCAAACTTGTAAAAAGAACTGTGGATGCTTGTATTATACTTTTAAGCTTATTCTTTGATTCTAAGCTTATTTTTGAATTCTAATGACATGGAGACGATTATATGTGCTAGGGTTGTTATAAAAGTAAACCAAATGTCATTTCTAACCACATTCACTCCATAACATTCACACATTTGATTCAAACTTGTAAAACGAACTGTGCATGCTTGGACTCTACTTTTAAGCTTATTCTTTGATTTTAAGCTTATTTTTGAATTCTAATGACATGGAGACGATTATATGTGTTAGGCTTGTCATAAAAGTAAACCAAATGTCATTTCAAACCGCACTCACTCCACAACATTCACACATTTGATTCAAACTTGTAAAACGAACTGTGGATGCTTGTATTATACTTTTAAGCTTATTCTTTGATTCTAAGCTTATTTTTGAATTCTAATGACATGGAGGCGATTATATGTGTTAGGGTTGTCATAACAGTAAACCAAATGTCATTTCTAACCACACTCACTCCACAACATTCACACATTTGAATCAAACTTGTAAAACGAACTGTGCATGCTTGCATACTACTTTTAGGCTTATTCTTTGATTCTAAGCTTATTTTTGAAATCTAATGACATGGAGACGATTATATGTGCTAGGGTTGTTATAAAAGTAAACCAAATGTCATTTCTAACCACATTCACTCCATAACATTCACACATTTGATTCAAACTTGTAAAACGAACTGTGCATGCTTGTCTTCTACTTTTAAGCTTATTTTTTGATTCTAAGCTTATTTTTGAATTCTAATGACATGGAGACGATTATATGTGTTAGGGTTGTCATAAAAGTAAACCAAATGTCATTTCTAACAACACTCACTCCACAACATTCACACATTTGAATCAAACTTGTAAAACGAACTGTGCATGCTTGTATCCTACTTTTAAGCTTATTCTTTGATTCTAAGTTTTTTTTTGAATTCTAATGACATGGAGACGATTACTTGTGTTAGGCTTGTCATAAAAGTAAACCAAATGTCATTTCTAACCGCACTCAATCCACAACATTCACACATTTGATTCAAACTTGTAAAAAGAACTGTGGATGCTTGTATTATACTTTTAAGCTTATTCTTTGATTCTAAGCTTATTTTTGAATTCTAATGACATGGAGACGATTATATGTGCTAGGGTTGTTATAAAAGTAAACCAAATGTCATTTCTAACCACATTCACTCCATAACATTCACACATTTGATTCAAACTTGTAAAACGAACTGTGCATGCTTGTATTCTACTTTTAAGCTTTTTCTTTGATTCTAAGCTTATTTTTGAATTCTAATGACATGGAGACGATTATATGTGTTAGGGTTGTCATAAAAGTAAACCAAATGTCATTTCTAACAACACTCACTCCACAACATTCACACATTTGAATCAAACTTGTAAAACGAACTGTGCATGCTTGGACTCTACTTTTAAGCTTATTCTTTGATTTTAAGCTTATTTTTGAATTCTAATGACATGGAGACGATTATATGTGTTAGGCTTGTCATAAAAGTAAACCAAATGTCATTTCTAACCGCACTCACTCCACAACATTCATACATTTGATTCAAACTTGTAAAACGAACTGTGGATGCTTGTATTATACTTTTAAGCTTATTCTTTGATTCTAAGCTTATTTTTGAATTCTAATGACATGGAGGCGATTATATGTGTTAGGGTTGTCATAACAGTAAACCAAATGTCATTTCTAACAACACTCACTCCACAACATTCACACATTTGAATCAAACTTGTAAAACGAACTGTGCATGCTTGTAAACTACTTTTAAGCTTATTCTTTGATTCTAAGCTTATTTTTGAATTCTAATGACATGCAGACGATTATATGTGCTAGGGTTGTTATAAAAGTAAACCAAATGTCATTTCTAACCACATTCACTCCATAACATTCACACATTTGATTCAAACTTGAAAAACGAACTGTGCATGCTTGTCTTCTACTTTTAAGCTTATTCTTTGATTCTAAGCTTATTTTTGAATTCTAATGACATGGAGACGATTATATGTGTTAGGGTTGTCATAAAAGTAAACCAAATGTCATTTCTAACAACACTCACTCCACAACATTCACACATTTGAATCAAACTTGTAAAACGAACTGTGCATGCTTGTATCCTACTTTTAAGCTTATTCTTTGATTCTAAGCTTTTTTTTGAATTCTAATGACATGGAGACGATTACATGTGTTAGGCTTGTCATAAAAGTAAACCAAATGTCATTTCTAACCGCACTCACTCCACAACATTCACACATTTGATTTAAACTTGTAAAAAGAACTGTGGATGCTTGTATTATACTTTTAAGCTTATTCTTTGATTCTAAGCTTATTTTTGAATTCTAATGACATGGAGACGATTATATGTGCTAGGGTTGTTATAAAAGTAAACCAAATGTCATTTCTAACCACATTCACTCCATAACATTCACACATTTGATTCAAACTTGTAAAACGAACTGTGCATGCTTGTCTTCTACTTTTAAGCTTATTCTTTGATTCTAAGCTTATTTTTGAATTCTAATGACATGGAGACGATTATATGTGTTAGGGTTGTCATAAAAGTAAACCAAATGTCATTTCTAACAACACTCACTCCACAACATTCACACATTTGAATCAAACTTGTAAAACGAACTGTGCATGCTTGTATCCTACTTTTAAGCTTATTCTTTGATTCTAAGCTTTTTTTTGAATTCTAATGACATGGAGACGATTACTTGTGTTAGGCTTGTCATAAAAGTAAACCAAATGTCATTTCTAACCGCACTCACTCCACAACATTCACACATTTGATTCAAACTTGTAAAAAGAACTGTGGATGCTTGTATTATACTTTTAAGCTTATTCTTTGATTCTAAGCTTATTTTTGAATTCTAATGACATGGAGACGATTATATGTGCTAGGGTTGTTATAAAAGTAAACCAAATGTCATTTCTAACCACATTCACTCCATAACATTCACACATTTGATTCAAACTTGTAAAACGAACTGTGCATGCTTGTATTCTACTTTTAAGCTTTTTCTTTGATTCTAAGCTTATTTTTGAATTCTAATGACATGGAGACGATTATATGTGTTAGGGTTGTCATAAAAGTAAACCAAATGTCATTTCTAACAACACTCACTCCACAACATTCACACATTTGAATCAAACTTGTAAAACGAACTGTGCATGCATGGACTCTACTTTTAAGCTTATTCTTTGATTTTAAGCTTATTTTTGAATTCTAATGACATGGAGACGATTATATGTGTTAGGCTTGTCATAAAAGTAAACCAAATGTCATTTCTAACCGCACTCACTCCACAACATTCACACATTTGATTCAAACTTGTAAAACGAACTGTGGATGCTTGTATTATACTTTTAAGCTTATTCTTTGATTCTAAGCTTATTTTTGAATTCTAATGACATGGAGACGATTATATGTGTTAGGGTTGTCATAACAGTAAACCAAATGTCATTTCTAACCACACTCACTCCACAACATTCACACATTTGAATCAAACTTGTAAAACGAACTGTGCATGCTTGTATCCTACTTTTAAGCTTATTCTTTGATTCTAAGCTTATTTTTGAATTCTAATGACATGGAGACGATTATATGTGCTAGGGTTGTTATAAAGTAAACCAAATGTCATTTCTAACCACATTCACTCCATAACATTCACACATTTCATTCAAACTTGTAAAACGAACTGTGCATGCTTGTCTTCTACTTTTAAGCTTATTCTTTGATTCTAAGCTTATTTTTGAATTCTAATGACATGGAGACGATTATATGTGTTAGGGTTGTCATAAAAGTAAACCAAATGTCATTTCTAACAACACTCACTCCACAACATTCACACATTTGAATCAAACTTGTAAAACGAACTGTGCATGCTTGTATCCTACTTTTAAGCTTATTCTTTGATTCTAAGCTTTTTTTTGAATTCTAATGACATGGAGACGATTACATGTGTTAGGCTTGTCATAAAAGTAAACCAAATGTCATTTCTAACCGCACTCACTCCACAACACTCACACATTTGATTTAAACTTGTAAAAAGAACTGTGGATGCTTGTATTATACTTTTAAGCTTATTCTTTGATTCTAAGCTTATTTTTGAATTCTAATGACATGGAGACGATTATATGTGCTAGGGTTGTTATAAAAGTAAACCAAATGTCATTTCTAACCACATTCACTCCATAACATTCACACATTTGATTCAAACTTGTAAAACGAACTGTGCATGCTTGTCTTCTACTTTTAAGCTTATTCTTTGATTCTAAGCTTATTTTTGAATTCTAATGACATGGAGACGATTATATGTGTTAGGATTGTCATAATAGTAAACCAAATGTCATTTCTAACAACACTCACTCCACAACATTCACACATTTGAATCAAACTTGTAAAACGAACTGTGCATGCTTGTATCCTACTTTTAAGCTTATTCTTTGATTCTAAGCTTTTTTTTAAATTCTAATGACATGGAGACGATTACTTGTGTTAGGCTTGTCATAAAAGTAAACCAAATGTCATTTCTAACCGCACTCACTCCACAACATTCACACATTTGATTCAAACTTGTAAAAAGAACTGTGGATGCTTGTATTATACTTTTAAGCTTATTCTTTGATTCTAAGCTTATTTTTGAATTCTAATGACATGGAGACGATTATATGTGCTAGGGTTGTTATAAAAGTAAACCAAATGTCATTTCTAACCACATTCACTCCATAACATTCACACATTTGATTCAAACTTGTAAAACGAACTGTGCATGCTTGTATTCTACTTTTAAGCTTTTTCTTTGATTCTAAGCTTATTTTGAATTCTAATGACATGGAGACGATTATATGTGTTAGGGTTGTCATAAAAGTAAACCAAATGTCATTTCTAACAACACTCACTCCACAACATTCACACATTTGAATCAAACTTGTAAAACGAACTGTGCATGCTTGTATCCTACTTTTAAGCTTATTCTTTGATTCTACGCTTATTTTTGAATTCTAATGACATGGAGACGATTATATGTGCTAGGGTTGTTATAAAAGTAAACCAAATGTCATTTCTAACCACATTCACTCCATAACATTCACACATTTGATTCAAACTTGTAAAACGAACTGTGCATGCTTGTCTTCTACTTTTAAGCTTATTCTTTGATTCTAAGCTTATTTTTGAATTCTAATGACATGGAGACGATTATATGTGTTAGGGTTGTCATAAAAGTAAACCAAATGTCATTTCTAACAACACTCACTCCACAACATTCACACATTTGAATCAAACTTGTAAAACGAACTGTGCATGCTTGTATCCTACTTTTAAGCTTATTCTTTGATTCTAAGCTTTTTTTTGAATTCTAATGACATGGAGACGATTACTTGTGTTAGGCTTGTCATAAAAGTAAACCAAATGTCATTTCTAACCGCACTCACTCCACAACATTCACACATTTGATTCAAACTTGTAAAAAGAACTGTGGATGCTTGTATTATACTTTTAAGCTTATTCTTTGATTCTAAGCTTATTTTTGAATTCTAATGACATGGAACGATTATATGTGCTAGGGTTGTTATAAAAGTAAACCAAATGTCATTTCTAACCACATTCACTCCATAACATTCACACATTTGATTCAAACTTGTAAAACGAACTGTGCATGCTTGTATTCTACTTTTAAGCTTTTTCTTTGATTCTAAGCTTATTTTTGAATTCTAATGACATGGAGACGATTATATGTGTTAGGGTTGTCATAAAAGTAAACCAAATGTCATTTCTAACAACACTCACTCCACAACATTCACACATTTGAATCAAACTTGTAAAACGAACTGTGCATGCTTGTATCCTACTTTTAAGCTTATTCTTTGATTCTAAGCTTTTTTTTGAATTCTAATGACATGGAGACGATTACATGTGTTAGGCTTGTCATAAAAGTAAACCAAATGTCATTTCTAACCGCACTCACTCCACAACATTCACACATTTGATTTAAACTTGTAAAAAGAACTGTGGATGCTTGTATTATACTTTTAAGCTTATTCTTTGATTCTAAGCTTATTTTTGAATTCTAATGACATGGAGACGATTATATGTGCTAGGGTTGTTATAAAAGTAAACCAAATGTCATTTCTAACCACATTCACTCCATAACATTCACACATTTGATTCAAACTTGTAAAACGAACTGTGCATGCTTGTCTTCTACTTTTAAGCTTATTCTTTGATTCTAAGCTTATTTTTGAATTCTAATGACATGGAGACGATTATATGTGTTAGGGTTGTCATAAAAGTAAACCAAATGTCATTTCTAACAACACTCACTCCACAACATTCACACATTTGAATCAAACTTGTAAAACGAACTGTGCATGCTTGTATCCTACTTTTAAGCTTATTCTTTGATTCTAAGCTTTTTTTTGAATTCTAATGACATGGAGACGATTACTTGTGTTAGGCTTGTCATAAAAGTAAACCAAATGTCATTTCTAACCGCACTCACTCCACAACATTCACACATTTGATTCAAACTTGTAAAAAGAACTGTGGATGCTTGTATTATACTTTTAAGCTTATTCTTTGATTCTAAGCTTATTTTTGAATTCTAATGACATGGAGACGATTATATGTGCTAGGGTTGTTATAAAAGTAAACCAAATGTCATTTCTAACCACATTCACTCCATAACATTCACACATTTGATTCAAACTTGTAAAACGAACTGTGCATGCTTGTATTCTACTTTTAAGCTTTTTCTTTGATTCTAAGCTTATTTTTGAATTCTAATGACATGGAGACGATTATATGTGTTAGGGTTGTCATAAAAGTAAACCAAATGTCATTTCTAACAACACTCACTCCACAACATTCACACATTTGAATCAAACTTGTAAAACGAACTGTGCATGCATGGACTCTACTTTTAAGCTTATTCTTTGATTTTAAGCTTATTTTTGAATTCTAATGACATGGAGACGATTATATGTGTTAGGCTTGTCATAAAAGTAAACCAAATGTCATTTCTAACCGCACTCACTCCACAACATTCACACATTTGATTCAAACTTGTAAAACGAACTGTGGATGCTTGTATTATACTTTTAAGCTTATTCTTTGATTCTAAGCTTATTTTTGAATTCTAATGACATGGAGACGATTATATGTGTTAGGGTTGTCATAACAGTAAACCAAATGTCATTTCTAACCACACTCACTCCACAACATTCACACATTTGAATCAAACTTGTAAAACGAACTGTGCATGCTTGTATCCTACTTTTAAGCTTATTCTTTGATTCTAAGCTTATTTTTGAATTCTAATGACATGGAGACGATTATATGTGCTAGGGTTGTTATAAAGTAAACCAAATGTCATTTCTAACCACATTCACTCCATAACATTCACACATTTCATTCAAACTTGTAAAACGAACTGTGCATGCTTGTCTTCTACTTTTAAGCTTATTCTTTGATTCTAAGCTTATTTTTGAATTCTAATGACATGGAGACGATTATATGTGTTAGGATTGTCATAATAGTAAACCAAATGTCATTTCTAACAACACTCACTCCACAACATTCACACATTTGAATCAAACTTGTAAAACGAACTGTGCATGCTTGTATCCTACTTTTAAGCTTATTCTTTGATTCTAAGCTTTTTTTTAAATTCTAATGACATGGAGACGATTACTTGTGTTAGGCTTGTCATAAAAGTAAACCAAATGTCATTTCTAACCGCACTCACTCCACAACATTCACACATTTGATTCAAACTTGTAAAAAGAACTGTGGATGCTTGTATTATACTTTTAAGCTTATTCTTTGATTCTAAGCTTATTTTTGAATTCTAATGACATGGAGACGATTATATGTGCTAGGGTTGTTATAAAAGTAAACCAAATGTCATTTCTAACCACATTCACTCCATAACATTCACACATTTGATTCAAACTTGTAAAACGAACTGTGCATGCTTGTATTCTACTTTTAAGCTTTTTCTTTGATTCTAAGCTTATTTTGAATTCTAATGACATGGAGACGATTATATGTGTTAGGGTTGTCATAAAAGTAAACCAAATGTCATTTCTAACAACACTCACTCCACAACATTCACACATTTGAATCAAACTTGTAAAACGAACTGTGCATGCTTGTATCCTACTTTTAAGCTTATTCTTTGATTCTACGCTTATTTTTGAATTCTAATGACATGGAGACGATTATATGTGCTAGGGTTGTTATAAAAGTAAACCAAATGTCATTTCTAACCACATTCACTCCATAACATTCACACATTTGATTCAAACTTGTAAAACGAACTGTGCATGCTTGTCTTCTACTTTTAAGCTTATTCTTTGATTCTAAGCTTATTTTTGAATTCTAATGACATGGAGACGATTATATGTGTTAGGGTTGTCATAAAAGTAAACCAAATGTCATTTCTAACAACACTCACTCCACAACATTCACACATTTGAATCAAACTTGTAAAACGAACTGTGCATGCTTGTATCCTACTTTTAAGCTTATTCTTTGATTCTAAGCTTTTTTTTGAATTCTAATGACATGGAGACGATTACTTGTGTTAGGCTTGTCATAAAAGTAAACCAAATGTCATTTCTAACCGCACTCACTCCACAACATTCACACATTTGATTCAAACTTGTAAAAAGAACTGTGGATGCTTGTATTATACTTTTAAGCTTATTCTTTGATTCTAAGCTTATTTTTGAATTCTTATGACATGGAGACAATTATATGTGCTAGGGTTGTTATAAAAGTAAACCAAATGTCATTTCTAACCACATTCACTCCATAACATTCACACATTTGATTCAAACTTGTAAAACGAACTGTGCATGCTTGTATTCTACTTTTAAGCTTTTTCTTTGATTCTAAGCTTATTTTTGAATTCTAATGACATGGAGACGATTATATGTGTTAGGGTTGTCATAAAAGTAAACCAAATGTCATTTCTAACAACACTCACTCCACAACATTCACACATTTGAATCAAACTTGTAAAACGAACTGTGCATGCTTGTATCCTACTTTTAAGCTTATTCTTTGATTCTAAGCTTTTTTTTGAATTCTAATGACATGGAGACGATTACATGTGTTAGGCTTGTCATAAAAGTAAACCAAATGTCATTTCTAACCGCACTCACTCCATAACATTCACACATTTGATTTAAACTTGTAAAAAGAACTGTGGATGCTTGTATTATACTTTTAAGCTTATTCTTTGATTCTAAGCTTATTTTTGAATTCTAATGACATGGAGACGATTATATGTGCTAGGGTTGTTATAAAAGTAAACCAAATGTCATTTCTAACCACATTCACTCCATAACATTCACACATTTGATTCAAACTTGTAAAACGAACTGTGCATGCTTGTCTTCTACTTTTAAGCTTATTCTTTGAATCTAAACTTATTTTTGAATTCTAATGACATGGAGACGATTATATGTGTTAGGGTTGTCATAAAAGTAAAGCAAATGTCATTTCTAACAACACTCACTCCACAACATTCACACATTTGAATCAAACTTGTAAAACGAACTGTGCATGCTTGTATCCTACTTTTAAGCTTATTCTTTGATTATAAGCTTTTTTTTGAATTCTAATGACATGGAGACGATTACTTGTGTTAGGCTTGTCATAAAAGTAAACCAAATGTCATTTCTAACCGCACTCACTCCACAACATTCACACATTTGATTCAAACTTTTTAAAAGAACTGTGGAGGCTTGTATTATACTTTTAAGCTTATTCTTTGATTCTAAGCTTATTTTTGAATTCTAATGACATGGAGACGATTATATGTGCTAGGGTTGTTATAAAAGTAAACCAAATGTCATTTCTAACCACATTCACTCCATAACATTCACACATTTGATTCAAACTTGTAAAACGAACTGTGCATGCTTGTATTCTACTTTTAAGCTTTTTCTTTGATTCTAAGCTTATTTTTGAATTCTAATGACATGGAGACGATTATATGTGTTAGGGTTGTCATAAAAGTAAACCAAATGTCATTTCTAACAACACTCACTCCACAACATTCACACATTTGAATCAAACTTGTAAAACGAACTGTGCATGCTTCGACTCTACTTTTAAGCTTATTCTTTGATTTTAAGCTTATTTTTGAATTCTAATGACATGGAGACGATTATATGTGTTAGGCTTGTCATAAAAGTAAACCAAATGTCATTTCTAACCGCACTCACTCCACAACATTCACACATTTGATTCAAACTTGTAAAACGAACTGTGGATTCTTGTATTATACTTTTAAGCTTATTCTTTGATTCTAAGCTTATTTTTGAATTCTAATGACATGGAGGCGATTATATGTGTTAGGGTTGTCATAACAGTAAACCAAATGTCATTTCTAACCACACTCACTCCACAACATTCACACATTTGAATCAAACTTGTAAAACGAACTGTGCATGCTTGTATCCTACTTTTAAGCTTATTCTTTGATTCTAAGCTTATTTTTGAATTCTAATGACATGGAGACAATTATATGTGCTAGGGTTGTTATAAAGTAAACCAAATGTCATTTCTAACCACATTCACTCCATAACATTCACACATTTGATTCAAACTTGTAAAACGAACTGTGCATGCTTGTCTTCTACTTTTAAGCTTATTCTTTGATTCTAAGCTTATTTTTGAATTCTAATGACATGGAGACGATTATATGTGTTAGGGTTGTCATAAAAGTAAACCAAATGTCATTTCTAACAACACTCACTCCACAACATTCACACATTTGAATCAAACTTGTAAAACGAACTGTGGATTCTTGTATTATACTTTTAAGCTTATTCTTTGATTCTAAGCTTATTTTTGAATTCTAATGACATGGAGGCGATTATATGTGTTAGGGTTGTCATAACAGTAAACCAAATGTCATTTCTAACCACACTCACTCCACAACATTCACACATTTGAATCAAACTTGTAAAACGAACTGTGCATGCTTGTATCCTACTTTTAAGCTTATTCTTTGATTCTAAGCTTATTTTTGAATTCTAATGACATGGAGACAATTATATGTGCTAGGGTTGTTATAAAGTAAACCAAATGTCATTTCTAACCACATTCACTCCATAACATTCACACATTTGATTCAAACTTGTAAAACGAACTGTGCATGCTTGTCTTCTACTTTTAAGCTTATTCTTTGATTCTAAGCTTATTTTTGAATTCTAATGACATGGAGACGATTATATGTGTTAGGGTTGTCATAAAAGTAAACCAAATGTCATTTCTAACAACACTCACTCCACAACATTCACACATTTGAATCAAACTTGTAAAACGAACTGTGCATGCTTGTCTTCTACTTTTAAGCTTATTCTTTGATTCTAAGCTTATTTTTGAATTCTAATGACATGGAGACGATTACATGTGTTAGGCTTGTCATAAAAGTAAACCAAATGTCATTTCTAACCGCACTCACTCCACAACACTCACACATTTGATTTAAACTTGTAAAAAGAACTGTGGATGCTTGTATTATACTTTTAAGCTTATTCTTTGATTCTAAGCTTATTTTTTAATTCTAATGACATGGAGACGATTATATGTGCTAGGGTTGTTATAAAAGTAAACCAAATGTCATTTCTAACCACATTCACTCCATAACATTCACACATTTGATTCAAACTTGTAAAACGAACTGTGCATGCTTGTCTTCTACTTTTAAGCTTATTCTTTGATTCTAAGCTTATTTTTGAATTCTAATGACATGGAGACGATTATATGTGTTAGGGTTGTCATAAAAGTAAACCAAATGTCATTTCTAACAACACTCACTCCACAACATTCACACATTTGAATCAAACTTGTAAAACGAACTGTGCATGCTTGTATCCTACTTTTAAGCTTATTCTTTGATTCTAAGCTTTTTTTTGAATTCTAATGACATGGAGACGATTACTTGTGTTAGGCTTGTCATAAAAGTAAACCAAATGTCATTTCTAACCACACTCACTCCACAACATTCACACATTTGATTCAAACTTGTAAAAAGAACTGTGGATGCTTGTATTATACTTTTAAGCTTATTCTTTGATTCTAAGCTTATTTTTGAATTCTAATGACATGGAACGATTATATGTGCTAGGGTTGTTATAAAAGTAAACCAAATGTCATTTCTAACCACATTCACTCCATAACATTCACACATTTGATTCAAACTTGTAAAACGAACTGTGCATGCTTGTATTCTACTTTTAAGCTTTTTCTTTGATTCTAAGCTTATTTTTGAATTCTAATGACATGGAGACGATTATATGTGTTAGGGTTGTCATAAAAGTAAACCAAATGTCATTTCTAACAACACTCACTCCACAACATTCACACATTTGAATCAAACTTGTAAAACGAACTGTGCATGCTTGGACTCTACTTTTAAGCTTATTCTTTGATTTTAAGCTTATTTTTGAATTCTAATGACATGGAGACGATTATATGTGTTAGGCTTGTCATAAAAGTAAACCAAATGTCATTTCTAACCGCACTCACTCCACAACATTCACACATTTGATTCAAACTTGTAAAACGAACTGTGGATGCTTGTATTATACTTTTAAGCTTATTCTTTGATTCTAAGCTTATTTTTGAATTCTAATGACATGGAGGCGATTATATGTGTTAGGGTTGTCATAACAGTAAACCAAATGTCATTTCTAACCACACTCACTCCACAACATTCACACATTTGAATCAAACTTGTAAAACGAACTGTGCATGCTTGTATCCTACTTTTAAGCTTATTCTTTGATTCTAAGCTTATTTTTGAATTCTAATGACATGGAGACGATTATATGTGCTAGGGTTGTTATAAAGTAAACCAAATGTCATTTCTAACCACATTCACTCCATAACATTCACACATTTCATTCAAACTTGTAAAACGAACTGTGCATGCTTGTCTTCTACTTTTAAGCTTATTCTTTGATTCTAAGCTTATTTTTGAATTCTAATGACATGGAGACGATTATATGTGTTAGGGTTGTCATAAAAGTAAACCAAATGTCATTTCTAACAACACTCACTCCACAACATTCACACATTTGAATCAAACTTGTAAAACGAACTGTGCATGCTTGTATCCTACTTTTAAGCTTATTCTTTGATTCTAAGCTTTTTTTTGAATTCTAATGACATGGAGACGATTACATGTGTTAGGCTTGTCATAAAAGTAAACCAAATGTCATTTCTAACCGCACTCACTCCACAACACTCACACATTTGATTTAAACTTGTAAAAAGAACTGTGGATGCTTGTATTATACTTTTAAGCTTATTCTTTGATTCTAAGCTTATTTTTGAATTCTAATGACATGGAGACGATTATATGTGCTAGGGTTGTTATAAAAGTAAACCAAATGTCATTTCTAACCACATTCACTCCATAACATTCACACATTTGATTCAAACTTGTAAAACGAACTGTGCATGCTTGTATTCTACTTTTAAGCTTTTTCTTTGATTCTAAGCTTATTTTGAATTCTAATGACATGGAGACGATTATATGTGTTAGGGTTGTCATAAAAGTAAACCAAATGTCATTTCTAACAACACTCACTCCACAACATTCACACATTTGAATCAAACTTGTAAAACGAACTGTGCATGCTTGTATCCTACTTTTAAGCTTATTCTTTGATTCTACGCTTATTTTTGAATTCTAATGACATGGAGACGATTATATGTGCTAGGGTTGTTATAAAAGTAAACCAAATGTCATTTCTAACCACATTCACTCCATAACATTCACACATTTGATTCAAACTTGTAAAACGAACTGTGCATGCTTGTCTTCTACTTTTAAGCTTATTCTTTGATTCTAAGCTTATTTTTGAATTCTAATGACATGGAGACGATTATATGTGTTAGGGTTGTCATAAAAGTAAACCAAATGTCATTTCTAACAACACTCACTCCACAACATTCACACATTTGAATCAAACTTGTAAAACGAACTGTGCATGCTTGTATCCTACTTTTAAGCTTATTCTTTGATTCTAAGCTTTTTTTTGAATTCTAATGACATGGAGACGATTACTTGTGTTAGGCTTGTCATAAAAGTAAACCAAATGTCATTTCTAACCGCACTCACTCCACAACATTCACACATTTGATTCAAACTTGTAAAAAGAACTGTGGATGCTTGTATTATACTTTTAAGCTTATTCTTTGATTCTAAGCTTATTTTTGAATTCTTATGACATGGAGACGATTATATGTGCTAGGGTTGTTATAAAAGTAAACCAAATGTCATTTCTAACCACATTCACTCCATAACATTCACACATTTGATTCAAACTTGTAAAACGAACTGTGCATGCTTGTATTCTACTTTTAAGCTTTTTCTTTGATTCTAAGCTTATTTTTGAATTCTAATGACATGGAGACGATTATATGTGTTAGGGTTGTCATAAAAGTAAACCAAATGTCATTTCTAACAACACTCACTCCACAACATTCACACATTTGAATCAAACTTGTAAAACGAACTGTGCATGCTTCGACTCTACTTTTAAGCTTATTCTTTGATTTTAAGCTTATTTTTGAATTCTAATGACATGGAGACGATTATATGTGTTAGGCTTGTCATAAAAGTAAACCAAATGTCATTTCTAACCGCACTCACTCCACAACATTCACACATTTGATTCAAACTTGTAAAACGAACTGTGGATTCTTGTATTATACTTTTAAGCTTATTCTTTGATTCTAAGCTTATTTTTGAATTCTAATGACATGGAGGCGATTATATGTGTTAGGGTTGTCATAACAGTAAACCAAATGTCATTTCTAACCACACTCACTCCACAACATTCACACATTTGAATCAAACTTGTAAAACGAACTGTGCATGCTTGTATCCTACTTTTAAGCTTATTCTTTGATTCTAAGCTTATTTTTGAATTCTAATGACATGGAGACAATTATATGTGCTAGGGTTGTTATAAAGTAAACCAAATGTCATTTCTAACCACATTCACTCCATAACATTCACACATTTGATTCAAACTTGTAAAACGAACTGTGCATGCTTGTCTTCTACTTTTAAGCTTATTCTTTGATTCTAAGCTTATTTTTGAATTCTAATGACATGGAGACGATTATATGTGTTAGGGTTGTCATAAAAGTAAACCAAATGTCATTTCTAACAACACTCACTCCACAACATTCACACATTTGAATCAAACTTGTAAAACGAACTGTGCATGCTTGTATCCTACTTTTAAGCTTATTCTTTGATTATAAGCTTTTTTTTGAATTCTAATGACATGGAGACGATTACTTGTGTTAGGCTTGTCATAAAAGTAAACCAAATGTCATTTCTAACCGCACTCACTCCACAACATTCACACATTTGATTCAAACTTGTAAAAAGAACTGTGGATGCTTGTATTATACTTTTAAGCTTATTCTTTGATTCTAAGCTTATTTTTGAATTCTAATGACATGGAGACGATTATATGTGCTAGGGTTGTTATAAAAGTAAACCAAATGTCATTTCTAACCACATTCACTCCATAACATTCACACATTTGATTCAAACTTGTAAAACGAACTGTGCATGCTTGTATTCTACTTTTAAGCTTTTTCTTTGATTCTAAGCTTATTTTTGAATTCTAATGACATGGAGACGATTATATGTGTTAGGGTTGTCATAAAAGTAAACCAAATGTCATTTCTAACAACACTCACTCCACAACATTCACACATTTGAATCAAACTTGTAAAACGAACTGTGCATGCTTCGACTCTACTTTTAAGCTTATTCTTTGATTTTAAGCTTATTTTTGAATTCTAATGACATGGAGACGATTATATGTGTTAGGCTTGTCATAAAAGTAAACCAAATGTCATTTCTAACCGCACTCACTCCACAACATTCACACATTTGATTCAAACTTGTAAAACGAACTGTGGATTCTTGTATTATACTTTTAAGCTTATTCTTTGATTCTAAGCTTATTTTTGAATTCTAATGACATGGAGGCGATTATATGTGTTAGGGTTGTCATAACAGTAAACCAAATGTCATTTCTAACCACACTCACTCCACAACATTCACACATTTGAATCAAACTTGTAAAACGAACTGTGCATGCTTGTATCCTACTTTTAAGCTTATTCTTTGATTCTAAGCTTATTTTTGAATTCTAATGACATGGAGACAATTATATGTGCTAGGGTTGTTATAAAGTAAACCAAATGTCATTTCTAACCACATTCACTCCATAACATTCACACATTTGATTCAAACTTGTAAAACGAACTGTGCATGCTTGTCTTCTACTTTTAAGCTTATTCTTTGATTCTAAGCTTATTTTTGAATTCTAATGACATGGAGACGATTATATGTGTTAGGGTTGTCATAAAAGTAAACCAAATGTCATTTCTAACAACACTCACTCCACAACATTCACACATTTGAATCAAACTTGTATAACGAACTGTGGATTCTTGTATTATACTTTTAAGCTTATTCTTTGATTCTAAGCTTATTTTTGAATTCTAATGACATGGAGGCGATTATATGTGTTAGGGTTGTCATAACAGTAAACCAAATGTCATTTCTAACCACACTCACTCCACAACATTCACACATTTGAATCAAACTTGTAAAACGAACTGTGCATGCTTGTATCCTACTTTTAAGCTTATTCTTTGATTCTAAGCTTATTTTTGAATTCTAATGACATGGAGACAATTATATGTGCTAGGGTTGTTATAAAGTAAACCAAATGTCATTTCTAACCACATTCACTCCATAACATTCACACATTTGATTCAAACTTGTAAAACGAACTGTGCATGCTTGTCTTCTACTTTTAAGCTTATTCTTTGATTCTAAGCTTATTTTTGAATTCTAATGACATGGAGACGATTATATGTGTTAGGGTTGTCATAAAAGTAAACCAAATGTCATTTCTAACAACACTCACTCCACAACATTCACACATTTGAATCAAACTTGTAAAACGAACTGTGCATGCTTGTCTTCTACTTTTAAGCTTATTCTTTGATTCTAAGCTTATTTTTGAATTCTAATGACATGGAGACGATTACATGTGTTAGGCTTGTCATAAAAGTAAACCAAATGTCATTTCTAACCGCACTCACTCCACAACACTCACACATTTGATTTAAACTTGTAAAAAGAACTGTGGATGCTTGTATTATACTTTTAAGCTTATTCTTTGATTCTAAGCTTATTTTTGAATTCTAATGACATGGAGACGATTATATGTGCTAGGGTTGTTATAAAAGTAAACCAAATGTCATTTCTAACCACATTCACTCCATAACATTCACACATTTGATTCAAACTTGTAAAACGAACTGTGCATGCTTGTCTTCTACTTTTAAGCTTATTCTTTGATTCTAAGCTTATTTTTGAATTCTAATGACATGGAGACGATTATATGTGTTAGGGTTGTCATAAAAGTAAACCAAATGTCATTTCTAACAACACTCACTCCACAACATTCACACATTTGAATCAAACTTGTAAAACGAACTGTGCATGCTTGTATCCTACTTTTAAGCTTATTCTTTGATTCTAAGCTTTTTTTTGAATTCTAATAACATGGAGACGATTACATGTGTTAGGCTTGTCATAAAAGTAAACCAAATGTCATTTATAACCGCACTCACTCCACAACATTCACACATTTGATTCAAACTTGTAAAAAGAAGTGTGGATGCTTGTATTATACTTTTAAGCTTATTCTTTGATTCTAAGCTTATTTTTGAATTCTAATGACATGGAGACGATTATATGTGCTAGGGTTGTTATAAAAGTAAACCAAATGTCATTTCTAACCACATTCACTCCATAACATTCACACATTTGATTCAAACTTGTAAAACGAACTGTGCATGCTTGTATTCTACTTTTAAGCTTTTTCTTTGATTCTAAGCTTATTTTTGAATTCTAATGACATGGAGACGATTATATGTGTTAGGGTTGTCATAAAAGTAAACCAAATGTCATTTCTAACAACACTCACTCCACAACATTCACACATTTGAATCAAACTTGTAAAACAAACTGTGCATGCTTGTATCCTACTTTTAAGCTTATTCTTTGATTATAAGCTTTTTTTTGAATTCTAATGACATGGAGACGATTACTTGTGTTAGGCTTGTCATAAAAGTAAACCAAATGTAATTTCTAACCGCACTCACTCCACAACATTCACACATTTGATTCAAACTTGTAAAAAGAACTGTGGATGCTTGTATTATACTTTTAAGCTTATTCTTTGATTCTAAGCTTATTTTTGAATTCTAATGACATGGAGACGATTATATGTGTTAGGGTTGTCATAAAAGTAAACCAAATGTCATTTCTAACAACACTCACTCCACAACATTCACACATTTGAATCAAACTTGTAAAACGAACTGTGCATGCTTGTATCCTACTTTTAAGCTTATTCTTTGATTCTAAGCTTTTTTTTGAATTCTAATAACATGGAGACGATTACATGTGTTAGGCTTGTCATAAAAGTAAACCAAATGTCATTTCTAACCGCACTCACTCCACAACACTCACACATTTGATTTAAACTTGTAAAAAGAACTGTGGATGCTTGTATTATACTTTTAAGCTTATTCTTTGATTCTAAGCTTATTTTTGAATTCTAATGACATGGAGACGATTATATGTGCTAGGGTTGTTATAAACGTAAACCAAATGTCATTTCTAACCACATTCACTCCATAACATTCACACATTTGATTCAAACTTGTAAAACGAACTGTGCATGCTTGTCTTCTACTTTCAAGCTTATTCTTTGATTCTAAGCTTATTTTTGAATTCTAATGACATGGAGACGATTATATGTGTTAGGGTTGTCATAAAAGTAAACCAAATGTCATTTCTAACAACACTCACTCCACAACATTCACACATTTGAATCAAACTTGTAAAACGAACTGTGCATGCTTGTATCCTACTTTTAAGCTTATTCTTTGATTCTAAGCTTTTTTTTGAATTCTAATGACATGGAGACGATTACTTGTGTTAGGCTTGTCATAAAAGTAAACCAAATGTCATTTATAACCGCACTCACTCCACAACATTCACACATTTGATTCAAACTTGTAAAAAGAAGTGTGGATGCTTGTATTATACTTTTAAGCTTATTCTTTGATTCTAAGCTTATTTTTGAATTCTAATGACATGGAGACGATTATATGTGCTAGGGTTGTTATAAAAGTAAACCAAATGTCATTTCTAACCACATTCACTCCATAACATTCACACATTTGATTCAAACTTGTAAAACGAACTGTGCATGCTTGTATTCTACTTTTAAGCTTTTTCTTTGATTCTAAGCTTATTTTTGAATTCTAATGACATGGAGACGATTATATGTGTTAGGGTTGTCATAAAAGTAAACCAAATGTCATTTCTAACAACACTCACTCCACAACATTCACACATTTGAATCAAACTTGTAAAACGAACTGTGCATGCTTGTATCCTACTTTTAAGCTTATTCTTTGATTATAAGCTTTTTTTTGAATTCTAATGACATGGAGACGATTACTTGTGTTAGGCTTGTCATAAAAGTAAACCAAATGTCATTTCTAACCGCACTCACTCCACAACATTCACACATTTGATTCAAACTTGTAAAAAGAACTGTGGATGCTTGTATTATACTTTTAAGCTTATTCTTTGATTCTAAGCTTATTTTTGAATTCTAATGACATGGAGACGATTATATGTGCTAGGGTTGTTATAAAAGTAAACCAAATGTCATTTCTAACCACATTCACTCCATAACATTCACACATTTGATTCAAACTTGTAAAACGAACTGTGCATGCTTGTATTCTACTTTTAAGCTTTTTCTTTGATTCTAAGCTTATTTTTGAATTCTAATGACATGGAGACGATTATATGTGTTAGGGTTGTCATAAAAGTAAACCAAATGTCATTTCTAACAACACTCACTCCACAACATTCACACATTTGAATCAAACTTGTAAAACGAACTGTGCATGCTTGGACTCTACTTTTAAGCTTATTCTTTGATTTTAAGCTTATTTTTGAATTCTAATGACATGGAGACGATTATATGTGTTAGGCTTGTCATAAAAGTAAACCAAATGTCATTTCTAACCGCACTCACTCCACAACATTCACACATTTGATTCAAACTTGTAAAACGAACTGTGGATGCTTGTATTATACTTTTAAGCTTATTCTTTGATTCTAAGCTTATTTTTGAATTCTAATGACATGGAGGCGATTATATGTGTTAGGGTTGTCATAACAGTAAACCAAATGTCATTTCTAACCACACTCACTCCACAACATTCAAACATTTGAATCAAACTTGTAAAACGAACTGTGCATGCTTGTATCCTACTTTTAAGCTTATTCTTTGATTCTAAGCTTATTTTTGAATTCTAATGACATGGAGACGATTATATGTGCTAGGGTTGTTATAAAGTAAACCAAATGTCATTTCTAACCACATTCACTCCATAACATTCACACATTTGATTCAAACTTGTAAAACGAACTGTGCATGCTTGTCTTCTACTTTTAAGCTTATTCTTTGATTCGAAGCTTATTTTTGAATTCTAATGACATGGAGACGATTATATGTGTTAGGGTTGTCATAAAAGTAAACCAAATGTCATTTCTAACAACACTCACTCCACAACATTCACACATTTGAATCAAACTTGTAAAACGAACTGTGCATGCTTGTATCCTACTTTTAAGCTTATTCTTTGATTCTAAGCTTTTTTTTGAATTCTAATAACATGGAGACGATTACATGTGTTAGGCTTGTCATAAAAGTAAACCAAATGTCATTTCTAACCGCACTCACTCCACAACACTCACACATTTGATTTAAACTTGTAAAAAGAACTGTGGATGCTTGTATTATACTTTTAAGCTTATTCTTTGATTCTAAGCTTATTTTTGAATTCTAATGACATGGAGACGATTATATGTGCTAGGGTTGTTATAAAAGTAAACCAAATGTCATTTCTAACCACATTCACTCCATAACATTCACACATTTGATTCAAACTTGTAAAATGAACTGTGCATGCTTGTCTTCTACTTTTAAGCTTATTCTTTGATTCTAAGCTTATTTTTGAATTCTAATGACATGGAGACGATTATATGTGTTAGGGTTGTCATAAAAGTAAACCAAATGTAATTTCTAACAACACTCACTCCACAACATTCACACATTTGAATCAAACTTGTAAAACGAACTGTGCATGCTTGTATCCTACTTTTAAGCTTATTCTTTGATTCTAAGCTTTTTTTTGAATTCTAATGACATGGAGACGATTACTTGTGTTAGGCTTGTCATAAAAGTAAACCAAATGTCATTTCTAACCGCACTCACTCCACAACATTCACACATTTGATTCAAACTTGTAAAAAGAACTGTGGATGCTTGTATTATACTTTTAAGCTTATTCTTTGATTCTAAGCTTATTTTTGAATTCTAATGACATGGAGACGATTATATGTGCTAGGGTTGTTTTAAAAGTAAACCAAATGTCATTTCTAACCACATTCACTCCATAACATTCACACATTTGATTCAAACTTGTAAAACGAACTGTGCATGCTTGTATTCTACTTTTAAGCTTTTTCTTTGATTCTAAGCTTATTTTTGAATTCTAATGACATGGAGACGATTATATGTGTTAGGGTTGTCATAAAAGTAAACCAAATGTCATTTCTAACAACACTCACTCCACAACATTCACACATTTGAATCAAACTTGTAAAACGAACTGTGCATGCTTGGACTCTACTTTTAAGCTTATTCTTTGATTTTAAGCTTATTTTTGAATTCTAATGACATGGAGACGATTATATGTGTTAGGCTTGTCATAAAAGTAAACCAAATGTCATTTCTAACCGCACTCACTCCACAACATTCACACATTTGATTCAAACTTGTAAAACGAACTGTGGATGCTTGTATTATACTTTTAAGCTTATTCTTTGATTCTAAGCTTATTTTTGAATTCTAATGACATGGAGGCGATTATATGTGTTAGGGTTGTCATAACAGTAAACCAAATGTCATTTCTAACCACACTCACTCCACAACATTCAAACATTTGAATCAAACTTGTAAAACGAACTGTGCATGCTTGTATCCTACTTTTAAGCTTATTCTTTGATTCTAAGCTTATTTTTGAATTCTAATGACATGGAGACGATTATATGTGCTAGGGTTGTTATAAAGTAAACCAAATGTCATTTCTAACCACATTCACTCCATAACATTCACACATTTGATTCAAACTTGTAAAACGAACTGTGCATGCTTGTCTTCTACTTTTAAGCTTATTCTTTGATTCGAAGCTTATTTTTGAATTCTAATGACATGGAGACGATTATATGTGTTAGGGTTGTCATAAAAGTAAACCAAATGTCATTTCTAACAACACTCACTCCACAACATTCACACATTTGAATCAAACTTGTAAAACGAACTGTGCATGCTTGTATCCTACTTTTAAGCTTATTCTTTGATTCTAAGCTTTTTTTTGAATTCTAATAACATGGAGACGATTACATGTGTTAGGCTTGTCATAAAAGTAAACCAAATGTCATTTCTAACCGCACTCACTCCACAACACTCACACATTTGATTTAAACTTGTAAAAAGAACTGTGGATGCTTGTATTATACTTTTAAGCTTATTCTTTGATTCTAAGCTTATTTTTGAATTCTAATGACATGGAGACGATTATATGTGCTAGGGTTGTTATAAAAGTAAACCAAATGTCATTTCTAACCACATTCACTCCATAACATTCACACATTTGATTCAAACTTGTAAAATGAACTGTGCATGCTTGTCTTCTACTTTTAAGCTTATTCTTTGATTCTAAGCTTATTTTTGAATTCTAATGACATGGAGACGATTATATGTGTTAGGGTTGTCATAAAAGTAAACCAAATGTAATTTCTAACAACACTCACTCCACAACATTCACACATTTGAATCAAACTTGTAAAACGAACTGTGCATGCTTGTATCCTACTTTTAAGCTTATTCTTTGATTCTAAGCTTTTTTTTGAATTCTAATGACATGGAGACGATTACTTGTGTTAGGCTTGTCATAAAAGTAAACCAAATGTCATTTCTAACCGCACTCACTCCACAACATTCACACATTTGATTCAAACTTGTAAAAAGAACTGTGGATGCTTGTATTATACTTTTAAGCTTATTCTTTGATTCTAAGCTTATTTTTGAATTCTAATGACATGGAGACGATTATATGTGCTAGGGTTGTTATAAAAGTAAACCAAATGTCATTTCTAACCACATTCACTCCATAACATTCACACATTTGATTCAAACTTGTAAAACGAACTGTGCATGCTTGTATTCTACTTTTAAGCTTTTTCTTTGATTCTAAGCTTATTTTTGAATTCTAATGACATGGAGACGATTATATGTGTTAGGGTTGTCATAAAAGTAAACCAAATGTCATTTATAACAACACTCACTCCACAACATTCACACATTTGAATCAAACTTGTAAAACGAACTGTGCATGCTTGGACTCTACTTTTAAGCTTATTCTTTGATTTTAAGCTTATTTTTGAATTCTAATGACATGGAGACGATTATATGTGTTAGGCTTGTCATAAAAGTAAACCAAATGTCATTTCTAACCGCACTCACTCCACAACATTCACACATTTGATTCAAACTTGTAAAAAGAACTGTGGATGCTTGTATTATACTTTTAAGCTTATTCTTTGATTCTAAGCTTATTTTTGAATTCTAATGACATGGAGACGATTATATGTGCTAGGGTTGTTATAAAAGTAAACCAAATGTCATTTCTAACCACATTCACTCCATAACATTCACACATTTGATTCAAACTTGTAAAACGAACTGTGCATGCTTGTATTCTACTTTTAAGCTTTTTCTTTGATTCTAAGCTTATTTTTGAATTCTAATGACATGGAGACGATTATATGTGTTAGGGTTGTCATAAAAGTAAACCAAATGTCATTTCTAACAACACTCACTCCACAACATTCACACATTTGAATCAAACTTGTAAAACGAACTGTGCATGCTTGGACTCTACTTTTAAGTTTATTCTTTGATTTTAAGCTTATTTTTGAATTCTAATGACATGGAGACGATTATATGTGTTAGGGTTGTCATAAAAGTAAACCAAATGTCATTTCTAACAACACTCACTCCACAACATTCACACATTTGATTCAAACTTGTAAAACGAACTGTGCATGCTTGTATCCTACTTTTAAGCTTATTCTTTGATTCTAAGCTTTTTTTTGAATTCTAATGACATGGAGACGATTACATGTGTTAGGCTTGTCATAAAAGTAAACCAAATGTCATTTCTAACCACATTCACTCCATAACATTCACACATTTGATTCAAACTTGTAAAACGAACTGTGCATGCTTGTCTTCTACTTTTAAGCTTATTCTTTGATTCTAAGCTTATTTTTGAATTCTAATGACATGGAGGCGATTATATGTGTTAGGGTTGTCATAACAGTAAACCAAATGTCATTTCTAACCACACTCACTCCACAACATTCACACATTTGAATCAAACTTGTAAAACGAACTGTGCATGCTTGTATCCTACTTTTAAGCTTATTCTTTGATTCTAAGCTTATTTTTGAATTCTAATGACATGGAGACGATTATATGTGCTAGGGTTGTTATAAAGTAAACCAAATGTCATTTCTAACCACATTCACTCCATAACATTCACACATTTGATTCAAACTTGTAAAACGAACTGTGCATGCTTGTCTTCTACTTTTAAGCTTATTCTTTGATTCTAAGCTTATTTTTGAATTCTAATGACATGGAGACGATTATATGTGTTAGGGTTGTCATAAAAGTAAACCAAATGTCATTTCTAACAACACTCACTCCACAACATTCACACATTTGAATCAAACTTGTAAAACGAACTGTGCATGCTTGTATCCTACTTTTAAGCTTATTCTTTGATTCTAAGCTTTTTTTTGAATTCTAATGACATGGAGACGATTACATGTGTTAGGCTTGTCATAAAAGTAAACCAAATGTCATTTCTAACCGCACTCACTCCACAACACTCACACATTTGATTTAAACTTGTAAAAAGAACTGTGGATGCTTGTATTATACTTTTAAGCTTATTCTTTGATTCTAAGCTTATTTTTGAATTCTAATGACATGGAGACGATTATATGTGCTAGGGTTGTTATAAAAGTAAACCAAATGTCATTTCTAACCACATTCACTCCATAACATTCACACATTTGATTCAAACTTGTAAAACGAACTGTGCATGCTTTTCTTCTACTTTTAAGCTTATTCTTTGATTCTAAGCTTATTTTTGAATTCTAATGACATGGAGACGATTATATGTGTTAGGGTTGTCATAAAAGTAAACCAAATGTCATTTCTAACAACACTCACTCCACAACATTCACACATTTGAATCAAACTTGTAAAACGAACTGTGCATGCTTGTATCCTACTTTTAAGCTTATTCTTTGATTCTAAGCTTTTTTTTGAATTCTAATGACATGGAGACGATTACTTGTGTTAGGCTTGTCATAAAAGTAAACCAAATGTCATTTCTAACCGCACTCACTCCACAACATTCACACATTTGATTCAAACTTGTAAAAAGAACTGTGGATGCTTGTATTATACTTTTAAGCTTATTCTTTGATTCTAAGCTTATTTTTGAATTCTAATGACATGGAGACGATTATATGTGCTAGGGTTGTTATAAAAGTAAACCAAATGTCATTTCTAACCACATTCACTCCATAACATTCACACATTTGATTCAAACTTGTAAAACGAACTGTGCATGCTTGTATTCTACTTTTAAGGTTTTTCTTTGATTCTAAGATTATTTTTGAATTCTAATGACATGGAGACGATTATATGTGTTAGGGTTGTCATAAAAGTAAACCAAATGTCATTTCTAACAACACTCACTCCACAACATTCACACATTTGAATCAAACTTGTAAAACGAACTATGCATGCTTGTATCCTACTTTTAAGCTTATTCTTTGATTCTAAGCTTATTTTTGAATTCTAATGACATGGAGACGATTATATATGCTAGGGTTGTTATAAAAGTAAACCAAATGTCATTTCTAACCACATTCACTCCATAACATTCACACATTTGATTCAAACTTGTAAAACGAACTGTGCATGCTTGTCTTCTACTTTTAAGCTTATTCTTTGATTCTAAGCTTATTTTTGAATTCTAATGACATGGAGACGATTATATGTGTTAGGGTTGTCATAAAAGTAAACCAAATGTCATTTCTAACAACACTCACTCCACAACATTCACACATTTGAATCAAACTTGTAAAACGAACTGTGCATGCTTGTATCCTACTTTTAAGCTTATTCTTTGATTCTAAGCTTTTTTTTGAATTCTAATGACATGGAGACGATTACTTGTGTTAGGCTTGTCATAAAAGTAAACCAAATGTCATTTCTAACCGCACTCACTCCACAACATTCACACATTTGATTCAAACTTGTAAAAAGAACTGTGGATGCTTGTATTATACTTTTAAGCTTATTCTTTGATTCTAAGCTTATTTTTGAATTCTAAAGACATGGAGACGATTATATGTGCTAGGGTTGTTATAAAAGTAAACCAAATGTCATTTCTAACCACATTCACTCCATAACATTCACACATTTGATTCAAACTTGTAAAACGAACTGTGCATGCTTGTATTCTACTTTTAAGCTTTTTCTTTGATTCTAAGCTTATTTTTGAATTCTAATGACATGGAGACGATTATATGTGTTAGGGTTGTCATAAAAGTAAACCAAATGTCATTTCTAACAACACTCACTCCACAACATTCACACAATTGAATCAAACTTGTAAAACGAACTGTGCATGCTTGTATCCTACTTTTAAGCTTATTCTTTGATTCTAAGCTTTTTTTTGAATTCTAATGACATGGAGACGATTACATGTGTTAGGCTTGTCATAAAAGTAAACCAAATGTCATTTCTAACCGCACTCACTCCACAACATTCACACATTTGATTTAAACTTGTAAAAAGAACTGTGGATGCTTGTATTATACTTTTAAGCTTATTCTTTGATTCTAAGCTTATTTTTGAATTCTAATGACATGGAGACGATTATATGTGCTAGGGTTGTTATAAAAGTAAACCAAATGTCATTTCTAACCACATTCACTCCATAACATTCACACATTTGATTCAAACTTGTAAAACGAACTGTGCATGCTTGTCTTCTACTTTTAAGCTTATTCTTTGATTCTAAGCTTATTTTTGAATTCTAATGACATGGAGACGATTATATGTGTTAGGGTTGTCATAAAAGTAAACCAATTGTCATTTCTAACAACACTCACTCCACAACATTCACACATTTGAATCAAACTTGTAAAACGAACTGTGCATGCTTGTATCCTACTTTTAAGCTTATTCTTTGATTCTAAGCTTATTTTTGAATTCTAATGACATGGAGACGATTATATGTGCTAGGGTTGTTATAAAAGTAAACCAAATGTCATTTCTAACCACATTCACTCCATAACATTCACACATTTGATTCAAACTTGTAAAACGAACTGTGCATGCTTGTCTTCTACTTTTAAGCTTATTCTTTGATTCTAAGCTTATTTTTGAATTCTAATGACATGGAGACGATTATATGTGTTAGGGTTGTCATAAAAGTAAACCAAATGTCATTTCTAACAACACTCACTCCACAACATTCACACATTTGAATCAAACTTGTAAAACGAACTGTGCATGCTTGTATCCTACTTTTAAGCTTATTCTTTGATTCTAAGCTTTTTTTTGAATTCTAATGACATGGAGACGATTACTTGTGTTAGGCTTGTCATAAAAGTAAACCAAATGTCATTTCTAACCGCACTCACTCCACAACATTCACACATTTGATTCAAACTTGTAAAAAGAACTGTGGATGCTTGTATTATACTTTTAAGCTTATTCTTTGATTCTAAGCTTATTTTTGAATTCTAATGACATGGAGACGATTATATGTGCTAGGGTTGTTATAAAAGTAAACCAAATGTCATTTCTAACCACATTCACTCCATAACATTCACACATTTGATTCAAACTTGTAAAACGAACTGTGCATGCTTGTATTCTACTTTTAAGCTTTTTCTTTGATTCTAAGCTTATTTTTGAATTCTAATGACATGGAGACGATTATATGTGTTAGGGTTGTCATAAAAGTAAACCAAATGTCATTTCTAACAACACTCACTCCACAACATTCACACATTTGAATCAAACTTGTAAAACGAACTGTGCATGCTTGTATCCTACTTTTAAGCTTATTCTTTGATTCTAAGCTTTTTTTTGAATTCTAATGACATGGAGACGATTACATGTGTTAGGCTTGTCATAAAAGTAAACCAAATGTCATTTCTAACCGCACTCACTGCACAACATTCACACATTTGATTTAAACTTGTAAAAAGAACTGTGGATGCTTGTATTATACTTTTAAGCTTATTCTTTGATTCTAAGCTTTTTTTTGAATTCTAATGACATGTAGACGATTACTTGTGTTAGGCTTGTCATAAAAGTAAACCAAATGTCATTTCTAACCGCACTCACTCCACAACATTCACACATTTGATTCAAACTTGTAAAAAGAACTGTGGATGCTTGTATTATACTTTTAAGCTTATTCTTTGATTCTAAGCTTATTTTTGAATTCTAATGACATGGAGACGATTATATGTGCTAGGGTTGTTATAAAAGTAAACCAAATGTCATTTCTAACCACATTCACTCCATAACATTCACACATTTGATTCAAACTTGTAAAACGAACTGTGCATGCTTGTCTTCTACTTTTAAGCTTATTCTTTGATTCTAAGCTTATTTTTGAATTCTAATGACATGGAGACGATTATATGTGTTAGGGTTGTCATAAAAGTAAACCAAATGTCATTTCTAACAACACTCACTCCACAACATTCACACATTTGAATCAAACTTGTAAAACGAACTGTGCATGCTTGTATCCTACTTTTAAGCTTATTCTTTGATTCTAAGCTTTTTTTTGAATTCTAATGACATGGAGACGATTACTTGTGTTAGGCTTGTCATAAAAGTAAACCAAATGTCATTTCTAACCGCACTCACTCCACAACATTCACACATTTGATTCAAACTTGTAAAAAGAACTGTGGATGCTTGTATTATACTTTTAAGCTTATTCTTTGATTCTAAGCTTATTTTTGAATTCTAATGACATGGAGACGATTATATGTGCTAGGGTTGTTATAAAAGTAAACCAAATGTCATTTCTAACCACATTCACTCCATAACATTCACACATTTGATTCAAACTTGTAAAACGAACTGTGCATGCGTGTCTTCTACTTTTAAGCTTATTCTTTGATTCTAAGCTTATTTTTGAATTCTAATGACATGGAGACGATTATATGTGTTAGGGTTGTCATAAAAGTAAACCAAATGTCATTTCTAACAACACTCACTCCACAACATTCACACATTTGATTCAAACTTGTAAAACGAACTGTGCATGCTTGTATTCTACTTTTAAGCTTTTTCTTTGATTCTAAGCTTATTTTTGAATTCTAATGACATGGAGACGATTATATGTGTTAGGGTTGTCATAAAAGTAAACCAAATGTCATTTCTAACAACACTCACTCCACAACATTCACACATTTGAATCAAACTTGTAAAACGAACTGTGCATGCTTGGACTCTACTTTTAAGCTTATTCTTTGATTTTAAGCTTATTTTTGAATTCTAATGACATGGAGACGATTATATGTGTTAGGCTTGTCATAAAAGTAAACCAAATGTCATTTCTAACCGCACTCACTCCACAACATTCACACATTTGATTCAAACTTGTAAAACGAACTATGGATGCTTGTATTATACTTTTAAGCTTATTCTTTGATTCTAAGCTTATTTTTGAATTCTAATGACATGGAGGCGATTATATGTGTTAGGGTTGTCATAACAGTAAACCAAATGTCATTTCTAACCACATTCACTCCATAACATTCACACATTTGATTCAAACTTGTAAAACGAACTGTGCATGCGTGTCTTCTACTTTTAAGCTTATTCTTTGATTCTAAGCTTATTTTTGAATTCTAATGACATGGAGACGATTATATGTGTTAGGGTTGTCATAAAAGTAAACCAAATGTCATTTCTAACAACACTCACTCCACAACATTCACACATTTGAATCAAACTTGTAAAACGAACTGTGCATGCTTGTATCCTACTTTTAAGCTTATTCTTTGATTCTAAGCTTTTTTTTGAATTCTAATGACATGGAGACGATTACATGTGTTAGGCTTGTCATAAAAGTAAACCAAATGTCATTTCTAACCGCGCTCACTCCACAACACTCACACATTTGATTTAAACTTGTAAAAAGAACTGTGGATGCTTGTATTATACTTTTAAGCTTATTCTTTGATTCTAAGCTTATTTTTGAATTCTAATGACATGGAGACGATTATATGTGCTAGGGTTGTTATAAAAGTAAACCAAATGTCATTTCTAACCACATTCACTCCATAACATTCACACATTTGATTCAAACTTGTAAAACGAACTGTGCATGCTTGTCTTCTACTTTTAAGCTTATTCTTTGATTCTAAGCTTATTTTTGAATTCTAATGACATGGAGACGATTATATGTGTTAGGGTTGTCATAAAAGTAAACCAAATGTCATTTCTAACAAAACTCACTCCACAACATTCACACATTTGAATCAAACTTGTAAAACGAACTGTGCATGCTTGTATCCTACTTTTAAGCTTATTCTTTGATTCTAAGCTTTTTTTTGAATTCTAATGACATGGAGACGATTACTTGTGTTAGGCTTGTCATAAAAGTAAACCAAATGTCATTTCTAACCGCACTCACTCCACAACATTCACACATTTGATTCAAACTTGTAAAAAGAACTGTGGATGCTTGTATTATACTTTTAAGCTTATTCTTTGATTCTAAGCTTATTTTTGAATTCTAATGACATGGAGACGATTACTTGTGTTAGGCTTGTCATAAAAGTAAACCAAATGTCATTTCTAATCGCACTCACTCCACAACATTCACACATTTGATTCAAACTTGTAAAAAGAACTGTGGATGCTTGTATTATACTTTTAAGCTTATTCTTTGATTCTAAGCTTATTTTTGAATTCTAATGACATGGAGACGATTATATGTGCTAGGGTTGTTATAAAAGTAAACCAAATGTCATTTCTAACCACAGTCACTCCATAACATTCACACATTTGATTCAAACTTGTAAAACGAACTGTGCATGCTTGTATCCTACTTTTAAGCTTATTCTTTGATTCTAAGCTTTTTTTTGAATTCTAATGACATGGAGACGATTACATGTGTTAGGCTTGTCATAAAAGTAAACCAAATGTCATTTTTAACCGCACTCACTCCACAACATTCACACATTTGATTTAAACTTGTAAAAAGAACTGTGGATGCTTGTATTATACTTTTAAGCTTATTCTTTGATTCTAAGCTTATTTTTGAATTCTAATGACATGGAGACGATTATATGTGCTAGGGTTGTTATAAAAGTAAACCAAATGTCATTTCTAACCACATTCACTCCATAACATTCACACATTTGATTCAAACTTGTAAAACGAACTGTGCATGCTTGTATTCTACTTTTAAGCTTTTTCTTTGATTCTAAGCTTATTTTTGAATTCTAATGACATGGAGACGATTATATGTGTTAGGGTTGTCATAAAAGTAAACCAAATGTCATTTCTAACAACACTCACTCCACAACATTCACACATTTGAATCAAACTTGTAAAACGAACTTTGCATGCTTGGACTGTACTTTTAAGCTTATTCTTTGATTTTAAGCTTATTTTTGAATTCTAATGACATGGAGACGATTATATGTGTTAGGCTTGTCATAAAAGTAAACCAAATGTCATTTCTAACCGCACTCACTCCACAACATTCACACATTTGATTTAAACTTGTAAAAAGAACTGTGGATGCTTGTATTATACTTTTAAGCTTATTCTTTGATTCTAAGCTTTTTTTTTGAATTCTAATGACATGGAGACGATTACTTGTGTTAGGCTTGTCATAAAAGTAAACCAAATGTCATTTCTAACTGCACTCACTCCACAACATACACACATTTGATTCAAACTTGTAAAAAGAACTGTGGATGCTTGTATTATACTTTTAAGCTTATTCTTTGATTTTAAGCTTATTTTTGAATTCTAATGACATGGAGACGATTATATGTGCTAGGGTTGTTATAAAAGTAAACCAAATGTCATTTCTAACCACATTCACACATTTGATTCAAACTTGTAAAACGAACTGTGCATGCTTGTATTCTACTTTTAAGCTTTTTCTTTGATTCTAAGCTTATTTTTGAATTCTAATGACATGGAGACGATTATATGTGTTAGGGTTGTCATAAAAGTAAACCAAATGTCATTTCTAACAACACTCACTCCACAACATTCACACATTTGAATCAAACTTGTAAAACGAACTGTGCATGCTTGTATCCTACTTTTAAGCTTATTATTTGATTCTAAGCTTTTTTTTGAATTCTAATGACATGGAGACGATTACATGTGTTAGGCTTGTCATAAAAGTAAACCAAATGTCATTTTTAACCGCACTCACTCCACAACATTCACACATTTGATTTAAACTTGTAAAAAGAACTGTGGATGCTTGTATTATACTTTTAAGCTTATTCTTTGATTCTAAGCTTATTTTTGAATTCTAATGACATGGAGACGATTATATGTGCTAGGGTTGTTATAAAAGTAAACCAAATGTCATTTCTAACCACATTCACTCCATAACATTCACACATTTGATTCAAACTTGTAAAACGAACTGTGCATGCTTGTCTTCTACTTTTAAGCTTATTCTTTGATTCTAAGCTTATTTTTGAATTCTAATGACATGGAGACGATTATATGTGTTAGGGTTGTCATAAAAGTAAACCAAATGTCATTTCTAACAACACTCACTCCACAACATTCACACATTTGAATCAAACTTGTAAAACGAACTGTGCATGCTTGTATCCTACTTTTAAGCTTATTCTTTGATTCTAAGCTTTTTTTTTGAATTCTAATGACATGGAGACGATTACTTGTGTTAGGCTTGTCATAAAAGTAAACCAAATGTCATTTCTAACCGCACTCACTCCACAACATTCACACATTTGATTCAAACTTGTAAAAAGAACTGTGGATGCTTGTATTATACTTTTAAGCTTATTCTTTGATTCTAAGCTTATTTTTGAATTCTAATGACATGGAGACGATTATATGTGCTAGGGTTGTTATAAAAGTAAACCAAATGTCATTTCTAACCACATTCACTCCATAACATTCACACATTTGATTCAAACTTGTAAAACGAACTGTGAATGCTTGTATTCTACTTTTAAGCTTTTTCTTTGATTCTAAGCTTATTTTTGAATTCTAATGACATGGAGACGATTATATGTGTTAGGGTTGTCATAAAAGTAAACCAAATGTCATTTCTAACAACACTCACTCCACAACATTCACACATTTGAATCAAACTTGTAAAACGAACTGTGCATGCTTGGACTCTACTTTTAAGCTTATTCTTTGATTTTAAGCTTATTTTTGAATTCTAATGACATGGAGACGATTATATGTGTTAGGCTTGTCATAAAAGTAAACCAAATGTCATTTCTAACCGCACTCACTCCACAACATTCACACATTTGATTCAAACTTGTAAAACGAACTGTGGATGCTTGTATTATACTTTTAAGCTTATTCTTTGATTCTAAGCTTATTTTTGAATTCTAATGACATGGAGGCGATTATATGTGTTAGGGTTGTCATAACAGTAAACCAAATGTCATTTCTAACCACACTCACTCCACAACATTCACACATTTGAATCAAACTTGTAAAACGAACTGTGCATGCTTGTATCCTACTTTTAAGCTTATTCTTTGATTCTAAGCTTTTTTTTGAATTCTAATGACATGGAGACGATTACATGTGTTAGGCTTGTCATAAAAGTAAACCAAATGTCATTTTTAACCGCACTCACTCCACAACATTCACACATTTGATTTAAACTTGTAAAAAGAACTGTGGATGCTTGTATTATACTTTTAAGCTTATTCTTTGATTCTAAGCTTATTTTTGAATTCTAATGACATGGAGACGATTATATGTGCTAGGGTTGTTATAAAAGTAAACCAAATGTCATTTCTAACCACATTCACTCCATAACATTCACACATTTGATTCAAACTTGTAAAACGAACTAAGCATGCTTGTCTTCTACTTTTAAGCTTATTCTTTGATTCTAAGCTTATTTTTGAATTCTAATGACAGGGAGACGATTATATGTGTTAGGGTTGTCATAAAAGTAAACCAAATGTCATTTCTAACAACACTCACTCCACAACATTCACACATTTGAATCAAACTTGTAAAACGAACTGTGCATGCTTGTATCCTACTTTTAAGCTTATTCTTTGATTCTAAGCTTTTTTTTGAATTCTAATGACATGGAGACGATTACTTGTGTTAGGCTTGTCATAAAAGTAAACCAAATGTCATTTCTAACCGCACTCACTCCACAACATTCACACATTTGATTCAAACTAGTAAAAAGAACTGTGGATGCTTGTATTATACTTTTAAGCTTATTCTTTGATTCTAAGCTTATTTTTGAATTCTAATGACATGGAGACGATTATATGTGCTAGGGTTGTTATAAAAGTAAACCAAATGTCATTTCTAACCACATTCACTCCATAACATTCACACATTTGATTCAAACTTGTAAAACGAACTGTGAATGCTTGTATTCTACTTTTAAGCTTTTTCTTTGATTCTAAGCTTATTTTTGAATTCTAATGACATGGAGACGATTATATGTGTTAGGGTTGTCATAAAAGTAAACCAAATGTCATTTCTAACAACACTCACTCCACAACATTCACACATTTGAATCAAACTTGTAAAACGAACTGTGCATGCTTGGACTCTACTTTTAAGCTTATTCTTTGATTTTAAGCTTATTTTTGAATTCTAATGACATGGAGACGATTATATGTGTTAGGCTTGTCATAAAAGTAAACCAAATGTCATTTCTAACCGCACTCACTCCACAACATTCACACATTTGATTCAAACTTGTAAAACGAACTGTGGATGCTTGTATTATACTTTTAAGCTTATTCTTTGATTCTAAGCTTATTTTTGAATTCTAATGACATGGAGGCGATTATATGTGTTAGGGTTGTCATAACAGTAAACCAAATGTCATTTCTAACCACACTCACTCCACAACATTCACACATTTGAATCAAACTTGTAAAACGAACTGTGCATGCTTGTATCCTACTTTTAAGCTTATTCTTTGATTCTAAGCTTTTTTTTGAATTCTAATGACATGGAGACGATTACATGTGTTAGGCTTGTCATAAAAGTAAACCAAATGTCATTTTTAACCGCACTCACTCCACAACATTCACACATTTGATTTAAACTTGTAAAAAGAACTGTGGATGCTTGTATTATACTTTTAAGCTTATTCTTTGATTCTAAGCTTATTTTTGAATTCTAATGACATGGAGACGATTATATGTGCTAGGGTTGTTATAAAAGTAAACCAAATGTCATTTCTAACCACATTCACTCCATAACATTCACACATTTGATTCAAACTTGTAAAACGAACTAAGCATGCTTGTCTTCTACTTTTAAGCTTATTCTTTGATTCTAAGCTTATTTTTGAATTCTAATGACAGGGAGACGATTATATGTGTTAGGGTTGTCATAAAAGTAAACCAAATGTCATTTCTAACAACACTCACTCCACAACATTCACACATTTGAATCAAACTTGTAAAACGAACTGTGCATGCTTGTATCCTACTTTTAAGCTTATTCTTTGATTCTAAGCTTTTTTTTGAATTCTAATGACATGGAGACGATTACTTGTGTTAGGCTTGTCATAAAAGTAAACCAAATGTCATTTCTAACCGCACTCACTCCACAACATTCACACATTTGATTCAAACTAGTAAAAAGAACTGTGGATGCTTGTATTATACTTTTAAGCTTATTCTTTGATTCTAAGCTTATTTTTGAATTCTAATGACATGGAGACGATTATATGTGCTAGGGTTGTTATAAAAGTAAACCAAATGTCATTTCTAACCACATTCACTCCATAACATTCACACATTTGATTCAAACTTGTAAAACGAACTGTGCATGCTTGTATTCTACTTTTAAGCTTTTTCTTTGATTCTAAGCTTATTTTTGAATTCTAATGACATGGAGACGATTATATGTGTTAGGGTTGTCATAAAAGTAAACCAAATGTCATTTCTAACAACACTCACTCCACAACATTCACACATTTGAATCAAACTTGTAAAACGAACTGTGCATGCTTGGACTCTACTTTTAAGCTTATTCTTTGATTTTAAGCTTATTTTTGAATTCTAATGACATGGAGACGATTATATGTGTTAGGCTTGTCATAAAAGTAAACCAAATGTCATTTCTAACCGCACTCACTCCACAACATTCACACATTTGATTCAAACTTGTAAAACGAACTGTGGATGCTTGTATTATACTTTTAAGCTTATTCTTTGATTCTAAGCTTATTTTTGAATTCTAATGACATGGAGGCGATTATATGTGTTAGGGTTGTCATAACAGTAAACCAAATGTCATTTCTAACCACACTCACTCCACAACATTCACACATTTGAATCAAACTTGTAAAACGAACTGTGCATGCTTGTATCCTACTTTTAAGCTTATTCTTTGATTCTAAGCTTTTTTTTGAATTCTAATGACATGGAGACGATTACTTGTGTTAGGCTTGTCATAAAAGTAAACCAAATGTCATTTCTAACCGCACTCACTCCACAACATTCACACATTTGATTCAAACTAGAAAAAAGAACTGTGGATGCTTGTATTATACTTTTAAGCTTATTCTTTGATTCTAAGCTTATTTTTGAATTCTAATGACATGGAGACGATTATATGTGCTAGGGTTGTTATAAAAGTAAACCAAATGTCATTTCTAACCACATTCACTCCATAACATTCACACATTTGATTCAAACTTGTAAAACGAACTGTGCATGCTTGTATTCTACTTTTAAGCTTTTTCTTTGATTCTAAGCTTATTTTTGAATTCTAATGACATGGAGACGATTATATGTGTTAGGGTTGTCATAAAAGTAAACCAAATGTCATTTCTAACAACACTCACTCCACAACATTCACACATTTGAATCAAACTTGTAAAACGAACTGTGCATGCTTGGACTCTACTTTTAAGCTTATTCTTTGATTTTAAGCTTATTTTTGAATTCTAATGACATGGAGACGATTATATGTGTTAGGCTTGTCATAAAAGTAAACCAAATGTCATTTCTAACCGCACTCACTCCACAACATTCACACATTTGATTCAAACTTGTAAAACGAACTGTGGATGCTTGTATTATACTTTTAAGCTTATTCTTTGATTCTAAGCTTATTTTTGAATTCTAATGACATGGAGACGATTATATGTGTTAGGGTTGTCATAACAGTAAACCAAATGTCATTTCTAACCACACTCACTCCACAACATTCACACATTTGAATCAAACTTGTAAAACGAACTGTGCATGCTTGTATCCTACTTTTAAGCTTATTCTTTGATTCTAAGCTTTTTTTTGAATTCTAATGACATGGAGACGATTACTTGTGTTAGGCTTGTCATAAAAGTAAACCAAATGTCATTTCTAACCGCACTCACTCCACAACATTCACACATTTGATTCAAACTAGTAAAAAGAACTGTGGATGCTTGTATTATACTTTTAAGCTTATTCTTTGATTCTAAGCTTATTTTTGAATTCTAATGACATGGAGACGATTATATGTGCTAGGGTTGTTATAAAAGTAAACCAAATGTCATTTCTAACCACATTCACTCCATAACATTCACACATTTGATTCAAACTTGTAAAACGAACTGTGCATGCTTGTATTCTACTTTTAAGCTTTTTCTTTGATTCTAAGCTTATTTTTGAATTCTAATGACATGGAGACGATTATATGTGTTAGGGTTGTCATAAAAGTAAACCAAATGTCATTTCTAACAACACTCACTCCACAACATTCACACATTTGAATCAAACTTGTAAAACGAACTGTGCATGCTTGGACTCTACTTTTAAGCTTATTCTTTGATTTTAAGCTTATTTTTGAATTCTAATGACATAGAGACGATTATATGTGTTAGGCTTGTCATAAAAGTAAACCAAATGTCATTTCTAACCGCACTCACTCCACAACATTCACACATTTGATTCAAACTTGTAAAACGAACTGTGGATGCTTGTATTATACTTTTAAGCTTATTCTTTGATTCTAAGCTTATTTTTGAATTCTAATGACATGGAGGCGATTATATGTGTTAGGGTTGTCATAACAGTAAACCAAATGTCATTTCTAACCACACTCACTCCACAACATTCACACATTTGAATCAAACTTTCAAAACGAACTGTGCATGCTTGTATCCTACTTTTAAGCTTATTCTTTGATTCTAAGCTTATTTTTGAATTCTAATGACATGGAGACGATTATATGTGCTAGGGTTGTTATAAAGTAAACCAAATGTCATTTCTAACCACATTCACTCCATAACATTCACACATTTGATTCAAACTTGTAAAACGAACTGTGCATGCGTGTCTTCTACTTTTAAGCTTATTCTTTGATTCTAAGCTTATTTTTGAATTCTAATGACATGGAGACGATTATATGTGTTAGGGTTGTCATAAAAGTAAACCAAATGTCATTTCTAACAACACTCACTCCACAACATTCACACATTTGAATCAAACTTGTAAAACGAACTGTGAATGCTTGTATCCTACTTTTAAGCTTATTCTTTGATTCTAAGCTTTTTTTTGAATTCTAATGACATGGAGACGATTACATGTGTTAGGCTTGTCATAAAAGTAAACCAAATGTCATTTCTAACCGCACTCACTCCACAACACTCACACATTTGATTTAAACTTGTAAAAAGAACTGTGGATGCTTGTATTATACTTTTAAGCTTATTCTTTGATTCTAAGCTTATTTTTGAATTCTAATGACATGGAGACGATTATATGTGCTAGGGTTGTTATAAAAGTAAACCAAATGTCATTTCTAACCACATTCACTCCATAACATTCACACATTTGATTCAAACTTGTAAAACGAACTGTGAATGCTTGTATTCTACTTTTAAGCTTTTTCTTTGATTCTAAGCTTATTTTTGAATTCTAATGACATGGAGACGATTATATGTGTTAGGGTTGTCATAAAAGTAAACCAAATGTCATTTCTAACAACACTCACTCCACAACATTCACACATTTGAATCAAACTTGTAAAACGAACTGTGCATGCTTGTATCCTACTTTTAAGCTTATTCTTTGATTCTAAGCTTATTTTTGAATTCTAATGACATGGAGACGATTATATGTGCTAGGGTTGTTATAAAAGTAAACCAAATGTCATTTCTAACCACATTCACTCCATAACATTCACACATTTGATTCAAACTTGTAAAACGAACTGTGCATGCTTGTCTTCTACTTTTAAGCTTATTCTTTGATTCTAAGCTTATTTTTGAATTCTAATGACATGGAGACGATTATATGTGTTAGGGTTGTCATAAAAGTAAACCAAATGTCATTTCTAACAACACTCACTCCACAACATTCACACATTTGAATCAAACTTGTAAAACGAACTGTGCATGCTTGTATCCTACTTTTAAGCTTATTCTTTGATTCTAAGCTTTTTTTTGAATTCTAATGACATGGAGACGATTACTTGTGTTAGGCTTGTCATAAAAGTAAACCAAATGTCATTTCTAACCGCACTCACTCCACAACATTCACACATTTGATTCAAACTTGTAAAAAGAACTGTGGATGCTTGTATTATACTTTTAAGCTTATTCTTTCATTCTAAGCTTATTTTTGAATTCTAATGACATGGAGACGATTATATGTGCTAGGGTTGTTATAAAAGTAAACCAAATGTAATTTCTAACCACATTCACTCCATAACATTCACACATTTGATTCAAACTTGTAAAACGAACTGTGCATGCTTGTATTCTACTTTTAAGCTTTTTCTTTGAATCTAAGCTTATTTTTGAATTCTAATGACATGGAGACGATTATATGTGTTAGGGTTGTCATAAAAGTAAACCAAATGTCATTTCTAACAACACTCACTCCACAACATTCACACATTTGAATCAAACTTGTAAAACGAACTGTGCATGCTTGGACTCTACTTTTAAGCTTATTCTTTGATTTTAAGCTTATTTTTGAATTCTAATGACATGGAGACGATTATATGTGTTAGGCTTGTCATAAAAGTAAACCAAATGTCATTTCTAACCGCACTCACTCCACAACATTCACACATTTGATTCAAACTTGTAAAACGAACTGTGGATGCTTGTATTATACTTTTAAGCTTATTCTTTGATTCTAAGCTTATTTTTGAATTCTAATGACATGGAGACGATTATATGTGCTAGGGTTGTTATAAAAGTAAACCAAATGTCATTTCTAACCACATTCACTCCATAACATTCACACATTTGATTCAAACTTGTAAAACGAACTGTGCATGCTTGTCTTCTACGTTTAAGCTTATTCTTTGATTCTAAGCTTATTTTTGAATTCTAATGACATGGAGACGATTATATGTGTTAGGGTTTTCATAAAAGTAAACCAAATGTCATTTCTAACAACACTCACTCCACAACATTCACACATTTGAATCAAACTTGTAAAACGAACTGTGCATGCTTGTATCCTACTTTTAAGCTTATTCTTTGATTCTAAGCTTTTTTTTTGAATTCTAATGACATGGAGACGATTACATGTGTTAGGCTTGTCATAAAAGTAAACCAAATGTCATTTCTAACCGCACTCACTCCACAACATTCACACATTTGATTCAAACTTGTAAAAAGAACTGTGGATGCTTGTATTATACTTTTAAGCTTATTCTTTGATTCTAAGCTTATTTTTGAATTCTAATGACATGGAGACGATTATATGTGCTAGGGTTGTTATTAAAGTAAACCAAATGTCATTTCTAACCACATTCACTCCATAACATTCACACATTTGATTCAAACTTGTAAAACGAACTGTGCATGCTTGTATTCTACTTTTAAGCTTTTTCTTTGATTCTAAGCTTATTTTTGAATTCTAATGACATGGAGACGATTATATGTGTTAGGGTTGTCATAAAAGTAAACCAAATGTCATTTCTAACAACACTCACTCCACAACATTCACACATTTGAATCAAACTTGTAAAACGAACTGTGCATGCTTGTATCCTACTTTTAAGCTTATTCTTTGATTCTAAGCTTATTTTTGAATTCTAATGACATGGAGACGATTATATGTGCTAGGGTTGTTATAAAAGTAAACCAAATGTCATTTCTAACCACATTCACTCCATAACATTCACACATTTGATTCAAACTTGTAAAACGAACTGTGCATGCTTGTCTTCTACTTTTAAGCTTATTCTTTGATTCTAAGCTTATTTTTGAATTCTAATGACATGGAGACGATTATATGTGTTAGGGTTGTCATAAAAGTAAACCAAATGTCATTTCTAACAACACTCACTCCACAACATTCACACATTTGAATCAAACTTGTAAAACGAACTGTGCATGCTTGTATCCTACTTTTAAGCTTATTCTTTGATTCTAAGCTTTTTTTTGAATTCTAATGACATGGAGACGATTACTTGTGTTAGGCTTGTCATAAAAGTAAACCAAATGTCATTTCTAACCGCACTCACTCCACAACATTCACACATTTGATTCAAACTTGTAAAAAGAACTGTGGATGCTTGTATTATACTTTTAAGCTTATTCTTTCATTCTAAGCTTATTTTTGAATTCTAATGACATGGAGACGATTATATGTGCTAGGGTTGTTATAAAAGTAAACCAAATGTCATTTCTAACCACATTCACTCCATAACATTCACACATTTGATTCAAATTTGTAAAACGAACTGTGCATGCTTGTATTCTACTTTTAAGCTTTTTCTTTGAATCTAAGCTTATTTTTGAATTCTAATGACATGGAGACGATTATATGTGTTAGGGTTGTCATAAAAGTAAACCAAATGTCATTTCTAACAACACTCACTCCACAACATTCACACATTTGAATCAAACTTGTAAAACGAACTGTGCATGCTTGGACTCTACTTTTAAGCTTATTCTTTGATTTTAAGCTTATTTTTGAATTCTAATGACATGGAGACGATTATATGTGTTAGGCTTGTCATAAAAGTAAACCAAATGTCATTTCTAACCGCACTCACTCCACAACATTCACACATTTGATTCAAACTTGTAAAACGAACTGTGGATGCTTGTATTATACTTTTAAGCTTATTCTTTGATTCTAAGCTTATTTTTGAATTCTAATGACATGGAGACGATTATATGTGCTAGGGTTGTTATAAAAGTAAACCAAATGTCATTTCTAACCACATTCACTCCATAACATTCACACATTTGATTCAAACTTGTAAAACGAACTGTGCATGCTTGTCTTCTACGTTTAAGCTTATTCTTTGATTCTAAGCTTATTTTTGAATTCTAATGACATGGAGACGATTATATGTGTTAGGGTTGTCATAAAAGTAAACCAAATGTCATTTCTAACAACACTCACTCCACAACATTCACACATTTGAATCAAACTTGTAAAACGAACTGTGCATGCTTGTATCCTACTTTTAAGCTTATTCTTTGATTCTAAGCTTTTTTTTGAATTCTAATGACATGGAGACGATTACATGTGTTAGGCTTGTCATAAAAGTAAACCAAATGTCATTTCTAACCGCACTCACTCCACAACACTCACACATTTGATTTAAACTTGTAAAAAGAACTGTGGATGCTTGTATTATACTTTTAAGCTTATTCTTTGATTCTAAGCTTATTTTTGAATTCTAATGACATGGAGACGATTATATGTGCTAGGGTTGTTATAAAAGTAAACCAAATGTCATTTCTAACCACATTCACTCCATAACATTCACACATTTGATTCAAACTTGTAAAACGAACTGTGCATGCTTGTCTTCTACGTTTAAGCTTATTCTTTGATTCTAAGCTTATTTTTGAATTCTAATGACATGGAGACGATTATATGTGTTAGGGTTGTCATAAAAGTAAACCAAATGTCATTTCTAACAACACTCACTCCACAACATTCACACATTTGAATCAAACTTGTAAAACGAACTGTGCATGCTTGTATCCTACTTTTAAGCTTATTCTTTGATTCTAAGCTTTTTTTTGAATTCTAATGACATGGAGACGATTACTTGTGTTAGGCTTGTCATAAAAGTAAACCAAATGTCATTTCTAACCGCACTCACTCCACAACATTCACACATTTGATTCAAACTTGTAAAAAGAACTGTGGATGCTTGTATTATACTTTTAAGCTTATTCTTTGATTCTAAGCTTATTTTTGAATTCTAATGACATGGAGACGATTACATGTGTTAGGCTTGTCATAAAAGTAAACCAAATGTCATTTCTAACCGCACTCACTCCACAACACTCACACATTTGATTTAAACTTGTAAAAAGAACTGTGGATGCTTGTATTATACTTTTAAGCTTATTCTTTGATTCTAAGCTTATTTTTGAATTCTAATGACATGGAGACGATTATATGTGCTAGGGTTGTTATAAAAGTAAACCAAATGTCATTTCTAACCGCACTCACTCCACAACATTCACACATTTGAATCAAACTTGTAAAACGAACTGTGCATGCTTGTATCCTACTTTTAAGCTTATTCTTTGATTCTAAGCTTTTTTTTGAATTCTAATGACATGGAGACGATTACATGTGTTAGGCTTGTCATAAAAGTAAACCAAATGTCATTTCTAACCGCACTCACTCCACAACACTCACACATTTGATTTAAACTTGTAAAAAGAACTGTGGATGCTTGTATTATACTTTTAAGCTTATTCTTTGATTCTAAGCTTATTTTTGAATTCTAATGACATGGAGACGATTATATGTGCTAGGGTTGTTATAAAAGTAAACCAAATGTCATTTCTAACCACATTCACTCCATAACATTCACACATTTGATTCAAACTTGTAAAACGAACTGTGCATGCTTGTCTTCTACGTTTAAGCTTATTCTTTGATTCTAAGCTTATTTTTGAATTCTAATGACATGGAGACGATTATATGTGTTAGGGTTGTCATAAAAGTAAACCAAATGTCATTTCTAACAACACTCACTCCACAACATTCACACATTTGAATCAAACTTGTAAAACGAACTGTGCATGCTTGTATCCTACTTTTAAGCTTATTCTTTGATTCTAAGCTTTTTTTTGAATTCTAATGACATGGAGACGATTACTTGTGTTAGGCTTGTCATAAAAGTAAACCAAATGTCATTTCTAACCGCACTCACTCCACAACATTCACACATTTGATTCAAACTTGTAAAAAGAACTGTGGATGCTTGTATTATACTTTTAAGCTTATTCTTTGATTCTAAGCTTATTTTTGAATTCTAATGACATGGAGACGATTATATGTGCTAGGGTTGTTATAAAAGTAAACCAAATGTCATTTCTAACCACATTCACTCCATAACATTCACACATTTGATTCAAACTTGTAAAACGAACTGTGCATGCTTGTATTCTACTTTTAAGCTTTTTCTTTGATTCTAAGCTTATTTTTGAATTCTAATGACATGGAGACGATTATATGTGTTAGGGTTGTCATAAAAGTAAACCAAATGTCATTTCTAACAACACTCACTCCACAACATTCACACATTTGAATCAAACTTGTAAAACGAACTGTGCATGCTTGTATCCTACTTTTAAGCTTATTCTTGGATTCTAAGCTTTTTTTTGAATTCTAATGACATGGAGACGATTACTTGTGTTAGGCTTGTCATAAAAGTAAACCAAATGTCATTTCTAACCGCACTCACTCCACAACATTCACACATTTGATTCAAACTTGTAAAAAGAATTGTGGATGCTTGTATTATACTTTTAAGCTTATTCTTTCATTCTAAGCTTATTTTTGAATTCTAATGACATGGAGACGATTATATGTGCTAGGGTTGTTATAAAAGTAAACCAAATGTCATTTCTAACCACATTCACTCCATAACATTCACACATTTGATTCAAACTTGTAAAACGAACTGTGCATGCTTGTATTCTACTTTTAAGCTTTTTCTTTGAATCTAAGCTTATTTTTGAATTCTAATGACATGGAGACGATTATATGTGTTAGGGTTGTCATAAAAGTAAACTTAATGTCATTTCTAACAACACTCACTCCACAACATTCACACATTTGAATCAAACTTGTAAAACGAACTGTGCATGCTTGGACTCTACTTTTAAGCTTATTCTTTGATTTTAAGCTTATTTTTGAATTCTAATGACATGGAGACGATTATATGTGTTAGGCTTGTCATAAAAGTAAACCAAATGTCATTTCTAACCGCACTCACTCCACAACATTCACACATTTGATTCAAACTTGTAAAACGAACTGTGGATGCTTGTATTATACTTTTAAGCTTATTCTCTGATTCTAAACTTATTTTTGAATTCTAATGACATGGAGACGATTATATGTGCTAGGGTTGTTATAAAAGTAAACCAAATGTCATTTCTAACCACATTCACTCCATAACATTCACACATTTGATTCAAACTTGTAAAACGAACTGTGCATGCTTGTCTTCTACGTTTAAGCTTATTCTTTGATTCTAAGCTTATTTTTTAATTCTAATGACATGGAGACGATTATATGTGTTAGGGTTGTCATAAAAGTAAACCAAATGTCATTTCTAACAACACTCACTCCACAACATTCACACATTTGAATCAAACTTGTAAAACGAACTGTGCATGCTTGTATCCTACTTTTAAGCTTATTCTTTGATTCTAAGCTTTTTTTTGAATTCTAATGACATGGAGACGATTACATGTGTTAGGCTTGTCATAAAAGTAAACCAAATGTCATTTCTAACCGCACTCACTCCACAACACTCACACATTTGATTTAAACTTGTAAAAAGAACTGTGGATGCTTGTATTATACTTTTAAGCTTATTCTTTGATTCTAAGCTTATTTTTGAATTCTAATGACATGGAGACGATTATATGTGCTAGGGTTGTTATAAAAGTAAACCAAATGTCATTTCTAACCACATTCACTCCATAACATTCACACATTTGATTCAAACTTGTAAAACGAACTGTGCATGCTTGTCTTCTACGTTTAAGCTTATTCTTTGATTCTAAGCTTATTTTTGAATTCTAATGACATGGAGACGATTATATGTGTTAGGGTTGTCATAAAAGTAAACCAAATGTCATTTCTAACAACACTCACTCCACAACATTCACACATTTGAATCAAACTTGTAAAACGAACTGTGCATGCTTGTATCCTACTTTTAAGCTTATTCTTTGATTCTAAGCTTTTTTTTGAATTCTAATGACATGGAGACGATTACTTGTGTTAGGCTTGTCATAAAAGTAAACCAAATGTCATTTCTAACCGCACTCACTCCACAACACTCACACATTTGATTTAAACTTGTAAAAAGAACTGTGGATGCTTGTATTATACTTTTAAGCTTATTCTTTGATTCTAAGCTTATTTTTGAATTCTAATGACATGGAGACGATTATATGTGCTAGGGTTGTTATAAAAGTAAACCAAATGTCATTTCTAACCACATTCACTCCATAACATTCACACATTTGATTCAAACTTGTAAAACGAACTGTGCATGCTTGTCTTCTACGTTTAAGCTTATTCTTTGATTCTAAGCTTATTTTTGAATTCTAATGACATGGAGACGATTATATGTGTTAGGGTTGTCATAAAAGTAAACCAAATGTCATTTCTAACAACACTCACTCCACAACATTCACACATTTGAATCAAACTTGTAAAACGAACTGTGCATGCTTGTATCCTACTTTTAAGCTTATTCTTTGATTCTAAGCTTATTTTTGAATTCTAATGACATGGAGACGATTATATGTGCTAGGGTTGTTATAAAAGTAAACCAAATGTCATTTCTAACCACATTCACTCCATAACATTCACACATTTGATTCAAACTTGTAAAACGAACTGTGCATGCTTGTCTTCTAGTTTTAAGCTTATTCTTTGATTCTAAGCTTATTTTTGAATTCTAATGACATGGAGACGATTATATGTGTTAGGGTTGTCATAAAAGTAAACCAAATGTCATTTCTAACAACACTCACTCCACAACATTCACACATTTGAATCAAACTTGTAAAACGAACTGTGCATGCTTGGACTCTACTTTTAAGCTTATTCTTTGATTTTAAGCTTATTTTTGAATTCTAATGACATGGAGACGATTATATGTGTTAGGCTTGTCATAAAAGTAAACCAAATGTCATTTCTAACCGCACTCACTCCACAACATTCACACATTTGATTCAAACTTGTAAAACGAACTGTGGATGCTTGTATTATACTTTTAAGCTTATTCTTTGATTCTAAGCTTATTTTTGAATTCTAATGACATGGAGACGATTATATGTGCTAGGGTTGTTATAAAAGTAAACCAAATGTCATTTCTAACCACATTCACTCCATAACATTCACACATTTGATTCAAACTTGTAAAACGAACTGTGCATGCTTGTCTTCTACGTTTAAGCTTATTCTTTGATTCTAAGCTTATTTTTGAATTCTAATGACATGGAGACGATTATATGTGTTAGGGTTGTCATAAAAGTAAACCAAATGTCATTTCTAACAACACTCACTCCACAACATTCACACATTTGAATCAAACTTGTAAAACGAACTGTGCATGCTTGTATCCTACTTTTAAGCTTATTCTTTGATTCTAAGCTTTTTTTTGAATTCTAATGACATGGAGACGATTACATGTGTTAGGCTTGTCATAAAAGTAAACCAAATGTCATTTCTAACCGCACTCACTCCACAACACTCACACATTTGATTTAAACTTGTAAAAAGAACTGTGGATGCTTGTATTATACTTTTAAGCTTATTCTTTGATTCTAAGCTTATTTTTGAATTCTAATGACATGGAGACGATTATATGTGCTAGGGTTGTTATAAAAGTAAACCAAATGTCATTTCTAACCACATTCACTCCATAACATTCACACATTTGATTCAAACTTGTAAAACGAACTGTGCATGCTTGTCTTCTACGTTTAAGCTTATTCTTTGATTCTAAGCTTATTTTTGAATTCTAATGACATGGAGACGATTATATGTGTTAGGGTTGTCATAAAAGTAAACCAAATGTCATTTCTAACAACACTCACTCCACAACATTCACACATTTGAATCAAACTTGTAAAACGAACTGTGCATGCTTGTATCCTACTTTTAAGCTTATTCTTTGATTCTAAGCTTTTTTTTGAATTCTAATGACATGGAGACGATTACTTGTGTTAGGCTTGTCATAAAAGTAAACCAAATGTCATTTCTAACCGCACTCACTCCACAACATTCACACATTTGATTCAAACTTGTAAAAAGAACTGTGGATGCTTGTATTATACTTTTAAGCTTATTCTTTGATTCTAAGCTTATTTTTGAATTCTAATGACATGGAGACGATTATATGTGCTAGGGTTGTTATAAAAGTAAACCAAATGTCATTTCTAACCACATTCACTCCATAACATTCACACATTTGATTCAAACTTGTAAAACGAACTGTGCATGCTTGTATTCTACTTTTAAGCTTTTTCTTTGATTCTAAGCTTATTTTTGAATTCTAATGACATGGAGACGATTATATGTGTTAGGGTTGTCATAAAAGTAAACCAAATGTCATTTCTAACAACACTCACTCCACAACATTCACACATTTGAATCAAACTTGTAAAACGAACTGTGCATGCTTGTATCCTACTTTTAAGCTTATTCTTGGATTCTAAGCTTTTTTTTGAATTCTAATGACAGGGAGACGATTACTTGTGTTAGGCTTGTCATAAAAGTAAACCAAATGTCATTTCTAACCGCACTCACTCCACAACATTCACACATTTGATTCAAACTTGTAAAAAGAATTGTGGATGCTTGTATTATACTTTTAAGCTTATTCTTTCATTCTAAGCTTATTTTTGAATTCTAATGACATGGAGACGATTATATGTGCTAGGGTTGTTATAAAAGTAAACCAAATGTCATTTCTAACCACATTCACTCCATAACATTCACACATTTGATTCAAACTTGTAAAACGAACTGTGCATGCTTGTATTCTACTTTTAAGCTTTTTCTTTGAATCTAAGCTTATTTTTGAATTCTAATGACATGGAGACGATTATATGTGTTAGGGTTGTCATAAAAGTAAACTTAATGTCATTTCTAACAACACTCACTCCACAACATTCACACATTTGAATCAAACTTGTAAAACGAACTGTGCATGCTTGGACTCTACTTTTAAGCTTATTCTTTGATTTTAAGCTTATTTTTGAATTCTAATGACATGGAGACGATTATATGTGTTAGGCTTGTCATAAAAGTAAACCAAATGTCATTTCTAACCGCACTCACTCCACAACATTCACACATTTGATTCAAACTTGTAAAACGAACTGTGGATGCTTGTATTATACTTTTAAGCTTATTCTTTGATTCTAAACTTATTTTTGAATTCTAATGACATGGAGACGATTATATGTGCTAGGGTTGTTATAAAAGTAAACCAAATGTCATTTCTAACCACATTCACTCCATAACATTCACACATTTGATTCAAACTTGTAAAACGAACTGTGCATGCTTGTCTTCTACGTTTAAGCTTATTCTTTGATTCTAAGCTTATTTTTTAATTCTAATGACATGGAGACGATTATATGTGTTAGGGTTGTCATAAAAGTAAACCAAATGTCATTTCTAACAACACTCACTCCACAACATTCACACATTTGAATCAAACTTGTAAAACGAACTGTGCATGCTTGTATCCTACTTTTAAGCTTATTCTTTGATTCTAAGCTTTTTTTTGAATTCTAATGACATGGAGACGATTACATGTGTTAGGCTTGTCATAAAAGTAAACCAAATGTCATTTCTAACCGCACTCACTCCACAACACTCACACATTTGATTTAAACTTGTAAAAAGAACTGTGGATGCTTGTATTATACTTTTAAGCTTATTCTTTGATTCTAAGCTTATTTTTGAATTCTAATGACATGGAGACGATTATATGTGCTAGGGTTGTTATAAAAGTAAACCAAATGTCATTTCTAACCACATTCACTCCATAACATTCACACATTTGATTCAAACTTGTAAAACGAACTGTGCATGCTTGTCTTCTACGTTTAAGCTTATTCTTTGATTCTAAGCTTATTTTTGAATTCTAATGACATGGAGACGATTATATGTGTTAGGGTTGTCATAAAAGTAAACCAAATGTCATTTCTAACAACACTCACTCCACAACATTCACACATTTGAATCAAACTTGTAAAACGAACTGTGCATGCTTGTATCCTACTTTTAAGCTTATTCTTGGATTCTAAGCTTTTTTTTTAATTCTAATGACATGGAGACGATTACTTGTGTTAGGCTTGTCATAAAAGTAAACCAAATGTCATTTCTAACCGCACTCACTCCACAACATTCACACATTTGATTCAAACTTGTAAAAAGAATTGTGGATGCTTGTATTATACTTTTAAGCTTATTCTTTCATTCTAAGCTTATTTTTGAATTCTAATGACATGGAGACGATTATATGTGCTAGGGTTGTTATAAAAGTAAACCAAATGTCATTTCTAACCACATTCACTCCATAACATTCACACATTTGATTCAAACTTGTAAAACGAACTGTGCATGCTTGTATTCTACTTTTAAGCTTTTTCTTTGAATCTAAGCTTATTTTTGAATTCTAATGACATGGAGACGATTATATGTGTTAGGGTTGTCATAAAAGTAAACTTAATGTCATTTCTAACAACACTCACTCCACAACATTCACACATTTGAATCAAACTTGTAAAACGAACTGTGCATGCTTGGACTCTACTTTTAAGCTTATTCTTTGATTTTAAGCTTATTTTTGAATTCTAATGACATGGAGACGATTATATGTGTTAGGCTTGTCATAAAAGTAAACCAAATGTCATTTCTAACCGCACTCACTCCACAACATTCACACATTTGATTCAAACTTGTAAAACGAACTGTGGATGCTTGTATTATACTTTTAAGCTTATTCTTTGATTCTAAACTTATTTTTGAATTCTAATGACATGGAGACGATTATATGTGCTAGGGTTGTTATAAAAGTAAACCAAATGTCATTTCTAACCACATTCACTCCATAACATTCACACATTTGATTCAAACTTGTAAAACGAACTGTGCATGCTTGTCTTCTACGTTTAAGCTTATTCTTTGATTCTAAGCTTATTTTTTAATTCTAATGACATGGAGACGATTATATGTGTTAGGGTTGTCATAAAAGTAAACCAAATGTCATTTCTAACAACACTCACTCCACAACATTCACACATTTGAATCAAACTTGTAAAACGAACTGTGCATGCTTGTATCCTACTTTTAAGCTTATTCTTTGATTCTAAGCTTTTTTTTGAATTCTAATGACATGGAGACGATTACATGTGTTAGGCTTGTCATAAAAGTAAACCAAATGTCATTTCTAACCGCACTCACTCCACAACACTCACACATTTGATTTAAACTTGTAAAAAGAACTGTGGATGCTTGTATTATACTTTTAAGCTTATTCTTTGATTCTAAGCTTATTTTTGAATTCTAATGACATGGAGACGATTATATGTGCTAGGGTTGTTATAAAAGTAAACCAAATGTCATTTCTAACCACATTCACTCCATAACATTCACACATTTGATTCAAACTTGTAAAACGAACTGTGCATGCTTGTCTTCTACGTTTAAGCTTATTCTTTGATTCTAAGCTTATTTTTGAATTCTAATGACATGGAGACGATTATATGTGTTAGGGTTGTCATAAAAGTAAACCAAATGTCATTTCTAACAACACTCACTCCACAACATTCACACATTTGAATCAAACTTGTAAAACGAACTGTGCATGCTTGTATCCTACTTTTAAGCTTATTCTTTGATTCTAAGCTTTTTTTTGAATTCTAATGACATGGAGACGATTACTTGTGTTAGGCTTGTCATAAAAGTAAACCAAATGTCATTTCTAACCGCACTCACTCCACAACATTCACACATTTGATTCAAACTTGTAAAAAGAACTGTGGATGCTTGTATTATACTTTTAAGCTTATTCTTTGATTCTAAGCTTATTTTTGAATTCTAATGACATGGAGACAATTATATGTGCTAGGGTTGTTATAAAAGTAAACCAAATGTCATTTCTAACCACATTCACTCCATAACATTCACACATTTGATTCAAACTTGTAAAACGAACTGTGCATGCTTGTATTCTACTTTTAAGCTTTTTCTTTGATTCTAAGCTTATTTTTGAATTCTAATGACATGGAGACGATTATATGTGTTAGGGTTGTCATAAAAGTAAACCAAATGTCATTTCTAACAACACTCACTCCACAACATTCACACATTTGAATCAAACTTGTAAAACGAACTGTGCATGCTTGTATCCTACTTTTAAGCTTATTCTTTGATTCTAAGCTTATTTTTGAATTCTAATGACATGGAGACGATTATATGTGCTAGGGTTGTTATAAAAGTAAACCAAATGTCATTTCTAACCACATTCACTCCATAACATTCACACATTTGATTCAAACTTGTAAAACGAACTGTACATGCTTGTCTTCTACTTTTAAGCTTATTCTTTGATTCTAAGCTTATTTTTGAATTCTAATGACATGGAGACGATTACTTGTGTTAGGCTTGTCATAAAAGTAAACCAAATGTCATTTCTAACCGCACTCACTCCACAACATTCACACATTTGATTCAAACTTGTAAAAAGAACTGTGGATGCTTGTATTATACTTTTAAGCTTATTCTTTCATTCTAAGCTTATTTTTGAATTCTAATGACATGGAGACGATTATATGTGCTAGGGTTGTTATAAAAGTAAACCAAATGTCATTTCTAACCACATTCACTCCATAACATTCACACATTTGATTCAAACTTGTAAAACGAACTGTGCATGCTTGTATTATACTTTTAAGCTTATTCTTTGATTCTAAGCTTATTTTTGAATTCTAATGACAGGGAGACGATTATATGTCTTCGGGTTGTCATAATAAGAAATCAAATGTCATTTCTAACCACACTCACTCCACAACATTCACACATTTGAATCAAACTTGTAAAACGAACTGTGCATGCTTGTATTCTCCTTTTAAGCTTATTCTTTGATTCTAAGCTTATTTTTAAAATCTAATGACATGAAGACGATTATATGTCTTCGGGTTGTCATAAAAGTAAACCAAATGTCATTTCTAACCACATTCACTCCACAACATTCACACATTTGAATCAAACTTGTAAAACGAACTGTGCATGCTTGTATTCTACTTTTAGGCTTATTCTTTGATTCTAAGCTTATTTTTGAATTGTAATGACATGGAGACGATTGTATGTGTTAGGGTTGTCATAAAAGTAAACCAAATGTCATTTCTAACAACACTCACTCCACAACATTCACACATTTGAATCAAACTTGTAAAACGAACTGTGCATGCTTGTATCCTACTTTTAAGCTTATTCTTTGATTCTAAGCTTATTTTTGAATTCTAATGACATGGAGACGATTATATGTGCTAGGGTTGTTATAAAAGTAAACCAAATGTCATTTCTAACCACATTCACTCCATTACATTCACACATTTGATTCAAACTTGTAAAACGAACTGTGCATGTTTGTCTTCTACTTTTAAGCTTATTCTTTGATTCTAAGCTTATTTTTGAATTCTAATGACATGGAGACGATTATATGTGTTAGGGTTGTCATAAAAGTAAACCAAATGTCATTTTTAACAACACTCACTCCACAACATTCACACATTTGAATCAAACTTGTAAAACGAACTGTGCATGCTTGTATCCTACTTTTAAGCTTATTCTTTGATTCTAAGGTTATTTTTGAATTCTAATGACATGGAGACGATTATATGTGTTAGGCTTGTCATAAAAGTAAACCAAATGTCATTTCTAACCGCACTCACTCCACAACATTCACACATTTGATTCAAACTTGTAAAAAGAACTGTGGATGCTTGTATTATACTTTTAAGCTTATTCTTTGATTCTAAGCTTATTTTTGAATTCTAATGACATGGAGGCGATTATATGTGTTAGGGTTGTCATAACAGTAAACCAAATGTCATTTCTAACCACACTCACTCCACAACATTCACACATTTGAATCAAACTTGTAAAACGAACTGTGCATGCTTGTATCCTACTTTTAAGCTTATTCTTTGATTCTAAGCTTATTTTTGAATTCTAATGACATGGAGACGATTATATGTGCTAGGGTTGTTATAAAAGTAAACCAAATGTCATTTCTAACCACATTCACTCCATAACATGCACACATTTGATTCAAACTTGTAAAACGAACTGTGCATGCTTGTCTTCTACTTTTAAGCTTATTCTTTGATTCTAAGCTTATTTTTGAATTCTAATGACATGGAGACGATTATATGTGTTAGGGTTGTCATAAAAGTAAACCAAATGTCATTTCTAACCACACTCACTCCACAACATTCACACATTTGAATCAAACTTGTAAAACGAATTGTGCATGCTTGTATTCTCCTTTTAAGCTTATTCTTTGATTCTAAGCTTATTTTTAAAATCTAATGACATGGAGACGATTATATGTCTTCGGGTTGTCATAAAAGTAAACCAAATGTCATTTCTAACCACACTCACTCCACAACATTAACACATTTGAATCAAACTTGTAAAACGAACTGTGCATGCTTGTATTCTCCTTTTAAGCTTATTCTTTGATTCTAAGCTTATTTTTAAAATCTAATGACATGGAGACGATTATATGTCTTCGGGTTGTCATAATAAGAAATCAAATGTCATTTCTAACCACACTCACTCCACAACATTCACACATTTGAATCAAACTTGTAAAACGAACTGTGCATGCTTGTATTCTCCTTTTAAGCTTATTCTTTGATTCTAAGCTTATTTTTAAAATCTAATGACATGGAGACGATTATATGTCTTCGGGTTGTCATAAAAGTAAACCAAATGTCATTTCTAACCACACTCACTCCACAACATTCACACATTTGAATCAAACTTGTAAAACGAAATGTGCATGCTTGTATTCTACTTTTAAGCTTATTCTTTGATTCTAAGCTTATTTTTGAATTCTAATGACATGGAGACGATTATATGTCTTCGGATTGTTGAAAAGTAAACCAAATGTCATTTCTAACCACATTCACTCCACAACATTCACACATTTGAATCAAACTTGTAAAACGAACTGTGCATGCTTGTATTCTACTTTTAGGCTTATTCTTTGATTCTAAGCTTATTTTTGAATTGTAATGACATGGAGACGATTGTATGTGTTAGGGTTGTCATAAAAGTAAACCAAATGTCATTTCTAACAACACTCACTCCACAACATTTACACATTTGAATCAAACTTGTAAAACGAACTGTGCATGCTTGTATCCTACTTTTAAGCTTATTCTTTGATTCTAAGCTTATTTTTGAATTCTAATGACATGGAGACGATTATATGTGCTAGGGTTGTTATAAAAGTAAACCAAATGTCATTTCTAACCACATTCACTCCATTACATTCACACATTTGATTCAAACTTGTAAAACGAACTGTGCATGTTTGTCTTCTACTTTTAAGCTTATTCTTTGATTCTAAGCTTATTTTTGAATTCTAATGACATGGAGACGATTATATGTGTTAGGGTTGTCATAAAAGTAAACCAAATGTCATTTCTAACAACACTCACTCCACAACATTCACACATTTGAATCAAACTTGTAAAACGAACTGTGCATGCTTGTATCCTACTTTTAAGCTTATTCTTTGATTCTAAGCTTATTTTTGAATTCTAATGACATGGAGACGATTATATGTGTTAGGCTTGTCATAAAAGTAAACCAAATGTCATTTCTAACCGCACTCACTCCACAACATTCACACATTTGATTCAAACTTGTAAAACGAACTGTGGATGCTTGTATTATACTTTTAAGCTTATTCTTTGATTCTAAGCATATTTTTGAATTCTAATGACATGGAGGCGATTATATGTGTTAGGGTTGTCATAACACTAAACCAAATGTCATTTCTAACCACACTCACTCCACAACATTCACACATTTGAATCAAACTTGTAAAACGAACTGTGCATGCTTGTATCCTACTTTTAAGCTTATTCTTTGATTCTAAGCTTATTTTTGAATTCTAATGACATGGAGACGATTATATGTGCTAGGGTTGTTATAAAAGTAAACCAAATGTCATTTCTAACCACATTCACTCCATAACATTCACACATTTGATTCAAACTTGTAAAACGAACTGTGCATGCTTCTCTTCTACTTTTAAGCTTATTCTTTGATTCTAAGCTTATTTTTGAATTCTAATGACATGGAGACGATTATATGTGTTAGGGTTGTCATAAAAGTAAACCAAATGTCATTTCTAACAACACTCACTCCACAACATTCACACATTTGAATCAAACTTGTAAAACGAACTGTGCATGCTTGTATCCTACTTTTAAGCTTATTCTTTGATTCTAAGCTTTTTTTTTGAATTCTAATGACATGGAGACGATTACATGTGTTAGGCTTGTCATAAAAGTAAACCAAATGTCATTTCTAACCGCACTCACTCTACAACATTCACACATTTGATTCAAACTTGTAAAACGAACTGTGGATGCTTGTATTATACTTTTAAGCTTATTCTTTGATTCTAAGCTTATTTTTGAATTCTAATGACATGGAGGCGATTATATGTGTTAGGGTTGTCATAACAGTAAACCAAATGTCATTTCTAACCACACTCACTCCACAAAATTCACACATTTGAATCAAACTTGTAAAACGAACTGTGCATGCTTGTATCCTACTTTTAAGCTTATTCTTTGATTCTAAGCTTATTTTTGAATTCTAATGACATGGAGACGATTATATGTGCTAGGGTTGTTATAAAAGTAAACCAAATGTCATTTCTAACCACATTCACTCCATAACATTCACACATTTGATTCAAACTTGTAAAACGAACTGTGCATGCTTGTCTTCTACTTTTAAGCTTATTCTTTGATTCTAAGCTTATTTTTGAATTCTAATGACATGGAGACGATTATATGTGTTAGGGTTGTCATAAAAGTAAACCAAATGTCATTTCTAACAACACTCACTCCACAACATTCACACATTTGAATCAAACTTGTAAAACGAACTGTGCATGCTTGTATCCTACTTTTAAGCTTATTCTTTGATTCTATGCTTTTTTTTGAAATCTAATGACATGGAGACGATTACATGTGTTATGCTTGTCATAAAAGTAAACCAAATGTCATTTCTAACCGCACTCACTCCACAACATTCACACATTTGATTCAAACTTGTAAAAAGAACTGTGGATGCTTGTATTATACTTTTAAGCTTATTCTTTGATTCTAAGCTTATTTATGAATTCTAATGACATGGAGACGATTATATGTCTTCGGGTTGTCATAATAAGAAATCAAATGTCATTTCTAACCACACTCACTCCACAACATTCACACATTTGAATCAAACTTGTAAAACGAACTGTGCATGCTTGTATCCTACTTTTAAGCTTATTCTTTGATTCTAAGCTTATTTTTGAATTCTAATGACATGGAGACGATTATATGTGCTAGGGTTGTTATAAAAGTAAACCAAATGTCATTTCTAACCACATTCACTCCATAACATTCACACATTTGATTCAAACTTGTAAAACGAACTGTGCATGCTTCTCTTCTACTTTTAAGCTTATTCTTTGATTCTAAGCTTATTTTTGAATTCTAATGACATGGAGACGATTATATGTGTTAGGGTTGTCATAAAAGTAAACCAAATGTCATTTCTAACAACACTCACTCCACAACATTCACACATTTGAATCAAACTTGTAAAACGAACTGTGCATGCTTGTATCCTACTTTTAAGCTTATTCTTTGATTCTAAGCTTTTTTTTTGAATTCTAATGACATGGAGACGATTACATGTGTTAGGCTTGTCATAAAAGTAAACCAAATGTCATTTCTAACCGCACTCACTCTACAACATTCACACATTTGATTCAAACTTGTAAAACGAACTGTGGATGCTTGTATTATACTTTTAAGCTTATTCTTTGATTCTAAGCTTATTTTTGAATTCTAATGACATGGAGGCGATTATATGTGTTAGGGTTGTCATAACAGTAAACCAAATGTCATTTCTAACCACACTCACTCCACAAAATTCACACATTTGAATCAAACTTGTAAAACGAACTGTGCATGCTTGTATCCTACTTTTAAGCTTATTCTTTGATTCTAAGCTTATTTTTGAATTCTAATGACATGGAGACGATTATATGTGCTAGGGTTGTTATAAAAGTAAACCAAATGTCATTTCTAACCACATTCACTCCATAACATTCACACATTTGATTCAAACTTGTAAAACGAACTGTGCATGCTTGTCTTCTACTTTTAAGCTTATTCTTTGATTCTAAGCTTATTTTTGAATTCTAATGACATGGAGACGATTATATGTGTTAGGGTTGTCATAAAAGTAAACCAAATGTCATTTCTAACAACACTCACTCCACAACATTCACACATTTGAATCAAACTTGTAAAACGAACTGTGCATGCTTGTATCCTACTTTTAAGCTTATTCTTTGATTCTATGCTTTTTTTTGAAATCTAATGACATGGAGACGATTACATGTGTTATGCTTGTCATAAAAGTAAACCAAATGTCATTTCTAACCGCACTCACTCCACAACATTCACACATTTGATTCAAACTTGTAAAAAGAACTGTGGATGCTTGTATTATACTTTTAAGCTTATTCTTTGATTCTAAGCTTATTTTTGAATTCTAATGACATGGAGACGATTATATGTGCTAGGGTTGTTATAAAAGTAAACCAAATGTCATTTCTAACCACATTCACTCCATAACATTCACACATTTGATTCAAACTTGTAAAACGAACTGTGCATGCTTGTATTCTACTTTTAAGCTTTTTCTTTGATTCTAAGCTTATTTTTGAATTCTAATGACATGGAGACGATTATATGTGTTAGGGTTGTCATAAAAGTAAACCAAATGTCATTTCTAACAACACTCACTCCACAACATTCACACATTTGAATCAAACTTGTAAAACGAACTGTGCATGCTTGTATCCTACTTTTAAGCTTATTCTTTGATTCTAAGCTTATTTTTGAATTCTAATAACATGGAGGCGATTATATGTGTTAGGGTTGTCATAACAGTAAACCAAATGTCATTTCTAACCACACTCACTCCACAACATTCACACATTTGAATCAAACTTGTAAAACGAACTGTGCATGCTTGTATCCTACTTTTAAGCTTATTCTTTGATTCTAAGCTTATTTTTGAATTCTAATGACATGGAGACGATTATATGTGCTAGGGTTGTTATAAAAGTAAACCAAATGTCATTTCTAACCACATTCACTCCATAACATTCACACATTTGATTCAAACTTGTAAAACGAACTGTGCATGCTTGTCTTTTACTTTTAAGCTTATTCTTTGATTCTAAGCTTATTTTTGAATTCTAATGACATGGAGACGATTATATGTGTTAGGGTTGTCATAAAAGTAAACCAAATGTCATTTCTAACAACACTCACTCCACAACATTCACACATTTGAATCAAACTTGTAAAACGAACTGTGCATGCTTGTATCCTACTTTTAAGCTTATTCTTTGATTCTAAGCTTTTTTTTGAATTCTAATGACATGGAGACGATTACATGTGTTAGGCTTGTCATAAAAGTAAACCAAATGTCATTTCTAACCGCACTCACTCCACAACATTCACACATTTGATTCAAACTTGTAAAAAGAACTGTGGATGCTTGTATTATACTTTTAAGCTTATTCTTTGATTCTAAGCTTATTTTTGAATTCTAATGACAGGGAGACGATTATATGTCTTCGGGTTGTCATAATAAGAAATCAAATGTCATTTCTAACCACACTCACTCCACAACATTCACACATTTGAATCAAACTTGTAAAACGAACTGTGCATGCTTGTATTCTCCTTTTAAGCTTATTCTTTGATTCTAAGCTTATTTTTAAAATCTAATGACATGAAGACGATTATATGTCTTCGGGTTGTCATAAAAGTAAACCAAATGTCATTTCTAACCACACTCACTCCACAACATTCACACATTTGAATCAAACTTGTAAAACGAAATGTGCATGCTTGTATTCTACTTTTAAGCTTATTCTTTGATTCTAAGCTTATTTTTGAATTCTAATGACATGGAGACGATTATATGTCTTCGGGTTGTTGAAAAGTAAACCAAATGTCATTTCTAACCACATTCACTCCACAACATTCACACATTTGAATCAAACTTGTAAAACGAACTGTGCATGCTTGTATCCTACTTTTAAGCTTATTCTTTGATTCTATGCTTTTTTTTGAAATCTAATGACATGGAGACGATTACATGTGTTATGCTTGTCATAAAAGTAAACCAAATGTCATTTCTAACCGCACTCACTCCACAACATTCACACATTTGATTCAAACTTGTAAAAAGAACTGTGGATGCTTGTATTATACTTTTAAGCTTATTCTTTGATTCTAAGCTTATTTATGAATTCTAATGACATGGAGACGATTATATGTCTTCGGGTTGTCATAATAAGAAATCAAATGTCATTTCTAACCACACTCACTCCACAACATTCACACATTTGAATCAAACTTGTAAAACGAACTGTGCATGCTTGTATCCTACTTTTAAGCTTATTCTTTGATTCTAAGCTTATTTTTGAATTCTAATGACATGGAGACGATTATATGTGCTAGGGTTGTTATAAAAGTAAACCAAATGTCATTTCTAACCACATTCACTCCATAACATTCACACATTTGATTCAAACTTGTAAAACGAACTGTGCATGCTTCTCTTCTACTTTTAAGCTTATTCTTTGATTCTAAGCTTATTTTTGAATTCTAATGACATGGAGACGATTATATGTGTTAGGGTTGTCATAAAAGTAAACCAAATGTCATTTCTAACAACACTCACTCCACAACATTCACACATTTGAATCAAACTTGTAAAACGAACTGTGCATGCTTGTATCCTACTTTTAAGCTTATTCTTTGATTCTAAGCTTTTTTTTTGAATTCTAATGACATGGAGACGATTACATGTGTTAGGCTTGTCATAAAAGTAAACCAAATGTCATTTCTAACCGCACTCACTCTACAACATTCACACATTTGATTCAAACTTGTAAAACGAACTGTGGATGCTTGTATTATACTTTTAAGCTTATTCTTTGATTCTAAGCTTATTTTTGAATTCTAATGACATGGAGGCGATTATATGTGTTAGGGTTGTCATAACAGTAAACCAAATGTCATTTCTAACCACACTCACTCCACAAAATTCACACATTTGAATCAAACTTGTAAAACGAACTGTGCATGCTTGTATCCTACTTTTAAGCTTATTCTTTGATTCTAAGCTTATTTTTGAATTCTAATGACATGGAGACGATTATATGTGCTAGGGTTGTTATAAAAGTAAACCAAATGTCATTTCTAACCACATTCACTCCATAACATTCACACATTTGATTCAAACTTGTAAAACGAACTGTGCATGCTTGTCTTCTACTTTTAAGCTTATTCTTTGATTCTAAGCTTATTTTTGAATTCTAATGACATGGAGACGATTATATGTGTTAGGGTTGTCATAAAAGTAAACCAAATGTCATTTCTAACAACACTCACTCCACAACATTCACACATTTGAATCAAACTTGTAAAACGAACTGTGCATGCTTGTATCCTACTTTTAAGCTTATTCTTTGATTCTATGCTTTTTTTTGAAATCTAATGACATGGAGACGATTACATGTGTTATGCTTGTCATAAAAGTAAACCAAATGTCATTTCTAACCGCACTCACTCCACAACATTCACACATTTGATTCAAACTTGTAAAAAGAACTGTGGATGCTTGTATTATACTTTTAAGCTTATTCTTTGATTCTAAGCTTATTTTTGAATTCTAATGACATGGAGACGATTATATGTGCTAGGGTTGTTATAAAAGTAAACCAAATGTCATTTCTAACCACATTCACTCCATAACATTCACACATTTGATTCAAACTTGTAAAACGAACTGTGCATGCTTGTATTCTACTTTTAAGCTTTTTCTTTGATTCTAAGCTTATTTTTGAATTCTAATGACATGGAGACGATTATATGTGTTAGGGTTGTCATAAAAGTAAACCAAATGTCATTTCTAACAACACTCACTCCACAACATTCACACATTTGAATCAAACTTGTAAAACGAACTGTGCATGCTTGTATCCTACTTTTAAGCTTATTCTTTGATTCTAAGCTTATTTTTGAATTCTAATAACATGGAGGCGATTATATGTGTTAGGGTTGTCATAACAGTAAACCAAATGTCATTTCTAACCACACTCACTCCACAACATTCACACATTTGAATCAAACTTGTAAAACGAACTGTGCATGCTTGTATCCTACTTTTAAGCTTATTCTTTGATTCTAAGCTTATTTTTGAATTCTAATGACATGGAGACGATTATATGTGCTAGGGTTGTTATAAAAGTAAACCAAATGTCATTTCTAACCACATTCACTCCATAACATTCACACATTTGATTCAAACTTGTAAAACGAACTGTGCATGCTTGTCTTTTACTTTTAAGCTTATTCTTTGATTCTAAGCTTATTTTTGAATTCTAATGACATGGAGACGATTATATGTGTTAGGGTTGTCATAAAAGTAAACCAAATGTCATTTCTAACAACACTCACTCCACAACATTCACACATTTGAATCAAACTTGTAAAACGAACTGTGCATGCTTGTATCCTACTTTTAAGCTTATTCTTTGATTCTAAGCTTTTTTTTGAATTCTAATGACATGGAGACGATTACATGTGTTAGGCTTGTCATAAAAGTAAACCAAATGTCATTTCTAACCGCACTCACTCCACAACATTCACACATTTGATTCAAACTTGTAAAAAGAACTGTGGATGCTTGTATTATACTTTTAAGCTTATTCTTTGATTCTAAGCTTATTTTTGAATTCTAATGACAGGGAGACGATTATATGTCTTCGGGTTGTCATAATAAGAAATCAAATGTCATTTCTAACCACACTCACTCCACAACATTCACACATTTGAATCAAACTTGTAAAACGAACTGTGCATGCTTGTATTCTCCTTTTAAGCTTATTCTTTGATTCTAAGCTTATTTTTAAAATCTAATGACATGAAGACGATTATATGTCTTCGGGTTGTCATAAAAGTAAACCAAATGTCATTTCTAACCACACTCACTCCACAACATTCACACATTTGAATCAAACTTGTAAAACGAAATGTGCATGCTTGTATTCTACTTTTAAGCTTATTCTTTGATTCTAAGCTTATTTTTGAATTCTAATGACATGGAGACGATTATATGTCTTCGGGTTGTTGAAAAGTAAACCAAATGTCATTTCTAACCACATTCACTCCACAACATTCACACATTTGAATCAAACTTGTAAAACGAACTGTGCATGCTTGTATTCTACTTTTAGGCTTATTCTTTGATTCTAAGCTTATTTTTGAATTGTAATGACATGGAGACGATTGTATGTGTTAGGGTTGTCATAAAAGTAAACCAAATGTCATTTCTAACAACACTCACTCCACAACATTCACACATTTGAATCAAACTTGTAAAACGAACTGTGCATGCTTGTATCCTACTTTTAAGCTTATTCTTTGATTCTAAGCTTATTTTTGAATTCTAATGACATGGAGACGATTATATGTGCTAGGGTTGTTATAAAAGTAAACCAAATGTCATTTCTAACCACATTCACTCCATTACATTCACACATTTGATTCAAACTTGTAAAACGAACTGTGCATGTTTGTCTTCTACTTTTAAGCTTATTCTTTGATTCTAAGCTTATTTTTGAATTCTAATGACATGGAGACGATTATATGTGTTAGGGTTGTCATAAAAGTAAACCAAATGTCATTTTTAACAACACTCACTCCACAACATTCACACATTTGAATCAAACTTGTAAAACGAACTGTGCATGCTTGTATCCTACTTTTAAGCTTATTCTTTGATTCTAAGGTTATTTTTGAATTCTAATGACATGGAGACGATTATATGTGTTAGGCTTGTCATAAAAGTAAACCAAATGTCATTTCTAACCGCACTCACTCCACAACATTCACACATTTGATTCAAACTTGTAAAACAAACTGTGGATGCTTGTATTATACTTTTAAGCTTATTCTTTGATTCTAAGCATATTTTTGAATTCTAATGACATGGAGGCGATTATATGTGTTAGGGTTGTCATAACAGTAAACCAAATGTCATTTCTAACCACACTCACTCCACAACATTCACACATTTGAATCAAACTTGTAAAACGAACTGTGCATGCTTGTATCCTACTTTTAAGCTTATTCTTTGATTCTAAGCTTATTTTTGAATTCTAATGACATGGAGACGATTATATGTGCTAGGGTTGTTATAAAAGTAAACCAAATGTCATTTCTAACCACATTCACTCCATAACATGCACACATTTGATTCAAACTTGTAAAACGAACTGTGCATGCTTGTCTTCTACTTTTAAGCTTATTCTTTGATTCTAAGCTTATTTTTGAATTCTAATGACATGGAGACGATTATATGTGTTAGGGTTGTCATAAAAGTAAACCAAATGTCATTTCTAACCACACTCACTCCACAACATTCACACATTTGAATCAAACTTGTAAAACGAATTGTGCATGCTTGTATTCTCCTTTTAAGCTTATTCTTTGATTCTAAGCTTATTTTTAAAATCTAATGACATGGAGACGATTATATGTCTTCGGGTTGTCATAAAAGTAAACCAAATGTCATTTCTAACCACACTCACTCCACAACATTAACACATTTGAATCAAACTTGTAAAACGAACTGTGCATGCTTGTATTCTCCTTTTAAGCTTATTCTTTGATTCTAAGCTTATTTTTAAAATCTAATGACATGGAGACGATTATATGTCTTCGGGTTGTCATAATAAGAAATCAAATGTCATTTCTAACCACACTCACTCCACAACATTCACACATTTGAATCAAACTTGTAAAACGAACTGTGCATGCTTGTATTCTCCTTTTAAGCTTATTCTTTGATTCTAAGCTTATTTTTAAAATCTAATGACATGGAGACGATTATATGTCTTCGGGTTGTCATAAAAGTAAACCAAATGTCATTTCTAACCACACTCACTCCACAACATTCACACATTTGAATCAAACTTGTAAAACGAAATGTGCATGCTTGTATTCTACTTTTAAGCTTATTCTTTGATTCTAAGCTTATTTTTGAATTCTAATGACATGGAGACGATTATATGTCTTCGGATTGTTGAAAAGTAAACCAAATGTCATTTCTAACCACATTCACTCCACAACATTCACACATTTGAATCAAACTTGTAAAACGAACTGTGCATGCTTGTATTCTACTTTTAGGCTTATTCTTTGATTCTAAGCTTATTTTTGAATTGTAATGACATGGAGACGATTGTATGTGTTAGGGTTGTCATAAAAGTAAACCAAATGTCATTTCTAACAACACTCACTCCACAACATTTACACATTTGAATCAAACTTGTAAAACGAACTGTGCATGCTTGTATCCTACTTTTAAGCTTATTCTTTGATTCTAAGCTTATTTTTGAATTCTAATGACATGGAGACGATTATATGTGCTAGGGTTGTTATAAAAGTAAACCAAATGTCATTTCTAACCACATTCACTCCATTACATTCACACATTTGATTCAAACTTGTAAAACGAACTGTGCATGTTTGTCTTCTACTTTTAAGCTTATTCTTTGATTCTAAGCTTATTTTTGAATTCTAATGACATGGAGACGATTATATGTGTTAGGGTTGTCATAAAAGTAAACCAAATGTCATTTCTAACAACACTCACTCCACAACATTCACACATTTGAATCAAACTTGTAAAACGAACTGTGCATGCTTGTATCCTACTTTTAAGCTTATTCTTTGATTCTAAGCTTATTTTTGAATTCTAATGACATGGAGACGATTATATGTGTTAGGCTTGTCATAAAAGTAAACCAAATGTCATTTCTAACCGCACTCACTCCACAACATTCACACATTTGATTCAAACTTGTAAAACGAACTGTGGATGCTTGTATTATACTTTTAAGCTTATTCTTTGATTCTAAGCATATTTTTGAATTCTAATGACATGGAGGCGATTATATGTGTTAGGGTTGTCATAACACTAAACCAAATGTCATTTCTAACCACACTCACTCCACAACATTCACACATTTGAATCAAACTTGTAAAACGAACTGTGCATCCTTGTATCCTACTTTTAAGCTTATTCTTTGATTCTAAGCTTATTTTTGAATTCTAATGACATGGAGACGATTATATGTGCTAGGGTTGTTATAAAAGTAAACCAAATGTCATTTCTAACCACATTCACTCCATAACATTCACACATTTGATTCAAACTTGTAAAACGAACTGTGCATGCTTCTCTTCTACTTTTAAGCTTATTCTTTGATTCTAAGCTTATTTTTGAATTCTAATGACATGGAGACGATTATATGTGTTAGGGTTGTCATAAAAGTAAACCAAATGTCATTTCTAACAACACTCACTCCACAACATTCACACATTTGAATCAAACTTGTAAAACGAACTGTGCATGCTTGTATCCTACTTTTAAGCTTATTCTTTGATTCTAAGCTTTTTTTTTGAATTCTAATGACATGGAGACGATTACATGTGTTAGGCTTGTCATAAAAGTAAACCAAATGTCATTTCTAACCGCACTCACTCTACAACATTCACACATTTGATTCAAACTTGTAAAACGAACTGTGGATGCTTGTATTATACTTTTAAGCTTATTCTTTGATTCTAAGCTTATTTTTGAATTCTAATGACATGGAGGCGATTATATGTGTTAGGGTTGTCATAACAGTAAACCAAATGTCATTTCTAACCACACTCACTCCACAAAATTCACACATTTGAATCAAACTTGTAAAACGAACTGTGCATGCTTGTATCCTACTTTTAAGCTTATTCTTTGATTCTAAGCTTATTTTTGAATTCTAATGACATGGAGACGATTATATGTGCTAGGGTTGTTATAAAAGTAAACCAAATGTCATTTCTAACCACATTCACTCCATAACATTCACACATTTGATTCAAACTTGTAAAACGAACTGTGCATGCTTGTCTTCTACTTTTAAGCTTATTCTTTGATTCTAAGCTTATTTTTGAATTCTAATGACATGGAGACGATTATATGTGTTAGGGTTGTCATAAAAGTAAACCAAATGTCATTTCTAACAACACTCACTCCACAACATTCACACATTTGAATCAAACTTGTAAAACGAACTGTGCATGCTTGTATCCTACTTTTAAGCTTATTCTTTGATTCTATGCTTTTTTTTGAAATCTAATGACATGGAGACGATTACATGTGTTATGCTTGTCATAAAAGTAAACCAAATGTCATTTCTAACCGCACTCACTCCACAACATTCACACATTTGATTCAAACTTGTAAAAAGAACTGTGGATGCTTGTATTATACTTTTAAGCTTATTCTTTGATTCTAAGCTTATTTATGAATTCTAATGACATGGAGACGATTATATGTCTTCGGGTTGTCATAATAAGAAATCAAATGTCATTTCTAACCACACTCACTCCACAACATTCACACATTTGAATCAAACTTGTAAAACGAACTGTGCATGCTTGTATTCTCCTTTTAAGCTTATTCTTTGATTCTAAGCTTATTTTTAAAATCTAATGAGATGGAGACGATTATATGTCTTCGGGTTGTCATAAAAGTAAACCAAATGTCATTTCTAACCACACTCACTCCACAACATTCACACATTTGAATCAAACTTGTAAAACGAAATGTGCATGCTTGTATTCTACTTTTAAGCTTATTCTTTGATTCTAAGCTTATTTTTGAATTCTAATGACATGGAGACGATTATATGTCTTCGGGTTGTTGAAAACTAAACCAAATGTCATTTCTAACCACATTCACTCCACAACATTCACACATTTGATTCAAACTTGTAAAACGAACTGTGCATGCTTGTCTTCTACTTTTAAGCTTATTCTTTGATTCTAAGCTTATTTTTGAATTCTAATGACATGGAGACGATTATATGTGTTAGGGTTGTCATAAAAGTAAACCAAATGTCATTTCTAACAACACTCACTCCACAACATTCACACATTTGAATCAAACTTGTAAAACGAACTGTGCATGCTTGTATCCTACTTTTAAGCTTATTCTTTGATTCTAAGCTTATTTTTGAATTCTAATGACATGGAGACGATTATATGTGTTAGGCTTGTCATAAAAGTAAACCAAATGTCATTTCTAACCACATTCACTCCACAACATTCACACATTTCAATCAAACTTGTAAAACGAACTGTGCATGCTTGTATTCTACTTTTAGGCTTATTCTTTGATTCTAAGCTTATTTTTGAATTGTAATGACATGGAGACGATTGTATGTGTTAGGGTTGTCATAAAAGTAAACCAAATGTCATTTCTAACAACACTCACTCCACAACATAGACACATTTGAATCAAACTTGTAAAACGAACTGTGCATGCTTGTATCCTACTTTTAAGCTTATTCTTTGATTCTAAGCTTATTTTTGAATTCTAATGACATGGAGACGATTATATGTGCTAGGGTTGTTATAAAAGTAAACCAAATATCATTTCTAACCACATTCACTCCATTACATTCACACATTTGATTCAAACTTGTAAAACGAACTGTGCATGTTTGTCTTCTACTTTTAAGCTTATTCTTTGATTCTAAGCTTATTTTTGAATTCTAATGACATGGAGACGATTATATGTGTTAGGGTTGTCATAAAAGTAAACCAAATTTCATTTCTAACAACACTCACTCCACAACATTCACACATTTGAATCAAACTTGTAAAACGAACTGTGCATGCTTGTATCCTACTTTTAAGCTTATTCTTTGATTCTAAGCTTATTTTTGAATTCTAATGACATGGAGACGATTATATGTGCTAGGGTTGTAATAAAGTAAACCAAATGTCATTTCTAACCACATTCACTCCATAACATTCACACATTTGATTCAAACTTGTAAAACGAACTGTGCATGCTTGTCTTCTACTTTTAAGCTTATTCTTTGATTCTAAGCTTATTTTTGAATTCTAATGACATGGAGACGATTATATGTGTTAGGGTTGTCATAAAAGTAAACCAAATGTCATTTCTAACAACACTCACTCCACAACATTCACACATTTGAATCAAACTTGTAAAACGAACTGTGCATGCTTGTATCCTACTTTTAAGCTTATTCTTTGATTCTAAGCTTTTTTTTGAATTCTAATGACATGGAGACGATTACATGTGTTAGGCTTGTCATAAAAGTAAACCAAATGTCATTTCTAACCGCACTCAGTCCACAACATTCACACATTTGATTCAAACTTGTAAAAAGAACTGTGGATGCTTGTATTATACTTTTAAGCTTATTCTTTGATTCTAAGCTTATTTTTGAATTCTAATGACATGGAGACGATTATATGTCTTCGGGTTGTCATAATAAGAAATCAAATGTCATTTCTAACCACACTCACTCCACAACATTCACACATTTGAATCAAACTTGTAAAACGAATTGTGCATGCTTGTATTCTCCTTTTAAGCTTATTCTTTGATTCTAAGCTTATTTTTAAAATCTAATGACATGGAGACTATTATATGTCTTCGGGTTGTCATAAAAGTAAACCAAATGTCATTTCTAACCACACTCACTCCACAACATTCACACATTTGAATCAAACTTGTAAAACGAAATGTGCATGCTTGTATTCTACTTTTAAGCTTATTCTTTGATTCTAAGCTTATTTTTGAATTCTAATGACATGGAGACGATTATATGTCTTCGGGTTGTTGAAAAGTAAACCAAATGTCATTTCTAACCACATTCACTCCACAACATTCACACATTTGATTCAAACTTGTAAAACGAACTGTGCATGTTTGTCTTCTACTTTTAAGCTTATTCTTTGATTCTAAGCTTATTTTTGAATTCTAATGACATGGAGACGATTATATGTGTTAGGGTTGTCATAAAAGTAAACCAAATGTCATTTCTAACAACACTCACTCCACAACATTCACACATTTGAATCAAACTTGTAAAACGAACTGTGCATGCTTGTATCCTACTTTTAAGCTTATTCTTTGATTCTAAGCTAATTTTTGAATTCTAATGACATGGAGACGATTATATGTGTTAGGCTTGTCATAAAAGTAAACCAAATGTCATTTCTAACCACATTCACTCCACAACATTCACACATTTGAATCAAACTTGTAAAACGAACTGTGCATGCTTGTATTCTACTTTTAGGCTTATTCTTTGATTCTAAGCTTATTTTTGAATTGTAATGACATGGAGACGATTGTATGTGTTAGGGTTGTCATAAAAGTAAACCAAATGTCATTTCTAACAACACTCACTCCACAACATTCACACATTTGAATCAAACTTGTAAAACGAACTGTGCATGCTTGTATCCTACTTTTAAGCTTATTCTTTGATTCTAAGCTTATTTTTGAATTCTAATGACATGGAGACGATTATATGTGCTAGGGTTGTTATAAAAGTAAACCAAATATCATTTCTAACCACATTCACTCCATTACATTCACACATTTGATTCAAACTTGTAAAACGAACTGTGCATGTTTGTCTTCTACTTTTAAGCTTATTCTTTGATTCTAAGCTTATTTTTGAATTCTAATGACATGGAGACGATTATATGTGTTAGGGTTGTCATAAAAGTAAACCAAATGTCATTTCTAACAACACTCACTCCACAACATTCACACATTTGAATCAAACTTGTAAAACGAACTGTGCATGCTTGTATCCTACTTTTAAGCTTATTCTTTGATTCTAAGCTTATTTTTGAATTCTAATGACATGGAGACGATTATATGTGCTAGGGTTGTAATAAAGTAAACCAAATGTCATTTCTAACCACATTCACTCCATAACATTCACACATTTGATTCAAACTTGTAAAACGAACTGTGCATGCTTGTCTTCTACTTTTAAGCTTATTCTTTGATTCTAAGCTTATTTTTGAATTCTAATGACATGGAGACGATTATATGTGTTAGGGTTGTCATAAAAGTAAACCAAATGTCATTTCTAACAACACTCACTCCACAACATTCACACATTTGAATCAAACTTGTAAAACGAACTGTGCATGCTTGTATCCTACTTTTAAGCTTATTCTTTGATTCTAAGCTTTTTTTTGAATTCTAATGACATGGAGACGATTACATGTGTTAGGCTTGTCATAAAAGTAAACCAAATGTCATTTCTAACCGCACTCAGTCCACAACATTCACACATTTGATTCAAACTTGTAAAAAGAACTGTGGATGCTTGTATTATACTTTTAAGCTTATTCTTTGATTCTAAGCTTATTTTTGAATTCTAATGACATGGAGACGATTATATGTCTTCGGGTTGTCATAATAAGAAATCAAATGTCATTTCTAACCACACTCACTCCACAACATTCACACATTTGAATCAAACTTGTAAAACGAATTGTGCATGCTTGTATTCTCCTTTTAAGCTTATTCTTTGATTCTAAGCTTATTTTTAAAATCTAATGACATGGAGACGATTATATGTGCTAGGGTTGTTATAAAAGTAAACCAAATATCATTTCTAACCACATTCACTCCATTACATTCACACATTTGATTCAAACTTGTAAAACGAACTGTGCATGTTTGTCTTCTACTTTTAAGCTTATTCTTTGATTCTAAGCTTATTTTTGAATTCTAATGACATGGAGACGATTATATGTCTTCGGGTTGTTGAAAAGTAAACCAAATGTCATTTCTAACCACATTCACTCCACAACATTCACACATTTGAATCAAACTTGTAAAACGAACTGTGCATGCTTGTATTCTACTTTTAGGCTTATTCTTTGATTCTAAGCTTATTTTTGAATTGTAATGACATGGAGACGATTGTATGTGTTAGGGTTGTCATAAAAGTAAACCAAATGTCATTTCTAACCACATTCACTCCATTACATTCACACATTTGATTCAAACTTGTAAAACGAACTGTGCATGTTTGTCTTCTACTTTTAAGCTTATTCTTTGATTCTAAGCTTATTTTTGAATTCTAATGACATGGAGACGATTATATGTGTTAGGGTTGTCATAAAAGTAAACCAAATGTCATTTCTAACAACACTCACTCCACAACATTCACACATTTGAATCAAACTTGTAAAACGAACTGTGCATGCTTGTATCCTACTTTTAAGCTTATTCTTTGATTCTAAGCTTATTTTTGAATTCTAATGACATGGAGACGATTATATGTGCTAGGTTTGTTATAAAAGTAAACCAAATGTCATTTCTAACCACATTCACTCCATTACATTCACACATTTGATTCAAACTTGTAAAACGAACTGTGCATGTTTGTCTTCTACTTTTAAGCTTATTCTTTGATTCTAAGCTTATTTTTGAATTCTAATGACATGGAGACGATTATATGTGTTAGGGTTGTCATAAAAGTAAACCAAATGTCATTTCTAACAACACTCACTCCACAACATTCACACATTTGAATCAAACTTGTAAAACGAACTGTGCATGCTTGTATCCTACTTTTAAGCTTATTCTTTGATTCTAAGCTTATTTTTGAATTCTAATGACATGGAGACGATTATATGTGTTAGGCTTGTCATAAAAGTAAACCAAATGTCATTTCTAACCGCACTCACTCCACAACATTCACACATTTGATTCAAACTTGTAAAACGAACTGTGGATGCTTGTATTATACTTTTAAGCTTATTCTTTGATTCTAAGCATATTTTTGAATTCTAATGACATGGAGGCGATTATATGTGTTAGGGTTGTCATAACAGTAAACCAAATGTCATTTCTAACCACACTCACTCCACAACATTCACACATTTGAATCAAACTTGTAAAACGAACTGTGCATGCTTGTATCCTACTTTTAAGCTTATTCTTTGATTCTAAGCTTATTTTTGAATTCTAATGACATGGAGACGATTATATGTGCTAGGGTTGTTATAAAAGTAAACCAAATGTCATTTCTAACCACATTCACTCCATAACATGCACACATTTGATTCAAACTTGTAAAACGAACTGTGCATGCTTGTCTTCTACTTTTAAGCTTATTCTTTGATTCTAAGCTTATTTTTGAATTCTAATGACATGGAGACGATTATATGTGTTAGGGTTGTCATAAAAGTAAACCAATTGTGATTTCTAACAACACTCACTCCACAACATTCACACATTTGAATCAAACTTGTAAAACGAACTGTGCATGCTTGTATCCTACTTTTAAGCTTATTCTTTGATTCTAAGCTTTTTTTTTGAATTCTAATGACATGGAGACGATTACATGTGTTAGGCTTGTCATAAAAGTAAACCAAATGTCATTTCTAACCGCACTCACTCAACAACATTCACACATTTGATTCAAACTTGTAAAAAGAACTCTGGATGCTTGTATTATACTTTTATGCTTATTCTTTGATTCTAAGCTTATTTTTGAATTCTAATGACATGGAGACGATTATATGTGCTAGGGTTGTTATAAAAGTAAACCAAATGTCATTTCTAACCACATTCACTCCATAACATTCACACATTTGATTCAAACTTGTAAAACGAACTGTGCATGCTTGTATTCTACTTTTAAGCTTTTTCTTTGATTCTAAGCTTATTTTTGAATTCTAATGACATGGAGACGATTATATGTGTTAGGGTTGTCATAAAAGTAAAACCAAATGTCATTTCTAACAACACTCACTCCATAACATTCACACATTTGAATCAAACTTGTAAAACGAACTGTGCATGCTTGGACTCTACTTTTAAGCTTATTCTTTGATTCTAAGCTTATTTTTGAATTCTAATGACATGGAGACGATTATATGTGTTAGGCTTGTCATAAAAGTAAACCAAATGTCATTTCTAACCGCACTCACTCCACAACATTCACACATTTGAATCAAACTTGTAAAACGAACTGTGCATGCTTGTATTCTACTTTTAAGCTTATTCTTTGATTCTAAGCTTATTTTTGAATTCTAATGACATGGAGACGATTATATGTGTTAGGGTTGTCATAAAAGTAAACCAAATGTCATTTCTAACAACACTCACTCCATAACATTCACACATTTGAATCAAACTTGTAAAACGAACTATGCATGCTTGTATCCTACTTTTAAGCTTATTCTTTGATTCTAAGCTTATTTTTGAATTCTAATGACATGGAGACGATTATATGTGTTAGGCTTGTCATAAAAGTAAACCAAATGTCATTTCTAACCACACTCACTCCACAACATTCACACATTTGATTCAAACTTGTAAAACGAACTGTGGATGCTTGTATTATACTTTTAAGCTTATTCTTTGATTCTAAGCATATTTTTGAATTCTAATGACATGGAGGCGATTATATGTGTTAGGGTTGTCATAACAGTAAACCAAATGTCATTTCTCACTCCACAACATTCACACATTTGAATCAAACTTGTAAAACGAACTGTGCATGCTTGTATCCTACTTTTAAGCTTATTCTTTGATTCTAAGCTTATTTTTGAATTCTAATGACATGGAGACGATTATATGTGCTAGGGTTGTTATAAAAGTAAACCAAATGTCATTTCTAACCACATTCACTCCATAACATGCACACATTTGATTCAAACTTGTAAAACGAACTGTGCATGCTTGTCTTCTACTTTTAAGCTTATTCTTTGATTCTAAGCTTATTTTTGAATTCTAATGACATGGAGACGATTATATGTGTTAGGGTTGTCATAAAAGTAAACCAAATGTCATTTCTAACAACACTCACTCCACAACATTCACACATATGAATCAAACTTGTAAAACGAACTGTGCATGCTTGTATCCTACTTTTAAGCTTATTCTTTGATTCTAAGCTTATTTTTGAATTTTAATGACATGGAGACGATTATATGTGCTAGGGTTGTTATAAAAGTAAACCAAATGTCATTTCTAACCACATTCACTCCATAACATTCACACATTTGATTCAAACTTGTAAAACGAACTGTGCATGCTTCTCTTCTACTTTTAAGCTTATTCTTTGATTCTAAGCTTATTTTTGAATTCTAATGACATGGAGACGATTATATGTGTTAGGGTTGTCATAAAAGTAAACCAAATGTCATTTCTAACAACACTCACTCCACAACATTCACACATTTGAATCAAACTTGTAAAACGAACTATGCATGCTTGTATCCTACTTTTAAGCTTATTCTTTGATTCTAAGCTTTTTTTTTGAATTCTAATGACATGGAGACGATTACATGTGTTAGGCTTGTCATAAAAGTAAACCAAATGTCATTTCTAACCGCACTCACTCCACAACATTCACACATTTGATTCAAACTTGTAAAACGAACTGTGGATGCTTGTATTATACTTTTAAGCTTATTCTTTGATTCTAAGCTTATTTTTGAATTCTAATGACATGGAGGCGATTATATGTGTTAGGGTTGTCATAACAGTAAACCAAATGTCATTTCTAACCACACTCACTCCACAACATTCACACATTTGAATCAAACTTGTAAAACGAACTGTGGATGCTTGTATTATACTTTTAAGCTTATTCTTTGATTCTAAGCTTATTTTTGAATTCTAATGACATGGAGACGATTATATGTGCTAGGGTTGTTATAAAAGTAAACCAAATGTCATTTCTAACCACATTCACTCCATAACATTCACACATTTGATTCAAACTTGTAAAACAAACTGTGCATGCTTGTATTCTACTTTTAAGCTTTTTCTTTGATTCTAAGCTTATTTTTGAATTCTAATGACATGGAGACGATTATATGTGTTAGGGTTGTCATAAAAGTAAACCAAATGTCATTTCTAACAACACTCACTCCACAACATTCACACATTTGAATCAAACTTGTAAAACGAACTGTGCATGCTTGGACTCTACTTTTAAGCTTATTCTTTGATTCTAAGCTTATTTTTGAATTCTAATGACATGGAGACGATTATATGTGTTAGGCTTGTCATAAAAGTAAACCAAATGTCATTTCTAACCGCACTCACTCCACAACATTCACACATTTGAATCAAACTTGTAAAACGAACTGTGCATGCTTGTATTCTACTTTTAAGCTTATTCTTTGATTCTAAGCTTATTTTTGAATTCTAATGACATGGAGACGATTATATGTGTTAGGGTTGTCATAAAAGTAAACCAAATGTCATTTCTAACAACACTCACTCCACAACATTCACACATTTGAATCAAACTTGTAAAACGAACTGTGCATGCTTGTATCCTACTTTTAAGCTTATTCTTTGATTCTAAGCTTATTTTTGAATTCTAATGACATGGAGACGATTATATGTGTTAGGCTTGTCATAAAAGTAAACCAAATGTCATTTCTAACCGCACTCACTCCACAACATTCACACATTTGATTCAAATTTGTAAAACGAACTGTGGATGCTTGTATTATACTTTTAAGCTTATTCTTTGATTCTAAGCATATTTTTGAATTCTAATGACATGGAGGCGATTATATGTGTTAGGGTTGTCATAACAGTAAACCAAATGTCATTTCTAACCACACTCACTCCACAACATTCACACATTTGAATCAAACTTGTAAAACGAACTGTGCATGCTTGTATCCTACTTTTAAGCTTTTTCTTTGATTCTAAGCTTATTTTTGAATTCTAATGACATGGAGACGATTATATGTGTTAGGGTTGTCATAAAAGTAAACCAAATGTCATTTCTAACAACACTCACTCCACAACATTCACACATTTGAATCAAACTTGTAAAACGAACTGTGCATGCTTGGACTCTACTTTTCAGCTTATTCTTTGATTCTAAGCTTATTTTTGAATTCTAATGACATGGAGACGATTATATGTGTTAGGCTTGTCATAAAAGTAAACCAAATGTCATTTCTAACCGCACTCACTCCACAACATTCACACATTTGAATCAAACTTGTAAAACGAACTGTGCATGCTTGTATTCTACTTTTAAGCTTATTCTTTGATTCTAAGCTTATTTTTGAATTCTAATGACATGGAGACGATTATATGTGTTAGGGTTGTCATAAAAGTAAACCAAATGTCATTTCTAACAACACTCATTCCACAACATTCACACATTTGAATCAAACTTGTAAAACGAACTGTGCATGCTTGTATCCTACTTTTAAGCTTATTCTTTGATTCTAAGCTTATTTTTGAATTCTAATGACATGGAGACGATTATATGTGTTAGGCTTGTCATAAAAGTAAACCAAATGTCATTTCTAACCGCACTCACTCCACAACATTCACACATTTGATTCAAACTTGTAAAACGAACTGTGCATGCTTGTATTCTACTTTTAAGCTTATTCTTTGATTCTAAGCTTATTTTTGAATTCTAATGACATGGAGACGATTATATGTGTTAGGGTTGTCATAAAAGTAAACCAAATGTCATTTCTAACAACACTCATTCCACAACATTCACACATTTGAATCAAACTTGTAAAACGAACTGTGCATGCTTGTATCCTACTTTTAAGCTTATTCTTTGATTCTAAGCTTATTTTTGAATTCTAATGACATGGAGACGATTATATGTGTTAGGGTTGTCATAAAAGTAAACCAATTGTGATTTCTAACAACACTCACTCCACAACATTCACACATTTGAATCAAACTTGTAAAACGAACTGTGCATGCTTGTATCCTACTTTTAAGCTTATTCTTTGATTCTAAGCTTTTTTTTTGAATTCTAATGACATGGAGACGATTACATGTGTTAGGCTTGTCATAAAAGTAAACCAAATGTCATTTCTAACCGCACTCACTCAACAACATTCACACATTTGATTCAAACTTGTAAAAAGAACTCTGGATGCTTGTATTATACTTTTATGCTTATTCTTTGATTCTAAGCTTATTTTTGAATTCTAATGACATGGAGACGATTATATGTGCTAGGGTTGTTATAAAAGTAAACCAAATGTCATTTCTAACCACATTCACTCCATAACATTCACACATTTGATTCAAACTTGTAAAACGAACTGTGCATGCTTGTATTCTACTTTTAAGCTTTTTCTTTGATTCTAAGCTTATTTTTGAATTCTAATGACATGGAGACGATTATATGTGTTAGGGTTGTCATAAAAGTAAAACCAAATGTCATTTCTAACAACACTCACTCCATAACATTCACACATTTGAATCAAACTTGTAAAACGAACTGTGCATGCTTGGACTCTACTTTTAAGCTTATTCTTTGATTCTAAGCTTATTTTTGAATTCTAATGACATGGAGACGATTATATGTGTTAGGCTTGTCATAAAAGTAAACCAAATGTCATTTCTAACCGCACTCACTCCACAACATTCACACATTTGAATCAAACTTGTAAAACGAACTGTGCATGCTTGTATTCTACTTTTAAGCTTATTCTTTGATTCTAAGCTTATTTTTGAATTCTAATGACATGGAGACGATTATATGTGTTAGGGTTGTCATAAAAGTAAACCAAATGTCATTTCTAACAACACTCACTCCATAACATTCACACATTTGAATCAAACTTGTAAAACGAACTATGCATGCTTGTATCCTACTTTTAAGCTTATTCTTTGATTCTAAGCTTATTTTTGAATTCTAATGACATGGAGACGATTATATGTGTTAGGCTTGTCATAAAAGTAAACCAAATGTCATTTCTAACCACACTCACTCCACAACATTCACACATTTGATTCAAACTTGTAAAACGAACTGTGGATGCTTGTATTATACTTTTAAGCTTATTCTTTGATTCTAAGCATATTTTTGAATTCTAATGACATGGAGGCGATTATATGTGTTAGGGTTGTCATAACAGTAAACCAAATGTCATTTCTCACTCCACAACATTCACACATTTGAATCAAACTTGTAAAACGAACTGTGCATGCTTGTATCCTACTTTTAAGCTTATTCTTTGATTCTAAGCTTATTTTTGAATTCTAATGACATGGAGACGATTATATGTGCTAGGGTTGTTATAAAAGTAAACCAAATGTCATTTCTAACCACATTCACTCCATAACATGCACACATTTGATTCAAACTTGTAAAACGAACTGTGCATGCTTGTCTTCTACTTTTAAGCTTATTCTTTGATTCTAAGCTTATTTTTGAATTCTAATGACATGGAGACGATTATATGTGTTAGGGTTGTCATAAAAGTAAACCAAATGTCATTTCTAACAACACTCACTCCACAACATTCACACATATGAATCAAACTTGTAAAACGAACTGTGCATGCTTGTATCCTACTTTTAAGCTTATTCTTTGATTCTAAGCTTATTTTTGAATTTTAATGACATGGAGACGATTATATGTGCTAGGGTTGTTATAAAAGTAAACCAAATGTCATTTCTAACCACATTCACTCCATAACATTCACACATTTGATTCAAACTTGTAAAACGAACTGTGCATGCTTCTCTTCTACTTTTAAGCTTATTCTTTGATTCTAAGCTTATTTTTGAATTCTAATGACATGGAGACGATTATATGTGTTAGGGTTGTCATAAAAGTAAACCAAATGTCATTTCTAACAACACTCACTCCACAACATTCACACATTTGAATCAAACTTGTAAAACGAACTATGCATGCTTGTATCCTACTTTTAAGCTTATTCTTTGATTCTAAGCTTTTTTTTTGAATTCTAATGACATGGAGACGATTACATGTGTTAGGCTTGTCATAAAAGTAAACCAAATGTCATTTCTAACCGCACTCACTCCACAACATTCACACATTTGATTCAAACTTGTAAAACGAACTGTGGATGCTTGTATTATACTTTTAAGCTTATTCTTTGATTCTAAGCTTATTTTTGAATTCTAATGACATGGAGGCGATTATATGTGTTAGGGTTGTCATAACAGTAAACCAAATGTCATTTCTAACCACACTCACTCCACAACATTCACACATTTGAATCAAACTTGTAAAACGAACTGTGGATGCTTGTATTATACTTTTAAGCTTATTCTTTGATTCTAAGCTTATTTTTGAATTCTAATGACATGGAGACGATTATATGTGCTAGGGTTGTTATAAAAGTAAACCAAATGTCATTTCTAACCACATTCACTCCATAACATTCACACATTTGATTCAAACTTGTAAAACAAACTGTGCATGCTTGTATTCTACTTTTAAGCTTTTTCTTTGATTCTAAGCTTATTTTTGAATTCTAATGACATGGAGACGATTATATGTGTTAGGGTTGTCATAAAAGTAAACCAAATGTCATTTCTAACAACACTCACTCCACAACATTCACACATTTGAATCAAACTTGTAAAACGAACTGTGCATGCTTGGACTCTACTTTTAAGCTTATTCTTTGATTCTAAGCTTATTTTTGAATTCTAATGACATGGAGACGATTATATGTGTTAGGCTTGTCATAAAAGTAAACCAAATGTCATTTCTAACCGCACTCACTCCACAACATTCACACATTTGAATCAAACTTGTAAAACGAACTGTGCATGCTTGTATTCTACTTTTAAGCTTATTCTTTGATTCTAAGCTTATTTTTGAATTCTAATGACATGGAGACGATTATATGTGTTAGGGTTGTCATAAAAGTAAACCAAATGTCATTTCTAACAACACTCACTCCACAACATTCACACATTTGAATCAAACTTGTAAAACGAACTGTGCATGCTTGTATCCTACTTTTAAGCTTATTCTTTGATTCTAAGCTTATTTTTGAATTCTAATGACATGGAGACGATTATATGTGTTAGGCTTGTCATAAAAGTAAACCAAATGTCATTTCTAACCGCACTCACTCCACAACATTCACACATTTGATTCAAATTTGTAAAACGAACTGTGGATGCTTGTATTATACTTTTAAGCTTATTCTTTGATTCTAAGCATATTTTTGAATTCTAATGACATGGAGGCGATTATATGTGTTAGGGTTGTCATAACAGTAAACCAAATGTCATTTCTAACCACACTCACTCCACAACATTCACACATTTGAATCAAACTTGTAAAACGAACTGTGCATGCTTGTATCCTACTTTTAAGCTTTTTCTTTGATTCTAAGCTTATTTTTGAATTCTAATGACATGGAGACGATTATATGTGTTAGGGTTGTCATAAAAGTAAACCAAATGTCATTTCTAACAACACTCACTCCACAACATTCACACATTTGAATCAAACTTGTAAAACGAACTGTGCATGCTTGGACTCTACTTTTCAGCTTATTCTTTGATTCTAAGCTTATTTTTGAATTCTAATGACATGGAGACGATTATATGTGTTAGGCTTGTCATAAAAGTAAACCAAATGTCATTTCTAACCGCACTCACTCCACAACATTCACACATTTGAATCAAACTTGTAAAACGAACTGTGCATGCTTGTATTCTACTTTTAAGCTTATTCTTTGATTCTAAGCTTATTTTTGAATTCTAATGACATGGAGACGATTATATGTGTTAGGGTTGTCATAAAAGTAAACCAAATGTCATTTCTAACAACACTCATTCCACAACATTCACACATTTGAATCAAACTTGTAAAACGAACTGTGCATGCTTGTATCCTACTTTTAAGCTTATTCTTTGATTCTAAGCTTATTTTTGAATTCTAATGACATGGAGACGATTATATGTGTTAGGCTTGTCATAAAAGTAAACCAAATGTCATTTCTAACCGCACTCACTCCACAACATTCACACATTTGATTCAAACTTGTAAAACGAACTGTGGATGCTTGTATTATACTTTTAAGCTTATTCTTTGATTCTAAGCATATTTTTGAATTCTAATGTCATGGAGGCGATTATATGTGTTAGGGTTGTCATAACAGTAAACCAAATGTCATTTCTAACCACACTCACTCCACAACATTCACACATTTGAATCAAACTTGTAAAACGAACTGTGCATGCTTGTATCCTACTTTTAAGCTTATTCTTTGATTCTAAGCTTATTTTTGAATTCTAATGACATGGAGACGATTATATGTGCTAGGGTTGTTATAAAAGTAAACCAAATGTCATTTCTAACCACATTCACTCCATAACATGCACACATTTGATTCAAACTTGTAAAACGAACTGTGCATGCTTGTCTTCTACTTTTAAGCTTATTCTTTGATTCTAAGCTTATTTTTGAATTCTAATGACATGGAGACGATTATATGTGTTAGGGTTGTCATAAAAGTAAACCAAATGTCATTTCTAACAACACTCACTCCACAACATTCACACATATGAATCAAACTTGTAAAACGAACTGTGCATGCTTGTATCCTACTTTTAAGCTTATTCTTTGATTCTAAGCTTATTTTTGAATTCTAATGACATGGAGACGATTATATGTGCTAGGGTTGTTATAAAAGTAAACCAAATGTCATTTCTAACCACATTCACTCCATAACATTCACACATTTGATTTAAACTTGTAAAACGAACTGTGCATGCTTCTCTTCTACTTTTAAGCTTATTCTTTGATTCTAAGCTTATTTTTGAATTCTAATGACATGGAGACGATTATATGTGTTAGGGTTGTCATAAAAGTAAACCAAATGTCATTTCTAACAACACTCACTCCACAACATTCACAAATTTGAATCAAACTTGTAAAACGAACTGTGCATGCTTGTATCCTACTTTTAAGCTTATTCTTTGATTCTAAGCTTTTTTTTTTAATTCTAATGACATGGAGACGATTACATGTGTTAGGCTTGTCATAAAAGTAAACCAAATGTCATTTCTAACCGCACTCACTCCACAACATTCACACATTTGATTCAAACTTGTAAAACGAACTATGGATGCTTGTATTATACTTTTAAGCTTATTCTTTGATTCTAAGCTTATTTTTGAATTCTAATGACATGGAGACGATTATATGTCTTCGGGTTGTCATAATAATAAATCAAATGTCATTTCTAACCACACTCACTCCACAACATTCACACATTTGAATCAAACTTGTAAAACGAACTGTGGATGCTTGTATTATACTTTTAAGCTTATTCTTTGATTCTAAGCTTATTTTTGAATTCTAATGACATGGAGACGATTATATGTGCTAGGGTTGTTATAAAAGTAAACCAAATGTCATTTCTAACCACATTCACTCCATAACATTCACACATTTGATTCAAACTTGTAAAACAAACTGTGCATGCTTGTATTCTACTTTTAAGCTTTTTCTTTGATTCTAAGCTTATTTTTGAATTCTAATGACATGGAGACGATTATATGTGTTAGGGTTGTCATAAAAGTAAACCAAATGTCATTTCTAACAACACTCACTCCACAACATTCACACATTTGAATCAAACTTGTAAAACGAACTATGCATGCTTGTATCCTACTTTTAAGCTTATTCTTTGATTCTAAGCTTTTTTTTTGAATTCTAATGACATGGAGACGATTACATGTGTTAGGCTTGTCATAAAAGTAAACCAAATGTCATTTCTAACCGCACTCACTCCACAACATTCACACATTTGATTCAAACTTGTAAAACGAACTGTGGATGCTTGTATTATACTTTTAAGCTTATTCTTTGATTCTAAGCTTATTTTTGAATTCTAATGACATGGAGGCGATTATATGTGTTAGGGTTGTCATAACAGTAAACCAAATGTCATTTCTAACCACACTCACTCCACAACATTCACACATTTGAATCAAACTTGTAAAACGAACTGTGGATGCTTGTATTATACTTTTAAGCTTATTCTTTGATTCTAAGCTTATTTTTGAATTCTAATGACATGGAGACGATTATATGTGCTAGGGTTGTTATAAAAGTAAACCAAATGTCATTTCTAACCACATTCACTCCATAACATTCACACATTTGATTCAAACTTGTAAAACAAACTGTGCATGCTTGTATTCTACTTTTAAGCTTTTTCTTTGATTCTAAGCTTATTTTTGAATTCTAATGACATGGAGACGATTATATGTGTTAGGGTTGTCATAAAAGTAAACCAAATGTCATTTCTAACAACACTCACTCCACAACATTCACACATTTGAATCAAACTTGTAAAACGAACTGTGCATGCTTGGACTCTACTTTTAAGCTTATTCTTTGATTCTAAGCTTATTTTTGAATTCTAATGACATGGAGACGATTATATGTGTTAGGCTTGTCATAAAAGTAAACCAAATGTCATTTCTAACCGCACTCACTCCACAACATTCACACATTTGAATCAAACTTGTAAAACGAACTGTGCATGCTTGTATTCTACTTTTAAGCTTATTCTTTGATTCTAAGCTTATTTTTGAATTCTAATGACATGGAGACGATTATATGTGTTAGGGTTGTCATAAAAGTAAACCAAATGTCATTTCTAACAACACTCACTCCACAACATTCACACATTTGAATCAAACTTGTAAAACGAACTGTGCATGCTTGTATCCTACTTTTAAGCTTATTCTTTGATTCTAAGCTTATTTTTGAATTCTAATGACATGGAGACGATTATATGTGTTAGGCTTGTCATAAAAGTAAACCAAATGTCATTTCTAACCGCACTCACTCCACAACATTCACACATTTGATTCAAATTTGTAAAACGAACTGTGGATGCTTGTATTATACTTTTAAGCTTATTCTTTGATTCTAAGCATATTTTTGAATTCTAATGACATGGAGGCGATTATATGTGTTAGGGTTGTCATAACAGTAAACCAAATGTCATTTCTAACCACACTCACTCCACAACATTCACACATTTGAATCAAACTTGTAAAACGAACTGTGCATGCTTGTATCCTACTTTTAAGCTTTTTCTTTGATTCTAAGCTTATTTTTGAATTCTAATGACATGGAGACGATTATATGTGTTAGGGTTGTCATAAAAGTAAACCAAATGTCATTTCTAACAACACTCACTCCACAACATTCACACATTTGAATCAAACTTGTAAAACGAACTGTGCATGCTTGGACTCTACTTTTCAGCTTATTCTTTGATTCTAAGCTTATTTTTGAATTCTAATGACATGGAGACGATTATATGTGTTAGGCTTGTCATAAAAGTAAACCAAATGTCATTTCTAACCGCACTCACTCCACAACATTCACACATTTGAATCAAACTTGTAAAACGAACTGTGCATGCTTGTATTCTACTTTTAAGCTTATTCTTTGATTCTAAGCTTATTTTTGAATTCTAATGACATGGAGACGATTATATGTGTTAGGGTTGTCATAAAAGTAAACCAAATGTCATTTCTAACAACACTCATTCCACAACATTCACACATTTGAATCAAACTTGTAAAACGAACTGTGCATGCTTGTATCCTACTTTTAAGCTTATTCTTTGATTCTAAGCTTATTTTTGAATTCTAATGACATGGAGACGATTATATGTGTTAGGCTTGTCATAAAAGTAAACCAAATGTCATTTCTAACCGCACTCACTCCACAACATTCACACATTTGATTCAAACTTGTAAAACGAACTGTGGATGCTTGTATTATACTTTTAAGCTTATTCTTTGATTCTAAGCATATTTTTGAATTCTAATGTCATGGAGGCGATTATATGTGTTAGGGTTGTCATAACAGTAAACCAAATGTCATTTCTAACCACACTCACTCCACAACATTCACACATTTGAATCAAACTTGTAAAACGAACTGTGCATGCTTGTATCCTACTTTTAAGCTTATTCTTTGATTCTAAGCTTATTTTTGAATTCTAATGACATGGAGACGATTATATGTGCTAGGGTTGTTATAAAAGTAAACCAAATGTCATTTCTAACCACATTCACTCCATAACATGCACACATTTGATTCAAACTTGTAAAACGAACTGTGCATGCTTGTCTTCTACTTTTAAGCTTATTCTTTGATTCTAAGCTTATTTTTGAATTCTAATGACATGGAGACGATTATATGTGTTAGGGTTGTCATAAAAGTAAACCAAATGTCATTTCTAACAACACTCACTCCACAACATTCACACATATGAATCAAACTTGTAAAACGAACTGTGCATGCTTGTATCCTACTTTTAAGCTTATTCTTTGATTCTAAGCTTATTTTTGAATTCTAATGACATGGAGACGATTATATGTGCTAGGGTTGTTATAAAAGTAAACCAAATGTCATTTCTAACCACATTCACTCCATAACATTCACACATTTGATTTAAACTTGTAAAACGAACTGTGCATGCTTCTCTTCTACTTTTAAGCTTATTCTTTGATTCTAAGCTTATTTTTGAATTCTAATGACATGGAGACGATTATATGTGTTAGGGTTGTCATAAAAGTAAACCAAATGTCATTTCTAACAACACTCACTCCACAACATTCACAAATTTGAATCAAACTTGTAAAACGAACTGTGCATGCTTGTATCCTACTTTTAAGCTTATTCTTTGATTCTAAGCTTTTTTTTTTAATTCTAATGACATGGAGACGATTACATGTGTTAGGCTTGTCATAAAAGTAAACCAAATGTCATTTCTAACCGCACTCACTCCACAACATTCACACATTTGATTCAAACTTGTAAAACGAACTATGGATGCTTGTATTATACTTTTAAGCTTATTCTTTGATTCTAAGCTTATTTTTGAATTCTAATGACATGGAGACGATTATATGTCTTCGGGTTGTCATAATAATAAATCAAATGTCATTTCTAACCACACTCACTCCACAACATTCACACATTTGAATCAAACTTGTAAAACGAACTGTGGATGCTTGTATTATACTTTTAAGCTTATTCTTTGATTCTAAGCTTATTTTTGAATTCTAATGACATGGAGACGATTATATGTGCTAGGGTTGTTATAAAAGTAAACCAAATGTCATTTCTAACCACATTCACTCCATAACATTCACACATTTGATTCAAACTTGTAAAACAAACTGTGCATGCTTGTATTCTACTTTTAAGCTTTTTCTTTGATTCTAAGCTTATTTTTGAATTCTAATGACATGGAGACGATTATATGTGTTAGGGTTGTCATAAAAGTAAACCAAATGTCATTTCTAACAACACTCACTCCACAACATTCACACATTTGAATCAAACTTGTAAAACGAACTGTGCATGCTTGGACTCTACTTTTAAGCTTATTCTTTGATTCTAAGCTTATTTTTGAATTCTAATGACATGGAGACGATTATATGTGTTAGGCTTGTCATAAAAGTAAACCAAATGTCATTTCTAACAACACTCACTCCACAACATTCACACATTTGAATCAAACTTGTAAAACGAACTGTGCATGCTTGTATCCTACTTTTAAGCTTATTCTTTGATTCTAAGCTTATTTTTGAATTCTAATGACATGGAGACGATTATATGTGTTAGGCTTGTCATAAAAGTAAACCAAATGTCATTTCTAACCGCACTCACTCCACAACATTCACACATTTGATTCAAACTTGTAAAACGAACTGTGGATGCTTGTATTATACTTTTAAGCTTATTCTTTGATTCTAAGCATATTTTTGAATTCTAATGTCATGGAGGCGATTATATGTGTTAGGGTTGTCATAACAGTAAACCAAATGTCATTTCTAACCACACTCACTCCACAACATTCACACATTTGAATCAAACTTGTAAAACGAACTGTGCATGCTTGTATCCTACTTTTAAGCTTATTCTTTGATTCTAAGCTTATTTTTGAATTCTAATGACATGGAGACGATTATAATTGCTAGGGTTGTTATAAAAGTAAACCAAATGTCATTTCTAACCACATTCACTCCATAACATGCACACATTTGATTCAAACTTGTAAAACGAACTGTGCATGCTTGTCTTCTACTTTTAAGCTTATTCTTTGATTCTAAGCTTATTTTTGAATTCTAATGACATGGAGACGATTATATGTGTTAGGGTTGTCATAAAAGTAAACCAAATGTCATTTCTAACAACACTCACTCCACAACATTCACACATATGAATCAAACTTGTAAAACGAACTGTGCATGCTTGTATCCTACTTTTAAGGTTATTCTTTGATTCTAAGCTTATTTTTGAATTCTAATGACATGGAGACGATTATATGTGCTAGGGTTGTTATAAAAGTAAACCAAATGTCATTTCTAACCACATTCACTCCATAACATTCACACATTTGATTCAAACTTGTAAAACGAACTGTGCATGCTTCTCTTCTACTTTTAAGCTTATTCTTTGATTCTAAGCTTATTTTTGAATTCTAATGACATGGAGACGATTATATGTGTTAGGGTTGTCATAAAAGTAAACCAAATGTCATTTCTAACAACACTCACTCCACAACATTCACAAATTTGAATCAAACTTGTAAAACGAACTGTGCATGCTTGTATCCTACTTTTAAGCTTATTCTTTGATTCTAAGCTTTTTTTTTTAATTCTAATGACATGGAGACGATTACATGTGTTTGGCTTGTCATAAAAGTAAACCAAATGTCATTTCTAACCGCACTCACTCCACAACATTCACACATTTGATTCAAACTTGTAAAACGAACTATGGATGCTTGTATTATACTTTTAAGCTTATTCTTTGATTCTAAGCTTATTTTTGAATTCTAATGACATGGAGACGATTATATGTCTTCGGGTTGTCATAATAAGAAATCAAATGTCATTTCTAACCACACTCACTCCACAACATTCACACATTTGAATCAAACTTGTAAAACGAACTGTGCATGCTTGTATTATCCTTTTAAGCTTATTCTTTGATTCTAAGCTTATTTTTAAAATCTAATGACATGGAGACGATTATATGTCTTCGGGTTGTCATAAAAGTAAACCAAATGTCATTTCTAACCACACTCACTCCACAACATTCACACATTTGAATCAAACTTGTAAAACGAAATGTGCATGCTTGTATCCTACTTTTAAGCTTATTCTTTGATTCTAAGCTTTTTTTTTTAATTCTAATGACATGGAGACGATTACATGTGTTAGGCTTGTCATAAAAGTAAACCAAATGTCATTTCTAACCGCACTCACTCCACAACATTCACACATTTGATTCAAACTTGTAAAACGAACTATGGATGCTTGTATTATACTTTTAAGCTTATTCTTTGATTCTAAGCTTATTTTTGAATTCTAATGACATGGAGACGATTATATGTCTTCGGGTTGTCATAATAAGAAATCAAATGTCATTTCTAACCACACTCACTCCACAACATTCACACATTTGAATCAAACTTGTAAAACGAACTGTGCATGCTTGTATTCTCCTTTTAAGCTTATTCTTTGATTCTAAGCTTATTTTTAAAATCTAATGACATGGAGACGATTATATGTCTTCGGGTTGTCATAAAAGTAAACCAAATGTCATTTCTAACCACACTCACTCCACAACATTCACACATTTGAATCAAACTTGTAAAACGAAATGTGCATGCTTGTATTCTACTTTTAAGCTTATTCTTTGATTCTAAGCTTATTTTTGAATTCTAATGACATGGAGACGATTATATGTCTTCGGGTTGTTGAAAAGTAAACCAAATGTCATTTCTAACCACATTCACTCCACAACATTCACACATTTGAATCAAACTTGTAAAACGAACTGTGCATGCTTGTATTCTACTTTTAGGCTTATTCTTTGATTCTAAGCTTATTTTTGAATTGTAATGACATGGAGACGATTGTATGTGTTAGGGTTGTCATAAAAGTAAACCAAATGTCATTTCTAACAACACTCACTCCACAACATTCACACATTTGAATCAAACTTGTAAAACGAACTGTGCATGCTTGTATCCTACTTTTAAGCTTATTCTTTGATTCTAAGCTTATTTTTGAATTCTAATGACATGGAGACGATTATATGTGCTAGGGTTGTTATAAAAGTAAACCAAATGTCATTTCTAACCACATTCACTCCATTATATTCACACATTTGATTCAAACTTGTAAAACGAACTGTGCATGTTTGTCTTCTACTTTTAAGCTTATTCTTTGATTCTAAGCTTATTTTTGAAGTCTAATGACATGGAGACGATTATATGTGTTAGGGTTGTCATAAAAGTAAACCAAATGTCATTTCTAACAACACTCACTCCACAACATTCACACATTTGAATCAAACTTGTAAAACGAACTGTGCATGCTTGTATCCTACTTTTAAGCTTATTCTTTGATTCTAAGCTTATTTTTGAATTCTAATGACATGGAGACGATTATATGTGTTAGGCTTGTCATAAAAGTAAAGCATATGTCATTTCTAACCGCACTCACTCCACAACATTCACACATTTGATTCAAACTTGTAAAACGAACTGTGGATGCTTGTATTATACTTTTAAGCTTATTCTTTGATTCTAAGCATATTTTTGAATTCTAATGACATGGAGGCGATTATATGTGTTAGGGTTGTCATAACAGTAAACCAAATGTCATTTCTAAACACACTCACTCCACAACATTCACACATTTGAATCAAACTTGTAAAACGAACTGTGCATGCTTGTATCCTACTTTTAAGTTTATTCTTTGATTCTAAGCTTATATTTGAATTCTAATGACATGGAGACGATTATATGTGCTAGGGTTGTTATAAAAGTAAACCAAATGTCATTTCTAACCACATTCACTCCATAACATGCACACATTTGATTCAAACTTGTAAAACGAACTGTGCATGCTTGTCTTCTACTTTTAAGCTTATTCTTTGATTCTAAGCTTATTTTTGAATTCTAATGACATGGAGACGATTATATGTGTTAGGGTTGTCATAAAAGTAAACCAAATGTCATTTCTAACAACACTCACTCCACAACATTCACACATATGAATCAAACTTGTAAAACGAACTGTGCATGCTTGTATCCTACTTTTAAGCTTATTCTTTGATTCTAAGCTTATTTTTGAATTCTAATGACATGGAGACGATTATATGTGCTAGGGTTGTTATAAAAGTAAACCAAATGTCATTTCTAACCACATTCACTCCATAACATTCACACATTTGATTCAAACTTGTAAAACGAACTGTGCATGCTTCTCTTCTACTTTTAAGCTTATTCTTTGATTCTAAGCTTATTTTTGAATTCTAATGACATGGAGACGATTATATGTGTTAGGGTTGTCATAAAAGTAAACCAAATGTCATTTCTAACAACACTCACTCCACAACATTCACACATTTGAATCAAACTTGTAAAACGAACTGTGCATGCTTGTATCCTACTTTTAAGCTTATTCTTTGATTCTAAGCTTTTTTTTTTGAATTCTAATGACATGGAGACGATTACATGTGTTAGGCTTGTCATAAAAGTAAACCAAATGTCATTTCTAACCGCACTCACTCCACAACATTCACACATTTGATTCAAACTTGTAAAAAGAACTGTGGATGCTTGTATTATACTTTTAAGCTTATTCTTTGATTCTAAGCTTATTTTTGAATTCTAATGACATGGAGACGATTATATGTGCTAGGGTTGTTATAAAAGTAAACCAAATGTCATTTCTAACCACATTCACTCCATAACATTCATACATTTGATTCAAACTTGTAAAACGAACTGTGCATGCTTGTATTCTACTTTTAAGCTTTTTCTTTGATTCTAAGCTTATTTTTGAATTCTAATGACATGGAGACGATTATATGTGTTAGGGTTGTCATAAAAGTAAACCAAATGTCATTTCTAACAACACTCACTCCACAACATTCACACATTTGAATCAAACTTGTAAAACGAACTGTGCATGCTTGGACTCTACTTTTAAGCTTATTCTTTGATTCTAAGCTTATTTTTGAATTCTAATGACATGGAGACGATTATATGTGTTAGGGTTGTCATAAAAGTAAACCAAATGTCATTTCTAACCGCACTCACTCCACAACATTCACACATTTGAATCAAACTTGTAAAACGAACTGTGCATGCTTGTATTCTACTTTTAAGCTTATTCTTTGATTCTAAGCTTATTTTTGAATTCTAATGACATGGAGACGATTATATGTGTTAGGGTTGTCATAAAAGTAAACCAAATGTCATTTCTAACAACACTCACTCTACAACATTCACACATTTGAATCAAACTTGTAAAACGAACTGTGCATGCTTGGACTCTACTTTTAAGCTTATTCTTTGATTTTAAGCTTATTTTTGAATTCTAATGACATGGAGACGATTATATGTGTTAGGGTTGTCATAAAAGTAAACCAAATGTCATTTCTAACCGCACTCACTCCACAACATTCACACATTTGATTCAAACTTGTAAAACGAACTGTGGATGCTTGTATTATACTTTTAAGCTTATTCCTTGATTCTAAGCTTATTTTTGAATTCTAATGACATGGAGACGATTATATGTGTTAGGGTTGTCATAAAAGTAAACCAAATGTCATTTCTAACCACATTCACTCCATAACATTCACATATTTGATTCAAACTTGTAAAACGAACTGTGCATGCTTGTATTCTACTTTTAAGCTTATTCTTTTATTCTAAGCTTATTTTTGAATTCTAATGACATGGAGTTGATTATATGTGTTAGGCTTGTCATAAAAGTAAACCAAATGTCATTTCTAACCGCACTCACTCCACAACATTCACACATTTGAATCAAACTTGTAAAACGAACTGTGCATGCTTGTATTCTACTTTTAAGCTTATTCTTTGATTCTAACCTTATTTTTGAATTCTAATGACATGGAGACGATTATATGTGTTAGGCTTGTCATAAAGTAAAGCAAATGTCATTTCTAACCGCACTCCACAACATTCACACATTTGATTCAAACTTGTAAAACGAACTGTGGATGCTTGTATTATACTTTTAAGCTTATTCTTTGATTCTAACCTTATTTTTGAATTCTAATGACATGGAGACGATTATATGTGTTAGGGTTGTCATAAAAGTAAACCAAATGTCATTTCTAACAACACTCACTCCACAACATTCACACATTTGAATCAAACTTGTAAAACGAACTGTGCATGCTTGGACTCTACTTTTAAGCTTATTCTTTGATTTTAAGCTTATTTTTGAATTCTAATGACATGGAGACGATTATATGTGTTAGACTTGTCATAAAAGTAAACCAAATGTCATTTCTAACCGCACTCACTCCACAACATTCACACATTTGATTCAAACTTGTAAAACGAACTGTGGATGCTTGTATTATACTTTTAAGCTTATTCTTTGATTCTAAGCTTATTTTTGAATTCTAATGACATGGAGACGATTATATGTGTTAGGGTTGTCATAAAAGTAAACCAAATGTCATTTCTAACAACACTCACTCCACAACATTCACACATTTGAATCAAACTTGTAAAACGAACTGTGCATGCTTGTATCCTACTTTTAAGCTTATTCTTTGATTCTAAGTTTTTTTTTTTGAATTCTAATGACATGGAGACGATTACATGTGTTAGGCTTGTCATAAAAGTAAACCAAATGTCATTTCTAACCGCACTCACTCCACAACATTCACACATTTGATTCAAACTTGTAAAAAGAACTGTGGATGCTTGTATTATACTTTTAAGCTTATTCTTTGATTCTAAGCTTATTTTTGAATTCTAATGACATGGAGACGATTATATGTCTTCGGGTTGTCATAATAAGAAATCAAATGTCATTTCTAACCACACTCACTCCACAACATTCACACATTTGAATCAAACTTGTAAAACGAACTGTGCATGCTTGTATTCTCCTTTTAAGCTTATTCTTTGATTCTAAGCTTATTTTTAAAATCTAATGACATGGAGACGATTATATGTCTTCGGGTTGTCATAAAAGTAAACCAAATGTCATTTCTAACCACACTCACTCCACAACATTCACACATTTGAATCAAACTTGTAAAACGAAATGTGCATGCTTGTATTCTACTTTTAAGCTTATTCTTTGATTCTAAGCTTATTTTTGAATTCTAATGACATGGAGACGATTGTATGTGTTAGGGTTGTCATAAAAGTAAACCAAATGTCATTTCTAACCGCACTCACTCCACAACATTCACACATTTGAATCAAACTTGTAAAACGAAATGTGCATGCTTGTATTCTACTTTTATGCTTATTCTTTGATTCTAAGCTTATTTTTGAATTCTAATGACATGGAGACGATTATATGTCTTCGGGTTGTCGTAAAAGTAAACCAAATGTCATTTCTAACCACACTCACTCCACAACATTCACACATTTGAATCAAACTTGTAAAACGAACTGTGCATGCTTGTATTCTACTTTTATGCTTATTCTTTGATTCTAAGCTTATTTTTGAATTCTAATGACATGGAGACGATTATATGTGTTAGGGTTGTCATAAAAGTAAACCAAATGTCATTTCTAACAACACTCACTCCACAACATTCACACATTTGAATCAAACTTGTAAAACGAACTGTGCATGCTTGTATCCTACTTTTAAGCTTATTCTTTGATTCTAAGTTTTTTTTTTGAATTCTAATGACATGGAGACGATTACATGTGTTAGGCTTGTCATAAAAGTAAACCAAATGTCATTTCTAACCGCACTCACTCCACAACATTCACACATTTGATTCAAACTTGTAAAAAGAACTGTGGATGCTTGTATTATACTTTTAAGCTTATTCTTTGATTCTAAGCTTATTTTTGAATTCTAATGACATGGAGACGATTATATGTCTTCGGGTTGTCATAATAAGAAATCAAATGTCATTTCTAACCACACTCACTCCACAACATTCACACATTTGAATCAAACTTGTAAAACGAACTGTGCATGCTTGTATTCTCCTTTTAAGCTTATTCTTTGATTCTAAGCTTATTTTTAAAATCTAATGACATGGAGACGATTATATGTCTTCGGGTTGTCATAAAAGTAAACCAAATGTCATTTCTAACCACACTCACTCCACAACATTCACACATTTGAATCAAACTTGTAAAACGAAATGTGCATGCTTGTATTCTACTTTTAAGCTTATTCTTTGATTCTAAGCTTATTTTTGAATTCTAATGACATGGAGACGATTGTATGTGTTAGGGTTGTCATAAAAGTAAACCAAATGTCATTTCTAACCGCACTCACTCCACAACATTCACACCTTTGAATCAAACTTGTAAAACGAAATGTGCATGCTTGTATTCTACTTTTATGCTTATTCTTTGATTCTAAGCTTATTTTTGAAATCTAATGACATGGAGACGATTATATGTCTTCGGGTTGTCGTAAAAGTAAACCAAATGTCATTTCTAACCACACTCACTCCACAACATTCACACATTTGAATCAAACTTGTAAAACGAACTGTGCATGCTTGTATTCTATTTTTAAGCTTATTCTTTGATTCTAAGCTTATTTTTGAATTCTAATGACATGGAGACGATTATATGTCTTCGGGTTGTCGTAAAAGTAAACGAAATGTAATTTCTAACCACACTCACTCCACAACATTCACACATTTGAATCAAACTTGTAAAACGAACTGTGCGTGCTTGTATTCTACTTTTAGGCTTATTCTTTGATTCTAAGCTTATTTTTGAATTCTAATGACATGGAGACGATTGTATGTGTTTGGGTTGTCATAAAAGTAAACCAAATGTCATTTCTAACAACACTCACTCCACAACATTCACACATTTGAATCAAACTTGTAAAACGAACTGTGCATGCTTGGACTCTACATTTAAGCTTATTCTTTGATTTTAAGCTTATTTTTGAATTCTAATGACATGAAGACGATTATATGTGTTAGGCTTGTCATAAAAGTAAACCAAATGTCATTTCTAACCGCACTCACTCCACAACATTCACACATTTGAATCAAACTTGTAAAATGAACTGTGCATGCTTGTATTATACTTTTAAGCTTATTCTTTGATTCTAAGCTTATTTTTGAATTCTAATGACATGGAGATGATTATATGTGTTAGGCTTGTCATAAAAGTAAACCAAATGTCATTTCTAACCGCACTCATTCCACAACATTCACACATTTGAATCAAACTTGTAAAACGAACTTTGCATGCTTCTATTCTACTTTTAAGCTAATTCTTTGATTATAAGCTTATTTATGAATTCTAATGACATGGAGACGATTATATGTGTTAGGGTTGTCATAAAAGTAAACCAAATGTCATTTCTAACAACACTCACTCCACAACATTCACACATTTGAATCAAACTTGTAAAACGAACTGTGCATGCTTGGACTCTACTTTTAAGCTTATTCTTTGATTTTAAGCTTATTTTTGAATTCTAATGACATGGAGACGATTATATGTGTTAGACTTGTCATAAAAGTAAACCAAATGTCATTTCTAACCGCACTCACTCCACAACATTCACACATTTGATTCAAACTTGTAAAACAAACTGTGGATGCTTGTATTATACTTTTAAGCTTAATCCTTGATTCTAAGCTTATTTTTGAATTCTAATGACATGGAGACGATTATATGTGTTAGGGTTGTCATAAAAGTAAACCAAATGTCATTTCTAACCACATTCACTCCATAACATTCACACATTTGATTCAAACTTGTAAAACGAACTGTGCATGCTTGTATTCTACTTTTAAGCTTATTCTTTTATTCTAAGCTTATTTTTGAATTCTAATGACATGGAGACGATTATATGTGTTAGAGTTGTCATAAAAGTAAACCAAATGTCATTTCTAACAACACTCACTCCACAACATTCACACATTTGAATCAAACTTGTAAAACGAACTGTGCAGGCTTGGACTCTACTTTTAAGCTTATTCTTTGATTTTAAGCTTATTTTTGAATTCTAATGACATGGAGACGATTATATGTGTTAGGCTTGTCATAAAAGTAAACCAAATGTCATTTCTAACCGCACTCACTCCACAACATTCACACATTTGAATCAAACTTGTAAAACGAACTGCGCATGCTTGTATTCTACTTTTAAGCTTATTCTTTGATTCTAAGCTTATTTTTGAATTCTAATGACATGGAGACAATTATATGTGTTAGACTTGTCATAAAAGTAAACCAAATGTCATTTCTAACCGCACTCACTCCACAACATTCACACATTTGATTCAAACTTGTAAAACGAACTGTGGATGCTTGTATTATACTTTTAAGCTTATTCCTTGATTCTAAGCTTATTTTTGAATTCTAATGACATGGAGACGATTATATGTGTTAGGGTTGTCATAAAAGTAAACCAAATGTCATTTCTAACCACATTCACTCCACAACATTCACACATTTGATTCAAACTTGTAAAACGAACTGTGCATGCTTGGACTCTACTTTTAAGCTTATTCTTTGATTTTAAGATTATTTTTTAATTCTAATGACATGGAGACGATTATATGTGTTAGGCTTGTCATAAAAGTAAACCAAATGTGTAATAGCCGGTTCCTTAATCACTTTGATTAGCTTAACCACTCTCCTAATCTCCAATTAGAGATCCTGGTTGTGGAATTAGATGATACCATTAAGTTTATTGAGGAGCTATTACTTAAGGAATGTCCGGTTACATTCTCAATCCATTGTCGTTTCGATAGATTTCTTAATCGTGAAGAAACGTTTTCTTAGTCACCAAGTAATCTCTTAACACAAATCCGGAACAAAATTGTGATTGTTCCATTGTATCATTTGAGGAGCTTTTCTTGGTAAATATGAAGTCAAATGACACAAATTATAGGTTCATTCTCAACTTACACAATCTCAATCTACACAATTTTAGAAGTTTGTGTGTAGTGTCGGGACTAGAAACCGATCTTATTTCGTAAGCACGAGGTGCCGAGACTACAAAATAACTCCTAGATGATCATACCTCATGTTCATATCTAATTGGACCCCAAAATTTGCACCTTACTCAGCAAAATTGGTGTCTTATGGAGACGACACCCAGCTGCCTGCTTGCCGCCATAATGACCTGCAGCAGGTCCATCTTCAACATCATTTTTCTCATTTGTCTCTCACCTAAAAATGGCGAAACAAAAGCCTAAGCTCAACTACTCTTTTCTATCTACAATTTCACAGAAGAGAGTAAGCCCACATTTGTTCATCATGATCGCCTTATTGGCTCTACAAGTTAAGGTGTCTTTCTGAATGCGATTCTGGACCAGTTTGTGTATATTGGTCATATCTCCTTCATTTGGTAAGATCAATCCTTGATTCTTGTTTCTATTTACTCTTAAGATATACTGGAACAAACTACAATTGGTTAATTTCATTTTCATTATGATTTAGTTGCCCAAATCATATTCTAAAGTAAACCCTTGTTTCGTTGTTCTTCCTGTGAGTATCATGAACATAGGGTCTTCGTAATTTGATCATAACAGCCTCATTTATTCATGTTTTCAATCGAAACAAAACCCTAAGTTGAACTTAATTTCAAGATCTTGATGTTAGGCTTTTGTAATGCTTGAAAACCTGTCGTGATGATCATCTTATAGTCCCTACAAGTTGGATGCGCATATGGTACTCTGTTTTGGAGCAGTTGTGGTATTTGGGCTATAAATTCTTGAATAGTTAATGAAAGTTGACGTTTGATATGTTGAAATAATCCTAAGAGGAAGGGTTATGATTTACAGTTGGTGTTGTGTATAAAGAATAAGGAACTATTTCCTAAATGAGCATCTAAACAGCCGTCATGTGTTCTGAATCATGAAGAGGGTGCAACCTATTGCTATATTGGATTTGGACAAGTTATACTTGGCTTCTTTGGGAGAATTTTGGTGAGTTGAATACTGATGTATAGTAATTTGATGTACCATGATTATATCGTTTGTCAGAGGCCGATTCATGAAGGTTTTGGATCCTTGGTTCGCGGTATGGAGCCGTTCGGGATAGCTAAGAGTGTAAGTTCATACTTACTTTGTCCTTTGCGTGTTGTGAGTAATATAAAGAAAGTTTATGAATGATATGACATTATGATTATGTGTGAATGATAATTGTTGAGTTTGATCATGATATGGTTTAGGGAACTCGGTTTCGCACATAATGTATCTTTTGATACTAGGGCATGCGTATATGAATGTGTATGGTAATATGAGTGGTGTTATGACTCATATGACCTTGTTTAGTACATGTGAATGGTATATGATAAGTCGAGTCATGTTTTATGTGAATAGTACCCTTTTAGGGTGATCAGAACTTAGTTATGCATACGATGTGCATCATTAGTTGATAGTGTACTAGTATCTGATGGTTTTTGAGATGTGAACGCGGTCTGTGTCCGCATGATCTATTGAATTGCGTGAGTTCACATGATGTGTTCTTGTGTTTGTGCGTTAAGTGAGTGATTTCTATGATATGGGTTCTCAACTTGACATGTGTGGAAACGTGATTCATGTGAATTGTATTTCATATATATGAGTATAGACGTATATGTGAAAGTGTTTGTGACTGGTGATTGACGAACTAATCACCTGTGTAAATGAATTGTATAGTAAGAGGTGATTGACGAACTAATCACCCGATGTAAAAGAATTGTAACTGGTGGTTGACGAACTAATCACCTGATGTAAATGTATTGTGGCTGGTGATTGACGGACTAATCACCTGTTGTTTGATGTCTTATTAATTGATGATTGACGCACTAATCATCTATCGTATGTATAAGTTAGATGGCAATTTGGTTAAGGAGCCTCAGTGGTTTGATGGGGGAGTACCATGAGGTGATGAACGTATGACAGAAAGTCGTAACCTCGAATTTGGGTTACGTGATTGAAATGACCCGGATGGGCAATATTGATTGTCGCCTTAGGAGAGATTACCTCGAATTTGGGTAAGGACCTCCAAGGGGTGTGCACACTAATGACTGTTAAGGCATGCATAAATGAGGGGAAGACGTTCTCCAACAAGCGAGTGAGCCCGCAATGCGATCTTTGCCGCCCTCGCGTCGTTCCCTTACCTATTGCCAACGAATCTATAAATTGTATAGTGCAAGTTATGTATCGTGGTGAGCTATCCTCTGAGCATGATTGTGCTATGTGAAACGTATAGTCTAGTTCTGAAATAGAACTATGAATGATATGTTATGTGATTTAAGGAATTATGTGTTTGAATTCGAGATGTGCTTAGAGGTGGAATATGATATTCCTGCTCATATATGTAGCCTTAATTGAAAGTGTTTATTGGTGTCTATGGTTTTATTGCCAAGGTCGTACTATGTGTATTGCTAGCATGACATGTTATTCTATAAATGGTTAGCAATTGAGTAATGGGTTTGATTACCCAATCGCCGTCGGTCTCAGGACCTTTATATGTCGGACAAATGAGGGCAGGTGTATCTCGATAGTCCTATATGTGTGTTGTAAGTACGATGAACTTACCAGCTTTTGCTGAGTTACCCCTGTCCATTCAATTCATTGGAATGGGCAGTGTCGTGTTGTGTTAAATGTGCAGGTGTACGTGTATAGGGTCACATACTAGTGGAGAGGACGAATCACCAAGTCTAGTAGAAGTCAGGTCGTATTAGACTTTGGTATTAGTATGCCAAAGGTTATAACTTGTAAACAGACTGGAAGTTTTTGATGTACTCGTATAATATAATAATCGTTTGTAACCGAGTTATTAGTGTTTTATGTTCTGGAGAGCCTTGTATCTTCCTTAGGGGGAGATACGGCGGTAACAAGTCCGATTTAGGCTAATGATGCTTCCGCTAATAATACTGTTAATTAAGTCTTAAAACTAGCTTAGAAAATCGGGCTGTTACAAAATGTCATTTCTAACCGCACTCACTCCACAACATTCACACATTTGAATCAAACTTGTAAAACGAACTGTGCATGCTTGGACTCTACTTTTAAGCTTATTCTTTGATTTTAAGCTTATTTTTGAATTCTAATGACATGGAGACGATTATATGTGTTAGGCTTGTCATAAAAGTAAACCATTGTCATTTCTAACCGCACTCACTCCACAACATTCACACATTTGAATCAAACTTGTAAAACGAACTGTGCATGCTTGTATTCTACTTTTAAGCTTATTCTTTGATTCTAAGCTTATTTTTGAATTCTAATGACATGGAGACAATTATATGTGTTAGACTTGTCATAAAAGTAAACCAAATGTCATTTCTAACCGCACTCACTCCACAACATTCACACATTTGATTCAAACTTGTAAAACGAACTGTGGATGCTTGTATTATACTTTTAAGCTTATTCCTTGATTCTAAGCTTATTTTTGAATTCTAATGACATGGAGACGATTATATGTGTTAGGCTTGTCATAAAAGTAAACCAAATGTCATTTCTAACCGCACTCACTCCACAACATTCACACATTTGAATTCAAACTTGTAAAACGAACTGTGCATGCTTGTATTCTACTTTTAAGCTTATTCTTTGATTCTAAGCTTATTTTTGAATTCTAATGACATGGAGACAATTATATGTGTTAGACTTGTCATAAAAGTAAACCAAATGTCATTTCTAACCGCACTCACTCCACAACATTCACACATTTGATTCAAACTTGTAAAACGAACTGTGGATGCTTGTATTATACTTTTAAGCTTATTCCTTGATTCTAAGCTTATTTTTGAATTCTAATGACATGGAGACGATTATATGTGTTAGGGTTGTCATAAAAGTAAACCAAATGTCATTTCTAACCACATTCACTCCATAACATTCACACATTTGATTCAAACTTGTAAAACGAACTGTGCATGCTTGTATTCTACTTTTAAGCTTATTCTTTGATTCTAAGCTTATTTTTGAATTCTAATGACATGGAGACAATTATATGTGTTAGACTTGTCATAAAAGTAAACCAAATGTCATTTCTAACCGCACTCACTCCACAACATTCACACATTTGATTCAAACTTGTAAAACGAACTGTGGATGCTTGTATTATACTTTTAAGCTTATTCCTTGATTCTAAGCTTATTTTTGAATTCTAATGACATGGAGACGATTATATGTGTTAGGCTTGTCATAAAAGTAAACCAAATGTCATTTCTAACCGCACTCACTCCACAACATTCACACATTTGAATTCAAACTTGTAAAACGAACTGTGCATGCTTGTATTCTACTTTTAAGCTTATTCTTTGATTCTAAGCTTATTTTTGAATTCTAATGACATGGAGACAATTATATGTGTTAGACTTGTCATAAAAGTAAACCAAATGTCATTTCTAACCGCACTCACTCCACAACATTCACACATTTGATTCAAACTTGTAAAACGAACTGTGGATGCTTGTATTATACTTTTAAGCTTATTCCTTGATTCTAAGCTTATTTTTGAATTCTAATGACATGGAGACGATTATATGTGTTAGGGTTGTCATAAAAGTAAACCAAATGTCATTTCTAACCACATTCACTCCATAACATTCACACATTTGATTCAAACTTGTAAAACGAACTGTGCATGCTTGTATTCTACTTTTAAGCTTATTCTTTTATTCTAAGCTTATTTTTGAATTCTAATGACATGGAGACGATTATATGTGTTAGGGTTGTCATAAAAGTAAACCAAATGTCATTTCTAACAACACTCACTCCACAACATTCACACATTTGAATCAAACTTGTAAAACGAAATGTGCATGCTTGGACTCTAGTTTTAAGCTTATTCTTTGATTTTAAGCTTATTTTTGAATTCTAATGACATGAAGACGATTATATGTGTTAGGCTTGTCATAAAAGTAAACCAAATGTCATTTCTAACCGCACTCACTCCACAACATTCACACATTTGATTCAAACTTGTAAAACGAACTGTGGATGCTTGTATTATACTTTTAAGCTTATTCTTTGATTCTAAGCTTATTTTTGAATTCTAATGACATGGAGACGATTATATGTGTTAGGGTTGTCATAAAAGTAAACCAAATGTCATTTCTAACCACATTCACACCATAACATTCACACATTTGATTCAAACTTGTAAAACGAACTGTGCATGCTTGTATTCTACTTTTAACACTACTACAAAACGCAACAAAGACGTCGGCTTTTTTTTATAATAGACGTCGGATATCGTACCGACGTTGAGTTGGCAGACATCTATTAAAAACAAATAGACATGGGTTTTTAGTCCCATGTCTATCATTTCTATAGACATGGGATTTTTTTAAAAATCCGACGTCTATACATGGCTTATACATCGGTCTTTGGGAAAAAACCCATGTCTATTTTTGTCATAGACGTCAGACTTTCTTGAAATCCCATGTCTATTAATTACTATAGACATCTGACTTTGCTGAAAATCCGACATGTATGTGAATTATATAGACGTGGGTTGGTACAAAAAAACCCATGTCTATATATGCAATTTTTTTTTTGTGTAAAACCTTATTCCACCAGGGCAATATACACCCACAATAATAGATACATAGACCTGCTCGAAGACAACTCAAAATTCATCCAAACAACCAAATTTCATTCAATTTGTCTTGCAATTCCACAACATAAGTCATCCATACATATTGTTTTCCTAGAGATTCATGAACCGGGCCACTACAAGTCTACAATACTATTAGTGTTGTGCCCCAACATAGCTCATCAAACAAAAAAGTTCAATATTGTTGCGCCTAACTTACGCCCAACTAAACATTAAGATAATAATTTGCCCATAAATCTCGAACCTCGTCAATTTCTTCTTGGGAGTATGGCGTTGTGTCTTGAAATTGCTGAAAATTTATGCATTAATAAAATGTGTTACAAAATGATATCACCTCTTGTAACACTAGTAGATTTAGTTGTACTTCACAGAATATTATGTAAAATAGAGGTATCTACCTCATTTATGGATTGTGTATGGATTGAACGAGCAACGATTTCCAGCATGTATCTCATGACATAATAACCACATTCTGAATTTCCTGGCTGGCGAGCACACTAGAAAGAAGTAAAACATGATGTTAATTAGAATATAAGATACACAAGTAGAGATTTTTAGGTGTCAAACATGTTTATAAAGTAAAAAACATACATAAGAATTGTCAAAATCAGAAATCATGAAAGCTCAAGCTTTTACAGTGCTAATCAATATTCAGTCTCTATTTATATGAAAACGAGAGAAGACAACGAGATAAGACGGGAGTAATCTTATATTAAGTCTAAGAACATGGTCTCCTCTTTAAAAAATACTTTCCGTCAGTCGTTCTACCAAGTTTGCCAGAGTATCATACTAAATTTCATGTGATAAATACATACATGAGCACACGAAGACAGTCTTCGAATATGGTGTCAGATAGGGGACTTTATTTCATTGCCATTAAACTACAGCATACATTTAGGATCATGAGGAGAAATGCGTATTTAAATGGCATAATGTGCAGCAGGAAGCATATTCAAGACATAGCTAATTATAAATTGATCTTGTAGGGAGCATTACAAACACTCTGCAATCGACGAGGTGTAGAACATCACCAAATCCGGAAACCTCAAGGTGAAAGCTGAGAGATCCATGATTTTGTTTCTTTCAGGAACAGTCGAGGACAGAAAAGATACTTAGCTCAAGTCTTCTTATATGTGTGAGGTGAACTTGAAGCATATGAAGATGTGATGGTTTGTTATGAGGTTAGAAATCACCTCAAATGGATATCAGAAGCCAAGTATTTACTTAATAATTTGCTGATATAGTTGTGGTTGTCCACTGGAACTAGATGCTTAAAGTCAGATATATCAACAGAAGAAGAATTTGTTTATAGTCTCTCCTTATCTCAATTGTGAATGTGGTCTAATGCGTGCATAAAGGGATATTCTCAGAATTGGGACTGATATTCTCTTTCTTTTCTGATTAGAGAAAGAGTATGGTAGTATAGTTAGCTGCAGCTACTCTACCGAAAACAAGTGCAAAACAAGTGCATGCTTTAAAAAGATAAAACAAGAAACTTACATCAACTTGAATCCACTGTGGTGTTTTAGAGCTCTTCCTTTTACCCCCTCCATAGCCATATACTCTAACAGACCTATCCAAATATCAAAAGTATAGTCACATATATTGCAAGAAAAGTAGAGTTCAAAGAGTAAGTTATAGAGAAACTCACGTATTTAGACAGGTTTTCAAAGTTGCTGGCTCAGGACCTCCTATTGGATCAAACCAATGTATGTAGTTGTTGTCAACGATATCTACAACAGCGAGCATCCAATGTTTTCTGTATCATACATAAGCAAGAAAAATTGTCTTAAATGTTATAAATAACTTGATTTTCATAAACAAGCCATCTTTACTTTCCTTATTCTATGATTAATTAAACAACGACACATACCCTTGATAGTATGGAGCCAAATAAAGAACTTTCTTTTGACTACTCATGGTGTCAGAAACATATATGGACGCCTCATCTGCATTGTGGCCTATCAATGACGTATATTGCGGACAAAGAAACCCATATCTCTCAGCGGTATCACATAGGGCGGTATCACATAGGTTATGTAGAAACCTAATATATGAGCATATTACGTTAAGTTGTATTCTTTATGAAAACCCGCACTACCTAAAACAAACTTTAGAAGAACAAAAGCTCTAATTACAGACTTACCCGATAAATGTTTGAATGCATGAAATATTCAGTTTTTTCATATCTAAGAGTTGGATTATATCTTCTTTGGTTATGAATACCGTCTGTTCGTAACCCATGACATTCTTGCTCAAGGGGAGTGGAGATGACTGACCATCTTGCATCACGCTAGCTAGCTTTGACAACAACCGTTGAGAACCCGAATTTTTGTCAAGAAGGGGTTTCAAACACCTATTGGATTCAGCAACTGACTCTTTTGTTTTGCTTTTACCACTGTCAATTTTCTTCGACTTGTTACTATCCACCCCTTTGGACTTTTGCACCGTACACAGCTGATTCAAAACCAAAGCAATCATAGTTAGTTCATGTAGTTAGTGAGATAGGATAACTAAGAGCAGAAGGCAGGACTATATATATCCGTATCTGTGTACTAGGGAAATGTTTAGAAGAAATAACTAGAGCGGAAAAACAGAGAAAAAACCGAGATTTTCACAAGTATTTATCCACCATTTATATTCGTATCTATCAACTATAGTATGACACTAAATATAATGATTCACCTTAAAAATTGTTTGCAAAGTCATTTAAGGAGAAGAAGAGCAATAACAAACTGGAATATTAAATACCTTAGGATTTCCAAAAGTGACAAGATTTTTTGGCCAACGAACAAAAGAACCGATTGCCTCACCAATAGTATAAAACTCTTTATCTGGCACAGGCAATGGCGTGTCATCTTCACCCTCTAGAATAACTTCAATTGAAACTCTTACTTCATTGTCTTTAAATGCAAGGCAATGTGATTTTGAAGCATCAGTGGGGGCCTTAAATACTCTTGCAAGAGCCACATTGCGAAACTCTGGCTCCTTCAAGGCTAGTTGACATTCAGCTCCCTTTAATAACATATAAAAGATCATTATAATTGTAATGCCGCAAAATTGACTTGAGAATAAAAGTTTAATTCATCCGATTAGAATAACTACCACATCAGAAATTTCCGCAAAGGGATCAAGCTGCTGCTCATCTGCACAACTCGCTTTTCCACTAGTACAGTGCATCTCTACCTCATCCTCTACTCTTACATCTTCAATTTGACGGACGCTTTGACTTCCTAATGTACCCATTCTCCGCTCAAATAGGGACTCCATCTCTTTAACAGTCTGTGCTCTTACCTTTTCGGTAATCATTTGAGTTAGCATGTCAATATCTCCCTGTGATATCCTTCCATTTCGATGATGAATGCTTCTGCCAAAATATTGTTTATGACCCACACCTCCTCCAACTCCTCTTACACGACCATAATGCTCATTTGTTCCGATAGCTCTGCTTAGAACGTCGTCCTTTCCAGTTGAAGTAAAATCTGCCTCATCCCTCATTGTATGCTGCAACAATGCACAAATATGCATATTAGACTTTATAATTCTGATTACTAAGCCTTAATTTGGATTTTTTATTTTTTTTGAAATCAACATTAACTTGGATTTTTAAATCTGAAAATTAGAGAAAACAATTAGAGAAAACTGACTCAATGGTATGAAAATGACTTACGATCTTGTCTATAACTTTCTTAGTCTCGGGATTTAGGCATTTCCCATCTTTGTTCACTCTTCCCTCAATCCAAAGATCGCCCCGCTCTATTGATATCGCAGAAGTGTCTGAGTTATCACCAGAAAGTGCAATTGAAGCACGCAACTTTGCTTCCAGCTTTATTTTTGTTTTAGTGTAACCGCCTCGAGACATTGTGTGAGGATAAAGGTTGAGCTTTTGTATTCTGACACCTTCTTGACTTTTCTTCTGTTAGAAAACAAAAACACAGAATTTTTCCATATGTTAGTAAAGTCTCCACTTATGTTACAAGTAACACACAAAACAATGAATAAAAACTCACCTTAAATTCGTTTGACAGACGAGTCTCTTTAAACTTTTTCCATACTTCCGCTTTGATGTAAGGATATTTCTTGAGTGGATCGTCATCAACAGGCAACTTCCTTTTCTTAAGCTCCTTCTTGTAAACGTACAAAGAAGTTAAATTTGACTTGAAATTAGACCACCTGATGTTGGCAAGGGAGATGACTTGCTTCTTCTTTGATTTTGGAATGTTAAAAACAGTCTACATAAGCACATAGAAAAAAAAGTTATTAAAGTTAGAAGAAGAGTCGACATAATCAGAGTCTGGCCAAGAACTTTCACATTGTAAGAGGCTAAGAAAGTTACGAATTTCTTACCAACACATCTTCCCAAATCTTCAATTTACAATCCTCTCCAACATCTCTCCAATTATCTATATCAATTGGCACCTTCGTTCGTGCTAATACACCAATGTAACTCTTGTACTTATCACCGTTTTTTCCAATAGCCTGACCATTCTCATCAAACTCAACATCAAGCTTTAGTCCTGCATTACGTAAAGCTATCAATTCTTTCATAAGGACGACACTCTTGCCCTTCTTTTCTACTGGTTCAGAATCTCGTTGAGAATTTGCCTCAGAATCTGCCTCGGGCGGTGATTGAGATGTCCCTGCCATTAGAACCTGCAAATCCATTAATGTTGTCAGCATACTTAAAGTATAATTCACTAAATATGATAGTTACTTGCACATCAGAGACAAACACACTAGTTGATGCATGAGCATCGAGCTTGCAATTGATTTGGCAAGTAGGAGTCGGTCTAGAGTTACAAATTCGTACAGTTGACTTTACAGGAGAATATCTCACAAATTATAAGGAATTTGGTCGTGATTCTTGTGGAATAATAAACATCATGTTCTTAGCTTTCCAACAAGTGGTCATAAGCCCAAAACGGTTAAGGAACGAAGGAGATATGATCGATTGAAGTTGAGCTGTCCAGGACTTACGCGGGTACACGTAGCTCGGGAACTAGGCTTGATTCCCTTATTTGTGTCTTAGCTTAAGTTTAGGAAAGTGTCTTATTTACAGTATTTTGTGGAATAAAGGAGCCTTAGAAGGTTTCCAAGTTGTTATAGAAGAGTTTAGGAAAGTTTTACTAATAAGCTTGAAGTCGGTTTAAGGGAAGATCCAAATCTAGTTCTTAACTTGACTTTAAGTAAGTTTAGGAGTCTTAAGAGTAGTATAAATAGAGAGTCTTACTGTATTGTTTTTCATTGAATTTTGAGCATTAATATCGAAGAGTCGAGGGGAGTTTCCTTCAAATATGGCCTTGCGAGGTTCTGCGTTTTCTTGCTTTGTTTCTTAGTGATCTAGGCTCGAAAATAACTAGGTTTAACCTATCTTACTTGCGAGTTTGAGGGTTAGATCATATCAATTTCGTACTTTATTTTCTGTTTTAATTCCGCTGCGTAATAAACACAAAAAAACAAAAAAATTAGAGTAGGTTTTACATCAAATTGGCCTCAGAGCCAGGTTTTAACATACTTCCTAGTGTGTTAGTCTTGGGTTGAGTTTGGTTTGTTTTCTGCAAGGAGTAAGATGCCCGGAAACAAGGAGAGTGATGGTGACGGTGATAAAGGTGGCAACTTGGAGGAAAAGCTTAGCACCATGGCAGGAACTATGATGGAGCTGCAAACCATGATGAAGCATCTCATGAGCATGAGTTATCATGAGAAGAGGAGGACTCGTGAAGAACCTGATGAGGAAGAAGAACCCATCAGACCTGAACCGAAGCCAAAAGATGATGATCGTGGATTGAAGCTTGATGTTCCTGAATTTGAAGGTGAACTTGATGGAGAGAAGTTCATGGATTGGATTCGACAAGCTGAAAGAGTCTTTGATTACAAGGGCTATGATGAGCATAAAAAGTTCAAGATTGCAACTTTAAAACTAACCAAGTATGCATCTTTGTGGTATGAAAACCTGAAGAAGCAAAGAAAAAGAGAAGTTAAGAGCAAGATTGATACTTGGGAGAAGTTAAAGAAGCATCTAAAGAAGAGATTCATGCCGAGAGATTATGAACAAGAGCAATACTTGAATCTGACCTCCTTAACTCAAGGAAACAGGAGTGTTAGTGAGTATATCAAGGAGTTTGAGAAGCTGGTTATTGTTTGTGATCTAGAAGAGAAAGAGGAGCTGAAGATGGCAAGGTTTATTCGAGGATTGAATCCACAAATAGCACAAAAGGTAGAAGTTCAGACTTACCTTACCTTTGATGATGTGTGTAGATTATCCTTGAAGTTTGAGAAGCAAGAGAAGGGAAAGAGACGAACTTTCACACATGACTACCTTACGGATTCTACAGTTGGTGATTCTGATGTTACCTCTTCAAACCCTAAGGGATTCTTGAAAACAGAACCTAAGGATAAAGAGACGGGAATTTCTGACTTGGATTCGAAAAGCACAAGATTTAAGAGGTGTTACAAGTGTCAAGGTTATGGGCACATTGCTAATGAATGTACACAAAAGAGGGCTCTAACTTTGCGTGAATTGAAGTCGATTACCCCTTGCTTTGTCCAAGAAGAAAATCATGAGACAGTTGAGAGATCACTCCTAAGTTGTGAGTCCAAAGGTGGAGAGATTATGCAAGATCATATTGTGGAACCTTTGAGTTCTAGTGATGAAGATGAGGAGGCAGTCCGAAAGGTGCAAGGCAAACGAAATCTTATGCTACAAGCGTTACCTATTATGATTGAAGAGAAAGTTAATTATGATGCATTACCCATGGGAAAGAGCCAGAAATATGTGTCACCAGTTGATGCATATATTGAGGATAGCTTGGGTAGAAAGGAAGGGTTGAATTCGAAGCTTGCTGATGATGACCTTGTCCAAGAGTTACTTAGAAGTGGAAGGTACAATAATACTTCAAGCATCAACATGGCTAAAACAGAACATAACTTTGAAGATGGTAGCTTAAAGGAGTGTTTGATGGTCCTCAAGGTGTTACTCATGTTGTCATCAATTAATTTCTCTTACAAGTTTGTAAGATTGGTTTTTGATCCCGGTGGTCTGACTTACTCTCAAGAATTGGGACAATTCTTTTCAAAGAAGGGGAGTCTGATGCATGAGCATCGAGCTTGCAATTGATTTGGCAAGTAGGAGTCGGTCTAGAGTTACAAATTCGTACAGTTGACTTTACAGGAGAATATCTCACAAATTATAAGGAATTTGGTCGTGATTCTTGTGGAATAATAAACATCATGTTCTTAGCTTTCCAACAAGTGGTCATAAGCCCAAAACGGTTAAGGAACGAAGGAGATATGATCGATTGAAGTTGAGCTGTCCAGGACTTACGCGGGTACACGTAGCTCGGGAACTAGGCTTGATTCCCTTATTTGTGTCTTAGCTTAAGTTTAGGAAAGTGTCTTATTTACAGTATTTTGTGGAATAAAGGAGCCTTAGAAGGTTTCCAAGTTGTTATAGAAGAGTTTAGGAAAGTTTTACTAATAAGCTTGAAGTCGGTTTAAGGGAAGATCCAAATCTAGTTCTTAACTTGACTTTAAGTAAGTTTAGGAGTCTTAAGAGTAGTATAAATAGAGAGTCTTACTGTATTGTTTTTCATTGAATTTTGAGCATTAATATGTTCAAATATGGCCTTGCGAGGTTCTGCGTTTTCTTGCTTTGTTTCTTAGTGATCTAGGCTCGAAAATAACTAGGTTTAACCTATCTTACTTGCGAGTTTGAGGGTTAGATCATATCAATTTCGTACTTTATTTTCTGTTTTAATTCCGCTGCGTAATAAACACAAAAACACAAAAAAAATTAGAGTAGGTTTTACATCACTAGTATACCCAACCAAACTAAAAGCAAGTGCACATGTGATCTACAAAACTCGAAGGAATGATTTTACTTCAATTTATGATGCTAAACAATAGCTTTAAAAATCTAAATATATGAGGGGGCACGTTTTCTTCCAGATTATTGATTTGGTTATCTACAAATTATAAGAATGGCATTGCAAATACCTTTATAGTAGTGTATTTGTGACATCTTGACTGGTTCCATTTGCACTTGTGTTATTTGGAAGGTTTTCAACCCAAAGGCCTTCAGCATGATCATCTCGTAGATAAAAATCATCCACATCACTAGCGGAACCCACTAAAGGCAACCCAGATGAAAACGGCGGTAACTCATCATCTACCTCATCCATGTTATTGTGAGCCACAAACTTCTTTTTCCCGTGAAGAACAATAGACCACCTTTCATCAACGGGATCTTTGATATAAAAAACTTGCTTCGCCTGACTTGCCATTATGAAAGGTTCGGCTTTATACCCTTCACGTTTCAGATCTACCAATGTGAATCCCATCTCATCCTTGCGAACGCCTCTATGATCAACCCACGAACATCGAAACACAGGAATCCTAAACTGAACGTAATCCAATTCCAATATGTCCTCAATAACTCCAAAATATGGCATAGCATCATACACTGGCCTCTTATCTTTAGCACTAGAAACACTCATTGACTTAGCCATCAGAGCTACTCCACTATTCTGCACGGTACTTTTAACATCTTGGATTTTTGTGTAAAAACAAAACCCATTGACATCATAACCTTGATAGGATAAGACATGGATCAGAGGACCATGAGCCAACCATCTTACGTTTTCACATACTGCTTTTGGATTTTTTTCCAATTGAATATCCACTTCCTTGGTGAACCATGAAGCAAATGAGCGGTTGTGTTCCATTGCTAACCATCTCTCCCCTTTAGACGGATTTTGTTGCTTCAATAGCTCTTTATGGGTCTTTAGGAAAGGATGCACATCGACCATATGTTGCAAAATATAAAGATGAGCTTGATCAAGTGTTTCACGGCTTATCATAACTACTTTTCTGCCAAGTGTACCTTGACCTTGAATTCGATCTTCATGTCGAGACTTAGGAAGTCCAATAGGTTCGACATTCGACAAATAATCATCAACAAATGACAAGGCCTCCTCCGCCACATACCCTTGAATCATACAACCTTCCGGGCGATATTTGTTTCTCACATAACCTCCCAATGGTTTCATATATCGTTCAAATGGGTATTGGTTTCTCAAATAAACGGGGCCACATATTTTGACTTCTCTCACAAGATGAATAACAAGATGCTCCATTATATCAAAAAATGAAGGAGGAAAGTACATCTCAAGTTCACATAAAGTAATAACAACTTCTCGCTGTAATGTAGTTAAGGTATCGGTGTCAATTACTTTACTATATATTGCATTAAAAAAATAGCAAAGCTTAGTAATAGAATTTCTGACATGTTTTGGCAAAACAGCCCGGATTGCAATAGGGAGCAATTGTTGCATTAAAGTGTGACAGTCATGAGATTTCAAACCCACTAACTTCAAGTCTTTCATGGAAACAAGATTTTTGATATTGGAAGAGTAACCTTGTGGTACCTTAACACCATGGAGACACTCACAAACACTTCTTTTCTCTTTTCTTGACAAAGTAAAACATGCAGGGGGCAAATAGGTTTTTGATCCCCGAACTTGCGGAGCCAGTTCTGGCCGTATTTTTTGTAAAACCATATCTGCTCTAGCTTTGACACCATCCTTTGTCTTACCAGGAATGTTAAGAAGTGTCCCAATAATGCTGTCACAAACATATTTCTCAACATGCATAGCGTCGATACAATGTCTCACTGACAAGTCTTTCCAATATGGCAAATCCCAAAATATGGATCTCTTTTTATACAAAGTCTCGTCACTCGGAGGTTTATATGGTTTCCCGAAACAATTTTCAATATTTTTAACCTTCTCTTAAACTTGTTTCCCACTTAGAATCTTTGGAGCAGCCCTCATCTCTTGATTTCCATTGAAGGGTTTCATTTTTCTTCTATAAGGGTGAGATCTATGAAGAAATCTTCGATGGTTCAGATACACATTTTTTCCGCCGTGTTTTAACCGATCAGAAATTGTGTCATTCTCACAAATTGGGCATGCTTTAGATCCTTTGACACTATATCCGGATAAGTTGCCGTAAGCCGGAAAATCGGTGATGGTGCAAAAGATCATGGCATATAATTGAAAAGTCTCTTTACGATAAGCATCATACACTTCCACACCTTCATCCCACAACAACTTTAAATCGTCGATCAAAGGTTGTAAATACACATCAATGTCATTGCCCGGTTGCTTAGGTCCCGAAATCAGCAATGACAACATGAGATATTTGCGCTTCATACACAACCAAGGGGGCAGATTATAAATCGTTAGTAGAACGGGCCATGTACTCCATCGACTACTTAGACTGCCATATGGATTCATACCATCAGTAGACAGCCCAATCCTTAAACTTCTATGGTCAGATGCAAATTCTGGAAACTTAAAGCTTATTGTTTTCCATTGTGTGGAATCGGCAGGATGACGAATCTTATCATCGGGGACCCTGCCTTCTGCATGCCACACCATATGTTCGGCATCTCTTGCATTTGCAAATAGACGCCTAAACCTTGGTATGATTGGGAGGTACCATAACACCTTCGATGCAGCTCCTCTATTCTTTTCGGATGTTTTCTTTAACTTATAACGTGATAACCCACATTTAGGACACTCATCCAGGTCTTTGTACTCCTTCCGATATAAAATACAATCATTAGGACAAGCGTGTATCCTTTCGTAATTAACTCCCATAGGGCACAAGATTTTCTTAGCCTCATAAATACGTCCGGGAAGCTCATTGCCCTCTGGAAGCATTTCACACAATAACTGAAGTAAATCGGTAAAACCCTTATCACTCCATCCATTTTTTGCTTTCAGGTTGTACAATTTAAGCACGGCAGATAAACGAGTGAATTTTTTACACCCGGGATACAATGGCTTTACTCCATCACTAGCTAGCTTATCAAACATACGTGGTGGATTCTCTGTAGCTTGCTTAGCATCATTTATCATATCATCTACTCTATCATCGCAATCTACATCACAATCATCTTCTTCGGACTCTCCGTCATCATTTTCGGAATCACTAAACATACTAGGTACGGCATCCTCCCCATGCCAAATCCATCTTGTGTAGCTTTTATCAATTCCATAGCACAAGAGGTGATTTTTTAAGTCTCCAGCATTCACAAACACATTATTCCCACATCTAATACAAGGACAATAAATCTCATCGATGTCCTCTGCTTGGTTAATAGCATGTCTAACAAATTCGTCAACCCCTTTTTTGTACATAGGGTCTAAGCGATCAACAGACATCCATTCTCGATCCATAACAAATATTTGGTTGTTTCCTATAAAATTTACGGATTACGACACTAAACAAGAAGAGAAAGCGTACACTAAACAAGAAGAGAAAGCGTACTGCAACATATTCTTATAGCACCGCAAATGAGTCATTTTCTCTTCCATAAACGTCATTAGAATGATTTGAATGAAATGCAGCAGGAAGCAGGAAGTTCTCTATTTTAAGATAAAAGGTATATAGAAGCAGAGTGCAAATCTAGGGGAGAATCTATATTCAATTAACAACCAATAGCTAGAACGCACATCAATCAACCTTGGGACATATTAAAAAAGAAAGTAAAAGGCAAAAAAAGGAAGAAAGTGGGTGCAAATCTGACCTTACACAGCAACGCAAGCAAGAAACTGATTCAAAGAGAACAAAAGTGCGATTGCGGTATATCTTTTCGGCTTTCGAGTATGGTTCTTCAATTACTGCACAAAAATATCATGTCTACTTAGATATTATATTCAAAATCACTGCAAAGGATATAAGTATCCCTTCTTCAATACAACTCCTTGTTCTAATAACTCATGAGCTAGATTAGCTGATTAGATATAAAGTTGTCCTATATAGGGGCGGCATTTCATATAAGGTGATGCTGCAATTAGCTTGCACATATGAAGGACGTCACAGGATTCCCACGTATCAAAGACTCAAGCATAATGTGTGCATACCTTCTGCATAACCATCTCAAACTCCAGAAGCTCATTATATGTCTACATTAACGAGTTCATCGATCAGCTCATGTTCATGCTCTGCAAGACGTACCTAGAACAATAGAAGGAATGAATAAACACTGAATTTCGTGAATATAATGGTACAGTCTAATAAAAGGACACTAATTCAACCATCATTACCATTGAGCTATCAATATTAATTCAACCTTAGGTATTATAGACAAGAAAGAGTTCTTCAGGTTATACCATTGAACTAGCATCATGCTACTGATATGATTAAAGCTTACGAAAATATAAAAGAAGGAAAGGGGGACTGATAACTTTTATTGGACTGTACTGATGCTGTTTTTTTTTTCTATAATCACTACTAATTTTTCGCTTATATTGGACTAAAAACTCACCAGCACCTCTAAATCAGTACTTATACATATCAGGGAAGGTTTACTATGCAACTCTATCGATGGAAGGTGCTAAATCAGTTCGTGGCTTCAAACCAAACGTAAACAGGCTAAAGAAATTGCACAGAGGGAGTACATATAAGTAGCATATAGCACAGTTTACAGATCCAGCTGCGTGACAATAGGATCAAGAGTACATGAAAAATCAGAAAAATTGTGAAAATCAGAAAAAGAAAACGCAAAGCATGAATGACAGAATTATACCAAACTTTCTTGATAATCATTTAGCTCAAAATGAAGGCAATGCAGAACTTTACTCAAGAACAAAAAGATAAACTAATGCTAAACAATGGATAGTGCAGCCGTGCGGCACACTCTTGTGCCCAGAGCATCAGACTGATGCTGCTGTTATTTCACAAAATCAGTCCTAATATTTCGGTTAGATTGGCCTAAAAGTCACCACACCACTGAATCAGTACTTATTCTTGCCAAGGATCATAGTTAATTATCAGCTTATTTTCTCCTCTGATCAAAAGATAAGTTATTCAAAACAGATTAAAAATTATCGGAACAAAAACTTGAATCTCCTGATTATCATCAGAGGTATCATACTGTGACATAACACAAACAGAGGGAGTACATTAAGTAGGCATAGCACATATTTTAAAAATTCAGCTGCGCGGCCATAGGCTCAAGAGTGCATGAAGAATCAGAAAACTTGTGAAAAATCGAAAAAGACAATGCAAAGCAAGAATGACAGTATTAAACCAAACTTTCTTGATAATCATTTAGCTCAAAATAAAGGCAATACGGATTTTACTCAAGAACAAAAAGATAAACTAACGCTAAGTAGAAGAAAAGATCTGCCTTTATTTTTCTGTATCCTGAATTCAAAGACTAACTTAATAGCTATACTAAACTACTGAACGACTGAGGAACGAAAAGAGGTAACAGATACAGTTTCCTTTTTATTTTTCCTATTTTCTGAGCTTAAGGACTAACTTGACAGCTCCGCTAAACTAATGCGAGATGAAAAGCCTAAAAACACTGAAATCAACTCAATCATAAACTTGAAGTTCCTGATACTCTTCACCAGATATGGCAGCACTGAAAAGCCGCTTAAGCTACTCCCATTGATCTTGTCACTAACTATGTCAAACATAATGATAAGTTCATTACTTGATTGCAGCTGCCAATGAGGAACACACTTTGAGCATAGAAATGCAATGAGGTTTCACAGAAACGGCCTCGAATATAGAAGGTATAATTTGAGGAAAGGTGGACTACCTCTATTCCATTTCAATTACTTGTCAGGTTCAAAAATATATATCACACATCTATCTAGTGGAAGGAACCTATAATCTAATGCAAGTCTTTATCACAACTTCTATTTCGGCAACACATATTGCCTCACCAAATAGCAGATTTCCTTACATATGTCAATATTCGTTGCTCTTTGCCGCACAGTGTCCATGATATAAGAATTAATAGTATCATACTCACACATCAAAAGAATGACAGAACTGGTAATTACAATGTTCAACTAAATTTGGTAGCGTATAATGGGACTCCAATCCACAATAGTCATATGGTACTGTCATTTACTTCCACAATACTATTACCCCCTAGCCATGCTTAAATTAAGGGTGCGGGTTCATAAAACACAACACTTCCAACAAGCTCGTAATGCGTACAAAAAGAAAAACATTTAAGATACTCCTAAGAATTTATGAAATACTCCCACAGGCCATCAACAACCTTGATACAAAGACTGCAAAGTTTTATATGACAATCTATAGACAATTTTTTTTTCCTCGGGTTTTGGCGGGACAGTAAAAGCTACTCAAAACCCACACACAAATCTTCTCCAAAAAGATTTTGAGCAATTACCCCCAAATTAATCGTGCAATTTTCGCACCAAATCAATCTACTAACTTCATTGTGTTGAAATTTTCAACACCACAATCAAAATTGAAACTTGAAAGGGGTGTATGTGAGAGTGAGGTCTTGGGAGGGGGGAAAAATCATAATTCAACACCACAATCATACCCAAATCATAATTATTCAACAAAATCCTAATATAATTAGGGCGAAAAGACCTGATTTTGTTGTCGTTGTTGTCGTCGTTGTCAGAGTAGTAGTCGTTGCAGTTGTCGTCGCCGTCAGAGTAGTCGTCGCCGGAGTTGTCGTCGTCGCCGGAGTTGTCTTCGCTGAGGTTTTTAGTTGAGGAGACAGCAGCTGAATTGAAGTTGAGAAAGAGTTGTCGTCTGATGAGTACAAAGAGATTTTTTGTTGTTTAATTTTTTATTTTTTTTTATTTTAGTTGAGGAGACAATAGCAGCTGAATTGAAAGAGATAAGGAAGGACAAAGAGATAAGGCGTGGGATTTCCACCCAGAGATTAAAAAAAGAAAGAAAAAAAGAGAAAGGACATGGGTTTTTTATGAAAGCACATGTCTATACTCTTATAATAGACATGGGTTTTTAAAAACCACACTATGTCTATTATTAAACGTCGGTTTTTGAAAAAAAACCCATGTCTATTCTTAACTCATTACAGCATTTTCCTTAATAGACGTCAGTTTTCCATATGTCCTATGTCTATTTGCCTATGTCTATAATGGATTTTGTAGTAGTGTAAGCTTATTCTTTTATTCTAAGCTTATTTTTGAATTCTAATGACATGGAGACGATTATATGTAATAGGGTTGTCATAAAAGTAAACCAAATGTCATTTCTAACAACACTTTCTCCACAACATTCACACATTTGAATCAAACTTGTAAAACGAACTGTGCATGCTTGGACTCTACTTTTAAGCTTATTCTTTTATTTTTGAGCTTATTTTTGAATTCTAATGACATGGAGACGATTATATGTGTTAGGCTTGTCATAAAGTAAAGCAAATGTCATTTCTAACCGCACTCACTCCACAACATTCACACATTTGATTCAAACTTGTAAAACGAACTGTGGATGCTTGTATTATACTTTTAAGCTTATTCTTTGATTCTAAACTTATTTTTGAATTCTAATGACATGGAGACGATTATATGTGTTAGGCTTGTCATAAAAGTAAACCAAATGTCATTTCTAACCGCACTCACTCCACAACATTCACACATTTGATTCAAACTTGTAAAACGAACTGTGGATGCTTGTATTATACTTTTAAGCTTATTCTTTGATTCTAACCTTATTTTTGAATTCTAATGACATGGAGACGATTATATGTGTTAGGCTTGTCATAAAAGTAAACCAAATGTCATTTCTAACCGCACTTACTCCACAACATTCACACATTTGAATCAAACTTGTAAAACGAACTGTGCATGCTTGGACTTTACTTTTAAGCTTATTCTTTGATTTTAAGCTTATTTTTGAATTCTAATGACATGAAGACGATTATATGTGTTAGGCTTGTCATAAAAGTAAACCAAATGTCATTTCTAACCGCACTCACTCCACAACATTCACACATTTGATTCAAACTTGTAAAACGAACTGTGGATGCTTGTATTATACTTTTAAGCTTATTCTTTGATTCTAAGCTTATTTTTGAATTCTAATGACATGGAGACGATTATATGTGTTAGGGTTGTCATAAAAGTAAACCAAATGTCATTTCTAACCACATTCACTCCATAACATTCACACATTTGATTCAAACTTGTAAAACGAACTGTGCATGCTTGTATTCTACTTTTCAGCTTATTCTTTGATTCTAAGCTTATTTTTGAATTCTAATGACATGGAGACGATTATATGTGTTAGGGTTGTCATAAAAGTAAACCAAATGTCATTTCTAACAACACTCACTCCACAACATTCATACATTCGAATCAAACTTGTAAAACGAACTGTGCATGCTTAGACTCTACTTTTAAGCTTATTCTTTGATTTTTGAGCTTATTTTTGAATTATAATGACATGGAGACGATTATATGTGTTAGGCTTGTCATAAAGTAAAGCAAATGTCATTTCTAACCGCACTCACTCCACAACATTCACACATTTGATTCAAACTTGTAAAACGAATTGTGGATGCTTGTATTATACTTTTAAGCTTATTCTTTGATTCTAACCTTATTTTTGAATTCTAATGACATGGAGACGATTATATGTGTTAGGGTTGTCATAAAAGTAAACCAAATGTCATTTCTAACCACATTCACTCCATAACATTCACACATTTGATTCAAACTTGTAAAACGAACTGTGCATGCTTGTCTTCTACTTTTAAGCTTATTCTTTGATTCTAAGCTTACTTTTGAATTCTAATGACATGGAGACGATTATATGTGTTAGGGTTGTCATAAAAGTAAACCAAATGTCATTTCTAACAACACTCACTCCACAACATTCACACATTTGATTCAAACTTGTAAAACGACCTGTGGATGCTTGTATTATACTTTTAAGCTTATTCTTTGATTCTAACCTTATTTTTGAATTCTAATGACATGGAGACGATTATATGTGTTAGGGTTGTCATAAAAGTAAACCAAATGTCATTTCTAACCACATTCACTCCATAACATTCACACATTTGGTTCAAACTTGTAAAACGAACTGTGCATGCTTGTATTCTACTTTTAAGCTTATTCTTTTATTCTAAGCTTATTTTTGAATTCTAATGACATGGAGACGATTATATGTGTTAGGGTTGTCATAAAAGTAAACCAAATGTCATTTCTAACAACACTCACTCCACAACATTCACACATTTGAATCAAACTTGTAAAACGAACTGTGCATGCTTGGACTCTACTTTTAAGCTTATTCTTTGATTTTAAGCTTATTTTTGAATTCTAATGACATGAAGACGATTATATGTGTTAGGGTTGTCATAAAAGTAAACCAAATGTCATTTCTAACCGCACTCACTCCACAACATTCACACATTTGATTCAAACTTGTAAAACGAAATGTGGATGCTTGTATTATACTTTTAAGCTTATTTTTTGATTCTAAGCTTATTTTTGAATTCTAATGACATGGAGACGATTATATGTGTTAGGGTTGTCATAAAAGTAAACCAAATGTCATTTCTAACCACATTCACTCCATAACATTCACACATTTGATTCAAACTTGTAAAACGAACTGTGCATGCTTGTATTCTACTTTTAAGCTTATTGTTTTATTCTAAGCTTATTTTTGAATTCTAATGACATGGAGACGATTATATGTGTTAGGGTTGTCATAAACGTAAACCAAATGTCATTTCTAACAACACTCACTCCACAACATTCACACATTTGAATCAAACTTGTAAAACGAACTGTGCATGCTTAGACTCTACTTTTAAGCTTATTCTTTGATTTTTGAGCTTATTTTTGAATTATAATGACATGGAGACGATTATATGTGTTAGGCTTGTCATAAAGTAAAGCAAATGTCATTTCTAACCGCACTCACTCCACAACATTCACACATTTGATTCAAACTTGTAAAACGAACTGTGGATGCTTGTATTATACTTTTAAGCTTATTCTTTGATTCTAACCTTATTTTTGAATTCTAATGACATGGAGACGATTATATGTGTTAGGGTTGTCATAAAAGTAAACCAAATGTCATTTCTAACCACATTCACTCCATAACATTCACACATTTGATTCAAACTTGTAAAACGAACTGCGCATGCTTGTCTTCTACTTTTAAGCTTATTCTTTGATTCTAAGCTTATTTTTGAATTCTAATGACATGAAGACGATTATATGTGTTAGGATTGTCATAAAAGTAAACCAAATGTCATTTCTAACAACACTCACTCCACAACATTCACACATTTGATTCAAACTTGTAAAACGAACTGTAGATGCTTGTATTATACTTTTAAGCTTATTCTTTCATTCTAAGCTTATTTTTGAATTCTAATGACATGGAGACGATTATATGTGTTAGGGTTTTCATAAAAGTAAACTAAATGTCATTTCTAACCACATTCACTCTAAAACATTCACACATTTGATTCAAAGTTGTAAAACGAACTGTGCATGCTTGTATTCTACTTTTAAGCTTATTCTTTTATTCTAAGCTTATTTTTGAATTCTAATGACATGGAGACGATTATATGTGTTAGGGTTGTCATAAAAGTAAACCAAATGTCATTTCTAACAACACTCACTCCACAACATTCACACATTTGAATCAAACTTGTAAAACGAACTGTGCATGCTTGGACTCTACTTTTAAGCTTATTCTTTGATTTTAAGCTTATTTTTGAATTCGAATGACATGAAGATATGTGTTAGGCTTGTCATAAAAGTAAACCAAATGTCATTTCTAACCGCACTCACTCCACAACATTCACACATTTGATTCAAACTTGTAAAACGAACTGTGGATGCTTGTATTATACTTTTAAGCTTATTCTTTGATTCTAACCTTATTTTTGAATTCTAATGACATGGAGACGATTATATGTGTTAGGGTTGTCATAAAAGTAAACCAAATGTCATTTCTAACCACATTCACTCCATAACATTCACACATTTGATTCAAACTTGTAAAACGAACTGCGCATGCTTGTCTTCTACTTTTAAGCTTATTCTTTGATTCTAAGCTTATTTTTGAATTCTAATGACATGAAGACGATTATATGTGTTAGGATTGTCATAAAAGTAAACCAAATGTCATTTCTAACAACACTCACTCCACAACATTCACACATTTGATTCAAACTTGTAAAACGAACTGTAGATGCTTGTATTATACTTTTAAGCTTATTCTTTCATTCTAAGCTTATTTTTGAATTCTAATGACATGGAGACGATTATATGTGTTAGGGTTTTCATAAAAGTAAACTAAATGTCATTTCTAACCACATTCACTCTAAAACATTCACACATTTGATTCAAAGTTGTAAAACGAACTGTGCATGCTTGTATTCTACTTTTAAGCTTATTCTTTTATTCTAAGCTTATTTTTGAATTCTAATGACATGGAGACGATTATATGTGTTAGGGTTGTCATAAAAGTAAACCAAATGTCATTTCTAACAACACTCACTCCACAACATTCACACATTTGAATCAAACTTGTAAAACGAACTGTGCATGCTTGGACTCTACTTTTAAGCTTATTCTTTGATTTTAAGCTTATTTTTGAATTCGAATGACATGAAGATATGTGTTAGGCTTGTCATAAAAGTAAACCAAATGTCATTTCTAACCGCACTCACTCCACAACATTCACACATTTGATTCAAACTTGTAAAACGAACTGTGGATGCTTGTATTATACTTTTAAGCTTATTCTTTGATTCTAAGCTTATTTTTGAATTCTAATGACATGGAGACGATTATATGTGTTAGGGTTGTCATAAAAGTAAACCAAATGTCATTTCTAACCACATTCACTCCATAACATTCACACATTTGATTCAAACTTGTAAAACGAACTGTGCATGCTTGTCTTCTACTCTTAAGCTTATTCTTTGATTCTAAGCTTATTTTTGAACTCTAATGACATGGAGACGATTATATGTCTTCGGGTTGTCATAAAAGTAAACCAAATGTCATTTCTAACCACACTCACTCCACAACATTCACACATTTGAATCAAACTTGTAAAACGAACTGTGCATGCTTGGACTCTACTTTTAAGCTTATTCTTTGATTTTTGAGCTTATTTTTGAATTCTAATGACATGGAGACGATTATATGTGTTAGGCTTGTCATAAAGTAAAGCAAATGTCATTTCTAACCGCACTCACTCCACAACATTCACACATTTGATTCAAACTTGTAAAACGAACTGTGGATGCTTGTATTATACTTTTAAGCTTATTCTTTGATTCTAACCTTATTTTTGAATTCTAATGACATGGAGACGATTATATGTGTTAGGCTTGTCATAAAAGTAAACCAAATGTCATTTCTAACCGCACTCACTCCACAACATTCACACATTTGATTCAAACTTGTAAAACGAACTGTGGATGCTTGTATTATACTTTTAAGCTTATTCTTTGATTCTAAGCTTATTTTTGAATTCTAATGACATGGAGACGATTATATGTGTTAGGGTTGTCATAAAAGTAAACCAAATGTCATTTCTAACCACATTCACTCCATAACATTCACACATTTGATTCAAACTTGTAAAACGAACTGTGCATGCTTGTATTCTACTTTTAAGCTTATTCTTTTATTCTAAGCTTATTTTTGAATTCTAATGACATGGAGACGATTATATGTGTTAGGGTTGTCATAAAAGTAAACCAAATGTCATTTCTAACAACACTCACTCCACAACATTCACACATTTGAATCAAACTTGTAAAACGAACTGTGCATGCTTGGACTCTACTTTTAAGCTTATTCTTTGATTTTAAGCTTATTTTTGAATTCGAATGACATGAAGATATGTGTTAGGCTTGTCATAAAAGTAAACCAAATGTCATTTCTAACCGCACTCACTCCACAACATTCACACATTTGATTCAAACTTGTAAAACGAACTGTGGATGCTTGTATTATACTTTTAAGCTTATTCTTTGATTCTAACCTTATTTTTGAATTCTAATGACATGGAGACGATTATATGTGTTAGGGTTGTCATAAAAGTAAACCAAATGTCATTTCTAACCACATTCACTCCATAACATTCACACATTTGATTCAAACTTGTAAAACGAACTGCGCATGCTTGTCTTCTACTTTTAAGCTTATTCTTTGATTCTAAGCTTATTTTTGAATTCTAATGACATGAAGACGATTATATGTGTTAGGATTGTCATAAAAGTAAACCAAATGTCATTTCTAACAACACTCACTCCACAACATTCACACATTTGATTCAAACTTGTAAAACGAACTGTAGATGCTTGTATTATACTTTTAAGCTTATTCTTTCATTCTAAGCTTATTTTTGAATTCTAATGACATGGAGACGATTATATGTGTTAGGGTTTTCATAAAAGTAAACTAAATGTCATTTCTAACCACATTCACTCTAAAACATTCACACATTTGATTCAAAGTTGTAAAACGAACTGTGCATGCTTGTATTCTACTTTTAAGCTTATTCTTTTATTCTAAGCTTATTTTTGAATTCTAATGACATGGAGACGATTATATGTGTTAGGGTTGTCATAAAAGTAAACCAAATGTCATTTCTAACAACACTCACTCCACAACATTCACACATTTGAATCAAACTTGTAAAACGAACTGTGCATGCTTGGACTCTACTTTTAAGCTTATTCTTTGATTTTAAGCTTATTTTTGAATTCGAATGACATGAAGATATGTGTTAGGCTTGTCATAAAAGTAAACCAAATGTCATTTCTAACCGCACTCACTCCACAACATTCACACATTTGATTCAAACTTGTAAAACGAACTGTGGATGCTTGTATTATACTTTTAAGCTTATTCTTTGATTCTAAGCTTATTTTTGAATTCTAATGACATGGAGACGATTATATGTGTTAGGGTTGTCATAAAAGTAAACCAAATGTCATTTCTAACCACATTCACTCCATAACATTCACACATTTGATTCAAACTTGTAAAACGAACTGTGCATGCTTGTCTTCTACTCTTAAGCTTATTCTTTGATTCTAAGCTTATTTTTGAACTCTAATGACATGGAGACGATTATATGTCTTCGGGTTGTCATAAAAGTAAACCAAATGTCATTTCTAACCACACTCACTCCACAACATTCACACATTTGAATCAAACTTGTAAAACGAACTGTGCATGCTTGGACTCTACTTTTAAGCTTATTCTTTGATTTTTGAGCTTATTTTTGAATTCTAATGACATGGAGACGATTATATGTGTTAGGCTTGTCATAAAGTAAAGCAAATGTCATTTCTAACCGCACTCACTCCACAACATTCACACATTTGATTCAAACTTGTAAAACGAACTGTGGATGCTTGTATTATACTTTTAAGCTTATTCTTTGATTCTAACCTTATTTTTGAATTCTAATGACATGGAGACGATTATATGTGTTAGGCTTGTCATAAAAGTAAACCAAATGTCATTTCTAACCGCACTCACTCCACAACATTCACACATTTGATTCAAACTTGTAAAACGAACTGTGGATGCTTGTATTATACTTTTAAGCTTATTCTTTGATTCTAAGCTTATTTTTGAATTCTAATGACATGGAGACGATTATATGTGTTAGGGTTGTCATAAAAGTAAACCAAATGTCATTTCTAACCACATTCACTCCATAACATTCACACATTTGATTCAAACTTGTAAAACGAACTGTGCATGCTTGTCTTCTACTTTTAAGCTTATTCTTTGATTCTAAGCTTATTTTTGAACTCTAATGACATGGAGACGATTATATGTCTTCGGGTTGTCATAAAAGTAAACCAAATGTCATTTCTAACCACACTCACTCCACAACATTCACACATTTGAATCAAACATGTAAAACGAACTGTGCATGCTTGTATTCTACTTTTAAGCTTATTCTTTGATTCTAAGCTTATTTTTAAAATCTAATGACATGGAGACGATTATATGTCTTCGGGTTGTCATAAAAGTAAACCAAATGTCATTTCTAACCACACTCACTCCACAACATTCACACATTTGAATCAAACTTGTAAAACGAAATGTGCATGCTTTTATTCTACTTTTATGCTTATTCTTTGATTCTAAGCTTTTTTTTGAATTCTAATGACATGGAGACGATTATATGTCTTCGGGTTGTCGTAAAAGTAAACCAAATGTCATTTCTAACCACACTCACTCCACAACATTCACACATTTGAATCAAACTTGTAAAACGAGTTGTGCATGCTTGTATTCTATTTTTAAGCTTATTCTTTGATTCTAAGCTTATTTTTGAATTCTAACGACATGGAGACGATTATATGTGTTAGGGTTGTCATAAAAGTAAACCAAATGTCATTTCTAACCACATTCACTCCATAACATTCACACATTTGATTCAAACTTGTAAAACGAACTGTGCATGCTTGTCTTCTACTCTTAAGCTTATTCTTTGATTCTAAGCTTATTTTTGAACTCTAATGACATGGAGACGATTATATGTCTTCGGGTTGTCATAAAAGTAAACCAAATGTCATTTCTAACCACACTCACTCCACAACATTCACACATTTGAATCAAACTTGTAAAACGAACTGTGCATGCTTGTATTCTACTTTTAAGCTTATTCTTTGATTCTAAGCTTATTTTTGAATTCTAATGACATGGAGACGATTATATGTGTTAGGGTTGTCATAAAAGTAAACCAAATGTCATTTCTAACCACATTCACTCCATAACATTCACACATTTGATTCAAACTTGTAAAACGAACTGTGCATGCTTGTCTTCTACTCTTAAGCTTATTCTTTGATTCTAAGCTTATTTTTGAACTCTAATGACATGGAGACGATTATATGTCTTCGGGTTGTCATAAAAGTAAACCAAATGTCATTTCTAACCACACTCACTCCACAACATTCACACATTTGAATCAAACTTGTAAAACGAACTGTGCATGCTTGTATTCTACTTTTAAGCTTATTCTTTGATTCTAAGCTTATTTTTGAATTCTAATGACATGGAGACGATTATATGTGTTAGGGTTGTCATAAAAGTAAACCAAATGTCATTTCTAACCACATTCACTCCATAACATTCACACATTTGATTCAAACTTGTAAAACGAACTGTGCATGCTTGTCTTCTACTCTTAAGCTTATTCTTTGATTCTAAGCTTATTTTTGAACTCTAATGACATGGAGACGATTATATGTCTTCGGGTTGTCATAAAAGTAAACCAAATGTCATTTCTAACCACACTCACTCCACAACATTCACACATTTGATTCAAACTTGTAAAACGAACTGTGCATGCTTGTATTCTACTTTTAAGCTTATTGTTTTATTCTAAGCTTATTTTTGAATTCTAATGACATGGAGACGATTATATGTGTTAGGGTTGTCATAAACGTAAACCAAATGTCATTTCTAACAACACTCACTCCACAACATTCACACATTTGAATCAAACTTGTAAAACGAACTGTGGATGCTTGGACTCTACTTTTAAGCTTATTCTTTGATTTTTGAGCTTATTTTTGAATTCTAATGACATGGAGACGATTATATGTGTTAGGCTTGTCATAAAGTAAAGCAAATGTCATTTCTAACCGCACTCACTCCACAACATTCACACATTTGATTCAAACTTGTAAAACGAACTGTGGATGCTTGTATTATACTTTTAAGCTTATTCTTTGATTCTAACCTTATTTTTGAATTCTAATGACATGGAGACGATTATATGTGTTAGGGTTGTCATAAAAGTAAACCAAATGTCATTTCTAACCACATTCACTCCATAACATTCACACATTTGATTCAAACTTGTAAAACGAACTGCGCATGCTTGTCTTCTACTTTTAAGCTTATTCTTTGATTCTAAGCTTATTTTTGAATTCTAATGACATGAAGACGATTCTATGTGTTAGGATTGTCATAAAAGTAAACCAAATGTCATTTCTAACAACACTCACTCCACAACATTCACACATTTGATTCAAACTTGTAAAACGAACTGTAGATGCTTGTATTATACTTTTAAGCTTATTCTTTCATTCTAAGCTTATTTTTGAATTCTAATGACATGGAGACGATTATATGTGTTAGGGTTTTCATAAAAGTAAACTAAATGTCATTTCTAACCACATTCACTCTAAAACATTCACACATTTGATTCAAAGTTGTAAAACGAACTGTGCATGCTTGTATTCTACTTTTAAGCTTATTCTTTTATTCTAAGCTTATTTTTGAATTCTAATGACATGGAGACGATTATATGTGTTAGGGTTGTCATAAAAGTAAACCAAATGTCATTTCTAACAACACTCACTCCACAACATTCACACATTTGAATCAAACTTGTAAAACGAACTGTGCATGCTTGGACTCTACTTTTAAGCTTATTCTTTGATTTTAAGCTTATTTTTGAATTCGAATGACATGAAGATATGTGTTAGGCTTGTCATAAAAGTAAACCAAATGTCATTTCTAACCGCACTCACTCCACAACATTCACACATTTGATTCAAACTTGTAAAACGAACTGTGGATGCTTGTATTATACTTTTAAGCTTATTCTTTGATTCTAAGCTTATTTTTGAATTCTAATGACATGGAGACGATTATATGTGTTAGGGTTGTCATAAAAGTAAACCAAATGTCATTTCTAACCACATTCACTCCATAACATTCACACATTTGATTCAAACTTGTAAAACGAACTGTGCATGCTTGTCTTCTACTCTTAAGCTTATTCTTTGATTCTAAGCTTATTTTTGAACTCTAATGACATGGAGACGATTATATGTCTTCGGGTTGTCATAAAAGTAAACCAAATGTCATTTCTAACCACACTCACTCCACAACATTCACACATTTGAATCAAACTTGTAAAACGAACTGTGCATGCTTGGACTCTACTTTTAAGCTTATTCTTTGATTTTTGAGCTTATTTTTGAATTCTAATGACATGGAGACGATTATATGTGTTAGGCTTGTCATAAAGTAAAGCAAATGTCATTTCTAACCGCACTCACTCCACAACATTCACACATTTGATTCAAACTTGTAAAACGAACTGTGGATGCTTGTATTATACTTTTAAGCTTATTCTTTGATTCTAACCTTATTTTTGAATTCTAATGACATGGAGACGATTATATGTGTTAGGCTTGTCATAAAAGTAAACCAAATGTCATTTCTAACCGCACTCACTCCACAACATTCACACATTTGATTCAAACTTGTAAAACGAACTGTGGATGCTTGTATTATACTTTTAAGCTTATTCTTTGATTCTAAGCTTATTTTTGAATTCTAATGACATGGAGACGATTATATGTGTTAGGGTTGTCATAAAAGTAAACCAAATGTCATTTCTAACCACATTCACTCCATAACATTCACACATTTGATTCAAACTTGTAAAACGAACTGTGCATGCTTGTCTTCTACTTTTAAGCTTATTCTTTGATTCTAAGCTTATTTTTGAACTCTAATGACATGGAGACGATTATATGTCTTCGGGTTGTCATAAAAGTAAACCAAATGTCATTTCTAACCACACTCACTCCACAACATTCACACATTTGAATCAAACATGTAAAACGAACTGTGCATGCTTGTATTCTACTTTTAAGCTTATTCTTTGATTCTAAGCTTATTTTTAAAATCTAATGACATGGAGACGATTATATGTCTTCGGGTTGTCATAAAAGTAAACCAAATGTCATTTCTAACCACACTCACTCCACAACATTCACACATTTGAATCAAACTTGTAAAACGAAATGTGCATGCTTTTATTCTACTTTTATGCTTATTCTTTGATTCTAAGCTTTTTTTTGAATTCTAATGACATGGAGACGATTATATGTCTTCGGGTTGTCGTAAAAGTAAACCAAATGTCATTTCTAACCACACTCACTCCACAACATTCACACATTTGAATCAAACTTGTAAAACGAGTTGTGCATGCTTGTATTCTATTTTTAAGCTTATTCTTTGATTCTAAGCTTATTTTTGAATTCTAACGACATGGAGATGATTATATGTGTTAGGGTTGTCATAAAAGTAAACCAAATGTCATTTCTAACCACATTCACTCCATAACATTCACACATTTGATTCAAACTTGTAAAACGAACTGTGCATGCTTGTCTTCTACTCTTAAGCTTATTCTTTGATTCTAAGCTTATTTTTGAACTCTAATGACATGGAGACGATTATATGTCTTCGGGTTGTCATAAAAGTAAACCAAATGTCATTTCTAACCACACTCACTCCACAACATTCACACATTTGAATCAAACTTGTAAAACGAACTGTGCATGCTTGTATTCTACTTTTAAGCTTATTCTTTGATTCTAAGCTTATTTTTGAATTCTAATGACATGGAGACGATTATATGTGTTAGGGTTGTCATAAAAGTAAACCAAATGTCATTTCTAACCACATTCACTCCATAACATTCACACATTTGATTCAAACTTGTAAAACGAACTGTGCATGCTTGTCTTCTACTCTTAAGCTTATTCTTTGATTCTAAGCTTATTTTTGAACTCTAATGACATGGAGACGATTATATGTCTTCGGGTTGTCATAAAAGTAAACCAAATGTCATTTCTAACCACACTCACTCCACAACATTCACACATTTGAATCAAACTTGTAAAACGAACTGTGCATGCTTGTATTCTACTTTTAAGCTTATTCTTTGATTCTAAGCTTATTTTTGAATTCTAATGACATGGAGACGATTATATGTGTTAGGGTTGTCATAAAAGTAAACCAAATGTCATTTCTAACCACATTCACTCCATAACATTCACACATTTGATTCAAACTTGTAAAACGAACTGTGCATGCTTGTCTTCTACTCTTAAGCTTATTCTTTGATTCTAAGCTTATTTTTGAACTCTAATGACATGGAGACGATTATATGTCTTCGGGTTGTCATAAAAGTAAACCAAATGTCATTTCTAACCACACTCACTCCACAACATTCACACATTTGATTCAAACTTGTAAAACGAACTGTGCATGCTTGTATTCTACTTTTAAGCTTATTGTTTTATTCTAAGCTTATTTTTGAATTCTAATGACATGGAGACGATTATATGTGTTAGGGTTGTCATAAACGTAAACCAAATGTCATTTCTAACAACACTCACTCCACAACATTCACACATTTGAATCAAACTTGTAAAACGAACTGTGGATGCTTGGACTCTACTTTTAAGCTTATTCTTTGATTTTTGAGCTTATTTTTGAATTCTAATGACATGGAGACGATTATATGTGTTAGGCTTGTCATAAAGTAAAGCAAATGTCATTTCTAACCGCACTCACTCCACAACATTCACACATTTGATTCAAACTTGTAAAACGAACTGTGGATGCTTGTATTATACTTTTAAGCTTATTCTTTGATTCTAACCTTATTTTTGAATTCTAATGACATGGAGACGATTATATGTGTTAGGGTTGTCATAAAAGTAAACCAAATGTCATTTCTAACCACATTCACTCCATAACATTCACACATTTGATTCAAACTTGTAAAACGAACTGCGCATGCTTGTCTTCTACTTTTAAGCTTATTCTTTGATTCTAAGCTTATTTTTGAATTCTAATGACATGAAGACGATTATATGTGTTAGGATTGTCATAAAAGTAAACCAAATGTCATTTCTAACAACACTCACTCCACAACATTCACACATTTGATTCAAACTTGTAAAACGAACTGTAGATGCTTGTATTATACTTTTAAGCTTATTCTTTCATTCTAAGCTTATTTTTGAATTCTAATGACATGGAGACGATTATATGTGTTAGGGTTTTCATAAAAGTAAACTAAATGTCATTTCTAACCACATTCACTCTAAAACATTCACACATTTGATTCAAAGTTGTAAAACGAACTGTGCATGCTTGTATTCTACTTTTAAGCTTATTCTTTTATTCTAAGCTTATTTTTGAATTCTAATGACATGGAGACGATTATATGTGTTAGGGTTGTCATAAAAGTAAACCAAATGTCATTTCTAACAACACTCACTCCACAACATTCACACATTTGAATCAAACTTGTAAAACGAACTGTGCATGCTTGGACTCTACTTTTAAGCTTATTCTTTGATTTTAAGCTTATTTTTGAATTCGAATGACATGAAGATATGTGTTAGGCTTGTCATAAAAGTAAACCAAATGTCATTTCTAACCGCACTCACTCCACAACATTCACACATTTGATTCAAACTTGTAAAACGAACTGTGGATGCTTGTATTATACTTTTAAGCTTATTCTTTGATTCTAAGCTTATTTTTGAATTCTAATGACATGGAGACGATTATATGTGTTAGGGTTGTCATAAAAGTAAACCAAATGTCATTTCTAACCACATTCACTCCATAACATTCACACATTTGATTCAAACTTGTAAAACGAACTGTGCATGCTTGTCTTCTACTCTTAAGCTTATTCTTTGATTCTAAGCTTATTTTTGAACTCTAATGACATGGAGACGATTATATGTCTTCGGGTTGTCATAAAAGTAAACCAAATGTCATTTCTAACCACACTCACTCCACAACATTCACACATTTGAATCAAACTTGTAAAACGAACTGTGCATGCTTGGACTCTACTTTTAAGCTTATTCTTTGATTTTTGAGCTTATTTTTGAATTCTAATGACATGGAGACGATTATATGTGTTAGGCTTGTCATAAAGTAAAGCAAATGTCATTTCTAACCGCACTCACTCCACAACATTCACACATTTGATTCAAACTTGTAAAACGAACTGTGGATGCTTGTATTATACTTTTAAGCTTATTCTTTGATTCTAACCTTATTTTTGAATTCTAATGACATGGAGACGATTATATGTGTTAGGCTTGTCATAAAAGTAAACCAAATGTCATTTCTAACCGCACTCACTCCACAACATTCACACATTTGATTCAAACTTGTAAAACGAACTGTGGATGCTTGTATTATACTTTTAAGCTTATTCTTTGATTCTAAGCTTATTTTTGAATTCTAATGACATGGAGACGATTATATGTGTTAGGGTTGTCATAAAAGTAAACCAAATGTCATTTCTAACCACATTCACTCCATAACATTCACACATTTGATTCAAACTTGTAAAACGAACTGTGCATGCTTGTCTTCTACTTTTAAGCTTATTCTTTGATTCTAAGCTTATTTTTGAACTCTAATGACATGGAGACGATTATATGTCTTCGGGTTGTCATAAAAGTAAACCAAATGTCATTTCTAACCACACTCACTCCACAACATTCACACATTTGAATCAAACATGTAAAACGAACTGTGCATGCTTGTATTCTACTTTTAAGCTTATTCTTTGATTCTAAGCTTATTTTTAAAATCTAATGACATGGAGACGATTATATGTCTTCGGGTTGTCATAAAAGTAAACCAAATGTCATTTCTAACCACACTCACTCCACAACATTCACACATTTGAATCAAACTTGTAAAACGAAATGTGCATGCTTTTATTCTACTTTTATGCTTATTCTTTGATTCTAAGCTTTTTTTTGAATTCTAATGACATGGAGACGATTATATGTCTTCGGGTTGTCGTAAAAGTAAACCAAATGTCATTTCTAACCACACTCACTCCACAACATTCACACATTTGAATCAAACTTGTAAAACGAGTTGTGCATGCTTGTATTCTATTTTTAAGCTTATTCTTTGATTCTAAGCTTATTTTTGAATTCTAACGACATGGAGATGATTATATGTGTTAGGGTTGTCATAAAAGTAAACCAAATGTCATTTCTAACCACATTCACTCCATAACATTCACACATTTGATTCAAACTTGTAAAACGAACTGTGCATGCTTGTCTTCTACTCTTAAGCTTATTCTTTGATTCTAAGCTTATTTTTGAACTCTAATGACATGGAGACGATTATATGTCTTCGGGTTGTCATAAAAGTAAACCAAATGTCATTTCTAACCACACTCACTCCACAACATTCACACATTTGAATCAAACTTGTAAAACGAACTGTGCATGCTTGTATTCTACTTTTAAGCTTATTCTTTGATTCTAAGCTTATTTTTGAATTCTAATGACATGGAGACGATTATATGTGTTAGGGTTGTCATAAAAGTAAACCAAATGTCATTTCTAACCACATTCACTCCATAACATTCACACATTTGATTCAAACTTGTAAAACGAACTGTGCATGCTTGTCTTCTACTCTTAAGCTTATTCTTTGATTCTAAGCTTATTTTTGAACTCTAATGACATGGAGACGATTATATGTCTTCGGGTTGTCATAAAAGTAAACCAAATGTCATTTCTAACCACACTCACTCCACAACATTCACACATTTGAATCAAACTTGTAAAACGAACCGTGCATGCTTGGACTCTACTTTTAAGCTTATTCTTTGATTTTTGAGCTTATTTTTGAATTCTAATGACATGGAGACGATTATATGTGTTAGGCTTGTCATAAAGTAAAGCAAATGTCATTTCTAACCGCACTCACTCCACAACATTCACACATTTGATTCAAACTTGTAAAACGAACTGTGGATGCTTGTATTATACTTTTAAGCTTATTCTTTGATTCTAACCTTATTTTTGAATTCTAATGACATGGAGACGATTATATGTGTTAGGCTTGTCATAAAAGTAAACCAAATGTCATTTCTAACCGCACTCACTCCACAACATTCACACATTTGATTCAAACTTGTAAAACGAACTGTGGATGCTTGTATTATACTTTTAAGCTTATTCTTTGATTCTAAGCTTATTTTTGAATTCTAATGACATGGGGACGATTATATGTGTTAGGGTTGTCATAAAAGTAAACCAAATGTCATTTCTAACCACATTCACTCCATAACATTCACACATTTGATTCAAACTTGTAAAACGAACTGTGCATGCTTGTCTTCTACTTTTAAGCTTATTCTTTGATTCTAAGCTTATTTTTGAACTCTAATGACATGGAGACGATTATATGTCTTCGGGTTGTCATAAAAGTAAACCAAATGTCATTTCTAACCACACTCACTCCACAACATTCACACATTTGAATCAAACATGTAAAACGAACTGTGCATGCTTGTATTCTACTTTTAAGCTTATTCTTTGATTCTAAGCTTATTTTTAAAATCTAATGACATGGAGACGATTATATGTCTTCGGGTTGTCATAAAAGTAAACCAAATGTCATTTCTAACCACACTCACTCCACAACATTCACACATTTGAATCAAACTTGTAAAACGAAATGTGCATGCTTTTATTCTACTTTTATGCTTATTCTTTGATTCTAAGCTTTTTTTTGAATTCTAATGACATGGAGACGATTATATGTCTTCGGGTTGTCGTAAAAGTAAACCAAATGTCATTTCTAACCACACTCACTCCACAACATTCACACATTTGAATCAAACTTGTAAAACGAGTTGTGCATGCTTGTATTCTATTTTTAAGCTTATTCTTTGATTCTAAGCTTTTTTTTGAATTCTAATGACATGGAGACGATTATATGTCTTCGGGTTGTCGTAAAAGTAAACGAAATGTAATTTCTAACCACACTCACTCCACAACATTCACACATTTGAATCAAACTTGTAAAACGAACTGTGCATGCTTGTATTCTACTTTTAGGCTTATTCTTTGATTCTAAGCTTATTTTTGAATTCTAATGACATGGAGACGATTGTATGTGTTTGGGTTGTCATAAAAGTAAACCAAATGTCATTTCTAACAACACTCACTCCACAACATTCACACATTTGAATCAAACTTGTAAAACGAACTGTGCATGCTTGGACTCTACTTTTAAGCTTATTCTTTGATTTTAAGCTTATTTTTGAATTCTAATGACATGGAGACGATTATATGTGTTAGGCTTGTCATAAAAGTAAACCAAATGTCATTTCTAACCGCACTCACTCCACAACATTCACACATTTGAATCAAACATGTAAAACGAACTGTGCATGCTTGTATTCTACTTTTAAGCTTATTCTTTGATTCCAAGCTTATTTTTGAATTCTAATGACATGGAGACGATTATATGTGTTATACTTGTCATAAAAGTAAACCAAATGTCATTTCTAACAACACTCACTCCACAACATTCACACATTTGAATCAAACTTGTAAAACGAACTGTGCATGCTTGGACTCTACTTTTAAGCTTATTCTTTGATTTTAAGCTTATTTTTGAATTCGAATGACATGAAGATATGTGTTAGGCTTGTCATAAAAGTAAACCAAATGTCATTTCTAACCGCACTCACTCCACAACATTCACACATTTGAATCAAACATGTAAAACGAACTGTGCATGCTTGTATTCTACTTTTAAGCTTATTCTTTGATTCCAAGCTTATTTTTGAATTCTAATGACATGGAGACGATTATATGTGTTATACTTGTCATAAAAGTAAACCAAATGTCATTTCTAACAACACTCACTCCACAACATTCACACATTTGAATCAAACTTGTAAAACGAACTGTGCATGCTTAGACTCTACTTTTAAGCTTATTCTTTGATTTTTGAGCTTATTTTTGAATTCTAATGACATGAAGACGATTATATGTGTTAGGGTTGTTATAAAAGTAATGCAAATGTCATTTCTAACCGCACTCACTCCACAACATTCACACATTTGATTCAAACTTGTAAAACGAACTGTGGATGCTTGTATTATACTTTTAAGCTTATTCTTTGATTCTAACCTTATTTTTGAATTCTAATGACATGGAGACGATTATATGTGTTAGGGTTGTCATAAAAGTAAACCAAATGTCATTTCTAACCACATTCACTCCATAACATTCACACATTTGATTCAAACTTGTAAAACGAACTGTGCATGCTTGTATTCTACTTTTAAGCTTATTCTTTTATTCTAAGCTTATTTTTGAATTCTAATCACATGGAGACGATTATATGTGTTAGGGTTGTCATAAAAGTAAACCAAATGTCATTTCTAACAACACTCACTCCACAACATTCACACATTTGAATCAAACTTGTAAAACGAACTGTGCATGCTTGGACTCTACTTTTAAGCTTATTCTTTGATTTTAAGCTTATTTTTGAATTCTAATGACATGAAGACGATTATATGTGTTAGGCTTGTCATAAAAGTAAACCAAATGTCATTTCTAACCACACTCACTCCACAACATTCACACATTGAATCAAACTTGTAAAATGAACTGTGCATGCTTGTATTATACTTTTAAGCTTATTCTTTGATTCTAAGCTTATTTTTGAATTCTAATGACGGAGACGATTATATGTGTTAGGCTTGTCATAAAAGTAAACCAAATGTCATTTCTAACCGCACTCACTCCACAACATTCACACATTTGAATCAAACATGTAAAACGAACTGTGCATGCTTGTATTCTACTTTTAAGCTTATTCTTTGATTCCAAGCTTATTTTTGAATTCTAATGACATGGAGACGATTATATGTGTTAGGGTTGTCATAAAAGTAAACTAAATGTCATTTCTAACCACATTCACTCCAAAACATTCACACATTTGATTCAAAGTTGTAAAACGAACTGTGCATGCTTGTATTCTACTTTTAAGCTTATTCTTTTATTCTAAGCTTATTTTTGAATTCTAATGACATGGAGACGATTATATGTGTTAGGGTTGTCATAAAAGTAAACCAAATGTCATTTCTAACAACACTCACTCCACAACATTCACACATTTGAATCAAACTTGTAAAACGAACTGTGCAAGCTTGGACTCTACTTTTAAGCTTATTCTTTGATTTTAAGCTTATTTTTGAATTCGAATGACATGAAGATATGTGTTAGGCTTGTCATAAAAGTAAACCAAATGTCATTTCTAACCGCACTCACTCCACAACATTCACACATTTGATTCAAACTTGTAAAACGAACTGTGGATGCTTGTATTATACTTTTAAGCTTATTCTTTGATTCTAAGCTTATTTTTGAATTCTAATGACATGGAGACGATTATATGTGTTAGGGTTGTCATAAAAGTAAACCAAATGTCATTTCTAACCACATTCACTCCATAACATTCACACATTTGATTCAAACTTGTAAAACGAACTATGCATGCTTGTCTTCTACTCTTAAGCTTATTCTTTGATTCTAAGCTTATTTTTGAACTCTAATGACATGGAGACGATTATATGTCTTCGGGTTGTCATAAAAGTAAACCAAATGTCATTTCTAACCACACTCACTCCACAACATTCACACATTTGAATCAAACTTGTAAAACGAACTGTGCATGCTTGGACTCTACTTTTAAGCTTATTCTTTGATTTTAAGCTTATTTTTGAATTCTAATGACATGAAGATATGTGTTAGGCTTGTCATAAAAGTAAACCAAATGTCATTTCTAACCGCACTCACTCCACAACATTCACACATTTGAATCAAACTTGTAAAACGAACTGTGCATGCTTGTATTATACTTTTAAGCTTATTCTTTGATTCTAAGCTTATTTTTGAATTCTAATGACATGGAGACGATTATATGTGCTAGGGTTGTCATAAAAGTAAACCAAATGTCATTTCTAACCACATTCACTCCATAACATTCACACATTTGATTCAAACTTGTAAAACGAACTGTGCATGCTTGTATTCTACTTTTAAGCTTATTCTTTTATTCTAAGCTTATTTTTGAATTCTAATGACATGGAGACGATTATATGTGTTAGGGTTGTCATTAAAAGAAAACCAAATGTCATTTCTAACAACACTCACTCCACCACATTCACACATTTGAATCAAACTTGTAAAACGAACTGTGCATGCTTGGACTCTACTTTTAAGCTTATTCTTTGATTTTTGAGCTTATTTTTGATTTCTAATGACATGGAGACGATTATATGTGTTAGGCTTGTCATAAAGTAAAGCAAATGTCATTTCTAACCGCACTCACTCCACAACATTCACACATTTGATTCAAACTTGTAAAACGAACTGTGGATGCTTGTATTATACTTTTAAGCTTATTCTTTGATTCTAACCTTATTTTTGAATTCTAAGGACATGGAGACGATTATATGTGTTAGGGTTGTCATAAAAGTAAACCAAATGTCATTTCTAACCACATTCACTCCATAACATTCACACATTTGATTCAAACTTTTAAAACGAACTGTGCATGCTTGTATTCTACTTTTAAGCTTATTCTTTTATTCTAAGCTTATTTTTGAATTCTAATCACATGGAGACGATTATATGTGTTAGGGTTGTCATAAAAGTAAACCAAATGTCATTTCTAACAACACTCACTCCACAACATTCACACATTTGAATCAAACTTGTAAAACGAACTGTGCATGCTTGGACTCTACTTTTAAGCTTATTCTTTGATTTTAAGCTTATTTTTGAATTCTAATGACATGAAGACGATTATATGTGTTAGGCTTGTCATAAAAGTAAACCAAATGTCATTTCTAACCGCACTCACTCCACAACATTCACACATTGAATCAAACTTGTAAAATGAACTGTGCATGCTTGTATTATACTTTTAAGCTTATTCTTTGATTCTAAGCTTATTTTTGAATTCTAATGACATGGAGACGATTATATGTGTTAGGCTTGTCATAAAAGTAAACCAAATGTCATTTCTAACCGCACTCACTCCACAACATTCACACATTTGAATCAAACTTGTAAAACGAACTGTGCATGCTTGTATTCTACTTTTAAGCTTATTCTTTGATTCTAAGCTTATTTTTGAATTCTAATGACATGGAGACGATTATATGTGTTAGGGTTGTCATAAAAGTAAACCAAATGTCATTTCTAACAACACTCACTCCACAACATTCACACATTTGAATCAAACTTGTAAAACGAACTGTGCATGCTTGGACTCTACTTTTAAGCTTATTCTTTGATTTTAAGCTTATTTTTGAATTCTAATGACATGGAGACGATTATATGTGTTAGACTTGTCATAAAAGTAAACCAAATGTCATTTCTAACCGCACTCACTCCACAACATTCACACATTTGATTCAAACTTGTAAAACGAACTGTGGATGCTTGTATTATACTTTTAAGCTTTTTCCTTGATTCTAAGCTTATTTTTGAATTCTAATGACATGGAGACGATTATATGTGTTAGGGTTGTCATAAAAGTAAACAAAATGTCATTTCTAACCACATTCACTCCATAACATTCACACATTTGAATCAAACTTGTAAAACGAACTGTGCATGCTTGGACTCTACTTTTAAGCTTATTCTTTGATTTTAAGCTTATTTTTGAATTCTAATGACATGGAGACGATTATATGTGTTAGACTTGTCATAAAAGTAAACCAAATGTCATTTCTAACCGCACTCACTCCACATCATTCACACATTTGATTCAAACTTGTAAAACGAACTGTGGATGCTTGTATTATACTTTTAAGCTTATTCCTTGATTCTAAGCTTATTTTTGAATTCTAATGATATGGAGACGATTATATGTGTTAGGGTTGTCATAAAAGTACACTAAATGTCATTTCTAACAACACTCACTCCACAACATTCACACATTTGAATCAAACTTGTAAAACGAACTGTGCATGCTTGGACTCTACTTTTCAGCTTATTCTTTGATTTTAAGCTTATTTTTGAATTCTAATGACATGAAGACGATTATATGTCTTCGGGTTGTCGTAAAAGTAAACGAAATGTAATTTCTAACCACACTCACTCCACAACATTCACACATTTGAATCAAACTTGTAAAACGAACTGTGCATGCTTGTATTCTACTTTTAGGCTTATTCTTTGATTCTAAGCTTATTTTTGAATTCTAATGACATGGAGACGATTGTATGTGTTTGGGTTGTCATAAAAGTAAACCAAATGTCATTTCTAACAACACTCACTCCACAACATTCACACATTTGAATCAAACTTGTAAAACGAACTGTGCATGCTTGGACTCTACTTTTAAGCTTATTCTTTGATTTTAAGCTTATTTTTGAATTCTAATGACATGGAGACGATTATATGTGTTAGGGTTGTCATAAAAGTAAACAAAATGTCATTTCTAACCACATTCACTCCATAACATTCACACATTTGATTCAAACTTGTAAAACGAACTGTGCATGCTTGTATTCTACTTTTAAGCTTATTCTTTGATTTTAAGCTTATTTTTGAATTCTAATGACATGGAGACGATTATATGTGTTAGACTTGTCATAAAAGTAAACCAAATGTCATTTCTAACCGCACTCACTCCACAACATTCACACATTTGATTCAAACTTGTAAAACGAACTGTGGATGCTTGTATTATACTTTAAAGCTTATTCCTTGATTCTAAGCTTATTTTTGAATTCTAATGACATGGAGACGATTATATGTGTTAGGCTTGTCATAAAAGTAAACCAAATGTCATTTCTAACCGCACTCACTCCACAACATTCACGCATTTGAATCAAACTTGTAAAACGAACTGTGCATGCTTGGACTCTACTTTTAAGCTTATTCTTTGATTATAAGCTTATTTTTGAATTCTAATGACATGGAGACGATTATATGTGTTAGACTTGTCATAAAAGTAAACCAAATGTCATTTCTAACCGCACTCACTCCACAACATTCACACATTTGATTCAAACTTGTAAAACGAACTGTGGATGCTTGTATTATACTTTTAAGCTTATTCCTTGATTCTAAGCTTATTTTTGAATTCTAATGACATGGAGACGATTATATGTGTTAGGCTTGTCATAAAAGTAAACCAAATGTCATTTCTAACCGCACTCACTCCACAACATTCACGCATTTGAATCAAACTTGTAAAACGAACTGTGCATGCTTGTATTCTACTTTTAAGCTTATTCTTTGATTCTAAGCTTATTTTTTAATTCTAATGACATGGAGACGATTATATGTGTAAGGTTGTCATAAAAGTAAACCAAATGTCATTTCTAACAACACTCACTCCACAACATTCACACATTTGAATCAAACTTGTAAAACGAACTGTGCATGCTTGGACTCTACTTTTAAGCTTATTCTTTGATTTTAAGCTTATTTTTGAATTCTAATGACATGGAGACGATTATATGTGTTAGACTTGTCATAAAAGTAAACCAAATGTCATTTCTAACCGCACTCACTCCACAACATTCACAAATTTGATTCAAACTTGTAAAACGAACTGTGGATGCTAGTATTATACTTTTAAGCTTATTCCTTGATTCTAAGCTTATTTTTGAATTCTAATGATATGGAGACGGTTATATGTGTTAGGGTTGTCATAAAAGTAAACTAAATGTCATTTCTAACAACACTCACTCCACAACATTCACACATTTGAATCAAACTTGTAAAACGAACTGTGCATGCTTGGACTCTACTTTTAAGCTTATTCTTTGATTTTAAGCTTATTTTTGAATTCTAATGACATGAAGACGATTATATGTCTTCGGGTTGTCGTAAAAGTAAACGAAATGTAATTTCTAACCACACTCACTCCACAACATTCACACATTTGAATCAAACTTGTAAAACGAACTGTGCATGCTTGTATTCTACTTTTAGGCTTATTCTTTGATTCTAAGCTTATTTTTGAATTCTAATGACATGGAGACGATTGTATGTGTTTGGGTTGTCATAAAAGTAAACCAAATGTCATTTCTAACAACACTCACTCCACAACATTCACACATTTGAATCAAACTTGTAAAACGAACTGTGCATGCTTGGACTCTACTTTTAAGCTTATTCTTTGATTTTAAGCTTATTTTTGAATTCTAATGACATGAAGACGATTATATGTGTTAGGCTTGTCATAAAAGTAAACCAAATGTCATTTCTAACCGCACTCACTCCACAACATTCACGCATTTGAATCAAACTTGTAAAACGAACTGTGCATGCTTGTATTCTACTTTTAAGCTTATTCTTTGATTTTAAGCTTATTTTTGAATTCTAATGACATGGAGACGATTATATGTGTTAGAATTGTCATAAAAGTAAACCAAATGTCATTTCTAACCGCACTCACTCCACAACATTCACAAATTTGATTCAAACTTGTAAAACGAACTGTGGATGCTAGTATTATACTTTTAAGCTTATTCCTTGATTCTAAGCTTATTTTTTAATTCTAATGACATGGAGACGATTATATGTGTTAGGCTTGTCATAAAAGTAAACCAAATGTCATTTCTAACCGCACTCACTCCACAACATTCACGCATTTGAATCAAACTTGTAAAACGAACTGTGCATGCTTGTATTCTACTTTTAAGCTTATTCTTTGATTCTAAGCTTATTTTTTAATTCTAATGACATGGAGACGATTATATGTGTTAGGGTTGTCATAAAAGTAAACCAAATGTCATTTCTAACAACACTCACTCCACAACATTCACACATTTGAATCAAACTTGTAAAACGAACTGTGCATGCTTGGACTCTACTTTTAAGCTTATTCTTTGATTTTAAGCTTATTTTTGAATTCTAATGACATGGAGACGATTATATGTGTTAGACTTGTCATAAAAGTAAACCAAATGTCATTTCTAACCGCACTCACTCCACAACATTCACACATTTGATTCAAACTTGTAAAACGAACTGTGGATGCTTGTATTATACTTTTAAGCTTATTCCTTGATTCTAAGCTTATTTTTGAATTCTAATGACATGGAGACGATTATATGTGTTAGGTTTGTCATAAAAGTAAACAAAATGTCATTTCTAACCACATTCACTCCATAACATTCACACATTTGATTCAAACTTGTAAAACGAACTGTGCATGCTTGTATTCTACTTTTAAGCTTATTCTTTGATTTTAAGCTTATTTTTGAATTCTAATGACATGGAGACGATTATATGTGTTAGACTTGTCATAAAAGTAAACCAAATGTCATTTCTAACCGCACTCACTCCACAACATTCACAAATTTGATTCAAACTTGTAAAACGAACTGTGGATGCTAGTATTATACTTTTAAGCTTATTCCTTGATTCTAAGCTTATTTTTTAATTCTAATGACATGGAGACGATTATATGTGTTAGGCTTGTCATAAAAGTAAACCAAATGTCATTTCTAACCGCACTCACTCCACAACATTCACACATTTGATTCAAACTTGTAAAACGAACTGTGGATGCTTGTATTATACTTTTAAGCTTATTCCTTGATTCTAAGCTTATTTTTGAATTCTAATGACATGGAGACGATTATATGTGTTAGCGTTGTCATAAAAGTAAACAAAATGTCATTTCTAACCACATTCACTCCATAACATTCACACATTTGATTCAAACTTGTAAAACGAACTGTGCATGCTTGTATTCTACTTTTAAGCTTATTCTTTGATTTTAAGCTTATTTTTGAATTCTAATGACATGGAGACGATTATATGTGTTAGACTTGTCATAAAAGTAAACCAAATGTCATTTCTAACCGCACTCACTCCACAACATTCACACATTTGATTCAAACTTGTAAAACGAACTGTGGATGCTTGTATTATACTTTTAAGCTTATTCCTTGATTCTAAGCTTATTTTTGAATTCTAATGATATGGAGACGATTATATGTGTTAGGGTTATCATAAAAGTAAACAAAATGTCATTTATAACCACATTCACTCCATAACATTCACACATTTGAATCAAACTTGTAAAACGAACTTTGCATGCTTGGACTCTACTTTTAAGCTTATTCTTTGATTTTAAGCTTATTTTTGAATTCTAATGACATGGAGACGATTATATGTGTTAGACTTGTCATAAAAGTAAACCAAATGTCATTTCTAACCGCACTCACTCCACAACATTCACAAATTTGATTCAAACTTGTAAAACGAACTGTGGATGCTTGTATTATACTTTTAAGCTTATTCCTTGATTCTAAGCTTATTTTTGAATTCTAATGATATGGAGACGATTATATGTGTTAGGGTTGTCATAAAAGTAAACTAAATGTCATTTCTAACAACACTCACTCCACAACATTCACACATTTGAATCAAACTTGTAAAACGAACTGTGCATGGTTGGACTCTACTTTTAAGCTTATTCTTTGATTTTAAGCTTATTTTTGAATTCTAATGACATGGAGACGATTATATGTGTTAGGGTTGTCATAAAAGTAAACCAAATGTCATTTCTAACCGCACTCACTCCACAACATTCACAAATTTGATTCAAACTTGTAAAACGAACTGTGGATGCTTGTATTATACTTTTAAGCTTATTCCTTGATTCTAAGCTTATTTTTGAATTCTAATGATATGGAGACGATTATATGTGTTAGGGTTGTCATAAAAGTAAACTAAATGTCATTTCTAACAACACTCACTCCACAACATTCACACATTTGAATCAAACTTGTAAAACGAACTGTGCATGGTTGGACTCTACTTTTAAGCTTATTCTTTGATTTTAAGCTTATTTTTGAATTCTAATGACATGAAGACGATTATATGTGTTAGGCTTGTCATAAAAGTAAACCAAATGTCATTTCTAACCGCACTCACTCCACAACATTCACACATTTGAATCAAACTTGTAAAACGAACTGTGCATGCTTGTATTCTACTTTTAAGCTTATTCTTTGATTCTAAGCTTATTTTTTAATTCTAATGACATGGAGACGATTATATGTGTTAGGGTTGTCATAAAAGTAAACCAAATGTCATTTCTAACAACACTCACTCCACAACATTCACACATTTGAATCAAACTTGTAAAACGAACTGTGCATGCTTGGACTCTACTTTTAAGCTTATTCTTTGATTTTAAGCTTATTTTTGAATTCTAATGACATGGAGACGATTATATGTGTTAGACTTGTCATAAAAGTAAACCAAATGTCATTTCTAACCGCACTCACTCCACAACATTCACACATTTGATTCAAACTTGTAAAACGAACTGTGGATGCTTGTATTATACTTTTAAGCTTATTCCTTGATTCTAAGCTTATTTTTGAATTCTAATGACATGGAGACGATTATATGTGTTAGGGTTGTCATAAAAGTAAACAAAATGTCATTTCTAACCACATTCACTCCATAACATTCACACATTTGATTCAAACTTGTAAAACGAACTGTGCATGCTTGGACTCTACTTTTAAGCTTATTCTTTGATTTTAAGCTTATTTTTGAATTCTAATGACATGGAGACGATTATATGTGTTAGACTTGTCATAAAAGTAAACCAAATGTCATTTCTAACCGCACTCACTCCACAACATTCACACATTTGATTCAAACTTGTAAAACGAACTGTGGATGCTTGTATTATACTTTTAAGCTTATTCCTTGATTCTAAGCTTATTTTTGAATTCTAATGACATGGAGACGATTATATGTGTTAGGGTTGTCATAAAAGTAAACAAAATGTCATTTCTAACCACATTCACTCCATAACATTCACACATTTGAATCAAACTTGTAAAACGAACTGTGCATGCTTGGACTCTACTTTTAAGCTTATTCTTTGATTTTAAGCTTATTTTTGAATTCTAATGACATGGAGACGATTATATGTGTTAGACTTGTCATAAAAGTAAACCAAATGTCATTTCTAACCGCACTCACTCCACAACATTTACAAATTTGATTCAAACTTGTAAAACGAACTGTGGATGCTAGTATTATACTTTTAAGCTTATTCCTTGATTCTAAGCTTATTTTTGAATTCTAATGATATGGAGACGGTTATATGTGTTAGGGTTGTCATAAAAGTAAACTAAATGTCATTTCTAACAACACTCACTCCACAACATTCACACATTTGAATCAAACTTGTAAAACGAACTGTGCATGCTTGGACTCTACTTTTCAGCTTATTCTTTGATTTTAAGCTTATTTTTGAATTCTAATGACATGAAGACGATTATATGTCTTCGGGTTATCGTAAAAGTAAACGAAATGTAATTTCTAACCACACTCACTCCACAACATTCACACATTTGAATCAAACTTGTAAAACGAACTGTGCATGCTTGTATTCTACTTTTAGGCTTATTCTTTGATTCTAAGCTTATTTTTGAATTCTAATGACATGGAGACGATTATATGTGTTAGGGTTGTCATAAAAGTAAACCAAATGTCATTTCTAACAACACTCACTCCACAACATTCACACATTTGAATCAAACTTGTAAAACGAACTGTGCATGCTTGTATTCTACTTTTAAGCTTATTCTTTGATTCTAAGCTTATTTTTTAATTCTAATGACATGGAGACGATTATATGTGTTAGGGTTGTCATAAAAGTAAACCAAATGTCATTTCTAACAACACTCACTCCACAACATTCACACATTTGAATCAAACTTGTAAAACGAACTGTGCATGCTTGGACTCTACTTTTAAGCTTATTCTTTGATTTTAAGCTTATTTTTGAATTCTAATGACATGGAGACGATTATATGTGTTAGGGTTGTCATAAAAGTAAACAAAATGTCATTTCTAACCACATTCACTCCATAACATTCACACATTTGAATCAAACTTGTAAAACGAACTGTGCATGCTTGGACTCTACTTTTCAGCTTATTCTTTGATTTTAAGCTTATTTTTGAATTCTAATGACATGAAGACGATTATATGTCTTCGGGTTATCGTAAAAGTAAACGAAATGTAATTTCTAACCACACTCACTCCACAACATTCACACATTTGAATCAAACTTGTAAAACGAACTGTGCATGCTTGTATTCTACTTTTAGGCTTATTCTTTGATTCTAAGCTTATTTTTGAATTCTAATGACATGGAGACGATTATATGTGTTAGGGTTGTCATAAAAGTAAACCAAATGTCATTTCTAACAACACTCACTCCACAACATTCACACATTTGAATCAAACTTGTAAAACGAACTGTGCATGCTTGTATTCTACTTTTAAGCTTATTCTTTGATTCTAAGCTTATTTTTTAATTCTAATGACATGGAGACGATTATATGTGTTAGGGTTGTCATAAAAGTAAACCAAATGTCATTTCTAACAACACTCACTCCACAACATTCACACATTTGAATCAAACTTGTAAAACGAACTGTGCATGCTTGGACTCTACTTTTAAGCTTATTCTTTGATTTTAAGCTTATTTTTGAATTCTAATGACATGGAGACGATTATATGTGTTAGACTTGTCATAAAAGTAAACCAAATGTCATTTCTAACCGCACTCACTCCACAACATTCACACATTTGATTCAAACTTGTAAAACGAACTGTGGATGCTTGTATTATACTTTTAAGCTTATTCCTTGATTCTAAGCTTATTTTTGAATTCTAATGACATGGAGACGATTATATGTGTTAGGGTTGTCATAAAAGTAAACAAAATGTCATTTCTAACCACATTCACTCCATAACATTCACACATTTGATTCAAACTTGTAAAACGAACTGTGCATGCTTGTATTCTACTTTTAAGCTTATTCTTTGATTTTAAGCTTATTTTTGAATTCTAATGACATGGAGACGATTATATGTGTTAGACTTGTCATAAAAGTAAACCAAATGTCATTTCTAACCGCACTCACTCCACAACATTCACAAACTTGATTCAAACTTGTAAAACGAACTGTGGATGCTTGTATTATACTTTTAAGCTTATTCCTTGATTCTAAGCTTATTTTTGAATTCTAATGATATGGAGACGATTATATGTGTTAGGGTTGTCATAAAAGTAAACTAAATGTCATTTCTAACAACACTCACTCCACAACATTCACACATTTGAATCAAACTTGTAAAACGAACTGTGCATGGTTGGACTCTACTTTTAAGCTTATTCTTTGATTTTAAGCTTATTTTTGAATTCTAATGACATGAAGACGATTATATGTGTTAGGCTTGTCATAAAAGTAAACCAAATGTCATTTCTAACCGCACTCACTCCACAACATTCACACATTTGAATCAAACTTGTGAAATGAACTGTGCATGCTTGTATTATACTTTTAAGCTTATCACTACGTCAAAATTGGGCTTCGAGAACGGCCATAAGAGAACGGAATTTATTAAAACCGATCTCTTATATATTAGAGAACGGGTCCGCTATAAACCGTTCTAAAAGTTAATTTTGAAAAAAGGGAAAATAAATATTATATACATAAGAGAACGGTTTTTTGAAAAACCGTTCTTAAAGGTGTGCACTATTCCAGAACCACACCTTTAAGAACGGTTTTTACAAAAACCGTTCTAAAAGACCAACCTAAGAGAACGGTTATAGCAATAACCGTTCTAAAAGACCAAGCAAAAATAATTTGATTTTCTTATGTAAAAAATAAAAAATACCCCGTATAATCCCCTCACCTCGTGGTTTCCGCCCCTCCCCATATCAGTATTCATCTGAATCATCCTTCCTACTCTTTATTTCTTCTCTCTCTTTCCTCTCGCTTTGCTCTCTCTGATCTTCTTCCTCTCTCTCCCTTTTTATCTCTCCTAAAATTTCTCTTAACTCCTCCTTCTATTCAATTTCTCCATTCCTCATCCTCTATAAATTTCTTCAATAAATTTATTTGTTAGTTTAATTTCCTCCAAACAACAAATCACCAAAAAATAACCTAAATCTCCGAAAATCATGGACGCCGACGACTACTGTGACGGATGGCGAAGGCGGCCGCGAAGTGGCGATATGGCGTCGCCGACATCAATTAGGTTTAATATAATTTCAGATCTACTTTTTATTTCAATGAATTTGTATATTTGAGATTCTGATTTATTTTTTCTATAACTTCGATGTATTTTTCGTTTTTTAATTGATCTTGAATTTGGTCGAATATCTTGTAATCATTTTTTCTGTTGATTCTATTTTCTATTTTATTCATTTCATTAGGTGAATGATGGAGAAAATAAAGGCGATGAAGACCACGAGAATGGCGATGGAGACCACTACGATAGCGGCGGTGACGACAATATCGATGACGGCGAAGGCGACATGTAACAAAGAGAAATGGTTGTTTGAAAAGAACAAGTTAAGGTTTACTGTAGTTCTAGACCTACTTTAATCATCTAGATTTTTATTTAATTTAAGATAGGATTCTGTAAATTTTGAAATGTAAAGATTTAGATTTTGATAGGAATTTTATTTTAATTCTCACATTATCAATAAACATTTTGGTACCCAGATTTACTCTTTTGTTCCTTGATAATGGTATTTCTTAAGTTTAGGGATTTAATTCCTGTGTTGTTGACGGCGTTGATGTTGTTGTAGTCAACAACCCTAAGAAACTGCAAAATCTCCAAAAAAAAAAAAAAAAAAAAAAAAATTAAAATTTGGACACATACGAGAACGGTTTTGACCAGAACCGTTCTCTTATGTTTTACACCTACCAGAACGGTTTTTTATAAAACCGTTCTCTTAGGTCTAAGAGAACGGTTTTGACCGGAACCGTTCTGAAAGGGTATAAGAACGGTTCCAACCGTTCTCTTACCCTTTAAGTACAGCGGTCTCGTTAGCTTTAATGGACCCGTTCTTGTAGGCCAAATCTGACGTAGTGTATTCTTTGATTCTAAGCTTATTTTTGAATTCTAATGACATGGAGACGATTATATGTGTTAGGCTTGTCATAAAAGTAAACCAAATGTCATTTCTAACCGCACTCACTCCACAACATTCACACATTTGAATCATACTTGTAAAACGAACTGTGCATGCTTGTATTCTACTTTTAAGCTTATTCTTTGATTCTAAGCTTATTTTTTAATTCTAATGACATGGAGACGATTATATGTGTTAGGGTTGTCATAAAAGTAAACCAAATGTCATTTCTAACAACACTCACTCCACAACATTCACACATTTGAATCAAACTTGTAAAACGAACTGTGCATGCTTGGACTCTACTTTTAAGCTTATTCTTTGATTTTAAGCTTATTTTTGAATTCTAATGACATGGAGACGATTATATGTGTTAGACTTGTCATAAAAGTAAACCAAATGTCATTTCTAACCGCACTCACTCCACAACATTCACACATTTGATTCAAACTTGTAAAACGAACTGTGGATGCTTGTATTATACTTTTAAGCTTATTCCTTGATTCTAAGCTTATTTTTGAATTCTAATGACATGGAGACGATTATATGTGTTAGGGTTGTCATAAAAGTAAACAAAATGTCGTTTCTAACCACATTCACTCCATAACATTCACACATTTGATTCAAACTTGTAAAACGAACTGTGCATGCTTGTATTCTACTTTTAAGCTTATTCTTTGATTTTAAGCTTATTTTTGAATTCTAATGACATGGAGACGATTATATGTGTTAGACTTGTCATAAAAGTAAACCAAATGTCATTTCTAACCGCACTCACTCCACAACATTCACACATTTGATTCAAACTTGTAAAACGAACTGTGGATGCTTGTATTATACTTTTAAGCTTATTCCTTGATTCTAAGCTTATTTTTGAATTCTAATGACATGGAGACGATTATATGTGTTAGGGTTGTCATAAAAGTAAACAAAATGTCATTTCTAACCACATTCACTCCATAACATTCACACATTTGAATCAAACTTGTAAAACGAACTGTGCATGCTTGGACTCTACTTTTAAGCTTATTCTTTGATTTTAAGCTTATTTTTGAATTCTAATGACATGGAGACGATTATATGTGTTAGACTTGTCATAAAAGTAAACCAAATGTCATTTCTAACCGCACTCACTCCACAACATTCACAAATTTGATTCAAACTTGTAAAACGAACTGTGGATGCTTGTATTATACTTTTAAGCTTATTCCTTGATTCTAAGCTTATTTTTGAATTCTAATGATATGGAGACGATTATATGTGTTAGGGTTGTCATAAAAGTAAACTAAATGTCATTTCTAACAACACTCACTCCACAACATTCACACATTTGAATCAAACTTGTAAAACGAACTGTGCATGCTTGGACTCTACTTTTCAGCTTATTCTTTGATTTTAAGCTTATTTTTGAATTCTAATGACATGAAGACGATTATATGTCTTCGGGTTGTCGTAAAAGTAAACGAAATGTAATTTCTAACCACACTCACTCCACAACATTCACACATTTGAATCAAACTTGTAAAACGAACTGTGCATGCTTGTATTCTACTTTTAGGCTTATTCTTTGATTCTAAGCTTATTTTTGAATTCTAATGACATGGAGACGATTGTATGTGTTTGGGTTGTCATAAAAGTAAACCAAATGTCATTTCTAACAACACTGACTCCACAACATTCACACATTTGAATCAAACTTGTAAAACGAACTGTGCATGCTTGTATTATACTTTTAAGCTTATTCTTTGATTCTAAGCTTATTTTTGAATTCTAATGACATGGAGACGATTATATGTGTTAGGCTTGTCATAAAAGTAAACCAAATGTCATTTCTAACCGCACTCACTCCACAACATTCACACATTTGAATCAAACTTGTAAAACGAACTGTGCATGCTTGTATTCTACTTTTAAGCTTATTCTTTGATTCTAAGCTTATTTTTGAATTCTAATGACATGGAGACGATTATATGTGTTAGGGTTGTCATAAAAGTAAACAAAATGTCATTTCTAACCACATTCACTCCATAACATTCACACATTTGAATCAAACTTGTAAAACGAACTGTGCATGCTTGGACTCTACTTTTAAGCTTATTCTTTGATTTTAAGCTTATTTTTGAATTCTAATGACATGGAGACGATTATATGTGTTAGACTTGTCATAAAAGTAAACCAAATGTCATTTCTAACCGCACTCACTCCACAACATTCACAAATTTGATTCAAACTTGTAAAACGAACTGTGGATGCTTGTATTATACTTTTAAGCTTATTCCTTGATTCTAAACTTATTTTTGAATTCTAATGATATGGAGACGATTATATGTGTTAGGGTTGTCATAAAAGTAAACTAAATGTCATTTCTAACAACACTCACTCCACAACATTCACACATTTGAATCAAACTTGTAAAACGAACTGTGCATGCTTGGACTCTACTTTTCAGCTTATTCTTTGATTTTAAGCTTATTTTTGAATTCTAATGACATGAAGACGATTATATGTCTTCGGGTTGTCGTAAAAGTAAACGAAATGTAATTTCTAACCACACTCACTCCACAACATTCACACATTTGAATCAAACTTGTAAAACGAACTGTGCATGCTTGTATTCTACTTTTAGGCTTATTCTTTGATTCTAAGCTTATTTTTGAATTCTAATGACATGGAGACGATTGTATATGTTTGGGTTGTCATAAAAGTAAACCAAAATGTCATTTCTAACAACACTCACTCCACAACATTCACACATTTGAATCAAACTTGTAAAACGAACTGTGCATGCTTGTATTATACTTTTAAGCTTATTCTTTGATTCTAAGCTTATTTTTGAATTCTAATGACATGGAGACGATTATATGTGTTAGGCTTGTCATAAAAGTAAACCAAATGTCATTTCTAACCGCACTCACTCCACAACATTCACACATTTGAATCAAACTTGTAAAACGAACTGTGCATGCTTGTATTCTACTTTTAAGCTTATTCTTTGATTCTAAGCTTATTTTTTAATTCTAATGACATGGAGACGATTATATGTGTTAGGGTTGTCATAAAAGTAAACCAAATGTCATTTCTAACAACACTCACTCCACAACATTCACACATTTGAATCAAACTTGTAAAACGAACTGTGCATGCTTGGACTCTACTTTTAAGCTTATTCTTTGATTTTAAGCTTATTTTTGAATTCTAATGACATGGAGACGATTATATGTGTTAGACTTGTCATAAAAGTAAACCACATGTCATTTCTAACCGCACTCTCTCCACAAGATTCACACATTTGATTCAAACTTGTAAAACGAACTGTGGATTCTTGTATTATACTTTTAAGCTTATTCCTTGATTCTAAGCTTATTTTTGAATTCTAATGACATGGAGACGATTATATGTGTTAGGGTTGTCATAAAAGTAAACAAAATGTCATTTCTAACAACACTCACTCCACAACATTCACACATTTGAATCAAACTTGTAAAACGAACTGTGCATGCTTGTATTATACTTTTAAGCTTATTCTTTGATTCTAAGCTTATTTTTGAATTCTAATGACATGGAGACGATTATATGTGTTAGGCTTGTCATAAAAGTAAACCAAATGTCATTTCTAACCGCACTCACTCCACAACATTCACACATTTGAATCAAACTTGTAAAACGAACTGTGCATGCTTGTATTCTACTTTTAAGCTTATTCTTTGATTCTAAGCTTATTTTTTAATTCTAATGACATGGAGACGATTATATGTGTTAGGGTTGTCATAAAAGTAAACCAAATGTCATTTCTAACAACACTCACTCCACAACATTCACACATTTGAATCAAACTTGTAAAACGAACTGTGCATGCTTGGACTCTACTTTTAAGCTTATTCTTTGATTTTAAGCTTATTTTTGAATTCTAATGACATGGAGACGATTATATGTGTTAGACTTGTCATAAAAGTAAACCAAATGTCATTTCTAACCGCACTCACTCCACAACATTCACACATTTGATTCAAACTTGTAAAACGAACTGTGGATGCTTGTATTATACTTTTAAGCTTATTCCTTGATTCTAAGCTTATTTTTGAATTCTAATGACATGGAGACGATTATATGTGTTAGGGTTGTCATAAAAGTAAACAAAATGTCATTTCTAACCACATTCACTCCATAACATTCACACATTTGAATCAAACTTGTAAAACGAACTGTGCATGCTTGGACTCTACTTTTAAGCTTATTCTTTGATTTTAAGCTTATTTTTGAATTCTAATGACATGGAGACGATTATATGTGTTAGACTTGTCATAAAAGTAAACCAAATGTCATTTCTAACCGCACTCACTCCACAACATTCACAAATTTGATTCAAACTTGTAAAACGAACTGTGGATGCTTGTATTATACTTTTAAGCTTATTCTTTGATTCTAAGCTTATTTTTGAATTCTAATGACATGGAGACGATTATATGTGTTAGGGTTGTCATAAAAGTAAACCAAAAGTCATTTCTAACCACATTCACTCCATAACATTCACACATTTGATTCAAACTTGTAAAACGAACTGTGCATGCTTGGACTCTACTTTTCAGCTTATTCTTTGATTCTAAGCTTAGTTTTAAAATCTAATGACATGGAGACGATTATATGTCTTCGGGTTGTCATAAAAGTAAACCAAATGTCATTTCTAACCACACTCACTCCACAACATTCACAAATTTGAATCAAACTTGTAAAACGAAATGTGCATGCTTGTATTCTACTTTTATGCTTATTCTTTGATTCTAAGCTTATTTTTGAATTCTAATGACATGCAGACGATTATATGTCTTCGGGTTGTCGTAAAAGTAAACCAAATGTCATTTCTAACCACACTCACTCCACAACATTCACACATTTGAATCAAACTTGTAAAACGAACTGTGCATGCTTGTATTCTATTTTTAAGCTTATTCTTTGATTTTAAGCTTATTTTTGAATTCTAATGACATGGAGACGATTATATGTGTTAGGCTTGTCATAAAAGTAAACCAAATGTCATTTCTAACCGCACTCACTCCACAACATTCACACATTTTATTCAAACTTGTAAAACGAACTGTGGATGCTTGTATTATACTTTTAAGCTTATTCCTTGATTCTAAGCTTATTTTTGAATTCTAATGACATGGAGACGATTATATGTGTTAGGGTTGGCATAAAAGTAAACAAAATGTCATTTCTAACCACATTCACTCCATAACATTCACACATTTGATTCAAACTTGTAAAACGAACTGTGCATGCGTGTATTCTACTTTTAAGCTTATTCTTTGATTCTAAGCTTATTTTTGAATTCTAATGACATGGAGACGATTATATGTGTTAGACTTGTCATAAAAGTAAACCAAATGTCATTTCTAACCGCACTCACTCCACAACATTCACACATTTGATTCAAACTTGTAAAACGAACTGTGGATGCTTGTATTATACTTTTAAGCTTATTCCTTGATTCTAAGCTTATTTTTGAATTCTAATGACATGGAGACGATTATATGTGTTAGGGTTGTCATAAAAGTAAACCAAATGTCATTTCTAACCACATTCACTCCATAACATTCACACATTTGATTCAAACTTGTAAAACGAACTGTGCATGCTTGTATTCTACTTTTAAGCTTATTCTTTTATTCTAAGCTTATTTTTGAATTCTAATGACATGGAGACGATTATATGTGTTAGGGTTGTCATAAAAGTAAACCAAATGTCATTTCTAACAACACTCACTCCACAACATTCACACATTTGAATCAAACTTGTAAAACGAACTGTGCATGCTTGGACTCTACTTTTAAGCTTATTCTTTGATTTTAAGCTTATTTTTGAATTCTAATGACATGGAGACGATTATATGTGTTAGGCTTGTCATAAAAGTAAACCAAATGTCATTTCTAACCGCACTCACTCCACAACATTCACACATTTGATTCAAACTTGTAAAACGAACTGTGGATGCTTGTATTATACTTTTAAGCTTATTCTTTGATTCTAACCTTATTTTTGAATTGTAATGACATGGAGACGATTATATGTGTTAGACTTGTCATAAAAGTAAACCAAATGTCATTTCTAACCGCACTCACTCCACAACATTCACACATTTGATTCAAACTTGTAAAACGAACTGTGGATGCTTGTATTATACTTTTAAGCTTATTCCTTGATTCTAAGCTTATTTTTGAATTCTAATGACATGGAGACGATTATATCTGTTAGGGTTGTCATAAAAGTAAACCAAATGTCATTTCTAACCACATTCACTCCATAACATTCACACATTTGATTCAAACTTGTTAAACGAACTATGCATGCTTGTATTCTACTTTTAAGATTATTCTTTTATTCTAAGCTTATTTTTGAATTCTAATGACATGGAGACGATTATATGTGTTAGGGTTGTCATAAAAGTAAACCAAATGTCATTTCTAACAACACTCACTCCACAACATTCACACATTTGAATCAAACTTGTAAAACGAACTGTGCATGCTTCGACTCTACTTTTAAGCTTATTCTTTGATTTTAAGCTTATTTTTGAATTCTAATGACATGGAGACGATTATATGTGTTAGGCTTGTCATAAAAGTAAAGCAAATGTCATATCTAACCGCACTCACTCCACAACATTCACACATTTGATTCAAACTTGTAAAACGAACTGTGGATGCTTGTATTATACTTTTAAGCTTATTCTTTGATTCTAACCTTATTTTTGAATTCTAATGACATGGAGACGATTATATGTGTTAGGCTTGTCATAAAAGTAAACCAAATGTCATTTCTAACCGCACTCATTCCACAACATTCACACATATGATTCAAACTTGTAAAACGAACTGCGGATGCTTGTATTATACTTTTAAGCTTATTCTTTGATTCTAAGCTTATTTTTGAATTCTAATGACATGGAGACGATTATATGTGTTAGGGTTGTCATAAAAGTAAACCAAAAGTCATTTCTAACCACATTAACTCCATAACATTCACACATTTGATTCAAACTTGTAAAACGAACTGTGCATGCTTGTCTTCTACTTTTAAGCTTATTCTTTGATTCTAAGCTTAGTTTTAAAATCTAATGACATGGAGACGATTATATGTCTTCGGGTTGTCATAAAAGTAAACCAAATGTCATTTCTAACCACACTCACTCCACAACATTCACAAATTTGAATCAAACTTGTAAAACGAAATGTGCATGCTTGTATTCTACTTTTATGCTTATTCTTTGATTCTAAACTTATTTTTGAATTCTAATGACATGGAGACGATTATATGTCTTCGGGTTGTCGTAAAAGTAAACCAAATGTCATTTCTAACCACACTCACTCCACAACATTCACACATTTGAATCAAACTTGTAAAACGAACTGTGCATGCTTGTATTCTATTTTTAAGCTTATTCTTTGATTTTAAGCTTATTTTTGAATTCTAATAACAAGACGATTATATGTGTTAGACTTGTCATAAAAGTAAACCAAATGTCATTTCTAACCGCACTCACTCCACAACATTCACGCATTTGATTCAAACTTGTAAAACGAACTGTGGATGCTTGTATTATACTTTTAAGCTTATTCCTTGATTCTAAGCTTATTTTTGAATTCTAATGACATGGAGACGATTATATGTGTTAGGGTTGTCATAATAGTAAACAAAATGTCATTTCTAACCACATTCACTCCATAACATTCACACATTTGATTCAAACTTGTAAAACGAACTGTGCATGCGTGTATTCTACTTTTAAGCTTATTCTTTGATTCTAACCTTATTTTTGAATTCTAATGACATGGAGACGATTATATGTGTTTGACTTGTCATAAAAGTAAACCAAATGTCATTTCTAACCGCACTCACTCCACAACATTCACACATTTGATTCAAACTTGTAAAACGAACTGTGGATGCTTGTATTATACTTTTAAGCTTATTCCTTGATTCTAAGCTTATTTTTGAATTCTAATGACATGGAGACGATTATATGTGTTAGGGTTGTCATAAAAGTAAACCAAAAGTCATTTCTAACCACATTCACTCCATAACATTCACACATTTGATTCAAACTTGTAAAACGAACTGTGCATGCTTGTCTTCTACTTTTAAGCTTATTCTTTGATTCTAAGCTTAGTTTTAAAATCTAATGACATGGAGACGATTATATGTCTTCGGGTTGTCATAAAAGTAAACCAAATGTCATTTCTAACCACACTCACTCCACAACATTCACAAATTTGAATCAAACTTGTAAAACGAAATGTGCATGCTTGTATTCTACTTTTATGCTTATTCTTTGATTCTAAGCTTATTTTTGAATTCTAATGACATGGAGACGATTATATGTCTTCGGGTTGTCGTAAAAGTAAACCAAATGTCATTTCTAACCACACTCACTCCACAACATTCACACATTTGAATCAAACTTGTAAAACGAACTGTGCATGCTTGTATTCTATTTTTAAGCTTATTCTTTGATTCTAAGCTTATTTTTGAATTCTAATGACATGGAGACGATTATATGTCTTCGGGTTGTCGTAAAAGTAAACGAAATGTAATTTCTAACCACACTCACTCCACAACATTCACACATTTGAATCAAACTTGTAAAACGAACTGTGCATGCTTGGACTCTACTTTTAAGCTTATTCTTTGATTTTAAGCTTATTTTTGTATTCTAATGACATGGAGACGATTATATGTGTTAGGCTTGTCATAAAAGTAAACCAAATGTCATTTCTAACCGCACTCACTCCACAACATTCACACATTTGATTCAAACTTGTAAAACGAACTGTGGATGCTTGTATTATACTTTTAAGCTTATTCTTTGATTCTAACCTTATTTTTGAATTCTAATGACATGGAGACGATTATATGTGTTAGACTTGTCATAAAAGTAAACCAAATGTCATTTCTAACCGCACTCACTCCACAACATTCACACATTTGATTCAAACTTGTAAAACGAACTGTGGATGCTTGTATTATACTTTTAAGCTTATTCCTTGATTCTAAGCTTATTTTTGAATTCTAATGACATGGAGACGATTATATATGTTAGGGTTGTCATAAAAGTAAACCAAATGTCATTTCTAACCACATTCACTCCATAACATTCACACATTTGATTCAAACTTGTTAAACGAACTATGCATGCTTGTATTCTACTTTTAAGCTTATTCTTTTATTCTAAGCTTATTTTTGAATTCTAATGACATGGAGACGATTATATGTGTTAGGGTTGTCATAAAAGTAAACCAAATGTCATTTCTAACAACACTCACTCCACAACATTCACACATTTGAATCAAACTTGTAAAACGAACTGTGCATGCTTGGACTCTACTTTTAAGCTTATTCTTTGATTTTAAGCTTATTTTTGAATTCTAATGACATGGAGACGATTATATGTGTTAGGCTTGTCATAAAAGTAAACCAAATGTCATTTCTAACCGCACTCACTCCACAACATTCACACATTTTATTCAAACTTGTAAAACGAACTGTGGATGCTTGTATTATACTTTTAAGCTTATTCTTTGATTCTAACCTTATTTTTGAATTCTAATGACATGGAGACGATTATATGTGTTAGACTTGTCATAAAAGTAAACCAAATGTCATTTCTAACCGCACTCACTCCACAACATTCACACATTTGATTCAAACTTGTAAAACGAACTGTGGATGCTTGTATTATACTTTTAAGCTTATTCCTTGATTCTAACCTTATTTTTGAATTCTAATGACATGGAGACGATTATATGTGTTAGACTTGTCATAAAAGTAAACCAAATGTCATTTCTAACCGCACTCACTCCACAACATTCACACATTTGATTCAAACTTGTAAAACGAACTGTGGATGCTTGTATTATACTTTTAAGCTTATTCCTTGATTCTAAGCTTATTTTTGAATTCTAATGACATGGAGACGATTATATGTGTTAGGGTTGTCATAAAAGTAAACCAAATGTCATTTCTAACAACACTCACTCCACAACATTCACACATTTGAATCAAACTTGTAAAACGAACTGTGCATGCTTGGACTCTACTTTTAAGCTTATTCTTTGATTTTAAGCTTATTTTTGTATTCTAATGACATGGAGACGATTATATGTGTTAGGCTTGTCATAAAAGTAAACCAAATGTCATTTCTAACCGCACTCACTCCACAACATTCACACATTTGATTCAAACTTGTAAAACGAACTGTGGATGCTTGTATTATACTTTTAAGCTTATTCTTTGATTCTAACCTTATTTTTGAATTCTAATGACATGGAGACGATTATATGTGTTAGACTTGTCATAAAAGTAAACCAAATGTCATTTCTAACCGCACTCACTCCACAACATTCACACATTTGATTCAAACTTGTAAAACGAACTGTGGATGCTTGTATTATACTTTTAAGCTTATTCCTTGATTCTAAGCTTATTTTTGAATTCTAATGACATGGAGACGATTATATGTGTTAGGCTTGTCATAAAAGTAAACCAAATGTCATTTCTAACCGCACTCATTCCACAACATTCACACATATGATTCAAACTTGTAAAACGAACTACGGATGCTTGTATTATACTTTTAAGCTTATTCTTTGATTCTAAGCTTATTTTTGAATTCTAATGACATGGAGACGATTATATGTGTTAGGGTTGTCATAAAAGTAAACCAAAAGTCATTTCTAACAACATTCACTCCATAACATTCACACATTTGATTCAAACTTGTAAAACGAACTGTGCATGCTTGTCTTCTACTTTTAAGCTTATTCTTTGATTCTAAGCTTAGTTTTAAAATCTAATGACATGGAGACGATTATATGTCTTCGGGTTGTCATAAAAGTAAACCAAATGTCATTTCTAACCACACTCACTCCACAACATTCACAAATTTGAATCAAACTTGTAAAACGAAATGTGCATGCTTGTATTCTACTTTTATGCTTATTCTTTGATTCTAAGCTTATTTTTGAATTCTAATGACATGGAGACGATTATATGTCTTCGGGTTGTCGTAAAAGTAAACCAAATGTCATTTCTAACCACACTCACTCCACAACATTCACACATTTGAATCAAACTTGTAAAACGAACTGTGCATGCTTGTATTCTATTTTTAAGCTTATTCTTTGATTTTAAGCTTATTTTTGAATTCTAATGACATGGAGACGATTATATGTGTTAGACTTGTCATAAAAGTAAACCAAATGTCATTTCTAACCGCACTCACTCCACAACATTCACACATTTGATTCAAACTTGTAAAACGAACTGTGGATGCTTGTATTATACTTTTAAGCTTATTCCTTGATTCTAAGCTTATTTTTGAATTCTAATGACATGGAGACGATTATATGTGTTAGGGTTGTCATAAAAGTAAACAAAATGTCATTCCTAACCACATTCACTCCATAACATTCACACATTTGATTCAAACTTGTAAAACGAACTGTGCATGCGTGTATTCTACTTTTAAGCTTATTCTTTGATTCTAACCTTATTTTTGAATTCTAATGACATGGAGACGATTATATGTGTTTGACTTGTCATAAAAGTAAACCAAATGTCATTTCTAACCGCACTCACTCCACAACATTCACACATTTGATTCAAACTTGTAAAACGAACTGTGGATGCTTGTATTATACTTTTAAGCTTATTCCTTGATTCTAAGCTTATTTTTGAATTCTAATGACATGGAGACGATTATATGTGTTAGGGTTGTCATAAAAGTAAACCAAAAGTCATTTCTAACCACATTCACTCCATAACATTCACACATTTGATTCAAACTTGTAAAACGAACTGTGCATGCTTGTCTTCTACTTTTAAGCTTATTCTTTGATTCTAAGCTTAGTTTTAAAATCTAATGACATGGAGACGATTATATGTCTTCGGGTTGTCATAAAAGTAAACCAAATGTCATTTCTAACCACACTCACTCCACAACATTCACAAATTTGAATCAAACTTGTAAAACGAAATGTGCATGCTTGTATTCTACTTTTATGCTTATTCTTTGATTCTAAGCTTATTTTTGAATTCTAATGACATGGAGACGATTATATGTCTTCGGGTTGTCGTAAAAGTAAACCAAATGTCATTTCTAACCACACTCACTCCACAACATTCACACATTTGAATTAAACTTGTAAAACGAACTGTGCATGTTTGTATTCTATTTTTAAGCTTATTCTTTGATTCTAAGCTTATTTTTGAATTCTAATGACATGGAGACGATTATATGTCTTCGGGTTGTCGTAAAAGTAAACGAAATGTAATTTCTAACCACACTCACTCCACAACATTCACACATTTGATTCAAACTTGTAAAACGAACTGTGCATGCTTGTATTCTACTTTTAAGCTTATTCTTTTATTCTAAGCTTATTTTTGAATTCTAATGACATGGAGACGATTATATGTGTTAGGGTTGTCATAAAAGTAAACCAAATGTCATTTCTAACAACACTCACTCCACAACATTCACACATTTGAATCAAACTTGTAAAACGAACTGTGCATGCTTGGACTCTACTTTTAAGCTTATTCTTTGATTTTAAGCTTATTTTTGTATTCTAATGACATGGAGACGATTATATGTGTTAGGCTTGTCATAAAAGTAAACCAAATGTCATTTCTAACCGCACTCACTCCACAACATTCACACATTTGATTCAAACTTGTAAAACGAAATGTGGATGCTTGTATTATACTTTTAAGCTTATTCTTTGATTCTAACCTTATTTTTGAATTCTAATGACATGGAGACGATTATATGTGTTAGACTTGTCATAAAAGTAAACCAAATGTCATTTCTAACCGCACTCACTCCACAACATTCACACATTTGATTCAAACTTGTAAAACGAAATGTGGATGCTTGTATTATACTTTTAAGCTTATTCTTTGATTCTAACCTTATTTTTGAATTCTAATGACATGGAGACGATTATATGTGTTAGACTTGTCATAAAAGTAAACCAAATGTCATTTCTAACCGCACTCACTCCACAACATTCACACATTTGATTCAAACTTGTAAAACGAACTGTGGATGCTTGTATTATACTTTTAAGCTTATTCCTTGATTCTAAGCTTATTTTTGAATTCTAATGACATGGAGACGATTATATGTGTTAGGGTTGTCATAAAAGTAAACCAAAAGTCATTTCTAACCACATTCACTCCATAACATTCACACATTTGATTCAAACTTGTAAAACGAACTGTGCATGCTTGTCTTCTACTTTTAAGCTTATTCTTTGATTCTAAGCTTAGTTTTAAAATCTAATGACATGGAGACGATTATATGTCTTCGGGTTGTCATAAAAGTAAACCAAATGTCATTTCTAACCACACTCACTCCACAACATTCACAAATTTGAATCAAACTTGTAAAACGAAATGTGCATGCTTGTATTCTACTTTTATGCTTATTCTTTGATTCTAAGCTTATTTTTGAATTCTAATGACATGGAGACGATTATATGTCTTCGGGTTGTCGTAAAAGTAAACCAAATGTCATTTCTAACCACACTCACTCCACAACATTCACACATTTGAATTAAACTTGTAAAACGAACTGTGCATGTTTGTATTCTATTTTTAAGCTTATTCTTTGATTCTAAGCTTATTTTTGAATTCTAATGACATGGAGACGATTATATGTCTTCGGGTTGTCGTAAAAGTAAACGAAATGTAATTTCTAACCACACTCACTCCACAACATTCACACATTTGATTCAAACTTGTAAAACGAACTGTGCATGCTTGTATTCTACTTTTAAGCTTATTCTTTTATTCTAAGCTTATTTTTGAATTCTAATGACATGGAGACGATTATATGTGTTAGGGTTGTCATAAAAGTAAACCAAATGTCATTTCTAACAACACTCACTCCACAACATTCACACATTTGAATCAAACTTGTAAAACGAACTGTGCATGCTTGGACTCTACTTTTAAGCTTATTCTTTGATTTTAAGCTTATTTTTGTATTCTAATTACATGGAGACGATTATATGTGTTAGGCTTGTCATAAAAGTAAACCAAATGTCATTTCTAACCGCACTCACTCCACAACATTCACACATTTGATTCAAACTTGTAAAACGAAATGTGGATGCTTGTATTATACTTTTAAGCTTATTCTTTGATTCTAACCTTATTTTTGAATTCTAATGACATGGAGACGATTATATGTGTTAGACTTGTCATAAAAGTAAACCAAATGTCATTTCTAACCGCACTCACTCCACAACATTCACACATTTGATTCAAACTTGTAAAACGAACTGTGGATGCTTGTATTATACTTTTAAGCTTATTCCTTGATTCTAAGCTTATTTTTGAATTCTAATGACATGGAGACGATTATATGTGTTAGGGTTGTCATAAAAGTAAACCAAATGTCATTTCTAACCACATTCACTCCATAACATTCACACATTTGATTCAAACTTGTTAAACGAACTATGCATGCTTGTATTCTACTTTTAAGCTTATTCTTTTATTCTAAGCTTATTTTTGAATTCTAATGACATGGAGACGATTATATGTGTTAGGGTTGTCATAAAAGTAAACCAAATGTCATTTCTAACAACACTCACTCCACAACATTCACACATTTGAATCAAACTTGTAAAACGAACTGTGCATGCTTGGACTCTACTTTTAAGCTTATTCTTTGATTTTAAGCTTATTTTTGAATTCTAATGACATGGAGACGATTATATGTGTTAGGCTTGTCATAAAAGTAAACCAAATGTCATTTCTAACCGCACTCACTCCACAACATTCACACATTTTATTCAAACTTGTAAAACGAACTGTGGATGCTTGTATTATACTTTTAAGCTTATTCTTTGATTCTAACCTTATTTTTGAATTCTAATGACATGGAGACGATTATATGTGTTAGACTTGTCATAAAAGTAAACCAAATGTCATTTCTAACCGCACTCACTCCACAACATTCACACATTTGATTCAAACTTGTAAAACGAACTGTGGATGCTTGTATTATACTTTTAAGCTTATTCCTTGATTCTAACCTTATTTTTGAATTCTAATGACATGGAGACGATTATATGTGTTAGACTTGTCATAAAAGTAAACCAAATGTCATTTCTAACCGCACTCACTCCACAACATTCACACATTTGATTCAAACTTGTAAAAAGAACTGTGGATGCTTGTATTATACTTTTAAGCTTATTCCTTGATTCTAAGCTTATTTTTGAATTCTAATGACATGGAGACGATTATATGTGTTAGGGTTGTCATAAAACTAAACCAAATGTCATTTCTAACAACACTCACTCCACAACATTCACACATTTGAATCAAACTTGTAAAACGAACTGTGCATGCTTGGACTCTACTTTTAAGCTTATTCTTTGATTTTAAGCTTATTTTTGTATTCTAATGACATGGAGACGATTATATGTGTTAGGCTTGTCATAAAAGTAAACCAAATGTCATTTCTAACCGCACTCACTCCACAACATTCACACATTTGATTCAAACTTGTAAAACGAACTGTGGATGCTTGTATTATACTTTTAAGCTTATTCTTTGATTCTAACCTTATTTTTGAATTCTAATGACATGGAGACGATTATATGTGTTAGACTTGTCATAAAAGTAAACCAAATGTCATTTCTAACCGCACTCACTCCACAACATTCACACATTTGATTCAAACTTGTAAAACGAACTGTGGATGCTTGTATTATACTTTTAAGCTTATTCCTTGATTCTAAGCTTATTTTTGAATTCTAATGACATGGAGACGATTATATGTGTTAGGGTTGTCATAAAAGTAAACCAAATGTCATTTCTAACCACATTCACTCCATAACATTGACACATTTGATTCAAACTTGTTATACGAACTATGCATGCTTGTATTCTACTTTTAAGCTTATTCTTTTATTCTAAGCTTATTTTTGAATTCTAATGACATGGAGACGATTATATGTGTTAGGGTTGTCGTAAAAGTAAACCAAATGTCATTTCTAACAACACTCACTCCACAACATTCACACATTTGAATCAAACTTGTAAAACGAACTGTGCATGCTTCGACTCTACTTTTAAGCTTATTCTTTGATTTTAAGCTTATTTTTGAATTCTAATGACATGGAGACGATTATATGTGTTAGGCTTGTCATAAAAGTAAAGCAAATGTCATTTCTAACCGCACTCACTCCACAACATTCACACATTTGATTCAAACTTGTAAAACGAACTTTGGATGCTTGTATTATACTTTTAAGCTTATTCCTTGATTCTAAGCTTATTTTTGAATTCTAATGACATGGAGACGATTATATGTGTTAGGGTTGTCAAAAAAGTAAACCAAATGTCATTTCTAACCACATTCACTCCATAACATTCACACATTTGATTCAAACTTGTTAAACGAACTATGCATGCTTGTATTCTACTTTTAACCTTATTCTTTTATTCTAAGCTTAATTTTGAATTCTAATGACATGGAGACGATTATATGTGTTAGGGTTGTCATAAAAGTAAACCAAATGTCATTTCTAACAACACTCACTCCACAACATTCACACATTTGAATCAAACTTGTAAAACGAACTGTGCATGCTTGGACTCTACTTTTAAGCTTATTCTTTGATTTTAAGCTTATTTTTGAATTCTAATGACATGGAGACGATTATATGTGTTAGGCTTGTCATAAAAGTAAAGCAAATGTCATTTCTAACCGCACTCACTCCACAACATTCACACATTTGATTCAAACTTGTAAAACGAACTGTGGATGCTTGTATTATACTTTTAAGCTTATTCTTTGATTCTAAGCTTATTTTTGAATTCTAATGACATGGAGACGATTATATGTGTTAGGCTTGTCATAAAAGTAAACGAAATGTAATTTCTAACCGCACTCATTCCACAACATTCACACATATGATTCAAACTTGTAAAACGAACTGCGGATGCTTGTATTATACTTTTAAGCTTATTCTTTGATTCTAAGCTTATTTTTGAATTCTAATGACATGGAGACGATTGTATGTGTTAGGGTTGTCATAAAAGTAAACCAAAAGTCATTTCTAACCACATTCACTCCATAACATTCACACATTTGATTCAAACTTGTAAAACGAACTGTGCATGCTTGTCTTCTACTTTTAAGCTTATTCTTTGATTCTAAGCTTAGTTTTAAAATCTAATGACATGGAGACGATTATATGTCTTCGGGTTGTCATAAAAGTAAACCAAATGTCATTTCTAACCACACTCACTCCACAACATTCACAAATTTGAATCAAACTTGTAAAACGAAATGTGCATGCTTGTATTCTACTTTTATGCTTATTCTTTGATTCTAAGCTTATTTTTGAATTCTAATGACATGGAGACGATTATATGTCTTCGGGTTGTCGTAAAAGTAAACAAAATGTCATTTCTAACCACACTCACTCCACAACATTCACACATTTGAATCAAACTTGTAAAACGAACTGTGCATGCTTGTATTCTATTTTTAAGCTTATTCTTTGATTCTAAGCTTATTTTTGAATTCTAATGACATGGAGACGATTATATGTCTTCGGGTTCTCATAAAAGTAAACGAAATGTAATTTCTAACCACACTCACTCCACAACATTCACACATTTGAATCAAACTTGTAAAACGAACTGTGCGTGCTTGTATTCTACTTTTAGGCTTATTCTTTGATTCTAAGCTTATTTTTGAATTCTAATGACATGGAGACGATTGTATGTGTTTGGGTTGTCATAAAAGTAAACCAAATGTCATTTCTAACAACACTCACTCCACAACATTCACAAATTTGAATCAAACTTGTAAAACGAACTGTGCATGCTTGGACTCTACTTTTAAGCTTATTCTTTGATTTTAAGCTTATTTTTGAATTCTAATGACATGAAGACGATTATATGTGTTAGGCTTGTCATAAAAGTAAACCAAATGTCATTTCTAACCGCACTCACTCCACAACATTCACACATTTGAATCAAACTTGTAAAACGAACTGTGCATGCTTGTATTCTATTTTTAAGCTTATTCTTTGATTCTAAGCTTATTTTTGAATTCTAATGACATGGAGACGATTATATGTGTTAGGGTTGTCGTAAAAGTAAACCAAATGTCATTTCTAACAACACTCACTACACAACATTCACACATTTGAATCAAACTTGTAAAACGAACTGTGCATGCTTGGACTCTACTTTTAAGCTTATTCTTTGATTTTAAGCTTATTTTTGAATTCTAATGACATCGAGACGATTATATGTGTTAGGCTTGTCATAAAAGTAAACCAAATGTCATTTCTAACAGCACTCACTCCACAACATTCACACATTTGATTCAAACTTGTAAAACGAACTGTGGATGCTTGTATTATACTTTTAAGCTTATTCTTTGATTCTAACCTTATTTTTGAATTCTAATGACATGGAGACGATTATATGTGTTAGACTTGTCATAAAAGTAAACCAAAAGTCATTTCTAACCACATTCACTCCATAACATTCACACATTTGATTCAAACTTGTAAAACGAACTGTGCATGCTTGTCTTCTACTTTTAAGCTTATTCTTTGATTCTAAGCTTAGTTTTAAAATCTAATGACATGGAGACGATTATATGTCTTCGGGTTGTCATAAAAGTAAACCAAATGTCATTTCTAACCACACTCACTCCACAACATTCACAAATTTGAATCAAACTTGTAAAACGAAATGTGCATGCTTGTATTCTACTTTTATGCTTATTCTTTGATTCTAAGCTTATTTTTGAATTCTAATGACATGGAGACGATTATATGTCTTCGGGTTGTCGTAAAAGTAAACCAAATGTCATTTCTAACCACACTCACTCCACAACATTCACACATTTGAATCAAACTTGTAAAACGAACTGTGCATGCTTGTATTCTATTTTTAAGCTTATTCTTTGATTCTAACCTTATTTTTGAATTCTAATGACATGGAGACGATTATATGTGTTAGATTTGTCATAAAAGTAAACCAAATGTCATTTCTAACCGCACTCACTCCACAACATTCACACATTTGATTCAAACTTGTAAAACGAACTTTGGATGCTTCTATTATACTTTTAAGCTTATTCCTTGATTCTAAGCTTATTTTTGAATTCTAATGACATGGAGACGATTATATGTGTTAGGGTTATCATAAAAGTAAACCAAATGTCATTTCTAACCACATTCACTCCATAACATTCACACATTTGATTCAAACTTGTTAAACGAACTATGCATGCTTGTATTCTACTTTTAAGCTTATTCTTTTATTCTAAGCTTATTTTTGAATTCTAATGACATGGAGACGATTATATGTGTTAGGGTTGTCATAAAAGTAAACCAAATGTCATTTCTAACAACACTCACTCCACAACATTCACACATTTGAATCAAACTTGTAAAACGAACTGTGCATGCTTGGACTCTACTTTTAAGCTTATTCTTTGATTTTAAGCTTATTTTTGAATTCTAATGACATGGAGACAATTATATGTGTTAAGCTTGTCATAAAAGTAAAGCAAATGTCATTTCTAACCGCACTCACTCCACAACATTCACACATTTGATTCAAACTTGTAAAACGAACTGGGGATGCTTGTATTATACTTTTAAGCTTATTCTTTGATTCTAAGCTTATTTTTGAATTCTAATGACATGGAGACGATTATATGTCTTCGGGTTGTCGTAAAAGTAAACCAAATGTCATTTCTAACCACACTCACTCCACAACATTCACACATTTGAATCAAACTTGTAAAACGAACTGTGCATGCTTGTATTCTATTTTTAAGCTTATTCTTTGATTCTAACCTTATTTTTGAATTCTAATGACATGGAGACGATTATATGTGTTAGATTTGTCATAAAAGTAAACCAAATGTCATTTCTAACCGCACTCACTCCACAACATTCACACATTTGAATCAAACATGTAAAACGAACTGTGCATGCTTGTATTCTACTTTTAAGCTTATTCTTTGATTCCAAGCTTATTTTTGAATTCTAATGACATGGAGACGATTATATGTGTTATACTTGTCATAAAAGTAAACCAAATGTCATTTCTAACAACACTCACTCCACAACATTCACACATTTGAATCAAACTTGTAAAACGAACTGTGCATGCTTGGACTCTACTTTTAAGCTTATTCTTTGATTTTAAGCTTATTTTTGAATTCGAATGACATGAAGATATGTGTTAGGCTTGTCATAAAAGTAAACCAAATGTCATTTCTAACCGCACTCACTCCACAACATTCACACATTTGAATCAAACATGTAAAACGAACTGTGCATGCTTGTATTCTACTTTTAAGCTTATTCTTTGATTCCAAGCTTATTTTTGAATTCTAATGACATGGAGACGATTATATGTGTTATACTTGTCATAAAAGTAAACCAAATGTCATTTCTAACAACACTCACTCCACAACATTCACACATTTGAATCAAACTTGTAAAACGAACTGTGCATGCTTAGACTCTACTTTTAAGCTTATTCTTTGATTTTTGAGCTTATTTTTGAATTCTAATGACATGAAGACGATTATATGTGTTAGGGTTGTTATAAAAGTAAAGCAAATGTCATTTCTAACCGCACTCACTCCACAACATTCACACATTTGATTCAAACTTGTAAAACGAACTGTGGATGCTTGTATTATACTTTTAAGCTTATTCTTTGATTCTAACCTTATTTTTGAATTCTAATGACATGGAGACGATTATATGTGTTAGGGTTGTCATAAAAGTAAACCAAATGTCATTTCTAACCACATTCACTCCATAACATTCACACATTTGATTCAAACTTGTAAAACGAACTGTGCATGCTTGTCTTCTACTTTTAAGCTTATTCTTTGATTCTAAGCTTAGTTTTAAAATCTAATGACATGGAGACGATTATATGTCTTCGGGTTGTCATAAAAGTAAACCAAATGTCATTTCTAACCACACTCACTCCACAACATTCACAAATTTGAATCAAACTTGTAAAACGAAATGTGCATGCTTGTATTCTACTTTTATGCTTATTCTTTGATTCTAAGCTTATTTTTGAATTCTAATGACATGGAGACGATTATATGTCTTCGGGTTGTCGTAAAAGTAAACCAAATGTCATTTCAAACCACACTCACTCCACAACATTCACACATTTGAATCAAACTTGTAAAACGAACTGTGCATGCTTGTATTCTATTTTTAAGCTTCTTCTTTGATTCTAAGCTTATTTTTGAATTCTAATGACATGGAGACGATTATATGTCTTCGGGTTGTCGTAAAAGTAAACGAAATGTAATTTCTAACCACACTCACTCCACAACATTCACACATTTGAATCAAACTTGTAAAACGAACTGTGCGTGCTTGTATTCTACTTTTAGGCTTATTCTTTGATTCTAAGCTTATTTTTGAATTCTAATGACATGGAGACCATTGTATGTGTTTGGGTTGTCATAAAAGTAAACCAAATGTCATTTCTAACAACACTCACTCCACAACATTAACAAATTTGAATCAAACTTGTACAACGAACTGTGCATGCTTGGACTCTACTTTTAAGCTTATTCTTTGATTTTAAGCTTATTTTTGAATTCTAATGACATGAAGACGATTATATGTGTTAGGTTTGTCATAAAAGTAAACCAAATATCATTTCTAACCGCACTCACTCCACAACATTCACACATTTGAATCAAACTTGTAAAACGAACTGTGCATGCTTGTATTCTACTTTTAAGCTTATTCTTTGATTCTAAGCTTATTTTTGAATTCTAATGACATGGAGACGATTATATGTGTTAGGGTTGTCATAAAAGTAAACCAAATGTCATTTCTAACAACACTCACTCCACAACATTCACACATTTGAATCAAACTTGTAAAACGAACTGTGCATGCTTGTATTCTATTTTTAAGCTTATTCTTTGATTCTAAGCTTATTTTTGAATTCTAATGACATGGAGACGATTATATGTCTTCGGGTTGTCGTAAAAGTAAACGAAATGTAATTTCTAACCACACTCACTCCACAACATTCACTTATTTGAATCAAACTTGTAAAACGAACTGTGCGTGCTTGTATTCTACTTTTAGGCTTATTCTTTGATTCTAAGCTTATTTTTGAATTCTAATGACATGGAGACCATTGTATGTGTTTGGGTTGTCATAAAAGTAAACCAAATGTCATTTCTAACAACACTCACTCCACAACATTCACACATTTGAATCAAACTTGTAAAACGAACTGTGCATGCTTGGACTCTACTTTTAAGCTTATTCTTTGATTTTAAGCTTATTTTTGAATTCTAATGACATGGAGACGATTATATGTGTTAGGCTTGTCAAAAAAGTAAAGCAAATGTCATTTCTAACCGCACTCACTCCACAACATTCACACATTTGATTCAAACTTGTAAAACGAACTGTGGATGCTTGTATTATACTTTTAAGCTTATTCTTTGATTCTAACCTTATTTTTGAATTCTAATGACATGGAGACGATTATATGTGTTAGACTTGTCATAAAAGTAAACCAAATGTCATTTCTAACCGCACTCACTCCACAACATTCACACATTTGATTCAAACTTGTAAAACGAACTGTGCAAGCTTGTCTTCTACTTTTAAGCTTATTCTTTGATTTTAAGCTTAGTTTTAAAATCTAATGACATGGAAACGATTATATGTCTTCGGGTTGTCATAAAAGTAAACCAAATGTCATTTTTAACCACACTCACTCCACAACATTCACAAATTTGAATCAAACTTGTAAAACGAAATGTGCATGCTTGTATTCTACTTTTATGCTTATTCTTTGATTCTAAGCTTATTTTTGAATTCTAATGACATGGAGACGATTATATGTCTTCGGGTTGTCGTAAAAGTAAACCAAATGTCATTTCTAACCACACTCACTCCACAACATTCACACATTTGAATCAAACTTGTAAAACGAACTGTGCATGCTTGGACTCTACTTTTAAGCTTATTCTTTGATTCTAAGCTTATTTTTGAATTCTAATGACATGGAAACGATTATATGTCTTCGGGTTGTCATAAAAGTAAACCAAATGTCATTTTTAACCACACTCACTCCACAACATTCACAAATTTGAATCAAACTTGTAAAACGAAATGTGCATGCTTGTATTCTACTTTTATGCTTATTCTTTGATTCTAAGCTTATTTTTGAATTCTAATGACATGGAGACGATTATATGTCTTCGGGTTGTCGTAAAAGTAAACCAAATGTCATTTCTAACCACACTCACTCCACAACATTCACACATTTGAATCAAACTTGTAAAACGAACTGTGCATGCTTGTATTCTATTTTTAAGCTTATTCTTTGATTCTAAGCTTATTTTTGAATTCTAATGACATGGAGACGATTATATGTCTTCGGGTTGTCGTAAAAGTAAACGAAATGTAATTTCTAACCACACTCACTCTACAACATTCACACATTTGAATCAAACTTGTAAAACGAACTGTGCGTGCTTGTATTCTACTTTTAGGCTTATTCTTTGATTCTAAGCTTATTTTTGAATTCTAATGACATGGAGACCATTGTATGTGTTTGGGTTGTCATAAAAGTAAACCAAATGTCATTTCTAACAACACTCACTCCACAACATTCACAAATTTGAATCAAACTTGTAAAACGAACTGTGCATGCTTGGACTCTACTTTTAAGCTTATTCTTTGATTTTAAGCTTATTTTTGAATTCTAATGACATCGAGACGATTATATGTGTTAGGCTTGTCATAAAAGTAAACCAAATGTCATTTCTAACAGCACTCACTCCACAACATTCACACATTTGATTCAAACTTGTAAAACGAACTGTGGATGCTTGTATTATACTTTTAAGCTTATTCTTTGATTCTAACCTTATTTTTGAATTCTAATGACATGGAGATGATTATATGTGTTAGACTTGTCATAAAAGTAAACCAAATGTCATTTCTAACCGCACTCACTCCACAACATTCACACATTTGATTCAAACTTGTAAAACGAACTTTGGATGCTTCTATTATACTTTTAAGCTTATTCCTTGATTCTAAGCTTATTTTTGAATTCTAATGACATGGAGACGATTATATGTGTTAGGGTTGTCATAAAAGTAAACCAAATGTCATTTCTAACCACATTCACTCCATAACATTCACACATTTGATTCAAACTTGTTAAACGAACTATGCATGCTTGTATTCTACTTTTAAGCTTATTCTTTTATTCTAAGCTTATTTTTGAATTCTAATGACATGGAGACGATTATATGTGTTAGGGTTGTCATAAAAGTAAACCAAATGTCATTTCTAACAACACTCACTCCACAACATTCACACATTTGAATCAAACTTGTAAAACGAACTGTGCATGCTTGGACTCTACTTTTAAGCTTATTCTTTGATTTTAAGCTTATTTTTGAATTCTAATGACATGGAGACGATTATATGTGTTAGGCTTGTCATAAAAGTAAAGCAAATGTCATTTCTAACCGCACTCACTCCACAACATTCACACATTTGATTCAAACTTGTAAAACGAACTGGGGATGCTTGTATTCTACTTTTAGGCTTATTCTTTGATTCTAAGCTTATTTTTGAATTCTAATGACATGGAGACCATTGTATGTGTTTGGGTTGTCATAAAAGTAAACCAAATGTCATTTCTAACCACACTCACTCCACAACATTCACACATTTGAATCAAACTTGTAAAACGAACTGTGCATGCTTGTATTCTATTTTTAAGCTTATTCTTTGATTCTAAGCTTATTTTTGAATTCTAATGACATGGAGACGATTATATGTCTTCGGATTGTCGTAAAAGTAAACGAAATGTAATTTCTAACCACACTCACTCTACAACATTCACACATTTGAATCAAACTTGTAAAACGAACTGTGCGTGCTTGTATTCTACTTTTAGGCTTATTCTTTGATTCTAAGCTTATTTTTGAATTCTAATGACATGGAGACCATTGTATGTGTTTGGGTTGTCATAAAAGTAAACCAAATGTCATTTCTAACAACACTCACTCCACAACATTCACACATTCGAATCAAACTTGTAAAACGAACTGTGCATGCTTGGACTCTACTTTTAAGCTTATTCTTTGATTTTAAGCTTATTTTTGAATTCTAATGACATGGAGACGATTATATGTGTTAGGCTTGTCAAAAAAGTAAAGCAAATGTCATTTCTAACCGCACTCACTCCACAACATTCACACATTTGATTCAAACTTGTAAAACGAACTGTGGATGCTTGTATTATACTTTTAAGCTTATTCTTTGATTCTAACCTTATTTTTGAATTCTAATGACATGGAGACGATTATATGTGTTAGGCTTGTCATAAAAGTAAACCAAATGTCATTTCTAACCGCACTCATTCCACAACATTCACACATATGATTCAAACTTGTAAAACGAACTGCGGATGCTTGTATTATACTTTTAAGCTTATTCTTTGATTCTAAGCTTATTTTTGAATTCTAATGACATGGAGACGATTATATGTGTTAGGGTTGTCATAAAAGTAAACCAAAAGTCATTTCTAACCACATTCACTCCATAACATTCACACATTTGATTCAAACTTGTAAAACAAACTGTGCATGCTTGTCTTCTACTTTTAAGCTTATTCTTTGAGTTTAAGCTTAGTTTTAAAATCTAATGACATGGAGACGATTATATGTCTTCGGGTTGTCATAAAAGTAAACCAAATGTCATTTCTAACCACACTCACTCCACAACATTCACAAATTTGAATCAAACTTGTAAAACGAAATGTGCATGCTTGTATTCTACTTTTATGCTTATTCTTTGATTCTAAGCTTATTTTTGAATTCTAATGACATGGAGACGATTATATGTCTTCGGGTTGTCGTAAAAGTAAACCAAATGTCATTTCTAACCACACTCACTCCACAACATTCACACATTTGAATCAAACTTGTAAAACGAACTGTGCATGCTTGTATTCTATTTTTAAGCTTATTCTTTGATTCTAAGGTTATTTTTGAATTCTAATGACATGGATACGATTATATGTCTTCGGGTTGTCGTAAAAGTAAACGAAATGTAATTTCTAACCACACTCACTCCACAACATTCACACATTTGAATCAAACTTGTAAAACGAACTGTGCGTGCTTGTATTCTACTTTTAGGCTTATTCTTTGATTCTAAGCTTATTTTTGAATTCTAATGACATGGAGACCATTGTATGTGTTTGGGTTGTCATAAAAGTAAACCAAATGTCATTTCTAACAACACTCACTCCACAACATTCACAAATTTGAATCAAACTTGTAAAACGAACTGTGCATGCTTGGACTCTACTTTTAAGCTTATTCTTTGATTTTTAGCTTATTTTTGAATTCTAATGACATGAAGACGATTATATGTGTTAGGTTTGTCATAAAAGTAAACCAAATATCATTTCTAACCGCACTCACTCCACAACATTCACACAGTTGAATCAAACTTGTTAAACGAACTGTGCATGCTTGTATTCTACTTTTAAGCTTATTCTTTGATTCTAAGCTTATTTTTGAATTCTAATGACATGGAGACGATTATATGTGTTAGGGTTGTCATAAAAGTAAACCAAATGTCATTTCTAACAACACTCACTCCACAACATTCACACATTTGAATCAAACTTGTAAAACGAACTGTGCATGCTTGTATTCTATTTTTAAGCTTATTCTTTGATTCTAAGCTTATTTTTGAATTCTAATGACATGGAGACGATTATATGTCTTCGGGTTGTCGTAAAAGTAAACGAAATGTAATTTCTAACCACACTCACTCCACAACATTCACACATTTGAATCAAACTTGTAAAACGAACTGTGCGTGCTTGTATTCTACTTTTAGGCTTATTCTTTGATTCTAAGCTTATTTTTGAATTCTAATAACATGGAGACGATTGTATGTGTTTGGGTTGTCATAAAAGTAAACCAAATGTCATTTCTAACAACACTCACTCCACAACATTCACAAATTTGAATCAAACTTGTAAAACGAACTGTGCATGCTTGTATTCTACTTTTATGCTTATTCTTTGATTCTAAGCTTATTTTTGAATTCTAATGACATGGAGACGATTATATGTCTTCGGGTTGTCGTAAAAGTAAACCAAATGTCATTTCTAACCACACTCACTCCACAACATTCACACATTTGAATCAAACTTGTAAAACGAACTGTGCATGCTTGTATTCTATTTTTAAGCTTATTCTTTGATTCTAAGCTTATTTTTGAATTCTAATGACATGGAGACGATTATATGTCTTCGGGTTGTCGTAAAAGTAAACGAAATGTAATTTCTAACCACACTCACTCCACAACATTCACACATTTGAATCAAACTTGTAAAACGAACTGTGCGTGCTTGTATTCTACTTTTAGGCTTATTCTTTGATTCTAAGCTTATTTTTGAATTCTAATGACATGGAGACCATTGTATGTGTTTGGGTTGTCATAAAAGTAAACCAAATGTCATTTCTAACAACACTCACTCCACAACATTCACAAATTTGAATCAAACTTGTAAAACGAACTGTGCATGCTTGGACTCTACTTTTAAGCTTATTCTATATTTTAAGCTTATTTTTGAATTCTAATGACATGAAGACGATTATATGTGTTAGGCTTGTCATAAAAGTAAACCAAATATCATTTCTAACCGCACTCACTCCACAACATTCACACATTTGAATCAAACTTGTAAAACGAACTGTGCATGCTTGGACTCTACTTTTAAGCTTATTCTTTGATTTTAAGCTTATTTTTGAATTCTAATGACATGAAGACGATTATATGTGTTAGGCTTGTCATAAAAGTAAACCAAATATCATTTCTAACCGCACTCACTCCACAACATTCACACATTTGAATCAAACTTGTAAAACGAACTGTGCATGCTTGTATTCTACTTTTAAGCTTATTCTTTGATTCTAAGCTTATTTTTGAATTCTAATGACATGGAGACGATTATATGTGTTAGGGTTGTCATAAAAGTAAACCAAATGTCATTTCTAACAACACTCACTCCACAACATTCACACATTTTGATACGAGTTGCTCGGAAGCCTGAATTCTCGAAAGAATACGATTTAACCAACTCGAATCGTTGCAGCGGAAAATGTAACTCTTTTTGTGTTTTTGTGTTTAAGTGTTTAGAAACTAAAAGAAAACAAGATATGGATGAACAAGTTAGCCACTAACTTGCTCAAACTCGACCAATCCCTAGACTACCTCGCCTAGTTTTGATCTTTGATTTCCAATCCACGATCGGCAAACCAACGATAGCTAAACTACCTTTATAGCCCTTAACCAAGATCGTTCCGCTAGAACTCCCAAAGTTTAACAAGTTTGTTTATGACAAAACAAGACTCAATTTTCAGATTCAAATTCAATTCATTCATGTTGTTAAAATGAAATACAACCCCCCTTTATATAGGAGTGACTCTAGACTTAAGACTCCTAGGACTTGGAAAGCCAACTATAGCTTTCAACTCTTGAAAATGAAAACTTGACTAAAAACAACTTGGAAATTCAATATAATGAATCCCATTATTCCCTATGCTTGACTAGAACAGAAAAACAAAGAAGAATGAACCTAATTCCGAGGTGAAGACTCATGCTAAATGTTTCTCGCGGAATACAATGTTTCTGGACAGTCTTGAGAGTTTTTATCACAACTTCTTGGAAACACGTCGTCTTGGAACTCATAAGTAGTCATTGGAAAGCTTAGAAAGAATTCTATCTCCTCGATGTTGAATGACTATCAAAGGATAAGTATCGAAGAAGTTATGACGCAAACAATCCGACTTAGTGCAGCTCCATCGCGGGAAAATTGTTCTCTCGCGGGAAGACATTCCTATCGCGAGAACTTTCAATTTACACCATTAGCATGCCCTTAACTTGTCTTAATAAGAATTTGGACTTTGAAAGAGTGTCATACGAGCTCATCACGATTCATAGGAACCACGTTAATACCATGATGAATCGTATTCGTATCACATTCACTCCATAACATTCACACATTTGATTCAAACTTGTTAAACGAACTGTGCATGCTTGTATTCTACTTTTAAGCTTATTCTTTTATTCTAAGCTTATTTTTGAATTCTAATGACATGGAGACGATTATATGTGTTAGGGTTGTCATAAAAGTACACCAAATGTCATTTCTAACAACACTCACTCCACCACATTCACACATTTGAATCAAACTTGTAAAACGAACTGTGCATGCTTGGACTCTACTTTTAAGCTTATTCTTTGATTTTAAGCTTATTTTTGAATTCTAATGACATGGAGACGAGTATATGTGTTAGGCTTGTCATAAAAGTAAAGCAAATGTCATTTCTAACCGCACTCACTCCACAACATTCACACATTTGATTCAAACTTGTAAAACGAACTGTGGATGCTTGTATTATACTTTTAAGCTTATTCTTTGATTCTAACCTTATTTTTGAATTCTAATGACATGGAGACGATTATATGTGTTAGGCTTGTCATAAAAGTAAACCAAATGTCATTTCCAACCGCACTCATTCCACAACATTCACACATTTGATTCAAACTTGTAAAACGAACTGCGGATGCTTGTATTATACTTTTAAGCTTATTCTTTGATTCTAAGCTTATTTTTGAATTCTAATGACATGGAGACGATTATATGTGTTAGGGTTGTCATAAAAGTAAACCAAATGTCATTTCTAACCACATTCACTCCATAACATTCACACATTTGATTCAAACTTGTAAAACGAACTGTGCATGCTTGTCTTCTACTTTTAAGCTTATTCTTTGATTCTAAGCTTATTTTTGAACTCTAATGACATGGAGACGATTATATGTCTACGGGTTGTCATAAAAGTAAACCAAATGTCATTTCTAACCACACTCACTCCACAACATTCACACATTTGAATCAAACTTGTAAAACGAACTGTGCATGCTTGTATTCTACTTTTATGCTTATTCTTTGATTCTAAGCTTATTTTTGAATTCTAATGACATGGAGACGATTATATGTCTTCGGCTTGTCGTAAAAGTAAACCAAATGTCATTTCTAACCACACTCACTCCACAACATTCACACATTTGAATCAAACTTGTAAAACGAACTGTGCATGCTTGTATTCTATTTTTAAGCTTATTCTTTGATTCTAAGCTTATTTTTGAATTCTAATGACATGGAGACGATTATATGTCTTCGGGTTGTCGTAAAAGTAAACGAAATGTAATTTCTAACCACACTCACTCCACAACATTCACACATTTGAATCAAACTTGTAAAACGAACTGTGCTTGCTTGTATTCTACTTTTAAGCTAATTCTTTGATTCTAAGCTTATTTTTTAATCTTAATGACATGGAGACGATTATATGTGTTAGGGTTGTCATAAAAGTAAACCAAATGTCATTTCTAACAACACTCACTCCACAACATTCACACATTTGAATCCAACTTGTAAAACGAACTGTGCATGCTTGGACTCTACTTTTAAGCTTATTCTTTGATTTTAAGCTTATTTTTGAATTCTAATGACATGGAGACGATTATATGTGTTAGGCTTGTCAAAAATGTAAACCAAATGTCATTTCTAACCGCACTCACTCCACAACATTCACACATTTGAATCAAACTTGAAAAACGAAATGTGCATGCTTGTATTCTACTTTTATGCTTATTCTTTGATTCTAAGCTTATTTTTGAATTCTAATGACATGGAGACGATTATATGTCTTCGGGTTGTCGTAAAAGTAAACCAAATGTCATTTCTAACCACACTCACTCCACAACATTCACACATTTGAATCAAACTTGTAAAACGAACTGTGCATGCTTGTATTCTATTTTTAAGCTTATTCTTTGATTCTAAGCTTATTTTTGAATTCTAATGACATGGAGACGATTAAATGTGTTAGACTTGTCAGAAAAGTAAACCAAATGTCATTTCTAACCGCACTCACTCCACAACATTCACACATTTGATTCAAACTTGTAAAACGAACTGTGCATGCTTGGACTCTACTTTTAAGCTTATTCTTTGATTCTAAGCTTATTTTTGAATTCTAATGACATGGAGACGATTATATGTGTTAGGCTTGTCATAAAAGTAAACCAAATGTCATTTCTAACAACACTCACTCCACAACATTCATACATTTAAATCAAACTTGTAAAACGAACTGTGCATGCTTGGACTCCACTTTTAAGCTTATTCTTTGATTCTAAGCTTATTTTTGAATTCTTATGACATGGAAACGATTATATATGCTAGGGTTGTTGTAAAAGTAAACGAAATGTAATTTCTAACCGCACTCACTCCACAACATTCACACATTTGAATCAAACTTGTAAAATGAACTGTGCATGCTTGTATTATACTTTTAAGCTTATTCTTTGATTCTAAGCTTATTTTTGAATTCAAATGACATGGAGACGATTATATGTGTTAGGCTTGTCATAAAAGTAAACCAAATATCATTTCTACCCGCACTCACTCCACAACATTCACACATTTGAATCAAACTTGTAAAACGAACTGTGCATGCTTGTATTCTACTTTTAAGCTTATTCTTTGATTCTAAGCTTATTTTTGAATTCTAATGACATGGAGACGATTATATATGTTAGGGTTCACATAAAAGTAAACCAAATGTCATTTCTAACAACACTCACACATTTGAATCAAACTTGTAAAACGAACTGTGCATGCTTGGACTCTACTTTTAAGCTTATTCTTTGATTTTAAGCTTATTTTTAAATTCTAATGACATGGAGACGATTATATGTGTTAGGCTTGTCATAAAAGTAAAGCAAATGTCATTTCTAACCGCACTCACTCCACAACATTCACACATTTGATTCAAACTTGTAAAACGAACTGTGGATGCTTGTATTATACTTTTAAGCTTATTCTTTGATTCTAACCTTATTTTTGAATTCTAATGACATGGAGACGATTATATGTGTTAGACTTGTCATAAAAGTAAACCAAATGTCATTTCTAACCGCACTCACTCCACAACATTCACACATTTGATTCAAACTTGTAAAACGAACTGTGGATGCTTGTATTATACTTTTAAGCTTATTCCTTGATTCTAAGCTTATTTTTGAATTCTAATGACATGGAGACGATTATATGTGTTAGGGTTGTCATAAAAGTAAACCAAATGTCATTTCTAACCACATTCACTCCATAACATTCACACATTTGATTCAAACTTGTTAAACGAACTGTGCATGCTTGTATTCTACTTTTAAGCTTATTCTTTTATTCTAAGCTTATTTTTGAATTCTAATGACATGAAGACGATTATATGTGTTAGGGTTGTCATAAAAGTAAACCAAATGTCATTTCTAACAACACTCACTCCAAAACATTCACACATTTGAATCAAACTTGTAAAACGAACTGTGCATGCTTGAACTCTACTTTTAAGCTTATTCTTTGATTTTAAGCTTATTTTTGAATTCTAATGACATGGAGACGATTATATGTGTTAGGCTTGTCATAAAAGTAAAGCAAATGTCATTTCTAACCGCACTCACTCCACAACATTCACACATTTTTGATTCAAACTTGTAAAACGAACTGTGGATGCTTGTATTATACTTTTAAGCTTATTCTTTGATTCTAACCTTATTTTTGAATTCTAATGACATGGAGACGATTATATGTGTTAGGCTTGTCATAAAAGTAAACCAAATGTCATTTCTAACCACATTCACTCCATAACATTCACACATTTGATTCAAACTTGTAAAACGAACTGTGCATGCTTGTATTCTACTTTTAAGCTTATTCTTTGATTCTAAGCTTAGTTTTAAAATCTAATGACATGGAGACGATTATATGTCTTCGAGTTGTCATAAAAGTAAACCAAATGTCATTTCTAACCACACTCACTCCACAACATTCACACATTTGAATCAAACTTGTAAAACGAAATGTGCATGCTTGTATTCTACTTTTATGCTTATTCTTTGATTCTAAGCTTATTTTTGAATTCTAATGACATGGAGACGATTATATGTCTTCGGGTTGTCGTAAAAATAAACCAAATGTCATTTCTAACCACACTCACTCCACAACATTCACACATTTGAATCAAACTTGTAAAACGAACTGTGCATGCTTGTATTCTATTTTTAAGCTTATTCTTTGATTCTAAGCTTATTTTTGAATTCTAATGACATGGAGACGATTATATGTCTTCGGGTTGTCGTAAAAGTAAACGAAATGTAATTTCTAACCACACTCACTCCACAACATTCACACATTTGAATCAAACTTGTAAAACGAACTGTGCTTGCTTGTATTATACTTTTAAGCTTATTCTTTGATTCTAACCTTATTTTTGAATTCTAATGACATGGAGACGATTATATGTGTTAGACTTGTCATAAAAGTAAACCAAATGTCATTTCTAACCGCACTCACTCCACAACATTCACACATTTGATTCAAACTGGTAAAACGAACTGTGGATGCTTGTATTATACTTTTAAACTTATTCCTTGATTCTAAGCTTATTTTTGAATTCTAATGACATGGAGACGATTATATGTGTTAGGGTTGTCATAAAAGTAAACCAAATGTCATTTCTAACCACATTCACTCCATAACATTCACACATTTGATTCAAACTTGTTAAACGAACTGTGCATGCTTGTATTCTACTTTTAAGCTTATTCTTTTATTCTAAGCTTATTTTTGAATTCTAATGACATGAAGACGATTATATGTGTTAGGGTTGTCATAAAAGTAAACCAAATGTCATTTCTAACAACACTCACTCCAAAACATTCACACATTTGAATCAAACTTGTAAAACGAACTGTGCATGCTTGGACTCTACTTTTAAGCTTATTCTTTGATTTTAAGCTTATTTTTGAATTCTAATGACATGGAGACGATTATATGTGTTAGGCTTGTCATAAAAGTAAAGCAAATGTCATTTCTAACCGCACTCACTCCACAACATTCACACATTTTTGATTCAAACTTGTAAAACGAACTATGGATGCTTGTATTATACTTTTAAGCTTATTCTTTGATTCTAACCTTATTTTTGAATTCTAATGACATGGAGACGATTATATGTGTTAGGCTTGTCATAAAAGTAAACCAAATGTCATTTCCAACCGCACTCATTCCACAACATTCACACATTTGATTCAAACTTGTAAAACGAACTGCGGATGCTTGTATTATACTTTTAAGCTTATTCTTTGATTCTAAGCTTATTTTTGAATTCTAATGACATGGAGACGATTATATTTGTTAGGGTTGTCATAAAAGTAAACCAAATGTCATTTCTAACCACTTTCACTCCATAACATTCACACATTTGATTCAAACTTGTAAAACGAACTGTGCATGCTTGTCTTGTACTTTTAAGCTTATTCTTTGATTCTAAGCTGATTTTTGAACTCTAATGACATGGAGACGATTATATGTCTTCGGGTTGTCATAAAAGTAAACCAAATGTCATTTCTAACCACACTCACTCCACAACATTCACACATTTGAATCAAACTTGTAAAACGAACTGTGCATGCTTGTATTCTACTTTTAAGCTTATTCTTTGATTCTAAGCTTAGTTTTAAAATCTAATGACATGGAGACGATTATATGTCTTCGAGTTGTCATAAAAGTAAACCAAATGTCATTTCTAACCACACTCACTCCACAACATTCACACATTTGAATCAAACTTGTAAAACGAAATGTGCATGCTTGTATTCTACTTTTATTCTTATTCTTTGATTCTAAGCTTATTTTTGAATTCTAATGACATGGAGACGATTATTTGTGTTAGGCTTGTCAAAAAAGTAAACCAAATGTCATTTCTAACCACACTCACTCCACAACATTCACACATATGAATCAAACTTGTAAAACGAACTGTGCATGCTTGTATTCTATTTTTAAGCTTATTCTTTGATTCTAAGCTTATTTTTGAATTCTAATGACATGGAGACGATTAAATGTGTTAGACTTGTCAGAAAAGTAAACCAAATGTCATTTCTAACCGCACTCACTCCACAACATTCACACATTTGATTCAAACTTGTAAAACGAAGGATGCTTGTATTATACTTTTAAGCTTATTCCTTGATTCTAAGCTTATTTTTGAATTCTAATGACATGGAGACGATTATATGTGTTAGGGTTGTCATAAAAGTAAACCAAATGTCATTTCTAACCACATTCACTCCATAACATTCGCACATTTGATTCAAACTTGTAAAACGAATTGTGCATGCTTGTATTCTACTTTTAAGCTTATTCTTTTATTCTAAGCTTATTTTCGAATTCTAATGACATGGAGACGATTATATGTGTTAGTCTTGTCATAAAAGTAAAGCAAATGTCATTTCTAACCGCACTCACTCCACAACATTCACACATTTGATTCAAACTTGTAAAACGAACTGTGGATGCTTGTATTATACTTTTAAGCTTATTCTTTGATTTTATGATGCATGAGCATCGAGCTTGCAATTGATTTGGCAAGTAGGAGTCGGTCTAGAGTTACAAATTCGTACAGTTGACTTTACAGGAGAATATCTCACAAATTATAAGGAATTTGGTCGTGATTCTTGTGGAATAATAAACATCATGTTCTTAGCTTTCCAACAAGTGGTCATAAGCCCAAAACGGTTAAGGAACGAAGGAGATATGATCGATTGAAGTTGAGCTGTCCAGGACTTACGCGGGTACACGTAGCTCGGGAACTAGGCTTGATTCCCTTATTTGTGTCTTAGCTTAAGTTTAGGAAAGTGTCTTATTTACAGTATTTTGTGGAATAAAGGAGCCTTAGAAGGTTTCCAAGTTGTTATAGAAGAGTTTAGGAAAGTTTTACTAATAAGCTTGAAGTCGGTTTAAGGGAAGATCCAAATCTAGTTCTTAACTTGACTTTAAGTAAGTTTAGGAGTCTTAAGAGTAGTATAAATAGAGAGTCTTACTGTATTGTTTTTCATTGAATTTTGAGCATTAATATCGAAGAGTCGAGGGGAGTTTCCTTCAAATATGGCCTTGCGAGGTTCTGCGTTTTCTTGCTTTGTTTCTTAGTGATCTAGGCTCGAAAATAACTAGGTTTAACCTATCTTACTTGCGAGTTTGAGGGTTAGATCATATCAATTTCGTACTTTATTTTTTGTTTTAATTCCGCTGCGTAATAAACACAAAAAAACAAAAAAATTAGAGTAGGTTTTACATCAAATTGGCCTCAGAGCCAGGTTTTAACATACTTCCTAGTGTGTTAGTCTTGGGTTGAGTTTGGTTTGTTTTCTGCAAGGAGTAAGATGCCCGGAAACAAGGAGAGTGATGGTGACGGTGATAAAGGTGGCAACTTGGAGGAAAAGCTTAGCACCATGGCAGGAACTATGATGGAGCTGCAAACCATGATGAAGCATCTCATGAGCATGAGTTATCATGAGAAGAGGAGGACTCGTGAAGAACCTGATGAGGAAGAAGAACCCATCAGACCTGAACCGAAGCCAAAAGATGATGATCGTGGATTGAAGCTTGATGTTCCTGAATTTGAAGGTGAACTTGATGGAGAGAAGTTCATGGATTGGATTCGACAAGCTGAAAGAGTCTTTGATTACAAGGGCTATGATGAGCATAAAAAGTTCAAGATTGCAACTTTAAAACTAACCAAGTATGCATCTTTGTGGTATGAAAACCTGAAGAAGCAAAGAAAAAGAGAAGATAAGAGCAAGATTGATACTTGGGAGAAGTTAAAGAAGCATCTAAAGAAGAGATTCATGCCGAGAGATTATGAACAAGAGCAATACTTGAATCTGACCTCCTTAACTCAAGGAAACAGGAGTGTTAGTGAGTATATCAAGGAGTTTGAGAAGCTGGCTATTGTTTGTGATCTAGAAGAGAAAGAGGAGCTGAAGATGGCAAGGTTTATTCGAGGATTGAATCCACAAATAGCACAAAAGGTAGAAGTTCAGACTTACCTTACCTTTGATGATGTGTGTAGATTATCCTTGAAGTTTGAGAAGCAAGAGAAGGGAAAGAGACGAACTTTCACACATGACTACCTTACGGATTCTACAGTTGGTGATTCTGATGTTACCTCTTCAAACCCTAAGGGATTCTTGAAAACAGAACCTAAGGATAAAGAGACGGGAATTTCTGACTTGGATTCGAAAAGCACAAGATTTAAGAGGTGTTACAAGTGTCAAGGTTATGGGCACATTGCTAATGAATGTACACAAAAGAGGGCTCTAACTTTGCGTGAATTGAAGTCGATTACCCCTTGCTTTGTCCAAGAAGAAAATCATGAGACAGTTGAGAGATCACTCCTAAGTTGTGAGTCCAAAGGTGGAGAGATTATGCAAGATCATATTGTGGAACCTTTGAGTTCTAGTGATGAAGATGAGGAGGCAGTCCGAAAGGTGCAAGGCAAACGAAATCTTATGCTACAAGCCTTACCTATTATGATTGAAGAGAAAGTTAATTATGATGCATTACCCATGGGAAAGAGCCAGAAATATGTGTCACCAGTTGATGCATATATTGAGGATAGCTTGGGTAGAAAGGAAGGGTTGAATTCGAAGCTTGCTAATGATGACCTTGTCCAAGAGTTACTTAGAAGTGGAAGGTACAATAATACTTCAAGCATCAACATGGCTAAAACAGAACATAACTTTGAAGATGGTAGCTTAAAGGAGTGTTTGATGGTCCTCAAGGTGTTACTCATGTTGTCATCAATTAATTTCTCTTACAAGTTTGTAAGATTGGTTTTTGATCCCGGTGGTCTGACTTACTCTCAAGAATTGGGACAATTCTTTTCAAAGAAGGGGAGTATGATGCATGAGCATCGAGCTTGCAATTGATTTGGCAAGTAGGAGTCGGTCTAGAGTTACAAATTCGTACAGTTGACTTTACAGGAGAATATCTCACAAATTATAAGGAATTTGGTCGTGATTCTTGTGGAATAATAAACATCATGTTCTTAGCTTTCCAACAAGTGGTCATAAGCCCAAAACAGTTAAGGAACGAAGGAGATATGATCGATTGAAGTTGAGCTGTCCAGGACTTACGCGGGTACACGTAGCTCGGGAACTAGGCTTGATTCCCTTATTTGTGTCTTAGCTTAAGTTTAGGAAAGTGTCTTATTTACAGTATTTTGTGGAATAAAGGAGCCTTAGAAGGTTTCCAAGTTGTTATAGAAGAGTTTAGGAAAGTTTTACTAATAAGCTTGAAGTCGGTTTAAGGGAAGATCCAAATCTAGTTCTTAACTTGACTTTAAGTAAGTTTAGGAGTCTTAAGAGTAGTATAAATAGAGAGTCTTACTGTATTGTTTTTCATTGAATTTTGAGCATTAATATCGAAGAGTCGAGGGGAGTTTCCTTCAAATATGGCCTTGCGAGGTTCTGCGTTTTCTTGCTTTGTTTCTTAGTGATCTAGGCTCGAAAATAACTAGGTTTAACCTATCTTACTTGCGAGTTTGAGGGTTAGATCATATCAATTTCGTACTTTATTTTCTGTTTTAATTCCGCTGCGTAATAAACACAAAAACACAAAAAAATTAGAGTAGGTTTTACATCATATTCATTGATTCTAAGCTTATTTTTGAATTCTAATGACATAGAGACGATTATATGTGGTAGGGTTGTCATAAAAGTAAAGCAAATGTCATTTATAACGACACTCACTCCACAACATTCACACATTTGAATAAAACTTGTAAAACGAATTGTGCATGCTTGTAATCATTTTTTAAGCTTATTCTTTGATTCTAAGCTTATTTTTGAATTCTAATGACATGGAGACGATTATATGTGTTAGAGTTGTTATAAAAGTAAACCAAATGTCATTTCTAACCACACTCACTCCACAACATTCACACATTTGAATCAAACTTGTAAAACGAACTGTGCATGCTTGTAATCTACGTAAAGCAAATGTCATTTCTAACCACACTCACTCCACAACATTCACACATTTGAATCAAACTTTTAAAACGAACTGTGCATGCTTGTAATCTACTTTTAAGCTTATTCTTTGATTCTAAGCTTATTTTTAAATTCTAATGACATGGAGACGATTATATGTGTTAGGGTTGTCATAAAAGTAACCCAAATGTCATTTCTAACCACACTCACTCCACAACATTCACATATTTGAATCAAATTTGTAAAACGTACTGTGCATGCTTGTAATCTACTTTTAAGCTTATTCTTTGATTCTAAGCTTATTTTTGAATTCTAATGACATGGAGACGATTATATGTGTTAGGGTTGTTATAAAAGTAAACCAAATGTCATTTCTAACCACACTCACTCCACAACATTCACACATTTGAATCAAACTTGTAAAACGAACTGTGCATGCTTGTAATCTACTTTTCAGCTTATTCTTTGATTCTAAGCTTATTTTTAAATTCTAATGACATGGAGACGATTATATGTGTTAGGGTTGTCATAAAAGTAAACCAAATGTCATTTCTGACCACACTCACTCCACAACATTCACACATTTGAATCAAACTTTTAAAACGAACTGTGCATGCTTGTAATCTACTTTTAAGCTTATTCTTTGATTCTAAGCTTATGTTTGAATTCTAGTGACATGGAGACGATTATATGTGTTAGGGTTGTCATAAAAGTAAACCAAATGTCATTTCTAACCACACTCACTCCATAACATTCACACATTTGAATCAAACTTGTAAAACGAACTGTGCATGCTTGTTATCTACTTTTAAGCTTATACTTTGATCCTAAGCTTATTTTTGAATTCTAATGACATGGAGACGATTATATGTGTTAGGGTTGTCATAAAACTAAAGCAAATGTCATTTCTAACCACACTCACTCCACAACATTCACACATTTGAATCAAACTTGTAAAACGAACTGTGCATGCTTGTAATCTACTTTTAAGTTTATTCTTTGATTCTAAGGTTATTTTTGAATTCTAATGACATGGACACGATTATCACTAGTAGAAAACATGTGAAAGGCGTCGGGTATAAAGTGTAAAAGGCGTCGGTTCTTGGTCGACGCGGATTGAGGCGCTAAGTGTGGACTTTAGGCGTCGGTCAACTAACCGATGCCTTAAACACTTTAGGCGTCGGTTGTTATATTAGGACCGATGCCAAAAGTGTACTTAAGGCATCGGTTGTTGACGTAAAACCGACGCCAAAAGTGCACTTGAGGCATCGGATGTGGTTCAAGGTCCGACGCCTTAAGTATGTACCCAAAATAAATTCCAAGCTTTTGATGAGACTTTAGGCGTCAGTTGACCAAATACAACCGACGCCAAAAGTGTAGAGAATAAATTAAAAAAAAAAAATTTGCTGCAATACATTGACAGCTAATATTGGAGTGTGAACAAAGAACATGCTTTATTAATCACAAAGTGGATATTATCATTTGACAAATCCATTACACAGATACTCGATTGAGATACAGTTATTATTACAGATTCAGGAAGCAAGCTAAACGCCAGCCTTTTAAGCATGCTCGCACACAAGTTTGCGTCCTCAAAAAGTCCCACCAGGTAAGCCTCGGACGCCTCTTGTAGAGCAAGACCAGAGTGGCTCTGTAACTTGAAACAAGTCTACAAATCACCAGATAACATTCAATTAAGGCCCAACAGAAAGTGAATTCAAAAGAAAGAAATGGCATGACAAGAAAGTGAAACATAGCTTCAGAGACTAAGTTGGTCTTCCAATCCTATAAATCAATATAACCTTCAATCCTAGTCATACACCATAAATGTTGTACACCGTACAAGAACGAAAAAAAGGAGCATAGGTATGTAGTGTCATGGCATTCTGTTTGGCTGCAAAATATTGAACTTTCAGACATTTCATTTATGAAGGGGCCAAAAAACTAATGTTCCATCAAAACGAATTAATAGTACATCCAAAAACGATTTCAAATTTCTTAAACGAGCACAATGTGAACTACGACCTTTGCTATACATAATCCTTCTCAACAAACAACCGAATTCCGACTTCTAACATAGTAACACACTTGGCTTTAATCAAAGTTATACTTCTAATTAATCAAAATTCAATCCATTCAACTAATCTCAAAAGGAGTAAAGTTGTTTACTTCAATTAATGACCCAACAAAAAAAGGCCTTACGCTACAATATTGTATGGATCAGATATGTTTATCCCGAATTCAACCTTCAAATTATCACGACTTAACTAATGGCACAAAAAGCTACTCCCTCTGTTTTTTTTTTTTTTTTTTTTTTTTTTTTTGTTCTTTACATTTGGTTTGAAACTGTAAAGAACAAAAAAAAAAAAATGCAGGGAGTAGAATCATAAACAGAATTTTTGAAATGGCATTTGGCTTACCCCCACGACCAAGTACTCAACCACTTTCAGTTGCGCTTCTGCCGCCATTGATCCAACTTTTGCTCGAAATTGAAAAAAAATAAGCGAGAATCAGATATGGCAATTAAATAAATGGGAAAATTGTTTGAATAACAGCAAAATAATGCAATTAAATAAAATGTCAAAGAGGAAAGACAAAGCTTTTTTAATGCGAAAATGACAATCTGCTAACACGCTCAGGGTAGACAAACGACACTAAGAATGTTGGCAATGTCCTGTACCAGTTTCACATACCAACCCGTAAGAATTTAAGATATCATGTATAACGCCTCAAGAGACTACAATTAGAATTAATGAATGAATGACATATCCACTCATGTTAAGGTCAAATGTGGTCCAAAACAACCGCAAGAGGTGAGATTAGAAAACATGTACACATTGTTGTAGTATCTAGTGCTGTTCATAAGAGCTGAATTGCATATCCACTAAATTTTCGCCTAAAAGAAAAACCCAGTGTCACAAAAACCCTGTGATTGTATACACCTGCTAAACCTCTAGTCAGGCATCTGCTCATAATCTCCAATTTCAGAAGAATCAAGTGAGTCGTAACCTGCGTTTCATGCAAACAATAACATATATTAAGTTCCACTAGTTATAAGTCGGTAAGATTAGGCTCTCTAATACCATGACAACTAGATTCTGCTACCACAATTTGGGTGAAGTTCATAACAGATGATGACACGTCACACAAGTTAACAATAACGGAGAGCTATCATGAAAATGAGCAAAATTCAGGTAAGCATGAGACCCATAAAGTTCCACTTATGCAGAATGTCACCTGTCAAATCATATTTGAGCCGCGACTCCACTGAGATTGCGTCATGAAGGCATTTTCGTCCATATTCTGATGACCGTCACTTCCTGTCATAGTAAATCCTCCTGATGAACGATAGGTGACCCCGACACGGGTGAAGGCATTGTGCAGGCTGTCATAAAAGTAAAGTAAAGTAAAGCAAATGTCATTTCTAACCACACTCACTCCACAACATTCACACATTTGAATCAAACTTGTAAAACGAACTGTGCATGCTTGTAATCTACTTTTAAGCTTATACTTTGATTCTAAGCTTATTTTTGAATTCTAATGACATGGACACGATTATATGTGTTAGGGTTGTCATAAAACTAAAGCAAATGTCATTTCTAACCACACTCACTCCACAACATTCACACATTTGAATCAAACTTGTAAAACGAACTGTCCATGCTTGTAATCTACTTTTAAGCTTATTCTGATGCATGAGCATCGAGCTTGCAATTGATTTGGCAAGTAGGAGTCGGTCTAGAGTTACAAATTCGTACAGTTGACTTTACAGGAGAATATCTCACAAATTATAAGGAATTTGGTCGTGATTCTTGTGGAATAATAAACATCATGTTCTTAGCTTTCCAACAAGTGGTCATAAGCCCAAAACGGTTAAGGAACGAAGGAGATATGATCGATTGAAGTTGAGCTGTCCAGGACTTACGCGGGTACACGTAGCTCGGGAACTAGGCTTGATTCCCTTATTTGTGTCTTAGCTTAAGTTTAGGAAAGTGTCTTATTTACAGTATTTTGTGGAATAAAGGAGCCTTAGAAGGTTTCCAAGTTGTTATAGAAGAGTTTAGGAAAGTTTTACTAATAAGCTTGAAGTCGGTTTAAGGGAAGATCCAAATCTAGTTCTTAACTTGACTTTAAGTAAGTTTAGGAGTCTTAAGAGTAGTATAAATAGAGAGTCTTACTGTATTGTTTTTCATTGAATTTTGAGCATTAATATCGAAGAGTCGAGGGGAGTTTCCTTCAAATATGGCCTTGCGAGGTTCTGCGTTTTCTTGCTTTGTTTCTTAGTGATCTAGGCTCGAAAATAACTAGGTTTAACCTATCTTACTTGCGAGTTTGAGGGTTAGATCATATCAATTTCGTACTTTATTTTCTGTTTTAATTCCGCTGCGTAATAAACACAAAAACACAAAAAAATTAGAGTAGGTTTTACATCATTTTAACCTTATTTTTGAATTCTAATGACATGGAGACGATTATATGTGTTAGGCTTGTGATAGTAGTAAACCAAATGTCATTTCTAACCGCACTCACTCCACAACTTTCACACATTTGATTCAAACTTGTAAAACGAACTGTGGATGCTTGTATTATACTTTTAAGCTTATTCTTTGATTCTAAGCTTATTTTTGAATTCTAATGACATGGAGTTGATTATATGTGTTAGGCTTGTCATAAAAGTAAACCAAATGTCATTTCTAACCGCACTCACTCCACAACATTCACACATTTGAATCAAACTTGTAAAACGAACTGTGCATGCTTGTATTCTACTTTTAAGCTTATTCTTTGATTCTAAGCTTATTTTTGAATTCTAATGACATGGAGACGATTATATGTGTTAGGGTTGTCATAAAAGTAAACAAAATGTCATTTCTAACAACACTCACTCCACAACATTCACACATTTGAATAAAACTTGTAAAACGAACTATGCATGCTTGGACTCTACTTTTAAGCTTATTCTTTGATTTTAAGCTTATTTTTAAATTCTAATGACATGGAGACGATTATATGTGTTAGGCTTGTCATAAAAGTAAAGCAAATGTCATTTCTAACCGCACTCACTCCACAACATTCACACATTTGATTCAAACTTGCAAAACGAACTGTGGATGCTTGGATTATACTTTTAAGCTTATTCTTTGATTATAACCTTATTTTTGAATTCTAATGACATGGAGACGATTATATGTGTTAGGCTTGTCATAAAAGTAAACCAAATGTCATTTCTAACCGCACTCACTCCACAACATTCACACATTTGATTCCAACTTGTAAAACGAACTTTGGATGCTTGTATTTTACTTTTAAGCTTATTCTTTGATTCTAAGCTTATTTTTGAATTCTAATGACATGGAGACGATAATATGTGTTAGGGTTGTCATAAAAGTAAACCAAATGTCATTTCTAACCACATTCACTACATAACATTCACACAATTGATTCAAACTTGTAAAACGAACTGTGCATGCTTGTCTTCTACTTTTAAGCTTATTCTTTGATTCTAAGCTTATTTTTGAACTCTAATGACATGGAGACGATTATATGTCTTCGGGTTGTCATAAAAGTAAACCAAATGTCATTTCTAACCACACTCACTCCACAACATTCACACATTTGAATCAAACTTGTAAAACGAACTGTGCATGCTTGTATTTTACTTTTAAGCTTATTCTTTGATTCTAAGCTTATTTTTAAAATCTAATGACATGGAGACGATTATATGTCTTCGGGTTGTCATAAAAGTAAACCAAATGTCATTTCTAACCACACTCACTCTACAACATTCACACATTTGAATCAAACTTGTAAAACGAAATGTGCATGCTTGTATTCTACTTTTAAGCTTATTATTTGATTCTAAGCTTATTTTTGAATTCTAATGACATGGAGACGATTATATGTCTTCGGGTTGTCGTAAAAGTAAACCAAATGTCATTTCTAACCACACTCACTCCACAACATTCACACATTTGAATCAAACTTGTAAAACGAACTGTGCATGCTTGTATTCTACTTTTAGGCTTATTCTTTGATTCTAAGCTTATTTTTGAATTCTAATGACATGGAGACGATTATATGTGTTAGGCTTGTCATAAAAGTAAACCAAATGTCATTTCTAACAACACTCACTCCACAACATTCATACATTTAAATCAAACTTGTAAAACGAACTGTGCATGCTCGGACTCCACTTTTAAGCTTATTCTTTGATTCTAAGCTTATTTTTGAATTCTGATGACATGGAAACGATTATATATGCTAGGGTTGTCGTAAAAGTAAACGAAATGTAATTTCTAACCGCACTCACTCCACAACATTCACACATTGGAATCAAACTTGTAAAATGAACTGTGCATGCTTGTATTATACTTTTAAGCTTATTCTTTGATTCTAAGCTTATTTTTGAATTCTAATGACATGGAGACGATTATATGTGTTAGGCTTGTCATAAAAGTAAACCAAATGTCATTTCTACCCGCACTCACTCCACAACATTCACACATTTGAATCAAACTTGTAAAACGAACTGTGCATGCTTGTATTCTACTTTTAAGCTTATTCTTTGATTTTAAGCTTATTTTTGAATTCTAATGACATGAAGACGATTATATGTGTTAGGGTTGTCATAAAAGTAAACCAAATGTCATTTCTAACAACACTCACTCCACAACATTTCACACATTTGAATCAAACTTGTAAAACGAACTGTGCATGCTTGGACTCTACTTTTAAGCTTATTCTTTGATTTTAAGCTTATTTTTGAATTCTAATGACATGGAGACGATTATATGTGTTAGGCTTGTCAAAAAAGTAAACCAAATGTCATTTCTAACCGCACTCACTCCACAACATTCACACATTTGAATCAAACTTGTAAAACGAACTGTGCAAGCTTGTATTCTACTTTTAAGCTTATTCTTTGATTCTAAGCTTATTTTTGAATTCTAATGACATGGAGACGATTATATGTGTTAGGGTTGTCATAAAAGTAAACCAAATGTCATTTCTAACAACACTCACTCCACAACATTCACACATTTGAATCAAACTTGTAAAACGAACTATGCATGCTTGGACTCTACTTTTAAGCTTATTCTTTGATTTTAAGCTTATTTTTGAATTCTAATGACATGGAGACGATTATATGTGTTAGGCTTGTCAAAAAAGTAAACCAAATGTCATTTCTAACCGCACTCACTCCACAACATTCACACATTTGAATCAAACTTGTAAAACGAACTGTGCAAGCTTGTATTCTACTTTTAAGCTTATTCTTTGATTCTAAGCTTATTTTTAAATTCTAATGACATGGAGACGATTATATGTGTTAGGGTTGTCATAAAAGTAAAGCAAATGTCATTTCTAACCGCACTCACTCCACAACATTCACACATTTGATTCAAACTTGCAAAACGAACTGTGGATGCTTGGATTATACTTTTAAGCTTATTCTTTGATTCTAACCTTATTTTTGAATTCTAATGACATGGAGACGATTATATGTGTTAGGCTTGTCATAAAAGTAAACCAAATGTCATTTCTAACCGCACTCACTCCACAACATTCACACATTTGATTCCAACTTGTAAAACGAACTTTGGATGATTGTATTTTACTTTTAAGGTTATTCTTTGATTCTAAGCTTATTTTTGAATTCTAATGACATGGAGTTGATTATATGTGTTAGGCTTGTCATAAAAGTAAACCAAATGTCATTTCTAACCGCACTCACTCCACAACATTCACACATTTGAATCAAACTTGTAAAACGAACTGTGCATGCTTGTATTCTACATTTAAGCTTATTCTTTGATTCTAAGCTTATTTTTGAATTCTAATGACATGGAGACGATTATATGTGTTAGGGTTGTCATAAAAGTAAACCAAATGTCATTTCTAACAACACTCACTCCACAACATTCACACATTTGAATCAAACTTGTAAAACGAACTGTGCATGCTTGGACTCTACTTTTAAGCTTATTCTTTGATTTTAAGCTTATTTTTGAATTCTAATGACATGGAGACGATTATATGTGTTAGGCTTGTCATAAAAGTAAAGCAAATGTCATTTCTAACCGTACTCACTCCGCAACATTCACACATTTGATTCAAACTTGTAAAACGAACTGTGGATACTTCTATTATACTTTTAAGCTTATTCCTTGATTCTAAGCTTATTTTTGAATTCTAATGACATGGAGACGATTATATGTGTTAGGGTTGTCATAAAAGTAAACCAAATGTCATTTCTAACCACATTCACTCCATAACATTCACACATTTGATTCAAACTTGTAAAACGAACTGTGCATGCTTGTATTCTACTTTTAAGCATATTCTTTGATTCTAAGCTTATTTTTGAATTCTAATGACATGGAGACGATTATATGTGTTAGGGTTGTCATAAAAGTAAACCAAATGTCATTTCTAACAACACTCACTCCACAACATTCACACATTTGAATCAAACTTTTAAAACGAACTGTGCATGCTTGGACTCTACTTTTAAGCTTATTCTTTGATTTTAAGCTTATTTTTGAATTCTAATGACATGGAGACGATTATATGTGCTAGACTTGTCATAAAAGTAAACCAAATGTCATTTCTAAGCGCACTCACTCCACAACATTCACACATTTGATTCAAACTTGTAAAACGAACTGTGGATACTTCTATTATACTTTTAAGCTTATTCCTTGATTCTAAGCTTATTTTTGAATTCTAATGACATGGAGACGATTATATGTGTTAGGGTTGTCATAAAAGTAAACCAAATGTCATTTCTAACCACATTCACTCCATAACATTCACACATTTGAATCAAACTTTTAAAACGAACTGTGCATGCTTGGACTCTACTTTTAAGCTTATTCTTTTATTCTAAGCTTATTTTTGAATTCTAATGACATGGAGACGATTATATGTGTTAGGGTTGTCATAAAAGTAAACCAAATGTCATTTCTAACAACACTCACTCCACAACATTCAGACATTTGAATCAAACTTGTAAAACGAACTGTGCATGCTTGGACTCTACTTTTAAGCTTATTCTTTGATTTTAAGCTTATTTTTGAATTCTAATGACATGGAGACGATTATATGTGTTAGACTTGTCATAAAAGTAAAGCAAATGTCATTTCTAACCGTACTCACTCCGCAACATTCACACATTTGATTCAAACTTGTAAAACGAACTGTGGATACTTCTATTATACTTTTAAGCTTATTCCTTGATTCTAAGCTTATTTTTGAATTCTAATGACATGGAGACGATTATATGTCTTAGGGTTGTAATTAAAAGTAAACCAAATGTCATTTCTAACCACATTCACTCCATAACATTCACACATTTGAATCAAACTTTTAAAACGAACTGTGCATGCTTGGACTCTACTTTTAAGCTTATTCTTTTATTCTAAGCTTATTTTTGAATTCTAATGACATGGAGACGATTATATGTGTTAGGGTTGTCATAAAAGTAAACCAAATGTCATTTCTAACAACACTCACTCCACAACATTCAGACATTTGAATCAAACTTGTAAAACGAACTGTGCATGCTTGGACTCTACTTTTAAGCTTATTCTTTGATTTTAAGCTTATTTTTGAATTCTAATGACATGGAGACGATTATATGTGTTAGACTTGTCATAAAAGTAAAGCAAATGTCATTTCTAACCGTACTCACTCCGCAACATTCACACATTTGATTCAAACTTGTAAAACGAACTGTGGATACTTCTATTATACTTTTAAGCTTATTCCTTGATTCTAAGCTTATTTTTGAATTCTAATGACATGGAGACGATTATATGTCTTAGGGTTTTTAATTAAAAGTAAACCAAATGTCATTTCTAACCACATTCACTCCATAACATTCACACATTTGAATCAAACTTTTAAAACGAACTGTGCATGCTTGGACTCTACTTTTAAGCTTATTCTTTTATTCTAAGCTTATTTTTGAATTCTAATGACATGGAGACGATTATATGTCTTCGGGTTGTCATAAAAGTAAACCAAATGTCATTTCTAACAACACTCACTCCACAACATTCAGACATTTGAATCAAACTTGTAAAACGAACTGTGCATGCTTGGACTCTACTTTTAAGCTTATTCTTTGATTTTAAGCTTATTTTTGAATTCTAATGACATGGAGACGATTATATGTGTTAGGCTTGTCATAAAAGTAAAGCAAATGTCATTTCTAACCGCACTCACTCCACAACATTCACACATTTGATTCAAACTTGTAAAACGAACTGTGGATGCTTGTATTATACTTTTAAGCTTATTCTTTGATTCTAACCTTATTTTTGAATTCTAATGACATGGAGACGATTATATGTGTTAGGCTTGTCATAGTAGTAAACCAAATGTCATTTCTAACCGCACTCACTCCACAACATTCACACATTTGATTCAAACTTGTAAAACGAACTGTGGATGCTTGTATTATACTTTTAAGCTTATTTTTGATTCTAAGCTTATTTTTGAATTCTAATGACATGGAGTTGATTATATGTGTTAGGCTTGTCATAAAAGTAAACCAAATGTCATTTCTAACCGCACTCACTCCACAACATTCACACATTTGAATCAAACTTGTAAAACGAACTGTGCATGTTTGTATTCTACTTTTAAGCTTATTCTTTGATTCTAAGCTTATTTTTGAATTCTAATGACATGGAGACGATTATATGTCTTCGGGTTGTCATGAAAGTAAACCAAATGTCATTTCTAACCACACTCACTCCACAACATTCACACATTTGAATCAAACTTGTAAAACGAAATGTGCATGCTTGTATTCTACTTTTAAGCTTATTCTTTGATTCTAAGCTTTTTTTTTGAATTCTAATGACATGGAGACGATTATATGTCTTCGGATTGTCGTAAAAGTAAACCATATGTCATTTCTAACCGTACTCACTCCGCAACATTCACACATTTGATTCAAACTTGTAAAACGAACTGTGCATGCTTGTATTCTACTTTTAAGCTTATTCTTTGATTCTAAGCTTATTTTTGAATTCTAATGACATGGAGACGATTATATGTGTTAGGGTTGTCATAAAAGTAAACCAAATGTCATTTCTAACCACACTCACTCCACAACATTCACACATTTGAATCAAACTTGTAAAACGAACTGTGCATGCTTGGACTCTACTTTTAAGCTTATTCTTTGATTTTAAGCTTATTTTTGAATTCTAATGACATGAAGACGATTATATGTGTTAGGCTTCTCATAAAAGTAAACCAAATGTCATTTCTAACCGCACTCACTCCACAACATTCACACATTTGAATCAAACTTGTAAAATGAACTGTGCATGCTTGTATTATACTTTTAAGCTTATTCTTTGATTCTAAGCTTATTTTTGAATTCTAATGACATGGAGACAATTATATGTGTTAGGCTTGTCATAAAAGTAAACCAAATGTCATTTCTAACCGCACTCACTCCACAACATTCACACATTTGAATCAAACTTGTAAAACGAACTGTGCATGTTTGTATTCTACTTTTAAGCTTATTCTTTGATTCTAAGCTTATTTTTGAATTCTAATGACATGGAGACGATTATATGTGTTAGGGTTGTCATAAAAGTAGACCAAATGTCATTTCTAACCGCACTCACTCCACAACATTCACACATTTGAATCAAACTTGTAAAACGAACTGTGCATGCTTGTATTCTACTTTTAAGCTTATTCTTTGATTCTAAGCTTATTTTTGAATTCTAATGACATGGAGACGATTATATGTGTTAGGGTTGTCATAAAAGTAAACCAAATGTCATTTCTAACAACACTCACTCCACAACATTCACACATTTGAATCAAACTTGTAAAACGAACTCTGCATGCTTGGACTCTACTTTTTAGCTTATTCTTTGATTTTAAGCCTATTTTTGAATTCTAGTGACATGAAGACGATTATATGTGTTAGGCTTGTCATAAAAGTAAACCAAATGTCATTTCTAACCGCACTCTCTCCAAAACATTCACACATTTGAATCAAACTTGTAAAACGAACTGTGCATGCTTGTATTGTACTTTTAAGCTTATTCTTGTATTCTAAGCTTATTTTTGAATTCTAATGACATGGAGACGATTATATGTGTTAGGTTTGTCATAAAAGTAAACCAAATATCATTTCTAACAACACTCACTCCACAACATTCACACATTTGAATCAAACTTGTAAAACGAACTGTGCATGCTTGGACTCTACTTTTAAGCTTATTCTTTGATTTTAAGCTTATTTTTGAATTCTAATGACATGGAGACGATTATATGTGTTAGGCTTGTCATAAAAGTAAAGCAAATGTCATTTCTAACCGTACTCACTCCGCAACATTCACACATTTGATTCAAACTTGTAAAACGAACTGTGGATGCTTGTATTATACTTTTAAGCTTATTCTTTGATTCTAAGCTTATTTTTAAAATCTAATGACATGGAGACGATTATATGTCTTCGGGTTGTCATGAAAGTAAACCAAATGTCATTTCTAACCACACTCACTCCACAACATTCACACATTTGAATCAAACTTGTAAAACGAACTGTGCATGCTTGTATTCTACTTTTAAGCTTATTCTTTGATTCTAAGCTTATTTTTGAATTCTAATGACATGGAGACAATTATATGTGTTAGGCTTGTCATAAAAGTAAACCAAATGTCATTTCTAACCGCACTCACTCCACAACATTCACACATTTGAATCAAACTTGTAAAACGAACTGTGCATGTTTGTATTCTACTTTTAAGCTTATTCTTTGATTCTAAGCTTATTTTTGAATTCTAATGACATGGAGACGATTATATGTGTTAGGGTTGTCATAAAAGTAGACCAAATGTCATTTCTAACCGCACTCACTCCACAACATTCACACATTTGAATCAAACTTGTAAAACGAACTGTGCATGCTTGTATTCTACTTTTAAGCTTATTCTTTGATTCTAAGCTTATTTTTGAATTCTAATGACATGGAGACGATTATATGTGTTAGGGTTGTCATAAAAGTAAACCAAATGTCATTTCTAACAACACTCACTCCACAACATTCACACATTTGAATCAAACTTGTAAAACGAACTCTGCATGCTTGGACTCTACTTTTTAGCTTATTCTTTGATTTTAAGCCTATTTTTGAATTCTAGTGACATGAAGACGATTATATGTGTTAGGCTTGTCATAAAAGTAAACCAAATGTCATTTCTAACCGCACTCTCTCCAAAACATTCACACATTTGAATCAAACTTGTAAAACGAACTGTGCATGCTTGTATTGTACTTTTAAGCTTATTCTTGTATTCTAAGCTTATTTTTGAATTCTAATGACATGGAGACGATTATATGTGTTAGGTTTGTCATAAAAGTAAACCAAATATCATTTCTAACAACACTCACTCCACAACATTCACACATTTGAATCAAACTTGTAAAACGAACTGTGCATGCTTGGACTCTACTTTTAAGCTTATTCTTTGATTTTAAGCTTATTTTTGAATTCTAATGACATGGAGACGATTATATGTGTTAGGCTTGTCATAAAAGTAAAGCAAATGTCATTTCTAACCGTACTCACTCCGCAACATTCACACATTTGATTCAAACTTGTAAAACGAACTGTGGATGCTTGTATTATACTTTTAAGCTTATTCTTTGATTCTAAGCTTATTTTTAAAATCTAATGACATGGAGACGATTATATGTCTTCGGGTTGTCATGAAAGTAAACCAAATGTCATTTCTAACCACACTCACTCCACAACATTCACACATTTGAATCAAACTTGTAAAACGAACTGTGCATGCTTGTATTCTACTTTTAAGCTTATTCTTTGATTCTAAGCTTATTTTTGAATTCTAATGACATGGAGACAATTATATGTGTTAGGCTTGTCATAAAAGTAAACCAAATGTCATTTCTAACCGCACTCACTCCACAACATTCACACATTTGAATCAAACTTGTAAAACGAACTGTGCATGTTTGTATTCTACTTTTAAGCTTATTCTTTGATTCTAAGCTTATTTTTGAATTCTAATGACATGGAGACGATTATATGTGTTAGGGTTGTCATAAAAGTAGACCAAATGTCATTTCTAACCGCACTCACTCCACAACATTCACACATTTGAATCAAACTTGTAAAACGAACTGTGCATGCTTGTATTCTACTTTTAAGCTTATTCTTTGATTCTAAGCTTATTTTTGAATTCTAATGACATGGAGACGATTATATGTGTTAGGGTTGTCATAAAAGTAAACCAAATGTCATTTCTAACAACACTCACTCCACAACATTCACACATTTGAATCAAACTTGTAAAACGAACTCTGCATGCTTGGACTCTACTTTTTAGCTTATTCTTTGATTTTAAGCCTATGTTTGAATTCTAGTGACATGAAGACGATTATATGTGTTAGGCTTGTCATAAAAGTAAACCAAATGTCATTTCTAACCGCACTCTCTCCAAAACATTCACACATTTGAATCAAACTTGTAAAACGAACTGTGCATGCTTGTATTGTACTTTTAAGCTTATTCTTGTATTCTAAGCTTATTTTTGAATTCTAATGACATGGAGACGATTATATGTGTTAGGTTTGTCATAAAAGTAAACCAAATATCATTTCTAACAACACTCACTCCACAACATTCACACATTTGAATCAAACTTGTAAAACGAACTGTGCATGCTTGGACTCTACTTTTAAGCTTATTCTTTGATTTTAAGCTTATTTTTGAATTCTAATGACATGGAGACGATTATATGTGTTAGGGTTGTCATAAAAGTAAACCAAATGTCATTTCTAACAACACTCACTCCACAACATTCACACATTTGAATCAAACTTGTAAAACGAACTCTGCATCCTTGGACTCTACTTTTAAGCTTATTCTTTGATTTTAAGCCTATTTTTGAATTCTAGTGACATGAAGACGATTATATGTGTTAGGCTTGTCATAAAAGTAAACCAAATGTCATTTCTAACCGCACTCACTCCAAAACATTCACACATTTCAATCAAACTTGTAAAACGAACTGTGCATGCTTGTATTCTACTTTTAAGCTTATTCTTGTATTCTAAGCTTATTTTTGAATTCTAATGACATCGAGACGATTATATGTGTTAGGTTTGTCATAAAAGTAAACCAAATGTCATTTCTAACAACACTCACTCCACAACATTCACACATTTGAATCAAACTTGTAAAACGAACTGTGCATGCTTGGACTCTACTTTTAAGCTTATTCTTTGATTTTAAGCTTATTTTTGAATTCTAATGACATGGAGACGATTATATGTGTTAGGCTTGTCATAAAAGTAAAGCAAATGTCATTTCTAACCGTACTCACTCCGCAACATTCACACATTTGATTCAAACTTGTAAAACGAACTGTGGATGCTTGTATTATACTTTTAAGCTTATTCTTTGATTCTAAGCTAATTTTTAAAATCTAATGACATGGAGACGATTATATGTCTTCGGGTTGTCATGAAAGTAAACCAAATGTCATTTCTAACCACACTCACTCCACAACATTCACACATTTGAATCAAACTTGTAAAACGAACTGTGCATGCTTGTATTCTACTTTTAAGCTTATTCTTTGATTCTAAGCTTATTTTTGAATTCTAATGACATGGAGACGATTATATGTGTTAGGGTTGTCATAAAAGTAAACCAAATGTCATTTCTAACAACACTCACTCCACAACATTCACACATTTGAATCAAACTTGTAAAACGAACTCTGCATCCTTGGACTCTACTTTTAAGCTTATTCTTTGATTTTAAGCCTATTTTTGAATTCTAGTGACATGAAGACGATTATATGTGTTAGGCTTGTCATAAAAGTAAACCAAATGTCATTTCTAACCGCACTCACTCCAAAACATTCACACATTTCAATCAAACTTGTAAAACGAACTGTGCATGCTTGTATTCTACTTTTAAGCTTATTCTTGTATTCTAAGCTTATTTTTGAATTCTAATGACATCGAGACGATTATATGTGTTAGGTTTGTCATAAAAGTAAACCAAATGTCATTTCTAACAACACTCACTCCACAACATTCACACATTTGAATCAAACTTGTAAAACGAACTGTGCATGCTTGGACTCTACTTTTAAGCTTATTCTTTGATTTTAAGCTTATTTTTGAATTCTAATGACATGGAGACGATTATATGTGTTAGGCTTGTCATAAAAGTAAAGCAAATGTCATTTCTAACCGTACTCACTCCGCAACATTCACACATTTGATTCAAACTTGTAAAACGAACTGTGGATGCTTGTATTATACTTTTAAGCTTATTCTTTGATTCTAAGCTTATTTTTAAAATCTAATGACATGGAGACGATTATATGTCTTCGGGTTGTCATGAAAGTAAACCAAATGTCATTTCTAACCACACTCACTCCACAACATTCACACATTTGAATCAAACTTGTAAAACGAAATGTGCATGCTTGTATTCTACTTTTAAGCTTATTCTTTGATTCTAAGCTTTTTTTTGAATTCTAATGACATGGAGACGATTATATGTCTTCGGGTTGTCGTAAAAGTAAACCAAATGTCATTTCTAACCGCACTCACTCCACAACATTCACACATTTGAATCAAACTTGTAAAACGAACTGTGCATGTTTGTATTCTACTTTTAAGCTTATTCTTTGATTCTAAGCTTATTTTTGAATTCTAATGACATAGAGACGATTATATGTGTTAGGGTTGTCATAAAAGTAAACCAAATGTCATTTCTAACAACACTCACTCCACAACATTCACACATTTGAATCCAACTTGTAAAACGAACTGTGCATGCTTGGACTCTACTTTTAAGCTTATTCTTTGATTTTAAGCTTATTTTTGAATTCTAATGACATGGAGACGATTATATGTGTTAGGCTTGTCAAAAATGTAAACCAAATGTCATTTCTAACCGCACTCACTCCACAACATTCACACATTTGAATCAAACTTGTAAAACGAACTGTGCATGTTTGTATTCTACTTTTAAGCTTATTCTTTGATTCTAAGCTTATTTTTGAATTCTAATGAGATGGAGACGATTATATGTCTTCGGGTTGTCGTAAAAGTAAACGAAATGTAATTTCTAACCACACTCACTCCACAACATTCACACATTTGAATCAAACTTGTAAAACGAACTGTGCATGCTTGTATTCTACTTTTAAGCTTATTCTTTGATTCTAAGCTTATTTTTGAATTCTAATGACATGGAGACGATTATATGTGTTAAGGTTGTCATAAAAGTAAACCAAATGTCATTTCTAACAACACTCACTCCACAACATTCACACATTTGAATCCAACTTGTAAAACGAACTGTGCATGCTTGGACTCTACTTTTAAGCTTATTCTTTGATTCTAAGCTTTTTTTTTGAATTCTAATGACATGGAGACGATTATATGTCTTCGGGTTGTCGTAAAAGTAAACCAAATGTCATTTCTAACCGCACTCACTCCACAACATTCACACATTTGAATCAAACTTGTAAAACGAACTGTGCATGCTTGGACTCTACTTTTAAGCTTATTCTTTGATTTTTGAGCTTATTTTACAATTCTAATGACATGGAGACGATTATATGTGTTAGGCTTGTCATAAAGTAAAGCAAATGTCATTTCTAACCGCACTCACTCCACAACATTCACACATTTGAATCAAACTTGTAAAACGAACTGTGCATGTTTGTATTCTACTTTTAAGCTTATTCTTTGATTCTAAGCTTATTTTTTAATTCTAATGACATATAGACGATTATATGTGTTAGGGTTGTCATAAAAGTAAACCAAATGTCATTTCTAACAACACTCACTCCACAACATTCACACATTTGAATCCAACTTGTAAAACGAACTGTGCATGCTTGGACTCTACTTTTAAGCTTATTCTTTGATTTTAAGCTTATTTTTGAATTCTAATGACATGGAGACGATTATATGTGTTAGGCTTGTCAAAAATGTAAACCAAATGTCATTTCTAACCGCACTCACTCCACAACATTCACACATTTGAATCAAACTTGTAAAACGAACTGTGCATGCTTGTATTCTACTTTTAAACTTATTCTTTGATTCTAAGCTTATTTTTGAATTATAATGACATGGAGACGATTATATGTGTTAGGGTTGTCATAAAAGTAAACCAAATGTCATTTCTAACAACACTCACTCCACAACATTCACACATTTGAATCCAACTTGTAAAACGAACTGTGCATGCTTGGACTCTACTTTTAAGCTTATTCTTTGATTTTAAGCTTATTTTTGAATTCTAATGACATGGAGACGATTATATGTGTTAGGCTTGTCATAATAGTAAAGCAAATGTCATTTCTAACCGCACTCACTCCACAACATTCACACATTTGAATCAAACTTGTAAAACGAACTGTGCATGTTTGTATTCTACTTTTAAGCTTATTCTTTGATTCTAAGCTTATTTTTGAATTCTAATGACATGGAGACGATTATATGTCTTCGGGTTGTCGTAAAAGTAAACGAAATGTAATTTCTAACCACACTCACTCCACAACATTCACACATTTGAATCAAACTTGTAAAACGAACTGTGCATGTTTGTATTCTACTTTTAAGCTTATTCTTTGATTCTAAGCTTATTTTTTAATTCTAATGACATATAGACGATTATATGTGTTAGGGTTGTCATAAAAGTAAACCAAATGTCATTTCTAACAACACTCACTCCACAACATTCACACATTTGAATCAAACTTGTAAAACGAACTGTGCATGTTTGTATTCTACTTTTAAGCTTATTCTTTGATTCTAAGCTTATTTTTTAATTCTAATGACATATAGACGATTATATGTGTTAGGGTTGTCATAAAAGTAAACCAAATGTCATTTCTAACAACACTCACTCCACAACATTCACACATTTGAATCCAACTTGTAAAACGAACTGTGCATGCTTGGACTCTACTTTTAAGCTTATTCTTTGATTTTAAGCTTATTTTTGAATTCTAATGACATGGAGACGATTATATGTGTTAGGCTTGTCAAAAATGTAAACCAAATGTCATTTCTAACCGCACTCACTCCACAACATTCACACATTTGAATCAAACTTGTAAAACGAACTGTGCATGCTTGTATTCTACTTTTAAACTTATTCTTTGATTCTAAGCTTATTTTTGAATTATAATGACATGGAGACGATTATATGTGTTAGGGTTGTCATAAAAGTAAACCAAATGTCATTTCTAACAACACTCACTCCACAACATTCACACATTTGAATCCAACTTGTAAAACGAACTGTGCATGCTTGGACTCTACTTTTAAGCTTATTCTTTGATTTTAAGCTTATTTTTGAATTCTAATGACATGGAGACGATTATATGTGTTAGGCTTGTCATAATAGTAAAGCAAATGTCATTTCTAACCGCACTCACTCCACAACATTCACACATTTGAATCAAACTTGTAAAACGAACTGTGCATGTTTGTATTCTACTTTTAAGCTTATTCTTTGATTCTAAGCTTATTTTTGAATTCTAATGACATGGAGACGATTATATGTCTTCGGGTTGTCGTAAAAGTAAACGAAATGTAATTTCTAACCACACTCACTCCACAACATTCACACATTTGAATCAAACTTGTAAAACGAACTGTGCATGCTTGTATTCTACTTTTAAGCTTATTCTTTGATTCTAAGCTTATTTTTGAATTCTAATGACATGGAGACGATTATATGTGTTAGGGTTGTCATAAAAGTAAACCAAATGTCATTTCTAACAACACTCACTCCACAACATTCACACATTTGAATCCAACTTGTAAAACGAACTGTGCATGCTTGGACTCTACTTTTAAGCTTATTCTTTGATTTTAAGCTTATTTTTGAATTCTAATTACATGGAGACGATTATATGTGTTAGGCTTGTCAAAAATGTAAACCAAATGTCATTTCTAACCGCACTCACTCCACAACATTCACACATTTGAATCAAACTTGTAAAACGAACTGTGCATGCTTGTATTCTACTTTTAAACTTATTCTTTGATTCTAAGCTTATTTTTGAATTATAATGACATGGAGACGATTATATGTGTTAGGGTTGTCATAAAAGTAAACCAAATGTCATTTCTAACAACACTCACTCCACAACATTCACACATTTGAATCCAACTTGTAAAACGAACTGTGCATGCTTGGACTCTACTTTTAAGCTTATTCTTTGATTTTAAGCTTATTTTTGAATTCTAATGACATGGAGACGATTATATGTGTTAGGCTTGTCATAATAGTAAAGCAAATGTCATTTCTAACCGCACTCACTCCACAACATTCATACATTTGATTCAAACTTGTAAAACGAACTGTGCATGCTTGTATTCTACTTTTAAGCTTATTCTTGTATTCTAAGCTTATTTTTGAATTCTAATGACATCGAGACGATTATATGTGTTAGGTTTGTCATAAAAGTAAACCAAATGTCATTTCTAACAACACTCACTCCACAACATTCACATATTTGAATCAAACTTGTAAAACGAACTGTGCATGCTTGGACTCTACTTTTAAGCTTATTCTTTGATTTTAAGCTTATTTTTGAATTCTAATGACATGGAGACGATTATATGTGTTAGGCTTGTCATAAAAGTAAAGCAAATGTCATTTCTAACCGTACTCACTCCGCAACATTCACACATTTGATTCAAACTTGTAAAACGAACTGTGGATGCTTGTATTATACTTTTAAGCTTATTATTTGATTCTAAGCTTATTTTTAAAATCTAATGACATGGAGACGATTATATGTCTTCGGGTTGTCATGAAAGTAAACCAAATGTCATTTCTAACCACACTCACTCCACAACATTCACACATTTGAATCAAACTTGTAAAACGAAATGTGCATGCTTGTATTCTACTTTTAAGCTTATTCTTTGATTCTAAGCTTTTTTTTGAATTCTAATGACATGGAGACGATTATATGTCTTCGAGTTGTCGTAAAAGTAAACCAAATGTCATTTCTAACAACACTCACTCCACAACATTCACACATTTGAATCCAACTTGTAAAACGAACTGTGCATGCTTGGACTCTACTTTTAAGCTTATTCTTTGATTTTAAGCTTATTTTTGAATTCTAATGACATGGAGACGATTATATGTGTTAGGCTTGTCATAAAAGTAAAGCAAATGTCATTTCTAACCGTACTCACTCCGCAACATTCACACATTTGATTCAAACTTGTAAAACGAACTGTGGATGCTTGTATTATACTTTTAAGCTTATTATTTGATTCTAAGCTTATTTTTAAAATCTAATGACATGGAGACGATTATATGTCTTCGGGTTGTCATGAAAGTAAACCAAATGTCATTTCTAACCACACTCACTCCACAACATTCACACATTTGAATCAAACTTGTAAAACGAAATGTGCATGCTTGTATTCTACTTTTAAGCTTAATCTTTGATTCTAAGCTTTTTTTTGAATTCTAATGACATGGAGACGATTATATGTCTTCGGGTTGTCGTAAAAGTAAACCAAATGTCATTTCTAACAACACTCACTCCACAACATTCACACATTTGAATCCAACTTGTAAAACGAACTGTGCATGCTTGGACTCTACTTTTAAGCTTATTCTTTGATTTTAAGCTTATTTTTGAATTCTAATGACATGGAGACGATTATATGTGTTAGGCTTGTCAAAAATGTAAACCAAATGTCATTTCTAACCGCACTCACTCCACAACATTCACACATTTGAATCAAACTTGTAAAACGAACTGTGCATGTTTGTATTCTACTTTTAAGCTTATTCTTTGATTCTAAGCTTATTTTTAAATTCTAATGACATGGAGACGATTATATGTCTTCGGGTTGTCGTAAAAGTAAACGAAATGTAATTTCTAACCACACTCACTCCACAACATTCACACATTTGAATCAAACTTGTAAAACGAACTGTGCATGCTTGTATTCTACTTATAAGCTTATTCTTTGATTCTAAGCTTATTTTTGAATTCTAATGACATGGAGACGATTATATGTGTTAGGGTTGTCATAAAAGTAAACCAAATGTCATTTCTAACAACACTCACTCCACAATATTCACACATTTGAATCCAACTTGTAAAACGAACTGTGCATGCTTGGACTCTACTTTTAAGCTTATTCTTTGATTTTAAGCTTATTTTTGAATTCTAATTACATGGAGACGATTATATATGTTAGGCTTGTCAAAAATGTAAACCAAATGTCATTTCTAACCGCACTCACTCCACAACATTCACACATTTGAATCAAACTTGTAAAACGAACTGTGCATGCTTGTATTCTACTTTTAAACTTATTCTTTGATTCTAAGCTTATTTTTGAATTATAATGACATGGAGACGATTATATGTGTTAGGGTTGTCATAAAAGTAAACCAAATGTCATTTCTAACAACACTCACTCCACAACATTCACACATTTGAATCAAACTTGTAAAACGAACTGTGCATGCTTGGACTCTACTTTTAAGCTTATTCTTTGATTTTGAAGCTTATTTTAGAATTCTAATGACATGGAGACGATTATATGTGTTAGGCTTGTCATAAAGTAAAGCAAATGTCATTTCTAACCGCACTCACTCCACAACATTCACACATTTGAATCAAACTTGTAAAACGAACTGTGCATGTTTGTATTCTACTTTTAAGCTTATTCCTTGATTCTAAGCTTATTTTTGAATTCTAATGACATAGAGACGATTATATGTGTTAGGGTTGTCATAAACGTAAACCAAATGTCATTTCTAACAACACTCACTCCACAACATTCACACATTTGAATCCAACTTGTAAAACGAACTGTGCATGCTTGGACTCTACTTTTAAGCTTATTCTTTGATTTTAAGCTTATTTTTGAATTCTAATGACATGGAGACGATTATATGTGTTAGGCTTGTCAAAAATGTAAACCAAATGTCATTTCTAACCGCACTCACTCCACAACATTCACACATTTGAATCAAACTTGTAAAATGAACTGTGCATGTTTGTATTCTACTTTTAAGCTTATTCTTTGATTCTAAGCTTATTTTTGAATTCTAATGACATGGAGACGATTATATGTCTTCGGGTTGTCGTAAAAGTAAATGAAATGTAATTTCTAACCACACTCACTCCACAACATTCACACATTTGATTCAAACTTGTAAAACGAACTGTGGATGCTTGTATTATATTTTTAAGCTTATTCTTTGATTCTAACCTTATTTTTGAATTCTAATGACATGGAGACGATTATATGTGTTAGGCTTGTCATAGTAGTAAACCAAATGTCATTTCTAACCGCACTCACTCCACAACATTCACACATTTGATTCAAACTTGTAAAACGAACTGTGGATGCTTGTATTATACTTTTAAGCTTATTCTTTGATTCTAAGCTTATTTTTGAATTCTAATGACATGGAGACGATTATATGTGTTAGGGTTGTCATAAAAGTAAACCAAATGTCATTTCTAACCACATTCACTCCATAACATTCACACATTTGATTCAAACTTGTAAAACGAACTGTGCATGCTTGTCTTCTACTTTTAAGCTTATTCTTTGATTTTAAGCTTATTTTTGAACTCTAATGACATGGAGACGATTATATGTCTTCGGGTTGTCATAAACGTAAACCAAATGTCATTTCTAACCACACTCACTCCACAACATTCACACATTTGAATCAAACTTGTAAAACGAACTGTGCATGCTTGTATTCTACTTTTAAGCTTATTCTTTGATTCTAAGCTTATTTTTAAAATATAATGACATGGAGACGATTATATGTCTTCGGGTTGTCATAAAAGTAAACCAAATGTCATTTCTTACCACACTCACTCCACAACATTCACACATTTGAATCAAACTTGTAAAACGAAATGTGCTTGCTTGTATTCTACTTTTATGCTTATTCTTTGATTCTAAGCTTATTTTTGAATTCTAATGACATGGAGACGATTATATGTGTTAGGGTTGTCATAAAAGTAAACCAAATGTCATTTCTAACAACACTCACTCCACAACATTCACACATTTGAATCCAACTTGTAAAACGAACTGTGCATGCTTGGACTCTACTTTTAAGCTTATTCTTTGATTTTAAGCTTATTTTTGAATTCTAATGACATGGAGACGATTATATGTGTTAGGCTTGTCATAATAGTAAAGCAAATGTCATTTCTAACCGCACTCACTCCACAACATTCATACATTTGATTCAAACTTGTAAAACGAACTGTGCATGCTTGTATTCTACTTTTAAGCTTATTCTTGTATTCTAAGCTTATTTTTGAATTCTAATGACATCGAGACGATTATATGTGTTAGGTTTGTCATAAAAGTAAACCAAATGTCATTTCTAACAACACTCACTCCACAACATTCACATATTTGAATCAAACTTGTAAAACGAACTGTGCATGCTTGGACTCTACTTTTAAGCTTATTCTTTGATTTTAAGCTTATTTTTGAATTCTAATGACATGGAGACGATTATATGTGTTAGGCTTGTCATAAAAGTAAAGCAAATGTCATTTCTAACCGTACTCACTCCGCAACATTCACACATTTGATTCAAACTTGTAAAACGAACTGTGGATGCTTGTATTATACTTTTAAGCTTATTATTTGATTCTAAGCTTATTTTTAAAATCTAATGACATGGAGACGATTATATGTCTTCGGGTTGTCATGAAAGTAAACCAAATGTCATTTCTAACCACACTCACTCCACAACATTCACACATTTGAATCAAACTTGTAAAACGAAATGTGCATGCTTGTATTCTACTTTTAAGCTTATTCTTTGATTCTAAGCTTTTTTTTGAATTCTAATGACATGGAGACGATTATATGTCTTCGAGTTGTCGTAAAAGTAAACCAAATGTCATTTCTAACAACACTCACTCCACAACATTCACACATTTGAATCCAACTTGTAAAACGAACTGTGCATGCTTGGACTCTACTTTTAAGCTTATTCTTTGATTTTAAGCTTATTTTTGAATTCTAATGACATGGAGACGATTATATGTGTTAGGCTTGTCATAAAAGTAAAGCAAATGTCATTTCTAACCGTACTCACTCCGCAACATTCACACATTTGATTCAAACTTGTAAAACGAACTGTGGATGCTTGTATTATACTTTTAAGCTTATTATTTGATTCTAAGCTTATTTTTAAAATCTAATGACATGGAGACGATTATATGTCTTCGGGTTGTCATGAAAGTAAACCAAATGTCATTTCTAACCACACTCACTCCACAACATTCACACATTTGAATCAAACTTGTAAAACGAAATGTGCATGCTTGTATTCTACTTTTAAGCTTAATCTTTGATTCTAAGCTTTTTTTTGAATTCTAATGACATGGAGACGATTATATGTCTTCGGGTTGTCGTAAAAGTAAACCAAATGTCATTTCTAACAACACTCACTCCACAACATTCACACATTTGAATCCAACTTGTAAAACGAACTGTGCATGCTTGGACTCTACTTTTAAGCTTATTCTTTGATTTTAAGCTTATTTTTGAATTCTAATGACATGGAGACGATTATATGTGTTAGGCTTGTCAAAAATGTAAACCAAATGTCATTTCTAACCGCACTCACTCCACAACATTCACACATTTGAATCAAACATGTAAAACGAACTGTGCATGTTTGTATTCTACTTTTAAGCTTATTCTTTGATTCTAAGCTTATTTTTGAATTCTAATGACATGGAGACGATTATATGTTCGGGTTGTCGTAAAAGTAAACGAAATGTAATTTCTAACCACACTCACTCCACAACATTCACACATTTGAATCAAACTTGTAAAACGAACTGTGCATGCTTGTATTCTACTTATAAGCTTATTCTTTGATTCTAAGCTTATTTTTGAATTCTAATGACATGGAGACGATTATATGTGTTAGGGTTGTCATAAAAGTAAACCAAATGTCATTTCTAACAACACTCACTCCACAACATTCACACATTTGAATCCAACTTGTAAAACGAACTGTGCATGCTTGGACTCTACTTTTAAGCTTATTCTTTGATTTTAAGCTTATTTTTGAATTCTAATTACATGGAGACGATTATATATGTTAGGCTTGTCAAAAATGTAAACCAAATGTCATTTCTAACCGCACTCACTCCACAACATTCACACATTTGAATCAAACTTGTAAAACGAACTGTGCATGCTTGTATTCTACTTTTAAACTTATTCTTTGATTCTAAGCTTATTTTTGAATTATAATGACATGGAGACGATTATATGTGTTAGGGTTGTCATAAAAGTAAACCAAATGTCATTTCTAACAACACTCACTCCACAACATTCACACATTTGAATCAAACTTGTAAAACGAACTGTGCATGCTTGGACTCTACTTTTAAGCTTATTCTTTGATTTTGAAGCTTATTTTAGAATTCTAATGACATGGAGACGATTATATGTGTTAGGCTTGTCATAAAGTAAAGCAAATGTCATTTCTAACCGCACTCACTCCACAACATTCACACATTTGAATCAAACTTGTAAAACGAACTGTGCATGTTTGTATTCTACTTTTAAGCTTATTCCTTGATTCTAAGCTTATTTTTGAATTCTAATGACATAGAGACGATTATATGTGTTAGGGTTGTCATAAACGTAAACCAAATGTCATTTCTAACCACACTCACTCCACAACATTCACACATTTGAATCAAACTTGTAAAACGAACTGTGCATGCTTGTATTCTACTTTTAAGCTTATTCTTTGATTCTAAGCTTATTTTTAAAATATAATGACATGGAGACGATTATATGTCTTCGGGTTGTCATAAAAGTAAACCAAATGTCATTTCTAACCACACTCACTCCACAACATTCACACATTTGAATCAAACTTGTAAAACGAAATGTGCTTGCTTGTATTCTACTTTTATGCTTATTCTTTGATTCTAAGCTTATTTTTGAATTCTAATGACATGGAGACGATTATATGTGTTAGGGTTGTCATAAAAGTAAACCAAATGTCATTTCTAACCACATTCACTCCATAACATTCACACATTTGATTCAAACTTGTAAAACGAACTGTGCATGCTTGTCTTCTACTTTTAAGCTTATTCTTTGATTTTAAGCTTATTTTTGAACTCTAATGACATGGAGACGATTATATGTCTTCGGGTTGTCATAAACGTAAACCAAATGTCATTTCTAACCACACTCACTCCACAACATTCACACATTTGAATCAAACTTGTAAAACGAACTGTGCATGCTTGTATTCTACTTTTAAGCTTATTCTTTGATTCTAAGCTTATTTTTAAAATATAATGACATGGAGACGATTATATGTCTTCGGGTTGTCATAAAAGTAAACCAAATGTCATTTCTTACCACACTCACTCCACAACATTCACACATTTGAATCAAACTTGTAAAACGAAATGTGCTTGCTTGTATTCTACTTTTATGCTTATTCTTTGATTCTAAGCTTATTTTTGAATTCTAATGACATGGAGACGATTATATGTCTTCGGGTTGTCGTAAAAGTAAACCAAATGTCATTTCTAACCACACTCACTCCACAACATTCACACATTTGAATCAAACTTGTAAAATGAACTGTGCATGCTTGTATTATACTTTTAAGCTTATTCTTTGATTCTAAGCTTATTTTTGAATTCTAATGACATGGAGACGATTATATGTGTTAGGCTTGTCATAAAAGTAAACCAAATGTCATTTCTACCCGCACTCACTCCATAACATTCACACATTTGAATCAAACTTGTAAAACGAACTGTGCATGCTTGTATTCTACTTTTAAGCTTATTCTTTGATTTTAAGCTTATTTTTGAATTCTAATGACATGAAGACGATTATATGTGTTAGGGTTGTCATAAAAGTAAACCAAATGTCATTTCTAACAACACTCACTCCACAACATTTCACACATTTGAATCAAACTTTTAAAACGAACTGTGCATGCTTGGACTCTACTTTTAAGCTTATTCTTTGATTTTAAGCTTATTTTTGAATTCTAATGACATGGAGACGATTATATGTGTTAGGCTTGTCAAAAATGTAAACCAAATGTCATTTCTAACCGCACTCACTCCACAACATTCACACATTTGAATCAAACTTGTAAAACGAACTGTGCATGTTTGTATTCTACTTTTAAGCTTATTCTTTGATTCTAAGCTTATTTTTGAATTCTAATGACATGGAGACGATTATATGTCTTCGGGTTGTCGTAAAAGTAAACGAAATGTAATTTCTAACCACACTCACTCCACAACATTCACACATTTGAATCAAACTTGTAAAACGAAATGTGCATGCTTGTATTCTACTTTTAAGCTTATTCTTTGATTCTAAGCTTTTTTTTGAATTCTAATGACATGGAGACGATTATATGTCTTCGGGTTGTCGTAAATGTAAACGAAATGTAATTTCTAACCACACTCACTCCACAACATTCACACATTTGAATCAAACTTGTAAAACGAACTGTGCATGCTTGTATTCTACTTTTAAGCTTATTCTTTGATTCTAAGCTTATTTTTGAATTTCTAATGACATGGAGACGATTATATGTGTTAGGGTTGTCATAAAAGTAAACCAAATGTCATTTCTAACAACACTCACTCCACAACATTCACACATTTGAATCCAACTTGTAAAACGAACTGTGCATGCTTGGACTCTACTTTTAAGCTTATTCTTTGATTTTAAGCTTATTTTTGAATTCTAATGACATGGAGACGATTATATGTGTTAGGCTTGTCAAAAATGTAAACCAAATGTCATTTCTAACCGCACTCACTCCACAACATTCACACATTTGAATCAAACTTGTAAAACGAACTGTGCATGCTTGTATTCTACTTTTAAACTTATTCTTTGATTCTAAGCTTATTTTTGAATTATAATGACATGGAGACGATTATATGTGTTAGGGTTGTCATAAAAGTAAACCAAATGTCATTTCTAACAATACTCACTCCACAACATTCACACATTTGAATCAAACTTGTAAAACGAACTGTGCATGCTTGGACTCTACTTTTTAGCTTATTCTTTGACTTTAAGTTTATTTTTGAATTCTAATGACATGGAGACGATTATATGTGTTAGGCTTGTCATAAAAGTAAAGCAAATGTCATTTCTAACCGCACTCACTCCACAACATTCACACATTTGATTCAAACTTGTAAAACGAACTGTGGATGCTTGTATTATACTTTTAAGCTTATTCTTTGATTCTAACCTTATTTTTGAATTCTAATGACATAGAGACGATTATATGTGTTAGGCTTGTCATAGTAGTAAACCAAATGTCATTTCTAACCGCACTCACTCCACAACATTCACACATTTGATTCAAACTTGTAAAACGAACTGTGGATGCTTGTATTATACTTTTAAGCTTATTCTTTGATTCTAACCTTATTTTTGAATTCTAATGACATGGAGACGATTATATGTGTTAGGGTTGTCATAAAAGTAAACCAAATGTCATTTCTAACCACATTCACTCCATAACATTCACACATTTGATTCAAACTTGTAAAACGAACTGTGCATGCTTGTCTTCTACTTTTAAGCTTATTCTTTGATTTTAAGCTTATTTTTGAACTCTAATGACATGGAGACGATTATATGTCTTCGGGTTGTCATAAAAGTAAACCAAATGTCATTTCTAACCACACTCACTCCACAACATTCACACATTTGAATCAAACTTGTAAAACGAACTGTGCATGCTTGTATTCTACTTTTAAGCTTATTCTTTGATTCTAAGCTTATTTTTAAAATATAATGACATGGAGACGATTATATGTCTTCGGGTTGTCATAAAAGTAAACCAAATGTCATTTCTAACCACACTCACTCCACAACATTCACACATTTGAATCAAACTTGTAAAACGAACTGTGCATGCTTGTATTCTACTTTTAAACTTATTCTTTGATTCTAAGCTTATTTTTGAATTATAATGACATGGAGACGATTATATGTGTTAGGGTTGTCATAAAAGTAAACCAAATGTCATTTCTAACAATACTCACTCCACAACATTCACACATTTGAATCAAACTTGTAAAACGAACTGTGCATGCTTGGACTCTACTTTTTAGCTTATTCTTTGACTTTAAGTTTATTTTTGAATTCTAATGACATGGAGACGATTATATGTGTTAGGCTTGTCATAAAAGTAAAGCAAATGTCATTTCTAACCGCACTCACTCCACAACATTCACACATTTGATTCAAACTTGTAAAACGAACTGTGGATGCTTGTATTATACTTTTAAGCTTATTCTTTGATTCTAACCTTATTTTTGAATTCTAATGACATAGAGACGATTATATGTGTTAGGCTTGTCATAGTAGTAAACCAAATGTCATTTCTAACCGCACTCACTCCACAACATTCACACATTTGATTCAAACTTGTAAAACGAACTGTGGATGCTTGTATTATACTTTTAAGCTTATTCTTTGATTCTAACCTTATTTTTGAATTCTAATGACATGGAGACGATTATATGTGTTAGGGTTGTCATAAAAGTAAACCAAATGTCATTTCTAACCACATTCACTCCATAACATTCACACATTTGATTCAAACTTGTAAAACGAACTGTGCATGCTTGTCTTCTACTTTTAAGCTTATTCTTTGATTTTAAGCTTATTTTTGAACTCTAATGACATGGAGACGATTATATGTCTTCGGGTTGTCATAAAAGTAAACCAAATGTCATTTCTAACCACACTCACTCCACAACATTCACACATTTGAATCAAACTTGTAAAACGAACTGTGCATGCTTGTATTCTACTTTTAAGCTTATTCTTTGATTCTAACCTTATTTTTAAAATATAATGACATGGAGACGATTATATGTCTTCGGGTTGTCATAAAAGTAAACCAAATGTCATTTCTAACCACACTCACTCCACAACATTCACACATTTGAATCAAACTTGTAAAACGAAATGTGCTTGCTTGTATTCTACTTTTATGCTTATTCTTTGATTCTAAGCTTATTTTTGAATTCTAATGACATGGAGACGATTATATGTCTTCAGGTTGTCGTAAAAGTAAACCAAATGTCATTTCTAACCACACTCACTCCACAACATTCACACATTTGAATCAAACTTGTAAAACGAACTGTGCATGCTTGTATTCTACTTTTAGGCTTATTCTTTGATTCTAAGCTTATTTTTAAATTCTAATGACATGGAAACGATTATATATGCTAGGGTTGTCGTAAAAGTAAACGAAATGTAATTTCTAACCGCACTCACTCCACAACATTCACACATTTGAATCAAACTTGTAAAATGAACTGTGCATGCTTGTATTATACTTTTAAGCTTATTCTTTGATTCTAAGCTTATTTTTGAATTCTAATGACATGGATACGATTATATGTGTTAGGCTTGTCATAAAAGTAAACCAAATGTCATTTCTACCCGCACTCACTCCATAACATTCACACATTTGAATCAAACTTTTAAAACGAACTGTGCATGCTTGTATTGTTCTTTTAAGCGTATTCTTTGATTTTAAGCTTATTTTTGAATTCTAATGACATGAAGACGATTATATGTGTTAGGGTTGTCATAAAAGTAAACCAAATGTCATTTCTAACAACACTCACTCCACAACATTTCACACATTTGAATCAAACTTGTAAAACGAACTGTGCATGCTTGTATTCTACTTTTAAGCTTATTCTTTGATTTTAAGCTTATTTTTGAATTCTAATGACATGAAGACGATTATATGTGTTAGGGTTTTCATAAAAGTAAACCAAATGTCATTTCTAACAACACTCACTCCACAACATTTCACACATTTGAATCAAACTTTTAAAACGAACTGTGCATGCTTGTATTCTACTTTTAAGCTTATTCTTTGATTCTAAGCTTTTTTTTGAATTCTAATGACATGGAGACGATTATATGTCTTCGGGTTGTCGTAAATGTAAACGAAATGTAATTTCTAACCACACTCACTCCACAACATTCACACATTTGAATCAAACTTGTAAAACGAACTGTGCATGCTTGTATTCTACTTTTAAGCTTATTCTTTGATTCTAAGCTTATTTTTGAATTTCTAATGACATGGAGACGATTATATGTGTTAGGGTTGTCATAAAAGTAAACCAAATGTCATTTCTAACAACACTCACTCCACAACATTCACACATTCGAATCCAACTTGTAAAACGAACTGTGCATGCTTGGACTCTACTTTTAAGCTTATTCTTTGATTTTAAGCTTATTTTTGAATTCTAATGACATGGAGACGATTATATGTGTTAGGGTTGTCATAAAAGTAAACCAAATGTCATTTCTAACAATACTCACTCCACAACATTCACACATTTGAATCAAACTTGTAAAACGAACTGTGCATGCTTGGACTCTACTTTTTAGCTTATTCTTTGACTTTAAGTTTATTTTTGAATTCTAATGACATGGAGACGATTATATGTGTTAGGCTTGTCATAAAAGTAAAGCAAATGTCATTTCTAACCGCACTCACTCCACAACATTCACACATTTGATTCAAACTTGTAAAACGAACTGTGGATGCTTGTATTATACTTTTAAGCTTATTCTTTGATTCTAACCTTATTTTTGAATTCTAATGACATAGAGACGATTATATGTGTTAGGCTTGTCATAGTAGTAAACCAAATGTCATTTCTAACCGCACTCACTCCACAACATTCACACATTTGATTCAAACTTGTAAAACGAACTGTGGATGCTTGTATTATACTTTTAAGCTTATTCTTTGATTCTAACCTTATTTTTGAATTCTAATGACATGGAGACGATTATATGTGTTAGGGTTGTCATAAAAGTAAACCAAATGTCATTTCTAACCACATTCACTCCATAACATTCACACATTTGATTCAAACTTGTAAAACGAACTGTGCATGCTTGTCTTCTACTTTTAAGCTTATTCTTTGATTTTAAGCTTATTTTTGAACTCTAATGACATGGAGACGATTATATGTCTTCGGGTTGTCATAAAAGTAAACCAAATGTCATTTCTAACCACACTCACTCCACAACATTCACACATTTGAATCAAACTTGTAAAACGAACTGTGCATGCTTGTATTCTACTTTTAAGCTTATTCTTTGATTCTAAGCTTATTTTTAAAATATAATGACATGGAGACGATTATATGTCTTCGGGTTGTCATAAAAGTAAACCAAATGTCATTTCTAACCACACTCACTCCATAACATTCACACATTTGAATCAAACTTGTAAAACGAAATGTGCTTGCTTGTATTCTACTTTTATGCTTATTCTTTGATTCTAAGCTTATTTTTGAATTCTAATGACATGGAGACGATTATATGTCTTCAGGTTGTCGTAAAAGTAAACCAAATGTCATTTCTAACCACACTCACTCCACAACATTCACACATTTGAATCAAACTTGTAAAACGAACTGTGCATGCTTGTATTCTACTTTTAGGCTTATTCTTTGATTCTAAGCTTATTTTTAAATTCTAATGACATGGAAACGATTATATATGCTAGGGTTGTCGTAAAAGTAAACGAAATGTAATTTCTAACCGCACTCACTCCACAACATTCACACATTTGAATCAAACTTGTAAAATGAACTGTGCATGCTTGTATTATACTTTTAAGCTTATTCTTTGATTCTAAGCTTATTTTTGAATTCTAATGACATGGATACGATTATATGTGTTAGGCTTGTCATAAAAGTAAACCAAATGTCATTTCTACCCGCACTCACTCCATAACATTCACACATTTGAATCAAACTTTTAAAACGAACTGTGCATGCTTGTATTGTTCTTTTAAGCGTATTCTTTGATTTTAAGCTTATTTTTGAATTCTAATGACATGAAGACGATTATATGTGTTAGGGTTGTCATAAAAGTAAACCAAATGTCATTTCTAACAACACTCACTCCACAACATTTCACACATTTGAATCAAACTTGTAAAACGAACTGTGCATGCTTGGACTCTACTTTTAAGCTTATTCTTTGATTTTAAGCTTATTTTTGAATTCTAATGACATGGAGACGATTATAAGTGTTAGACTTGTCATAAAAGTAAACCAAATGTCATTTCTAACCGCATTCACTCCACAACATTCACACATTTGATTCAAACTTGTAAAACGAACTGTGGATACTTCTATTATACTTTTAAGCTTATTCCTTGATTCTAAGCTTATTTTTGAATTCTAATGACATGGAGACGATTATATGTGTTAGGGTTGTCATAAAAGTAAACCAAATGTCATTTCTAACCACATTCACTCCATAACATTCACACATTTGATTCAAACTTGTAAAACGAACTGTGCATGCTTGTATTATACTTTTAAGCTTATTCTTTGATTCTAAGCTTATTTTTGAATTCTAATGACATGGAGACGATTATATGTGTTAGGCTTGTCATAAAAGTAAACCAAATGTCATTTCTACCCGCACTCACTCCATAACATTCACACATTTGAATCAAACTTGTAAAACGAACTGTGCATGATTGTATTCTACTTTTAAGCTTATTCTTTGATTTTAAGCTTATTTTTGAATTCTAATGACATGAAGACGATTATATGTGTTAGGGTTGTCATAAAAGTAAACCAAATGTCATTTCTAACAACACTCACTCCACAACATTTCACACATTTGAATCAAACTTGTAAAACGAACTGTGCATGCTTGGACTCTACTTTTAAGCTTATTCTTTGATTTTAAGCTTATTTTTGAATTCTAATGACATGGAGACGATTATATGTGTTAGACTTGTCATAAAAGTAAACCAAATGTCATTTCTAACCGCACTCACTCCACAACATTCACACATTTGATTCAAACTTGTAAAACGAACTGTGGATACTTCTATTATACTTTTAAGCTTATTCCTTGATTCTAAGCTTATTTTTGAATTCTAATGACATGGAGACGATTATATGTGTTAGGGTTGTCATAAAAGTAAACCAAATGTCATTTCTAACCACATTCACTCCATAACATTCACACATTTGATTCAAACTTGTAAAACGAACTGTGCATGCTTGTATTCTACTTTTAAGCTTATTCTTTGATTCTAAGCTTATTTTTGAATTCTAATGACATGGAGTTGATTATATGTGTTAGACTTGTCATAAAAGTAAAGCAAATGTCATTTCTAACCGCACTCACTCCACAACATTCACACATTTGATTCAAACTTGTAAAACGAACTGTGGATGCTTGTATTATACTTTTAAGCTTATTCTTTGATTCTAAGCTTATTTTTGAATTCTAATGACATGGAGTTGATTATATGTGTTAGGCTTGTCATAAAAGTAAACCAAATGTCATTTCTAACCGCACTCACTCCACAACATTCACACATTTGAATCAAACTTGTAAAACGAACTGTGCATGCTTGTATTCTACTTTTAAGCTTATTCTTTGATTCTAAGCTTATTTTTGAATTCTAATGACATAGAGACGATTATATGTGTTAGGGTTGTCATAAAAGTAAACCAAATGTCATTTCTAACGACACTCACTCCACAACATTCACACATTTGAATCAAACTTGTAAAACGAACTGTGCATGCTTGGACTCTACTTTTAAGCTTATTCTTTGATTTTAAGCATATTTTTGAATTCTAGTGACATGAAGACGATTATATGTGTTAGGCTTGTCATAAAAGTAAACCAAATGTCATTTCTAACCGCACTGACTCCAAAACATTCACACATTTGAATCAAACTTGTAAAACGAACTGTGGATGCTTGTATTATACTTTTAAGCTTATTCTTTGATTCTAACCTTATTTTTGAATTCTAATGACATGGAGACGATTATATGTGTTAGGGTTGTCATAAAAGTAAACCAAATGTCATTTCTAACCGCACTAACTCCACAACATTCACACATTTGATTCAAACTTGTAAAACGAACTGTGGATGCTTGTATTATACTTTTAAGCTTATTCTTTGATTCTAACCTTATTTTTGAATTCTAATGACATAGAGACGATTATATGTGTTAGGCTTGTCATAGTAGTAAACCAAATGTCATTTCTAACCGCACTCACTCCACAACATTCACACATTTGATTCAAACTTGTAAAACGAACTGTGGATGCTTGTATTATACTTTTAAGCTTATTCTTTGATTCTAACCTTATTTTTGAATTCTAATGACATGGAGACGATTATATGTGTTAGGGTTGTCATAAAAGTAAACCAAATGTCATTTCTAACCACATTCACTCCATAACATTCACACATTTGATTCAAACTTGTAAAACGAACTGTGCATGCTTGTCTTCTACTTTTAAGCTTATTCTTTGATTTTAAGCTTATTTTTGAACTCTAATGACATGGAGACGATTATATGTCTTCGGGTTGTCATAAAAGTAAACCAAATGTCATTTCTAACCACACTCACTCCACAACATTCACACATTTGAATCAAACTTGTAAAACGAACTGTGCATGCTTGTATTCTACTTTTAAGCTTATTCTTTGATTCTAAGCTTATTTTTAAAATATAATGACATGGAGACGATTATATGTCTTCGGGTTGTCATAAAAGTAAACCAAATGTCATTTCTAACCACACTCACTCCACAACATTCACACATTTGAATCAAACTTGTAAAACGAAATGTGCTTGCTTGTATTCTACTTTTATGCTTATTCTTTGATTCTAAGCTTATTTTTGAATTCTAATGACATGGAGACGATTATATGTCTTCAGGTTGTCGTAAAAGTAAACCAAATGTCATTTCTAACCACACTCACTCCACAACATTCACACATTTGAATCAAACTTGTAAAACGAACTGTGCATGCTTGTATTCTACTTTTAGGCTTATTCTTTGATTCTAAGCTTATTTTTAAATTCTAATGACATGGAAACGATTATATATGCTAGGGTTGTCGTAAAAGTAAACGAAATGTAATTTCTAACCGCACTCACTCCACAACATTCACACATTTGAATCAAACTTGTAAAATGAACTGTGCATGCTTGTATTATACTTTTAAGCTTATTCTTTGATTCTAAGCTTATTTTTGAATTCTAATGACATGGATACGATTATATGTGTTAGGCTTGTCATAAAAGTAAACCAAATGTCATTTCTACCCGCACTCACTCCATAACATTCACACATTTGAATCAAACTTTTAAAACGAACTGTGCATGCTTGTATTGTTCTTTTAAGCGTATTCTTTGATTTTAAGCTTATTTTTGAATTCTAATGACATGAAGACGATTATATGTGTTAGGGTTGTCATAAAAGTAAACCAAATGTCATTTCTAACAACACTCACTCCACAACATTTCACACATTTGAATCAAACTTGTAAAACGAACTGTGCATGCTTGGACTCTACTTTTAAGCTTATTCTTTGATTTTAAGCTTATTTTTGAATTCTAATGACATGGAGACGATTATATGTGTTAGACTTGTCATAAAAGTAAACCAAATGTCATTTCTAACCGCATTCACTCCACAACATTCACACATTTGATTCAAACTTGTAAAACGAACTGTGGATACTTCTATTATACTTTTAAGCTTATTCCTTGATTCTAAGCTTATTTTTGAATTCTAATGACATGGAGACGATTATATGTGTTAGGGTTGTCATAAAAGTAAACCAAATGTCATTTCTAACCACATTCACTCCATAACATTCACACATTTGATTCAAACTTGTAAAACGAACTGTGCATGCTTGTATTATACTTTTAAGCTTATTCTTTGATTCTAAGCTTATTTTTGAATTCTAATGACATGGAGACGATTATATGTGTTAGGCTTGTCATAAAAGTAAACCAAATGTCATTTCTACCCGCACTCACTCCATAACATTCACACATTTGAATCAAACTTGTAAAACGAACTGTGCATGATTGTATTCTACTTTTAAGCTTATTCTTTGATTTTAAGCTTATTTTTGAATTCTAATGACATGAAGACGATTATATGTGTTAGGGTTGTCATAAAAGTAAACCAAATGTCATTTCTAACAACACTCACTCCACAACATTTCACACATTTGAATCAAACTTGTAAAACGAACTGTGCATGCTTGGACTCTACTTTTAAGCTTATTCTTTGATTTTAAGCTTATTTTTGAATTCTAATGACATGGAGACGATTATATGTGTTAGACTTGTCATAAAAGTAAACCAAATGTCATTTCTAACCGCACTCACTCCACAACATTCACACATTTGATTCAAACTTGTAAAACGAACTGTGGATACTTCTATTATACTTTTAAGCTTATTCCTTGATTCTAAGCTTATTTTTGAATTCTAATGACATGGAGTTGATTATATGTGTTAGGCTTGTCATAAAAGTAAACCAAATGTCATTTCTAACCGCACTCACTCCACAACATTCACACATTTGAATCAAACTTGTAAAACGAACTGTGCATGCTTGTATTCTACTTTTAAGCTTATTCTTTGATTCTAAGCTTATTTTTGAATTCTAATGACATAGAGACGATTATATGTGTTAGGGTTGTCATAAAAGTAAACCAAATGTCATTTCTAACGACACTCACTCCACAACATTCACACATTTGAATCAAACTTGTAAAACGAACTGTGCATGCTTGGACTCTACTTTTAAGCTTATTCTTTGATTTTAAGCATATTTTTGAATTCTAGTGACATGAAGACGATTATATGTGTTAGGCTTGTCATAAAAGTAAACCAAATGTCATTTCTAACCGCACTGACTCCAAAACATTCACACATTTGAATCAAACTTGTAAAACGAACTGTGGATGCTTGTATTATACTTTTAAGCTTATTCTTTGATTCTAACCTTATTTTTGAATTCTAATGACATGGAGACGATTATATGTGTTAGGGTTGTCATAAAAGTAAACCAAATGTCATTTCTAACCGCACTCACTCCACAACATTCACACATTTGATTCAAACTTGTAAAACGAACTGTGGATGCTTGTATTATACTTTTAAGCTTATTCTTTGATTCTAACCTTATTTTTGAATTCTAATGACATAGAGACGATTATATGTGTTAGGCTTGTCATAGTAGTAAACCAAATGTCATTTCTAACCGCACTCACTCCACAACATTCACACATTTGATTCAAACTTGTAAAACGAACTGTGGATGCTTGTATTATACTTTTAAGCTTATTCTTTGATTCTAACCTTATTTTTGAATTCTAATGACATGGAGACGATTATATGTGTTAGGGTTGTCATAAAAGTAAACCAAATGTCATTTCTAACCACATTCACTCCATAACATTCACACATTTGATTCAAACTTGTAAAACGAACTGTGCATGCTTGTCTTCTACTTTTAAGCTTATTCTTTGATTTTAAGCTTATTTTTGAACTCTAATGACATGGAGACGATTATATGTCTTCGGGTTGTCATAAAAGTAAACCAAATGTCATTTCTAACCACACTCACTCCACAACATTCACACATTTGAATCAAACTTGTAAAACGAACTGTGCATGCTTGTATTCTACTTTTAAGCTTATTCTTTGATTCTAAGCTTATTTTTAAAATATAATGACATGGAGACGATTATATGTCTTCGGGTTGTCATAAAAGTAAACCAAATGTCATTTCTAACCACACTCACTCCACAACATTCACACATTTGAATCAAACTTGTAAAACGAAATGTGCTTGCTTGTATTCTACTTTTATGCTTATTCTTTGATTCTAAGCTTATTTTTGAATTCTAATGACATGGAGACGATTATATGTCTTCAGGTTGTCGTAAAAGTAAACCAAATGTCATTTCTAACCACACTCACTCCACAACATTCACACATTTGAATCAAACTTGTAAAACGAACTGTGCATGCTTGTATTCTACTTTTAGGCTTATTCTTTGATTCTAAGCTTATTTTTAAATTCTAATGACATGGAAACGATTATATATGCTAGGGTTGTCGTAAAAGTAAACGAAATGTAATTTCTAACCGCACTCACTCCACAACATTCACACATTTGAATCAAACTTGTAAAATGAACTGTGCATGCTTGTATTATACTTTTAAGCTTATTCTTTGATTCTAAGCTTATTTTTGAATTCTAATGACATGGATACGATTATATGTGTTAGGCTTGTCATAAAAGTAAACCAAATGTCATTTCTACCCGCACTCACTCCATAACATTCACACATTTGAATCAAACTTTTAAAACGAACTGTGCATGCTTGTATTGTTCTTTTAAGCGTATTCTTTGATTTTAAGCTTATTTTTGAATTCTAATGACATGAAGACGATTATATGTGTTAGGGTTGTCATAAAAGTAAACCAAATGTCATTTCTAACAACACTCACTCCACAACATTTCACACATTTGAATCAAACTTGTAAAACGAACTGTGCATGCTTGGACTCTACTTTTAAGCTTATTCTTTGATTTTAAGCTTATTTTTGAATTCTAATGACATGGAGACGATTATATGTGTTAGACTTGTCATAAAAGTAAACCAAATGTCATTTCTAACCGCATTCACTCCACAACATTCACACATTTGATTCAAACTTGTAAAACGAACTGTGGATACTTCTATTATACTTTTAAGCTTATTCCTTGATTCTAAGCTTATTTTTGAATTCTAATGACATGGAGACGATTATATGTGTTAGGGTTGTCATAAAAGTAAACCAAATGTCATTTCTAACCACATTCACTCCATAACATTCACACATTTGATTCAAACTTGTAAAACGAACTGTGCATGCTTGTATTATACTTTTAAGCTTATTCTTTGATTCTAAGCTTATTTTTGAATTCTAATGACATGGAGACGATTATATGTGTTAGGCTTGTCATAAAAGTAAACCAAATGTCATTTCTACCCGCACTCACTCCATAACATTCACACATTTGAATCAAACTTGTAAAACGAACTGTGCATGATTGTATTCTACTTTTAAGCTTATTCTTTGATTTTAAGCTTATTTTTGAATTCTAATGACATGAAGACGATTATATGTGTTAGGGTTGTCATAAAAGTAAACCAAATGTCATTTCTAACAACACTCACTCCACAACATTTCACACATTTGAATCAAACTTGTAAAACGAACTGTGCATGCTTGGACTCTACTTTTAAGCTTATTCTTTGATTTTAAGCTTATTTTTGAATTCTAATGACATGGAGACGATTATATGTGTTAGACTTGTCATAAAAGTAAACCAAATGTCATTTCTAACCGCACTCACTCCACAACATTCACACATTTGATTCAAACTTGTAAAACGAACTGTGGATACTTCTATTATACTTTTAAGCTTATTCCTTGATTCTAAGCTTATTTTTGAATTCTAATGACATGGAGACGATTATATGTGTTAGGGTTGTCATAAAAGTAAACCAAATGTCATTTCTAACCACATTCACTCCATAACATTCACACATTTGATTCAAACTTGTAAAACGAACTGTGCATGCTTGTATTCTACTTTTAAGCTTATTCTTTGATTCTAAGCTTATTTTTGAATTCTAATGACATGGAGTTGATTATATGTGTTAGACTTGTCATAAAAGTAAAGCAAATGTCATTTCTAACCGCACTCACTCCACAACATTCACACATTTGATTCAAACTTGTAAAACGAACTGTGGATGCTTGTATTATACTTTTAAGCTTATTCTTTGATTCTAAGCTTATTTTTGAATTCTAATGACATGGAGTTGATTATATGTGTTAGGCTTGTCATAAAAGTAAACCAAATGTCATTTCTAACCGCACTCACTCCACAACATTCACACATTTGAATCAAACTTGTAAAACGAACTGTGCATGCTTGTATTCTACTTTTAAGCTTATTCTTTGATTCTAAGCTTATTTTTGAATTCTAATGACATGGAGACGATTATATGTGTTAGGGTTGTCATAAAAGTAAACCAAATGTCATTTCTAACGACACTCACTCCACAACATTCACACATTTGAATCAAACTTGTAAAACGAACTGTGCATGCTTGGACTCTACTTTTAAGCTTATTCTTTGATTTTAAGCATATTTTTGAATTCTAGTGACATGAAGACGATTATATGTGTTAGGCTTGTCATAAAAGTAAACCAAATGTCATTTCTAACCGCACTGACTCCAAAACATTCACACATTTGAATCAAACTTGTAAAACGAACTGTGGATGCTTGTATTATACTTTTAAGCTTATTCTTTGATTCTAACCTTATTTTTCAATTCTAATGACATGGAGACGATTATATGTGTTAGGCTTGTCATAGTAGTAAACCAAATGTCATGTCTAACCGCACTCACTCCACAACATTCACACATTTGATTCAAACTTGTAAAACGAACAGTGGATGCTTGTATTATACTTTTAAGCTTATTCTTTGATTCTAAGCTTATTTTTGAATTCTAATGACATGGAGTTGATTATATGTGTTAGGCTTGTCATAAAAGTAAACCAAATGTCATTTCTAACCGCACTCACTCCACAACATTCACACATTTGAATCAAACTTGTAAAACGAACTGTGCATGCTTGTATTCTACTTTTAAGCTTATTCTTTGATTCTAAGCTTATTTTTGAATTCTAATGACATGGAGACGATTATATGTGTTAGGGTTGTCATAAAAGTAAACCAAATGTCATTTCTAACAACACTCACTCCACAACATTCACACATTTGAATCAAACTTGTAAAACGAACTGTGCATGCTTGGACTCTACTTTTAAGCTTATTCTTTGATTTTAAGCATATTTTTGAATTCTAGTGACATGAAGACGATTATATGTGTTAGGCTTGTCATAAAAGTAAACCAAATGTCATTTCTAACCGCACTGACTCCAAAACATTCACACATTTGAATCAAACTTGTAAAACGAACTGTGCATGCTTGTATTCTACTTTTAAGCTTATTCTTGTATTCTAAGCTTATTTTTGAATTCTAATGACATGGAGACGATTATATGTGTTAGGCTTGTCATAAAAGTAAACCAAATGTCATTTCTACCCGCACTCACTCCATAACATTCACACATTTGAATCAAAGTTGTAAAACGAACTGTGCATGCTTGTATTGTACTTTTAAGCGTATTCTTTGATTTTAAGCTTATTTTTGAATTCTAATGATCATGAAGACGATTATATGTGTTAGGGTTGTCATAAAAGTAAACCAAATGTCATTTCTAACAACACTCACTCCACAACATTTCACACATTTGAATCAAACTTGTAAAACAAACTGTGCATGCTTGGACTCTACTTTTAAGCTTATTCTTTGATTTTAAGCTTATTTTTGAATTCTAATGACATGGAGACGATTATATGTGTTAGACTTGTCATAAAAGTAAACCAAATGTCATTTCTAACCGCACTCACTCCACAACATTCACACATTTGATTCAAACTTGTAAAACGAACTGTGGATACTTCTATTATACTTTTAAGCTTATTCCTTGATTCTAAGCTTATTTTTGAATTCTAATGACATGGAGACGATTATGTGTTAGGGTTGTCATAAAAGTAAACCAAATGTCATTTCTAACCACATTCACTCCATAACATTCACACATTTGATTCAAACTTGTAAAACGAACTGTGCATGCTTGTATTATACTTTTAAGCTTATTCTTTGATTCTAAGCTTATTTTTGAATTCTAATGACATGGAGACGATTATATGTGTTAGGCTTGTCATAAAAGTAAACCAAATGTCATTTCTACCCGCACTCACTCCATAACATTCACACATTTGAATCAAACTTGTAAAACGAACTGTGCATGATTGTATTCTACTTTTAAGCTTATTCTTTGAATTTAAGCTTATTTTTGAATTCTAATGACATGAAGACGATTATATGTGTTAGGGTTGTCATAAAAGTAAACCAAATGTCATTTCTAACAACACTCACTCCACAACATTTCACACATTTGAATCAAACTTGTAAAACGAACTGTGCATGCTTGGACTCTACTTTTAAGCTTATTCTTTGATTTTAAGCTTATTTTTGAATTCTAATGACATGGAGACGATTATATGTGTTAGACTTGTCATAAAAGTAAACCAAATGTCATTTCTAACCGCACTCACTCCACAACATTCACACATTTGATTCAAACTTGTAAAACGAACTGTGGATACTTCTATTATACTTTTAAGCTTATTCCTTGATTCTAAGCTTATTTTTGAATTCTAATGACATGGAGACGATTATATGTGTTAGGGTTGTCATAAAAGTAAACCAAATGTCATTTCTAACCACATTCACTCCATAACATTCACACATTTGATTCAAACTTGTAAAACGAACTGTGCATGCTTGTATTCTACTTTTAAGCTTATTCTTTTATTCTAAGTTTATTTTTGAATTCTAATGAAATGGAGACGATTATATGTGTTAGGGTTGTCATAAAAGTAAACCAAATGTCATTTCTAACAACACTCACTCCACAACATTCACACATTTGAATCAAACTTGTAAAACGAACTGTGCATGCTTGGACTCTACATTTCAGCTTATTCTTTGATTTTAAGCTTATTTTTGAATTCTAATGACATGGAGACGATTATATGTGTTAGGCTTGTCATAAAAGTAAAGCAAATGTCATTTCTAACCGTATTCACTCCACAACATTCACACATTTGATTCAAACTTGTAAAACGAACTGTGGATGCTTGTATTATACTTTTAAGCTTATTCTTTGATTCTAAGCTTATTTTTAAAATCTAATGACATGGAGACGATTATATGTCTTCGGGTTGTCATGAAAGTAAACCAATTGTCATTTCTAACCACACTCACTCCACAACATTCACACATTTGAATCAAACTTGTAAAACGAAATGTGCATGCTCTTATTCTACTTTTAAGCTTATTCTTTGATTCTAAGCTTTTTTTTGAATTCTAATGACATGGAGACGATTATATGTCTTCGGGTTGTCGTAAAAGTAAACCAAATGTCATTTCTAACCGCACTCACTCCACAACATTCACACATTTGATTCAAACTTGTAAAACGAACTGTGCATGCTTGTATTCTACTTTTAAGCTTATTCTTTGATTCTAAGCTTATTTTTGAATTCTAATGACATGGAGACGATTATATGTGTTAGGGTTGTCATAAAAGTAAACCAAATGTCATTTCTAACCACACTCACTCCACAACATTCACACATTTGAATCAAACTTGTAAAACGAACTGTGCATGCTTGGACTCTACTTTTAAGCTTATTCTTTGATTTTAAGCTTATTTTTGAATTTTAATGACATGAAGACGATTATATGTGTTAGGCTTGTCATAAAAGTAAACCAAATGTCATTTCTAACCGCACTCACTCCACAACATTCACACATTTGAATCAAACTTGTAAAATGAACTGTGCATGCTTGTATTATACTTTTAAGCTTATTCTTTGATTCTAAGCTTATTTTTGAATTCTAATGACATGGAGACGATTATATGTGTAAGGCTTGTCATAAAAGTAAACCAAATGTCATTTCTAACCGCACTCACTCCACAACATTCACACATTTGAATCAAACTTGTAAAACGAACTGTGCATGTTTGTATTCTACTTTTAAGCTTATTCTTTGATTCTAAACTTATTTTTGAATTCTAATGACATGGAGACGATTATATGTGTTAGGGTTGTCATAAAAGTAAACCAAATGTCATTTCTAACTGCACTCACTCCACAACATTCACACATTTGAATCAAACTTGTAAAACGAACTGTGCATGTTTGTATTCTACTTTTAAGCTTATTCTTTGATTCTAAGCTTATTTTTGAATTCTAATGACATAGAGACGATTATATGTGTTAGGGTTGTCATAAAAGTAAACCAAATGTCATTTCTAACAACACTCACTCCACAACATTCACACATTTGAATCCAACTTGTAAAACGAACTGTGCATGCTGGGACTCTACTTTTAAGCTTATTCTTTGATTTTTAGCTTATTTTTGAATTCTAATGACATGGAGACGATTATATGTGTTAGGCTTGTCAAAAATGTAAACCAAATGTCATTTCTAACCGCACTCACTCCACAACATTCACACATTTGAATCAAACTTGTAAAACGAACTGTGCATGTTTGTATTCTACTTTTAAGCTTATTCTTTGATTCTAAGCTTATTTTTGAATTCTAATGACATGGAGACGATTATATGTCTTCGGGTTGTCGTAAAAGTAAACGAAATGTAATTTCTAACCTCACTCACTCCACAACATTCACACATTTGAATCAAACTTGTAAAACGAATTGTGCATGCTTGTATTCTACTTTTAAGCTTATTCTTTGATTCTAAGCTTATTTTTGAATTCTAATGACATGGAGACGATTATATGTGTTAGGCTTGTCAAAAATGTAAACCAAATGTCATTTCTAACCGCACTCACTCCACAACATTCACACATTTGAATCAAACTTGTAAAACGAACTGTGCATGCTTGTATTCTACTTTTAAGCTTATTCTTTGATTCTAAGCTTATTTTTGAATTATAATGACATGGAGACGATTATATGTGTTAGGGTTGTCATAAAAGTAAACTAAATGTCATTTCTAACAACACTCACTCCACAACATTCACACATTTGAATCAAACTTGTAAAACGAACTGTGCATGCTTGGACTCTACTTTTAAGCTTATTCTTTGATTCTAAGCTTATTTTTGAATTATAATGACATGGAGACGATTATATGTGTTAGGGTTGTCATAAAAGTAAACCAAATGTCATTTCTAACAACACTCACTCCACAACATTCACACATTTGAATCCAACTTGTAAAACGAACTGTGCATGCTTGGACTCTACTTTTAAGCTTATTCTTTGATTTTAAGCTTATTTTTGAATTCTAATGACATGGAGACGATTTTATGTGTTAGGCTTGTCAAAAATGTAAACCAAATGTCATTTCTAACCGCACTCACTCCACAACATTCACACATTTGAATCAAACTTGTAAAACGAACTGTGCATGCTTGTATTCTACTTTTAAGCTTATTCTTTGATTCTAAGCTTATTTTTGAATTATAATGACATGGAGACGATTATATGTGTTAGGGTTGTCATAAAAGTAAACTAAATGTCATTTCTAACAACACTCACTCCACAACATTCACACATTTGAATCCAACTTGTAAAACGAACTGTGCATGCTTGGACTCTACTTTTAAGCTTATTCTTTGATTTTAAGCTTATTTTTGAATTCTAATGACATGGAGACGATTATATGTGTTAGGCTTGTCAAAAATGTAAACCAAATGTCATTTCTAACCGCACTCACTCCACAACATTCACACATTTGAATCAAACTTGTAAAACGAACTGTGCATGCTTGTATTCTACTTTTAAGCTTATTCTTTGATTCTAAGCTTATTTTTGAATTATAATGACATGGAGACGATTATATGTGTTAGAGTTGTCATAAAAGTAAACCAAATGTCATTTCTAACAACACTCACTCCACAACATTCACACATTTGAATCAAACTTGTAAAACGAACTGTGCATGCTTGGACTCTACTTTTAAGCTTATTCTTTGATTTTAAGCTTATTTTTGAATTCTAATGACATGGAGACGATTATATGTGTTAGGCTTGTCATAAAAGTGAAGCAAATGTCATTTCTAACCGCACTCACTCCACAACATTCACACATTTGATTCAAACTTGTAAAACGAACTGTGGATGCTTGTATTATACTTTTAAGCTTATTCTTTGATTCTAACCTTATTTTTGAATTCTAATGACATGGAGACGATTATATGTGTTAGGCTTGTCATAGTAGTAAACCAAATGTCATTTCTAACCTCACTCACTCCACAACATTCACAAATTTGATTCAAACTTGTAAAACGAACTGTGGATGCTTGTATTATACTTTTAAGCTTATTCTTTGATTCTAACCTTATTTTTGAATTCTAATGACATGGAGACGATTATATGTGTTAGGCTTGTCATAGTAGTAAACCAAATGTCATTTCTAACCTCACTCACTCCACAACATTCACAAATTTGATTCAAACTTGTAAAACGAACTGTGGATGCTTGTATTATACTTTTAAGCTTATTCTTTGATTCTAAGCTTATTTTTGAATTCTAATGACATGGAGACGATTATATGTGTTAGGGTTGTCATAAAAGTAAACCAAATGTCATTTCTAACCACATTCACTCCATAACATTCACACATTTGATTCAAACTTGTAAAACCAACTGTGCATGCTTGTTTTCTACTTTTAAGCTTATTCTTTGATTTTAAGCTTATTTTTGAACTCTAATGACATGGAGACGATTATATGTGTTCGGGTTGTCATAAAAGTAAACCAAATGTCATTTCTAACCACACTCACTCCACAACATTCACACATTTGAATCAAACTTGTAAAACGAACTGTGCATGCTTGTATTCTACTTTTAAGCTTATTCTTTGATTCTAAGCTTATTTTTAAAATCTAATGACATGGAGACGATTATATGTCTTCGGGTTGTCATAAAAGTAAACCAAATGTCATTTCTAACCACACTCACTCCACAACATTCACACATTTGAATCAAACTTGTAAAACGAAATGTGTTTGCTTGTATTCTACTTTTATGCTTATTCTTTGATTCTAAGCTTATTTTTGAATTCTAATGACATGGAGACGATTATATGTCTTCGGGTTGTCGTAAAAGTAAACCAAATGTCATTTCTAACCGCACTCACTCCACAACATTCACACATTTGATTCAAACTTGTAAAACGAACTGTGCATGCTTGTATTCTACTTTTAAGCTTATTCTTTGATTCTAAGCTTATTTTTGAATTCTAATGACATGGAGACGATTATATGTGTTAGGGTTGTCATAAAAGTAAACCAAATGTCATTTCTAACCACACTCACTCCACAACATTCACACATTTGAATCAAACTTGTAAAACGAACTGTGCATGCTTGGACTCTACTTTTAAGCTTATTCTTTGATTTTAAGCTTATTTTTGAATTTTAATGACATGAAGACGATTATATGTGTTAGGCTTGTCATAAAAGTAAACCAAATGTCATTTCTAACCGCACTCACTCCACAACATTCACACATTTGAATCAAACTTGTAAAATGAACTGTGCATGCTTGTATTATACCTTTAAGCTTATTCTTTGATTCTAAGCTTATTTTTGAATTCTAATGACATGGAGACGATTATATGTGTAAGGCTTGTCATAAAAGTAAACCAAATGTCATTTCTAACCGCACTCACTCCACAACATTCACACATTTGAATCAAACTTGTAAAACGAACTGTGCATGTTTGTATTCTACTTTTAAGCTTATTCTTTGATTCTAAACTTATTTTTGAATTCTAATGACATGGAGACGATTATATGTGTTAGGGTTGTCATAAAAGTAAACCAAATGTCATTTCTAACTGCACTCACTCCACAACATTCACACATTTGAATCAAACTTGTAAAACGAACTGTGCATGTTTGTATTCTACTTTTAAGCTTATTCTTTGATTCTAAGCTTATTTTTGAATTCTAATGACATAGAGACGATTATATGTGTTAGGGTTGTCATAAAAGTAAACCAAATGTCATTTCTAACAACACTCACTCCACAACATTCACACATTTGAATCCAACTTGTAAAACGAACTGTGCATGCTGGGACTCTACTTTTAAGCTTATTCTTTGATTTTTAGCTTATTTTTGAATTCTAATGACATGGAGACGATTATATGTGTTAGGCTTGTCAAAAATGTAAACCAAATGTCATTTCTAACCGCACTCACTCCACAACATTCACACATTTGAATCAAACTTGTAAAACGAACTGTGCATGTTTGTATTCTACTTTTAAGCTTATTCTTTGATTCTAAGCTTATTTTTGAATTCTAATGACATGGAGACGATTATATGTCTTCGGGTTGTCGTAAAAGTAAACGAAATGTAATTTCTAACCACACTCACTCCACAACATTCACACATTTGAATCAAACTTGTAAAACGAATTGTGCATGCTTGTATTCTACTTTTAAGCTTATTCTTTGATTCTAAGCTTATTTTTGAATTCTAATGACATGGAGACGATTATATGTGTTAGGCTTGTCAAAAATGTAAACCAAATGTCATTTCTAACCGCACTCACTCCACAACATTCACACATTTGAATCAAACTTGTAAAACGAACTGTGCATGCTTGTATTCTACTTTTAAGCTTATTCTTTGATTCTAAGCTTATTTTTGAATTATAATGACATGGAGACGATTATATGTGTTAGGGTTGTCATAAAAGTAAACTAAATGTCATTTCTAACAACACTCACTCCACAACATTCACACATTTGAATCAAACTTGTAAAACGAACTGTGCATGCTTGGACTCTACTTTTAAGCTTATTCTTTGATTCTAAGCTTATTTTTGAATTATAATGACATGGAGACGATTATATGTGTTAGGGTTGTCATAAAAGTAAACCAAATGTCATTTCTAACAACACTCACTCCACAACATTCACACATTTGAATCCAACTTGTAAAACGAACTGTGCATGCTTGGACTCTACTTTTAAGCTTATTCTTTGATTTTAAGCTTATTTTTGAATTTTAATGACATGAAGACGATTATATGTGTTAGGCTTGTCATAAAAGTAAACCAAATGTCATTTCTAACCGCACTCACTCCACAACATTCACACATTTGAATCAAACTTGTAAAATGAACTGTGCATGCTTGTATTATACTTTTAAGCTTATTCTTTGATTCTAAGCTTATTTTTGAATTCTAATGACATGGAGACGATTATATGTGTAAGGCTTGTCATAAAAGTAAACCAAATGTCATTTCTAACCGCACTCACTCCACAACATTCACACATTTGAATCAAACTTGTAAAACGAACTGTGCATGTTTGTATTCTACTTTTAAGCTTATTCTTTGATTCTAAACTTATTTTTGAATTCTAATGACATGGAGACGATTATATGTGTTAGGGTTGTCATAAAAGTAAACCAAATGTCATTTCTAACTGCACTCACTCCACAACATTCACACATTTGAATCAAACTTGTAAAACGAACTGTGCATGTTTGTATTCTACTTTTAAGCTTATTCTTTGATTCTAAGCTTATTTTTGAATTCTAATGACATAGAGACGATTATATGTGTTAGGGTTGTCATAAAAGTAAACCAAATGTCATTTCTAACAACACTCACTCCACAACATTCACACATTTGAATCCAACTTGTAAAACGAACTGTGCATGCTGGGACTCTACTTTTAAGCTTATTCTTTGATTTTTAGCTTATTTTTGAATTCTAATGACATGGAGACGATTATATGTGTTAGGCTTGTCAAAAATGTAAACCAAATGTCATTTCTAACCGCACTCACTCCACAACATTCACACATTTGAATCAAACTTGTAAAACGAACTGTGCATGTTTGTATTCTACTTTTAAGCTTATTCTTTGATTCTAAGCTTATTTTTGAATTCTAATGACATGGAGACGATTATATGTCTTCGGGTTGTCGTAAAAGTAAACGAAATGTAATTTCTAACCACACTCACTCCACAACATTCACACATTTGAATCAAACTTGTAAAACGAATTGTGCATGCTTGTATTCTACTTTTAAGCTTATTCTTTGATTCTAAGCTTATTTTTGAATTCTAATGACATGGAGACGATTATATGTGTTAGGCTTGTCAAAAATGTAAACCAAATGTCATTTCTAACCGCACTCACTCCACAACATTCACACATTTGAATCAAACTTGTAAAACGAACTGTGCATGCTTGTATTCTACTTTTAAGCTTATTCTTTGATTCTAAGCTTATTTTTGAATTATAATGACATGGAGACGATTATATGTGTTAGGGTTGTCATAAAAGTAAACTAAATGTCATTTCTAACAACACTCACTCCACAACATTCACACATTTGAATCAAACTTGTAAAACGAACTGTGCATGCTTGGACTCTACTTTTAAGCTTATTCTTTGATTCTAAGCTTATTTTTGAATTATAATGACATGGAGACGATTATATGTGTTAGGGTTGTCATAAAAGTAAACCAAATGTCATTTCTAACAACACTCACTCCACAACATTCACACATTTGAATCCAACTTGTAAAACGAACTGTGCATGCTTGGACTCTACTTTTAAGCTTATTCTTTGATTTTAAGCTTATTTTTGAATTCTAATGACATGGAGACGATTTTATGTGTTAGGCTTGTCAAAAATGTAAACCAAATGTCATTTCTAACCGCACTCACTCCACAACATTCACACATTTGAATCAAACTTGTAAAACGAACTGTGCATGCTTGTATTCTACTTTTAAGCTTATTCTTTGATTCTAAGCTTATTTTTGAATTATAATGACATGGAGACGATTATATGTGTTAGGGTTGTCATAAAAGTAAACTAAATGTCATTTCTAACAACACTCACTCCACAACATTCACACATTTGAATCCAACTTGTAAAACGAACTGTGCATGCTTGGACTCTACTTTTAAGCTTATTCTTTGATTTTAAGCTTATTTTTGAATTCTAATGACATGGAGACGATTATATGTGTTAGGCTTGTCAAAAATGTAAACCAAATGTCATTTCTAACCGCACTCACTCCACAACATTCACACATTTGAATCAAACTTGTAAAACGAACTGTGCATGCTTGTATTCTACTTTTAAGCTTATTCTTTGATTCTAAGCTTATTTTTGAATTATAATGACATGGAGACGATTATATGTGTTAGAGTTGTCATAAAAGTAAACCAAATGTCATTTCTAACAACACTCACTCCACAACATTCACACATTTGAATCAAACTTGTAAAACGAACTGTGCATGCTTGGACTCTACTTTTAAGCTTATTCTTTGATTTTAAGCTTATTTTTGAATTCTAATGACATGGAGACGATTATATGTGTTAGGTTTGTCATAAAAGTGAAGCAAATGTCATTTCTAACCGCACTCACTCCACAACATTCACACATTTGATTCAAACTTGTAAAACGAACTGTGGATGCTTGTATTATACTTTTAAGCTTATTCTTTGATTCTAACCTTATTTTTGAATTCTAATGACATGGAGACGATTATGTGTTAGGCTTGTCATAGTAGTAAACCAAATGTCATTTCTAACCTCACTCACTCCACAACATTCACAAATTTGATTCAAACTTGTAAAACGAACTGTGGATGCTTGTATTATACTTTTAAGCTTATTCTTTGATTCTAACCTTATTTTTGAATTCTAATGACATGGAGACGATTATATGTGTTAGGCTTGTCATAGTAGTAAACCAAATGTCATTTCTAACCTCACTCACTCCACAACATTCACAAATTTGATTCAAACTTGTAAAACGAACTGTGGATGCTTGTATTATACTTTTAAGCTTATTCTTTGATTCTAAGCTTATTTTTGAATTCTAATGACATGGAGACGATTATATGTGTTAGGGTTGTCATAAAAGTAAACCAAATGTCATTTCTAACCACATTCACTCCATAACATTCACACATTTGATTCAAACTTGTAAAACCAACTGTGCATGCTTGTTTTCTACTTTTAAGCTTATTCTTTGATTTTAAGCTTATTTTTGAACTCTAATGACATGGAGACGATTATATGTGTTCGGGTTGTCATAAAAGTAAACCAAATGTCATTTCTAACCACACTCACTCCACAACATTCACACATTTGAATCAAACTTGTAAAACGAACTGTGCATGCTTGTATTCTACTTTTAAGCTTATTCTTTGATTCTAAGCTTATTTTTAAAATCTAATGACATGGAGACGATTATATGTCTTCGGGTTGTCATAAAAGTAAACCAAATGTCATTTCTAACCACACTCACTCCACAACATTCACACATTTGAATCAAACTTGTAAAACGAAATGTGTTTGCTTGTATTCTACTTTTATGCTTATTCTTTGATTCTAAGCTTATTTTTGAATTCTAATGACATGGAGACGATTATATGTCTTCGGGTTGTCGTAAAAGTAAACCAAATGTCATTTCTAACCACACTCACTCCACAACATTCACACATTTGAATCAAACTTGTAAAACGAACTGTGCATGCTTGTATTCTACTTTTAGGCTTCTTCTTTGATTCTAAGCTTATTTTTGAATTCTAATGACATGGAAACGATTATATATGCTAGGGTTGTCGTAAAAGTAAACGAAATGTAATTTCTAACCGCACTCACTCCACAACATTCACACATTTGAATCAAACTTGTAAAATGAACTGTGCATGCTTGTATTATACTTTTAAGCCTATTCTTTGATTCTAAGCTTATTTTTGAATTCTAATGACATGGAGACGATTATATGTGTTAGGCTTGTCATAAAAGTAACCAAATGTCATTTCTACCCGCACTCACTCCACAACATTCACACATTTGAATCAAACTTGTAAAACGAACTGTGCATGCTTGTATTCTACTTTTAAGCTTATTCTTTGATTCTAAGCTTATTTTTGAATTCTAATGACATGGAGACGATTATATGTGTTAGGGTTGTCATAAAAGTAAACCAAATGTCATTTCTAATAACACTCACTCCACAACATTAACACATTTGAATCAAACTTGTAAAACGAACTGTGCATGCTTGGACTCTACTTTTAAGCTTATTCTTTGATTTTAAGCTTATTTTTGAATTCTAATGACAGGGAGACGATTATATGTGTTAGGCTTGTCATAAAAGTAAAGCAAATATCATTTCTAACCGCACTCACTCCACAACATTCACACATTTGATTCAAACTTGTAAAACGAACTGAGGATGCTTGTATTATACTTTTAAGCTTATTCTTTGATTCTAACCTTATTTTTGAATTCTAATGACATGGAGACGATTATATGTGTTAGACTTGTCATAAAAGTAAATCAAATGTCATTTCTAACCGCACTCACTCCACAACATTCACACATTTGATTCAAACTTGTAAAACGAACTGTGGATGCTTGTATTATACTTTTAAGCTTATTCCTTGATTCTAAGCTTATTTTTGAATTCTAATGACATGGAGACGATTATATGTGTTAGGGTTGTCATAAAAGTAAACCAAATGTCATTTCTAACCACATTCACTCCATAACATTCACACATTTGATTCAAACTTGTTAAACGAACTGTGCATGCTTGTATTCTACTTTTAAGCTTATTCTTTTATTCTAAGCTTATTTTTGAATTCTAATGACATGGAGACGATTATATGTGTTAGGGTTGTCATAAAAGTAAACCAAATGTCATTTCTAACAACACTCACTCCACAACATTCACACATTTGAATCAAACTTGTAAAACGAACTGTGCATGCTTGGACTCTACTTTTAAGCTTATTCTTTGATTTTAAGCTTATTTTTGAATTCTAATGACATGGAGACGATTATATGTGTTAGGCTTGTCATAAAAATAAAGCAAATGTCATTTCTAACCGCACTCACTCCACAACATTCACACATTTGATTCAAACTTGTAAAACGAACTGTGGATGCTTGTATTATACTTTTAAGCTTATTCTTTGATTCTAACCTTATTTTTGAATTCTAATGACATGGAGACGATTATATGTGTTAGGCTTGTCATAAAAGTAAACCAAATGTCATTTCCAACCGCACTTATTCCACAACATTCACACATTTGATTCAAACTTGTAAAACGAACTGCGGATGCTTGTATTATACTTTTAAGCTTATTCTTTGATTCTAAGCTTATTTTTGAATTCTAATGACATGGAGACGATTATATGTGTTAGGGTTGTCATAAAAGTAAACCAAATGTCATTTCTAACCACATTCACTCCATAACATTACACATTTGATTCAAACTTGTAAAACGAACTGTGCATGCTTGGACTCTACTTTTAAGCTTATTCTTTGATTTTAAGCTTATTTTTGAATTCTAATGACATGGAGACGATTATATGTGTTAGGCTTGTCATAAAAGTAAAGCAAATGTCATTTCTAACCGCACTCACTCCACAACATTCACACATTTGATTCAAACTTGTAAAACGAACTGTGGATGCTTGTATTATACTTTTAAGCTTATTCTTTGATTCTAAGCTTATTTTTGAATTCTAATGACATGGAGACGATTATATGTGTTAGGGTTGTCATAAAAGTAAACCAAATGTCATTTCTAACCACATTCACTCCATAACATTCACACATTTGATTCAAACTTGTAAAACCAACTGTGCATGCTTGTCTTCTACTTTTAAGCTTATTCTTTGATTTTAAGCTTATTTTTGAACTCTAATGACATGGAGACGATTATATGTGTTCGGGTTGTCATAAAAGTAAACCAAATGTCATTTCTAACCACACTCACTCCACAACATTCACACATTTGAATCAAACTTGTAAAACGAACTGTGCATGCTTGTATTCTACTTTTAAGCTTATTCTTTGATTCTAAGCTTATTTTTAAAATCTAATGACATGGAGACGATTATATGTCTTCGGGTTGTCATAAAAGTAAACCAAATGTCATTTCTAACCACACTCACTCCACAACATTCACACATTTGAATCAAACTTGTAAAACGAAATGTGCTTGCTTGTATTCTACTTTTATGCTTATTCTTTGATTCTAAGCTTATTTTCGAATTCTAATGACATGGAGACGATTATATGTCTTCGGGTTGTCGTAAAAGTAAACCAAATGTCATTTCTAACCACACTCACTCCACAACATTCACACATTTGAATCAAACTTGTAAAACGAACTGTGCATGCTTGTATTCTACTTTTAGGCTTATTCTTTGATTCTAAGCTTATTTTTGAATTCTAATGACATGGAAACGATTATATATGCTAGGGTTGTCGTAAAAGTAAACGAAATGTAATTTCTAACCGCACTCACTCCACAACATTCACACATTTGAATCAAACTTGTAAAATGAACTGTGCATGCTTGTATTATACTTTTAAGCTTATTCTTTGATTCTAAGCTTATTTTTGAATTCTAATGACATGGAGACGATTATATGTGTTAGGCTTGTCATAAAAGTAAACCAAATGTCATTTCTACCCGCACTCACTCCACAACATTCACACATTTGAATCAAACTTGTAAAACGAACTGTGCATGCTTGTATTCTACTTTTAAGCTTATTCTTTGATTCTAAGCTTATTTTTGAATTCTAATGACATGGAGACGATTATATGTGTTAGGGTTGTCATAAAAGTAAACCAAATGTCATTTCTAATAACACTCACTCCACAACATTTACACATTTGAATCAAACTTGTAAAACGAACTGTGCATGCTTGGACTCTACTTTTAAGCTTATTCTTTGGTTTTAAGCTTATTTTTGAATTCTAATGACAGGGAGACGATTATATGTGTTAGGCTTGTCATAAAAGTAAAGCAAATGTCATTTCTAACCGCACTCACTCCACAACATTCACACATTTGATTCAAACTTGTAAAACGAACTGTGGATGCTTGTATTATACTTTTAAGCTTATTCTTTGATTCTAACCTTATTTTTGAATTCTAATGACATGGAGACGATTATATGTGTTAGACTTGTCATAAAAGTAAACCAAATGTCATTTCTAACCGCACTCACTCCACAACATTCACACATTTGATTCAAACTTGTAAAACGAACTGTGGATGCTTGTATTATACTTTTAAGCTTATTCCTTGATTCTAAGCCTATTTTTGAATTCTAATGACATGGAGACGATTATATGTGTTAGGGTTGTCATAAAAGTAAACCAAATGTCATTTCTAACCACATTCACTCCATAACATTCACACATTTGATTCAAACTTGTTAAACGAACTGTGCATGCTTGTATTCTACTTTTAAGCTTATTCTTTTATTCTAAGCTTATTTTTGAATTCTAATGACATAGAGACGATTATATGTGTTAGGGTTGTCATAAAAGTAAACCAAATGTCATTTCTAACAACACTCACTCCACAACATTCACACATTTGAATCAAACTTGTAAAACGAACTGTGCATGCTTGGACTCTACTTTTAAGCTTATTCTTTGATTTTAAGCTTATTTTTGAATTCTAATGACATGGAGACGATTATATGTGTTAGGCTTGTCATAAAAGTAAAGCAAATGTCATTTCTAACCGCACTCACTCCACAACATTCACACATTTGATTCAAACTTGTAAAACGAACTGTGGATGCTTGTATTATACTTTTAAGCTTATTCTTTGATTCTAACCTTATTTTTGAATTCTAATGACATGGAGACGGTTATATGTGTTAGGCTTGTCATAAAAGTAAACCAAATGTCATTTCCAACCGCACTCATTCCACAACATTCACACATTTGATTCAAACTTGTAAAACGAACTACGGATGCTTGTATTATACTTTTAAGCTTATTCTTTGATTCTAAGCTTATTTTTGAATTCTAATGACATGGAGACGATTATATGTGTTAGGGTTGTCATAAAAGTAAACCAAATATCATTTCTAACCACATTCACTCCATAACATTCACACATTTGATTCAAACTTGTAAAACGAACTGTGCATGCTTGTCTTAAGCTTATTCTTTGATTCTAAGCTTATTTTTGAACTCTAATGACATGGAGACGATTATATGTCTTCGGGTTGTTATAAAAGTAAACCAAATGTCATTTCTAACCACACTCACTCCACAACATTCACACATTTGAATCAAACTTGTAAAACGAACTGTGCATGCTTGTATTCTACTTTTAAGCTTATTCTTTGATTCTAAGCTTAGTTTTAAAATCTAATGACATGGAGACGATTATATGTCTTCGGGTTGTCATAAAAGTAAACCAAATGTCATTTCTAACCACACTCACTTCACAACATTCACACATTTGAATCAAACTTGTAAAACGAAATGTGCATGCTTGTATTCTACTTTTATGCTTATTCTTTGATTCTAAGCTTATTTTTGAATTCTAATGACATGGAGACGATTATATGTCTTCGGGTTGTCGTAAAAGTAAACCACATGTCATTTCTAACCACACTCACTCCACAACATTCACACATTTGAATCAAACTTGTAAAACAAACTGTGCATGCTTGTATTCTATTTTTAAGCTTATTCTTTGATTCTAAGCTTATTTTTGAATTCTAATGACATGGAGACGATTATATGTCTTCGGGTTGTCGTAAAAGTAAACCAAATGTCATTTCTAACCACACTCACTCCACAACATTCACACATTTGAATCAAACTTGTTAAACGAACTGTGCATGCTTGTATTCTACTTTTAAGCTTATTCTTTTATTCTAAGCTTATTTTTGAATTCTAATGACATGGAGACGATTATATGTGTTAGGGTTGTCATAAAAGTAAACCAAATGTCATTTCTAACAACACTCACTCCACAACATTCACACATTTGAATCAAACTTGTAAAACGAACTGTGCATGCTTGGACTCTACTTTTAAGCTTATTCTTTGATTTTAAGCTTATTTTTGAATTCTAATGACATGGAGACGATAATATGTGTTAGGCTTGTCATAAAAGTAAAGCAAATGTCATTTCTAACCGCACTCACTCCACAACATTCACACATTTGATTCAAACTTGTAAAACGAACTGTGGATGCTTGTATTATACTTTTAAGCTTATTCTTTGATTCTAACCTTATTTTTGAATTCTAATGACATGGAGACGATTATATGTGTTAGGCTTGTCATAAAAGTAAACCAAATGTCATTTCCAACCGCACTCATTCCACAACATTCACACATTTGATTCAAACTTGTAAAACGAATTGCGGATGCTTGTATTATACTTTTAAGCTTATTCTTTGATTCTAAGCTTAATTTTGAATTCTAATGACATGGAGACGATTATATGTGTTAGGGTTGTCATAAAAGTAAACCAAATGTCATTTCTAACCACATTCACTCCATAACATTCACACATTTGATTCAAACTTGTAAAACGAACTGTGCATGCTTGTCTTAAGCTTATTCTTTGGTTCTAAGCTTATTTTTGAACTCTAATGACATGGAGACGATTATATGTCTTCGGGTTGTCATAAAAGTAAACCAAATTTCATTTCTAACCACACTCACTCCACAACATTCACACATTTGAGTCAAACTTGTAAAACGAACTGTGCATGCTTGTATTCTACTTTTAAGCTTATTCTTTGATTCTAAGCTTAGTTTTAAAATCTAATGACATGGAGACGATTATATGTCTTCGGGTTGTCATAAAAGTAAACCAAATGTCATTTCTAACCACACTCACTTCACAACATTCACACATTTGAATCAAACTTGTAAAACGAAATGTACATGCTTGTATTCTACTTTTATGCTTATTCTTTGATTCTAAGCTTATTTTTGAATTCTATTGACATGGAGACGATTATATGTCTTCGGGTTGTCGTAAAAGTAAACCAAATGTCATTTCTAACAACACTCACTCCACAACATTCACACATTTGAATCAAACTTGTAAAACGAACTGTGCATGCTTGTATTCTACTTTTAAGCTTATTCTTTGATTCTAAGCTTATTTTTGAATTCTAATGACATGGAGACGATTATATGTGTTAGGGTTGTCATAAAAGTAAACCAAATGTCATTTCTAACAACACTCACTCCACAACATTCACACATTTGAATCCAACTTGTAAAACGAACTGTGCATGCTTGGACTCTACTTTTAAGCTTATTCTTTGATTTTAAGCTTATTTTTGAATTCTAATGACATGGAGACGATTATATGTGTTAGGCTTGTCAAAAATGTAAACCAAATGTCATTTCTAACCGCACTCACTCCACAACATTCACACATTTGAATCAAACTTGTAAAACGAACTGTGCATGCTTGTATTCTACTTTTAAGCTTATTCTTTGATTCTAAGCTTATTTTTGAATTCTAATGACATGGAGACGATTATATGTGTTAGGGTTGTCATAAAAGTAAACCAAATGTCATTTCTAACAACACTCACTCCACAACATTCACACATTTGAATCAAACTTGTAAAACGAAGTGTGCATGCTTGGACTCTACTTTTAAGCTTATTCTTTGATTTTAAGCTTATTTTTGAATTCTAATGACATGGAGACGATTAAATGTGTTAGACTTGTCATAAAAGTTAACCAAATGTCATTTCTAACCGCACTCACTCCACAACATTCACACATTTGATTCAAACTTGTAAAACGAACTGTGCATGCTTGTATTATACTTTTAAGCTTATTCCTTGATTCTAAGCTTATTTTTGAATTCTAATGACATGGAGACGATTATATGTGTTAGGGTTGTCATAAAGGTAAACCAAATGACATTTCTAACCACATTCACTCCATAACATTCACACATTTGATTCAAACTTGTAAAACGAATTGTGCATGCTTGTATTCTACTTTTAAGCTTATTCTTTTATTCTAAGCTTATTTTCGAATTCTAATGACATGGAGACGATTATATGTGTTAGGGTTGTCATAAAAGTAAACCAAATGTCATTTCTAACCACACTCACTCCACAACATTCACACATTTGAATCAAACTTGTAAAACGAACTGTGCATGCTTGTATTCTACTTTTAAGCTTATTCTTTGATTCTAAGCTTAGTTTTAAAATCTAATGACATGGAGACGATTATATGTCTTCGGGTTGTCATAAAAGTAAACCAAATGTCATTTCTAACCACACTCACTTCACAACATTCACACATTTGAATCAAACTTGTAAAACGAAATGTGCATGCTTGTATTCTACTTTTATGCTTATTCTTTGATTCTAAGCTTATTTTTGAATTCTAATGACATGGAGACGATTATATGTCTTCGGGTTGTCGTAAAAGTAAACCACATGTCATTTCTAACCACACTCACTCCACAACATTCACACATTTGAATCAAACTTGTAAAACGAACTGTGCATGCTTGTATTCTATTTTTAAGCTTATTCTTTGATTCTAAGCTTATTTTTGAATTCTAATGACATGGAGACGATTATATGTCTTCGGGTTGTCGTAAAAGTAAACCAAATGTCATTTCTAACCACACTCACTCCACAACATTCACACATTTGAATCAAACTTGTTAAACGAACTGTGCATGCTTGTATTCTACTTTTAAGCTTATTCTTTTATTCTAAGCTTATTTTTGAATTCTAATGACATGGAGACGATTATATGTGTTAGGGTTGTCATAAAAGTAAACCAAATGTCATTTCTAACAACACTCACTCCACAACATTCACACATTTGAATCAAACTTGTAAAACGAACTGTGCATGCTTGGACTCTACTTTTAAGCTTATTCTTTGATTTTAAGCTTATTTTTGAATTCTAATGACATGGAGACGATAATATGTGTTAGGCTTGTCATAAAAGTAAAGCAAATGTCATTTCTAACCGCACTCACTCCACAACATTCACACATTTGAATCAAACTTGTAAAACGAACTGTGCATGCTTGTATTCTACTTTTAAGCTTATTCTTTGATTCTAAGCTTATTTTTGAATTCTAATGACATGGAGACGATTATATGTGTTAGGGTTGTCATAAAAGTAAACCAAATGTCATTTCTAACAACACTCACTCCACAACATTCACACATTTGAATCAAACTTGTAAAACGAAGTGTGCATGCTTGGACTCTACTTTTAAGCTTATTCTTTGATTTTAAGCTTATTTTTGAATTCTAATGACATGGAGACGATTAAATGTGTTAGACTTGTCATAAAAGTTAACCAAATGTCATTTCTAACCGCACTCACTCCACAACATTCACACATTTGATTCAAACTTGTAAAACGAACTGTGCATGCTTGTATTATACTTTTAAGCTTATTCCTTGATTCTAAGCTTATTTTTGAATTCTAATGACATGGAGACGATTATATGTGTTAGGGTTGTCATAAAGGTAAACCAAATGTCATTTCTAACCACATTCACTCCATAACATTCACACATTTGATTCAAACTTGTAAAACGAATTGTGCATGCTTGTATTCTACTTTTAAGCTTATTCTTTTATTCTAAGCTTATTTTCGAATTCTAATGACATGGAGACGATTATATGTGTTAGGGTTGTCATAAAAGTAAACCAAATGTCATTTCTAACCACACTCACTCCACAACATTCACACATTTGAATCAAACTTGTAAAACGAACTGTGCATGCTTGTATTCTACTTTTAAGCTTATTCTTTGATTCTAAGCTTAGTTTTAAAATCTAATGACATGGAGACGATTATATGTCTTCGGGTTGTCATAAAAGTAAACCAAATGTCATTTCTAACCACACTCACTTCACAACATTCACACATTTGAATCAAACTTGTAAAACGAAATGTGCATGCTTGTATTCTACTTTTATGCTTATTCTTTGATTCTAAGCTTATTTTTGAATTCTAATGACATGGAGACGATTATATGTCTTCGGGTTGTCGTAAAAGTAAACCACATGTCATTTCTAACCACACTCACTCCACAACATTCACACATTTGAATCAAACTTGTAAAACGAACTGTGCATGCTTGTATTCTATTTTTAAGCTTATTCTTTGATTCTAAGCTTATTTTTGAATTCTAATGACATGGAGACGATTATATGTCTTCGGGTTGTCGTAAAAGTAAACCAAATGTCATTTCTAACCACACTCACTCCACAACATTCACACATTTGAATCAAACTTGTTAAACGAACTGTGCATGCTTGTATTCTACTTTTAAGCTTATTCTTTTATTCTAAGCTTATTTTTGAATTCTAATGACATGGAGACGATTATATGTGTTAGGGTTGTCATAAAAGTAAACCAAATGTCATTTCTAACAACACTCACTCCACAACATTCACACATTTGAATCAAACTTGTAAAACGAACTGTGCATGCTTGGACTCTACTTTTAAGCTTATTCTTTGATTTTAAGCTTATTTTTGAATTCTAATGACATGGAGACGATAATATGTGTTAGGCTTGTCATAAAAGTAAAGCAAATGTCATTTCTAACCGCACTCACTCCACAACATTCACACATTTGATTCAAACTTGTAAAACGAACTGTGGATGCTTGTATTATACTTTTAAGCTTATTCTTTGATTCTAACCTTATTTTTGAATTCTAATGACATGGAGACGATTATATGTGTTAGGCTTGTCATAAAAGTAAACCAAATGTCATTTCCAACCGCACTCATTCCACAACATTCACACATTTGATTCAAACTTGTAAAACGAACTGCGGATGCTTGTATTATACTTTTAAGCTTATTCTTTGATTCTAAGCTTAATTTTGAATTCTAATGACATGGAGACGATTATATGTGTTAGGGTTGTCATAAAAGTAAACCAAATGTCATTTCTAACCACATTCACTCCATAACATTCACACATTTGATTCAAACTTGTAAAACGAACTGTGCATGCTTGTCTTAAGCTTATTCTTTGATTCTAAGCTTATTTTTGAACTCTAATGACATGGAGACGATTATATGTCTTCGGGTTGTCATAAAAGTAAACCAAATGTCATTTCTAACCACACTCACTCCACAACATTCACACATTTGAGTCAAACTTGTAAAACGAACTGTGCATGCTTGTATTCTACTTTTAAGCTTATTCTTTGATTCTAAGCTTAGTTTTAAAATCTAATGACATGGAGACGATTATATGTCTTCGGGTTGTCATAAAAGTAAACCAAATGTCATTTCTAACCACACTCACTTCACAACATTCACACATTTGAATCAAACTTGTAAAACGAAATGTGCATGCTTGTATTCTACTTTTATGCTTATTCTTTGATTCTAAGCTTATTTTTGAATTCTAATGACATGGAGACGATTATATGTCTTCGGGTTGTCGTAAAAGTAAACCACATGTCATTTCTAACCACACTCACTCCACAACATTCACACATTTGAATCAAACTTGTAAAACGAACTGTGCATGCTTGTATTCTATTTTTAAGCTTATTCTTTGATTCTAAGCTTATTTTTGAATTCTAATGACATGGAGACGATTATATGATGCAGGAGCACTCTTACTTAACTCACAAGAGGTCTTACTAAGTCGAGACATCTCCATTTTACTTCCAGGATTCAAGTTCAACACTCATGGGGTTGAAATGCTTACATGGAAAGGAATAGATGGAACGTCTTAGAGAGCTACTTAATAAACTCAGCTACCAATGTTATTTACTTTATTAGAGAGTCTAATATGTTTAGGGAAGTGTCTTAGATCAGTATTTTCGTGGAATAAGGGACCTATAAGGTTTCCAAGTTGTTATAGGACAGTTTAGGAAAGTTACAGCAATAAGCTTAAGTCGGTTTATGTAATGATCTAAAACTGGTTCTTAGCTTGATTTTAGGTAAGTTTAGGAGTCTTAAGAGTAGTATAAATAAGGGTAGCTGTTCTTACATCATTATATGTCTTCGGGTTGTCGTAAAAGTAAACCAAATGTAATTTCTAACCACACTCACTCCACAACATTCACACATTTGAATCAAACTTGTAAAACGAACTGTGCATGCTTGTATTCTACTTTTAAGCTTATTCTTTGATTCTAAGCTTATTTTTGAATTCTAATGACATGGAGACGATTATATGTGTTAGGGTTGTCATAAAAGTAAACCAAATGTCATTTCTAACAACACTCACTCCACAACATTCACACATTTGAATCCAACTTGTAAAACGAACTGTGCATGCTTGGACTCTACTTTTAAGCTTATTCTTTGATTTTAAGCTTATTTTTGAATTCTAATGACATGGAGACGATTATATGTGTTAGGCTTGTCAAAAATGTAAACCAAATGTCATTTCTAACCGCACGCACTCCACAACATTCACACATTTGAATCAAACTTGTAAAACGAACTGTGCATGCTTGTATTCTACTTTTAAGCTTATTCTTTGATTCTAAGCTTATTTTTGAATTCTAATGACATGGAGACGATTATATGTGTTAGGGTTGTCATAAAAGTAAACCAAATGTCATTTCTAACCGCACTTACTCCACAACATTCACACATTTGAATCAAACTTGTAAAACGAACTGTGCATGCTTGTATTCTATTTTTAAGCTTATTCTTTGATTCTAAGCTTATTTTTGAATTCTAATGACATGGAGACGATTATATGTCTTCGGGTTGTCGTAAAAGTAAACCAAATGTCATTTCTAACCACACTCACTCCACAACATTCACACATTTGATTCAAACTTGTAAAACGAACTGTGCATGCTTGTATTATACTTTTAAGCTTATTCCTTGATTCTAAGCTTATTTTTGAATTCTAATGACATGGAGACGATTATATGTGTTAGGGTTGTCATAAAGGTAAACCAAATGTCATTTCTAACCACATTCACTCCATAACATTCACACATTTGATTCAAACTTGTAAAACGAATTGTGCATGCTTATATTCTACTTTTAAGCTTATTCTTTTATTCTAAGCTTATTTTCGAATTCTAATGACATGGAGACGATTATATGTGTTAGGGTTGTCATAAAAGTAAACCAAATGTCATTTCTAACAACACTCACTCCACAACATTCACACATTTGAATCAAACTTGTAAAACGAACTATGCATGCTTGGACTCTACTTTTAAGCTTATTCTTTGATTTTAAGCTTATTTTGGAATTCTAATGACATGGAGACGATTATATGTGATAGGCTTGTCATAAAAGTAAAGCAAATGTCATTTCTAACCGCACTCACTCCACAACATTCACACATTTGATTCAAACTTGCAAAACGAACTGTGGATGCTTGGATTATACTTTTAAGCTTATTCTTTGATTCTAACCTTATTTTTGAATTCTAATGACATGGAGACGATTATATGTGTTAGGCTTGTCATAAAAGTAAACCAAATGTCATTTCTAACCGCACTCACTCCACAACATTCACACATTTGATTCCAACTTGTAAAACGAACTTTGGATGCTTGTATTATACTTTTAAGCTTATTCTTTGATTCTAAGCTTATTTTTGAATTCTAATGACATGGAGACGATTATATGTGTTAGGGTTGTCATAAAACTAAACCAAATGTCATTTCTAACCACATTCACTCCATAACATTCACACATTTGATTCAAACTTGTAAAACGAACTGTGCATGCTTGTCTTCTACTTTTAAGCTTATTCTTTGATTCTAAGCTTATTTTTGAACTCTAATGACATGGAGACGATTATATGTCTTCGGGTTGTCATAAAAGTAAACCAAATGTCATTTCTAACAACACTCACTCCACAACATTCACACATTTGAATCAAACTTGTAAAACGAACTCTGCATGCTTGGACTCTACTTTTAAGCTTATTCTTTGATTTTAAGCTTATTTTTGAATTCAAATGACATGGAGACGATTATATGTGTTAGGCTTGTCATAAAAGTAAAGCAAATGTCATTTCTAACCGCACTCACTCTACAACATTCACACATTTGATTCAAACTTGTAAAACGAACTGTGGATGCTTGTATTATACTTTTAAGCTTATTCTTTGATTCTAACCTTATTTTTGAATTCTAATGACATGGAGACGATTATATGTGTTAGACTTGTCATAAAAGTAAACCAAATGTCATTTCTAACCGCACTCACTCCACAACATTCACACATTTGATTCAAACTTGTAAAACGAACTGTGGATGCTTGTATTATACTTTTAAGCTTATTCCTTGATTCTAAGCTTATTTTTGAATTCTAATGACATGGAGACGATTATATGTGTTAGGGTTGTCATAAAAGTAAACCAAATGTCATTTCTAACCACATTCACTCCATAACATTCACACATTTGATTCAAACTTGTTAAACGAACTGTGCATGCTTGTATTCTACTTTTAAGCTTATTCTTTTATTCTAAGCTTATTTTTGAATTCTAATGACATGGAGACGATTATATGTGTTAGGGTTGTCATAAAAGTAAACCAAATGTCATTTCTAACAACACTCACTCCACAACATTCACACATTTGAATCAAACTTGTAAAACGAACTGTGCATGCTTGGACTCTACTTTTAAGCTTATTCTTTGATTTTAAGCTTATTTTTGAATTCTAATGACATGGAGACGATTATATGTGTTAGGCTTGTCATAAAAGTAAAGCAAATGTAATTTCTAACCGCACTCACTCCACAACATTCACACATTTGATTCAAACTTGTAAAACGAACTGTGGATGCTTGTATTATACTTTTAAGCTTATTCTTTGATTCTAACCTTATTTTTGAATTCTAATGACATGGAGACGATTATATGTGTTAGGCTTGTCATAAAAGTAAACCAAATGTCATTTCCAACCGCACTCATTCCACAACATTCACACATTTGATTCAAACTTGTAAAACGAACTGCGGATGCTTGTATTATACTTTTAAGCTTATTCTTTGATTCTAAGCTTATTTTTGAATTCTAATGACATGGAGACGATTATATGTGTTAGGGTTGTCATAAAAGTAAACCAAATGTCATTTCTAACCACATTCACTCCATAACATTCACACATTTGATTCAAACTTGTAAAACGAACTGTGCATGCTTGTCTTAAGCTTATTCTTTGATTCTAAGCTTATTTTTGAACTCTAATGACATGGAGACGATTATATGTCTTCGGGTTGTTATAAAAGTAAACCAAATGTCATTTCTAACCACACTCACTCCACAACATTCACACATTTTAATCAAACTTGTAAAACGAACTGTGCATGCTTGTATTCTACTTTTAAGCTTATTCTTTGATTCTAAGCTTAGTTTTAAAATCTAATGACATGGAGACGATTATATGTCTTCGGGTTGTCATAAAAGTAAACCAAATGTCATTTCTAACCACACTCACTTCACAACATTCACACATTTGAATCAAACTTGTAAAACGAAATGTGCATGCTTGTATTCTACTTTTATGCTTATTCTTTGATTCTAAGCTTATTTTTGAATTCTAATGACATGGAGACGATTATATGTCTTCGGGTTGTCGTAAAAGTAAACCAAATGTCATTTCTAACCACACTCACTCCACAACATTCACACATTTGAATCAAACTTGTAAAACGAACTGTGCATGCTTGTATTCTATTTTTAAGCTTATTCTTTGATTCTAAGCTTATTTTTGAATTCTAATGACATGGAGACGATTATATGTCTTCGGGTTGTCGTAAAAGTAAACCAAATGTCATTTCTAACCACACTCACTCCACAACATTCACACATTTGAATCAAACTTGTTAAACGAACTGTGCATGCTTGTATTCTACTTTTAAGCTTATTCTTTTATTCTAAGCTTATTTTTGAATTCTAATGACATGGAGACGATTATATGTGTTAGGGTTGTCATAAAAGTAAACCAAATGTCATTTCTAACAACACTCACTCCACAACATTCACACATTTGAATCAAACTTGTAAAACGAACTGTGCATGCTTGGACTCTACTTTTAAGATTATTCTTTGATTTTAAGCTTATTTTTGAATTCTAATGACATGGAGACGATTATATGTGTTAGGCTTGTCATAAAAGTAAAGCAAATGTCATTTCTAACCGCACTCTGATGCAGGAGCACTCTTACTTAACTCACAAGAGGTCTTACTAAGTCGAGACATCTCCATTTTACTTCCAGGATTCAAGTTCAACACTCATGGGGTTGAAATGCTTACATGGAATGGAATAGATGGAACGTCTTAGAGAGCTACTTAATAAACTCAGCTACCAATGTTATTTACTTTATTAGAGAGTCTAATATGTTTAGGGAAGTGTCTTAGATCAGTATTTTCGTGGAATAAGGGACCTATAAGGTTTCCAAGTTGTTATAGGACAGTTTAGGAAAGTTACAGCAATAAGCTTAAGTCGGTTTATGTAATGATCTAAAACTGGTTCTTAGCTTGATTTTAGGTAAGTTTAGGAGTCTTAAGAGTAGTATAAATAAGGGTAGATGTTGTATTGTTTTTCATTCAAGTTGAGAATTAATATCGAAGAGTCGAAGGGAGTTTCCTTCAAAATCTGCCTTGCGAGGTTGTGTGTTTTTCTTGCTTTGTTTCTGAGTGGTCTAGGCACGAGAACACTTAGGTTTAGCCTTCGAGCTTGCGAGTTTGAGGGTTAAATCATATCAAATTCGTTCTTTACTTTCCGCTGCACAATACTCATACAAAAACTTAAAGTTTAGACTAGGTTTTACATCAAATTGGCCTCAGAGCTCGGTTTTAACATACTTCCTAGTGTGTTAGTCTTGGGTTGAGTTTGTTTTGTTTTCTGCAAGAAGTAAGATGCCAGGAAACAAAGAGGGTGAAGCTGACGGTGATAAAGGTGGAAACTTGGAAGAAAAGCTTAGCACCATGGCAGGAACCATGATGGAGCTGCAAACCATGATGAAGCATCTTATGAGCATGACTTATCATGAGAAGAGGAGGACTCGTGATGAACCTGATGAGGAAGAAGAACCCATCAGACCTGAACCGAAGCCAAAGGATGATGATCGTGGATTGAAGCTAGACGTTCCTGAATTTGAAGGTGAACTTGATGGAGAGAAGTTCATGGATTGGATTCGGCAAGCTGAAAGAGTCTTTGAATACAAGGGCTATGATGAGCATAAGATGTTCAAGATTGCAACTTTAAAACTAACCAAGTATGCATCTCTGTGGTATGAAAATCTGAAGAAGCAAAGAAAAAGAGAAGATAAGAGCAAGATTGATACTTGGGATAAGTTAAAGAAGCATCTAAACAAGAGATTCATGCCTAGAGATTATGAACAAGAGCAATACTTGAATCTGACCTCCTTAACTCAAGGAAACAGGAGTGTTAGTGAGTATATCAAGGAGTTTGAGAAGCTGGCTATTGTTTGTGATCTAGAGGAGAAAGAGGAGCTGAAGATGGCAAGGTTTATTCGAGGACTAAACCCACAGTTAGCACAAAAGGTAGAAGTTCAGACTTACCTTAACTTTGATGATGTGTGTAGATTGTCTTTGAAATTTGAGAAGCAAGACAAGGGAAGGAAGACTGCTTATTCTCGGGATTCAGCCAAGAGTTTTACTCCTTTTAAAGCTGGTTCTACAAGCTCCAGCACCAAGGAATTCAAGAAAGAAGAGCCAAAAGACAAGGGGAAGACAGTGGCTGCGTTTGATCCTAAAGATACACGCTTCAAGAGATGTTACAAGTGCCAGGGGTATGGACATATTGCTAATGAGTGTCCACAGAAGAGAGCACTTACTATACAAGAGTTGGAGTCAATTTCTCCTTGCTTTGTTCAAGAATCAGCCTCTGATGATCATCAAGAGACAGGAGCTGAGCATGAAGGAGAAGGAGTGGACCATGTTATTGAGCCTATAAGCGACAATGAAGGGGAACTGTATGTAATTCGAAACCTACACATTCAGACTGTCCCAATTGAGAAAGAGCAACGCCAACAAATCTTCCATTCACGGTGTAAGGTAAACAGCGCAACTTGTGACCTTATTATTGATGGTGGATCATGTACTAATGCTGTGGCTAGTAACTTGGTTGATAAACTGAATTTGCTTGTGCGTAATCACCCCGAACCTTACTTACTACATTGGTTGAATGAAAGTAATGGTATTAAGGTGAAAAAGCAAGCTTTAGTCTCTTTTGCTATGGGTCCTTATGAGGATGAAGTATGGTGTGATATTATACCTATGAATGCATGTGAGGTGCTGTTGGGGCGTCCATGGCAGTTTGACAGAGATGTGACGCATAAAGGCAGGTCTAATGTCCACATTGTGCAAAAGGGTAAGGATAGGTATCATCTAAAACCCCTATCACCTAGCAAGATGCGTTTGAAGAAGCATAAGGCTGTAGAGGATACAGTACCGAGTACTGTATCACAGAATACTCTTATTTCTAACTCTAATGTCTTTGCAAATTTATTTATGAATGCTGCTGAGTTTGAGAGGGAATTGGAGCATGGAGAACGTGCTTATGTCCTTTTTGTACGAGAATTGGAGGGAGGAGTATCTAATGATGATGTGGTTGTTCAAGGGCTGCTCAATGAGTTTGCAGATGTGTTTCCCAAAGACCTACCACCTGGTTTACCTCCAAAACGTGGCATTGAGCATCAGATTGACCTGATTCCAGGAGCTTCATTGCCTAATAAACCAGCCTATCGTTGTAATCCTGAAGAATCAAAGGAATTACAAAGACAAGTGCAGGAGTTGGTTGATAGAGGCTATGTGCAAGAGAGCCTTAGTCCGTGTGCTGTACCAGCCCTTTTGGTGCCGAAAAAGGAAGGGACATGGCGTATGTGTATAGATAGCAGGGCTGTGAATAACATAACCATCAAATATCGTTTTCCTATGCCTAGGTTAGATGACATGCTTGATGAATTAACAGGAGCTCGAGTATTCTCAAAGATTGATTTGAGAAGTGGATATCATCAAATGAGAATAAGAGAAGGTGATGAGTGGAAGACAGCATTCAAGACTAAGCAAGGGCTTTATGAATGGCTAGTTATGCCCTTCGAATTGTGTAATGCACCTAGTTCTTTCATGAGGCTGATGAATGAAGTGTTGAGGCCTTTTCTTAACAAATTTGTTGTCGTCTACCTTGATGACATTCTTATTTACAGCAAAGACAAGGGTGAACACCTGATGCACTTAAAGAAGGTTTTTGAGAGACTAAGGGAGCAGAAACTCTATGGTAAGCTTGAGAAGTGTACATTCATGGTGCCTGATGTGACCTTCTTAGGTTATATCATTGGAGGAGATGGTGTGAGAGTTGATCCATCTAAAGTGGAAGCAATTCAAAGCTGGCCTGTCCCTACCACAACAACTGAAGCTAGGAGTTTTCATGGACTAGCGTCTTTCTATAGGCGTTTTATTCAGAATTTCAGCTCCGTTGTTGCACCTATAACAGAGTTAACCAAGAGAGGAGAATTTGTTTGGACTACAAGTTCTCAAAAGGCATTTGAGGAGATCAAGAACAGACTATGTGCTGCACCTATTCTAGCACTGCCCGACTTTGACAAATTGTTTGAGGTTGAGTGTGATGCAAGTGGAGTTGGTGTAGGGGCTGTTCTGATTCAAGAGAAGCGTCCTATTGCATACTTCAGTGAGAAATTGAGTGGTCCAAAGCTGAATTACTCTACATACGACAAAGAATTTTATGCAATTGTGAGGGCATTGGATCATTGGGCTCATTACCTACGTCCTAAGCCTTTTGTTTTGCATTCAGACCATGAGGCTTTGAAGTATATACATGGGCAGCAGAAATTGAACTCGAGACATGCTAAGTGGGTGGAGTTTCTACAGTCTTTTACTTTCTCATCCAAGTACAAGACGGGGAGTTCTAATGTTGTAGCTGATGCCTTATCAAGAAGACATTGCTTGTTGGTGACACTTGATGCAAGATTGTTAGGGTTTGAGCAATTGAAAGACTTGTACAAACAGGATCCAGATTTTTCTACTGAAATTGAAAATCCAACCAACCTGTTTTCTGTCCAAGATGGTTATTTATTCAAGGGGAACAGACTATGTGTTCCTAGGAGCTCAATTCGTGAGTTGTTAGTGAAAGAGGCGCATGGTGGTGCCTTGGCTGGACATTTTGGCGTGAACAAGACATATGACATTCTAGGAGAGCACTTCTACTGGCCTAAGATGCTCAAGGATGTCCAGGATGCTGTTGCAAGGTGTGCTACATGCCAAAAGATGAAGAGTACATTCACCAAGGGTCTTTATACCCCTCTACCAGTCCCTACACATCCATGGAGTGAGGTAAGTATGGATTTCATTGTTGGGCTGCCTCGCACCCAAAGGGGGAAAGATTCTATAATGGTGGTGGTTGACAGGTTTTCAAAGATGGCTCATTTTGTGCCATGCCATAAAACGGACGATGCTTCTAATGTTGCTGATCTTTACTATAGGGAGATTGTTCGTTTACATGGAATTCCTAAGACCATTGTCTCAGATAGGGATACCAAGTTCCTTAGTTACTTTTGGAAGACTTTGTGGAGATTGGTGGGTACTAAGCTTCTTTTTAGTACATCCCATCATCCTCAAATTGATGGGCAGACTGAGGTAACTAATCGAACACTTGGGAGCTTGTTGCGTGGTTTAGTGAGCAAGACTACTAAGGATTGGGATGTCAAGTTGGCTCATGCAGAATTTGCTTATAATCGGACTCCATCAATGACTACTGGAAGAGCACCATTTGAGATTGTCTATGGAGTTAATCCTTACCTCCCAATCAATCTTATTCCTATTCCAAAGAAGGAAGTGATTAGCTTTGAAGCAAAGGAGAGACAAGCAGCTTTTATGAGGACTTGTGAACAAGTGAAGGCACAGATTGAGAAAGCTAATTCAAGATACAAAGCTAAAGCAAATAAGCACCGAAAGCAGCCTACTTTCAAGGTTGGTGATCTGGTTTGGCTACACCTACGCAAGGAAAGGTTTCCATCCAAGAGAAAGAACAAGCTGATGCCGAGGGCTGATGGTCCTTTCAAAGTGCTCGAGTGTTATGGTGATAGTGCTTACAAGCTAGAGCTACCTGATGAGTTTGGAGGGGTGAGTGCAACATTTAACGTTGGGCATCTGTCTCCCTACTTAGATGACGCAAATTTGAGGGCAAATTCTTCTGAAGAGGGGGAGAATGATGCAGGAGCACTCTTACTTAACTCACAAGAGGTCTTACTAAGTCGAGACATCTCCATTTTACTTCCAGGATTCAAGTTCAACACTCATGGGGTTGAAATGCTTACATGGAATGGAATAGATGGAACGTCTTAGAGAGCTACTTAATAAACTCAGCTACCAATGTTATTTACTTTATTAGAGAGTCTAATATGTTTAGGGAAGTGTCTTAGATCAGTATTTTCGTGGAATAAGGGACCTATAAGGTTTCCAAGTTGTTATAGGACAGTTTAGGAAAGTTACAGCAATAAGCTTAAGTCGGTTTATGTCATGATCTAAAACTGGTTCTTAGCTTGATTTTAGGTAAGTTTAGGAGTCTTAAGAGTAGTATAAATAAGGGTAACTGTTGTATTGTTTTTCATTCAAGTTGAGAATTAATATCGAAGAGTCGAAGGGAGTTTCCTTCAAAATCTGCCTTGCGAGGTTGTGTGTTTTTCTTGCTTTGTTTCTGAGTGATCTAGGCACGAAAACACTTAGGTTTAGCCTTCTAGCTTGCGAGTTTGAGGGTTAAATCATATCAAATTCGTTCTTTACTTTCCGCTGCACAATACTCATACAAAAACTTAAAGTTTAGACTAGGTTTTACATCACACTCACTCCACAACATTCACACATTTGATTCAAACTTGTAAAACGAACTGTGGATGCTTGTATTATACTTTTAAGCTTATTCTTAGATTCTAACCTTATTTTTGAATTCTAATGACATGGAGACGATTATATGTGTTAGGCTTGTCATAAAAGTAAACCAAATGTCATTTCCAACCGCACTCATTCCACAACATTCACACATTTGATTCAAACTTGTAAAACGAACTGCGGATGCTTGTATTATACTTTTAAGCTTATTCTTTGATTCTAAGCTTATTTTTTAATTCTAATGACATGGAGACGATTATATGTGTTAGGGTTGTCATAAAAGTAAACCAAATGTCATTTCTAACCACATTCACTCCATAACATTCACACATTTGATTCAAACTTGTAAAACGAACTGTGCATGCTTGTCTTAAGCTTATTCTTTGATTCTAAGCTTATTTTTGAACTCTAATGACATGGAGACGATTATATGTCTTCGGGTTGTCATAAAAGTAAACCAAATGTCATTTCTAACCACACTCACTCCACAACATTCACACATTTGAATCAAACTTGTAAAACGAACTGTGCATGCTTGTATTCTACTTTTAAGCTTATTCTTTGATTCTAAGCTTAGTTTTAAAATCTAATGACATGGAGACGATTATATGTCTTCGGGTTGTCATAAAAGTAAACCAAATGTCATTTCTAACCACACTCACTTCACAAAATTCACACATTTGAATCAAACTTGTAAAACGAAATGTGCATGCTTGTATTCTACTTTTATGCTTATTCTTTGATTCTAAGCTTATTTTTGAATTCTAATGACATGGAGACGATTATATGTCTTCGGGTTGTCGTAAAAGTAAACCACATGACATTTCTAACCACACTCACTCCACAACATTCACACATTTGAATCAAACTTGTAAAACGAACTGTGCATGCTTGTATTCTATTTTTAAGCTTATTCTTTGATACTAAGCTTATTTTTGAATTCTAATGACATGGAGACGATTATATGTCTTCGGGTTGTCGTAAAAGTAAACCAAATGTCATTTCTAACCACACTCACTCCACAACATTCACACATTTGAATCAAACTTGTTAAACGAACTGTGCATGCTTGTATTCTACTTTTAAGCTTATTCTTTTATTCTAAGCTTATTTTTGAATTCTAATGACATGGAGACGATTATATGTGTTAGGGTTGTCATAAAAGTAAACCAAATGTCATTTCTAACAACACTCACTCCACAACATTCACACATTTGAATCAAACTTGTAAAACGAACTGTGCATGCTTGGACTCTACTTTTAAGCTTATTCTTTGATTTTAAGCTTATTTTTGAATTCTAATGACATGGAGACGATAATATGTGTTAGGCTTGTCATAAAAGTAAAGCAAATGTCATTTCTAACCGCACTCACTCCACAACATTCACACATTTGATTCAAACTTGTAAAAAGAACTGTGGATGCTTGTATTATACTTTTAAGCTTATTCTTTGATTCTAACCTTATTTTTGAATTCTAATGACATGGAGACGATTATATGTGTTAGGCTTGTCATAAAAGTAAACCAAATGTCATTTCCAACCGCACTCATTCCACAACATTCACACATTTGATTCAAACTTGTAAAACGAACTGCGGATGCTTGTATTATACTTTTAAGCTTATTCTTTGATTCTAAGCTTATTTTTGAATTCTAATGACATGGAGACGATTATATGTGTTAGGGTTGTCATAAAAGTAAACCAAATGTCATTTCTAACCACATTCACTCCATAACATTCACACATTTGATTCAAACTTGTAAAACGAACTGTGCATGCTTGTCTTAAGCTTATTCTTTGATTCTAAGCTTATTTTTGAACTCTAATGACATGGAGACGATTATATGTCTTCGGGTTGTCATAAAAGTAAACCAAATGTCATTTCTAACCACACTCACTCCACAACATTCACACATTTGAATCAAACTTGTAAAACGAACTGTGCATGCTTGTATTCTACTTTTAAGCTTATTCTTTGATTCTAAGCTTAGTTTTAAAATCTAATGACATGGAGACGATTATATGTCTTCGGGTTGTCATAAAAGTAAACCAAATGTCATTTCTAACCACACTCACTTCACAACATTCACACATTTGAATCAAACTTGTAAAACGAAATGTGCATGCTTGTATTCTACTTTTATGCTTATTCTTTGATTCTAAGCTTATTTTTGAATTCTAATGACATGGAGACGATTATATGTCTTCGGGTTGTCGTAAAAGTAAACCACATGTCATTTCTAACCACACTCACTCCACAACATTCACACATTTGAATCAAACTTGTAAAACGAACTGTGCATGCTTGTATTCTATTTTTAAGCTTATTCTTTGATTCTAAGCTTATTTTTGAATTCTAATGACATGGAGACGATTATATGTGTTAGGGTTGTCATAAAAGTAAACCAAATGTCATTTCTAACCACATTCACTCCATAACATTCACACATTTGATTCAAACTTGTAAAACGAATTGTGCATGCTTGTATTCTACTTTTAAGCTTATTCTTTTATTCTAAGCTTATTTTCGAATTCTAATGACATGGAGACGATTATATGTGTTAGGGTTGTCATAAAAGTAAACCAAATGTCATTTCTAACAACACTCACTCCACAACATTCACACATTTGAATCAAACTTGTAAAACGAACAATGCATGCTTGGACTCTACTTTTAAGCTTATTCTTTGATTTTAAGCTTATTTTGGAATTCTAATGACATGGAGACGATTATATGTGATAGGCTTGTCATAAAAGTAAAGCAAATGTCATTTCTAACCGCACTCACTCCACAACATTCACACATTTGATTCAAACTTGCAAAACGAACTGTGGATGCTTGGATTATACTTTTAAGCTTATTCTTTGATTCTAACCTTATTTTTGAATTCTAATGACATGGAGACGATTATATGTGTTAGGCTTGTCATAAAAGTAAACCAAATGTCATTTCTAACCGCACTCACTCCACAACATTCACACATTTGATTCCAACTTGTAAAACGAACTTTGGATGCTTGTATTATACTTTTAAGCTTATTCTTTGATTCTAAGCTAATTTTGAATTCTAATGACATGGAGACGATTATATGTGTTAGGGTTGTCATAAAAGTAAACCAAATGTCATTTCTAACCACATTCACTCCATAACATTCACACATTTGATTCAAACTTGTAAAACGAACTGTGCATGCTTGTCTTCTACTTTTAAGCTTATTCTTTGATTCTAAGCTTATTTTTGAACTCTAATGACATGGAGACGATTATATGTCTTCGGGTTGTCATAAAAGTAAACCAAATGTCATTTCTAACAACACTCACTCCACAACATTCACACATTTGAATCAAACTTGTAAAACGAACTGTGCATGCTTGGACTCTACTTTTAAGCTTATTCTTTGATTTTAAGCTTATTTTTGAATTCTAATGACATGGAGACGATTATATGTGTTAGGCTTGTCATAAAAGTAAAGCAAATGTCATTTCTAACCGCACTCACTCTACAACATTCACACATTTGATTCAAACTTGTAAAACGAACTGTGGATGCTTGTATTATACTTTTAAGCTTATTCTTTGATTCTAACCTTATTTTTGAATTCTAATGACATGGAGACGATTATATGTGTTAGGCTTGTCATAAAAGTAAACCAAATGTCATTTCCAACCGCACTCATTTCACAACATTCACACATTTGATTCAAACTTGTAAAACGAACTGCGGATGCTTGTATTATACTTTTAAGCTTATTCTTTGATTCTAAGCTTATTTTTGAATTCTAATGACATGGAGACGATTATATGTGTTAGGGTTGTCATAAAAGTAAACCAAATGTCATTTCTAACCACATTCACTCCATAACATTCACACATTTGATTCAAACTTGTAAAACGAACTATGCATGCTTGTCTTAAGCTTATTCTTTGATTGTAAGCTTATTTTTGTACTCTAATGACATGGAGACGATTATATGTCTTCGGGTTGTCATAAAAGTAAACCAAATGTCATTTCTAACCACACTCACTCCACAACATTCACACATTTGATTCAAACTTGTAAAACGAACTGTGCATGCTTGTATTCTACTTTTAAGCTTATTCTTTGATTCTAAGCTTAGTTTTAAAATCTAATGACATGGAGATGATTATATGTCTTCGGTTTGTCATAAAAGTAAACCAAATGTCATTTCTAACCACACTCACTTCACAACATTCACACATTTGAATCAAACTTGTAAAACGAAATGTGCATGCTTGTATTCTACTTTTATGCTTATTCTTTGATTCTAAGCTTATTTTTGAATTCTAATGACATGCAGACGATTATATGTCTTCGGGTTGTCGTAAAAGTAAACCAAATGTCATTTCTAACCACACTCACTCCACAACATTCACACATTTGAATCAAACTTGTAAAACGAACTGTGCATGCTTGTATTCTATTTTTAAGCTTATTCTTTGATTCTAACCTTATTTTTGAATTCTAATGACATGGAGACGATTATATGTGTTAGGGTTGTCATAAAAGTAAACCAAATGTCATTTCTAACCACACTCACTCCACAACATTCACACATTTGAATCAAACTTGTAAAACGAACTATGCATGCTTGGACTCTACTTTTAAGCTTATTCTTTGATTTTAAGCTTATTTTGGAATTCTAATGACATGGAGACGATTATATGTGTTAGGCTTGTCATAAAAGTAAAGCAAATGTCATTTCTAACCGCACTCACTCCACAACATTCACACATTTGATTCAAACTTGCAAAACGAACTGTGGATGCTTGGATTATACTTTTAAGCTTATTCTTTGATTCTAACCTTATTTTTGAATTCTAATGACATGGAGACGATTATATGTGTTAGGCTTGTCATAAAAGTAAACCAAATGTCATTTCTAACCGCACTCACTCCACAACATTCACACATTTGATTCCAACTTGTAAAACGAACTTTGGATGCTTGTATTATACTTTTAAGCTTATTCTTTGATTCTAAGCTTATTTTTGAATTCTAATGACATGGAGACGATTATATGTGTTAGGCTTGTCAAAAATGTAAACCAAATGTCATTTCTAACCGCACTCACTCCACAACATTCACACATTTGAATCAAACTTGTAAAACGAACTGTGCATGCTTGTATTCTACTTTTAAGCTTATTCTTTGATTCTAAGCTTATTTTTGAATTCTAATGACATGGAGACGATTATATGTGTTAGGGTTGTCATAAAAGTAAACCAAATGTCATTTCTAACAACACTCACTCCACAACATTCACACATTTGAATCAAACTTGTAAAACGAACTGTGCATGCTTGGACTCTACTTTTAAGCTTATTCTTTGATTTTAAGCTTATTTTTGAATTCTAATGACATGGAGACGATTAAATGTGTTAGACTTGTCATAAAAGTAAACCAAATGTCATTTCTAACCGCACTCACTCCACAACATTCAGACATTTGATTCAAACTTGTAAAACGAACTGTGGATGCTTGTATTATACTTTTAAGCTTATTCCTTGATTCTAAGCTTATTTTTGAATTCTAATGACATGGAGACGATTATATGTGTTAGGGTTGTCATAAAAGTAAACCAAATGTCATTTCTAACCACATTCACTCCATAACATTCACACATTTGATTCAAACTTGTAAAACGAATTGTGCATGCTTGTATTCTACTTTTAAGCTTATTCTTTTATTCTAAGCTTATTTTCGAATTCTAATGACATGGAGACGATTATATGTGTTAGGGTTCTCATAAAAGTAAACCAAATCTCATTTCTAACAACACTCACTCCACAACATTCACACATTTGAATCAAACTTGTAAAACGAACTATGCATGCTTGGACTCTACTTTTAAGCTTATTCTTTGATTTTAAGCTTATTTTTGAATTCTAATGACATGGAGACGATTATATGTGTTAGGCTTGTCAAAAATGTAAACCAAATGTCATTTCTAACCGCACTCACTCCACAACATTCACACATTTGAATCAAACTTGTAAAACGAACTGTGCATGCTTGTATTCTACTTTTAAGCTTATTCTTTGATTCTAAGCTTATTTTTGAATTCTAATGACATGGAGACGATTATATGTGTTAGGCTTGTCAAAAAAGTAAACCAAATGTCATTTCTAACCACACTCACTCCACAACATTCACACATTTGAATCAAACTTGTAAAACGAACTGTGCATGCTTGTATTCTATTTTTAAGCTTATTCTTTGATTCTAAGCTTATTTTTGAATTCTAATGACATGGAGACGATTATATGTCTTCGGGTTGTCGTAAAAGTAAACCAAATGTAATTTCTAACCACACTCGCTCCACAACATTCACACATTTGAATCAAACTTGTAAAACGAACTGTGCATGCTTGTATTCTACTTTTAAGCTTATTCTTTGATTCTAAGCTTATTTTTGAATTCTAATGACATGGAGACGATTATATGTGTTAGGGTTGTCATAAAAGTAAACCAAATGTCATTTCTAACAACACTCACTCCACAACATTCACACATTTGAATCAAACTTGTAAAACGAACTATGCATGCTTGGACTCTACTTTTAAGCTTATTCTTTGATTTTAAGCTTATTTTTGAATTCTAATGACATGGAGACGATTATATGTGTTAGGGTTGTCATAAAAGTAAACCAAATGTCATTTCTAACCACATTCACTCCATAACATTCACACATTTGATTCAAACTTGTAAAACGAACTGTGCATGCTTGTCTTCTACTTTTAAGCTTATTCTTTGATTCTAAGCTTATTTTTGAACTCTAATGACATGGAGACGATTATATGTCTTCGGGTTGTCATAAAAGTAAACCAAATGTCATTTCTAACCACACTCACTCCACAACATTCACACATTTGAATCAAACTTGTAAAACGAACTGTGCATGCTTGTATTCTACTTTTAAGCTTATTCTTTGATTCTAAGCTTAGTTTTAAAATCTAATGACATGGAGACGATTATATGTCTTCGGGTTGTCATAAAAGTAAACCAAATGTCATTTCTAACCACACTCACTTCACAACATTCACACATTTGAATCAAACTTGTAAAACGAAATGTGCATGCTTGTATTCTACTTTTATGCTTATTCTTTGATTCTAAGCTTATTTTTGAATTCTAATGACATGGAGACGATTATATGTCTTCGGGTTGTCGTAAAAGTAAACCAAATGTCATTTCTAACCACACTCACTCCACAACATTCACACATTTGAATCAAACTTGTAAAACGAACTGTGCATGCTTGTATTCTATTTTTAAGCTTATTCTTTGATTCTAAGCTTATTTTTGAATTCTAATGACATGGAGACGATTATATGTCTTCGGGTTGTCGTAAAAGTAAACCAAATGTAATTTCTAACCACACTCACTCCACAACATTCACACATTTGAATCAAACTTGTAAAACGAACTGTGCATGCTTGTATTCTACTTTTAAGCTTATTCTTTGATTCTAAGCTTATTTTTGAATTCTAATGACATGGAGACGATTATATGTGTTAGGGTTGTCATAAAAGTAAACCAAATGTCATTTCTAACAACACTCACTCCACAACATTCACACATTTGAATCAAACTTGTAAAACGAACTGTGCATGCTTGGACTCTACTTTTAAGCTTATTCTTTGATTTTAAGCTTATTTTTGAATTCTAATGACATGGAGACGATTAAATGTGTTAGACTTGTCATAAAAGTAAACCAAATGTCATTTCTAACCGCACTCACTCCACAACATTCACACATTTGATTCAAACTTGTAAAACGAACTGTGGATGCTTGTATTATACTTTTAAGCTTATTCCTTGATTCTAAGCTTATTTTTGAATTCTAATGACATGGAGACGATTATATGTGTTAGGGTTGTCATAAAAGTAAACCAAATGTCATTTCTAACCACATTCACTCCATAACATTCACACATTTGATTCAAACTTGTAAAACGAATTGTGCATGCTTGTATTCTACTTTTAAGCTTATTCTTTTATTCTAAGCTTATTTTCGAATTCTAATGACATGGAGACGATTATATGTGTTAGGGTTCTCATAAAAGTAAACCAAATCTCATTTCTAACAACACTCACTCCACAACATTCACACATTTGAATCAAACTTGTAAAACGAACTATGCATGCTTGGACTCTACTTTTAAGCTTATTCTTTGATTTTAAGCTTATTTTTGAATTCTAATGACATGGAGACGATTATATGTGTTAGGCTTGTCAAAAATGTAAACCAAATGTCATTTCTAACCGCACTCACTCCACAACATTCACACATTTGAATCAAACTTGTAAAACGAACTGTGCATGCTTGTATTCTACTTTTAAGCTTATTCTTTGATTCTAAGCTTATTTTTGAATTCTAATGACATGGAGACGATTATATGTGTTAGGCTTGTCAAAAAAGTAAACCAAATGTCATTTCTAACCACACTCACTCCACAACATTCACACATTTGAATCAAACTTGTAAAACGAACTGTGCATGCTTGTATTCTATTTTTAAGCTTATTCTTTGATTCTAAGCTTATTTTTGAATTCTAATGACATGGAGACGATTATATGTCTTCGGGTTGTCGTAAAAGTAAACCAAATGTAATTTCTAACCACACTCGCTCCACAACATTCACACATTTGAATCAAACTTGTAAAACGAACTGTGCATGCTTGTATTCTACTTTTAAGCTTATTCTTTGATTCTAAGCTTATTTTTGAATTCTAATGACATGGAGACGATTATATGTGTTAGGGTTGTCATAAAAGTAAACCAAATGTCATTTCTAACAACACTCACTCCACAACATTCACACATTTGAATCAAACTTGTAAAACGAACTATGCATGCTTGGACTCTACTTTTAAGCTTATTCTTTGATTTTAAGCTTATTTTTGAATTCTAATGACATGGAGACGATTATATGTGTTAGGGTTGTCATAAAAGTAAACCAAATGTCATTTCTAACCACATTCACTCCATAACATTCACACATTTGATTCAAACTTGTAAAACGAACTGTGCATGCTTGTCTTCTACTTTTAAGCTTATTCTTTGATTCTAAGCTTATTTTTGAACTCTAATGACATGGAGACGATTATATGTCTTCGGGTTGTCATAAAAGTAAACCAAATGTCATTTCTAACCACACTCACTCCACAACATTCACACATTTGAATCAAACTTGTAAAACGAACTGTGCATGCTTGTATTCTACTTTTAAGCTTATTCTTTGATTCTAAGCTTAGTTTTAAAATCTAATGACATGGAGACGATTATATGTCTTCGGGTTGTCATAAAAGTAAACCAAATGTCATTTCTAACCACACTCACTTCACAACATTCACACATTTGAATCAAACTTGTAAAACGAAATGTGCATGCTTGTATTCTACTTTTATGCTTATTCTTTGATTCTAAGCTTATTTTTGAATTCTAATGACATGGAGACGATTATATGTCTTCGGGTTGTCGTAAAAGTAAACCAAATGTCATTTCTAACCACACTCACTCCACAACATTCACACATTTGAATCAAACTTGTAAAACGAACTGTGCATGCTTGTATTCTATTTTTAAGCTTATTCTTTGATTCTAAGCTTATTTTTGAATTCTAATGACATGGAGACGATTATATGTCTTCGGGTTGTCGTAAAAGTAAACCAAATGTAATTTCTAACCACACTCACTCCACAACATTCACACATTTGAATCAAACTTGTAAAACGAACTGTGCATGCTTGTATTCTACTTTTAAGCTTATTCTTTGATTCTAAGCTTATTTTTGAATTCTAATGACATGGAGACGATTATATGTGTTAGGGTTGTCATAAAAGTAAACCAAATGTCATTTCTAACAACACTCACTCCACAACATTCACACATTTGAATCAAACTTGTAAAACGAACTGTGCATGCTTGGACTCTACTTTTAAGCTTATTCTTTGATTTTAAGCTTATTTTTGAATTCTAATGACATGGAGACGATTAAATGTGTTAGACTTGTCATAAAAGTAAACCAAATGTCATTTCTAACCGCACTCACTCCACAACATTCACACATTTGATTCAAACTTGTAAAACGAACTGTGGATGCTTGTATTATACTTTTAAGCTTATTCCTTGATTCTAAGCTTATTTTTGAATTCTAATGACATGGAGACGATTATATGTGTTAGGGTTGTCATAAAAGTAAACCAAATGTCATTTCTAACCACATTCACTCCATAACATTCACACATTTGATTCAAACTTGTAAAACGAATTGTGCATGCTTGTATTCTACTTTTAAGCTTATTCTTTTATTCTAAGCTTATTTTCGAATTCTAATGACATGGAGACGATTATATGTGTTAGGGTTCTCATAAAAGTAAACCAAATCTCATTTCTAACAACACTCACTCCACAACATTCACACATTTGAATCAAACTTGTAAAACGAACTATGCATGCTTGGACTCTACTTTTAAGCTTATTCTTTGATTTTAAGCTTATTTTTGAATTCTAATGACATGGAGACGATTATATGTGTTAGGCTTGTCAAAAATGTAAACCAAATGTCATTTCTAACCGCACTCACTCCACAACATTCACACATTTGAATCAAACTTGTAAAACGAACTGTGCATGCTTGTATTCTACTTTTAAGCTTATTCTTTGATTCTAAGCTTATTTTTGAATTCTAATGACATGGAGACGATTATATGTGTTAGGCTTGTCAAAAAAGTAAACCAAATGTCATTTCTAACCACACTCACTCCACAACATTCACACATTTGAATCAAACTTGTAAAACGAACTGTGCATGCTTGTATTCTATTTTTAAGCTTATTCTTTGATTCTAAGCTTATTTTTGAATTCTAATGACATGGAGACGATTATATGTCTTCGGGTTGTCGTAAAAGTAAACCAAATGTAATTTCTAACCACACTCGCTCCATAACATTCACACATTTGATTCAAACTTGTAAAACGAATTGTGCATGCTTGTATTCTACTTTTAAGCTTATTCTTTTATTCTAAGCTTATTTTCGAATTCTAATGACATGGAGACGATTATATGTGTTAGGGTTGTCATAAAAGTAAACCAAATCTCATTTCTAACAACACTCACTCCACAACATTCACACATTTGAATCAAACTTGTAAACCGAACTATGCATGCTTGGACTCTACTTTTAAGCTTATTCTTTGATTTTAAGCTTATTTTTGAATTCTAATGACATGGAGACGATTATATGTGTTAGGCTTGTCAAAAATGTAAACCAAATGTCATTTCTAACCGCACTCACTCCACAACATTCACACATTTGAATCAAACTTGTAAAACGAACTGTGCATGCTTGTATTCTACTTTTAAGCTTATTCTTTGATTCTAAGCTTATTTTTGAATTCTAATGACATGGAGACGATTATATGTGTTAGGGTTGTCATAAAAGTAAACCAAATGTCATTTCTAACAACACTCACTCCACAACATTCACACATTTGAATCAAACTTGTAAAACGAACTGTGCATGCTTGGACTCTACTTTTAAGCTTATTCTTTGATTTTAAGCTTATTTTTGAATTCTAATGACATGGAGACGATTAAATGTGTTAGACTTGTCATAAAAGTAAACCAAATGTCATTTCTAACCGCACTCACTCCACAACATTCACACATTTGATTCAAACTTGTAAAACGAACTGTGGATGCTTGTATTCTACTTTTAAGCTTATTCTTTGATTCTAAGCTTATTTTTGAATTCTAATGACATGGAGACGATTATATGTGTTAGGGTTGTCATAAAAGTAAACCAAATGTCATTTCTAACAACACTCACTCCACAACATTCACACATTTGAATCAAACTTGTAAAACGAACTGTGCATGCTTGGACTCTACTTTTAAGCTTATTCTTTGATTTTAAGCTTATTTTTGAATTCTAATGACATGGAGACGATTAAATGTGTTAGACTTGTCATAAAAGTAAACCAAATGTCATTTCTAACCGCACTCACTCCACAACATTCACACATTTGATTCAAACTTGTAAAACGAACTGTGGATGCTTGTATTATACTTTTAAGCTTATTCCTTGATTCTAAGCTTATTTTTGAATTCTAATGACATGGAGACGATTATATGTGTTAGGGTTGTCATAAAAGTAAACCAAATGTCATTTCTAACCACATTCACTCCATATCATTCACACATTTGATTCAAACTTGTAAAACGAATTGTGCATGCTTGTATTCTACTTTTAAGCTTATTCTTTTATTCTAAGCTTATTTTCGAATTCTAATGACATGGAGACGATTATATGTGTTAGGGTTGTCATAAAAGTAAACCAAATCTCATTTCTAACAACACTCACTCCACAACATTCACACATTTGAATCAAACTTGTAAAACGAACTATGCATGCTTGGACTCTACTTTTAAGCTTATTCTTTGATTTTAAGCTTATTTTTGAATTCTAATGACATGGAGACGATTATATGTGTTAGGCTTGTCATAAAAGTAAAGCAAATGTCATTTCTAACCGCACTCACTCCACAACATTCACACATTTGATTCAAACTTGCAAAACGAACTGTGGATGCTTGGATTATACTTTTAAGCTTATTCTTTGATTCTAACCTTATTTTTGAATTCTAATGACATGGAGACGATTATATGTGTTAGGCTTGTCATAAAAGTAAACCAAATGTCATTTCTAACCGCACTCACTCCACAACATTCACACATTTGATTCCAACTTGTAAAACGAACTTTGGATGCTTGTATTATACTTTTAAGCTTATTCTTTGATACTAAGCTTATTTTTGAATTCTAATGACATGGAGACGATTATATGTGTTAGGGTTGTCATAAAAGTAAACCAAATGTCATTTCTAACCACATTCACTACATAACATTCACACATTTGATTCAAACTTGTAAAACGAACTGTGCATGCTTGTCTTCTACTTTTAAGCTTATTCTTTGATTCTAAGCTTATTTTTGAACTCTAATGACAGGGAGACGATTATATGTCTTCGGGTTGTCATAAAAGTAAACCAAATGTCATTTCTAACCACACTCACTTCACAACATTCACACATTTGAATCAAACTTGTAAAACGAAATGTGCATGCTTGTATTCTACTTTTATGCTTATTCTTTGATTCTAAGCTTATTTTTGAATTCTAATGACATGGAGACGATTATATGTCTTCGGGTTGTCGTAAAAGTAAACCAAATGTCATTTCTAACCACACTCACTCCACAACATTCACACATTTGAATCAAACTTGTAAAACGAACTGTGCATGCTTGTATTCTATTTTTAAGCTTATTCTTTGATTCTAAGCTTATTTTTGAATTCTAATGACATGGAGACGATTATATGTCTTCGGGTTGTCGTAAAAGTAAACCAAATGTAATTTCTAACCACACTCACTCCACAACATTCACACATTTGAATCAAACTTGTAAAACGAACTGTGCATGCTTGTATTCTACTTTTAAGCTTATTCTTTGATTCTAAGCTTATTTTTGAATTCTAATGACATGGAGACGATTATATGTGTTAGGGTTGTCATAAAAGTAAACCAAATGTCATTTCTAACAACACTCACTCCACAACATTCACACATTTGAATCCAACTTGTAAAACGAACTGTGCATGCTTGGACTCTACTTTTAAGCTTATTCTTTGATTTTAAGCTTATTTTTGAATTCTAATGACATGGAGACGATTATATGTGTTAGGCTTGTCAAAAATGTAAACCAAATGTCATTTCTAACCGCACTCACTCCACAACATTCACACATTTGAATCAAACTTGTAAAACGAACTGTGCATGCTTGTATTCTACTTTTAAGCTTATTCTTTGATTCTAAGCTTATTTTTGAATTCTAATGACATGGAGACGATTATATGTGTTAGGGTTGTCATAAAAGTAAACCAAATGTCATTTCTAACAACACTCACTCCACAACATTCACACATTTGAATCAAACTTGTAAAACGAACTGTGCATGCTTGGACTCTACTTTTAAGCTTATTCTTTGATTTTAAGCTTATTTTTGAATTCTAATGACATGGAGACCATTATATGTGTTAGGCTTGTCAAAAATGTAAACCAAATGTTATTTCTAACCGCACTCACTCCACAACATTCACACATTTGAATCAAACTTGTAAAACGAACTGTGCATGCTTGTATTCTACTTTTAAGCTTATTCTTTGATTCTAAGCTTATTTTTGAATTCTAATGACATGGAGACGATTATATGTGTTAGGGTTGTCATAAAAGTAAACCAAATGTCATTTCTAACAACACTCACTCCACAACATTCACACATTTGAATCAAACTTGTAAAACGAACTGTGCATGCTTGGACTCTACTTTTAAGCTTATTCTTTGATTTTAAGCTTATTTTTGAATTCTAATGACATGGAGACGATTAAATGTGTTAGACTTGTCATAAAAGTAAACCAAATGTCATTTCTAACCGCACTCACTCCACAACATTCACACATTTGATTCAAACTTGTAAAACGAACTGTGGATGCTTGTATTATACTTTTAAGCTTATTCCTTGATTCTAAACTTATTTTTGAATTCTAATGACATGGAGACGATTATATGTGTTAGGGTTGTCATAAAAGTAAACCAAATGTCATTTCTAACCACATTCACTCCATAACATTCACACATTTGATTCAAACTTGTAAAACGAATTGTGCATGCTTGTATTCTACTTTTAAGCTTATTCTTTTATTCTAAGCTTATTTTCGAATTCTAATGACATGGAGACGATTATATGTGTTAGGGTTGTCATAAAAGTAAACCAAATCTCATTTCTAACAACACTCACTCCACAACATTCACACATTTGAATCAAACTTGTAAAACGAACTATGCATGCTTGGACTCTACTTTTAAGCTTATTCTTTGATTTTAAGCTTATTTTTGAATTCTAATGACATGGAGACGATTATATGTGTTAGGCTTGTCAAAAATGTAAACCAAATGTCATTTCTAACCGCACTCACTCCACAACATTCACACATTTGAATCAAACTTGTAAAACGAACTGTGCATGCTTGTATTCTACTTTTAAGCTAATTCTTTGATTCTAAGCTTATTTTTGAATTCTAATGACATGGAGACGATTATATGTGTTAGGGTTGTCATAAAAGTAAACCAAATGTCATTTCTAACAACACTCACTCCACAACATTCACACATTTGAATCAAACTTGTAAAACGAACTATGCATGCTTGGACTCTACTTTTAAGCTTATTCTTTGATTTTAAGCTTATTTTTGAATTCTAATGACATGGAGACGATTATATGTGTTAGGCTTGTCAAAAATGTAAACCAAATGTCATTTCTAACCGCACTCACTCCACAACATTCACACATTTGAATCAAACTTGTAAAACGAACTGTGCATGCTTGTATTCTACTTTTAAGCTTATTCTTTGATTCTAAGCTTATTTTTGAATTCTAATGACATGGAGACGATTATATGTGTTAGGGTTGTCATAAAAGTAAACCAAATGTCATTTCTAACAACACTCACTCCACAACATTCACACATTTGAATCAAACTTGTAAAACGAACTGTGCATGCTTGGACTCTACTTTTAAGCTTATTCTTTGATTTTAAGCTTATTTTTGAATTCTAATGACATGGAGACGATTAAATGTGTTAGACTTGTCATAAAAGTAAACCAAATGTCATTTCTAACCGCACTCACTCCACAACATTCACACATTTGATTCAAACTTGTAAAACGAACTGTGGATGCTTGTATTATACTTTTAAGCTTATTCCTTGATTCTAAGCTTATTTTTGAATTCTAATGACATGGAGACGATAATATGTGTTAGGGTTGTCATAAACCAAATGTCATTTCTAACCACATTCACTCCATAACATTCACACATTTGATTCAAACTTGTAAAACGAATTGTGCATGCTTGTATTCTACTTTTAAGCTTATTCTTTTATTCTAAGCTTATTTTCGAATTCTAATGACATGGAGACGATTATATGTGTTAGGGTTGTCATAAAAGTAAACCAAATCTCATTTCTAACAACACTCACTCCACAACATTCACACATTTGAATCAAACTTGTAAAACGAACTATGCATGCTTGGACTCTACTTTTAAGCTTATTCTTTGATTTTAAGCTTATTTTTGAATTCTAATGACATGGAGACGATTATATGTGTTAGGCTTGTCATAAAAGTAAAGCAAATGTCATTTCTAACCGCACTCACTCCACAACATTCACACATTTGATTCAAACTTGCAAAACGAACTGTGGATGCTTGGATTATACTTTTAAGCTTATTCTTTGATTCTAACCTTATTTTTGAATTCTAATGACATGGAGACGATTATATGTGTTAGGCTTGTCATAAAAGTAAACCAAATGTCATTTCTAACCGCACTCACTCCACAACATTCACACATTTGATTCCAACTTGTAAAACAAACTTTGGATGCTTGTATTATACTTTTAAGCTTATTCTTTGATACTAAGCTTATTTTTGAATTCTAATGACATGGAGACGATTATATGTGTTAGGGTTGTCATAAAAGTAAACCAAATGTCATTTCTAACCACATTCACTACATAACATTCACACATTTGATTCAAACTTGTAAAACGAACTGTGCATGCTTGTCTTCTACTTTTAAGCTTATTCTTTGATTCTAAGCTTATTTTTGAACTCTAATGACATGGAGACGATTATATGTCTTCGGGTTGTCATAAAAGTAAACCAAATGTCATATCTAACCACACTCACTCCACAACATTCACACATTTGAATCAAACTTGTAAAACGAACTGTGCATGCTTGTATTTTACTTTTAAGCTTATTCTTTGATTCTAAGCTTATTTTTGAATTCTAATGACATGGAGACGATTATATGTGTTAGGGTTGTCATAAAAGTAAACCAAATGTCATTTCTAACAACACTCACTCCACAACATTCACACATTTGAATCAAACTTGCAAAACGAACTGTGGATGCTTGGATTATACTTTTAAGCTTATTCTTTGATTCTAACCTTATTTTTGAATTCTAATGACATGGAGACGATTATATGTGTTAGGGTTGTCATAAAAGTAAACCAAATGTCATTTCCAACCGCACTCATTCCACAAGATTCACACATTTGATTCAAACTTGTAAAACGAACTGTGCATGCTTGTCTTCTACTTTTAAGCTTATTCTTTGATTCTAAGGTTATTTTTGAACTCTAATGACATGGAGACGATTATATGTCTTCGGGTTGTCATAAAAGTAAACCAAATGTCATTTCTAACCACACTCACTCCACAACATTCACACATTTGAATCAAACTTGTAAAACGAACTGTGCATGCTTGTATTTTACTTTTAAGCTTATTCTTTGATTCTAAGCTTATTTTTGAATTCTAATGACATGGAGACGATTATATGTGTTAGGGTTGTCATAGTAGTAAACCAAATTTCATTTCTAACCGCACTCACTCCACAACATTCACACATTTGATTCAAACTTGTAAAACGAAATGTGCATGCTTGTATTCTACTTTTATGCTTATTCTTTGATTTTAAGCTTATTTTTGAATTCTAATGACATAGAGACGATTATATGTCTTCGGGTTGTCGTAAAAGTAAACCAAATGTCATTTCTAACAACACTCACTCCACAACATTCACACATTTGAATCAAACTTGTAAAACGAACTGTGCATGCTTGTATTCTATTTTTAAGCTTATTCTTTGATTCTAAGCTTATTTTTGAATTCTAATGACATGGAGACGATTATATGTCTTCGGGTTGTCGTAAAAGTAAACCAAATGTAATTTCTAACCACACTCACTCCACAACATTCACACATTTGAATCAAACTTGTAAAACGAACTGTGCATGCTTGTATTCTACTTTTAAGCTTATTCTTTGATTCTAAGCTTATTTTTGAATTCTAATGACATGGAGACGATTATATGTGTTAGGGTTGTCGTAAAAGTAAACGAAATGTAATTTCTAACCGCACTCACTCCACAACATTCACACATTTGAATCAAACTTGCAAAACGAACTGTGCATGCTTGTATTCTACTTTTAAGCTTATTCTTTGATTCTAAGCTTATTTTTGAATTCTAATGACATGGAGACGATTATATGTGTTAGGCTTGTCAAAAATGTAAACCAAATGTCATTTCTAACCGCACTCACTCCACAACATTCACACATTTGAATCAAACTTGTAAAACGAACTGTGGATACTTCTATTATACTTTTAAGCTTATTCTTTGATTCTAAGCTTATTTTTGAATTCTAATGACATGGAGACGATTATATGTGTTAAGGTTGTCATAAAAGTAAACCAAATGTCATTTCTAACAACACTCACTCCACAACATTCATACATTTAAATCAAACTTGTAAAACGAACTGTGCATGCTTGGACTCCACTTTTAAGCTTATTCTTTAATTCTAAGCTTATTTTTGAATTCTAATGACATGGAAACGATTATATATGCTAGGGTTGTCGTAAAAGTAAACGAAATGTAATTTCTAACCGCACTCACTCCACAACATTCACACATTTGAATCAAACTTGTAAAACGAACTGTGCATGCTTGTATTTTACTTTTAAGCTTATTCTTTGATTCTAAGCTTATTTTTGAATTCTAATGACATGGAGTCGATTATATGTGTTAGGGTTGTCATAAAAGTAAACCAAATGTCATTTCTAACCACATTCACTCCATAACATTCACACATTTGATTCAAACTTGTAAAACGAACTGTGCATACTTGTATTCTACTTTTAAGCTTATTCTTTTATTCTAAGCTTATTTTTGAATTCTAATGACATGGAGACGATTATATGTGTTAGGGTTGTCATAAAAGTAAACCAAATGACATTTCTAACAACACTCACTCCACAACATTCACACATTTGAATCAAACTTGTAAAACGAACTGTGCATGCTTGGACTCTACTTTTAAGCTTATTCTTTGATTTTAAGCTTATTTTTGAATTCTAATGACATGGAGACGATTATATGTCTTCGGGTTGTCATAAAAGTAAACCAAATGTCATTTCTAACCACACTCACTCCACAACATTCACACATTTGAATCAAACTTGTAAAACGAACTATGCATGCTTGGACTCTACTTTTAAGCTTATTCTTTGATTTTAAGCTTATTTTTGAATTCTAATGACATGGAGACGATTATATGTGTTAGGCTTGTCAAAAATGTAAACCAAATGTCATTTCTAACCGCACTCACTCCACAACATTCACACATTTGAATCAAACTTGTAAAACGAACTGTGCATGCTTGTATTCTACTTTTAAGCTTATTCTTTGATTCTAAGCTTATTTTTGAATTCTAATGACATGGAGGCGATTATATGTGTTAGGGTTGTCATAAAAGTAAACCAAATGTCATTTCTAACAACACTCACTCCACAACATTCACACATTTGAATCAAACTTGTAAAACGAACTGTGCATGCTTGGACTCTACTTTTAAGCTTATTCTTTGATTTTAAGCTTATTTTTGAATTCTAATGACATGGAGACGATTAAATGTGTTAGACTTGTCATAAAAGTAAACCAAATGTCATTTCTCACCGCACTCACTCCACAACATTCACACATTTGATTCAAACTTGTAAAACGAACTGTGGATGCTTGTATTATACTTTTAAGCTTATTCCTTGATTCTAAGCTTATTTTTGAATTCTAATGACATGGAGACGATTATATGTGTTAGGGTTGTCATAAAAGTAAACCAAATGTCATTTCTAACCACATTCACTCCATAACATTCACACATTTGATTCAAACTTGTAAAACGAATTGTGCATGCTTGTATTCTACTTTTAAGCTTATTCTTTTATTCTAAGCTTATTTTCGAATTCTAATGACATGGAGACGATTATATGTGTTAGGGTTGTCATAAAAGTAAACCAAATCTCATTTCTAACAACACTCACTCCACAACATTCACACATTTGAATCAAACTTGTAAAACGAACTATGCATGCTTGGACTCTACTTTTAAGCTTATTCTTTGATTTTAAGCTTATTTTTGAATTCTAATGACATGGAGACGATTATATGTGTTAGGCTTGTCAAAAATGTAAACCAAATGTCATTTCTAACCGCACTCACTCCACAACATTCACACATTTGAATCAAACTTGTAAAACGAACTGTGCATGCTTGTATTCTACTTTTAAGCTTATTCTTTGACTCTAAGCTTATTTTTGAATTCTAATGACATGGAGACGATTATATGTGTTAGGGTTGTCATAAAAGTAAACCAAATGTCATTTCTAACAACACTCACTCCACAACATTCACACATTTGAATCAAACTTGTAAAACGAACTGTGCATGCTTGGACTCTACTTTTAAGCTTATTCTTTGATTTTAAGCTTATTTTTGAATTCTAATGACATGGAGACGATTAAATGTGTTAGACTTGTCATAAAAGTAAACCAAATGTCATTTCTAACTGCACTCACTCCACAACATTCACACATTTGATTCAAACTTGTAAAACGAACTGTGGATGCTTGTATTATACTTTTAAGCTTATTCCTTGATTCTAAGCTTATTTTTGAATTCTAATGACATGGAGACGATTATATGTGTTAGGGTTGTCATAAAAGTAAACCAAATGTCATTTCTAACCACATTCACTCCATAACATTCACACATTTGATTCAAACTTGTAAAACGAATTGTGCATGCTTGTATTCTACTTTTAAGCTTATTCTTTTATTCTAAGCTTATTTTCGAATTCTAATGACATGGAGACGATTATATGTGTTAGGGTTGTCATAAAAGTAAACCAAATCTCATTTCTAACAACACTCACTCCACAACATTCACACATTTGAATCAAACTTGTAAAACGAACTATGCATGCTTGGACTCTACTTTTAAGCTTATTCTTTGATTTTAAGCTTATTTTTGAATTCTAATGACATGGAGACGATTATATGTGTTAGGCTTGTCATAAAAGTAAAGCAAATGTCATTTCTAACCGCACTCACTCCACAACATTCACACATTTGATTCAAACTTGCAAAACGAACTGTGGATGCTTGGATTATACTTTTAAGCTTATTCTTTGATTCTAACCTTATTTTTGAATTCTAATGACATGGAGACGATTATATGTGTTAGGCTTGTCATAAAAGTAAACCAAATGTCATTTCTAACCGCACTCACTCCACAACATTCACACATTTGATTCCAACTTGTAAAACGAACTTTGGATGCTTGTATTATACTTTTAAGCTTATTCTTTGATACTAAGCTTATTTTTGAATTCTAATGACATGGAGACGATTATATGTGTTAGGGTTGTCATAAAAGTAAACCAAATGTCATTTCTAACCACATTCACTACATAACATTCACACATTTGATTCAAACTTGTAAAACGAACTGTGCATGCTTGTCTTCTACTTTTAAGCTTATTCTTTGATTCTAAGCTTATTTTTGAACTCTAATGACATGGAGACGATTATATGTCTTCGGGTTGTCATAAAAGTAAACCAAATGTCATTTCTAACCACACTCACTCCACAACATTCACACATTTGAATCAAACTTGTAAAACGAACTGTGCATGCTTGTATTTTACTTTTAAGCTTATTCTTTGATTCTAAGCTTATTTTTGAATTCTAATGACATGGAGACGATTATATGTGTTAGGGTTGTCATAAAAGTAAACCAAATGTCATTTCTAACAACACTCACTCCACAACATTCACACATTTGAATCAAACTTGCAAAACGAACTGTGGATGCTTGGATTATACTTTTAAGCTTATTCTTTGATTCTAACCTTATTTTTGAATTCTAATGACATGGAGACGATTATATGTGTTAGGGTTGTCATAAAAGTAAACCAAATGTCATTTCCAACCGCACTCATTCCACAAGATTCACACATTTGATTCAAACTTGTAAAACGAACTGTGCATGCTTGTCTTCTACTTTTAAGCTTATTCTTTGATTCTAAGGTTATTTTTGAACTCTAATGACATGGAGACGATTATATGTCTTCGGGTTGTCATAAAAGTAAACCAAATGTCATTTCTAACCACACTCACTCCACAACATTCACACATTTGAATCAAACTTGTAAAACGAACTGTGCATGCTTGTATTTTACTTTTAAGCTTATTCTTTGATTCTAAGCTTATTTTTGAATTCTAATGACATGGAGACGATTATATGTGTTAGGGTTGTCATAGTAGTAAACCAAATGTCATTTCTAACCGCACTCACTCCACAACATTCACACATTTGATTCAAACTTGTAAAACGAAATGTGCATGCTTGTATTCTACTTTTATGCTTATTCTTTGATTTTAAGCTTATTTTTGAATTCTAATGACATAGAGACGATTATATGTCTTCGGGTTGTCGTAAAAGTAAACCAAATGTCATTTCTAACAACACTCACTCCACAACATTCACACATTTGAATCAAACTTGTAAAACGAACTGTGCATGCTTGTATTCTATTTTTAAGCTTATTCTTTGATTCTAAGCTTATTTTTGAATTCTAATGACATGGAGACGATTATATGTCTTCGGGTTGTCGTAAAAGTAAACCAAATGTAATTTCTAACCACACTCACTCCACAACATTCACACATTTGAATCAAACTTGTAAAACGAACTGTGCATGCTTGTATTCTACTTTTAAGCTTATTCTTTGATTCTAAGCTTATTTTTGAATTCTAATGACATGGAGACGATTATATGTGTTAGGGTTGTCGTAAAAGTAAACGAAATGTAATTTCTAACCGCACTCACTCCACAACATTCACACATTTGAATCAAACTTGCAAAACGAACTGTGCATGCTTGTATTCTACTTTTAAGCTTATTCTTTGATTCTGAGCTTATTTTTGAATTCTAATGACATGGAGACGATTATATGTGTTAGGCTTGTCAAAAATGTAAACCAAATGTCATTTCTAACCGCACTCACTCCACAACATTCACACATTTGATTCAAACTTGTAAAACGAACTGTGGATGCTTGTATTATACTTTTAAGCTTATTCCTTGATTCTAAGCTTATTTTTGAATTCTAATGACATGGAGACGATTATATGTGTTAGGGTTGTCATAAAAGTAAACCAAATGTCTTTTCTAACCACATTCACTCCATAACATTCACACATTTGATTCAAACTTGTAAAACGAATTGTGCATGCTTGTATTCTACTTTTAAGCTTATTCTTTTATTCTAAGCTTATTTTCGAATTCTAATGACATGGAGACGATTATATGTGTTAGGGTTGTCATAAAAGTAAACCAAATCTCATTTCTAACAACACTCACTCCACAACATTCACACATTTGAATCAAACTTGTAAAACGAACTATGCATGCTTGGACTCTACTTTTAAGCTTATTCTTTGATTTTAAGCTTATTTTGGAATTCTAATGACATGGAGACGATTATATGTGTTAGGCTTGTCAAAAATGTAAACCAAATGTCATTTCTAACCGCACTCACTCCACAACATTCACACATTTGAATCAAACTTGTAAAACGAACTGTGCATGCTTGTATTCTACTTTTAAGCTTATTCTTTGATTCTAAGCTTATTTTTTAATTCTAATGACATGGAAACGATTATATGTGTTAGGGTTGTCATAAAAGTAAACCAAATGTCATTTCTAACAACACTCACTCCACAACATTCACACATTTGAATCAAACTTGTAAAACGAACTGTGCATGCTTGGACTCTACTTTTAAGCTTATTCTTTGATTTTAAGCTTATTTTTGAATTCTAATGACATGGAGACGATTAAATGTGTTAGACTTGTCATAAAAGTAAACCAAATGTCATTTCTAACCGCACTCACTCCACAACATTCACACATTTGATTCAAACTTGTAAAACGAACTGTGGATGCTTGTATTATACTTTTAAGCTTATTCCTTGATTCTAAGCTTATTTTTGAATTCTAATGACATGGAGACGATTATATGTGTTAGGGTTGTCATAAAAGTAAACCAAATGTCATTTCTAACCACATTCACTCCATAACATTCACACATTTGATTCAAACTTGTAAAACGAATTGTGCATGCTTGTATTCTACTTTTAAGCTTATTCTTTTATTCTAAGCTTATTTTCGAATTCTAATGACATGGAGACGATTATATGTGTTAGGGTGGTCATAAAAGTAAACCAAATCTCATTTCTAACAACACTCACTCCACAACATTCACACATTTGAATCAAACTTGTAAAACGAACTATGCATGCTTGGACTCTACTTTTAAGCTTATTCTTTGATTTTAAGCTTATTTTTGAATTCTAATGACATGGAGACGATTATATGTGTTAGGCTTGTCAAAAATGTAAACCAAATGTCATTTCTAACCGCACTCACTCCACAACATTCACACATTTGAATCAAACTTGTAAAACGAACTGTGCATGCTTGTATTCTACTTTTAAGCTTATTCTTTGATTCTAAGCTTATTTTTGAATTCTAATGACATGGAGACGATTATATGTGTTAGGGTTGTCATAAAAGTAAACCAAATGTCATTTCTAACAACACTCACTCCACAACATTCACACATTTGAATCAAACTTGTAAAACGAACTGTGCATGCTTGGACTCTACTTTTAAGCTTATTCTTTGATTTTAAGCTTATTTTTGAATTCTAATGACATGGAGACGATTAAATGTGTTAGACTTGTCATAAAAGTAAACCAAATGTCATTTCTAACCGCACTCACTCCACAACATTCACACATTTGATTCAAACTTGTAAAACGAACTGTGGATGCTTGTATTATACTTTTAAGCTTATTCCTTGATTCTAAGCTTATTTTTGAATTCTAATGACATGGAGACGATTATATGTGTTAGGGTTGTCATAAAAGTAAACCAAATGTCATTTCTAACCACATTCACTCCATAACATTCACACATTTGAATCAAACTTGTAAAACGAACTATGCATGCTTGGACTCTACTTTTAAGCTTATTCTTTGATTTTAAGCTTATTTTTGAATTCTAATGACATGGAGACGATTATATGTGTTAGGCTTGTCAAAAATGTAAACCAAATGTCATTTCTAACCGCACTCACTCCACAACATTCACACATTTGAATCAAACTTGTAAAACGAACTGTGCATGCTTGTATTCTACTTTTAAGCTTATTCTTTGATTCTAAGCTTATTTTTGAATTCTAATGACATGGAGACGATTATATGTGTTAGGGTTGTCATAAAAGTAAACCAAATGTCATTTCTAACAACACTCACTCCACAACATTCACACATTTGAATCAAACTTGTAAAACGAACTGTGCATGCTTGGACTCTACTTTTAAGCTTATTCTTTGATTTTAAGCTTATTTTTGAATTCTAATGACATGGAGACGATTATATGTGTTAGGCTTGTCATAAAAGTAAAGCAAATGTCATTTCTAACCGCACTCACTCCACAACATTCACACATTTGATTCAAACTTGCAAAACGAACTGTGGATGCTTGGATTATACTTTTAAGCTTATTCTTTGATTCTAACCTTATTTTTGAATTCTAATGACATGGAGACGATTATATGTGTTAGGCTTGTCATAAAAGTAAACCAAATGTCATTTCTAACCGCACTCACTCCACAACATTCACACATTTGATTCCAACTTGTAAAACGAACTTTGGATGCTTGTATTATACTTTTAAGCTTATTCTTTGATACTAAGCTTATTTTTGAATTCTAATGACATGGAGACGATTATATGTGTTAGGGTTGTCATAAAAGTAAACCAAATGTCATTTCTAACCACATTCACTACATAACATTCACACATTTGATTCAAACTTGTAAAACGAACTGTGCATGCTTGTCTTCTACTTTTAAGCTTATTCTTTGATTCTAAGCTTATTTTTGAACTCTAATGACATGGAGACGATTATATGTCTTCGGGTTGTCATAAAAGTAAACCAAATGTCATTTCTAACCACACTCACTCCACAACATTCACACATTTGAATCAAACTTGTAAAACGAACTGTGCATGCTTGTATTTTACTTTTAAGCTTATTCTTTGATTCTAAGCTTATTTTTGAATTCTAATGACATGGAGACGATTATATGTGTTAGGGTTGTCTTAAAAGTAAACCAAATGTCATTTCTAACAACACTCACTCCACAACATTCACACATTTGAATCAAACTTGCAAAACGAACTGTGGATGCTTGGATTATACTTTTAAGCTTATTCTTTGATTCTAACCTTATTTTTGAATTCTAATGACATGGAGACGATTATATGTGTTAGGGTTGTCATAAAAGTAAACCAAATGTCATTTCCAACCGCACTCATTCCACAAGATTCACACATTTGATTCAAACTTGTAAAACGAACTGTGCATGCTTGTCTTCTACTTTTAAGCTTATTCTTTGATTCTAAGCTTATTTTTGAACTCTAATGACATGGAGACGATTATATGTCTTCGGGTTGTCATAAAAGTAAACCAAATGTCATTTCTAACCACACTCACTCCACAACATTCACACATTTGAATCAAACTTGTAAAACGAACTGTGCATGCTTGTATTTTACTTTTAAGCTTATTCTTTGATTCTAAGCTTATTTTTGAATTCTAATGACATGGAGACGATTATATGTGTTAGGGTTGTCATAGTAGTAAACCAAATGTCATTTCTAACCGCACTCACTCCACAACATTCACACATTTGATTCAAACTTGTAAAACGAAATGTGCATGCTTGTATTCTACTTTTATGCTTATTCTTTGATTCTAAGCTTATTTTTGAATTCTAATGACATAGAGACGATTATATGTCTTCGGGTTGTCGTAAAAGTAAACCAAATGTCATTTCTAACCACACTCACTCCACAACATTCACACATTTGAATCAAACTTGTAAAACGAACTGTGCATGCTTGTATTATATTTTTAAGCTTCTTCTTTGATTCTAAGCTTATTTTTGAATTCTAATGACATGGAGACGATTATATGTCTTCGGGTTGTCGTAAAAGTAAACCAAATGTAATTTCTAACCACACTCACTCCACAACATTCACACATTTGAATCAAACTTGTAAAACGAACTGTGCATGCTTGTATTCTACTTTTAAGCTTATTCTTTGATTCTAAGCTTATTTTTGAATTCTAATGACATGGAGACGATTATATGTGTTAGGGTTGTCGTAAAAGTAAACGAAATGTAATTTCTAACCGCACTCACTCCACAACATTCACACATTTGAATCAAACTTGCAAAACGAACTGTGCATGCTTGTATTCTACTTTTAAGCTTATTCTTTGATTCTAAGCTTATTTTTGAATTCTAATGACATGGAGACGATTATATGTGTTAGGCTTGTCAAAAATGTAAACCAAATGTCATTTCTAACCGCACTCACTCCACAACATTCACACATTTGAATCAAACTTGTAAAACGAACTGTGGATACTTCTATTATACTTTTAAGCTTATTCTTTGATTCTAAGCTTATTTTTGAATTCTAATGACATGGAGACGATTATATGTGTTAAGGTTGTCATAAAAGTAAACCAAATGTCATTTCTAACAACACTCACTCCACAACATTCATACATTTAAATCAAACTTGTAAAACGAACTGTGCATGCTTGGACTCCACTTTTAAGCTTATTCTTTAATTCTAAGCTTATTTTTGAATTCTAATGACATGGAAACGATTATATATGCTAGGGTTGTCGTAAAAGTAAACGAAATGTAATTTCTAACCGCACTCACTCCACAACATTCACACATTTGAATCAAACTTGTAAAACGAACTGTGCATGCTTGTATTCTACTTTTAAGCTTATTCTTTGATTCTAAGCTTATTTTTGAATTCTAATGACATGCAGACGATTATATGTGTTAGGGTTGTCATAAAAGTAAACCAAATGTCATTTCTAACAACACTCACTCCACAACATTCACACATTTGAATCAAACTTGTAAAACGAACTGTGGATACTTCTATTATACTTTTAAGCTTATTCCTTGATTCTAACCTTATTTTTGAATTCTAATGACATGGAGACGATTATATGTGTTAGGGTTGTCATAAAAGTAAACCAAATGTCATTTCTAACCACATTCACTCCATAACATTCACACATTTGATTCAAACTTGTAAAACGAACTGTGCATACTTGTATTCTACTTTTAAGCTTATTCTTTGATTCTAAGCTTATTTTTGAAATCTAATGACATGGAGACGATTATATGTGTTAGGCTTGTCAAAAATGTAAACCAAATGTCATTTCTAACCGCACTCACTCCACAACATTCACACATTTGAATCAAACTTGTAAAACGAACTGTGGATACTTCTATTATACTTTTAAGCTTATTCTTTGATTCTAAGCTTATTTTTGAATTCTAATGACATGGAGACGATTATATGTGTTAAGGTTGTCATAAAAGTAAACCAAATGTCATTTCTAACAACACTCACTCCACAACATTCATACATTTAAATCAAACTTGTAAAACGAACTGTGCATGCTTGGACTCCACTTTTAAGCTTATTCTTTAATTCTAAGCTTATTTTTGAATTCTAATGACATGGAAACGATTATATATGCTAGGGTTGTCGTAAAAGTAAACGAAATGTAATTTCTAACCGCACTCACTCCACAACATTCACACATTTGAATCAAACTTGTAAAACGAACTGTGCATGCTTGTATTCTACTTTTAAGCTTATTCTTTGATTCTAAGCTTATTTTTGAATTCTAATGACATGCTGACGATTATATGTGTTAGGGTTGTCATAAAAGTAAACCAAATGTCATTTCTAACAACACTCACTCCACAACATTCACACATTTGAATCAAACTTGTAAAACGAACTGTGGATACTTCTATTATACTTTTAAGCTTATTCCTTGATTCTAACCTTATTTTTGAATTCTAATGACATGGAGACGATTATATGTGTTAGGGTTGTCATAAAAGTAAACCAAATGTCATTTCTAACAACATTCACTCCATAACATTCACACATTTGATTCAAACTTGTAAAACGAACTGTGCATACTTGTATTCTACTTTTAAGCTTATTCTTTTATTCTAAGCTTATTTTTGAATTCTAATGACATGGAGACGATTATATGTGTTAGGGTTGTCATAAAAGTAAACCAAATGACATTTCTAACAACACTCACTCCACAACATTCACACATTTGAATCAAACTTGTAAAACGAACTGTGCATGCTTGGACTCTACTTTTAAGCTTATTCTTTGATTTTAAGCTTATTTTTGAATTCTAATGACATGGAGACGATTATATGTCTTCGGGTTGTCATAAAAGTAAACCAAATGTCATTTCTAACCACACTCACTCCACAACATTCACACATTTGAATCAAACTTGTAAAACGAACTGTGCATGCTTGTATTTTACTTTTAAGCTTATTCTTTGATTCTAAGCTTATTTTTGAATTCTAATGACATGGAGACGATTATATGTGTTAGGGTTGTCATAAAAGTAAACCAAATGTCATTTCTAACAACACTCACTCCACAACATTCACACATTTGAATCAAACTTGTAAAACGAACTGTGGATGCTTGTATTATACTTTTAAGCTTATTCTTTGATTCTAAGCTTATTTTTGAATTCTAATGACATGGAGACGATTATATGTCTTCGGGTTGTCGTAAAAGTAAACCAAATGTCATTTCTAACCACATTCACTCCACAACATTCACACATTTGAATCAAACTTGTAAAACGAACTGTGCATGCTTGTATTCTACTTTTAGGCTTATTCTTTGATTCTAAGCTTATTTTTGAATTCTAATGACATGGAGACGATTATATGTGTTAGGGTTGTCATAAAAGTAAACCAAATGTCATTTCTAACAACACTCACTCCACAACATTCACACATTTGAATCAAACTTGTAAAACGAACTGTGCATGCTTGTATTTTACTTTTAAGCTTATTCTTTTATTCTAAGCTTATTTTTGAATTCTAATGACATGGAGACGATTATATGTGTTAGGGTTGTCATAAAAGTAAACCAAATGACATTTCTAACAACACTCACTCCACAACATTCACACATTTGAATCAAACTTGTAAAACGAACTGTGCATGCTTGGACTCTACTTTTAAACTTATTCTTTGATTTTAAGCTTATTTTTGAATTCTAATGACATGGAGACGATTATATGTCTTCGGGTTGTCATAAAAGTAAACCAAATGTCATTTCTAACCACACTCACTCCACAACATTCACACATTTGAATCAAACTTGTAAAACGAACTGTGCATGCTTGTATTTTACTTTTAAGCTTATTCTTTGATTCTAAGCTTATTTTTGAATTCTAATGACATGGAGACGATTATATGTGTTAGGGTTGTCATAAAAGTAAACCAAATGTCATTTCTAACAACACTCACTCCACAACATTCACACATTTGAATCAAACTTGTAAAACGAACTGTGGATGCTTGTATTATACTTTTAAGCTTATTCTTTGATTCTAAGCTTATTTTTGAATTCTAATGACATGGAGACGATTATATGTCTTCGGGTTGTCGTAAAAGTAAACCAAATGTCATTTCTAACCACATTCACTCCACAACATTCACACATTTGAATCAAACTTGTAAAACGAACTGTGCATGCTTGTATTCTACTTTTAGGCTTATTCTTTGATTCTAAGCTTATTTTGAATTCTAATGACATGGAGACGATTATATGTGTTAGGCTTGTCATAAAAGTAAACCAAATGTCATTTCTAACCACACTCACTCCACAACATTCACACATTTGAATCAAACTTGTAAAACGAACTGTGCATGCTTGTATTTTACTTTTAAGCTTATTCTTTTATTCTAAGCTTATTTTTAAATTCTAATGACATGGAGACGATTATATGTGTTAGGGTTGTCATAAAAGTAAACCAAATGACATTTCTAACAACACTCACTCCACAACATTCACACATTTGAATCAAACTTGTAAAACGAACTGTGCATGCTTGGACTCTACTTTTAAGCTTATTCTTTGATTTTAAGCTTATTTTTGAATTCTAATGACATGGAGACGATTATATGTGTTAGGCTTGTCATAAAAGTAAAGCAAATGTCATTTCTAACCGCACTCACTCCACAACATTCACACATTTGATTCAAACTTGTAAAACGAACTGTGGATGCTTGTATTATACTTTTAAGCTTATTCTTTGATTCTAACCTTATTTTTGAATTCTAATGACATGGAGACGATTATATGTGTTAGGCTTGTCATAGTAGTAAACCAAATGTCATTTCTAACCGCACTCACTCCACAACATTCACACATTTGATTCAAACTTGTAAAACGAACTGTGGATGCTTGTATTATACTTTTAAGCTTATTCTTTGATTCTAAGCTTATTTTTGAATTCTAATGTCATGGAGACGATTATATGTGTTAGGCTTGTCATAAAAGTAAACCAAATGTCATTTCTAACCGCACTCACTCCACAACATTCACACATTTGAATCAAACTTGTAAAACGAACTGTGCATGCTTGTATTCTACTTTTAAGCTTATTCTTTGATTCTAAGCTTATTTTTGAATTCTAATGACATGGTGACGATTATATGTGTTAGGGTTGTCATAAAAGTAAACCAAATGTCATTTCTAACCGCACTCACTCCACAACATTCACACATTTGATTCAAACTTGTAAAACGAACTGTGGATGCTTGTATTATACTTTTAAGCTTATTCTTTGATTCTAACCTTATTTTTGAATTCTAATGACATGGAGACGATTATATGTGTTAGGCTTGTCATAGTAGTAAACCAAATGTCATTTCTAACCGCACTCACTCCACAACATTCACACATTTGATTCAAACTTGTAAAACGAACTGTGGATGCTTGTATTATACTTTTAAGCTTATTCTTTGATTTCTAAGCTTATTTTTGAATTCTAATGTCATGGAGACGATTATATGTGTTAGGCTTGTCATAAAAGTAAACCAAATGTCATTTCTAACCGCACTCACTCCCCAACATTCACACATTTGAATCAAACTTGTAAAACGAACTGTGCATGCTTGTATTCTACTTTTAAGCTTATTCTTTGATTCTAAGCTTATTTTTGAATTCTAATGACATGGAGACGATTATATGTGTTAGGGTTGTCATAAAAGTAAACCAAATGTCATTTCTAACAACACTCACTCCAAATTCACACATTTGAATCAAACTTGTAAAACGAACTCTGCATGCTTGGACTCTACTTTAAAGCTTATTCTTTGATTTTAAGCCTATTTTTGAATTCTAGTGACATGAAGACGATTATATGTGTTAGGCTTGTCATAAAAGTAAATCAAATGTCATTTCTAACCGCACTCACTCCAAAACATTCACACATTTGAATCAAACTTGTAAAACTAACTGTGCATGCTTGTATTCTACTTTTAAGCTTATTCTTGTATTCTAAGCTTATTTTTGAATTCTAATGACATGGAGACGATTATATGTGTTAGGTTTGTCATAAAAGTAAACCAAATGTCATTTCTAACAACACTCACTCCACAACATTCACACATTTGAATCAAACTTGTAAAACGAACTGTGCATGCTTGGACTCTACTTTTAAGCTTATTCTTTGATTTTAAGCTTATTTTTGAATTCTAATGACATGGAGACGATTATATGTGTTAGGCTTGTCATAAAAGTAAAGCAAATGTCATTTCTAACCGCACTCACTCCACAACATTCACACATTTGATTCAAACTTGTAAAACGAACTGTGGTGCTTGTATTATACTTTTAAGCTTATTCTTTGATTCTAAGCTTATTTTTAAAATCTAATGACATGGAGACGATTATATGTCTTCGGGTTGTCATGAAAGTAAACCAAATGTCATTTCTAACCACACTCACTCCACAACATTCACACATTTGAATCAAACTTGTAAAACGAAATGTGCATGCTTGTATTCTACTTTTAAGCTTATTCTTTGATTCTAAGCTTTTTTTTTGAATTCTAATGACATGGAGACGATTATATGTCTTTGGGTTGTGGTAAAAGTAAACCAAATGTCATTTCTAACCGCACTCACTCCACAACATTCACACATTTGATTCAAACTTGTAAAACGAACTGCGCATGCTTGTATTCTACTTTTAAGCTTATTCTTTGATTCTAAGCTTATTTTTGAATTCTAATGACATGGAGACGATTATATGTGTTAGGCTTGTCATAAAAGTAAACCAAATGTCATTTCTAACCGCACTCACTCCACAACATTCACACATTTGAATCAAACTTGTAAAACGAACTGTGCATGCTTGGACTCTACTTTTAAGCTTATTCTTTGATTTTAAGCTTATTTTTGAATTCTAATGACATGAAGACGATTATATGTGTTAGGCTTGTCATAAAAGTAAACCAAATGTCATTTCTAACCGCACTCACTCCACAACATTCACACATTTGAATCAAACTTGTAAAATGAACTGTGCATGCTTGTATTATACTTTTAAGCTTATTCTTTGATTCTAAGCTTATTTTTGAATTCTAATGACATGGAGACGATTATATGTGTTAGGCTTGTCATAAAAGTAAACCAAATGTCATTTCTAACCGCACTCACTCCACAACATTCACACATTTGAATCAAACTTGTAAAACGAACTGTGCATGTTTGTATTCTACTTTTAAGCTTATTCTTTGATTCTAAGCTTATTTTTGAATTCTAATGACATGGAGACGATTATATCTGTTAGGGTTGTCATAAAAGTAAACCAAATGTCATTTCTAACCGCACTCACTCCAGAACATTCACACATTTGAATCAAACTTGTAAAACGAGTTGTGCATGTTTGTATTCTACTTTTAAGCTTATTCTTTGATTATAAGCTTATTTTTGAATTCTAATGACATGGAGACGATTATATGTGTTAGGGTTGTCATAAAAGTAAACCAAATGTCATTTCTAACAACACTCACTCCACAACATTCACACATTTGAATCAAACTTGTAAAACGAACTGTGCATGCTTGGACTCTACTTTTAAGCTTATTCTTTGATTTTAAGCTTATTTTTGAATTCTAATGACATGGAGACAATTATATGTGTTAGGCTTGTCAAAAATGTAAACCAAATGTCATTTCTAACCGCACTCACTCCACAACATTCACACATTTGAATCAAACTTGTAAAACGAACTGTGTATGTTTGTATTCTACTTTTAAGCTTATTCTTTGATTCTAAGCTTATTTTTGAATTCTAATGACATTGAGACGATTATATGTCTTCGGGTTGTCGTAAAAGAAAACGAAATGTAATTTCTAACCACACTCACTCCACAACATTCACACATTTGAATCAAACTTGTAAAACGAACTATGCATGCTTGTATTCTACTTTTAAGCTTATTCTTTGATTCTAAGCTTATTTTTGAATTCTAATGACATGGAGACGATTATATGTGTTAGGGTTGTCATAAAAGTAAACCAAATGTCATTTCTAACAACACTCACTCCACAACATTCACACATTTAAATCCAACTTGTAAAACGAACTGTGCATGCTTGGACTCTACTTTTAAGCTTATTCTTTGATTTTAAGCTTATTTTTGAATTCTAATGACATGGAGACGATTATATGTGTTAGGCTTGTCAAAAATGTAAACCAAATGTCATTTCTAACCGCACTCACTCCACAACATTCACACATTTGAATCAAACTTGTAAAACGAACTGTGCATGCTTGTATTCTACTTTTAAGTTTATTCTTTGATTCTAAGCTTATTTTTGAATTCTAATGACATGGAGACGATTATATGTGTTAGGGTTGTCATAAAAGTAAACCAAATGTCATTTCTAACAACACTCACTCCACAACATTCACACATTTGAATCAAACTTGTAAAACGAACTGTGCATGCTTGGACTCTACTTTTAAGCTTATTCTTTGATTTTAAGCTTATTTTTGAATTCTAATGACATGGAGACGATTATATGTGTTAGGCTTGTCATAAAAGTAAAGCAAATGTCATTTCTAACCGCACTCACTCCACAACATTCACACATTTGATTCAAACTTGTAAAACGAACTGTGGATGCTTGTATTATACTTTTAAGCTTATTCTTTGATTCTAAGCTTATTTTTGAACTCTAATGACATGGAGACGATTATATGTCTTCGGGTTGTCATAAAAGTAAACCAAATGTCATTTCTAACCACACTCACTCCACAACATTCACACATTTGAATCAAACTTGTAAAACGAACTGTGCATGCTTGTATTCTACTTTTAAGCTTATTCTTTGATTCTAAGCTTATTTTTAAAATCTAATGACATGGAGACGATTATATGTCTTCGGGTTTTCATAAAAGTAAACCAAATGTCATTTCTAACCACACTCACTCCACAACATTCACACATTTGAATCAAACTTGTAAAACGAAATGTGCTTGCTTGTATTCTACTTTTAAGCTTATTCTTTGATTCTAAGCTTATTTTTGAATTCTAATGACATGGAGACGATTATATGTGTTAGGGTTGTCATAAAAGTAAACCAAATGTCATTTCTAACAACACTCACTCCACAACATTCACACATTTGAATCCAACTTGTAAAACGAACTGTGCATGCTTGGACTCTACTTTTAAGCTTATTCTTTGATTTTAAGCTTATTTTTGAATTCTAATGACATGGAGACGATTATATGTGTTAGGCATGTCAAAAATGTAAACCAAATGTCATTTCTAACCGCACTCACTCCACAACATTCACACATTTGAATCAAACTTGTAAAACGAACTGTGCATGCTTGTATTCTACTTTTAAGCTTATTCTTTGATTCTAGGCTTATTTTTGAATTCTAATGACATGGAGACGATTATATGTGTTAGGGTTGTCATAAAAGTAAACCAAATGTCATTTCTAACAACACTCACTCCACAACATTCACACATTTGAATCAAACTTGTAAAACGAACTGTGCATGCTTGGACTCTATTTTTAAGCTTATTCTTTGATTTTAAGCTTATTTTTAAATTCTAATGACATGGAGACGATTATATGTGTTAGGCTTGTCATAAAAGTAAAGCAAATGTCATTTCTAACCGCACTCACTCCACAACATTCACACATTTGATTCAAACTTGTAAAACGAACTGTGGATGCTTGTATTATACTTTTAAGCTTATTCTTTGATTCTAACCTTATTTTTGAATTCTAATGACATGGAGACGATTATATGTGTTAGGCTTGTCATAGTAGTAAACCAAATGTCATTTCTAACCGCACTCACTCCACAACATTCACACATTTGATTCAAACTTGTAAAACGAACTGTGGATGCTTGTATTATACTTTTAAGCTTATTATTTGATTCTAAGCTTATTTTTGAATTCTAATGACATGGAGACGATTATATGTGTTAGGGTTGTCATAAAAGTAAACCAAATGTCATTTCTAACCACATTCACTCCATAACATTCACACATTTGATTCAAACTTGTAAAACGAACTGTGCATGCTTGGACTCTACTTTTAAGCTTATTCTTTGATTTTAAGCTTATTTTTAAATTCTAATGACATGGAGACGATTATATGTGTTAGGCTTGTCATAAAAGTAAAGCAAATGTCATTTCTAACCGCACTCACTCCACAACATTCACACATTTGATTCAAACTTGTAAAACGAACTGTGGATGCTTGTATTATACTTTTAAGCTTATTCTTTGATTCTAACCTTATTTTTGAATTCTAATGACATGGAGACGATTATATGTGTTAGGCTTGTCATAGTAGTAAACCAAATGTCATTTCTAACCGCACTCACTCCACAACATTCACACATTTGATTCAAACTTGTAAAACGAACTGTGGATCCTTGTATTATACTTTTAAGCTTATTATTTGATTCTAAGCTTATTTTTGAATTCTAATGACATGGAGACGATTATATGTGTTAGGGTTGTCATAAAAGTAAACCAAATGTCATTTCTAACCACATTCACTCCATAACATTCACACATTTGATTCAAACTTGTAAAACGAACTGTGCATGCTTGTCTTCTACTTTTAAGCTTATTCTTTGATTTTAAGCTTATTTTTGAACTCTAATGACATGGAGACGATTATATGTGTTCGGGTTGTCATAAAAGTAAACCAAATGTCATTTCTAACCACACTCACTCCACAACATTCACACATTTGAATCAAACTTGTAAAACGAACTGTGCATGCTGGTATTCTACTTTTAAGCTTATTCTTTGATTCTAAGCTTATTTTTAAAATCTAATGACATGGAGACGATTATATGTCTTCGGGTTGTCATAAAAGTAAACCAAATATCATTTCTAACCAGACTCACTCCACAACATTCACACATTTGAATCAAACTTGTAAAACGAAATGTGCTTGCTTGTATTCTACTTTTATGCTTATTCTTTGATTCTAAGCTTATTTTTGAATTCTAATGACATAGAGACGATTATATGTCTTCGGGTTGTCGTAAAAGTAAACCAAATGTCATTTCTAACCACACTCACTCCACAACATTCACACATTTGAATCAAACTTGTAAAACGAACTGTGCATGCTTGGACTCTACTTTTAAGCTTATTCTTTGATTTTAAGCCTATTTTTGAATTCTAGTGACATGAAGACGATTATATGTGTTAGGCTTGTCATAAAAGTAAACCAAATGTCATTTCTAACCGCACTCACTCCACAACATTCACACATTTGAATCAAACTTGTAAAACGAACTGTGCATGCTTGTATTCTACTTTTAAGCTTATTCTTGTATTCTAAGCTTATTTTTGAATTCTAATGACATGGAGACGATTATATGTGTTAGGTTTGTCATAAAAGTAAACAAAATGTCATTTCTAACAACACTCACTCCACAACATTCACACATTTGAATCAAACTTGTAAAACGAACTGTGCATGCTTGGACTCTACTTTTAAGCTTATTCTTTGATTTTAAGCTTATTTTTGAATTCTAATGACATGGAGACGATTATATGTGTTAGGCTTGTCATAAAAGTAAAGCAAATGTCATTTCTAACCGCACTCACTCCACACCATTCACACATTTGATTCAAACTTGTAAAACGAACTGTGGATGCTTGTATTATACTTTTAAGCTTATTCTTTGATTCTAAGCTTATTTTTAAAATCTAATGACATGGAGACGATTATATGTCTTCGGGTTGTCATGAAAGTAAACCAAATGTCATTTCTAACCACACTCACTCCACAACATTCACACATTTGAATCAAACTTGTAAAACGAAATGTGCATGCTTGTATTCTACTTTTAAGCTTATTCTTTGATTCTAAGCTTTTTTTTGAATTCTAATGACAGGGAGACGATTATATGTCTTCGGGTTGTCGTAAAAGTAAACCAAATGTCATTTCTAACCACACTCACTCCACAACATTCACACATTTGAATCAAACTTGTAAAACGAACTGTGCATGCTTGTATTCTACTTTTAGGCTTATTCTTTGATTCTAAGCTTATTTTTGAATTCTAATGACATGGAGACGATTGTATATGTTTGGGTTGTCATAAAAGTAAACCAAATGTCATTTCTAACAACACTCACTCCACAACATTCACACATTTGAATCAAACTTGTAAAACGAACTGTGCATGCTTGTATTCTACTTTTAGGCTTATTCTTTGATTCTAAGCTTATTTTTGAATTCTAATGACATGGAGACGATTGTATATGTTTGGGTTGTCATAAAAGTAAACCAAATGTCATTTCTAACAACACTCACTCCACAACATTCACACATTTGAATCAAACTTGTAAAACGAACTGTGCATGCTTGGACTCTACTTTTAAGCTTATTCTTTGATTTTAAGCTTATTTTTGAATTCTAATGACATGGAGACGATTATATGTGTTAGGCTTGTCATAAAAGTAAAGCAAATGTCATTTCTAACCGCACTCACTCCACAACATTCACACATTTGATTCAAACTTGTAAAACGAACTGTGGATGCTTGTATTATACTTTTAAGCTTATTCTTTGATTCTAACCTTATTTTTGAATTCTAATGACATGGAGACGATTATATGTGTTAGGCTTGCATAGTAGTAAACCAAATGTCATTTCTAACCGCACTCACTCCACAACATTCACACATTTGAATCAAACTTGTAAAACGAACTGTGCATGCTTGTATTCTACTTTTAGGCTTATTCTTTGATTCTAAGCTTATTTTTGAATTCTAATGACATGGAGACGATTGTATATGTTTGGGTTGTCATAAAAGTAAACCAAATGTCATTTCTAACAACACTCACTCCACAACATTCACACATTTGAATCAAACTTGTAAAACGAACTGTGCATGCTTGTATTCTACTTTTAAGCTTATTCTTGTATTCTAAGCTTATTTTTGAATTCTAATGACATGGAGACGATTATATGTGTTAGGATTGTCATAAAAGTAAACCAAATGTCATTTCTAAGAACACTCACTCCACAACATTCACACATTTGAATCAAACTTGTAAAACGAACTGTGCATGCTTGGACTCTACTTTTAAGCTTATTCTTTGATTTTAAGCTTATTTTTGAATTCTAATGACATGGAGACGATTATATGTGTTAGGCTTGTCATAAAAGTAAAGCAAATGTCATTTCTAACCGCACTCACTCCACAACATTCACACATTTGATTCAAACTTGTAAAACGAACTGTGGATGCTTGTATTATACTTTTAAGCTTATTCTTTGATTCTAAGCTTATTTTTAAAATCTAATGACATGGAGACGATTATATGTCTTCGGGTTGTCATGAAAGTAAACCAAATATCATTTCTAACCACACTCACTCCACAACATTCACACATTTGATTCAAACTTGTAAAACGAACTGTGGATGCTTGTATTATACTTTTAAGCTTATTCTTTGATTCTAAGCTTATTTTTGAATTCTAATGACATGGAGACGATTATATGTGTTAGGGTTGTCATAAAAGTAAACCAAATGTCATTTCTAACCACATTCACTCCATAACATTCACACATTTGATTCAAACTTGTAAAACGAACTGTGCATGCTTGTCTTCTACTTTTAAGCTTATTCTTTGATTTTAAGCTTATTTTTGAACTCTAATGACATGGAGACGATTATATGTCTTCGGGTTGTCATAAAAGTAAACCAAATGTCATTTCTAACCACACTCACTCCACAACATTCACACATTTGAATCAAACTTGTAAAACGAACTGTGCATGCTTGTATTCTACTTTTAAGCTTATTCTTTGATTCTAAGCTTATTTTTAAAATCTAATGACATGGAGACGATTATATGTCTTCGGGTTTTCATAAAAGTAAACCAAATGTCATTTCTAACCACACTCACTCCACAACATTCACACATTTGAATCAAACTTGTAAAACGAAATGTGCTTGCTTGTATTCTACTTTTAAGCTTATTCTTTGATTCTAAGCTTATTTTTGAATTCTAATGACATGGAGACGATTATATGTGTTAGGGTTGTCATAAAAGTAAACCAAATGTCATTTCTAACAACACTCACTCCACAACATTCACACATTTGAATCCAACTTGTAAAACGAACTGTGCATGCTTGGACTCTACTTTTAAGCTTATTCTTTGATTTTAAGCTTATTTTTGAATTCTAATGACATGGAGACGATTATATGTGTTAGGCATGTCAAAAATGTAAACCAAATGTCATTTCTAACCGCACTCACTCCACAACATTCACACATTTGAATCAAACTTGTAAAACGAACTGTGCATGCTTGTATTCTACTTTTAAGCTTATTCTTTGATTCTAGGCTTATTTTTGAATTCTAATGACATGGAGACGATTATATGTGTTAGGGTTGTCATAAAAGTAAACCAAATGTCATTTCTAACAACACTCACTCCACAACATTCACACATTTGAATCAAACTTGTAAAACGAACTGTGCATGCTTGGACTCTATTTTTAAGCTTATTCTTTGATTTTAAGCTTATTTTTAAATTCTAATGACATGGAGACGATTATATGTGTTAGGCTTGTCATAAAAGTAAAGCAAATGTCATTTCTAACCGCACTCACTCCACAACATTCACACATTTGATTCAAACTTGTAAAACGAACTGTGGATGCTTGTATTATACTTTTAAGCTTATTCTTTGATTCTAACCTTATTTTTGAATTCTAATGACATGGAGACGATTATATGTGTTAGGCTTGTCATAGTAGTAAACCAAATGTCATTTCTAACCGCACTCACTCCACAACATTCACACATTTGATTCAAACTTGTAAAACGAACTGTGGATGCTTGTATTATACTTTTAAGCTTATTCTTTGATTTTAAGCCTATTTTTGAATTCTAGTGACATGAAGACGATTATATGTGTTAGGCTTGTCATAAAAGTAAACCAAATGTCATTTCTAACCGCACTCACTCCACAACATTCACACATTTGATTCAAACTTGTAAAACGAACTGTGGATGCTTGTATTATACTTTTAAGCTTATTCTTTGATTCTAACCTTATTTTTGAATTCTAATGACATGGAGACGATTATATGTGTTAGGCTTGTCATAGTAGTAAACCAAATGTCATTTCTAACCGCACTCACTCCACAACATTCACACATTTGATTCAAACTTGTAAAACGAACTGTGGATCCTTGTATTATACTTTTAAGCTTATTATTTGATTCTAAGCTTATTTTTGAATTCTAATGACATGGAGACGATTATATGTGTTAGGGTTGTCATAAAAGTAAACCAAATGTCATTTCTAACCACATTCACTCCATAACATTCACACATTTGATTCAAACTTGTAAAACGAACTGTGCATGCTTGTCTTCTACTTTTAAGCTTATTCTTTGATTTTAAGCTTATTTTTGAACTCTAATGACATGGAGACGATTATATGTGTTCGGGTTGTCATAAAAGTAAACCAAATGTCATTTCTAACCACACTCACTCCACAACATTCACACATTTGAATCAAACTTGTAAAACGAACTGTGCATGCTGGTATTCTACTTTTAAGCTTATTCTTTGATTCTAAGCTTATTTTTAAAATCTAATGACATGGAGACGATTATATGTCTTCGGGTTGTCATAAAAGTAAACCAAATATCATTTCTAACCACACTCACTCCACAACATTCACACATTTGAATCAAACTTGTAAAACGAAATGTGCTTGCTTGTATTCTACTTTTATGCTTATTCTTTGATTCTAAGCTTATTTTTGAATTCTAATGACATAGAGACGATTATATGTCTTCGGGTTGTCGTAAAAGTAAACCAAATGTCATTTCTAACCACACTCACTCCACAACATTCACACATTTGAATCAAACTTGTAAAACGAACTGTGCATGCTTGGACTCTACTTTTAAGCTTATTCTTTGATTTTAAGCCTATTTTTGAATTCTAGTGACATGAAGACGATTATATGTGTTAGGCTTGTCATAAAAGTAAACCAAATGTCATTTCTAACCGCACTCACTCCACAACATTCACACATTTGAATCAAACTTGTAAAACGAACTGTGCATGCTTGTATTCTACTTTTAAGCTTATTCTTGTATTCTAAGCTTATTTTTGAATTCTAATGACATGGAGACGATTATATGTGTTAGGTTTGTCATAAAAGTAAACAAAATGTCATTTCTAACAACACTCACTCCACAACATTCACACATTTGAATCAAACTTGTAAAACGAACTGTGCATGCTTGGACTCTACTTTTAAGCTTATTCTTTGATTTTAAGCTTATTTTTGAATTCTAATGACATGGAGACGATTATATGTGTTAGGCTTGTCATAAAAGTAAAGCAAATGTCATTTCTAACCGCACTCACTCCACACCATTCACACATTTGATTCAAACTTGTAAAACGAACTGTGGATGCTTGTATTATACTTTTAAGCTTATTCTTTGATTCTAAGCTTATTTTTAAAATCTAATGACATGGAGACGATTATATGTCTTCGGGTTGTCATGAAAGTAAACCAAATGTCATTTCTAACCACACTCACTCCACAACATTCACACATTTGAATCAAACTTGTAAAACGAAATGTGCATGCTTGTATTCTACTTTTAAGCTTATTCTTTGATTCTAAGCTTTTTTTTGAATTCTAATGACAGGGAGACGATTATATGTCTTCGGGTTGTCGTAAAAGTAAACCAAATGTCATTTCTAACCACACTCACTCCACAACATTCACACATTTGAATCAAACTTGTAAAACGAACTGTGCATGCTTGTATTCTACTTTTAGGCTTATTCTTTGATTCTAAGCTTATTTTTGAATTCTAATGACATGGAGACGATTGTATATGTTTGGGTTGTCATAAAAGTAAACCAAATGTCATTTCTAACAACACTCACTCCACAACATTCACACATTTGAATCAAACTTGTAAAACGAACTGTGCATGCTTGTATTCTACTTTTAGGCTTATTCTTTGATTCTAAGCTTATTTTTGAATTCTAATGACATGGAGACGATTGTATATGTTTGGGTTGTCATAAAAGTAAACCAAATGTCATTTCTAACAACACTCACTCCACAACATTCACACATTTGAATCAAACTTGTAAAACGAACTGTGCATGCTTGTATTCTACTTTTAAGCTTATTCTTGTATTCTAAGCTTATTTTTGAATTCTAATGACATGGAGACGATTATATGTGTTAGGATTGTCATAAAAGTAAACCAAATGTCATTTCTAAGAACACTCACTCCACAACATTCACACATTTGAATCAAACTTGTAAAACGAACTGTGCATGCTTGGACTCTACTTTTAAGCTTATTCTTTGATTTTAAGCTTATTTTTGAATTCTAATGACATGGAGACGATTATATGTGTTAGGCTTGTCATAAAAGTAAAGCAAATGTCATTTCTAACCGCACTCACTCCACAACATTCACACATTTGATTCAAACTTGTAAAACGAACTGTGGATGCTTGTATTATACTTTTAAGCTTATTCTTTGATTCTAAGCTTATTTTTAAAATCTAATGACATGGAGACGATTATATGTCTTCGGGTTGTCATGAAAGTAAACCAAATATCATTTCTAACCACACTCACTCCACAACATTCACACATTTGAATCAAACTTGTAAAACGAAATGTGCTTGCTTGTATTCTACTTTTATGCTTATTCTTTGATTCTAAGCTTATTTTTGAATTCTAATGACATAGAGACGATTATATGTCTTCGGGTTGTCGTAAAAGTAAACCAAATGTCATTTCTAACCACACTCACTCCACAACATTCACACATTTGAATCAAACTTGTAAAACGAACTGTGCATGCTTGGACTCTACTTTTAAGCTTATTCTTTGATTTTAAGCCTATTTTTGAATTCTAGTGACATGAAGACGATTATATGTGTTAGGCTTGTCATAAAAGTAAACCAAATGTCATTTCTAACCGCACTCACTCCACAACATTCACACATTTGAATCAAACTTGTAAAACGAACTGTGCATGCTTGTATTCTACTTTTAAGCTTATTCTTTGATTCTAAGCTTATTTTTGAATTCTAATGACATGGAGACGATTATATGTCTTCGGGTTGTCATGAAAGTAAACCAAATGTCATTTCTAACCACACTCACTCCACAACATTCACACATTTGAATCAAACTTGTAAAACGAAATGTGCATGCTTGTATTCTACTTTTAAGCTTATTCTTTGATTCTAAGCTTTTTTTTGAATTCTAATGACAGGGAGACGATTATATGTCTTCGGGTTGTCGTAAAAGTAAACCAAATGTCATTTCTAACCACACTCACTCCACAACATTCACACATTTGAATCAAACTTGTAAAACGAACTGTGCATGCTTGTATTCTACTTTTAGGCTTATTCTTTGATTCTAAGCTTATTTTTGAATTCTAATGACATGGAGACGATTGTATATGTTTGGGTTGTCATAAAAGTAAACCAAATGTCATTTCTAACAACACTCACTCCACAACATTCACACATTTGAATCAAACTTGTAAAACGAACTGTGCATGCTTGTATTCTACTTTTAGGCTTATTCTTTGATTCTAAGCTTATTTTTGAATTCTAATGACATGGAGACGATTGTATATGTTTGGGTTGTCATAAAAGTAAACCAAATGTCATTTCTAACAACACTCACTCCACAACATTCACACATTTGAATCAAACTTGTAAAACGAACTGTGCATGCTTGTATTCTACTTTTAAGCTTATTCTTGTATTCTAAGCTTATTTTTGAATTCTAATGACATGGAGACGATTATATGTGTTAGGATTGTCATAAAAGTAAACCAAATGTCATTTCTAAGAACACTCACTCCACAACATTCACACATTTGAATCAAACTTGTAAAACGAACTGTGCATGCTTGGACTCTACTTTTAAGCTTATTCTTTGATTTTAAGCTTATTTTTGAATTCTAATGACATGGAGACGATTATATGTGTTAGGCTTGTCATAAAAGTAAAGCAAATGTCATTTCTAACCGCACTCACTCCACAACATTCACACATTTGATTCAAACTTGTAAAACGAACTGTGGATGCTTGTATTATACTTTTAAGCTTATTCTTTGATTCTAAGCTTATTTTTAAAATCTAATGACATGGAGACGATTATATGTCTTCGGGTTGTCATGAAAGTAAACCAAATGTCATTTCTAACCACACTCACTCCACAACATTCACACATTTGAATCAAACTTGTTAAACGAAATGTGCATGCTTGTATTCTACTTTTAAGCTTATTCTTTGATTCTAAGCTTTTTTTTTGAATTCTAATGACAGGGAGACGATTATATGTCTTCGGGTTGTCGTAAAAGTAAACCAAATGTCATTTCTAACCGCACTCACTCCACAACATTCACACATTTGATTCAAACTTGTAAAACGAACTGTGCATGCTTGTATTCTACTTTTAAGCTTATTCTTTGATTCTAAGCTTATTTTTGAATTCTAATGACATGGAGACGATTATATGTGTTAGGGTTGTCATAAAAGTAAACCAAATGTCATTTCTAACCACATTCACTCCACAACATTCACACATTTGAATCAAACTTGTAAAACGAACTGTGCATGCTTGGACTCTACTTTTAAGCTTATTCTTTGATTTTAAGCTTATTTTTGAATTCTAATGACATGAAGACGATTATATGTGTTAGGCTTGTCATAAAAGTAAACCAAATGTCATTTCTAACCGCACTCACTCCACAACATTCACACATTTGAATCAAACTTGTAAAATGAAATGTGCATGCTTGTATTATACTTTTAAGCTTATTCTTTGATTCTAAGCTTATTTTTGAATTCTAATGACATGGAGACGATTATATGTGTTAGGCTTGTCATAAAAGTAAACCAAATGTCATTTCTAACCGCACTCACTCCACAACATTCACACATTTGAATCAAACTTGTAAAACGAACTGTGCATGCTTGTATTCTACTTTTAAGCTTATTCTTTGATTCTAAGCTTATTTTTGAATTCTAATGACATGGAGACGATTATATGTGTTAGGGTTGTCATAAAAGTAAACCAAATGTCATTTCTAACAACACTCACTGCACAACATTCACACATTTGAATCAAACTTGTAAAACGAACTGTGCATTCTTGGACTCTACTTTTAAGCTTATTCTTTGATTTTAAGCTTATTTTTGAATTCTAATGACATGGTGATGCATGGGAGCAATGGGTCAATGCTAATAACAAGAAGTTGAGGACATTCAGTATATTCCTAATTCGTAAGTTCAACTTCCAGCTGAAATATCTACTGATTTATTCAATATTTCATAGTGAAACCAATTGGATAATAAAGTTCATGATCTAAGCTTTCCGAAAAGTGGTCATATGCCTTATTTGGTTAAGTAACGAAGGAGATATGCCTGTTTTAAGTTAAGCTGTCCAGTTTCTACGCGGGTACACAAGGATGACCGAATTTGCCATATTTCCCCAAGCTATGCACGTCAAATCTAAGGAAGTTCTTAGTAGATATAATTCCTATTATTATTTAGTTTCCAAATAATAAAGGAGCCTATGAGGTTTCCGAGTTGTTCTAGTTTAAGTGAGTCGTAATTAAGGAAAGAGTCTAGTTTAGTCTAATTTTCCTTATTAGTCTTTCGTATGAATAAGGAGCCTTTTCCTAAAAGGTTTCCAAGTTGTTTAGAAAGTTTAGGAGAGTCTTATCAGCCTATATAAGGCGTGTTTCGTAGCTTGTTTTAGACATAAGTATAAGTTTTACACACATTGAGAATTAATATCAAAGAGTCGAAGGGTGTTTCCTTCAATCTTGTGTCCTTGCGAGGATTTGAGTGGATGCGTTCACAAACACGTTTATCACTAGTCTAAAGATTGACTAGGGGATTAGACAACCAATAGATAGGCGAGATTCATACAAGTTGGTAACTTAGAATCAAGCTTTGACATTGTAGTTTGGGTTCTTAGTTGGTAACTAGGGGCGCCATTCATATCTTTAGTTTATTTTTCGTTCATATAAACACAAAAACACAAAAAAAATAGTATTTTAGTTTTTAATTCCGCTGCAAAAACTCTTAGTGTTATTAGTGTTAGAGTAACAAACGCGTCAAGAGGATCGCCGCACGCATCACATGGAGACGATTATATGTGTTAGGCTTGTCAAAAAAGTAAACCAAATGTCATTTCTAACCGCACTCACTCCACAACATTCACACATTTGAATCAAACTTGTGAAACGAACTGTGCATGCTTGTATTCTACTTTTAAGCTTATTCTTTGATTCTAAGCTTATTTTTGAATTCTAATGACATCGAGACGATTATATGTGTTAGGGTTGTCATAAAAGTAAACCAAATGTCATTTCTAACAACACTCACTCCACAACATTCACACATTTGAATCAAACTTGTAAAACGAACTGTGCATGCTTGGACTCTACTTTTAAGCTTATTCTTTGATTTTAAGCTTATTTTTGAATTCTAATGACATGAAGACGATTATATGTGTTAGACTTGTCACAAAAGTAAACCAAATGTCATTTCTAACCGCACTCACTCCACAACATTCACACATTTGATTCAAACTTGTAAAACGAACTGTGGATGCTTGTATTATACTTTTAAGCTTATTATTTGATTCTAAGCTTATTTTTGAATTCTAATGACATGGAGACGATTATATGTGTTAGGGTTGTCATAAAAGTAAACCAAATGTCATTTCTAACCACATTCACTCCATAACATTCACACCTTTGATTCAAACTTGTAAAACGAACTGTGCATGCTTGTCTTCTACTTTTAAGCTTATTCTTTGATTCTAAGCTTATTTTTGAACTCTAATGACATGGTGATGCAGGTGCACGTAGCTTAGAATTTGGGGTTTGCATTCAGGTTTTGAGAGTCGAGATTTGAGTAAAGTAAGAAATGGATTAAGCACCTTAGAGTCGAGAATCAAGAGAGTTATTAAACAATGAAAGTGAAGCAGGCAAGCAAGCTGCTCCTTTATCCAATATCTTACAGCAGCTTTGTTTGACTTTTCAACATCCACTCTCCAACAAAACCAAGCATTAAGGAAGCTATCCCAAGTAATTATTTAAAGGAAAGATAAGATGCATAAATCAAGTAACAAAGCAGCATAAAAGGCAGCCAAAGTCCCACGTAGAGCCAGCCTACACCTGCAGAAACAGAATCAAGATTAGATTACTTTAGCCTTTTAGTTGTTTATGTATTTCCTTAGATTATTAAACTAGTTTATTTTGTTTATTGTATAAGCTGTATCCTTTGTCCAGGTCTATAAATAGAGTCATTTACACAATGTAAAAGGCAGAAAATGATGAATGAAAAATTGAGAGTGTTTCTCTTACAAAAAATCTGGAATTGCATATCATTAGAATTAAGGAGTCTAATGTGTGGAGCATCTAGTAGTCTTAGTTCTAAATGTGTGTCATATCCTTCGAGTGAGGGCTATCCTTTTAGTTGCTTAATTTGGTGAGTAATATCTGAATTAGGGAGCTAATTTTAGTTCTTAATTTGCTGAGTGTGTAAACATAAGGCTATTAAGTCCATATCCCTTGTTTTACAGTTTTACAAAATCGAAAATCAACCAAAAAAGAGTCATCAGTTTCATTTAAGTTTTAATGGTGTTTGGGAGTGCATCACATGGAGACGATTATATGTCTTCGGGTTGTCATAAAAGTAAACCAAATGTCATTTCTAACCACACTCACTCCACAACATTCACACATTTGAATCAAACTTGTAAAACGAACTGTGCATGCTTGTATTCTACTTTTAAGCTTATTCTTTGATTCTAAGCTTATTTTTAAAATCTAATGACATGGAGACGATTATATGTCTTCGGGTTGTCATAAAAGTAAACCAAATGTCATTTCTAACCACACTCACTCCACAACATTCACACATTTGAATCAAACTTGTAAAACGAAATGTGCATGCTTGTATTCTACTTTTATGCTTATTCTTTGATTCTAAGCTTATTTTTGAATTCTAATGACATGGAGACGATTATATGTCTTCGGGTTGTCGTAAAAGTAAACCAAATGTCATTTCTAACCACACTCACTCCACAACATTCACAAATTTGAATCAACCTTGTAAAACGAACTGTGCGTGCTTGTATTCTACTTTTAGGCTTATTCTTTGATTCTTAGCTTATTTTTGAATTCTAATGACATGGAGACGATTGTATGTGTTTGGGTTGTCATAAAAGTAAACCAAATGTCATTTCTAACAACATACACTCCACAACATTCACACATTTGAATCAAACTTGTAAAACGAACTGTGCATGCTTGGACTCTACTTTTAAGCTTATTCTTTGATTTTAAGCCTATTTTTGAATTCTAATGACATGAAGACGATAATATGTGTTAGGCTTGTCATAAAAGTAAACGAAATGTAATTTCTAACCACACTCACTCCACAACATTCACACATTTGAATCAAACTTGTAAAACGAACTGTGCATGCTTGTATTCTACTTTTAAGCTTATTCTTTGATTCTAAGCTTATTTTTGAATTCTAATGACATGGAGACGATTATATGTGTTAGGGTTGTCATAAAAGTAAACCAAATGTCATTTCTAACAACACTCACTGCACAACATTCACACATTTGAATCAAACTTGTAAAACGAACTGTGCATGCTTGGACTCTACTTTTAAGCTTATTCTTTGATTTTAAGCTTATTTTTGAATTCTAATGACATGGAGACGATTATATGTGTTAGGCTTGTCAAAAAAGTAAACCAAATGTCATTTCTAACCGCACTCACTCCACAACATTCACACATTTGAATCAAACTTGTGAAACGAACTGTGCATGCTTGTATTCTACTTTTAAGCTTATTCTTTGATTCTAAGCTTATTTTTGAATTCTAATGACATGGAGACGATTATATGTGTTAGGGTTGTCATAAAAGTAAACCAAATGTCATTTCTAACAACACTCACTCCACAACATTCACACATTTGAATCAAACTTGTAAAACGAACTGTGCATGCTTGGACTCTACTTTTAAGCTTATTCTTTGATTTTAAGCTTATTTTTGAATTCTAATGACATCAAAACGATTATATGTGTTAGACTTGTCACAAAAGTAAACCAAATGTCATTTCTAACCGCACTCACTCCACAACATTCACACATTTGAATCAAACTTGTAAAACGAACTGTGCATGCTTGGACTCTACTTTTAAGCTTATTCTTTGATTTTAAGCTTATTTTTGAATTCTAATGACATGAAAACGATTATATGTGTTAGACTTGTCACAAAAGTAAACCAAATGTCATTTCTAACCGCACTCACTCCACAACATTCACACATTTGATTCAAACTTGTAAAACGAACTGTGGATGCTTGTATTATACTTTTAAGCTTATTATTTGATTCTAAGCTTATTTTTGAATTCTAATGACATGGAGACGATTATATGTGTTAGGGTTGTCATAAAAGTAAACCAAATGTCATTTCTAACCACATTCACTCCATAACATTCACACATTTGATTCAAACTTGTAAAACGAACTGTGCATGCTTGTCTTCTACTTTTAAGCTTATTCTTTGATTCTAAGCTTATTTTTGAACTCTAATGACATGGAGACGATTATATGTCTTCGGGTTGTCATAAAAGTAAACCGAATGTCATTTCTAACCACACTCACTCCACAACATTCACACATTTGAATCAAATTTGTAAAACGAAATGTGCATGCTTGTATTCTACTTTTATGCTTATTCTTTGATTCTAAGCTTATTTTTGAATTCTAATGACATGGAGACGATTATATGTCTTCGGGTTGTCGTAAAAGTAAACCAAATGTCCTTTCTAACCACACTCACTCCACAACATTCACAAATTTGAATCAAACTTGTAAAACGAACTGTGCGTGCTTGTATTCTACTTTTAGGCTTATTCTTTGATTCTTAGCTTATTTTTGAATTCTAATGACATGGAGACGATTGTATGTGTTTGGGTTGTCATAAAAGTAAACCAAATGTCATTTCTAACAACATTCACTCCACAACATTCACACATTTGAATCAAAGTTGTAAAACGAACTGTGCATGCTTGGACTCTACTTTTAAGCTTATTCTTTGATCTTAAGCCTATTTTTGAATTCTAATGACATGAAGACGATTATATGTGTTAGGCTTGTCATAAAAGTAAACGAAATGTAATTTCTAACCACACTCACTCCACAACATTCACACATTTGAATCAAACTTGTAAAACGAACTGTGCATGCTTGTATTCTACTTTTAAGCTTATTCTTTGATTCTAAGCTTATTTTTGAATTCTAATGACATGGAGACGATTATATGTGTTAGGGTTGTCATAAAAGTAAACCAAATGTCATTTCTAACAACACTCACTCCACAACATTCACACATTTGAATCCAACTTGTAAAACGAACTGTGCATGCTTGGACTCTACTTTTAAGCTTATTCTTTGATTTTAAGCTTATTTTTGAATTCTAATGACATGGAGACGATTATATGTGTTAGGCTTGTCAAAAATGTAAACCAAATGTCATTTCTAACCGCACTCACTCCACAACATTCACACATTTGAATCAAACTTGTAAAACGAACTGTGCATGCTTGTATTCTACTTTTAAGCTTATTCTTTGATTCTAAGCTTATTTTTGAATTCTAATGACATGGAGACGATTATATGTGTTAGGGTTGATAAAAGTAAACCAAATGTCATTTCTAACAACACTCACTCCACAACATTCACACATTTGAATCAAACTTGTAAAACGAACTGTGCATGCTTGGACTCTACTTTTAAGCTTATTCTTTGATTTTAAGCTTATTTTTGAATTCTAATGACATGGAGACGATTAAATGTGTTAGACTTGTCATAAAAGTAAACCAAATGTCATTTCTAACCGCACTCACTCCACAACATTCACACATTTGATTCAAACTTGTAAAACGAACTGTGGATGCTTGTATTATACTTTTAAGCTTATTCCTTGATTCTATGCTTATTTTTGAATTCTAATGACATGGAGACGATTATATGTGTTAGGGTTGTCATAAAAGTAAACTAAATGTCATTTCTAACCACATTCACTCCATAACATTCACACATTTGATTCAAACTTGAAAAACGAATTGTGCATGCTTGTATTCTACTTTTAAGCTTATTCTTTTATTCTAAGCTTATTTTCGAATTCTAATGACATGGAGACGATTATATGTGTTAGGGTTGTCATAAAAGTAAACCAAATGTCATTTCTAACAACACTCACTCCACAACATTCACACATTTGAATCAAACTTGTAAAACGAACTATGCATGCTTGGACTCTACTTTTAAGCTTATTCTTTGATTTTAAGCTTATTTTTGAATTCTAATGACATGGAGACGATTATATGTGTTAGGCTTGTCATAAAAGTAAACCAAATGTCATTTCTAACCGCATTTACTCCACAACATTCACACATTTGAATCAAACTTGTAAAACGAACTGTGCATGCTTGGACTCTACTTTTAAGCTTATTCTTTGATTTTAAGCTTATTTTTGAATTCTAATGAGATGAAGACGATTATATGTGTTAGACTTGTCACAAAAGTAAACCAAATGTCATTTCTAACCGCACTCACTCCACAACATTCACACATTTGATTCAAACTTGTAAAACGAACTGTGGATGCTTGTATTATACTTTTAAGCTTATTATTTGATTCTAAGTTTATTTTTGAATTCTAATGACATGGAGACGATTATATGTGTTAGGGTTGTCATAAAAGTAAACCAAATGTCATTTCTAACAACACTCACTCCACAACATTCACACATTTGAATCAAACTTGTAAAACAAACTGTGCATGCTTGGACTCTACTTTTAAGCTTATTCTTTGATTTTAAGCTTATTTTTGAATTCTAATGACATGGAGACGATTAAATGTGTTAGACTTGTCATAAAAGTAAACCAAATGTCATTTCTAACCGCACTCACTCCACAACATTCACACATTTGATTCAAACTTGTAAAACGAACTGTGGATGCTTGTATTATACTTTTAAGCTTATTCCTTGATTCTAAGCTTATTTTTGAATTCTAATGACATGGAGACGATTATATGTGTTAGGGTTGTCATAAAAGTAAACCAAATGTGATTTCTAACCACACTCACTCTACAACATTCACACATTTGAATCAAACTTGTAAAACGAAATGTGCATGATTGTATTCTACTTTTAAGCTTATTCTTTGATTCTAAGCTTATTTTTGATATCTAATGACATGGAGACGATTATATGTCTTCGGGTTGTCATAAAAATAAACCAAATGTCATTTCTAACCACATTCACTCCACAACATTCACACATTTGAATCAAACTTGTAAAACGAACTATGCATGCTTGGACTCTACTTTTAAGCTTATTCTTTGATTTTAAGCTTATTTTTGAATTCTAATGACATGGAGACGATTATATGTGTTAGGCTTGTCATAAAAGTAAAGCAAATGTCATTTCTAACCGCACTCACTCCACAACATTCACACATTTGATTCAAACTTGCAAAACGAACTGTGGATGCTTGGATTATACTTTTAAGCTTATTCTTTGATTCTAACCTTATTTTTGAATTCTAATGACATGGAGACGATTATATGTGTTAGGGTTGTCATAAAAGTAAACTAAATGTCATTTCTAACCACATTCACTCCATAACATTCACACATTTGATTCAAACTTGAAAAACGAATTGTGCATGCTTGTATTCTACTTTTAAGCTTATTCTTTTATTCTAAGCTTATTTTCGAATTCTAATGACATGGAGACGATTATATGTGTTAGGGTTGTCATAAAAGTAAACCAAATGTCATTTCTAACAACACTCACTCCACAACATTCACACATTTGAATCAAACTTGTAAAACGAACTATGCATGCTTGGACTCTACTTTTAAGCTTATTCTTTGATTTTAAGCTTATTTTTGAATTCTAATGACATGGAGACGATTATATGTGTTAGGCTTGTCATAAAAGTAAACCAAATGTCATTTCTAACCGCATTTACTCCACAACATTCACACATTTGAATCAAACTTGTAAAACGAACTGTGCATGCTTGGACTCTACTTTTAAGCTTATTCTTTGATTTTAAGCTTATTTTTGAATTCTAATGAGATGAAGACGATTATATGTGTTAGACTTGTCACAAAAGTAAACCAAATGTCATTTCTAACCGCACTCACTCCACAACATTCACACATTTGATTCAAACTTGTAAAACGAACTGTGGATGCTTGTATTATACTTTTAAGCTTATTATTTGATTCTAAGTTTATTTTTGAATTCTAATGACATGGAGACGATTATATGTGTTAGGGTTGTCATAAAAGTAAACCAAATGTCATTTCTAACAACACTCACTCCACAACATTCACACATTTGAATCAAACTTGTAAAACAAACTGTGCATGCTTGGACTCTACTTTTAAGCTTATTCTTTGATTTTAAGCTTATTTTTGAATTCTAATGACATGGAGACGATTAAATGTGTTAGACTTGTCATAAAAGTAAACCAAATGTCATTTCTAACCGCACTCACTCCACAACATTCACACATTTGATTCAAACTTGTAAAACGAACTGTGGATGCTTGTATTATACTTTTAAGCTTATTCCTTGATTCTAAGCTTATTTTTGAATTCTAATGACATGGAGACGATTATATGTGTTAGGGTTGTCATAAAAGTAAACCAAATGTGATTTCTAACCACACTCACTCTACAACATTCACACATTTGAATCAAACTTGTAAAACGAAATGTGCATGATTGTATTCTACTTTTAAGCTTATTCTTTGATTCTAAGCTTATTTTTGAATTCTAATGACATGGAGACGATTATATGTCTTCGGGTTGTCATAAAAATAAACCAAATGTCATTTCTAACCACATTCACTCCACAACATTCACACATTTGAATCAAACTTGTAAAACGAACTATGCATGCTTGGACTCTACTTTTAAGCTTATTCTTTGATTTTAAGCTTATTTTTGAATTCTAATGACATGGAGACGATTATATGTGTTAGGCTTGTCATAAAAGTAAAGCAAATGTCATTTCTAACCGCACTCACTCCACAACATTCACACATTTGATTCAAACTTGCAAAACGAACTGTGGATGCTTGGATTTTACTTTTAAGCTTATTCTTTGATTCAAACCTTATTTTTGAATTCTAATGACATGGAGACGATTATATGTGTTAGGCTTGTCATAAAAGTAAACCAAATGTCATTTCTAACCGCACTCACTCCACAACATTCACACATTTGATTCCAACTTGTAAAACGAACTTTGGATGCTTGTATTATACTTTTAAGCTTATTCTTTGATTCTAAGCTTATTTTTGAATTCTAATGACATGGAGACGATTATATGTGTTAGGGTTGTCATAAAAGTAAACCAAATGTCATTTCTAACCACATTCACTACATAACATTCACACATTTGATTCAAACTTGTAAAACGAATTGTGCATGCTTGTCTTCTACTTTTAAGCTTATTCTTTGATTCTAAGCTTATTTTTGAACTCTAATGACATGGAGACGATAATATGTCTTCGGGTTGTCATAAAAGTAAACCAAATGTCATTTCTAACCACACTCACTCCACAACATTCACACATTTGAATCAAACTTGTAAAACGAACTGTGCATGCTTGTATTTTACTTTTACGCTTATTCTTTGATTCTAAGCTTATTTTTAAAATCTAATGACATGGAGACGATTATATGTCTTCGGGTTGTCATAAAAGTCAACCAAATGTCATTTCTAACCACACTCACTCCACAACATTCACACATTTGAATCAAACTTGTAAAACGAACTGTGCATGCTTGTATTCTACTTTTAAGCTTATTCTTGTATTCTAAGCTTATTTTTGAATTCTAATGACATGGAGACGATTATATGTGTTAGACTTGTCATAAAAGTAAACCAAATGTCATTTATAACCGCACTCACTCCACAACATTCACACATTTGATTCAAACTTGTAAAACGAACTGTGGATGCTTGTATTATACTTTTAAGCTTATTATTTGATTCTAAGCTTATTTTTGAATTCTAATGACATGGAGACGATTATATGTGTTAGGCTTGTCATAAAAGTAAACCAAATGTCATTTCTAACCGCACTCACTCCACAACATTCACACATTTGATTCCAACTTGTAAAACGAACTTTGGATGCTTGTATTATACTTTTAAGCTTATTCTTTGATTCTAAGCTTATTTTTGAATTCTAATGACATGGAGACGATTATATGTGTTAGGGTTGTCATAAAAGTAAACCAAATGTCATTTCTAACCAGATTCACTCCGTAACATTCACACATTTGATTCAAACTTGTAAAACGAAATGTGCATGATTGTATTCTACTTTTAAGCTTATTCTTTGATTCTAAGCTTATTTTTGAATTCTAATGACATGGAGACGATTATATGTCTTCGGGTTGTCGTAAAAGTAAACCAAATGTCATTTCTAACCACATTCACTCCACAACATTCACACATTTGAATCAAACTTGTAAAACGAACTGTGCATGCTTGTATTCTACTTTTAAGCTTATTCTTGTATTCTAAGCTTATTTTTGAATTCTAATGACATGGAGACGATTATATGTGTTAGACTTGTCATAAAAGTAAACCAAATGTCATTTCTAACCGCACTCACTCCACAACATTCACACATTTGATTCAAACTTGTAAAACGAACTGTGGATGCTTGTATTATACTTTTAAGCTTATTATTTGATTCTAAGCTTATTTTTGAATTCTAATGACATGGAGACGATTATATGTGTTAGGGTTGTCATAAAAGTAAGCCAAATGTCATTTCTAACCAGATTCACTCCGTAACATTCACACATTTGATTCAAACTTGTAAAACGAACTGTGCATGCTTGTCTTCTACTTTTAAGCTTATTCTTTGATTTTAAGCTTTTTTTTGAACTCTAATGACATGGAGACGATTATATGTCTTCGGTTGTCATAAAAGTAAACCAAATGTCATTTCTAACCACACTCACTCCACAACATTCACATATTTGAATCAAACTTGTAAAACGAAATGTGCTTGCTTGTATTCTACTTTTATGCTTATTCTTTGATTCTAAGCTTATTTTGGAATTCTAATGACATGGAGACGATTATATGTCTTCGGGTTGTCGTAAAAGTAAACCAAATGTCATTTCTAACCACACTCACTCCACAACATTCACACATTTAAATCAAACTTGTAAAACGAACTGTGCATGCTTGTATTCTACTTTTAGGCTTATTCTTTGATTCTAAGCTTATTTTTGAATTCTAATGACATGGAGACGATTGTATGTGTTTGGGTTGTCATAAAAGTAAACTAAATGTCATTTCTAACCGCACTCACTCCACAACATTCACTTATTTGAATCAAACTTGTAAAACGAACTGTGCATGCTTGTATTCTACTTTTAGGCTTATTCTTTGATTCTAAGCTTATTTTTGAATTCTAATGACATGGAGACGATTGTATGTGTTTGGGTTGTCATAAAAGTAAACTAAATGTCATTTCTAACAACACTAACTCCACAACATTCACACATTTGAATCAAACTTGTAAAACGAACTGTGCATGCTTGGACTCTACTTTTAAGCTTATTCTTTGATTTTAAGCTTATTTTTGAATTCTAATGACATGGAGACGATTATATGTGTTAGGCTTGTCATAAAAGTAAAGCAAATGTCATTTCTAACCGCACTCACTCCACAACATTCACACATTTGATTCAAACTTGTAAAACGAACTGTGCATGCTTGTATTCTACTTTTAAGCTTATTCTTGTATTCTAAGCTTATTTTTGAATTCTAATGACATGGAAACGATTATATGTGTTAGGTTTGTCATAAAAGTAAACCAAATGTGATTTCTAACAACACTCACTCCACAAAATTCACACAATTGAATCAAACTTGTAAAACGAACTGTGCATGCTTGGACTCTACTTTTAAGCTTATTCTTTGATTTTAAGCTTATTTTTGAATTCTAATGACGTGGAGACGATTATATGTGTTAGGCTTGTCATAAAAGTAAAGCAAATGTCATTTCTAACCGCACTCACTCCACAACATTCACACATTTGATTCAAACTTGTAAAACGAACTGTGTTAAGCTTATTCTTTGATTCTAAGCTTATTTTTAAAATCTAATGACATGGAGACGATTATATGTCTTCGGGTTGTCATGAAAGTAAACCAAATGTCATTTCTAACCACACTCACTCCACAACATTCACACATTTGAATCAAACTTGTAAAACGAAATGTGCATGCTTGTATTCTACTTTTAAGCTTATTCTTTGATTCTAAGCTTTTTTTTGAATTCTAATGACATGGAGACGATTATATGTTTTCGGGTTGTCGTAAAAGTAAACCAAATGTCATTTCTAACCGCACTCACTCCACAACATTTACACATTTGATTCAAACTTGTAAAACGAACTGTGCATGCTTGTATTTTACTTTTAAGCTTATTCTTTGATTCTAAGCTTATTTTTGAATTCTAATGACATGGAGACGATTATATGTGTTAGGCTTGTCATAAAAGTAAACCAAATGTCATTTCTCACCGCACTCACTCCACAACATTCACACATTTGAATCAAACTTGTAAAACGAACTGTGCATGCTTGTATTCTACTTTTAAGTTTATTGTTTGATTCTAAGCTTATTTTTGAATTCTAATGACATGGAGACGATTATATGTGTTAGGGTTGTCATAAAAGTAAACCAAATGTCATTTCCAACAACACTCACTACACAACATTCACACATTTGAATCAAACTTGTAAAACGAACTGTGCATGCTTGGACTCTACTTTTACGCTTATTCTTTGATTTTAAGCTTATTTTTGAATTCTAATGACATGGAGACGATTATATGTGTTAGGCTTGTCAAAAAAGTAAACAAAATGTCATTTCTAACCGCACTCACTCCACAACATTCACACATTTGAATCAAACTTGTGAAACGAACTGTGCATGCTTGTATTCTACTTTTAAGCTTATTCTTTGATTCTAAGCTTATTTTTAAAATCTAATGACATGGAGACGATTATATGTCTTCGGGTTGTCATGAAAGTAAACCAAATGTCATTTCTAACCACACTCACTCCACAACATTCACACATTTGAATCAAACTTGTAAAACGAAATGTGCATGCTTGTATTCTACTTTTAAGCTTATTCTTTGATTCTAAGCTTTTTTCTGAATTCTAATGACATGGAGACGATTATATGTTTTCGGGTTGTCGTAAAAGTAAACCAAATGTCATTTCTAACCGCACTCACTCCACAACATTTACACATTTGATTCAAACTTGTAAAACGAACTGTGCATGCTTGTATTTTACTTTTAAGCTTATTCTTTGATTCTAAGCTTATTTTTGAATTCTAATGACATGGAGACGATTATATGTGTTAGGGTTGTCATAAAAGTAAACCAAATGTCATTTCTAACCACACTCACTCCACAACATTCACACATTTGAATCAAACTTGTAAAACGAACTGTGCATGCTTGGACTCTACTTTTAAGCTTATTCTTTGATTTTAATCTTATTTTTGAATTCTAATGACATGAAGACGATTATATGTGTTAGGCTTGTCATAAAAGTAAACCAAATGTCATTTCTAACCGCACTCACTCCACAACATTCACACATTTGAATCAAACTTGTTAAATGAACTGTGCATGCTTGTATTATACTTTTAAGCTTATTCTTTGATTCTAAGCTTATTTTTGAATTCTAATGACATGGAGACGATTATATGTGTTAGGCTTGTCATAAAAGTAAACCAAATGTCATTTCTCACCGCACTCACTCCACAACAATCACACATTTGAATCAAACTTGTAAAACGAACTGTGCATGCTTGTATTCTACTTTTAAGCTTATTCTTTGATTCTAAGCTTATTTTGAATTCTAATGACATGGAGACGATTATATGTGTTAGGGTTGTCATAAAAGTAAACCAAATGTCATTTCCAACAACACTCACTGCACAACATTCACACATTTGAATCAAACTTGTAAAACGAACTGTGCATGCTTGGACTCTACTTTTACGCTTATTCTTTGATTTTATGCTTATTTTTGA